>CM064912.1:43300452-44594233 GCA_032727855.1 Quercus ilex subsp. ballota | reverse complement strand
ATAAGTTATTTGCTGATGTAACATATTTTAGAGTTACAACTCGTGTAATTTGAACCCAACTCTATATTTCTTAATTCGATGTGAATTTTGACAAATATATCATTAGATTATATTATCTTCGTATATTTTTTATTCTTAAAAAATTTCAAGGTGATCAAATAACAATAGTGATGTCATCTATCAATTTTATAAATTCAAGTTTTAGTAGTTTAAAATAATGCATACAAAATGAGTTTATAGATCAAATGGTGAATTGCATCCGATTGGCATGAAAATTTGCATGCAAGTTAAGAACATATAGAATATGTAATCCAATGGTTTGATTTTCAAAATATTAATTCAATAATAAGTTATTGGGTGATATAACATATTTTAGAGTTACAACACGTGTAATTTGAACCTAACTCTATATTTCTTAATTCGATGTGAATTTTGACAAATCTAACATTAGATTACATTATCTTCATATATTTTTAATGCTTATAAAATTTCAAGGTGATCAAGTATCAATAGTAATGTCATTAATCAATTGTCTAGATTCAAGTTTTAGTAGTTTAAAATAATGCATAAAAGTTGAGTTCACAGATCAAATGTCTATTACATCCGATTGGTATGAAAATTGGCTTGCATGTAAAGACCATATAGAGAATGTACTCCAACGGTTGGATTTCTAAAATATGAATCCAGTTATAAGTTATTGGGTGGTTTAACATTTTCTATATTAAATCGATATGAATTTTTACTTCGATATGAATTTTTACAAATCTACCATTAGATTACATTATCTTCGTATAATTTTAATGCTTACAAAATTGTAAGGTAATCAATTATCAATAGTGATGTCATCAATCAATTGTCTAAATTTAAGTTTTAGTAGTTTAAAATAATGTATAAAATATGAGTTATACATCAAATGATAAATTACATCTGATTTGCATGAAAATTGGCATGCACTTTAAGAACATATAGAGCATGTAATCCGACAGTTGGATTTTCAAAATATGAATTCAATAATAAGTTATTGGGTTGTGTAATATTTTTTAAAATTACGTTAGATGTAACTTGAACCCAACCCTATATTTCTTTATTCGATGTGAATTTTGACAAATCTACCATTAGATTATATTATTTTCCTATATTTTTCATGCTTACAAAATTTCAAGGTTATCAAATATCAATCGTGATGTAATCAATCAATTTTCTAGATTCGAGTTTTAGTAGTTTAAAATAATTTGAAAAAGATTAGTTTATAGATCAAATGGTAAATTACATCCGATTGGTATTAAAATCGGCTTACATGTAATGACCATATGGAGAATGTACTCCAACGGTTGGATTTCTAAAATATGAGTTCAGTAATAAGTTATTGGTTGGTGTAACATTTTTTAGAGTTACAACTCGTGTAACTTGAACCCAACTCTGTATTTCTTAATTCGATGGAAATTTTGACAAATCTACTGTTAGATTACATTATTTTCATATATTTTTCATGCTTATAAAACTTAAAGGTGATCAAATATTAATTGTCATATCATCAACCAGTTGTATAAATTAAAGTTTTCGTAGTTTAAAATAATGCATAAAATATAAGTTTATAGATCAAATGGTAAAATACGTCCAATTGGCGTAAAAATGGCACACATTTGAAGAATATATGGAGCATATAATCCAACGGTTGGATTTTCAAAATATGAATTCAATAATAAGTTATTGGGTGATGTAGCATTTTTTAGAGTTACGTTAAGTGTAACTCGTATCCAACCCTATATTTCTTAATTCGATTTGAATTTAGACTAATCTATCATTAGATTACATTATCTTCACATATTTTTCATGCTTACAAAATTTCAATGTGATCAAAGATTAATAGCCATGTCATCAATCAATTATCTAGATTCAAGTTTTAGTAGTTTAAAATAAAGTATAAAAGATGAGTTCATAGATCAAATGTAAATTACATCCGATTGGCATGTAAATTTGCATACAAGTTAAGAACACATAAAATTTGTAATCCAATGGTTGGATTTTCAAAATAATAATTAAATAATCTGTTATTGGGAGATGTAACATTTTTTAGAGTTAGAACATGTTTAACTTGAACCAAACTCTATATTTCTTAATTCGATTCGAATTTTGACAAATCTACTGTTAGATTACATTATCTTCATATATTTTTCATGCTTATAAAATTTCAAGGTGATCAAATATCAATAGTGATGTTATCATTCAATTTTCTACATTCAAGTTTTAGTAGTTTAAAATAATACATAAAAGATTGGTTTATAGATCAAATTACGTCCAATTTGCATGAAAATTGGCGTGCAAGTTAAGAACATATAGAGCATGTAATCCAACAGTTGGAGTTTCAAAATATGCATTCAATAATAAGTAATTGGGTGGTATAACATTTTTTTAGAATTACGTCATGTGTAACTTGAACTCAACCCTATAAATCTTAATTCGATTTGAATTTCGACTAATCTACCGTTAGATTACATTATCTTCACATACTTTTCACGCTTACAAAATTTTACTGTGATCAAATATCAACAGTGATGTCATCAATCAATTGTATAGATTCAAGTTTTAGTAGGTTAAAATAATGCATAAAATATGATTTTATAGATAAAATGATAAATTACATCTAATTGGCATGAATATTGGCATGCACGTTAAGAACATATAGAGCATGTAATTCAACGGTTGGATTTTCAAAATATGAATTCAATGATTAGTTATTGGGTGGTATAACATTTCTTAAAATTACGTCAGGTGTAACTTGAACCCAACCCTATATTTATTAATTCGACGTGAATTTTGACAAATCTACCATTAGATTACATTATATTCGTATATTTTTCATACTTACAAAATTTCATGGTGATCAAATATTAATAGTGATGTCATCAATCAATTTTCTAGATTCAAGTTTTAGTAGTTTAAAATATAAGTTTATAAATCAATTGGTAAATTACATCCGATTGGCATGAAAATTAGCTTGCATATTAAGACCATATAGAGCATGTACTCATGCGGTTGGATTTCTAGAATATGAATCCAGTAATAAGTTATTGAGTGGTGTAACATTTTTTAGAGTTACGTTAGGTGGAACTCGTACCCAACCCTATATTTCTTAATTCGATTTGAATTTAGACAAATCTATCGTTAGATTACATTATCTTCATATATTTTTCGTGCTTACAAAATTTCAAGGTGATCAAAGATTAATAGCCATGTCATCAATCAATTATCTAGATTCAAGTTTTCGTAGTTTAAAATAATGTATAAAAGATGAGTTTACAGATCAAATGGTAAATTATATTCGATTGGCAAGAAAATTGGCTTGCATGTTAAGAACATATAGAGCTTGTAATCCAACAGTTGGAGTTTCAAAATATGCATTCAATAATAAGTTATTAGGTGGCGTAACAGTTATTAGAATTACGTCAGGTTTAACTTGAACTCAATCCTATATTTTTTAATTCGATATGAATTTTTACAAATCTACCATTAGATTACATTATCTTCGTATAATTTTCATGCTTACAAAATTTTAAGGTAATCAATTATCAATAGTGATGTCATCAATTAATTGTCTAAATTTAATTTTAGTAGTTTAAAATAATGCATAAAATTTGAGTTATACGTCAAATGATAAATTACATATGATTTGCATGAAAATCAGCATGCACTTTAAAAAACATATAGAGCATGTAATCCGACAGTTAGATTTTCAAAATACGAATTCAATAATAAGTTATTGGGTGGTGTAATATTTTTTAAAATTACGTTAGATGTAACTTGAACCCAACCCTATATTTCTTTATTCGATGTGAATTTTGACAAATCTACCATTAGATTACATTATTTTCGTATGTTTTTCATACTTACAAAATTTCAAGGTGATCAAATATCAATAGTGATGTAATCAATCAATTTTCTAGATTCGAGTTTTAGTAGTTTAAAATAATTTAAAAAAGATTAGTTTATAGATCAAATGGTAAATTACATCCGATTGGTATTAAAATCAGCTTGCATGTAATGACCATATGGAGAATGTACTCCAACGGTTGGATTTCTAAAATATGAGTTCAGTAATAAGTTATTAGTTGGTGTAACATTTTTTAGAGTTACAACTCGTGTAACTTGAACCCAACTCTATATTTCTTAATTCCATGGAAATTTTGACAAATTTATCGTTAGATTACATTATCTTTATATATTTTTCATGCTTATAAAACTTAAAGGTGATCAAATATTAATTGTCATATCATCATTCAATTGTATAAATTAAAGTTTTCGTAGTTTAAAATAATGCATAAAATATAAGTTTATAGATCAAATGGTAAAATACCTCCAATTGGCGTAAAAATGGCATGCATTTGAAGAACATATGGAGCATATAATCCAACGGTTGGATTTTCAAAATATGAATTCAATAATAAGTTATTGGACGATGTAGCATTTTTTAGAGTTACGTTAGGTGTAACTCGTACCTAACCCTATATTTCTTAATTCGATTTGAATTTAGACTAATCTACCGTTAGATTACATTATCTTCACATATTTTTCATGCTTAAAAAATTTCAATGTGATCAAAGATTAATAGCCATGTCATCAATTAATTATCTAGATTCAAGTTTTAGCAGTTTAAAATAAAGTATAAAAGATGAGTTCATAGATCAAATGTAAATTACGTTCGATTGGCATGTAAATTTGCATGCAGGTTAAAAACATATAGAATTTGTAATCCAATGGTTGGATTTTCAAAACAATAATAAAATAATATGTTATTGGGAGATGTAACATTTTTTAGAGTTAGAACATGTTTAACTTGAACCCAACTCTATATTTCTTAATTCGATTTGAATTTTGACAAATCTACTGTTAGATTACATTATCTTCATATATTTTTCATGCTTATAAAATTTCAAGGTGATCAAATATCAATAGTGATGTTATCATTCAATTTTCTACATTCAAGTTTTAGTAGTTTAAAATAATACATAAAAGATTGGTTTATTGATCAAATTACGTCCAATTGGCATGAAAATTGGTGTGCAAGTTAAGAACATATAGAGCATGTAATCCAATAGTTGAAGTTTCAAAATATGCATTCAATAATAAGTTATTGGGTAGTGTAACATTTTTTAGAATTATGTCATGTGTAACTTGAACTCAACCCTATAAATCTTAATTCGATTTGAATTTCGACTAATCTACCGTTAGATTACATTATCTTCACATACTTTTCATGCTTACAAAATTTTAATGTGATCAAATATCAACAGTGATGTCATCAATCAATTGTATAGATTCAAGTTTTAGTAGGTTAAAATAATGCATAAAATATGATTTTATAGATAAAATGATAAATTACATCTAATTGGCATGAATATTGGCATGCACGTTAAGAACATATAGAGCATGCATTCCAATAGTTGGATTTTCAAAATATGAATTCAATGATTAGTTATTGGGTGGTGTAACATTTCTTAAAATTACGTCTGGTGTAACTTGAACCCAACCCTATATTTATTAATTCGACGTGAATTTTGACAAATCTTCCATTAGATTACATTATATTCGTATATTTTTCATGCTTACAAAATTTCAAGATGATCAAATGTTAATAGTGATGTCATCAATTAATTTTCTAGATTCAAGTTTTAGTAGTTTAAAATATAAGTTTATAGATCAATTGGTAAATTACATCCGATTGGCATGAAAATTAGCTTGCATATTAAGACCATATAGAGCATGTACTCATACGGTTGGATTTCTAGAATATGAATCCAGTAATAAGTTATTGAGTGGTGTAACATTTTTTAGAGTTACGTTTGGTGGAACTCGTACCCAACCCTATATTTCTTAATTCAATTTGAATTTAGACAAATCTATCGTTAGATTACATTATCTTCATATATTTTTCGTGCTTACAAAATTTCAATGTGATCAAAGATTAATAGCTATGTCATCAATCAATTATCTAGATTCAAGTTTTAGTAATTTAAAATAATACATAAAAGATGAGTTCATAGATCAAATTTAAATTACATCCGATTGGCATGAAAATTTGCATGCAAGTTAAGAGCATATAGAATATGTAATCCAATGGTTGGATTTTCAAAATATTAATTCAATAACAAGTTATTGGGTGATATAACATATTTTAGAGTTACAACACGTGTAACTTGAACCTAACTCTATATTTCTTAATTCGATGTGAATTTGGACAAATTTAACATTAGATTACATTATCTTCATATATTTTTAATACTTATAAAATTTCAAGGTGATCAAATATCAATAGTGATGTCATTAATCAATTGTCTAGATTCAAGTTTTAGTAGTTTAAAATAATGCATAGAAGTTGAGTTCACAGATCAAATGTCTATTACATCCGATTGGTATAAAAATTGGCTTGCATGTAAAGACCATATGGAGAATGTACTCCAACGGTTAGATTTCTAAAATATGAATCCAGTTATAAGTTATTGGGTGGTTTAACATTTTCTAGAGTTACAACTTGTGTAACTTGAACCCAACTCTGTATTTCTTAATTCGATTGGAATTCTGACAAATCTACATTAGATTATATTATCTTCGCATATTTTTCATGCTTACAAAATTTTAAGGTGATCAAATATCAATAGTGATGTCATCAATCAATTTTTCTATATTCAAGTTTTTGTGGATTAAAATATTGTATAAAAGATGAGTTTATAAATCAAATGGTAAATTACATCCGATTGTCATGAAAATTAGCTTGCATGTGAAGACCATATAGAGCATGTACTCCAAAGGTTGGATTTCTAGAATATGAATCCAGTAATAAGTTATTGAGTGGTGTAACATTTTTTAGAGTTACGTTAGGTGTAACTCGTTCCCAACCCTATATTTCTTAATTCGATTTGAATTTAGACAAATCTACTGTTAGATTACATTATCTTTATATATTTTTCATGCTTACAAAATTTTAAGGTGATCAAAGATGAATATACACGTCATCAATCAATTATCTAGATTCAAGTTTTAGTAGTTTAAAATAATGCATAAAAGATGAGTTTATAGATCAAATGGTAAATTAAATCTGATTGGCATGAAAATTGGCATGAGCGTTAATAACATATAGAGCATGTAATTCAACGGTTGGAATTTCAAAATATGAATTCAATAATAAGTTATTGGGTGGTGTAACATTTTTTAAAATTACGTCAGGTGTAACAATAACCTAATCCTATATTTCTTAATTCAATGTGAGTTTTGTGAAATCTACCACGAAATTACATTCTCTTCGTATATTTTTAATGCTTACAAAATTTTAAGGTGATCAAATTTTAATAGTGATGTCATCAATCAATTTTCCAGATTCAAGTTTTAGTAGTTTGAAATAATTCATAAAAGATGAGTTTATAGATCAAATGGTAAATTACACCCGATTGGCATGAAAATTGGCTTGCATGTTAAGACCATATAGAGTACGTACTCCAACGGTTGGATTTCTAAAATATGAATCCTGTAATAAGTTATTGGATTGTGTAATATTTTTTAGAGTTACATTAAGTGTAACTCGTACCTAACCCTATATTTCTTAATTCGATTTGAATTTATAGAAATATAATGTCATTTTACATTAGTTTCATATAATTTTCATGCTTACAAAATTTCAAGGTGATCAAAAACTAATAGCCATGTCATCAATCAATTGTCTAGATTCAAGTTTTAGTAGTTTAAAATAATGCATAAAAAATGTGGTTATAGATCAAATGGAAAATTACATCTGATTGGCATGAAAATTGGCATGCACGTTAAGAACATATAGAACATGTAATCTAACGGTTGGATTTTCAAAATATGAATTTAATAATAAGTTATTGGGTGGTGTAAAATTTTTTAAAATTACGTCAGGTGCAACTTGAATCCAACCCTATATTTCTTAATTTGATGGGAATTTTGACAAATCTACCATTAGATTACATTATTGTGGTATAGTTTTCATGCTTACAAAATTTCACGGTGATCAAATATTAATTACCATATCATCAGTCAATTGTTTAAATTCAAGATTTTGTAGTTTAAAATAATGCATAAAAGGTAAGTTTATTGTTCAAATGGTAAAATATCTCCTATTGGCGTGAAAATTGGCATGCATGTTTTGACCATATAGAGCATTTACTCCAACGGTTGGATTTCTAAAATATGAATCCAGTGATAAGTTATTGGGTGGTGTTACATTTTTTTGAGTTACAACACGTGTAACTTGAATTCAACTCTATATTTCTTAATTTGATGTGAATTTTGACAAATATACCGTTAGATTACATTATATTTATATATTTTTCATACTTATAAAACTTCAAGGTGATCAAATATTAATTTCCATATCATCAGTCAATAGTTTAAATTCAAGATTTTGTAGTTTAAAATAATGCATAAAAGGTAAGTTTATTGATTAAATGGTAAAATACGTCTTATTGGCATGAAAATTAGCATGCATGTTAAGAACATATAGAGCGTATAATCCAATGGTTGGATTTGCAAAATATGAAGTCAACAATAAGTTATTATTTGGTGTAATATTTTTTAGAGTTACGTTAGGTGTAACTCGTACCCAACCCTATATTTGTTAATTCGATTTGAATTTAAACAAATGTACCGTTAGATTACAATATCTTCATATATTTTTCATGCTTACAAAATTTCGAGGTGATCAAAGATTAATAGCCATGTCATCAATCAATTATCTAGATTCTAGTTTTAATAGTTTAAAATAATACATAATAGATGAGTTCATAGATCAAATTTAAATTACATCCGATTGGCATGAAAATTTGCATGCAAGTTAAGAATATATAGAATATGTAATCCAATAGTTAGATTTTCAAAATATTATTTCAATAATAAGTTATTAGGTGATGTAATATTTTTCAGAGTTATAACGCGTGTAACTTGAACCGAACTCTATATTTCTTAATTTGATGTGAATTTTGACAAATCTACCGTTAGATTACATTATCTTTATATATTTTTCATGCTTAGAAAATTTTAAGGTGATCAAATATCAATAGTGATGTCATCAATCAATTGTCTAGATTCAAGTTTTAGTAGTTTAAAATAATGCATAAAAGATGAGGTTATAGATCAAATGGAAAATTACATCTGATTGGCATGAAAATTGGTATGCACGTTAAAAACATATAGAACATGTAATCTAACGGTTGGATTTTTAAATTATGAATTTAATAATAAGTTATTGGGTGATGTAACATTTTTTAAAATTACGTCAGGTGTAACTTGAACCCAACTCTTATTTCTCAATTCGATGGGAATTTTGACAAATCTACCATTAGATTACATTATCGTCGTATATTTTTCATGCTTACAAAATTTCAAGGTGATCAAATATTAATTGCCATATCATCAGTCAATTGTTTAAATTCAAGCTTTTGTAATTTAAAATAATGCATAAAAGGTAAGTTTATTGTTCAAATGGTAAAATATCTCCTATTGGCGTGAAAATTGGCATGCATGTTTAGACCATATAGAGCATTTACTCCAACGGTTGGATTTCTGAAATATGAATCCAGTAATAAGTTATTGGGTGGTGTTACATTTTTTTGAGTTACAACACGTGTAACTTGAATTCAACTCTATATTTCTTAATTCGATGTGAATTTTGACAAATATACCGTTAGATTACATTATATTCATATATTTTTCATGCTTATAAAACTTCAAGGTGATCAAATATTAATTGCCATATCATTAGTCAATTGTTTAAATTCAAAATTTTGTAGTTTAAAATAATGTATAAAAGGTAAGTTTATTGATCAAATGGTAAAATACCTCCTATTGGCGTGAAAATTGGCTTGCATGTTAAGAACATATAGAGCATATAATCCAATGGTTGGATTTTCAAAATATGAAGTCAACAATAAGTTATTGTTTGGTGTAACATTTTTTAGAGTTACGTTAGGTGTAACTCGTACCCAACCCTATATTTGTTAATTCGATTTGAATTTAGAAAAATGTACCGTTAGATTACAATATCTTTATATATTTTTCATGCTTACAAAATTTCAAGGTGATAAAAGATTAATAGCCATCTGAGATTGAACTTTTTGTGAGAATTTGGTCAAATTTCCGAATATTAGATGAAATGAAACTAAAAAATAAGTGGAAGTTCATTTGTCCAATACAAGCACTAGTTTGAATGATCCATTCTTAGGATAAATTGCACTTAAGAGAAGTTTTTGGGGGAGGGAGGTATTGCATAATTAGTGAATAATTATTAAAGAAAAACCATAGATAAAATAGCAGTTATTGCAAACAAGTAAGGCAGCTAACCTAATAGGTAAATGATTCAATGCATCTTACATTAAAGAGTACTATCATTTTCGTAAAACTTGTGCATGTACAAATGATTTTATATCTTGAAAATTCTAATCGTTCTTCTCATCTGACATGGATGCAGATTAAAGCTTAAGAAAACATGATATGTGGTTCATATCTGCATGGGGTAGTCTTCTTTAAATAAAATCATTTTTACTTAGCAATATATATATTGATACACATCTAGAGTTGTAAGGGATTGATGGTTTTATTTAGTACTGCGCAGTTATTGCAAGGATAATGGAAGGATGCCTATTTTGTGGCAGTCTTTAAGCGTGGCTTGAAATTTTCTTTTACATTTTCTTTCCCTTGGTGAAATGTTAGGCGTTCCTTTACAATGCACACATGTTTGGTTTGACAGGAATGCCTTGCACATATTTTTTAAGGAATATCATTTATTAATGGTGTTGCTTATTGCCTTTATTTCTAGTCTATGCATCTTCATTTCTAAAGAAAGAAACATGTTAGATTGGTTGATCTTAATAAAATAAAGATTACAGTATTAAAGTTTATAAGTGCATTGATAACATTTTTATAAATATTATACTCTTATTTTGCAGGTTAACCACTCATTTATTGTGATAAGGAATTAGGATGGTATGTTTTGGACTGCAATATTTGGTATTAAGGTAAACCATATTGAAATTAAATTCCATAAAAAGTTCCAAAACATGTAAGGGTCCAATTAATGTATGCTCTAAGAAGGCATTTGTGGAATATGTGAAATCATATTTTTAAGTACACAAAGAAAGAAGATCGTTACAAGAATGGTCTTTCTTTCATTCCTACATCCTTTTGGAAAAAGATTGTGGATAAATGGATGGATGGAGAATGAAGGGTGAGTATAAATGAAATATGTCATAAATTCTCTCTATCTCTCATGCACTCTCTCTAACCATTATTTGTGGTTTACATTTTTCACAATTGTTATATTATTTTAATTTATATTTAATTTTGATAGTGGTTTAAGTAATCAAATTAAGTTGTTATTATTGTTAAATTAAAAAAAAAAGGTTATTACTGTTGTTTATGATATATTATATGATTATATTTGATATAGTAATATGTGTACTTATTTATTGAAGCATTGATATAAATAAAAATTCATTTTAATTGTTTCATTTTAACTCATGTTTAATGCTTTTTTTATTTTTTATTTTTTATTTTAAGGATGATACCAGCAGAGATGAAGAGGACAACTCAAACAATAACATGGAGGTCGAAAGCAACTTGGAGGGTGACCTAGAGGAAAACTAATATAGATCTTTTTATAATTCTAGTTGTTTAAAACAATTATTTATGTCATGATTTAATTTCAGGACTTTTTTGTATATTTCAGGATTTTTTTTGTATATTCTATATTTTAAAGTTTGAACTTATAAGAATTTTTATGTTTCAATGGATCAATTTTTAGTAATCATTGTACTATTGTAACAGGATAGTTAAACAAAAATGATATAAAATAAATTAAAAATTAAAAATAATAAAATATTTAAAATATTATATAAAATATTATCACTGACATAAAAATTTGATCATAAATAACTTTATAGTGACGACAAAGTCCCTTGCAATTTATAGAATAATGATGTCACTTAACTCCTTGCAAAAACGTTTTAAGTGACAGTTTAATGTCGTCACTATTATTTCTAACTAATTGTGAGGGGTCAAAAGCCCTCACAAATAAATTTTAGCGACAACACTATTTGTCTCTAAAAAGTATGTCGTCAATTTGGAATTCGTAAATAATTAATTGTGAGGGTATGAAGGTCCTCACAAATAGTTATTAACGATGACTACTTCTCTTTGCTAAAAATAAGTTGTCGACTTTTCTCGTCGTTTGGTAATATATTTGTGAGGGCAAATTTGTTCAATAACGGCGGTGGATTGCCCTCGTAAATTATTTATTTGCGAAGGTACGGTCGCAAAATCTCTTTTAGCAACAAAAGCAAATACGACAGCCTTCGAGAACCATATGCCCTCGCTAATAACCTTTTGTGACGATATTTGAATTTTTGCAACGGCATTTTACCCTCGCTAGTAGACTTTTTTCTTGTAGTGCCTATACAACTTCTCATACTTTTCAGAGACTTTGTATAACTTTGTATAAGCTGTGTGGATGTCATTTTGTTCATCTATCTTTTCAAACTTAGACTCTACCAATTCCTCTTCTTCATCCACATCTTCAACGATCCCTTCAGTAGGATTTATGGTGGTAGTGAAGGCATTTAAGATTCCGTCATCCTCATTGTCGGAGTCATCCTCAGGCTCAGTATCGCTCAAGGTAACAGCAAGTGCTTTGCTTTTTCCGATGGTCTTGAGATAAGTAGGGCACTCTTGTTTCATATGACTGAAACCTTGACACCCAAAGCACTTTGGTCTTAAGGGAACAGTGTACTGATTGCCATCCCTAGCATCCTTTTTCCCTTTATCTTGGCTCTTGAACTATGAGGAACTGGATTGCTTTCGGTCCTTGTCAAATCCTTTCGCGTTGGCATTCTTCATAAACTTCTTGAACTGCCTTGTGATATAGGATTTCATTTTAGAATCTTCATCGTCTGAAGACTCATCCGTGTCACTACTCTTGGCTTTCAAAGCCATGCTCTTACTTTTGCTCGATTTCCTGATCCTTGTCAAACCCAACTCATAGGTCTGCAGATTCCTAACCAACTCTATCAAAGGAATTTTGTCAATGTCCTTTGATTCCTCAATGATAGTGATCTTGGCATGGAATCTCTCGGGTAGAGATCTGAGCACCTTTCTCACAATCTTGGGTTCAGGAATGGTTTCCCCAAGATTAAAAGCTGAGTTCACTATGTCCTTGAGCTTGGCATAGAACTCATTAAACGACTCGTTCTCCTTCATCTTGATCTCTTCAAAGTTTGTAGTGAGCCTCTGAAGTTTTGAATCCTTGATAGCCTTGGTTCCTCCATAGGTTGTCTGGAAAATGGTCCATGATTCCTTAGCAGTTTCAGTAGAGGATATTTTCTTGAATTCCTCATTTGTGACTGTACTGAATAGAGCATTTAATGCTCTACTGTTGAAGTTTGCCGCCTTGATCTTACCATCATCCTAGTCGGCTGGCGCTTCCATAGGCTTGGTCCAACCTATCTCCACAGCTTGCCACACCTTTTCATCTAATGACTGCAAGAAAGCTCTCATGCATACTTTCCAGTGTGCATAGTTAGTGCCATCAAATAAAGGAGGTATAATAAGAGACTATCCTCTATCCATGACAAACTAGGGTCAATGGATCACATATCAAAGATTAACCATAATTAGAGTGTGCTTGCTCTGATACCACTTGATAGGCCAAGAATGTATTGACTCCTTGTGATATATTAATTGATTAATTAGCCAAGTTTATTAATTAATCAAATTAACATGCAAAGCGAGTGGTAGCACAAACAAATCACCAATTATCTAAAGTATGCAGCGGAAAATAAATTGACACGGTGATTTGTTTACGAATGGGGAAAACCTACACGGCGAAAACCCCACCAGGTGATTTTAAGGTCACCACTCCCGAGAATCCACTATTATTAAAACAAGCAGTTATAAGTAAAGGAATCCCAGTACCTTATACCAACCTATAGTTGAACCCTTATCCCAATACCTAATTGGACTTGTTCTGTAGTGACAATCTCTCATTTTCAATGCATGGCTCCCAGTACGTGACTAACCAATAAATGCGCGGGTCCCAGTACACGACTTAATCACCAACTTGAGAAGGATGTTGGCTGCAAAGTTCTTCAGTTCATCCAGACGATGAAAATCAAGAAGCTCATTGGTCACAAAACCCTATGGTGTACAAACATAGCAGCTTTTTCAAGAGAAAGATGAATTAGGGCAAATTTTGTCTTCGGTCACAATTTGCATGAATAAGACTTTGCTCTACACTTGTGCAACTGTGCCACCTTTGACGGCCCTTAAAATAATCCTTATATATTTTTAGGGTTGTGAGAAAAGAAAGCCCAAACACATATTCACGGATTGGATGAAAATTAGAACTGAAAATCTGTTTTTCATAAATCTCCACAGATACCCTATCTATCGAGCAGCTATCGAGCCTCAGACTGAAATAGCTCCTTTAAACCTCGATAGATACTAGCTGTCGAGCTTTAATGAATAACACTTCTTCACTTGATTCTTGGACAGACTTGCATGGCTTTAACACTTGAACTTGAAAGCCTTGTTTCTTGAAGCATTAAACACATCCTAGATCTACCCAATTACAAGTAAAGTGCATTTTGTCAAAGGATTAGCCAATTACATAAAATGTTGACATATGTTCCTAACATGAATCACATATGTCCTAACAACTTTTTCGCACTTCTTTGGATTGGCACTTACTAGAGGCCATAGTTACTTGTTGGGACCCCGTTTTGAGGTGTATCACCATTAGGGATGTGGACTTGGTCCCTACTTTGGAGGAGTATGATTGCTTTCTTTCTCTTCCTACCCCTATGAGTTGGTTTTATCGACCACTGATTCAATCTTGCTTTCGTAAGCAGTTGGCGGAGCTTTTAGGCCTGAAGACGCTTGTTGTGGATGTTCTAACCCGATATGGGAGTGGCTTGGGAGGTAGCATCCCTTTCTATTTTCTACTTTGTCCTTGGCAAAGCTGAGTGCCTTGCTGTTTACCGAGGAGAATTTGTAAATTTTAAGGAGCATTGGACCTTTTTCAGGCGTCAGGCCTTCATGGTGGCCTTCTTTGGCTTAGTCTATTCCTTTCTCAGTCGGGTTGCATAAGCTTTGCAATCCTACCCCTGGTGAGTACTCTGCCTCATAGAATTTATTTTATTCCCTCTCTCCTCTCTAAGACTATTATGTCTTTTTCTCTGTGTTGTGAGATAGGTAGTGGTAGGCTTGGTTGTTATGTGCATCTGCTGCAGTTGTAGTTTTGTAGTCATCTGAGTGTTATATCTAAGGCACAGCCTACTAGTTTCTTGGGGAAGAATAGAGTAAAGATCACTATAACCCTTGATCTTCCTTTTACTAAGGACACCATTGGTTGCCTACGGTATTTGTTTGGCTTGCATCCCACTAACTAGACCTAGAGAGTCAAGTGGGGAGTCACTAGGTGGCAGGGTTGGACCCATTGTGTTGGTTTACTTGGCATCCCTTTGGCGGATTTTACAGAATTTGAATTCTTCTTTCTGCAGCTTGTATGTTCTTGTATTCTGAGTTGTAACACTTTGAGCATTGTCTAATCAAACCTATAGATTTAGGAATCTATATCTAGACAAGTTTGTGCTCACGGTTTGCCAATTGTTCTAAACTTTTAGAACCTTACAGCTAGAGATCTCGGCTTTGATGCAGCAGGGTTGCTTCGTACCCATTCCTTGGATGACCTGATTCTTTACATCAGCTTTGGGGTGCTATGCAGGACTGTGGCAGATCGTTTGGGCCACGTTTGACTTGCTGGAGTCTTTCTGTTTCTTTTCATTTCTACACGAGCTATGTAGTTAGTATTCCACCATGTATGGAAAGGTCCATCGTAAATTGCTAGGCAATTGCGTACGACCTTTCACTTTTGGGTTTTTAAAGCATAGTCTAGTTTGTAAGGCATGCTTAAAATCGAAAAATAGGTGGAAACAGAGATGTTTTGCGTATATTGATTATCAGGAGATATTTATATCTATGAGATTTGTGTTTTGGATGCATAATGATGAATACACGAAAGGATTAGAAAGGCACAAAACAGGCATGTTTAATGAATATGTGCGCAAATGCTTTGAAAATGCAAGATCATACAAATAAGATGGTAAATATAAGTCTATGCATATCAATATCTCAGGTTCCAAAGGATACATCCTGTTCTAGACGGATATCTTCCTTTCCCACTGGGGTATATCTTCCATTGGTATGGGCCATAAAATCTTTGAATAAAACCACTACGGGCCATGTGTGTTTCAAACATAGAACAACCCAAGGGGGTGCATGCTTCTTCTCTTGATCTTGATCATAAATCCAAGCAGATTCAACTAACTAATTTTTCTTCTAAAATGTGACTGGGCCAAGGTGGCTGCCTATGTACCTACACTGGGAAGGATCAAGTCATCACGTAGTTCAACTGACATTTTTGATTGCCTTAATTTTTGCCTAGACCGCCCTTTCGGGTTTTCAATCTTGCAGGCTCTCTCACGTTCTTTCTTTTGCTCTCTTTTTGCTTAGATTGCCCTTTTGGGTTTTCAGTCTACCTTTTCATTTTTTTTGTATTCTTTTGCTTTCTTTTCTTTCTTTGTCTGTTTACATAGGAATGTAGAAAAATAGGTTGCACTTGGAAGCTCCCTTATGCGAAGTATTGTATGACAACATCAGAATTGGTGGGCATATTGAAGTCGTGCCCATCCATGTTGGCTAGAATCAAGGCTCCTCTAGAGAAGGCCTTCTTCACCACATATGGGCCTTCGTAGGTCGGGGCAAACTCTCCTCAATCGAATTCTAGTGTTCAATCTTGAACTATTGGCAAAGTTTCTTGATCATCTTCCCATTTAGATTTTTCCCATTGTTGGTAATGAGCTCTCCTGGTATGCCGTAGTGGCTAATGATGTTTTGTTTCAAGAATCAAGCCACCACAACTTGGGTGATGCTTTTGTAGGAAATGGCTTTCATCCACTTGGTGAAGTAATCGATAGCCATCAAAATATACTCATGCCCATTGGAGGCTTTTGGAATCACGGGTTCGATGACGTCCATTCCCTAGGCTGAAAAAGTTCATGGTGCTGCTAGAGAGTGCAGGGGTTAAGGAGGAACATTCTTTCTATTCTAATAGACTTGGCAACAGTGGCATGTCCTGACATGCTTGATGCAGTGAGTTTCCATGGTGAGCCAATAGTAGCCGGCTCTTATGATCTTTTGGGCAATAGGGGTCCACTGGTATGGGCTCCAAGCAAGCCTTCATGCATCTCTTCAATCAAATGGTTAGCCTCAGGGGCATCTATGCATCGAAGCAAGGTTGTGTCATGGTTCCTTTTATACAGGACTTTCGCACTCAAGAAGAATTGGCACGCCATGTGCTCAATGAATTTCTTCTCATTGTTTGTGGCCCCAACGGGTATTCACTATTTTTGATACGAGCCTTGATATCATGGTACCATGGCTTCCCTTTGACTTTAGCTTCGATGTTCATGCATTCTTCGATATTCATGCAGTAGGCTAGCATGCCATGGACCTCAATGTGCAGTTGTCACAATCATCTCTTGCCAACTTAACCATGCTAGCTAGGGTTGCTAAAGCATCTACGAATAGGTTGTGTGCTCGGGGCAAATAAGCAAAGGTAATATTCCAAAACTATAGAATTAGGCAGTTGACGCACTTTTGATACGGAATCAACTTGGTGTCTCGGGGTTGCTACTTCCCCTCTATTTGGGAGATAATCAACAGGGAATCTCCAAAGATGCTTAGATCATACGCGCCAAACTCTAAGTCAACTTGTAGGCTTACTATGCACGCCTCGTACTCTGTGACGTTGTTGGTGCAATCCAAATTTAGGTTGACTGAAACAGGGATTTGTTGGCCTTTGGGGATACTAAAACTGCTCCTACTCCATTTCCAGTGCTATTGGCAGCTCCATTGAAATAAAGCTTCCAATGCCATGGCTCTACATTGGTTGGTTCAGGCTCTATTGCCAAAACATCCTTATCCGGGAAGAAGGATTCTGAGAATTCCGAATCATTCAATGGCTGGTCCACTAGGTAATCGGCTATGGCCTGGCCCTTAATGGCCTTTCTCATCACAAACATGATATTGAACTCGGATAGCAACATCTACTAATGGGAGATCTTCCCTGTGAGGGTAGGCTTTCAAAGATGTACTTGATAGGGTCCATGCAGGAAATCAACCACATGGTGTAGTAAAGCATGTACTAACGTAACTTGCGTAAGGCCCATGCTAGGACGCGACATGTCTTCTCAATGGTGATGTAGTTGACCTCACAGCTGGTGAACTTCTTACTCAGATTGTAAATCGCCCTTTCTTTTTGATTGAGTTCATTTAGCTGGCCTAACATGCAACCTATGGATGCTTCTTGCACCGCTAGATAGAGAATCAATGGATGTCCCGGCATCGGGGGAACCACAATAGGGGGTTCAACAAATACTGCTTAATCTTCTCAAAGATCGCTTGACATTCATCTGTTCATTCTATCTTCGTATCCTTTTTCAAGAGCTTGAACAAGGGATCACACGTGGCGGTCAATTGCGCTGTAAAGTGTGCTATGTAATTGATCCTTCCTAGGAATCTTCAAACTTGTTTCTTAGTTTTCAGTGTAGGCATGTCCCTGATTGCTTGTACTTTTATTGGGTCCGCTTCTATTCCTCTTTGGTTGACTATAAAACTGAGCAATTTCCCTGAACTAGCTTCGAAGATGCACTTGTTAGGGTTGAGCCGTAACCTGTACTTGATGAGGCACTTGAATAACTCTCTCAAATCTATCAAATGATCTCTACGAGTGTGCGACTTGGCTATCATATCATCTACATAGACTTCGATCTCCTTGTGCATTATATCATGGAATAGGGTTACCATGGCTCGTTGGTAGGTCGCCCCAGCATTCTTCAAGTCGAATGGCTTGACGTCGTGAGCGTAAGTTCCCCAATGAGTGGTGAACGCTGTTTTGGCCTTTTCTTCTTCAGCCATCTTAATCTGATTATAACTCGAGAATCCATCTATAAAGGAGAAGAATATGTTGGTTGCAGTGTTATCAATCAGGGTATTAATATATGGCAAGGGAAAATTATCCCTCGGGCTGGCCCAATTCAAATCTCTATAGTCGACGCATATACGTACTTTCCCATCTTTCTTTGGTATGGGAACAATGTTAGCAACCCAATCAGAGGAGGCTATGGCGGTAAGAAAACCGACTTTCAATTGTAAGGCTGCCGAGTCTGCCTGACGCACATATAAGGGCCACCAGTCAGCGTTGACCGACTAAAAAAAAAAAAAAACCAGCGTTTCTTGCCTAGTTCCAAGGACCAAGTTAGAGAATTTTTTCAGTTCAGTTGCAGTAGCTCAACCTTATTAGGTAAAACTGGTCTCGATCCATGAACAAAGCTATTTCCGCACGCAATTTTGGAGCAACCAAATGTGGAATCACTTTCTTTATCTGGCACCTCTCATTGCCCTCGAGATGTCAGATAAAGAAAGGGTAGCTGTAGACACTGTATTTTGTCCTCCCTCGATTTGTGTGCCGTACCCTAAAAATTCCAAAAATATTATCTTTTCTTCATAGGGCCACAGAAAAATCTAGGTTGATGTGGCGCAACCTATTCAGGCATCGGAGCACTCAAAGTGCCAATTCAAGTCAAATTGACCAAAATGCCCCTGTTCAACCTTGGGTTGTCCGAAAGACAAAGCTGGTCTAAATCATCCCAGAATAGCATTTTTTATGTTTCTACATCAAACCTGAGCTACTCGGTGATTTTCATCAATTTTAACCAAGTTTGACTCGAGGTTAACTCCTAGGCACCAGAAACCCTAATTTTGATCTGTCCATTAGAATAGTTTGGGATCAGTGCCATTGTGAAGATTATCAAATTCCTTTACCAAGGACTATTCATGGGTCGAAATCGGAGTTAAAACATTTGAGATATCAAGAAAATTGTGCAAAGAGCATTAGCACACTTCCCGAGGCCAAAACTTTTGATCCAACCATTAGATTTTCAATTTTTTTAGTGTTCTAGAAACTAGATATCCAGAGCTTTCTAGGGACACTAAGATTAGCTCAATTCGACTTCGAGAAGACCTTTAAATATGCATCCGAAGCTGGACCAATAAAAGGCTGAAACTGCTGAAAGGTCATTCTTCCAGTATAAATACCCCCAGACCCCACATTTTGCAAAAGAAAGAGGTTTTGGGCAATTCTCTTAGGCAAATTCTCTATCTTTTCTCTCTAATTTCTCTCCTAAATACATCCAAACACATCCAACCACCTTCAAAAACCCTAGATTCTCCTCTTTTCTCTACAATAATCATAGTAGTGTTCTTGCACCCAATCTTCCAATCATTTGTTCTATACCTTGGATTTGAGGTTTAGGGGTATGGATGTAGCTCTTTAGCTACAATCCACACCCATTTCTTTTTATAGCTTTTCCTAGCTTTATCTTGCTTAATAATATGGTTTTATTACTTTTCCTAGCATGTTCTTGCTTCTTAGCATTATATATATATATATATATAGTTTTTCTAGCATGTTTCCTTGCTTATGCCATGATTTTTCACTTTGATGTTGTTAGCCTAGCCTTCTTGAGCAAGGATATGTCTAAATTTAATGTTTGTGCTCAGATTCACATGATTTTAGGCTCCTTGCCATGTTTATGCTTAGATCTACATGCCTATGTGTTCTTTGCCATGTTTATGCTTAGATCTACATGCCTATGTGTTCTTTGCCATGTTTATGCTTAGATCTACGTCCCCATACTTAGATCTATGTGTTTATGTGCTTTGTGCCATGCTTGTGTGCTTAGATCTATATTGGTTGCTATGCTATGTGCTTCTAAAGCCTTTCTATCTATTGAAATCTCTCTTTCTTGTGTTTTGGCCTTTTGTAAGGTGAAGACCTAGATCCTATGGTCTAGGCCTACATCCATACACGTAGGCTTATATTAAAGGTGTTAGGTTCTATAACTTTAGGAATTAAATGTATTAGAACTTCAATTTGTAATGTGTTAGCAAACCATGATCAAAACATTGAGTCTAGGTTTAGGCTTGCTCAAAGTGTGTTTATTTGTAAAATTGGAATTGAGTGATTGCAGGATTTATTGGTCTAAATCTACAAGACTCAATCGATTAAGTCTAATTTTCAAAAATTAGACTTGATTGATATAATCTCGTGCAGATTTATTTTTCTACAGAATTTCCAATTCAGCCCAAGCTTGTTTGACGTGTAGGGTTTTATGTTTTACTCCAAGTATAAAAGAAAAACACTAGCTACATTTTAGAAGTCTTTGATGCGTTGTGTGTTGAATCTCTTGTGAGATCTATAGGGGTTTACCTTCATACACACTTAGGGTTATCAAGATCAAGATTCATGTGAAGAACTTGGTTATTGCTCTAGTTGCTGCATAATGAATTTAAAGAATATCTGAAACTTTTGAGTGGAGCCTCAAAGTCACAAGTGGGAGTACTTGTGGTTGCAATGGATCAAGGAAAGAAGTAGTCTGTGGACTCGGAGCTGTCATGTAAAATTAGAATGTCCTACATTCTTGTGATCAAATGATAAAACTATGGCTGTAACCCTTAGTGATGATGAAGTTTCTGATCATGAGTTTGGTAGTGATGAGGATGGAAACTTCATTGCTTTCACAACTATTGCTGTAGTTGATGAAAGTGTTGTGGTTGAAGAGAACCCTTCTGATGTGGAACTCTCTGAGAGTACTGATTTGCAAGAAGCTTTTAATAAGCTTTGCAAGGTTGTTGCAAAGGATGCAATGAATGTTGACTTAGGTTTAAAGAAAATTGCTTCCCTTGAGCTTGATAAGAAAAATTTGTTGTTGAAATTGTTTGATGTTAATGAATTGATTGATAAGGTGAAGACTAAAAACATGGTGTTACTTGATAAGATAAAGAACTTAGAACTAGAGCTATCTGTTACTAGAAAACAAACTAATAGGCCTGCTAGTTCTAAACTTGATCACATGTTGAGTATTTAGAAGTCTCTCTTAGACAAAACTGGTCTAGGTTTTGCAGATAGCATCTCTGTGTCTGAAACTCATTCCACAAATTTTGTTTCTTTTTTTAAGCCCCCCAAGAGTGAGATTGTCAAACCAGTAGAAGTCACACCATCTCCTGGGAAGATTAGGGTTGATCTTAAAGAGTCTAAGCCTAAGAATCCTACCTTCCCTAAGGATAGGTTGCATGATAGACCTTTATGAGTTTGTCATTTTTGTGGAAAGATTGGGCATATTTGCCCAAGCTGTTTCAAGTTGCAAGCTGCAAAGTGAGCAAATAAGCCAAAAGTACCTGTGCCTCAAGTACAAGATCCTATGGTACTTATTGGTGAGTTGGTAAAGACGTTAAACCTTTTTACCAATCCTGGAGTTGCTCATCATTCTAATATGAATAATAACTCTAATGCAATAGTTGTATCTAAAAAGTTTTGGATGCAAAAGGCTCAATCTAATTGAGTCTTTCTGACATGGTCCCTGTGATTCATCTCAATACTCTTTGTGACCATTCTTCTTTTGCTGTTTTGTTTTTTTTGCTTTCAGGATTTGCATTGCATAACATTCATGCATTTCATGATAGGTTGTTTTTATTATTCCTTTAAAAAAAAAAAAAGAAAAAAAAAGGAAGGAAGGAAGGAAAAATGTGTTTTGTATTATTTTTCTTGGACTTGTAATCAAGGCTAGCCATATTGTCTTTACATAACATGCTTGTGTACCTTTTTTAACTTGGATGAGCTTATTTTACTGCACTTTGCTAGTTTTAGCTATGTAGTGCATGTTGTGTGGGAGTTGTTTATAGTTTTTTTATCATTTGATCTTGATTTTGAAGTCACATGCTTTGATTGGTAGGACTTGAACTAAATGAGAAAGGCATAAATAACCACCTCACCACTATTTACTAGCCAATCATGAACACCTTCGTGCATATTATAAGATTTTGTGCTCAAGAAAGTGTAGCACATGCATAAAAAGAAAATAAGGTGTAGCCTTAGATTAAAACTAAAATCGGTGTATACATTATTGAGTTATAATAAATTCACAATGAAATAAAATTGGTGTGTACAGTATCTGGTTAATCAAATACTTTCACATTGAAATAAAATTGATGTGTACTTTATGAGGCAAAACAAGAAACTTACATGATTGCAAGCTTGTTTTCTAGGAGATATGAGAGTTATATGATGTAACTCTTTTGGTGATAGTCTCTTTCAAACTTATGTGGTGAATTTTGTAGAAATTGTGATTGATTACTATCTACATATCACCTCACATGTATCTCATGCTATTGCTAGTTGCACACACTACACAAGTTTTTCTTTGCTAAACTTAGTGCATGATATTGTGTGTGATTTTGTTTTAGCCATCCAAGATTATATGTTCCATGATTTTAATGCAAAATATGTTTCATGTTTGAGTTTTGAAGATAAATTGATTGAAAAACTTGTTTTTGAAAGATCTGGGTTGAATTCAAGTGTTTTTGAAAAACTTTAAATCTCATACTCATGCATTTTATTTATGAAATATTGTGATTTGAGGAGTTTCTGCATAAAATTGCTCTGTTTTTCAAAAATCTCATTTTTCTAGATTTTCGATCGATCGAATCTGTTGCTCGACCGATCAAAAATGCGATAAAAACTATGGTTTGAATCTGTTTAGCTCGATTGGTGCTCGATTGATGCTTGATTGATCGAATTTAATTTTCGATCGATCGAAACTAATTTTCGACTGATCGAAAATCGGTCAATGAGTGTTTTAAAAAGAAGTTTCTCATGTGTTCTTCATACTTTTCAAACTTTTCCAAACACTTCTCTCACTGTTTTTCTCGATCGATCCAATCTAAAGCCTTTTTGTCGTTTTCTTCCTCAAATTTCTCAAGGGTTTTCTTCCTCATAATCAATACATTCTTTTTGTGTATACCCTTTTGCCACTAGCCTTGCTTTAAAGGTTTCAACCTTTCCATCTATCTCTCTATTCCTCTTGTAAACCCAATTGCAACCAACAGGTTTAATGCCGTTAGGCACCTTTACAAGATCCCAAACTTGATTGGAATACATTGAATCCAATTCAGATTTCATAGCTTTGACCCAATAATGTGCATCTATATCATTCATTGCCTCTTCATACGTATAAGGACCAGTTTCAGCCTCTTTTGAGATAACTTCGTAAGTTTCTCCCAGACCTATAAATCTTATAGGTGGCCTAACAACTCTACTCCTAGGAGTAAAATTATTCATATAGTCATTTTTCAAAAATTTAGCATTTGTACTAACAAAAACTTTATTATCATCATGACTATAGAATAAATAACCCCTAGTTTCTTTTGGATAACCCACAAGCAAACACACTTCTAATTTTGGTTCCAATTTATCAGGCTTCCCTTTTAGCACATGTGTTGGACAACCCTAAATGTGGAGGTATCTCATACTAGGCTTACGCCCATTCCACAATTCCATGGGTGTTTTCGGAACAAATTTTGATGAAACTAAGTTTAAAAGATGTATTGCTGTATTTAAGGCATACCCCCAAAAAGAAATTGGTAAAGTTGAGTAACTCATCATGGACCTAACCATTTCTAAAAGAGTCATATTCCTTCGTTTTGCTACACCATTTTGTTGGGGAGTTCCAGGTGCAGTCAATTGGGATACAATCCTATTTTAAGTTAAGTAATCCTTGAAATCCCCAAGAAGGTATTCTCCACCTCGATTAGATCGAATGGCCTTTATGCATTTACCTAATTGATTCTCAACTTCAGCCCTAAACTCTTTGAATTTTTCAAAAGCTTCGGACTTTTGTTTCATTAGGTATACATAACCATATCTTGAGTAATCATCTGTAAAAGTGAGGAAGTATTCACAACCTTCTTTTGCTTGGGTTGACATAGGACCACATACATCCATATGAACTAATTCAAGAAACTCTTGGGCTCTTTTACCTTTTGTATTAAGAGGCCTTTTGGTCATTTTATCCTCCAAACAAGATTCACAAACTGGAAATCCATCAAAGTCCAATGGCTCTAAGAGTCCATCTTTGCTCAGTCTTTGAATTTTGTTTGGATTAATATGACTCAAATGCAAGTGCCAAAGATATGCATCATTAGCAGAATGAAATTTTCTTTTTAATGATTTTACATGAGAGGCTTTGTCTAATTCAAAATTGTATAATTCATGCTTATTAGGAGTTAAAATATATAGACCATCCACAATATTGCCAGAACAGATAAATACTTTATCCTTCTTTATTACAACATTGTTTTTCAGGATAACACAATATCCATGTTTACCTAAATAAGTTGCAGAAATTAAATTCCTACAAACATTAGGTACATATAAATAGTCTTCCAATATTAAAACTCTAGAATCAAAGCATAAATTAAACACTCCAACGGCTACAACTAGAATTTTGCTCCCATCAGCCACGTAAGAAACAATTCCCCTTCATTTAGCTTTCTGGCCTCCTGGAATCCCTGCAAAGTATTACAAATATGGTTAGTACAACCTGAATCCACACACTCGGAATCCGTGGCATTTTTTACTAAACATATTTCAAGAAGGAATGAACTTTTCATACCCTTATTATTAGCAGCTCTAAATATTAGACAATTCCTCTTCAAATGACCTTTCTTGCCACAATGGAAACACTTTCCTTTGGCGTACTCCTTTTTCTTTACCTTGTTGGCAACTCCTAAGGAAATTTGTTTACCATCTTACTTGGTGAAGCCCTTTTTCTTCTTCTTTTACCATTTCCTTTCGACTTAGGTTGAGAAGTAGAAGCTTTAGCCATATTAGCATCAACACTGGATGTACCAAGAATTCCTTCCGCCGCTACCAATTCATTCATTAATTCAGACAATGAATAAATATTTTTGATCATATTATAATTAAGTCTGAATTCCTTGAATGATTCTGGTAGTGACTGGAGCATCATATCCATTTGGGATTCTCCATCAATATTGGCACCTAAAACTTCCAGTGTATTCAGATTAGAGATCATCCTAAGACAATGCTCCCTCATTGAAGTACCTTCAACCATTTTGGTATTATAAATTTGTCTCATAATTTCTTGCCTAGTAGAATGGCCTTGCTTACCAAACAACTCCTTCAGACTAAACATTACGTCCAAAGCTAGTCCGACATCCGGCATTTGATGCTGTAGAACATTTAAGATTGATGCTAGGATATAGCACTTGGCCATCTCATTAGATTTCTGCCAACGATCATATCGTCGTTTTTCCTAAAGAGGAGCATCTAATGACGGAAAGTTAGGACAAGGTTGACTAAGCACATACATGTGCTCTTCAACTGTAAGAACAATGTCCAAATTTCTTTTCCAGTCAACATAGTTGGATCTAGTCAGTTTGTTTTAATTAAGAATAGCAACAAGTGGGCTAAAAGATGCCATGATTTAAATCTGAAAACAATAAACATGAATATATTAAGTAAAATTATACATTACTAATTTAGCATATAAACATATAGTATGGAACTTTAATAAAACCATAATATAAAATATGCAACAACAACTTAAAATTCCTTGGAAGCAAGTAAATTATAAACACTATGATTGATTGAGAACTATTCTCATTATTATCATGATAACTCTTATCAAACACTAATAATATGCCGTATTTGCTTTAGCCTCTAAGTAATAATGACATAGCTTTGTAGGGAGGTTAACATTATACTTAGTCTAGTGTACACCATTACTTGAAATCTATGTGAGTCATTAAGTAACTCCACGGTAGTGTGGTCGTTCTTAATGTAAAAACACATATCATCCATCATTAAGAATTTTAATCTGTAGTACCATGAATTAAACACCCTTCGTTGGGAGCAAAGCATATACGCCAAGGCAAGGTGCTTAATCACACTACTATAAACCGACAATGAAGGCCATGAGATCCAACCCTTGTATCTCTCTCCCACTAGATATTTTAAAGGAAATGTTTTTAACTAGAAAACATGCATAATCTCATTACACATAGCCTTGCACTTTTAAATGTGAAAACACTTAATGAAAATTCAAAATTCACAACTTTCGATCGATCAAATGTATCTCTCGATCGATCGAAATCATGAAGAAAATTTTAATTAACATTCTAGATGACTCAATCGATTCTCGATCCCTATTTGATCAATCGAAAAGGAACATTCGATCGATTGAAGGGAATTCTCGATCGGTCAAAACTTGTGAAACTGAATTTTCCAGAATTTTCACCAAGCAGTTTTCAACGGTTTTTCATGAACAAACTACCATCATATGAACATAATAGATTGAGTTTGAGATCAAAACAGAATTCCATTAATGCTATAGCCTTAAAGTTCAATTTAACATACTTAATATCAAACTTAAACAACATCATAACATCAATATTAGTTTTTATAAAACAATAATTTCAACAAACATGTAGAAAATTGACTGTAGAATCTATACATCATGAAATTACTATCTCTAATTCCAAAACTCACAAAACATGTTATACAAATTCGAAAATGAAGACCGCTCTGATACCAATCGTTGAAAAAATACATGTTTGTATCGCATACAAGACATACATAGCAGAAAATTAACGGATCTACTTCATTTGCAATTAATAACATGTACTATGTAAATTTCAGAATATAAGAACAAGAGAGTGTAACTTGGTGTGGTGAAATTCAAAACCAAAGATTAGAAGTACTTGGGAACACTTTTAATCTTCACTCCAATTCCACTTGTGCTCAAAAAATGTGGTCTCTCAATCAGTTTATATGTATGTGTTCAAGGGAGAATAAGAGAGTGTCTCACACTTACATACAAAACCATTTCATTCCTTATGAAAAATTCGTATAAAATTCTGTATGTTTCTCTCCTTATATTTAATTGATTATCTAATTGGACTAGCCTTTTGGGCCATTCCAATTGGGTTTTGTATGTGGCTTGGAGTGGGATCAAGAGGGAACAAATAAGAATCTAGCTCTAATGGGCCTTGGGCTTTTTTGTCAACTCTTGACAAGTCAAAAGTTACCATTAATTATATTTAGTACCACTAGATAAATATAATTGCACTCTAGGCCTTATTAATAAATTATATCCCAAAACTTTATTATACATGCAACTCCTTCATAAAATACTTGTAGTAATACATAGTCATGAATATAGACTGTCACTTTGAAGATTACTACATCTTAATCATTGAGTACCCAGTTTAATCCTTTAAGTTATTCATCATATATTTATGAAATCCAATTTCATAAATATATACTTTAGTAATTCCTTACTAAAGTAGTTAGGCCTAACATTCTGAATAATCAAACCCATTAAACTTATCTCAAGGAAATATTTATATCTCCGTTAAGAGATTATGAATTCCATTTTGAGAATATATGTTCCATCAACACTAAATGTGGTTGCTCAACATACTAAGGTTTTGATTGTGATTTTAGATCTCACTCCTGATATATCAAAGCAACCAACACTTCATGATCAAATCCATTATTCTCTCATGATTAAGAGTTCATGTAAATAGAAGTTGTGAGATTTATTATTCATTTGATAGTCGTTAGGAGAATAATAAATCTTACAGAGGTCCAATTCAATATGTCTTAACTCTTATATGTTAACATATCAACATATCAACTAGAAGTCTTTACTTCCGTGATCAAGAAAAATCATTTTATTCGATATGTTATAGTTTTCGTAGATGAAATACCCAATTTCATCACCGACTACAAACTAAAATTCTGAGTTTACAAAGAATTTGTGATTTATATTTTCTGTGACTAAATCACATAAATTACATACTATGCATCTCATGAACTATGTGATAATGTCCAAATATTCATGTTACCATTATTTTAGATAATAATAAAACAACTTTATTAATCACAACATAATGTCATACATAGTATCATACAATAAGATTTAAGGGCACATATCCTAATAGTATTGCCTCGTCGAAAGCTTGATGAGAATAGCGTTTTGCATGCTATGACGCATCCAAGGTGAAGCGCTGTCGGATTTTCACCGTGGAAATTTGGAAACGACTTCAAACACACTTGGAAAGCATCGATCAGGACCACACCCATTTCGAAACCAAACCTTAAAGCCCAACACATTTAAAGCCCCAAAAGCTAATATCAATAGCTTGTTTTTAATTGCCAATGTCTAACAATTATAATTTTACCAAAACAAAGGATTGTCTACGGACAAGCATTGTGTGGTGCCTAACACCTTCCCCACACATAACCAAACTTCTGAACTCAAAAATTAAGATTTTTTATCCATCCGTATTAGATTAGGAAAAACGACATTTTTCTTAATCTAGGATCGGTAATAAATCAAATAGAGTCAGTTAACTAATCACACCTTAGAAAAACCCAAAAATTGATGGCGACTTCACTTACCGTTAGTAATATCCTTAAAATCGATTCATATTCCAGTTATACACCCCAGGTACGAAACACCTCCATAGTAATGTGCAAGCATCGCTGTGACGGATGGTCGAGCAGCCACAAGGCGTCGAAAATATCTATATATATATATATAGATTCAATACTGGAAAATATATTTATTCACACTAGAAGTCCAGAAGACATAATTTTTGTTCCATAGTTTCCAATGAATGAATGTTGTTAATTTTTTTATTTCTGTGAAAGAATGAATGTCTTTAATGTCACTACAGATTATTAAAGTATCCAATTAGAAAATGCCAAAAATAAAAATTAATAACCATTGTTGGTAGAATTTGTTTTTTTTTTTATTAACCATTGTTGGTAGGAAGGTCCTCCTCTAAACCCAAGCTATCCCATAACTGTAAACTATGGAATTGACAGTTGGATAAGATAGGATATATAAATTTATAATAATCCTAAAATCTAAGTAAAAAATGATTAAATAGTTTTGCATATGTGCACATATCGCACTAAAGAGTTTCCAGTGATGAGCATGTAGAATTAGAATAAAATTTATGTTAACGTGTTTTTATTTTATAACAGGAAAAAAAAAAAAAGTAATTAGGAAACTTCTATGTCAATTTTATTTTTTTTATTCCTTTTTGTGGAGATTTTGATGTATATTTCTTCTACCCACGAGAAGATGTTCATTCTTGAAACTCTAAATGAGAAAACAGAAGAATAGAAGCGTAGTGTATAATATACGAAAACTGAGTCTGCTGACATGACATATATGTGAGATTGGCTGCCTAAAGAGAAACATATTTAGCTGCCTTATTCAGCCAAAAAAAAAAAAAAAAAGAAAAAAAAAAAAAGAAACAAAACAAAACATGTTTAGCAACAAACAAGCGCTATGACTGATAAGGGAAAATCCTGGGCCTTGGGGAATACCGTCTCATCTGTATGTGTTTATATATATATATATATATATATTGATGGAAATATGAGTGTACGCAGTGGAAAAATAATGGATTTACTTCATTCACAATTGATAACATGTGGCATGTAAGTTTCAGAATGTAGGAACAAGAGAGTGTACCTTGAAGTGGTGAAATTCAAAAACCGAAGATGAAAAGCACTTGAGAAGACTTTCAATCTTCACTCCAATTCCACTTGATGCCCAAGAAGTGTGTTTTCTCAATCAGTTATATGTGTATGTTCTAGAGAGAATCAAAAAGTGTCCAACACTCTCAAACATACTAATTCATATTCTTGCAAATTCTGTATGTTTTTCTCTATATATCTGATTATCTAATTGGGCTAGCCTTTTGGGCCTTTCCAATTGGGTTTTAGAACGTGGCTTGGAGTGGGACCAAAAGGGAACAAATAAAACACTAGCTCCAATGGGTATTGGGCTTTTCTGTTAACTCTTGACAAGTCCAAAGTTATCATTAATTATATTTAATACCACTATATAAATATAATTGCACTCTAGGTCTTATTAATAAATTATATCCTAAGACTTTATTGTACATGCAACCCCTTCATAAAATATTCATAGTAATACAAAGTCATGAATGTAGACTGCCACTTTGTAAACTACTATATCTTAATCTTTGAGTACCCAGTTTAATCCTTAAGTTATTTATCATATATTTATGAAATCCAATTTCATAAATATATCATTTAGTAACTATTTACTAAAGTAATTAGGCCTAACATTCTGAATAATAAATCCATTAAACTTCTCTCAAGGGAATATTTTGTATCTCCGTTAAGAGACTATCAATTCCATCTTGAGAATATATGTTCTATCAACACTAAATGTGGCTGCCCAACATACTGAGATTTTGATTGTTACTTTAGATCTCACTCCTGATATATCAAAGCAACCTACACTTCATGATCAGGTCCACTATTCTCTCAGGATAAAGAGTTCATGTGAATAAAAGTCGTGAGATTTATTATTCATTTGACAGTCGTTAGGAGAATAATAAATCTCACAGCGGTCCAGTTCAATATGTTTTAACTCTTAAAACATATAAACATATCAACTAGAAGTCTTCACTTCCATGATCAAGACAAATCATCTTAGTTGATATGTTATAGTTTTCACAGATGAAATGCCCAATTTCATCACCGACTACGAACTAAAATTTTGAGTTTACAAAGAACTTGTGATTTATATCTTCTGTGACTTTTCACATAAATCACATACAATGTATCTCATGGACTATATGATAATGTTCGAATATTCATGTTACCATTATTTTAGATAATAATAAAACAAATTTATTAATCACAACATTAAGTCATACATAATGTCATACATAGCATCTTCTAATAGGATTTTAGGGCACTAATCCTAACAATCTCCCACTTGCCCTAAAGACTATTGTGCACTAATCTAACTCCCATTCTCTCCAAATGTGACTCGAAAGTCCTTTGAGGCAAGGCTTTGGTAAAGAGATTTGCTAGATTATTTGCACTTTCAATCTTTGCCACCACCACATCTCCACGAGCAATGATGTCTCGAATGATGTGATACTTTCTCTCAATGTGCTTTCATTTCTTATGATTCCTTGGATCTTTGGATTGTGCAACCGCTCCACTATTGTCACAAAACAATGTAATAGAAACTTGCTCCATTCTCACTACACCAAGATCAGAAAGGAATTTCTTGAGCCATACAGCTTCCTTTACTGCTTCACAAGTAGCAACGTACTCAGTTTCCATGGTGGAGTCTGCAATACAAGATTGCTTGACACTCCTCCAAGTTATGGCTCCACCTCCCAAGGTGAAAACACATCCTGAAGTGGATTTTCTGAAATCTAGATTCGATTGAAAGTCCAAATCTGTAGAGCCAATGGGAATCAAATCCTCAAACTGGTAAACAAGCATATAATCTTTCGTTCTCCGAAGATACTTGAGAATATGTTTTACAGCTTGCCAATGTTTTGGTCCTGGATTTGATTGATATCGACTGACCATGCCAACTAAATAATAGATATCTGGTCTAGTACAAAGCATGACATACATGAGACTTCCTACTGCAGAAGCATAAGGAACTTGTCTCATTATATTTTCTTCCTCTTGTGTCTTAGGCCTTTGGTCATCAGACAGAGGAACTCCATGTCTAAAAGGAAGCAATCATTTCTTGGAGTTTTGCATGCTAAACCGTTCTAGAACCTTATCTATATATCCAGCTTGTGATAAGTCTAACATTTTATTCTTGCGATCTCGCCAAAGCTTGATCCCTAGAATAAAGTTAGCCTCACCCAAGTCCTTCATATCAAATTTGCTTGACAACTAAACCTTTACTAATGACATTACCCCTACATCATTCCCAATGAGTAGAATATCATCAACATAAAGCACTAGGAACATTACTACTTTATCTCGATGTCTTTTGTACACACATGGCTCATCAAGATTTTTTTTACAACGAAATGACTTGATTGCTTGATCAAATCTGATGTTCCATGACCTAGATGCTTGCTTAAGTCCATAAATGGACCTTTTCAATTCTTTGCTATGAAACCTTCTAGTTGCATCATATAGATTTCTTCTTCAAGATTGCCAATAAGAAATGCAGTCTTGACATCCATTTGCCAAATCTCATTATCATAATGAGCAGCAATGGATAAGAGAATTTTGATAGATTTAAGCATTGCTACTGGTGAAAAAGTTTTTTTATAATCAATACCTTCTTTTTGTGTATACCCTTTTGCCACTAGTCTTGCTTTAAAGGTTTTTACCTTTCCATCTATCCCTCTCTTCCTTTTGTAAACCCATTTGCAACCAACAGGTTTAATGCCGTTAGGCGCCTTTACAAGATCCCAAACTTGATTGGAATACATTGAATCCAATTCAGATTTCATAGCTTGGACCCAATGATGTGCATCTATATCATTCATTGCCTCTTCATAAGTGTAGGGATCTAATTCAGCCTCTTCTGAGATAGTTTCATAAGTTTCTCCCAAATCTATGAATCTTATAGGAGGCTGAACAATTCTCCCACTACGACGAGGTACCTGTGTACTAGACATTTCATGAGTAGTATCTTGTAGTGTATTCGATACAACCACATCATCCCTAGTTTCATCTATTGGTTGTTCATGCACAGGTTCATTCATTTCAGCCAACACAACTCTACTTCTAGGAATATAATCATTCATATAGTCATTTTCCAAAAATTTGGCATTTGTGCTAACAAACACTTTATTCTCTTTATGTCTATAGAATAAACCTCCAATAGTTCCTTTTGGATACCCTACAAAGAATACCACTTCTGTTTTAGATTGTAACTTGTCAGACTTTCCTTTTAGCACATGTGCTGGACAACCCCAAATATGGAGATGTCTCATACTAGGCTTATGCCCATTCCACAACTCTACAGGTGTTTTAGGAATAGACTTCGAAGGTACTAAATTCAAAAGATACATTGTAGTATTTAAGGCATATCCCCAAAAGGAAATTGGTAGAGTCGAATAACTCATCATGGACCTAACCATATCTAAAAGAGTCCTATTCCTTCTTTCTGCTACACCATTTTGTTGTGAAGTCAGGTGCAGTCAATTGGGATACAATCCCATTTTCAGTTAAGTAATCCCTAAAATCCCCAAGAAGGTATTCGCCACCACGATTAGATCGAATGGCCTTTATGCGTTTACCTAATTGATTCTCAACTTCAGCCCTAAATTCTTTGAACTTTTCAAAGGCTTCAGACTTCCGTTTCATTAGGTGCACATAACCAAATCTAGAATAATCATCAGTAAAAGTAATGAAATGCTCATAGCCACCTCTTGCTTGGATTGACATAGGACCACATACATTTGAATGTACTAGTTCTAGCAAATCTTGTTCTCTTCTACCTTTTGCATTAAAAAGTCATTTGGTCATTTTACCTTCCAAACAAGATTTATAAACTGGAAAATCATCAAAGTCCATAGGCTGCAAGAGACCATCTTTGATCAATCCTTGAATTCTGTTTGAATTAATGTGACTCATACGCAAGTGCCAAAGATATGCATCACTAGTAGAAGGAAACTTTCTCTTTAATGATTTTACATGAGAGTTATTATCTAATTCAGAATTATATAATTCATGTTTATCAGGAGTTAAAATATAAAGACCATCAATAATATTGCCAGAACAGATAAACACTTTACCCTTTTTTATTACAACATTGTCTTTAAGGATAACACAATATCCATGTTCACCTAAATAAGTTGCAGAAATTAAATTCCTACGAACATTAGGTACATATAGACAGTCTTCCAATATTAAAACCCTAGACTTAAAGTATAAATTAAACTCTCCAACAGCTACAACCGGAATCCTGCTCCTATCAGCCAAAGTAAGAAACAATTCGTCTTCATTAAGCTTTCTGGTCTCTTAGAACCCCTGCAAAAAATTGCAGAGATTAGTACAACCTGAATCCACAAACCAGAAATCTGTGGGATTTTGGACTAAACATATTTCAAGAAGGAATGAACTTCTCATACCTTTATTCTTGGCAGCCTTAAATATTGGACAATTCCTCTTCCAATGTCCTTTCTCACCACAATGGAAACATTTTCCTTTGATCTTCTTTCCTTTGTTGGCAACCCTTAAGGCAATTTATTTACCATCTTGCTTGGTGAAGTCTTTCTTCTTCTTCTTCTTACCCTTGCCTTTTGACTTAGGTTGAGAAGTAGAAGCTTCAGCCATATTAGCATCAACACTAGAAGTACCAAGAATGCCTTCTGCCGCTACCAATTCATTCATTAATTTAGACAAAGAATAAATCTTTTTGTTTATATTATAATTAAGTATGAATTCCTTGAATGATTCTGGTAGTGACTGGAGTATCATATCCACTTGGGATTCTCCATCAATATTGGCACTTAAAACCTCTAAAGTATTCAGATTAGAGATCATTATAAGACAATGCTCCCTCACTGAACCGCCTTCAGCCATTTTGGTATTATAAATTTGCCTCATGGTTTCTTGCCTTGCAAAATGACCTTGCTCACTAAACATCTCCTTCAGACTGAACATTATGTCCGAAACTAGTTCTACATCTTGCATTTGATGCTGTAGAACATTTGAGATAGATGCTAGGATGTAGCACTTGGCCATCTCATTAGATTTCTGCCAACAATCATATCGCTGTTTTTCCTCAAGAGGAGCATCTAATGAAGGAAAGCTAGGACATGGTTTAGTAAGCACATACTTATGCTCTTTAGCAGTAAGAATAATGTCCAAATTTCTTTTCCAGTCAACATAGTTGGATCTAGTCTGTTTGTTTTGATTAAGAATAGTTACAAGTGGGCTAAAAGATGCCATGTTCAAATCTAAAAATAATAAACGTGAATATAATAAGTAAACTGGACATTATCAATTTAACATATAAACATATAGTATGGAACCTTAATAAAACCTTAATATAATATATGCAATGACAACCCAATCCCATATTCAATATCCCTCAGCTTAGAGTGAATATAAAATACTATGATTGATTGAGAACTATTCTCATTATTAATGCTATCATGATAACTCTTATCAAATACTAATAATATGCCGTTATACATTTGGCCTCTAAATAATTATAGTAAGAACTCAGTATAGAGGATACTATAAAATTTAGTCTAGTGTATACCATTGTCTAGAATCATGTGTAGCCACATTTTATCTCCTTAGCAGGCTTATTTTGTAGTACTATGATACAAAACACCTTTCGCATGGAATGCAAAGCTCGAGACTAAGACAAGGTGTTTGATCAAACTACTATAAACCAAGAAATTCAATCCTGTAGTACCATGAAATAAATACTCTCCGCATGGAATGCTAAGCTCGAAGCAAAGACAAAATATATATTTCACACTACTATGAACCGACAATGGAGGCCGTGAGATCCAACCCTTGTATCTCTCTCCCACTAGATGTTTTAAATTAAAGGTTTTTATTTTGTAAACATGTGTAAACTAATCACACACAGCCTTGCACTTTATACATTTGAAAACACTTAGAAAAAATTCAAAATTCCCTTCAGTGGCATTTTCGTGAGAATCTCGCGACTAAGCTCTTCCCGCGAAAATGAAATAGTGAAAACACAAAATTCAGACAGAAACTTTCGCTACTGTTTTGCGACTAAGCTCTTTCCGCGAAATTGAGTTAAGGCAAAATAGTGAAAACTCAAAAATTCAGATAGAAACTTTCGCTACTGTCTCGCGACTGTTTCGCGAGTAAAGCTTACTCGCAAAAATTTTTGTGCTTTAGAAGCATTTTTCGTGAGTAACTTTGCGGAAGCTAACCCGTGAAAAACCTGTGTTTTCAGTTTTCAAAGGGAAGATCTGAACAATTTCCAACGGTTTTCATGAACAAACAACCACCATATGAACATGATAGATAGAATTTGATGTCAAAACTGAATTTCATTGATGCTATAGCCTAAAAGTTCAATTTAACATACTTAAATTCAAATTTAAACAACATCATAATATCAATATCAGTTTTCATCAAACCATAGTTTCAACATCCATGCATAAAATTAAATACATATATAATCTTCTAACATCATGAAACTAATATCTCTAATTCCAAAACTCACAAAACATGTTATACAGATTGGAAATTGAAGACCGCTTTGATACAATTTGATGGAAATATGAGTGTACATAGTGGAAAAATAACGGATCTACTTCATTCACAATTGATAACATGTGCCATGTAAGTTTCAGAATGTAGGAACAAGAGAGTGTACCTTGAAGCGGTGAAATTCAAAAACCAAAGATGCAAAGTACTTGAGAAGACTTTCAATCTTCACTCCAATTCCACTTGATGCCTAAGAAGTGTGGTTTCTCAATTAGTTATATGTGTATGTTCTAGAGAGAACCAAAAAGTGTCCAACACTCTCATACGTACCAATTCATATTCTTGCAAATTCTGTATGTTTCTCTCTATATAACTGATTATCTAATTAGGCTAGCCTTTTGGACCTTTCCAATTGGGCTTTAGTATGTGACTTGGAGTGGGACCAAAAGGGAACAAATAAGACACTAGTTCCAATGGGCCTTGGACTTTTCTGTTAACTCTTGACAAGTCCAAAGTTACCGTTAATTATATTTAATACCACTATATAAATATAATTGCATTCTAGGCCTTATTAATAAATTATATCCCAAGACTTTATTGTACATGCAACCCCTTCATAAAATATTCATAGTAATACAAAGACATGAATGTAAACTGCCACTTTCTAAATTACTATATCTTAATCATTGAGTACCCGGTTTAATTTTTTAAGTTATTCATCATATATTTATGAAATCCAATTTCGTAAATATATACTTTAGTAACTCCTTACTAAAGTGATTAGGCCTAACACTTTGAATAACCAAACCCATTAAACTTATCTCAAGGGAATATTTTGTATTTCCGTTAAGATACTATGAATTCCATCTTGAGAATATATGTTCCATCAACACTAAATGTGGCTGCCCAACATACTGAGGTTTTGACCGTTACTTTAAATCTCACTCCTGATATATCAAAGCAACCTACACGTCATGATCAGGTCCACTATTCTCTCAGGATTAAGAGTTCATGTGAATAAAAGTCGTGAGATTTATTATTCATTTGACAGTCGTTAGGAGAATAATAAATCTCACAGCGGTTCAGTTCAATATATTTTAACTCTTAAAACATATAAACATATCAACTAGAAGTCTCCACTTCCATGATCAAGACAAATCATCTTAGTTGATATGTTATAGTCTTCGCAGATGAAATGCCAATTTCATCACCAACTACGAACTAAAATTTTGAGTTTACAAAGAACTTGTGATTTATATCTTTTGTGACTTTTCACATAAATCACATACAATACATCTCGTGGACTATATGATAATATCCGAATATTCATGTTACCATTATTTCAGATAATAATAAAACAAATTTAGTAATAACAACATTAAGTCATACATAATGTCATGCATAGCATCTTACAATTGGATTTTAGGGCACTAATCCTAACATATATAGTGGTAAAATTGGACAGGACCCGCGAGCCTAACACGACACGACATGAAATTAGTAGGTTATGGGTTGAGGTTTAATGGGTTCATGTTATATTCAGGTTGACACAATTAACCCGTTTAATAAACGGGTTGAGTTAGTGTAAATATATATATATATATATATATATAGTGGTAATATTGGACACGACTTGCGAACCCAACACAATATGATGCGACATGAAATTAGTAGGTTACGGGTTGAGACTTAATGGGTTCGTGTTATATTCGGATTGACACAATTAACTTGTTTAATAAATGGGTTGGGTTAGTGTCCATTACATGAAACCCGTTTGACCCGTTTAATTAAATGACATTTTACCAATATACCCTTCAAACCCTAGGTATATAAACTTATTAGTTATTATGGTTTATTTTATTTGACATATTATGATTGATTATTTATGATATTGAGATATGCTTTAGTTTTGAATGATTATTTGTGATGCAATTACTCTTTAGTTCTGAATTTTATATTAAAAATATTTATTTGTTTGGTTTTTCATAATTCATATCAATTTGGTTAATACTAAAATTAGTTGTTTTTTTTTTCTTTTCAATTTGATAAAATCTGATAAACATGTCAACACGATTAACCCATTTAATAAATGGGTTGTGTTAGGATTAAGGAATCTTGACCCATTTAATAAACATGTTGGGTTAGGGTCGACCTATATAGTCAAATACTCATGAGTCAACACAACACGAAACCAACACGTGAACATGAATTGCCACCCCCTAACTGAAGCATAACATTTATTATTGCTACGTTTTTATTAAGCCACATCATCCACTCATTTCCAACATTCTCTCTCTTATTTTTAATTCTTTTTTTCTTATTAATTTTTCAACTTATTGTTATACTTCACCCTAAAAAAAAAAAAAAAAAAACTTATTGTTATACTTTGTCTAGCTTCCCATCTCTTTTACTTTTTCATCTCCCCATTACTATCTACTTTAATATCACATTTCCTCTTCTTTTTTTTTTTTTTTTTTTTTTTTTTTTTTTTTTTTTTTTTTCGCTTTTCTTATTCCCCCTCTTGCTATTAATTTACTATTCTTTCTCTCATTCTATACATAGTTTTCTCAAGCACAAAAGGTAATTTCTCTCTCTCAAAATTTTTCTTTTCATTTTTTGGTGGATTTTTTTTTCCTTGCATCTTTGCTTTAGGTTAATGAAAATTATTATTATTTAGAACTCTACTTTTGGTTGGTGTGATTAAGTTGTGTTTTAAAGTTTTTATCTTTTTTTCTTCTCTTTGAATTCTTAGATATTATCCAATTTATTGCATTATAAAAATAGTATATAAGAATACAATATTATTTTATTACATAACATAATATGACTTGAATAATTTGGTGTTTATTATTATTATTATTTTTTACTTTTTTTTTTTGGTTAAAAGGAAATTGCATTAAAGAAAACTAAGTGGCCATGGTGGCCAAAGTAGCGGTAGTAAGTCTGCCATAACACAGACCATTAGCATCCAAATTTACATAAGAAATAATATCCATAGAGGGGGGTGGGGGGGGGGGGGGTATCAAACACAACAAAATCCTCTTGGAGAGAGCATCCTCGTCTTGCAAAGGCATCCGCACATCTATTCGCTTTTTGGAAAGTATGCCCCACTTTGACTTGGTGAAAACTGTTTAGTAATGACCTGCAATCATTAAGAAGGGGAAGGAAGGAATTGTTAGCTATCGAGTCAAACTGCACCAAATCTACCACTGTCTTGGCATCAAGCTTGATTTCAATTTTTTGTATTCCTAGCTGGGAAGCTAAAATTAGCCCATCCCTTAAGGCCTAAAACTCTGCAACAATACTCGTGGCAAACCCAATGGATCTTGAAAAGCCCTTCACCCATCCACTCGAACTGTCTCTAACGAGACCTCCTCCACTAGCTTTCCTTGGGTTACCAAGTGAGGCCCCCATCCATGTTAAGCTTCAGTTAGCCTATGAGGGGTTTTGACCATCTAACTGGTATAGTCACTATCTGTCTCTGATTCCTTATTTTCCCAACACAGAAGAAAAACTTCAATGCTTGATTAATACATGGCTTGTGAAGATTCAAGTTCAAGGGGAAATTTTCAAAGCAGACTCTGTTTCTATGTTTCTAGATGGACCATAGAGCTATAGGAAATAAGATGCTCTAGGGTGTGGAGGAGTGGTGGAAGATTTTACTCTGACAGTTCACTTGTAACCATTCACACAATTCAGAGCTAAATGAAGTCCTATGTGCAGGGGGTATCTACATCTTATTCAAAAAATATTCAGCAAACTTATACTCACGATGGATATGTATTATAGTCTCCCCTTGGCAACCACAGACTGGACACAGATTGTTGCTACTGATACCTTGAGATGCCAATACATCCCTTACCGGTATGCTATTGTGATGGTAGAGCCAAAGGAAGTTTATAATTTTTGGTAGCATATCAATTTTCTAGATCTAGCTCCCACGGAAAGCAGGCTTAGGGGTTTCATCAAGTTTTGCAAGCTGATATGCAGATCTTGTGGAGAAATCACCATTTCTGGAGGCTTTCCATATAATGGTATCCTCACTTGAGCCATAAACTTGGAATGGAATGGCTTTCATTTTATCCTTTATATGTTGTGGGAGATCAAAGGAAAGAAGATTCCAATTCCAATCCTGGTTTTGTTTCAATTTTGAGACTCTCAACTCATATTCAGCTACAGTTAATGGCCCTTCAATCAGCCCCTTAGTGAAATTCCTTTAATCCAGCTATCCTACCACACCTTGGTGTTTTCTCCATTGCCTATTCTCTAACCAATCCCCTTCACAAAATCATGGAACCCCATTTTAAGGGCAATCTAGTTGGGCGATTAGGGTAGTTGTCGAGGTCCTCGGATCGCCTTTTCGCTTCAGCACAGTATTTTTTTAGTACGACTTTTGCCCAGAGAGACTTTTTCTTGGAACATTCTACAATTTAGTTTCACCAATAAGGCAATATTTTTTGCTCTCAAAGCCTAAATTCTTAGTCCCTCTTCCTCCTTTGATTTAATTATCTTATTCCAGCCAACCAGATGGAGCTTCTTTTTCTCGCTTGTTGTTCCCCAAAGGAAATCACGATTAACTTTATCTAATTTCTCACATAAATATGCTGGAAGAGCTAATCCTTGCATCACATAACTTGGAATGGTTGACATGATAGATTTCACTAACACTGCTCTACCAACGAAAGAAAGAAATTTTGTCTTCCACCTAGCTAGTTTGCTCATCACTTTCTCTACTACAAAGTTAAACTGATTTCTCCCAGTTCCCTTGTGCCTAAGTGGGAAGCCAAGGTATTTCCTGAAAGTGGATGTGGACTGGATTCCTAATCTACCACAAATCTCTTCCCTCTTCTCTAAGTCCATATTAGGCAAGAAATATATTCTTGATTTCTCCACACTTGCCTTCTGATTAGATTCGGAGCAAAAAGCTTGAAGCACTTTAGAGATAGCCTCACAAGCATCATCATTGGCCTTGGCGAATAAGATGAGGTCATCAATAAATATGAGATGGGAAGCACCAACATTCCCATGAGAGGCTCTTAGAGGGGACCAGCTGCCTTCAACACATTTTTCCTCAATAAGGTAGCCAAGGTATTCCATACACAATATAAACAAGTATGGGGACAGGGGGTTTCCTTGCCTGATGCCACGGGAAGGAGCAAAAGAATCAAGCTTGCCTCCATTAACAAGAATAGTTATACTCGTCGAAGAGATATAGCTCATGATGAGCTTGATAGTGGTTTGTGGAAAGTGAAAGGCCTAGAGGATTTTATAAATAAAGCTTCACTCTAATCTGTCGTAGGTCTTTTCCAAATCAACCTTTATGGCCATATACCCCATCTTACCTTTCTTCCTATCCATGGCATAAATTAATTCATGAGCAATATGAACGTTGTCAAGGCCTCTTCTCCCAAGGACGAAAGATGATTGAACAGGCGATATAAGGTTATTTAGAAGTGGTCTGATGCGTCTAACCAAGATTTTTGAAACCACTTTGTAAATCGAATTGCATAAGCTAATGGGCCTGTAATGGGAGATGGTTTCAATATTTTGGCATTTCGGGACAAGGGTGATCAATGTCTCATTCAGATACTCTGAGATAACTCCTTGAGTAAAAATATTCTCTACTTCAGCACAAACCGAGGACTTCACATTATGCCCAAAATGTTGGAATTCTAGCCTGAAGGCCATCAGGGCCTGGGGCTTTGAAAGGTTTGAGAACCTTTATCTCCTTATCTGAGATCTCTCTTCCAATTAACTCCTTTTCCTTACCAGAAATATAGAAATGGGAAAACTCTGATATAGGTGAACTAGAGTGGGATTCCTCCATCTCTGTGATGTAGAGTTTGATAAATCCCTGCTGAATGTGATCCTTGACTCTGTCTTCCTCACACAACCATTCCCTATCCCTGTCTCTGATGCATCTTATCTTATTTCTGTGCCTATGGACCACCATGGACACATGGAAAAATGCAGTGTTTCTGTCCCCAAATGTGGTCGCATTCAATATGGATTTGAGAGCCTAGAACTCCTCTTCTTGAAGGAGGATCAAAGAGTATTCTTCAATTAGCTTCCTTTCTAACTGGATTAGGAAATCGTTTGGGTTATTGGCGATATATTTTTGAGTCCCATTTAACCTTGCTAACACTCTCCTCTTCTTACCAAATATATTCCTAAAGACTTCAGCATTCCATTTCCTTGCTCTAGTAGTAAATCCAGCGATGGCCACATTGAGGTTCCTCCCCCATTCTAGGCTACCTAGACAACTTTACAGAAATCAAGATGGAGCAACCACATGGTTGGAAGTGGAAAGGCTTGCTCATATGGCTAGGGTTTGGTCTACATAGCTCTACTAGGATTGGTCCACTCTGGATTGGCAGTGAGTGATAGTCACTTTTGGGAAAAGGAGTCTCCACTCTGGATTGGCAAAACACCAGTCGATCCTTTCAAGAATGAGATCCGAGATTGGTTTCTTATTTCTCTAGGTAAACTTTGAATCGGCAAAGCCCAGGTCTATCACATTGCACCTAACAAGGCATTCCTTAAACTCCAAGGCCCTATTGATGTTCACCTGCTTGCCCTTAAACTTGTCCTCCCCGCATAATACTTCGTTAAAATCGCCCAACAAAAGCCAGGGGATGGTGTAGAGGTTGGAAACTTTGGAAAGGTTTGACCACAAAATCCTTCTTCCAGCTAGTCTAGGGCTGGCATATATTGGAAAAATTAACCATGAAAAGCTTGAGGAACGTACCTTAATAGTAGCATGTATCTCTTGCTTCGTGGAAGCCAACAAGATCACCTCAGAGTCCTCTTTCTTCCATAACACCAAGAGACCTCCTGCAACCCTATGGTTTCTGTGGTGATGAAGCCATCAAAGGGGAGACCCTTAATAATTGTCTCAGCTCTATCACCCCTACTCTCGTCTCTATAATCATTGTTATGGAAGGCTGATGGCTGACTACCATCTCAAATATTCTCCTTTTAAAATCGGGGTTTAGCGCCCCTCTATAATTCCACATCAATATATTCATCTTGACAAACTGTCCCAAGGAACTTCAATCATACTAGGATTCATCATATCCGCGTCCACCATGCTTCAACCTAGTCTCCTTAGCAAGTCCTTGGACGTTGTCCACTCTGGTTTCCATATCATCATGTATTTGAGGATTCCTAAGATATCCTTCTTGCAACAAATGAGAAGGTTGCACTTCTGCACTAGGGCTAGTATCTGAATCAACTTTAAGGTGGGATGGTTCCCCATATGGGCTGAAGCCATCCCCTTGAAATCCACACTCTTCCTTTCATGTATAAGCCATCCTGATTCGTCAAAGTGGGGCACCACTGATGGCCTTCGTTGCCTGCTCAACCTTTCCACTTCCTCCCAAGACAGTAGTGGGGTGTTCGTGAGGAATTTCCACCATGGATTGGGAGTGTGACCCCATGCCAGATGATCGAAATCCAGGTTCCCTGTTCTGATGTTGGTTAGGGTTCGTGGAAAAATGTGTGTTGATACTGTATTTTGTCCACCCTCGATTTGCATGTTGGACCTCGAAAAATCCAAAAATATTATTTTCTCCCCATAAGGCCGCGAGAACATCTAAAATGACATGGCGCAACCCGTTCGGACACCGGAGCACCCAAAGTGCCCTTTTTAGCTAAAATGACCAAAATGCCCCTAGTCAATCTAAGGTTGACCGAAGGCCAAACAAGGTCAAAATCTACAGAAAATAACACCTTTCATAGTTTTTCATCAAACTTGAGCTTCTCGGAGATTTTTAGCCACTTTGACAAAGTTGACCCAAAGTTGACTTTGGGTGGGCCTAACAACCCTAATTTTGATCCGGCCATCGGAACGGCTTAAAACCAATGTCATTGCGAAGATTATCAAATTCTCATTCCAACGACTATTTATGGGTCAAAATCGGAGTTAGAACGGCCGAGATATCATGAAAACTAGGTTAACGCATCGATTGATGCACCACTAAATTCCCGGAGCCATTAATTTTGATCCAACCATTGGATTTTTAGTTCCACCCCTTTTTAGAAACTGAAAATAAATATTTTTCTAAGGGTGTCAAGATATACCCGATCAGATGCTTTTGAGGTTGTCGCTTCGAAATTCGTGCTCAAGATTATAAATAGCCCCAAGCACGCCCTAAACCAGGGAAAACACACATTTTTTTTGAAAATTTCCCTCTGTCCAGTTCCTCTCTACATTTTTTCTCTCTTCAAAACACTAAAAAACACCCAAAAACACTCCAAAAAACACATCAAAGTCTCTTAATTCTTCCCTCTTCATTAAAAACACAAGGTATTGCTTTTGTACCCAATCTTCCTTTCCTTGGTTCTACACTTTGGATTTGGGGTTTAGGGGTGTGGATGTTGCCTTTTTAGATATCATCCACACCGCTAACCTTCTAAATCTTTTTCTAGCATTTATTTTGCTATTTTTAAATAACATGATTTATTGCTTTCTCTAGCTTGCTTCTTGCTTTATGTGTGTTCTTTGCTTAGATCTATATGTTTTTGTGCTCTTTGCCATGTTTTACACTTAGATCTACGTCCTTTCATGCTTACATGTTTAGATCTACATGCTTAGGGTATGCAAAAGGGCACCATAGTAAGCACTTCGAACACTAAACACCCCATTTGAGTTGAGAGCCCAAATCTGTCTGTTAGAAGGAAACCGAGAGCTAAGAGGGATACTTCTAATTACCTCAGCTTCATGAGGAAAAAATAAAGCATCAAGCACTTCATCCTTCCAAGTGGCCTCCTCCTTGTTAATCAATTCACAAACCCGTGTATCTGTATGCAAGAACAGCCTAGGCGAGGAAACTTGAAACGTGGTAGGTGTTGGCAACCATTTATCACCTCAAACATTAACTTGCCCCCATTCCCGATTCTCCATCTCATACCAAACCTCACCAAGTTCTGAGCAGCCAGTATTCTCCTCCATGTGAATGAGGGGTTGTTTCCCATAGATGCATTGATGAAATCACATTTGGGAAAATACTTTGCCTTTAGAACACGATACACCAGAGAGTCATGCTTCATTTGGAGCCTCCAATCCTGTTTAGCAAGAAGAGCCAAATTGAATTATTTTAATTGCTTAAACCCCATGCCTTCTTTCTCCTTTGATTGACATAATTTATCCCAGCTCAACTATGCCATCTTCTTCGCGCTTCGCTTTTGTCCCCACCAGAAATTTCTAATCATTGTTGTAAGTTCATCACACAATGAATCAGGAGTTTTGAAATAGCTCATGGTATATGTGGGGATAGCTTGTACCACTGCCTTGATCAAAACTTCCTTGCCAGCTTTGGAATGCATTTTCTCATTCCAACCAACTTTTTACCCAAATTTTATTTTATTTCATTGAAAGTATTGCGCTTACGCCTCCCAACCAAAGAAGGTAAATCCAAATACTTTTCATGTTGTTTGATCACAAAGGAGTTTCTCCATTATTTTCTCCAAGCAAACCCACTCCACTCTGTCATAAGCCTTGCTCATATCTAACTTCAGTGCCATTTCCCCTGTTCTTCCCACTTTCTTTTGGCTGATGTGATGTGTTGTTTCAAAGGCAACAAAGATATTATCAGTGATGAGCCTTCCATGCACGAAGGCACTTTGGGTATTACTAATAATAGATGGTAAGATCTTCTTCAACCTGTTAGCAATACTCTTTGATGCAATTTTATACACCACATTACATAAGCTAATAGGCCTATAATCAGTAATTCTCTTAGGCTCTTTACACTTTGGAACAAGCACAATATGGGTATCATGAAAGTTTAGAGGGGAAATACCTGCATTAAGGAAGTCAAGGACAGTCTTTATCACCACATCTCCTATAGTGGGCCAGAAATGCTGAAAAAATAAAGGCGGCATCCCATCTGGGCTTGGCACTTTAAGTGGATACATTTGCTTCAAGGCCTGTCTTGCGTCATTGGCTGTAAACTCTTGTGTCAAAACATGGTTCATGGTTGGAGTAACTCTTGGTTGAATTGCATGGATGAGCTCATCAAAGTCCAAAGCGTTGCTGGAAGCGAAAAGAGTTTGATAGTAGTCAACCACGATCTTTTCTACTTTTGTATCTTCCTTTTGCCATACCTCTGCCGAATCCATCAGACTTGTGATGAAGTTTTTATCGTAGTGAGCTGAGGCCTTGGCATGGAAAAACCGCGTGTTTCTATCTCCAGACTGTAACCAGTTTATACGGGATCTTTGTAACCGCATGGCATCTTCCTTTTCCAACCAACAATTCAGTTCAATCCTTGTAGTTCTCATATCTTGAATGATTACTGGAGAGGGTGGTTGAAGCTCTAACCATTCTAGGTGCTTCTGTAGTTCGGCAATGGTTCTTCCCATATGGCCAAACTCAGCCTTGTTCCACGCTTTTAGGTGGATACGACATCTATCAAGGCATTTCCCCAACACATAATTTGAACTCTCCGCTAAACCTTCGCCCCACACCTCTTGAACAATCTACTCACATCTCGGGTCTTTAAGCCACATCGACTCGAAGCGGAATAATTTTCTAGCCTTTCTTTTCTGTGGCTTAGGTAACAATCGAAGCGACAATGGAGAATGGTCTGAAGCTAAGGAAGCTAAGTGCAAAAGTTTAGCTGAAGGAAACCAAATCATCCAATTTGAAGTAGCGAGAGCTCTGTCCAATATCTCCCATATTTGAGACCCATCAACGTTTTGGTACAACCATGTGAATCTTGGACCTACAAAACCAATGTCCCTCAAGCTACACCAATTGATTGTATCCATAAAGTTATCCATCTATAGTATATGTCTAGTACTACCCCCCTCTTTCTCAGAGATACCCATGATTTCATTAAAATCAGCTATCATCAACCATGGCAAAGTAGAGGTACCCCGTAAGTGTTTGAGTCTTGTCCAAGATTCTGGCCTTTTTGCTATATCCGGATCACCATAGAACCTCGTCAAATGCCACCAACCAACCTCCCTCCTAACATCCACAAGGGCATCAATATGGCTGGGAGAATAGGATTGAATATCCAATTTAACCCCCCGCCTTCCAATACATTTCCAAGCCGCTGCTCTTGCCTCTACTCGGTACCATTAATCCATGTTGAAATTTGCATCTATCCCGGACCTTGACCATCCAATCTAAATTTGATTTCGTGGAAAACGATTGTGGGCTCTTCTTGTAAAACCACCTTTTCCAAGGCTTTAATTGTCTGGAGGTTTCTAAGCCCCCGGCAGTTCCAGCTTAAGAGACTCATTGGACCCGACGGGGTTGCCCAGCAACCTCCGCCAATACTAATGATACATCCTTAAAGGAGTCAAAAGTCCTTGAGCCATTAACTAGTTTAGATTTCTTGTTCTGTTCCAACTCTGCCATCTCACCTGACGATAAGTTTAACTTTCGTTTCAGACCCACCTCAACCTCCCCAATGTTCTCACTGTCAGGAATCATGGGCTTAATGGTAGATTCCGGCTTATTCACATTCTTAGGCCTCTTCATATTTACTGTAGCAAGTTTGGGCTTACCTTTTTTCCTCCCAGTTCCTATAGCTTCCTCGTTACCTACCTTACATCCCATGTTGAATTTAATTTCCTTGATAGTAGGGTTGTGGCTATTTGAATATGGCACCGGATAATGCGAATCAACATCCAACACTACCATATCCGATCCCTTTGAATTTGCCCCATTATCCGAATTTTCAAAAGGAACCAGATTTCTCTCCTTTGTCATAGTTGGCAGATATGGTTTCATTTTTGAGTTCAAATTTTAGTGATTCACGTTGATGGACTTATCAATCTCCTGGATTAACTCCTCAAATTTAGGAAGAGATTGATTTGCGAAGGTGTTTCCAGAAACAACTACCACCGTCATCACCGCCACAGCTAGCCCCGACTCCTCGAATTCCACCATGCACTCCTTAACTGAACCCGATTGTAGGTGGCTTGAATCTAAACAACCTCCACGTGAGCTCGTTTCCTTCGCTGCATAAATTTGATTCAATACCTCAAACCCTTGAACTCTAATAGTAGCTTTCTTGGTTGGATTGTATTGGCTTACTCTAATCCACACACCAAACTGCTGATCCTCCGTAGACAGTGAGCCTTTTCTTTGGAGCCATATTAAACAATCTTTATCATCATTGGACATCAACCCACACCAATAACAAAGATTTGGAAGTACTTGAACGAAAGCCATCCATCTGATGATTGATCCCAAATAACATGTCAGCCTCTACACAGTGGTTTTGAAATATCCACAGCCACCCTAACTATCATGAAGTTACACCCTCTCATCTCACTTAAATCTTTCAGTTTTGTGACGATGCCAATAGTTTCTCCCAAACGAAGTGCAGTCTCAGTATTTAGCAGCGAATGGGGTAGGTTGTGAATCTGAATCTAGAACGAAGTAGTATTAAACTTCAAACTTTGGACTGGTGTAGAACTGTTGTATCGCTCCAAAACCACCAAATGCCTGTCAAAAGACCACGGTTCCCCTAAGAGCACCTTCACCACATCCGCCTCCAATTCAAACTCAAATAAGACTATGTTATTCTCGGCATCACTAACCTCAAAATCTCTACGAGTTCTCCAAAGAGGGCGAAAAATCCGAGCCACCACTTCGATGTTCACCATGCGCCTTGTAAGGAACCTGGTAGCCAAAACCAAACTCCCTTCTCTTTTGTTCTTTGATAAATCAATATTCCTACCTTCCTCCTCTGATAGTGACAACTTCCTCAAATTCTGCGTGATTTCCTCCATTGTATGGCTGCTATTGACTCCACCTTTACCCCTACGAAAACAAACTCCAAGCCCTAATAGTAACGTTAGTTACTATAGGGGACGTATTGTCCTTCTTAAACCGAGAAGGGAAACCTAATGCTATAGTAAGGAAAGAGAGCACCTTAACCCTACCGAGAACTTTTTCATATTTGTTTGAGTTAATACTTGATTATTTTGGAAGTAAGAATTTGATTCTATATCAAAACACAATCTTGGCTATGCTAATTAGTCTATTCAGTCTGGTTCAGTCTACTTTAGTCTACTTTGGTCCACTTCAATTCAATTAGGTCCATTCAGTCTATTTGGTTCACTTTAGTCTATTTTGGTCCATTTGGTCTACTTTGGTTCTGTCCGGTCCACTTTGGTCTGTTCCTTCCAATTAGGTCCCTTTCAATCCAATTTAGTCAATTCAATCATGTTCGGTCCATTCAGTCCACTTTAGTCTATTATGTCCAATTTAGACCACTTGGTCCACTTTGGCATATTGAGTCCAATTTAGTCCATTCAGTCCACTAGTCCATTTGGTCAATTTCATATCACTTGTCCATTTAAGTGTACCTACTTAAGAATGGGAAAATAAAATTTTGGATTGAGAATACTATCAATTATTTGAATAATATCAATAGTAATTATATGATAATTTTTTATTATCATAATAATCTCCTTAAGACAATAAGAATTTGAATAATAACTTTAAAACTTAAAAATTTTAATTGTACCAAAAGAAACTATGAAAATATAATGCATAATAATAATAATAATAATATAAAAAAAGCCATTTCAACTAGAGTGATGAAAATTACCTTTTGAAATTGTTTAATTTTTAGAGAGAATAAATTATATATAGTAAAAAAAGAAACCAAATTACTTTTTTTTAATAGATCCCAAATCACCATAGATCAATGATAATATAAAAATAAATAATAAATAATAAAAAATCCAAAACAAATCTAAGTAGTAGTGTGCAATGTACGCACTCCAACGTGCCCCCAATCGCCTCACCTTGAATCCGTGGTTGTAGGTCGACTCAATCATTCTATGCCTAGCAGTACCATTGTATCTCCTTCTCTCTCTAATCTGTAAATGGCAGTGTATCGCTGAAGGGTGACTGTGTGAAGACTAAACTAGACTTTTGAAGTTTAGTAGTTTACTGCTTTTGTTTACTGTGTGCCATGCGCCTGTGCTGTACAGTTGTATTGTTAAATTTGACTGATTTTCATTTGTGGTTGTCTGCCAATGTCATTAAGAAAGTAGTAAATAACTTTGTGGTTGTCAATTTCTTTACATTTTTTAGTATTTAAAATATATTATAAGTTTATATTATCAGTCTGAATTTGGTAAGACACACCTAATAATATCTTAATAAAATTTTAATTTTTTTGGATTTTTAAATGGGAAGTACCATTGGTATCTCCTTCTATCTCTAATCTGTAAATGGTAGTGTATAGTTGAAGAGTGACTGTGTGAAGACTAAACTAGACTTTTGAAGTTTAGTAGTTTACTGCTTTTGTTTACTGTGTGCTATGCGCTTGTGCTGTACAGTTGTATTGTTAAATTTGGACTATCTGGCATTTTGCCCTTAATTTTTAAAAAAATTAGTAATATGCTCCTATTTTGAAACTATATAGGGATATGCCCCTGTTTCGATACTCGATTACTTTAAAATCGAGTTTCTATGAAATACTCAATTCGTAGAAAATCGAGTTATACCCGATCAAACTTAAAAAAGAAAAAGAAAAAGAAAAAAAAGCATGGAACTCGTGTTTATGGAAATCGAGTTCAAAAACGCCACTATAGGACTTAAAAATGTCACTATAGGGCTTAAAAACGTCACTATAGGACTTCCTGATGGGGTGATCACACTTATAAATTTTTTTTTGCAGGAAAACGCCGCTATAGAGCTTTAAAACGTCACTATAGAGCTTAAAAACGCCACTATAGGGCTCCATGAAACTGGGATCACACTTATAAATTTTTTTTGTAGGAAAACGCTGCTATAGGGTTTTAAAACGTCACTATAGGGCTTAAAAACGCCACTATAGGGCTCCCTGAACCTGGTATGGGGTGATCACACTTATAAATTTTTTTTTTTTGCAAGAAAACGCCGCTATAGGGTTTTAAAACGTCACTATAGGGCATAAAAACACCACTATAGGGTTCCCACTTATAAAATTTTTTTTGCATGGAACTCGATTTTCTGAAATTCGAGTTCCATGCAAATTTTTTATTTTATTTTATTTTATTATTTTTTTTTTTAAAGTTTGATCGGGCATAAACTCGATTTTCTACGAATTGAGTATTTCATTGAAACTCGATTTTAAGGTAATCGAGTATCGAAACAGGGGCACGCTCCTATATAGTTTGCAAACAGGGGCAAATTGCTAAATAAAAAAAAAAAAAAAAAAAATTAAGGGCAAAAGGCCAGATAGTCTTGTTAAATTTGACTGATTTTCATTTGTGGTTGTCTGCCAATGTCATTAAAAAAAATAGTAAATAACTTTGTGGTTGTCAATTTCTTTACATTTTTTTAGTATTTAAAATATATTATAAGTTTATATTATCAGTCTGAATTTGGTAAGACACACCTAATAATATCTCAATAAAATTTTAATTTTTTTGGATTTTTAAATGGGTGTTAGAATTAATTGGGTGTGATTATATTTATTCTACAATATGTGATAAGATGATATGGCATATTGAGATTAAAGAGTATAAAACTTAAATTTTACATAACATCTTTATTATATTACCGTATAGTTGATTCCCTTTTTTATTTTTATTTTTTTTAATGGAGATTTCCTATTGCCATGTTATTAATTCATGAGTAAATTTTATATAAATATACAATGATAGTGTTGCTTATTGTAAATTAATGTATTTGTCTTTGGTTTTGAGATTTGCTTAATTGTTTTATTTTTTAACTCATTGTATTTGCTTAGTAGTTTAAACTTATTGTTCATACTTTTTTTCCTTTCTTTCTAAATTAACTAAATAATTAGGCTATAAAAATCAATATAAGGCACAACTTTTTTAAGTTAAAATTATTCATTAAAAAAAAAGTTAAAGTTAATTTATGAAATAAAGTATTTTATTATATTTAGTTTGGTCTCTTTGGAAAAACTTTCTGGCTTTGTCCCTACATCTAACCTAACCCATTATTTTTTCTATTCCAACTCCCAAATTTTATTGCAACTTTTTATTGCACTCTTTATTTATCTAAGTTGGTTGAAAATTTCTGATTATAAATAAAATTTACTGCATGTTGATGTTGTTTAATTTGGTTTTGTGTGAAACTTTGTGGAGCTTAAAACCCTATATTTATGTAAGATTGTCTATGCTCAATTTGGTTCACCATTAGAGTCTAGGTGTGAAATAATTAATTCCTAACAACCAAAATCTTTGGGATGTTTGCTTCTGGTTTCAAGAGTTCCGATCAAGACCAGTTTTTGGTGTGTGCTACATCCATAAAGGCATAAACGTGTATAACCAATTAGTCACTACTTGAGATGCTAGGGGTGTAAACATGTCTAAAAAAAACTGTTTCAATTATACAATATCTAAATAAGCACTAAGATTGTCTATGCACAGTTTAATTCCAAATTTATGCTCTACTAGTCGCAAACCCGCGCCTTGCGTGTGATAATTTTTTAGATAAAATACTATTTTAGTCCCTAAATTTAAAAAAGCATTTAAAAAAAAATAGTTTTATCATATTTTTCATAATTTTGTCTAAAACATTTTTTACCATTATCATATATTTATTGGTTGATGATTTGCATAACATAGACATTAAATAAGAGGTAGAACTATTCATTAAATTTTTTTAAGTCATAATGTATGAAGATTATGATTATATATATATATATATATATAATTTCCCTAGTTAGAGTTTGATTAGTTTCAAGTTTAAATTTTGTATTATTATATTTAATTGTTGATTTTATTGCATTATAAAGTTTTCAATATCCTCTATATAGCCATCTCTATTTTATTTCTTACTCCTCTTGACCACCTTTTTATTTTCCAAATTATAGTTATTAATTGACGTTTGATTTCATTTCTTTTTTTCTTCCTTCATTTATTCTTTATTACTTCGTATGTTCCCTTGCTAGTTGTAAATTTTATGGTTATCGATAAGAAATAGATATCATGGATGGCTTAAATAGTATAGATGTAGTTATGTTAGTGGTATGTCAAAGGTTTGTTATTTTTTTTTTTCTGAATTTTCAAGAAAATATGAAAGTCATTTCTCTAGTTTAGTCTCAATCAATTAAGTTATCTATAATACATTAACGGAAGTAATAATGAGCCTTAATTTTTTTTAATGTATGAAGTAGTTAGGTTAGCGGTATGTCAAAGGTTTTATAAAAAAAATTTAAAAATAATTCCAAGGAAATGTAAAAGGCCTTTTTTTGAAAAAAGAAATTGTGACTTTTTGAATTGTAGAAATATGATTGTTTCAATCACCTTGTTTATAGATTTCATTATTAAGTTATAAACATCTAAATTAAAGTAGATGAATATATAAATGCAAAATTATATGTAAAGTTACAACCGCACAAGATAAATATGTATATATAATGTTCTTTTGTTTTTGATTATTCATGAATCATTATTTCATTGTTTACTTATAAATATCTAATTTTTTTTTTTTGAAATAAAAATCTAAATTAAAATAGATGAATATGTAATGTTAAAATTATATGAAAAGTTAAAACTACCCAAGATGAACATTTAACCACTTGTAGATATGTGTTTTTTGAAGACTAAAAGTATATACAATTGCTTTAGTTGGAACCATATAACTATGCAAATATTGTTGCAAGTGGTTCTATCATTTGCAAATTATCAAGTTTGGTGGCTTTACAAAACAGATATTTTATTTTTGTAAAAAACTTTACATGAACTCCTCTTTTGTGACAAACATTTTTTTTTCCTTTCCTTTTTACTAAAACAACTTAAGAATATTAAGACTTAAGTTAACATATGTGGTAGTTGTTAAACACGTAGGTAATATGAAAAATATAAAGGTTTAAATATTTAAAAAACATTTTTAGTAGATTGTAATATAAAACATTTTTTTTTCTCAATATTTTATGTAACTTTTCCCATAAGATCAATATTGTTGGCATCCTTTAAAGATGATACATAATATTTTTGAGAAGAAGAAGAAGAAGAAGCAGAGACGATGCTAACACATAATATAAAATTATTAAGTTTCCTTGATTTAAATTTGTGGCAAAAAAATATTAGTGCATCTATGATAAAAGTTTTTATCTAAATGATATATAGTAGTTTATATTTTTTTAGACTTGATTCAAAAAGTTCATTCTCAATAGCCTTTTAAGTCTACCAATTGCTCAATCTATGGGCCTAGACACATTCAAAGGGTGCTATCTAAATTATAAATTATATGAGCCTTTATCTCACAAATATATTGATTCTCCCAATGTATGGTAAAGTAAGGCAGGTTTGTGTCTAGCCATTTTTTTGATTTGTGCTGCATAATTTAATAGTATGGAGAATGTGACTGGATTTAAATATTGAATAAAATAAGATGAGAGGAAAAAAGAGTAAAAATAAAATATATAGCAATAAACATCAAATTATCCAAGTTGTTCTATGTAATATAATAACATTATATTATTATGTACTATATGTATAATGCAGTAGGATAATATTTAATCAAAGAGAATATAAAAGATAACAACTTAAACCACAAAACTAAATTGCATCAACCCAAAGTAGAATTCTAATTAACACAAAAAATCATCAACCTAAAGAATTGATGCAATAAAAATAAAAAAAATCAAACAAAAAATGAAAAACAAATTGAGAGAGAGAGAGAGAGAGAGAAGTAACATTTTTTGTGTGAGAAAACTATGCATAGAATAAAAAAGAAAATGTCAAATTTATAGTAAGATGTTGAGAATAAGAAAAGTCAAAATAAAGGAAGGTAAAAAGGTAGAGAAAGAATAATATTAAGGTAGAAAGTAGTGGGGAGATGAAGAGGTAAAAGGGAGGGAGAGTTTTGGAAAATTAATAATAAAAATAATGGTTAAAAGATATTTTTATTTTTAAATAATGGAGTTTTTAAGTCACCTTAAATGAGAAAATGTTTTAAAAATATATATAAGAAAAATTGGAAACAAAAAATGATGACATGACTGCTAATGTGGCTTAACGTGAGAGTAGCAACATTAAATACTATGCTTTAACTTTTAGTAATATATAGATTTGTATTAATTTTAGGCCATTTTTGAAAAATTCTTACTTTATGCTTTGTTTGTATTAATATGAGACCCCTTTTTTTCACTTGTTTGTGTTTGGATTTAATTTAAGTTTATTGGTTGTGTTTTTGTTAATTTTAATTTAAGTTTGATTAATATTTTCATTTAGTAATTTAATGTTTCATATCAAATATATGAATTTTTTGGACTGGAATCCTAATGTATAATCAAAGAAGAAGAAACAAATGTTAAAGACATATTTTATGTAATTGACTAATCCTTTGACAAAACGCACTTTACTTGTAATTGGGTAGATCTAGGATGTGTTTAGTACTTCAAGAAACATGTTGTTCAAGTCTAGTATTAAAGCCATGAAGATTGGACAAAGAAACAAGTGAAGAGAAGCTATTCATTAAAGCTGAACAGATAGTTTGACAGCTGTGGACAGATAGCTCGACAGCTGTTGGACAGATAGCTCGACAGCTGTTGGACAGATAGCTATCTATCGAGGTTTAATGAGGCTCGACAGATACTATCTATCGACGTATCTTTCGAGAATTAAGAAAATCAGTTTTTCAGACATGATTTTCGGCCCATGCTTATGTATTTGTGTAGGGTTTATTTTCTCCAACCCTAGACATATATAATGCTTATTTTAGAGGCCGTCACATAAGAGAATACAAGGAGAACATATGCAAAAGGTGAACGATGCCTTATTTTCACTAAAAGAAGCTATTGTGTCTTTGCGCCTTAGGGTTTTGTAACCAAATGCTTCTTGATCTTCATTGTTGATGAAGTGAAGAACTTTGCAGTCAATAATCCTCTTCAAGTTTGTAAGTTAGTCACGTACTGGGAGCTGTGCATCTTTGGTTAGTCACGTACTGGGATTCGTGCAAAAAGGGTAGCGTTCATATATTGAAGAGTTTAGAAGTTTTGAAGCGGTAGAAAGTTTCTGCTGTAAGTTCATCTACGGGGATTGTAGAGTTTAGGGACAAAAGTTTTGTACTAGATTTGAAACTTCTCTTTACTATAGTGGATTGCTTTTCGGGAAGGTTTTCCTCCAGGTTTTTTACTGTAAAACTAGTTTGTTTCATTAGTTTTCCTGGGTCATCATATCTTGTCTTATTTAATTTTTCGCAATGCATGATTTTGACATGATATTGATGTTTATTTGTTTTAACAAGTTTTATTCATAATAAATTTAATTAACAACTTGAGTTTAAAACTTGTTAATTCTATCAACCAGGGTCTAAATTTCCCAACAACAAAGAATTGTTTAAATTTTCATACACAATAATTTTTCTGTGTATTGCGCGGGTTAGCGACTAGTTCTTGTTATTATGCAAACATATTTCTTAGTTTTAGAAATATGTTCTACCTATACGGAATTATTGCAATTTCCTTTTGACTTTTGCTAAGTGTGTAACCCTACTACTGTAGTATGTATATACACATTGTAGAGGAGTGCCGACTCATGTTTTTGTGCTGGCCTCTTTGTGAGTTTTATTTTCATAATAAGAAACTCTTCAATGACAAACTAGATCCCTTAAAAAGGAGACAATGTTTAGAAATAATGTACAGAATCAATCACATAAATAAATAAATAAATCTGACGTACATATATATTACATACTCCAGCAGTGCTAGAGTTTTGCTCCAAAGTTTCATGGGAGTTGAAAATCGAAACTTCACAAAATCCGTACTAATTATGTCCTAACTTATTAAAATCATATGTCCAACAAATATAACAAAATGTAGCCTTTAGAAGGCCCAGGAGAAACAATGTTTCAGCATGAAGATTACCATGGATATCTCAGATTTTATAGAGTAGATGGTATAAATAATATTGTTTGGTTTAGTGCTTTTGATGAAGTAATGAAGAGGAAGAAGTCACTGGTGGTGGGGATCATTCTCTATTTCATGAGCCAATTCTCTTGTCAGCTTGTCAGCGCGATCATCGTGTCCACCAGCAAAGCTATAGACACGAAATGCAAATTGGAAAGCCCTCCAAAGCATTTTGACACATCCCTTTGTTCGTTTGTTACTTTTTGATCCTGGTTCTTCTTTCTCTGCCACCTTTGCTTCCCTCCTCTCCTGATTAAAATCCAAAAAGACATCAACCTCTTGTGCAAATGATCCACATATTGTTTGAATTTAGTATTTATTATTTTCGCAAGAAGTGTTTAATTTATTTATTGAGCTACCTTTAGAGCCAACTCCATGCAGCTTGAGGAAATATCCACCATTGCTTCCTTGATTCTTATAAGGATGTTGAAGTCAAAATCGATATTGTGACTTTGAAATTTCTTGGATTCTTCATCTTTGGTTCGTTCCAGTTTATCCACTTCTCCTTTTATCTGTATGTTAGTCTTCCTCATTAGTAATTAAGAGTTTTACAGTTCAATGGCATTCTTCGATCCTTTAAACGAGGAGAATTTGGGTTTGAATTTCCCTTCCATGCTTATTAAAAAAAAAATAAAGATGTTTAGAATAAAATAATAAACACCGCCCAAACCAAATTACCTTAGTGAAGTAACTTTCAACTTTGTCAAGCAGCTGGCCCATGGGAGTTACTATCTTCCAGTTATGTAATTCACAGATTATGGAATCCAACTTTGAGTATAGTGCTGCTGCTGTCCTTAATGCTTCCAACTTCTTTACGGGGAAACCTTCGAACCTTGCTAGCACCTGCAGCTTTAAGAATTGCATGTCATGATCATAACAAACAGAATGGACAGTGATGTGACAATTAATGTAATGTGATCAAGTGGATTTGAATGAATTCATCAGTTGAATGGATTTGAATGTAATATGGACCTGTGATTCATCAGTTAAATTCTCAAGAATGCATTCCACGTTTTTGTGGAACTTGATCAGCTCAGCCATGTCCTTTGTTTTGAAAGTACTAATGACAGACCTCAGCTCCGTAATTGATTTTGCATACTTCTGAACATCTTCTTCAATTTGTTGGAAGTACGCTGATCTGAGACACATAAATGGGGAAGATAAGGTTATGTATGCCTTTAAATCTATATCATTGATACATACTAGTTATCAACTTAATTGTTGTGTTGTTAATTAAGGCTCTTTGAAAAGCGTAAGTACCTCTTTGTTATCTCAGCTAGAGCATCAGCCATTCCTTGTTTTCCACCAGCATTGTTACCAATTGCACTCTTTTTCCCATTAGATGATTTACCGTCAAGATTATTACATCCTTCCACCTTTCCCTTAAGAACCCGATACAGATTACCCATTTGGGATGATCTCTTCAACTTGGTAGCTGCTTTTTTGGGGCGTAAGGATTTCGCTGCACCAGGAGGAGGTGGTGGAGGTGCTGCTCCATTTGCAAGTGGCATGGGTGGTGGCTGCGGCGATGTTACTGATCCATTCATTGGAGGTGGTGGTGGTGGTGGTACTGATCCATTCATTGGCCGTGGCGGTGGTGGTGGTACTGGTCCTTTCATTGGTGGTGGCGGTGGGGGTGGTGCTCCTTTATAAGGCATCATGGGTAGTGGAGGTGGTGGAGGAGCTGCTGCTTTCATTGTTCCCAATGCCATTGGGGGTGGTGTGGGCACTCTGGTTGCTGTTGCTTTTGATGAAAGTTCAGGTGGTGGCGGTGGGGGTGGTGGTACTAGTACTAGAGAAGGCAAGGGCTGTGATGGTTGTGGCAGTGTTGCCACGGTCACAGTTGTCTCAGGTGTATCTTTTTCAGTACTGCAATCTCTAGCTTCGTCAATTATTGTTGTCACTTCAAGATTGCTCTTTTCTTCTTCTATTCCTGTCTTTGGTTTATCAACCTTTTTGGTTACACTTAAAATGCTGGAATCTACCCCTCCTACACTTGACATTGCGTAAAATGAGAGGCGGGTTACATCAATTGGATTCAGTTTTTCCACAGCTCTAGCTCTGAGAGACCAGAGGCCTGGTGGGCTATAAGAAAGATTTCCTTTCTCTCCACCTTTCTTTGAGGTTTTAAATAATTCTGGAAGCACTGTGGTCGGGGTGAGTGGAGAACCCGGAGAAGCAGAGCAGGGGCTGTTGGTGCCTGAAGAGCAATCCCTGAAGATTTTTCCAAATGTGTTAGGTAGTGGACTTCCATCCTTCTGGTCATCTTCATCCATGAAATCGAACTTCTCTTGTGCCATCTTAATCATTGAATCAAGTGTTTCCAGGACTGTCTCAACTACACAACAACAAAATCAAGGAAGTCAAGTATTTAGGTCTTCTCAAGATGCTTTGTTTCAATTTGAACCATGAAATAAATTCATTTAAAATGGAGAGGATCCCAGTCCTGATCAAATTCCTTTAATTTTTCCTACATGCAAACAAATGCCAGCAAGAGAATGTTGCCAACTACATCCTAAGATAATATGTAACATACCACGTTGTTCCGAATTGATGTTCTCCTTATATGGTGATAAATCACATTTAAATATGTCCAAAGAATCCTGACTCATCATCCATGAATCTCCAATAGATTTCAAAGCCTCCAAGAAGTAAATTAGACCCTGCTTGAACATGTAAGAGCGTAGTGCTCAGAGTTAAATTAGCATTCAAATAAGTAACCCAAGCCAATTCTTGGTGGATTTAAATTATAAACCTGATCTATAGATGTCCCCTTTATTTCTGACGGCCAATTACTTGGTATTATTTCTGGGTAAAGCTCGTGGAGATCTTCAATTGTGCCCATCACCAGCTGCCAGAAGACAAATAGTTCGAAGACTAAACAAAACGTGGCCAAACTTAAAGAGGTGTTATTGCTACATATGTTAAGTTGCAAAAGAGAAGTGGGGGAGGATACCTCATTTATGGAAGTTGATCCATCACAAGGTGGTAGATCAATGATGTCTCGAAAGAGTGAGATCTTCTTCCGGAGCTCCAACATCAACATTAAGTTGCTGGCATGACCCAATGGGCTACCTATTGTCATGCCGAGCACTTCTTTTTGACTTTTGGGTAGATTCTTGTGTATGTCATAACCTTTCACCGTCTACAGCAATGATTTCTTTTAGTGTCAAAGATTTCTAATATTTCAGAACTGTTTGTATTTTATTGCAGGTTTTCCAATTTACTACATCATGATTGAACATCTTTTAGGAATACCATGATGATGTATCTGATAAACAAGCTTTTGTTTTTATAAAATGGCGAGTGAAATCATTTTTTGAGGGTTAACCTGGGCTGGTAAGAACTTAATTAGAGGGTGCTCTTTTTCTGAGGAAAACCTGCATGGAATTGCATTTCTCCTTGTATGTGGAATTTACATGTACCAAAGACTTGCATATGGTTAATTTGGCTTCATAAATAGTATGCAGATAATATTGGTTGTTTGGTTTTAAAAATTTTGATCTCATTAAACAAAAGAAACCTAGATAATGGAGAAGTTCCATGTATTGCATTGCATAAAATCATTAGAGTACTATTCAAAGAAAATTAAACAGGAACATATATAAAAAAGAGGGGAAAAAAAAAACCATGAATGCAAATTCAAATGGCTTAAGCTAGAATTATATAAATTCCAGTTAGCATATTCAGGGAGTTGGAGCAAGACTTGTATTGGAATTAAAGAGGATTGCCTAAAGTCCTAAACTGTACGTATCTAGATACATAAACAGGTGGGGTACACATATGATAATAAAAAAAGCACAATAGATTCATATGAAGAAGAAAAAGGACAGGCAGAACGAAACTGAGAAACCATGTCAAGTTGTACCTCAATTCCATATGCCTTGCGACGAAACAGAAATGGTGTCAAACCGCATAAGCTCCCGGTCATAGCCATGGCATATATCAACAAAATGAGTCTTATAAAAGACTTGATTGGAAAGAAATCAATGATGATTTTGATGATGACGAATGTCAACAAAACTTGTTTTTATTAAAATGCTTCGGGGTTTGAAAAATGAAAATGACTAAAAGGAAAATATAGAAATAATTAGAGAATTATTCTAAGCTTTGTGCTGAAAAAACACAAGGAAAAATTCAAAATTTGAGTTGGGTCTCTTAGAGAAAATTATAACGTGCGTTGCACTTTGGCTAATACAGAGGTGAACGGAGAACCATTACTTTGAACTTCCTCTGAGAAGAGAGAGTCAAAAGAGTGCGAAACAGAAAGACTAGTCTTTATAAGGAGGAACTTCCCGCGTTTGTTTTGTACTTGGTCTAGCGCTGTTACTCTTAGGACCACTATTTACGGCTATGTAATTATTCATTAAAAAAAAAAAAATCACAGCTTAATTATAGGAAGTGATAATGCTAAGAGCCTAGGATGATCGGCTGACAGCCAGAAAAAGAGTAGACCAACTTCTATTTTGTGCAAGATTAGGTGTTTAGTTCTGCGGAGCACTGTAATTTCTAACAAAATTCGTTCAATTATTTTCTATATTTATCTTTACTTACTTCTTTAAGGATACAACAGTTGAACTAGTCGTGGTTCTTCCAATCCAATATACTTACTAAATACTAAATAAGAGTTTCTATTCCTTAAAAATAAACAAATAAAATAATAAGAAAGCTCTAGATTACTGAATATATATATGTATTACGAATACTCTCCATAGCATTTTCACACATTGTAAATTGTGAAAATGAGAATGCAATCTTGATTTTTCTTTCAGTTTGACAATTGCATTTCCAAGTTTGAAAATTCTATTTGAATTTCCCTTCACGATTAGGCATTCTCCAAAATTATTCCCAGATTGCAGTCAGGGACCAAAAAATGGTTTACTGTTTAGACTTTGTCAGCGTTCACATTATGATCAACAAATGATAATAAAAAAAAAAAAAAAAAAAGGGTTTAATAATCTGTTACTCAATCTGATTTGATCCACCTCTTACAAACTTACTCCTAGTAGTTGATATCCAAAAGCATGCATATATCCCTCTTGTTTTAAATTGATAAATATGGCCGAACAAATTTAGTAATTGCTGAAACTCCTATAAAAAAATAAAAAGTTGCTGAATCAGGAAGTTAGATATCTCATATCTCTTGAAGGTTACTACTTCTTAATCCTTGAGTACTCGGTTTAATCTTTTAAGTTATTCATCATATATTTATGAAATCCAATTTCATAAATATATACTTTAGTAACTCCTTACTAAAGTGGTTAGGCTTAACACTTTGAATAACCGAACCCATTAAATTTATCTTAATGAAATATTTTATATCTCCGTTAAGAGATTATGAATTCCATCTTGAGAACATATGTTCTAGCAACACTAAATGTGGTTGCCTAACATACTGAGGTTTTGATTGTGACTTTAGATCTTACTCCTAATATATCAAAGCAACCTACACTTCATGATCAGGTCCATTATTCTCTCAGGATTAAGAGTTTTTTTTTTTTTTTTTGAGAATCCAGGATTAAGAGTTTATGCAAATAGAAGTCGTGAGATTTATTGTTCATTTGACAGTCATTAAGAGAATAATAAATCTCACAACGGTTCAGTTCAATATGTCTTAACTCTTAAAACATATCAATATATCAACTAGAAGTATCCACTTCCATGATCAAGACAAATCATCTTAGTTAATATGTTATAGTTTTCGCAGATGAAACACCCAATTTCATCACCAACTACGAACTAAAATTTTGAGTTTACAAAGAATTTGTGACTTATATCTTCTGTGACTAAATCACATACTATGCATCTCATAGGCTATATGATAATGTCCAAATATTTATTTTACCATTATTTTATATAACAATAAAACAACTTTATTAATCACAACATAATGTCATACATAGCATCATACAATAGGATTTAAGGGCACTAATCCTAACAACATCATCTACCTATTTTCAACCATAATGTCCATTTTAACTTTTCATCTCTCTACTACTCTTAACTTTAGGGCCCGTTTGGATTGAGAGGGAGGGAGAGGGAGTAGAATATAGTTGGCTAAAAATAGACTAATTTTAATTGAGACCAATTCCACTTTACTCTACTCTACTCCTCTCCCTCCCCCTAAATCTAAATGGATCATTAATGTCACTCTTCATTTATCCCTTACTCTTTCTTTTATTTTGGCTCTTCTTATCCCCATTCTATTACTATAAATATGCCATCCTTTCTCCTATTTTGTACATATTTTCCCACATGAAAAATGTTATCTTTCTCTCTCTCTCGCATGTTTTATTTTTGAGTGAAGTTTTTATTTTTGTGTCTCTATTTTAGATTGACGAATTTGTGTGTTCTTTAGAATTCTACTTTGAGTTGATGCAATTTGATTTTTTGTTTTTAAGTTATTATCTTTTTTCTTTTCTATGATTGTTAAATGTTACCCTATTGCAAATAGTTTACAAGAATATAATGTTATTCTATTATATAACATGGCTTTGATAATTTAATGTTTGACTCGAAAAATGTGATTACTCTCTCTCTCTCTCTCTCTATATATATATGTGTGTGTGTGTGTGTGTGTGTGTGTGTGTTATTTATTCTTTTTTGCAACTTTACTTAGATTGATGAATCATTGTATTTTTTTTTTATAATACTATTTGGTAGTGTTTTTTATTTTTTTATTTTTTTTATTTTAAGTTTTCCATCACAAGTCTTCTCTCTCCCTTTTATAACGTAACTTTTGTTTGATTTTGATTTTGATTTTTTTTGACATAATACTTAGTTATTTTGGAAGTGAGATTTTGAATTTATATCAATATACAATCTTAGCTTTATATTTGAATGTGTCTATCAACTTTTAAAATTACTCAAGATGAATATGTATAGACAATATATTTTTTTTAATTTTTATTAATTTATTATATAGTTATAACATCAAAATTAAAGTAGATGAATATGTAAAGTTAAAATTACCTAAGATGAATTTGCAAAGTGATTGCTTCTTGCTTAAAGATACCGCATCAGGCATTTTGTAGTAATGATATTGAAGCCATGGCTACAGTTTGGGCTCTATCTTTCACATCAGATGTTGGTGTGAAGCTGGCAGTTTTAGAGGGTGACTCGTTGGCAATGATTAAAGGACTAAGGGAGGATGATAGTTCACTAGCAACTTTCGGTCTGCTGGTTGAGGATGCAAAGGTTTTGTCTCAACAATTTGATGAGTTTCTTTACTCTCATACAAAGAGAGAAAGTAACACGGTAGCTCATAGTCTGACTAGATATGCTATCGGCATTCTAGAGTTTCTAGTGTGGATGGAGGATGTTCTACCACAACCTCATTCTATTTTAAAAGCCGATTTATTAGGCTTATTTTGATAAAACAAATTTGATGTCCTCCCCCCCCCCCCCCAAAAAAAAGAATTTGTAAAGTCAATATATTTATATATTTAATCTTGTCAAAAAAATTAAAAGTAAGAAATAAATAATAAAAAGAATAATGATGTGGCAAATGAGTATCGTAACAACAATAAATGCGATATGAAGGTTCCGTTAAAGGTAATTAAATCTTAAAAAATAAAAGTGTATGTAGACAATTTTTTTTTTTGGTTAAATCATGTTATCTTTATGTTGTTATACAAATTATTTTCTTTTATTTTGATAGGTGAAGTGTTCCATTTTACACATAAAGTCTGCTTTGTTTTTATACATATTATTTTAAATATTAAATTTATAATATGGTAAAGTCTCTTAGGACGGTCCAAGAAATACGCAGTTCCAATCTCATGTGTATATATAGTAAACAAAATCTGATCAATAGTTCGAAGCCACTCCCATGATAAGAAAAATTATAAATATGATAATCTCTTCCAAGAGAATGAAAATTTTGAATAATATATTTGAAACTTAAATAGTTTAGTTGTACAGGGAAAAAAATTAGGAAAATATAAAGCACAATAACATAATTTAGAAAAATATGATGCGCCTAAAAAATGAATAATATCTATCAAACAAATCCAAATAAATAATAAAATGATGATATATTTTTTGAGATAGATAAATGAAAAATAATTTTAGAAATTATTTAATTTTTTGGGTGAACAAATTATTTTTCACAAAATTTAGAGAACAAATATATATTATACCATAAGTACAAAATTATCTATTCTGTACTCATTGTGTGGGTCTATGACTAGTATCTTATAAAAGGTGGATCTCAAAACTGGTGGATGCATGCTACGATGACACTTATTAATTTTCAAAGTATACTACAATGACGCGTGACAACTTCCTATATTTAATAGGTACAATTGGACAAACAATGCCACATGTTAAAATATTATTTGTACATCTCAATGTGTTTGCCATTATACTAGACAAGTGGTATTGTAGACACCCGATTTTGCCATAATACCCGAAAAAATCATAGTTGCATTACATGCATTAATTCATTCATTGCATATCATAAAAACGATCTTGAGGTTCTAACGGTCGTGACTGTATGTCTGATTTCCAAATCGTGCTGTTGGATTGAAAGATATCACATGATCAAGTTTGCACGATTTGCATACATTTTGTTTGGGTGGAGCCGATCATGCATGATTAATTTAAATTAATTCTGATTAGTTGAAAAACTAAAATTAATTAAATAATTTTGTGATTGATCAAGATCAGAGGGAAAACTTGAAAAAGAACCCAAGACTGACACTAAAGCTAGCAGTTCTAGTTCCAACCCCATCACTCCTATCACGGTATTGAAGCCCGTGACCATAGAAGACACTGCACTGCTGCAACATCACAAACCCATATTCAACCTACAAGACAGTTCAAGCCGCAAGAATTCTGAAGATCCCAACACTAAGGCAAAAGAGGGAGACCATCTAAACACTGAAGAACCCATGAACACTCAAGAGCTAGTCAACACCATGGTAGCTAGTCAAATCGAGTTGAGGGAGGACATGAACCTTATGGTACAATAGTTTCAGAACCTGAAGAGTAACCAAGAGAAGAACAAGGCTGACCATAATCCTCCAACCATGGAGAGTGAGAGGAAGATCAATGAGAGGATAAACAAGATGGAAGAGATGATCAAAAGAGCTCGCAAGATGGAGGACCTCATGGACTACCAATCACTCTCACTTTTCCCCGATGTGAGATTGCCTCCCAAGTTCAAGATGCCAACCTTGGACAAGTTTGATGGGACTGGATGCCCAAAGTCCCATTTGAAGATATATATGAGGGACATGCAACCCCTAGGAGCAAGTGAAGAACTACTTGTTCAAATGTTCCAAAACACCCTGATCGGAGTCATTCTTAGGTGGTTCCTCAACCTATATGATGCTAGAGCAAGGAGTTGGGAGGACACCTGTCACGAGTTTCACCATCAGTACAAATACAACATAGAAGTGGATGTAACAAGGAGAGATTTGGTGACCACGAAGCAAGAGCTGAAAGAATCTTTCTCTACCTTCATTACCAAGTGGAGGTCCAAGGCAGCACAGATAATGAATAGGCCAAGTGAAGAAGAGCAATTAACCATGGTTGCAAAAAACTTATTGCCTGTATACCATATATATTTGTTTGCCCAGTATTTTCCTAATTTTAAAGCTTTGACTGTTGCTGGAACCCAAATTGAGGATGCAATAAATAATGGCACTATAAAGAATGAGGACCCACCAAGGTTTAAAAAAAATTTAGGATCTAGTTCTTAAACTGCAGAAGTTTCTAATATATACAAAAATGATCATTATCAACTTATTTCTCCCATTGCCTCTATGCCAATATCACAAGGGCCGCCTCCAAGGCCTAGGAGGGAATTTCATGAGTTATATATGCCTGTGAGTCAAGTGTTTGAAAAACTAAAAGCAAAGGGGTTACTAAAGCGCTTAGATCCATGACCAATCCCAAACCCATTGCCCACAAAATTTGATATGACTAAGAGATGTGTTGCCACCAAAGCCCTGGCCATGATACTGACAAGTGTTTTGGCCTTCATCATGCAATTCAAGACCTAATAGACAATAAGGTGATTGCACTACCTATAAGCCCTAGCATCACTAATAATCCCTTGCCCAACCACAATTTTGGGAGAGGACCAAGGATTAATTGCTTAATGACTGAAGAGGAAACTGAAGGGGACTCGTCTAAATTGATTTATGACTTACCAGAATTCTTTATGATGACATGGTAAGAATTAATAGGTATGACATCCGCTGCAGGGTATGACATATGGAGTGAAGATGTAACTGAAACCTCAAATTACCTGTAAAGTGTTACTTACAACCATTTGTTTTGTTGGCTTAAATATAGTGTCAAATTTGATTATAATTATATTCAATCTGTTGTACCCTGTATTTATTGTGAGATTTCATTGTAAGGGTTGTGTGTTAGAGAGAGAGAGAGTGTGAAGACTCAAGCATTTGAAGACTGAAGATTTCTCGCGGGTATCTCGCGACTTAGCTTCCTGCGAAGTGACTCATGTGCCCTGCACATGCTGGAATGCGAAGCGTCAGGCCAGATGGAGACAGCTGTGTCTCGCGAGTATCTCGCGGGTAAGGCCTTCCCGCAAGACACCCGCGAGGCATTCTGTTCTGCTAGCCTGTCAAGTCTGAATCACACTTTCTGTACCCACACTATATATACCCATATTACCCACAATTGAGATGAGAGCCTCTGAGAGAAAACCCTAGCCAAACACCTTGAGAGTTAGAGATTGTTATACCCACAATCCTCTACACATTTGTTTTGGGAATTTCCTCATCTCCTACCTCTCCATTTCCACACCATTGAGAGGTTGATAGCCCAAACACTTATCACACCCTTTGAGAGTGTCAAGTGACATTTTGGTGCTACTGGGAAGCATTGGAAGAAGCCGATGATGGCAGATGCAACATGGAGCTTGTTGCGGGATCCAGAGAACTAAGACAAGACACGGTTCTGAGAAGCCTTGTTGGAGTAGGAGCTTGGAGGGCTTAGGTACATCGGGTAGATTAGGCTTGGAGGGTTTCTTGCTAACCCATGTATCCCAACTGATTGTCTAGTGGATCGATTTCCGCTTGGAGGGTGGCAGAGAGGTTTTTCACCGAGTTCTTCGGTTTCCTCTTTAATAACATGTCTCGGTGTTATCTGTGTTTGCATCTCTCTTCCCTACTCTTGTTCATTTCATTTTTACTGCTGTATTGCTTTAAATATGGATTAGAGTAGTTGTATTGCTTATACGCTTGTGTTTACACTATTCCACACTTAGTATTAAGTTAATGTAAAATCAACCAAGCCGTAATTTTAATTTGGGGGTTTAAACAGCTCTTGTGTTTTTCAACACATTTTCGAGCTTTCAATTGGTATCAAAGCGGGTACACTCGTTGTGATTTAAATACCTGAGTGTGATCCTTGACCCTTTTTGAGATGGATAGGTCTCAATCCCTAAATGTTCCACCATTTTTTGATTGTAACAATTACGCTTTCTGGAAAGTCAGAATGAGGGAATTTTTATGCTCTATTGATGATACCGTTTGGGATGCGGTTGAAGTAGGTTGGACTAGGCCGGAGGCTGCAAAATCCACTTAGGATAAGGCAGCTCTTGCGACGGCTAATGCTAATAGTAAAGCTTTAAATGCTATTTTCTGTGGTGTGTCTCCAGATGAATTCCACAGGATATCTCACATGACAGTTGCCAAGGAAGCTTGGGAGATTTTGGAGACTACCTAGAAAGGTACAAAGAAAGTTAAGGACACAAAGCTTCAGATGCTTACCACCAAGTTCGAAGAGCTTAAAATGGGAGATGATGAGTCATTTGATTCATTTTATGGAAAGCTTAATGAAATTGTGATTGCGAAGCTCAATCTTGGTGAGAAGATTAAAGATACTAAGGTGGTGAGAAAAATTTTGAGGTCCTTACCAGAAAGCTTTCGAGCAAAAGTCACAGCCATAGAGGAAAGCAAAGATTTGGATGAAATTAAGATCCAAGAGCTAATTGGGTCTCTCCAAACATATGAGCTAGGACTGCCTTCCCATAAGTCGAGCAAATCGCTTGCTCTTAAAACCATCACCGAAAGAATGGATGATTCCTCCAAAGAAGATGGAGTGGAGAAGGAAGTAGCATTTCTTGCGAAAAACTTCCGCAAATTTCTGAAGATGAAGAACAGTGGGAAACCTTTCAACAGAGGGAAGTTTTCATCTTCAAAAGGTGATAGGAAAGAGTTTAAGAGGAAAGAAGGGAAAGGATTCTCAATCTTCTTCAGACATTGTGTGTTATGAATGCAATGGACATGGACATCTCAAGAAGGAGTGTCCCAATTTCTTGAGAGGGAGAGGCAAAGCATATGCCACAACGCTGAGTGATTCAGACTCTTCAAATTCTGATTCTGAAGAGAGTTGTGATGGAGAAGGAAACTACTCCGCATTTATGACCATTGCTCATGTGGATTCCTCGGATGATTTGGGTGCACTTGTGAAGGAGCTTGGTGAGCACTCTGATTTGGAATTAGTAGGAATAGTTGAGGAATCTGAAGATGAGGTAGATGGAGAAGAAGTGGGTCTGCAAGAGACTTATAATTCCCTCCTTGAGAAGACCGGTGAATATGCAAAGGTGGCTAATGCAGCCATTAAAAAGATGAAGAGGGCTGAGGAAGATTACAAAAGTCTTCTGGTGAGATATAAAGAAGCAAAGTGTGAGATTGAAACACTAAATGGTGAGCTATCAGAAGCTTACACAAAAGTGAGATTTCTTGAGCAAGAGGTAGTGCAAGCTCATGCCAAGATAGAGAGGGTCTCCTCCAAGAAGTTAGAAGCTGTTATTTCATCTCAAAGACCTTCCTCAGACAAGTCCGGGTTAGGATATGCCAGAGGGAGTAGCTCATCAGCCAATGTTACCAAAGAAGTGAAATTTGTGAAGACCAAAGAGTCGGCTGTGGAAGAATCAATCCCTGAGAAAGTTAAAGTTGAAAAGAAGAAGAAGGGAGCTGATCAACAGGTGTTAAATAAGTCCCGTAATCAATCAGAAGCCAGATTCGAAGCTAGAGGAAGATCACTTCCAAGACAACAACGGGGTCCTAGAACAAATCATGTTTGTCACTTTTGTGGATTACAAGGACATACAAGACCAAATTGTCATAAGCTGAGAGTATTGAACAATGCAAGTGCTCCTCGGTCACGAGGAAGGAGAAATGACGAGAGGTCTTGGGGTGGTGAGCAACCAAGAAGTCAAAACCATGATCCAGGGATGATGGACGTGATGAAGATGGTTGGTGCCTTCACCAACTGTTTGGAAAACTTCACACGAAGGTTTGAAAGTCCCAACTCTCGTACCCAATCTGTCAAGGATATCACCTCAAACGCACGTGACGTGTGGGTGAAGAGGGGTACTCATGCATAAGCATTATAACATGTCCATGCATTAATTCTTTCAATGATTAGGGACGTTTGCTGTTGCATCTTATCATGCATTGCCTTCATATTATAGCATGTTTCTTTTATTTGTTTGGCTTGTGCCTGTTTTGTTTTGTTGATCTTACTTTATTTCAATGTGTTTTTGAGTGTGTTTAAAAAAAAAAAAAAAAAAAAAAAACCCATAAAAATTGAAAAATCTTCAAAAAGTTTGATCGCATGTTTTGTGCATGTCTCATGTGAGTTTGGTCTAGTACCTTCGTACTTATGGCGTAGTGCATTTACGAGCTTAGCTTGTTCCTATATGCACATCTATCTGTGTGGGAGAAATCTTGAAAACTATGTGTGATTGTTGTAAATAGATCTTCAAGCTTGCCATGAATGATCAGTCAATAGTCTTGTTGGTCTTGATACTTGCATAGACTTGTGTCTATATATCTTCCCACTTTATTTTTATGTTTTTGCAAAAAGAGCTCACCAAATGTAAAATCTCCAAATGAAAAGAGATTTTGAGCTGCAAAAGCTTGTCGCACATACTAGTATTTGACTAAGAAAAAGGGAAAGCGACTCTTTTAATGTATTTGTATGGTGCTTAAAAAGCCAAAGGCTATCTCTCAATGTTGAAATATCAAAATTTCAAGCACCAATCTCAAAAAGAGATGTATTGTCCAAAAAGGATCAAATGTTATGATTTATGTAGAAGCCAAATGAAAAGCTTCTAAGTTCTGTAATCAATTTGTGGGAGGTCATATATACTCATTTCTATAATGGAGATAGTCCACTTGATTTCGTATCAGTTGTGTATGACTCGATTGAATTGATCATTGAAGCTTCACTCTGGTCTAAGGACTATTTCACACTTGATACTCACCCACAACACACAAGACTTTGATTCAATGAATGCTTATCTCATTTGTGTGATTGTACATGTTCAAATGTGATGTGTATGCTCAAATACTTGATGATCAAACCCAAAAAGATTTTTGAGTGTTTTATTTGTTTTTGAAAGTGATTTTATACTTTCGTGTCTTTTGTTTTTGTTCAAAATGCATTTTTGTGTTTTTCTTCAAAAACTGGGTCAGAGGTGTTCTCGCGAGAAGCTCGCGACTTAGAGCTTCCCTCGAAATGAGCTTGAGGGAAATATTTTTTTCATTGTGTCACACAGAAACTCTTGTGACTGTTTCGCGATTGTCTAGCGACCAAAAACTTCTCGCGAAATGATGTTTGGCAAAAACTGGATTTTTCCAAATTCAGACAGAAGGTATCGCGACTATATCGCGACCTAGAGCTTCTCGCGAAATTTCATGTGCTTCAGTGGCCATTCTCGCGACTATCTCGCTACTGTCTTGCTACTCTCTAACCCGCGAAAAACGCGTGTTTTTTGTTTATATGTAGCAGATGTGACAATTTTTCAAAACTTTCTCATTTCCCTTGCTCAACCTCTTTCGAACCTCTTTCAACCCAAATCACTATTTCATTCAAACCCCATCATTTTCAAGCAAAATTTCTGCACAATCCTTTCAAGGTATGTACCGTTTACACATTTCTCATGTTTTATTTTCGGATTATGCAGTTTTTATGCTTAGGGTTTGAAAATTGGGGATTTTCGAAAAATTGGGTTGGGTTTCCTTTTAAAGTGAAAAATTTTCAATTTCTGTGATTGGGCTGAGTCCCATTTGTCTTTTGTGCATCTGTGTTGGCCCCAAGTGGCATTTTAACATGTATTTAGGCATGATTTCACCATGTTCATGCATTTTTCATGTGATATTTACTTTGTTGCATGTTAGGTGTTTGACAAAATGTCTAAGTGACATTTGTGTGATGTATTGGACTAAACTTAGTTCCAATCATTGGTCTAGGTCTCTTTTGCCATGTTTATCATGTTTAAGTCAATGGCTATGTGTTTTACACACTTTGCCCATTTTGTGCCTCAATGTCATGCCATGCACACACTAGGCACACACCTAGGCACCCCCAATGCATCTGGTGCTGCACCCTCATGCATCAACACACGCACACACATGCATCAGCACATGCACACAGACGCACACACATGCACAATATCTTATTTTCATGCATTGTGTTTATTTTTCCTTGTTCTATATGCTTTAGCATGTTGTTTTGAGTTGGTTATACTCTGTTTTAGGCTAATTTTGCCTCTGTTTTGGAACTAACTTGAATCTAATCAAGTTTTGTGTTCTGGTTTGTGTTTGTGCACTTGTTTTCTGTCTGCTCTGTGAATTTGTGCAGATGTCTCCTTTCAAACGCTCTGCAGTGAAAGGAAGCAGCAGCAAAGGGAAAGAGCCAATTATTGATGTTGATGAACCATCACCAAGGTAAAAAAGGACTCGTTTTTCAACTGAAGTCTATGACCTTGATCTATTCCGATCTTATGCTGCTTTTTAGAACTATAGGAACTATTTTCTAGGCGCTCCTTTGCTAGTTGAAAGGGCCGTTGATCAGCCATCACTCCGTGACACAAATATACCCATTTGGTTTGCCACGAAAGATTGGAATTTTCTGCTTTCAACTCTCGAGGATGCATACGAGAACATGGTTAAGGAATTCTATGCCAATGCCATTGTTGTCGGAGAGGAGATAAAATGTTGGGTTCGAGGAAAGAGTTTCTCTGTAACACCACTGTACTTGGCAGAAATTCTACACATTAACCGGCCAATATTCCCCATACCACCAGTATATGATGAGCTGAACCCAGATGTAGAGTTCCTCAAACAGGCTTTGGGAGCTAACTGGGAATTCTCCTCCAATATGAAGTCAATCAATGTGGCATCCCTTTCTCCCGAATTGAGACTTCTCTCAATGATCATGTGTAGCAATCTCTATCCCTTGTCCAGCACCGGATATATGAATCTTGGTCGAGCATTATTCTTGAATGATTTGATCATCGATGTAGAGATTGATGTGTGCTCTCATATTTTTCACATCTTGGAAAAAACAGTTGACCGGACTACTTCAAGGAATTGTATTCCTTTCTGTCACCTTATTTCCTGGATTTTGAAGCTCAAAGGTGTCCGTCCCTTGGATGATGAGCGCCCATACACAAGGCCAAGTCCAATTAACATTCGTACTCTCCATGCCAATATGAGCCACACCAAGAAGATCACAAAGCAAGAAGGTCACGCACCGTCTGGAACCTCGAGCTCTACACCCTATACCTATGATGGACAATTTGACAACATCTACACTGCTCTTCAAGAGATTAGTACCAAGATGTCCGAGCTCGCATCTATCATGTACTCCCACCACAGTCGTCTTGACTCACAGTTCACATCACTCCAAACTTAATTGGACGAAATTCAACGGAAGCTAGAAGAAAATGACTAGCTATTCCATGACAAAAAGGGGGAGATGATGTCATTGATAGGGGGAGTATGGTGATAGGGGGAGAAGAAGCTACTATTTCTTGTGTTTAATGTTTTATGTTTACAGTCTTTATCGCTACTACTTTTGTTTATAGTTTAAATACTCTGTTTTAATCTCAGTTTTATTTCAGTTTTATTTGTGATTCTCTCAATGCTTATGTAGCATTTTTTTTGTACTTTTAAGATAATTGCTAATTTGTCTTAAGTACCTCACTCTTGTGCCCTTGTAGGATTGTTCCTAGATGCATATATGTTTTTATGCATTGGTAGAGTGTTGGACATGCATTTGGTAGTTTGCAATTGAGCTTATTAGCTTGCATGTCCGGATGTTCATTCCATGTGTGAATGAGCATCGTGATCACTATTGTATAGTGATTGCATGTTTGGTCAAGCCATGGTCTATTGCTTTATTCCATTTCTGCTTGATCGCTTTGTGCTTGTCCCATTTTCATTACAAGTTTTTCTGCATAACAATGAACTAATTGTGTTGTTGTGTTTCAGGAGATACTTGTCATTATGATTCAAGAGCTTCATAGTTTCTAGATTAGGTGTGAGTGAGTTTTGCCACTGTTCCCAAACTCACGTTTAAGTCTAGAGTCTGTTTTAGGGGTTTTGTCACGGAATAGCCAAAGGGGGAGATTGTAAAGTTATTATTTAAAACCATTTGTTTTGTTGGCTTATATTCCGTGTCAAATTTGATTGTAATTATATTCAATCTGTTGTACCCTGTATTTATTGTGGGATTTCATTGTAAGGGTTGTGTGTTAAAGAGAGAGAGAGAGAGAGTGTGAAGACTCAAGCATTTGAAGACTGAAGATTTCTCGTGGGTATCTCGCGACTTAGCTTCCCGCGAAGTGACTCATGTGCCCTGCACATGCTGAAATGCTAAGCGTCAGGCCAGATGGAGACAGCTGTGTCTCGCGAGTATCTCGTGGGTAAGGCCTTCCCGCGAGACACCCGCGAGTAAGGCCTTCCCACGAGACACCAGCGAGACATTCTATTCTGCCAGCCTATCAAGTCTGAATCACACTTTCTGTACCCACACTATATATACCCATATTACCCATAATTGAGATGAGAGCCTCTGAGAGAAAACCCTAGCCAAACACCTTGAGAGTTAGAGATTGTTATACCCACAATCCTCTACACATTTGTTTTAGGAATTTCCTCATCTCCTACCTCTCCATTTCCACACCATTGAGAGGTTGATAGCCCAAACACTTATCACACCATTTGAGAGTGTCAAGTGACGTTTTGGTGCTACTGGGAAGCATTGGAAGAAGCCGATGATGGCAGATGCAACATGGAGCTTGTTGTGTGATTCGGAGAACTAAGATAAGACACGGTTCCGAGAAGCCTTGTTAGAGTAGGAGCTTGGAGGGCTTAGGTACATCGGGTAGATTAGGCTTGAAGGGTCTCTTGCTAACCCATGTATCCCAACTGATTGTCTAGTGGATCGATTTCCGCTTGGAGGGCGGCGGAGAGGTTTTTCGCCGAGTTCTTCGGTTTTCTTTTCGATAACACGTCTCGGTGTTATCTGTGTTTGCATCTCTCTTCCCTACTCTTGTTCATTTCATTTTTACTGCTGTGTTGCTTTAAATATGGATTAGAGTAGTTGTATTGCTTATACGCTTGTGTTTACACTATTCCGCACTTAGTATTAAGTTAGTGTAAAATCAACCAAGCCGTAATTTTAATTTGGGGGTCTAAACAGCTCTTGTGTTTTTCAACACATTTTCGAGCTTTCATTACCCGACATCCACAAATGGGAGGAGATACTTCAAACCCCAAATAAATTACCCAACATCCACAAATGGGGGGAAACACTTCAAACCCTAATCAAATTACCAAGCACCAACATATGGGGGGAGACACTTCGAACCCCAATCAAACAACCCAATACCTACAAAAGGGGAGAGACACTTCGAACCCCAATCAAATGGCCCAACATCCACACATGGGGGGAGACACTTCAAACCCCAAGATACTGATCTAAATGACCTAACAAAAATTTTCCACATCACGAGGTGGGGGGTGGGGGGGGGGGGGGGAGGAGACACTTTAAACCCCCACATTGGGAGACAGACAACCCAATAGCAGCCTTGAACAAAGCCACCCAACAAAAACCCACTGAAGAGGATGAGGTCCTTAAGCAACTATAGAAGACTCAAGCCAATATATCTTTATGGGGTTTACTCATGGCCTTATACAAGCACCGTCAGAATCTGGTAGACCTTCTCAATCAAATCCAAGTTCCTACAACCACTACTTCTCAAGATCTAAATGCCATGATTGGGGCCATAAGTAGGGAACTCACTATTTCCTACTCTGACAAAGATTTGACGAAAAAGGGGAAGCACCACAATGACCCATTGCACGTTACTGTAGATGCTAAAGGTAAGAGGATTCTAATGTTTCTAATTAATGATGGAAGTGCCTTAAATGTGTGTCCTTTAAAGACTGCAAGTTGCTTGGGCTTAAGTATTGAAGATTTTTTACCTACTGATCAACATGTGAGGGCATATGACAACAGTAGAAGGGAGGTCTTGGGAACTGTGACACTTGAGCTCATTATAGGGCCAATGATCAAGAAGGTGGAGTTTCAAGTCTTGAACATAGCATCATGTTTTAATATGCTCCTTGGGCAACCATGGATCCATGACATGGAGGCCGTACCTTCGTCCCTATACCAAAAGGTTCGGTTTCCACATGAAAGAGCCATAGTTACTATATATGGCGATACTTTGACTATGCCAAAGCCTATTTTTGGTATTGATTTTGAGAAGGAGCCATTATCTTGGATGGCTTTGAGATTGAGAAGCCTAGTTTTGAAAGAAGAGAAGAAGGAGTGGAGAAGATCCCCCTACAACAACAACAACGTGGTGGCAATGATGAGGAGAATGAATTACCTTCTAGGAATGAACTTGGGGAAGACTGTGAAGAAGCCAATTGTTCAAGACCCAATAATTCCTACTACCATACCACCTTTTTGGCTAGGATATAAGCCTACTGATGATGACTTGTTAGAGATGGAGGTGAGAAGAATGGCCTAAGCCAAGGCCAAAGCAAAAGGACTTCCTTGTCCTCCGGATCCCTTAAAGCCCTATACTCCCACATTGAACAGAAAGTTTGTCAAAGCTGGAGATAGTCAACGTTATTGGGGATTCCCTGAACCGAAATTTGACCCTGAGACAAGAACAATGGTGCCCGAATTTGAGCTATTATTTGATTACAACAACAAGCTTCCATAGCTGAAGAAGGAAGACATAAATTGGGCCCTTATTGATTGGGTTGATTACATGGACCTTGATGCAATGAATACGCTTCTAGGAGATGCCATTTGCAATATAGAAGAATAAAAGTATTGGGAAGCTTGCCAATATGCATTGAAGAGCCCGTATGAAGCAAGAACAAGTGACGAGGAAGAAGAAATGGGAGAAACCCTTAGTGATGATGATGATGATGAAGGTAGCAATAGCAAGAGTGATAGTAGTAGTGATAGCAGTAGTAGTGACAGTGGAGATAGCAAGGATGATAGCGACAGTGATAGTGAAAGCAACAACAGTGAAGACTATGATAGCTAATATAGTGGTGATGATTGGGGTGCACCCCCTAGTGATAGAGAAGATGATGATGAAGGGCCTTTTTATGAAGACCACTTTGATGATGATGTAGACTACTATGATGGAGATATAGAGGATGATGCTAAAGTTGAACCTATAGACATAGAAAGTGGAGCTGAGAGTGAAGAATATGGGCTAGAAAATGTGCTAGAAGCTGTAGGAGAGGAGGTTGAAGAAGCCAATAATATAGACTATGATGATTAGCCCTATGGGAATCCCTCAGATTGGAGCTACATTACTAATTGTAGCTCAAGGTTAGGCCCGCAATATGACAAGCATGGTAGAGAAATTCCTGAGTTAGGGTCATTCCACAATTCAGAACTTAGCTCACTGACCCCATACACTGAAGAAGAAGATGACATAGATGCTAGATTGGCCACCCTAGACAAAAATTTAATGACCCACAGTTTTAGAAACTTAACACTGGGGAGTCTTGAAGGTGAAGATGAGAAGATGGAAGTGAATGTGTCGGAATATCTCCCCCAATACATCCACCAGAGCAACAAAGGAAATTAAGACCTGTTTAGTGAGTGGATGGATAGTATAGAGCGTCTGAATGCTTATGTGACTGATAAGCCCACAGATATGGAGATTGATGGTGGAGGCATGGATTATATGGATGAAGACCCCTTAGTACTAATGCTAAGGGAAAAAGGAACTCGTTAGGAGCCATCCACCATTGTCAAAGCCATAACCGAGTTGAAGAATTGGGCATGAGAGGGAGCCGCCCACCCTGTGGAAGACTCTGCCATAAAGATCAAGACCGTTGAGCCAATCACTCCTATCAAGAAGATCAAGACCATTGAGCCAGTCACTCCTGCCAAAAACATTGTTTCTATTTCTATTGAGTTTGTTTCTGCTAGTATTATTGTTCTTGTTGAGTTTATTTGTGATTGTAGTCCTATAGAGTCTATTTTTGTAGAGTTTGTTGAGTCTGTTGAGAACAAACTACCCGGAAAGGTTAGCTAATATGGTTCCTGTACTAAAGAAGGACGTGAAAGTGAGAATGTGTGTAAATTTCTGAGATCTAAATAAGGCTAGCCCAAAAGATGATTTTCCTTTGCCTTACATTGACATCTTGGTCGATAATACAATAGGACATGCCTTGTTGTCATTCATGGATGGTTTTTCAAGGTATAATCAGATAAAGATGGCTCCAGAAGAAATGGAGAAAACCTTCTTCATTACTCCATGGGGGACCTATTGCTACAAGGCCATGTCATTTGGCCTTGAAAATGTTGGTGCTACTTACCAACGTGTAGCCACTACTCTATTGCATGATTTGATCCATAAAGAAATAGAATTCTATGTTGATGACATGATAGTGAAGTACAAAGACTATGAGGGGAACATACCAGCCTTACAGAAGTTCTTTGAAAGAATCCAATTCTATAAGCTGCGGTTGAATCCCAAGAAGAGCACTTTTGGTGTAACATTCGGAAAACCATTGGGATTTATGGTAAGTCAGAGGGGAATTGAAGTCAATCCAGAAAAAGAAGGAGATTTGAGGGTTTCTAGGAAGGATACAATACATCAGCAAATTCATAGCTTAGCTCACCATGACATGTGAGCCACATTTCTAACTGCTTAAAAAAGAAGTTCCCATGGTATGGAATGAACAATGTCAAGAAGCTTTTGAAAAGATTAAGAATTATCTGATGTAGCCACCAATACTGGTTCCATCGATACCTGAAAAGTCATTATTGTTGTATCTCACAACTACGGATATAGCAATGGGGGCTTTGCTTGCTCAATACCTAGAGGAGTCTAGGAAAGAGAATACGATCTACTACATTAGTAAGAAGATGTTGACCTATGAAGAAAAGCATTCACCACTTGAGAAGACATGCGTAGAACTTGTATGGGCAATTCGCAAACTCAGACATTACATGCTTGCTTTCGAAACTTATTGATTGCAAGAATGGACCCTTTGAAATATCTAATGGAAAAGCCTATGCAAGATGAGAAGATAGCTAAATGGGTTCTGGTTTTATCAGAATTTGATATTAAATATGTGACTCAGAAGTTTGTGAAAGGGAGGGCAATTGCTAATCACTTAGCCCATTGTTCACCAGAAGAAGCTGAAGAAATCCAAGAAGACTTTCTAGGTGAGGATATCACGGGAATCAAGGTAGAATCATGGAAGATGTATTTTGATGCAGCAATTAATCAAAATGGAAGTGGCATTAGAGTTCTCTTAATTTCTCCAAAAGGGACACACATCCCATTTTCTAGTAGGCTCAATTTTCTTGCCACTAACAATGCCACTGAATATAAAGATTGCATTATGGGGTTGCGTGCAACCCTAGGTCTTGGGGTAAAAGAGTTGGAAGTATATGGTGATTCAGCCTTGATAATTTCTCAGATTCAGGATAGATGGAAGATCAAAGAAGAAAGACTAATGCCTTATCATGAATGCACCTAGAAGTGGGCCTCGAAATTCAGTAGGATCCAGTACTAATATGTGCCAAGAATGCAAAATCAAATTGCAGATGCTTTAGCAACAATGGCCTCCATGATGGATGGACCTAAGGAAGTTGAAGCTAGACCAAGAGTGCTGGAACAAAAAGAAGAGCCAGCCTATTGCATGTCAATAAAAGAAGACGAGGGAAAGAACAGGGAAAGTGAATGGTATTCAAACATCCTACAGTACTTCAAGGATGGGACATACCCAAAGTCCGTAGACAAGAATGACCAATTGACCATTAGAAGGTTGTCCGCTAATTATATTATTTGTGGAGAAAGGCTTTACAGAAGATCATATGACGGAATTCATCTCCTTTGTGTGACTGCCAAGGAAGCACAACAAATAATTGAAAAGGTTCATGAGTCAAGTTATGGGCCACATATGAATGCACGCATGCTGTCACGAAAGATAATGAGGCAAGGGTATTATTGGACTACTATGGAAGCAAATTGCATAGCTCATGTTCGCAAGTGCCATAAATGCCAAGTACATGGAGATTTGAAGCCACCTATGCCATTACACACCATGACTTCACCCTGGCCGTTCTCTACATGGGGAATAGATATTATTGGGAAAACTCATCCAATAGCATCTAATGGCCATGAATTCATACTTGTTGCTATTGATTATTTTACTAAATGGGTAGAGGCTACCTTATACAAGGTTTTGAACTCGAAGAAAGTTGCTCAGTTTATTTAGATCAATATCATTTGTAGATATGGGGTACCACATGAAATTATTTCTAGCAATGGGTTGCATTTCAAGGGAGAAACAGAGAAACTAGTCCGAGAGTTCAATATTCAGCACCACAAATCCTCACCCTACCGTCCTTAGACTAATGGGGCAGTTGAGGCTGCTAACAAGAATATAAGGCAAATCTTGAAGAAGAGCACGAAGAACTACAAGGATTGGGACCTATAATTACCCTATGCACTTTGGGGGTATAGGACATCGATTCGAACTTCCACAAGAGCCACTCCTTATTCATTGGTGTATGGGATGGAAGCAGTCCTTCCTATTGAAATGGGTATTTGATCATTGAGAACAGTACTGGAAAGTGAAATCCCAGAAATAGATTGGTTGCAAAGCAGATACGACCAATTATGCATGATGGATAAGAAAAGACTCAAGGCCTTGTATCACATTCAAGGTTATCAAAGGAGGCTTAGGACAGCTTTTGACAAGAAAGTAAGAGCTAGAGATTTGAAGTTGGGAGATTTAGTGCTGAAAGAGATCTGAGCCCCGGTTCAAGATACAAACGAGAAGTTCAAGCAAAATTGGGCAGGTCCATACATTATTAAGCAGTTATACTTTGGGGGAGCAATAAGGTTGATGGACTTAGATGCAAACCCTTTCACTGAGCCAACCAACATTAATCAATTGAAGAAAGTTGTTGTAAATCATGTTATTTCCCTTCTTAGGTTTGTCAAAAAAAAAAAAAAAAAAAAGGTAGGTTGAAAACCTGAAAGGGTGATCTACGCAAAAGAAGAGTTAAAAAAAAAAAAAAAAGTGTGAGAGAGCCTGCTAAGTTGAAAACCCATAAGGGCAGCCTAGGCAAAAATTAAGGAAAATAAAAGAGTTTCTGCCAAGATTTGAGAAACAGGATTATCACCATCCTTAATTTGACTCACAACGCTTATGGCTTGAGCATCCGCAAAACTGGGCCTTCCAGAGCAAAGCAAAAGTTCCCCTACGAAGCAGAGAGCCAAGTCAAAATTTTTCTGCATGTTGTCAATCACTCCATAAGTGCATTTGTTAATCAACCTTGAAAGAACTGCATGAAGATTTTGAGTGGTCGAATGAGAAATTTTTTGATTATTAGCCATGGATAACTCTTGCTTGTGATTATTATGTACTGATAAACTTGATGTAGAGATTTGTTTGTAGGAAAGATGCTAAAATAAGCTACCTCAGTCCTTAATAAGGTTTAAATAAGTTTCAAGAGTTTGTAGCTAACTAGGAAAGTGTTTTATGGTCACAAACGGATAAAATATTTTTCAAAAAACCCAAAAACATAAGAAACGCATTGGAAAAGTGCAAGGAGTCGGCCCAAAATTAGGTGTGCTTGTCGGCACTCCTTAAGTGCTGAACGACACTCTAAGAGTGCCGATTGGCACCCAGTTTAACCGAGCCCCAATCATCTCTGTTTAGTGTTTTTTGGATGTTTCTTAGGTCTGTTATGACTCTATTTTTCACAAAAAAAAAAAAAAATGATTGTGCAATAAAAGTTTTCAAAAATTTGTGTGAAGCATCAAACTGGGGCATTCAGACCTGCCTTGTCCATTTGTTTCAAAAAAAAAAAAAAAAAGGGGAAATGAGCTAGAAGAGCCGCTAGCATGGCTAGGATGGGGATTCTCTTCTTCCTCTTCCTCTTCTTTAGAAGATGAAGCTTGAAAGTGCAACATACAAATATTGTCACCAAGCTGAAATATGGGAAATGAGCATACAAGATGAAATGCAACTTGACTTTAAGAGGAAAGAGAGATACCGAGGTTATGGGAATGCCAGCTAAGAAACCCTATAACTGAGTTTGAACAAATTCAAAATAATCCTCTGGTGTCCCTAAAACAACATGGCCGGCTCGAGCATGAGCAATTTCTTCATTAGCTAGAAGGTCAACCAGTTGGATAGAGGGACAAGGAGGAACCAGAATTGTCACAGGAGGGTACATATGCTGAACTTGAGGCAACACTTGGTCACCAAGATACCAATACCTCCCATGGCCACTCTCAAACAATACCTGATAGCCATTTAGCTCTTGAGCCCATTCACACTCAGCATACTCCTCACACCCAAGCCAAGGATCCAAAGACATTTGAAAATCGCGAAGAACCTAGAACGAAAAGAAGACCAAACCATAATCAAACACAAAATCCCTCAAATAAACACAAAATTCCACCAAAAAAAAAAGAAAAATCACATCAGCAGTAGTTAAGTTGTCAATCACCATACGCCAAACTTCCAAGGAATGCTTAGAAGGTGTTGACAAACGGTATTTGGGCAACCAACAAAGAAACCTCAAATACATGCCATCAACATCTTTCCAAACTTAAGGACCAACCCCAAAATATTCATACATCCATACCTAAAAAAAACCAACATACATCATTATGACATAGCCAAAATGACTTTCCAAAACTCACACATAGCCAAAAATTCCAAACCTCACCTGCCAAACAAACGGTGCACCTTCTAAACTTGAGAGACTACGCCTAGAAAGTTGAGTTATGAAATGCAAGAGGGTTACGTAAGCCATGCCACCCTAATCATAATTTTTGATTTGGCCAATATCCCTCAGACTCCACAAATAGCGCAAGCTCACAATACTACCCAAGTCTGAACATAAGAAAGTTCCAATGAAGAGAAGCATAAACATGCATGTGCCGGTTGCTACAGTCTTACAGTTCTTGATATTCTTATACAGCCACATCAAGGAGAAATTTTTGCTCTTCAGTTTTGAAGGCATCCACCTAAAAGACTTTTAATCTCTTTTAAAGTGAGGAAGTCATTGACCATGATTCTTTCACCACCCAGTCTTAAGCCAGTAATGACTGAGAAGTCATAAGGTGTCAACATCACTTCACCAATGCTTGGAAAATGGAAAGTGCATGTAATGTCCAAAACCACTCTGACAAAGCAAGGAGTAACTGGAGATCTTTGTACTCATGAGTATCCTAATTCAATAAAGCATGGAAAAAAAGTGTAGAAGCCTACTTCATCAATGATGTTCTTAATATCTGGAGACAATATCTCTTATATGCCTTTCAACATCTGGAGGCTACCTCGATTCTTGAGGTTCTGCAAAACGAAGTTGGCCAATCATCGAGATGCTCACAAAATACTCATTCCAAAATACTCACTTCAAAAAAAAAAAAAAAAAAAAAAAAAAATCCCATGCCTAATAAAAAATTTTACCATGTCCCAAAATTTTATTCCAACCAAAATCTCATGCCCAACAAAAAATTCCATGTCAAAATTTTTTTTCCCCCAATGACCAACCAAAATTTGTCCATGTCCGACACAAAAAATCCATACCACCATAATTTTTTTTTCTCATACCCATGTCCATAAAAATGTCCATACTCACGAAATAAGACTTACACATTCCAACAAAATTCAGCATTCATCAAAAATGAATTTGTTCAACCAAGCCTACACATTAAATTTTCATGACTTCAATGCCCACAAAATTCAAGCCAAAACACATTCAACAATACCACAAAATAAATACATTGCCAAATTTCATGAGTCATCAATATTGTCCAAGTTACACCATGCCAAATAGCTTAACAATTGAAAAATGCCCCAAGGCCAAGATTACAACACGATCAACCATACAATGCAAAATTTCAACAAGAGAAAATAACCACCAAATGAAAATGTCTCAAGACCAAGCTTTTAATAAAACATGAAATCAACAAATTCCCCAACAAAGAAATCAAGAAAAAGAAAAGCTTACCCTGAAGTCCATTTTCGAATGTGGTGCATGGGTCTTGGGGTCTTGAAGGAGCCCTTCTTCGTCATTCCATTCAAGAGATGGGTGATATTTTTTTCCCATTAAAAGTGAGAAAGGAAGGTCCATTGGAAGATGCCATTGTCAATGCAAAGAAAAATGGAGGTTTGGAGATGGGTTTCAAAAATGGGTTTGTGGCAAAAATGGTCAATAACACAAAGATCTGAAAAGATATTAAGGGAAATGAATGACAGAAGGTTGAGAAGCTTAGGAAAATGATTTTTTAGAGAAGAAATGGTGTAATGAGGGAGAAAATGCAAGTCGGTGAAGTGTGTGAATAGTAACAATAGAGGTAGAGAGAAGAAAGAAGAGGGAAGAGTAAGAAAGAAAAACAAAACAGAAGAGATGGGGGCCAAAAACATTCCCGCCCCCTCCCTTTTTTACCACTTGAGTTGCTGAGTCAACTCAGGTTTGACTGAGTTGACTCAGTCAACTCTCCAAAAAAAAAAAATCTATTCAAAATTTTCAAAGGCAGGACCAATTTCAAAAAAAATTTAGTGACTTCAAAGGGATAAATCTCCTAAACAAATATTCAAGGGATAAATCTTCATGAACAAATTTTCAAGGGATAAATCTTCTACATTTCAATCACTGTGAACAAATCTTCAAAAGGAAAAATCTCCTGAAAAATTTTTCAAAGGATAAATCTCCATGAACAAATTTCAAAATATAAATGACGAAAAATTTTCAAAGGACAAATCTCCATGAAAAAATTTCAAAAAATAAATGATGAAAATTTTAAAAACAAAAATTGATCAAGGTTCTCCTTCTAAAAAGGAAATTCAAGTCAAAGAAAAGAGAGAGAGGAAAATCACACATCTCAAAATAATGGAACAATAGGGCACCCATCTTTTAAAATTTAATCCCAAATTTTGGTCTTTTGTAGGCAAACACTCAAGGTTCCGAGATAGAGATGCCACTTGTTTACCTTCCATCAAGATCGAGGTAGAGAAGCCCCTTGGACGTTGCAATTCACGATTGAGATAGAGAAGCCTCTCAATCGCCCTAGGTTCTGAGGTAGAGAAGCCCCTTGGTTACCTTCCATCAAGATCGAGGTAGAGAAGCCCCTTGGTCATCAGAATTCAAGATTGAGATAGAGAAGCTTCTTAATCGCCTCAGGTTTTGAGGTAGAGAAGCCTCTCAATCGCTCCAGGTTCTGAGGTAAAGAAGCTTCTTAGTTACCTTCCATCAAGATCGAGGTAGAGAAGCCCCTTGGTCATCAGAATTCAAGATTGAGATAGAGAAGCGTCTCAATTGCCGCAGGTTTCAAGGTAGAGAAGTCCTTTGGTTACCTTCCATCAAGATCAAGGTAGAGAAGCCCCTTGGTCACCACAATTCAAGATTGAGATAGAGAAGCCTTTTAATCGCCCCAGGTTCCGAGGTAGAGAAACCCCTTGGTTAACTTCTATCAAGATCGAGGTAGAGAAGCCCTTTGGTCGACCCTCCAGATTCAGGCTGAGATAGAGAAGCCTCTTAGTCACCCCAGATTTCAAGATTCAATTCAAGTTTATCAGTTATCAAGTAAATTTTCATTTTGTCAAAACAGCAAAACACTAGTTCGATGTTCCAAGGTTTTAGGTTCTAGGGCTAGGTAATCTTTGAAAAGTCAACCTTGATTAAATCGTGGCTGACAAAATAAGTGTCTTTGTTTTACATTAACATTCGTTTTGCAAGCTCTATCAATGAGGGGTATTCTGTAAACACTCGATTTTGTACCCATAATTTAATCTCGAAAGATGGCTAGGATGACCATTCATATACCCGAAAAAATCATAGTTGCATTACATGTATTAATTCATTCATTGCTTATCATAAAAACGATCTTGAGGTTCTAACGGTCGTGACGGTATGTCCGATTTCCAAATCTTGCTGTTGGAATGAAAGATATCACATGATCAAGTTTGCACGGTCTGCATGCAATTTGTTTAGGTGGAGCCAATCACGCATGATTAATTTAAATTAATTCTGATTGGTTGAACAATTAAAATTAATTAATTAATTTTGTGATTGGTTGTTGGTCAGTGTCAAAAATAGACTTGCTTGCATGGGAATAAAGTGGATAATTAAATAACAAAGAAATTGTGGATAATCAAGACTTTTTTTGGAATGTTTATCTACAAGATAATTATCATTTTAAAAACCTGAATATCTAGAAAAGGAGATTAATTTTTAGAATACGGATTAAAAAAGTGTCTATGTGCAATTCATGGCTCAAAAATCCTCAAAAAATGAGTCCAAATTGGACCAAAATTCTAACGTGTGTTTGGAACCCAAGAGGGCCATTCGGCACTCTTGGAGTGCTGATTGGCCTAAATTGTCGGCTCAGCCTGAGGGCTTCTGGATTGGGATAAACCCTACCCTTTTCGATTTTTTAAAGATAAGGACACGTCCCAGTTCGTATATGATCATTCAGCTAATTTTTCAAAGCATTCCAACCTCTATAAATAGAGGATGCCTCTCAAAATTCAGCACACTTTCTAACCCCCCTCTTTCTGGCTTTTCTCTTTTGATTTTGTAAAGTTGTGATTTACAACTATGTTTTATGTTGGTTTTATTCCACGACAAAAAGTGTTGTAATTTCTTTAATTTTGTTCCTTGTATTTTATGGGATTTTATTGTATTAGGTTTAGTATTAAGTTGGTGAAGACTCAAGCTGAGATGAAGAATTAGTGGATTTCGCGAGAAGCTCGCAAGAAGCTAACCCGCGAAAGAGCCATGTGAGGAGCATATGACTGGAAGCTGAGGAGTCGTGCCAGACTAACATTTTCGCGAGTGTCTCGTGGGTAAGGCCTTCCCGCGAGATAGTCACGAAACGTTCTGCCTGGAGGATTTTTAAGAGTGACTTTCTTACCCTTCACCCATACTATATATATCCTCATTATCCACAAATGTATGAGAGGCCATTCAGAGAGAAAAACCCTAGATAGGTTTTCTACAACACACACACCCATCTTTTAGAGAGAGAGCTACTCATCCTTAGTGAAAAATCATTGTAGCCTCTTCTCCTTCCCTCTCACATTGTCATACCTTGAGAGGAGATTTGTACCCAAACACAACCCATATCTTTCAGAGTGTAGAGAGTGTTTTGGAGTTTGGGAAGCACTGGAAGAAGCCAACGATGGCAGATGCAACATGGAGTCGTGCCAGACTATCATTTTCGCGAGTGTCACGTGGGTAAGGCCTTCCCGCGAGATAGTCGCGAAGCATTCTGCCTGGAGGATTTTTAAGAGTGACTTTCTTACCCTTCACCCATACTATATATATCCTCATTATCCACAAATGTATGAGAGGCCATTCAGAGAGAAAAACCTTAGATAGGTTTTCTACAACACACACACCCATCTTTTAGAAAGAGAGCTACTCATCCTTAGTGAAAAATCATTGTAGCCTCTTCTCCTTCCCTCTCACATTGTCATACCTTGAGAGGAGATTTGTACCCAAACACAACCCACATCTTTCAGAGTGTAGAGAGTGTTTTGGAGTTTGGGATGCACTGGAAGAAGCCAACGATGGCAGATGCAACATGGAGCTTGTTGCGGGATCTGGAGAACTAGACAAGACACGGTTCCGAGAAGCCTTGTTGGAGTAGGAGCTTGGAGGGCTCAGGTACATTGGGTAGACTAGGCTTGGAGGGTCTTTTGCTAACCCATGTATCCCAACTGATTGTCTAGTGGATCGATTTCTGCTTGAAGGGTGGCAGAGAGGTTTTTTGCCGAGTTTTTTGATTTCCTCTTCGATAACACATCGGCGTGTTATCTTGTGTTTACTTCTTTCTTCCCTACTCTTGTTTATCCGCTCATTTTTTCACTATTCCGCACTTAACATTAAGTTAGTGTAAAAGCAATCGAGCCGTAACTTTAATTTGGGGGTCTAAACAGCTCTTGTGTTTTCAACACATTTTCGAGCTTTCAATTGGTATCAGAGTGGGTACACTTGTTTTGGTTTTGTTACCTAAGTGTGATCCTTGATCCCTTGTGTGTTTTGCCATGGATACTGCTTTGTATGCTTCTATGGATATTGTTGATTGTAACATGCCATGTGTTTGTGAAAATGCCTCTATGAGTGTTTATTCTCATAATTGTGATGACATGTTACTTGAATCATTGGGTGTTGTTGATATTTCAAATGACAAACTCTTGAAGAAAAAGGCTATGAAGTTTCAAAAGAGTTTAAGCAAGTTATTTTGTGAAAAAGATGATTTGATTGCTAAGCTCAATGAATCCAACAAATTGGTTGAGAAATATAAGAAACTTGCTGAAAATTCTCTTGAAAAGCTAAAAGAGTTGAATTTTTGAATATGGACTTAGATGCTAAACTTGTTTTGTCTAACAAACTTGTTGATGATCTTAAATGTGAAAATGAATCTCTTAAAATGCATGCCAAGTGTTTGATTTTTGAACCTGTTGCTAAAATGAAAGAAAATATATGTTGCAATCATGTTGTGGTACCCGATTTTGTGCCTATTGTGTGTTCTACCTCAAAGGACAAATCGGTGTACATTCCTCCACATAAAAGAAATCAAAAGGTCGAGAGAAAGGCTCTTAAGCCTAAGCCTCTATTTAGGTCATATCCTAAGGAATTGAGTTGATCTAAGTTTGTTCCTAATTGCCACCATTGTGGTGTGATCGGTCACATAAGACCTCAATGCCCCAAGTTAAAGAGAGAACAAACTCATGTTGCTAGATACCTTCCCAAAAGGCCTAGTGGACCTAATCACATTGTTTGTCACCATTGTGGTGCCCTTGGTCATCTTAGACCTCATTGCTCTAAGTTTCAAGCTTTTAAAAGAATCAAAAGAAAAGAGAAACTTGAGCTTCTTGGAAGTTGTGCTAAAATGGGTAAACTGAATTTGAGTGAAAATAGCATGTTGTTAAAGAAAGTGTTTAATGCTCTTAACTCCTTGTCTATGTGCATCTCCGGTTCTCATTCTTCCAACCCTCATCTCACTTCTCAAGAGACACTCATTCCAAACAATCATTCTATTTGGATAAGGAACGGTTCCTATGGTTGAGCTTATGCTCTTTTGGTCCTTGATCTAATTTTTTCGATCTTTGTAGGACCTTTCATGCATTAGATGCTTTATATTCATGCATTTATGCATCTTGCATTTCTTTGTATGCATTGCTTTTATTTTGATCTTACTTTTATGTTTCAGTTTTGTGTGAGTAAAAAATAAAAAAAAGTCCAAAACCACATAAAAAGTGAAAAATTCCAAAAAGTTTGATCGTATATGTTTGAGCACATATCTCATGTGAGTTTGGCCTAGTACCTTCGTACTAATGGCGTAGTGCATTTACGAGCTTAGCTTGTTATGTATGCACATTTATTTGTGTGGGAGAAATCTTGAAAACTATGTGTGATTGTTGTAAATTGATCTTCAAGCTTGTTATGAATGATTGGTCAATAGTCTTTATGGTCTTGATACTTTCATAGACTTGTGCCTATATCTCTTCCCACTTTATTTTTATATTTTTTCTTAAAGAGCTCAACAAATGTAAATCTCAAAATGAAAAGAGATATTGAGTTACAAAAGCCTGTCGTACATACTAGTATTTGACTAGGAAGAAGGGAAAACGACTTTTGTTTTGAAATGTATGGGGCTCAAAAAGCCAAAGGCTAATTCTAAATGTTGAAATATCAAAATGTTATGATTTATGCAGAAGCCAAATGAAAAGCTTCTAAGATTTGTAATCAATTTGTGGGAGGTCATATATGTTCATTTCTATAATTGAGATAGACCACTTGATTTAGTACTAGTTGTGTATGACTTGATTGAATTGATCCTTGAAACTTCACTCTAGTCTAAGGACTATTCCACATTTGATACTCACACACAACACACAGGTCTATTGTTCTATGAATTCTTATTTCATTTGTGTGATTGTACATGCTCAAATGTGATGTGTGTGTGCTTAACCATATGTGGATCAAACCAAAAAGATTTTTGTTCTTTTTGTTTGCTTTTGGAAGTGATTTGTATCACCCATGTTTTTCAAAGTTTTTCAAGTTGTTTTTGTGTGAAAACCATGTTTTCTGGGTATTTTTGTGACCCATTTCATGTGTATGCTCAGCTGGGAGTTATATGGTCAAATTCTTAAGTTTTTCAGCTTTGGACAGAGAGTTTCGCGACTGTTTCACAACTGTTTTCGTGAGTAAGGCTTACCGGTGAAAAACCAGTGAAATACTAGCGAGATACCAGCGAAATTTTCGCAGGAGGCTAACCAGCGAGATACCAACGAAAATTTCCAGATTAGCTTTTTAAAGGGCATTTCGTGGGTCATTTGTTTTAAACGCCTCTCATCTTCTCCCAAACCCCTGTTTTAATGTTTCTACATCAAAACCTAACTAAATTCAAGTGTTTTTCATTCCATTAACATCTCTAAGGTAATCTTTAACTCTTTTCATTTATTTTGATCATTATATTATGTTTTTGGGAGTTTTATGTTTATAGTTGGGATTTTCTCAAATGGGAGTTGGAAAACTTAATTTTTGTCAATGTTTTTGATTGGGCTTTGTTTTAAATGATGATTTGCTCTAGTTGTTGGCCCCTTGTGGCAAGAATAACATATATTTAGGCAAGATTTTCACATGTTCTTGCATTGTTTAACATACATGTGTGGTGTGTGCATTCTAAGTGTTTGATAAAATGCCCAAATGGCATTTTCTTGTTGTTTTGGACTCCGATGAGTACCAAACTTTGGGAATCATCATAATTATTCATGTTTATCATGTTTTGATCATTGGTGGTGTGTTTTATACACTTTGCCCTGTGAGTGCTTATTCATGCATTGGTCATGCATATCACATGCACACTAGATGCACACTAGGTGCACTTTGCTGCACACACTCAAACACTTGACATGTTTTTGCATTCACTCATGCTAGTTAAGTCTTTTTAAACCTTTTAGCACACATAACAGGTTCTTGTGTCTTTGTCATGCCTAGGTTTATATCATGTTCCATCATTCTTAGCATGTCATGTTTACTTTATGCTTTGTAGCATTTTTTTTAAAGATGTTTTTGTCTTTTGTTTGAGCTTCATTTTCTCATTCATCTTGCACCCCTCATGCATCATCTTTTATCCTCGTTCATATCTTCTTTTCTTTCCCTCTTTCCTTTTGATTCATTTGTCTATTTGTGACAAAAAGGGGGAGTGTATTGTCATTTTTATATGACTCATGTGCACATTCTTAGGGGGAGAAATTCTACCTTGTGCATATTCATAGGGGGAGAAAGCCATAGGGGAGATGCATATACCAAGAGGGAGAAGACATTTTTTTTTAGAAAACCTTGATTTACTTTATGCTTGTTTTCTCGTTGTTTTATGGTGCTTTGTTATGCTTTGTTGCTTTCATCGCATCATACTTATGTGTTAGACATGCATACATCCTTATGATATTGTGCTTTATTGGTTGCATGTTCGGATGATCATTTGGTTTGCTATATGATCATTGTAGTAATTTCCATATGACTGTTTTGGTGTATGATCAAGTTGCTCACATGTTTCACATCATGTTTACTTGATCGCAATTTACTTGTTACATTATACTTGTCCTTTTATCACTTAATTTACCTTGAGAGTCTAATGTGTTTTGTGTAAGTGTTTTAGGTTACAGGTGTATTTGGTCCAAGTGTTTCACAGCTTCTAGATTTAGGTGTAAGTGAGTTTTGTTATTGTTCCCAAACTCACGTTTAAGTATAGAGTCTGTTATAGGGTGTTTTGTCACAGAATAGCCAAAGGGGGAGATTGTAAAGTTGTGATTTATAACTATGTTTTATGTAGGTTTTATTCCATGATAAAAAGTATTTTAATTGCTTTAATTTTGTTCCTTGTATTTTGTGGGATTTTATTGTATTGGGTTTAGTATTAAGTTGGTGAAGACTCAAGCTGAAATGAAGAATTAGTGGATTTCGCGAGAAGATTTCGAGAAGCTAACCTGCGAAAGAGCCATGTGAGGAGCACATGACTGGAAGTTGAAGATTCGTGCCAGGCTATCGTTTTCACGAGTGTCTCGCGGGTAAGGCCTTCCCGCGAGATAGTTGCGAAACATTCTGCCTAGAGGATTTCATGAGTGACCTTCTTACCTTTCATCTATACTATATAAACCCTCATTACCCACAAATGTATGAGAGGCCATTCAAAGAGAAAAACCCTAGATAGGTTTTCTATAACACACAGACCCATATTTTAGAGAGAGAGCTACTCATTCTTAGTGAGAAATCATTGTAGCCTTTTCTCCTTCCCTCTCACATTGTCATACCTTGAGAGGAGATTTGTACCCAAACACAACCCACATCTTTCAGAGTGTAAAGAGTGTTTTGGAGTCTGGGAAGCATTGGAAGAAACCAAGGATGGCAGATGCAACATAAAGCTTGTTGCGGGATCTGGAGAACTAGACAAGACACAGTTTCGAGAAGCCTTGTAGGAGTAGGAGTTTGGAGGGCTTAGGTACATCGGGTAGATTAGGCTTGGAGGGTCTCTTGCTAACCCATGTATCCCAACTGATTGTTTAGTGGATCGATTTCTACTTGGAGTGCGGTGGAGAGGTTTTTTGTCGAGTTTTTCGGTTTCCTCTTCGATAACACATTGAGGTGTTATCTTGTGTTTACTTCTTTCTTCCCTGCTCTTTTACATTCCTTTTTATTGCTATGTTGCTTTGATTTTGGATTAGAGTAGCTTGTTTGTTTATCCACTCGCTTTTACACTATTCCACACTTAGTATTAAGTTAGTGTAAAATCAATCGAGCTGTAACTTTAATTTTGGGGTCGAAACAGCTCTTGTGTTTTCAACACATTTTCGAGCTTTCTGATTTTTCAAATCCCATTACGCTAAAGACGTTCTAGTGGCCCTCGCCTTAGGAATTTCTTTTTTGTAAGTAAAGTATTTTAGGCTTCAAGAGTTGAATAAATTTCTTTGAATCCTAAAATATTCTTTCAACTAGATGAGCACGCTTATGCAAGAGGTATTCTATTGTTTTTCTTTTCTTTCTTTTCTTCTCCATTAGTTTTGTTGATGATGCATGAATATGTTTAACATGTTTTATTATTTCTTGCTCTTAATGTATAATTACCATATTCTGTTTGAATTTTTCTTTAACATGTTCTTAGATGATTACTTATTGTGGCTCTCTTTCTTAAATTTCAAAGTCTGCTAATGTCTATCAAAGATTTCCTTAAAAAACTAAAAAAAATAAAAAAAATTGATCTGATCTTTCAGATCTGATTTTTCTAAACTTAAAAACTGATCTGATCTTTCAGATCTGATTTTTCTAAACTAAAAAACTGACCTGATCTTTCAGATCTGATTTTTCAAAACTAAAAAAACTAATCTGATCTTTCAAATATGATTTTTCGAAACTAAAAAATTGATATGATCTTTCAGATCTGATTTTTCAAAAAAGAAAAAAAAAAGAAAAAAAAAAAGAAGAAACTAATCTGGTCTTTGAATTCTAATTTTTCAAAACTAAAAAAACTGATCTAATCTTTTAGATTTGATTTTTCTAAACCAAAAAAACTGACCTGATCTTTCAAATATAATTTTTCTAAATTCAAAACTAATATGTATTTTTTAGATTTGATTTTTCTAAATTCAAAACTGGTTTGTATTTTCATTAAATACAAATCTGATTTTTTTTAAGAAAAAGTTTTCTTTGACAGAAAACAACATATTTTGAAATTTAATAAAAGGACTGAAAGTCCGTTCATAGTTTTTTATGAATGTGATGCATGCGTAATATATTCATCATATGAATGTGGATCTTCTTTCAAAAAGCTTTTTTTTTTTTTTTTTATTCATAAAAACAGATCTAATGTTTTCTTAACAAAATCACCATTTTTTAACTTTACACAAAAATAGATCTAATACTTTTTTACAAAATCTTACTCTTGTTAAAAAAAAAAAAAAAAAAAAACTGATACTTTTTTACAAAATTTTATTCCTTTTATTAAAAAACAAAAAAATATTTGATTTTTCTTAATAAAATCACCTTTTTTTTTTTTTTTTTTAACTTTACACAAAAACAAATCTGATTCTTTAAAAAAAAAAAAAAAAATCTTATTCTTTCTTTTACATAAAAAAGATTTGATTTTTCTTTACAAATCAAATTTTCTTTTATACACAAAACAGATCTGAATTTTCTTAAAAAAAGAGGACACATCCATAAGGTAAATTCATTTGAATTAGTTTCAGTCAAGTATGTTCAACATATCATTTACATCATGCAAAGAAGGGTATATTGGTTATTAGAGTCTAGAAGACCAGACTATGTCTGGGTGGAATGGGTGCCTAGCACCTTCCCATTTCGTAGCCTAGCCCCTGAGCTTAGGGTTTTTGCATAGGTAGATTAGTGTTTTGTCTTTCTTTAATTTTGGTAATTTGTAACTAGGACCCAAAGCCTTATAAGGTTTAATTTACCAAAGTTGTATTTTTCTTTATTCAATTAATGACAATGAAGTATTTTGAATATGTAATTTGTATATATATTTTTTCTTTTTTCTTTTTTTGAATAAAAAATAAGTGGCAACTCCACACCACTTACCCAAAAAGAGAGGTGCCCTTAAAAGCACCCAAATCTCTTTTTTGAGAGCACCCCTAAATTAGTGCGGTCTCTCACAGGTATTTAAGTTCACATTTTTTATTATTATTTATGACCACTAATTCTTAATTTGTAATTTTTCTATTTATTTTCCTAACCATTCCCCTTCCAAAGACTATTCAAGTATTTTGTTCTTAAAAAATGTAATTTGTTGAAATATGTGTATTCTAATTATCTATTAGATATTATCTAATGAGATTTAAAAAAAAAAAATTTATTTTGGAACCATAATTAAATACATCACAATTATAAAAGAAACCTAGAAGTCATTTTTTTTTTCACTTTTTCGACATATGAAATTGAAACTATGCACATATAGCAATAAAATGTATGTGTGTATATATATATAAAAGAAAGCTTTTAATAACAACAATAGATATATCTTTTGATCATAAGTTTAAACACTATACAAAGCTTTGAACTGAAATGTAAAAAGGTTACAAGCATAGGAACTAGCCTGAAAACTAAAGGGAAATTGAGTCTAGGAAAATTTGTGATGCCTTCATCTAAAAGGGACATCCCCCCCCCCCCCCCCCCATAGGCAAAATAAAACACTATTTAAATAGTGAATAGTGAACAGTAAAATTGACTTTTTTTCTATTCATAACAGGTCAGTAAATTTGTCGACCTATGGGGAATAGCTAGAGCAAGAGCCATACTTCTATCAGGGAATCAAAACAGCTTTAGTAACTTTAGCAGGGAATCAATGCAGATTAGTAGCTATTAGGGAATCAAAGTAGCACTTTAGTTGGGAATCAATGCAGATCAGTAGCTTTAACATGAGATTCTTTGTCTGTGGACTTAACAATTTTGGCCATTATGCAGACAGGGTTAATCCTCACCTAAGTTTGGTGTGGAAGGTTCATCATGACCAAATAATTCCTAATTATAAGGGTAATAAGGATCGTCATTAGTAATAGAGGCTTCTAAGGATGCCTTGGATTCTTGGTCATCTTCTTCTTCTTTTGAATTAGCATTTGCATCTTCTTCTTCATCCTTCCATTTTTGTTTTAACAATGCAATTATATAAGATCTGTTGAGACCATCAAAAGTAGAGATTTTCTTTTTGGTCTTGGCAAAAGACTTAGCAAGTTTAGTAGTAAACGTGGTAGCAGGTGTAGTGGGTTGAGGCATGGCTGCTTGCCCAAGGGGGTAAGTTAGAGCTTGAGCTTTAACATGAGTAATAGTGTTAACAGTGCTTTGAGTAGTAGTAGGGAACTCCCTGGTAACATTATCAATAACATCTTGGGTGTGGGAAAACTTGTCCAACCATTTAACAAACCATTGCCAAGTAAGAACATCACCATCCTTGATATATTGTCATTTCAAGATCTAGGGGACCTTGTATTTTTTAACAAAATGCAAGGCTGAAGGAAACTTAGCACCATATACATCTGTCTTATAAAAACTTGTAAAGTACTTGAAGGAACCATTATGAGGTTTTGAAAAAATATTAATAACAGGGCCAAATTGTGTCCACCAACGGATAAACCAAAGGGGGAGTTGGGAACAGAAATTCTTATCAAAATTAACAAATTAGGAGTGGGTCATAGTTGTGTCTTGGTGTAGCATGAATTTGAGCCAAGCATGAATGTAATCATGGTAAGAATGAGGAATAGTTAAACCCGATAAAGGCTTTGTAGAAGCAGGGCGAAGTCCCCATTTTTCTTCAGTAACAATGTTGATGATGAAAACACTGGTAAATAATTTTGGACTTATCAATCTCATCAGGAATGGATTTGATAAAGATTGATCTTTCATGGAATAGGATAGTAGAATAATAATTTAAATCTTTACCATTTTTTTTGCGTATCCAATGGAAATTTAGTGGAAAATCCCCTTAAGCTTTCTAAAGAATATTTTCCACTAAATTTCCATTGGATACCCGAACATAATGGTAAAGATTTAAATTATTATTCTACTATCCTATTCCATGAAAGATTAGCCTTTATCAAATCCATTCCTGATAAGATTGATAAATCCAAAATTATTTATCATAGTGTTTTCATCCTCAACATTGTTACTGAAAAAAAGGGGACTTTGCCCTGGTTCTACAAAGCCTTTATCGGGTTCAACTATTCCTTATTCTTACCATAATTACATTCATGCTTGGTTCAAGTTCATGTTACCCCAAGATGCAACTATAATCCACTCCTAGTTTGTTAATTTTGATAAGAATTTCAATTCCTAACTCCCTCTTTGGTTCATCCATTGGCGGACACAATTTGGCCCTGTTAATGATATTTTTCCAGGACCTCTAACTAATTCCTTCAAGTACTTCACAAGTGTTTATAAGACAAATGCACATGGTGCTAAGTTTCTTCATTTTGTTAAAAAATACAAGGTCCCTTGGATCTTGAAATGGTAGTATGTCATGGATTGTGATGTTCTTACTTGGCAATGGTTTGTTAAATGGTGGGACAAGTTTTCCCACACCCAAGATGTTATTGATAATGTTACCAGGGAGTTCTCTACTGCTACTTAAAGCACTGTTAACACTATTACTCTTGTTAAAACTCAAGGTCTAGCTTACCCCTTTGGGTTGGCAACCATGCTTTAACCCACTGCACCTCCTACCACATCTGCTACTAAACTTGCTAAGTCTTCTACTAAGACCAAAAAGAAAAACTCTGCTTTTGATGGTCTCAGTAGATCTGATATAATTGCATTGTTAAAGCAAAACTGGAAGGATGAAGAAGAAGCTGCAAATGCTAACTTAGAAGAAGAAGAAGATGACCAAGAATCCAAGGCATCCTCAGAATCCTCTGTTGCTAATGACGATCCCTATTACCCTTCTAATCAGGAATTATTTGGTCATGATGAAACTTCCACACCAGACTTAGGTGAGGATTAACTCTGTCAGCATAATGGCCAAAATTGTGAAGTCCACAAACAAAGAATCTACTATTAAAGCTACTGATCTACATTGATTCCCAGCTAAAGTTACTAAAGCTACTTTGATTCCTTGATAACTACTAATCTGCATTGATTCCCTGCTAAACTTACTAAATTTGCTTTGATTTCATGATAGAAGTATAGCTCTTGCTTTGATTGTTCCCCACAGGGGATGATTCCCTCCAGACAACACATGCCGATAAATTTACTATTTACTATTCACTATTCACTATTTAAATAGTGTTTTATTTTGCCTATAAAAAGGGGATGTCCCTTTTAGATGAAGGAATCACAAATTTTCCTAGTTTCAAATTCTCTGTAGTTTCCAGGCTACTTCCTAAGCTTGTAACCCTTTTCCATTCTAGTTCAAAACTTTGTATCTACTATTATCTCCTATAAGTGTTTAAACTTATTATCAAAAGATATATCTACTGTTGTTATTAAAAGTGATGAAGCACGAAAATCAGTAGGTTGGAATGCTTCGAGCTATGGTAATGGCTGTAAGTCTTGAAAAGAAAGAAAGAATTGTCAAGGGTGATCGGTGTAATCCGGCCAAAGACCCTTTAACGGTTAAGTCAGTTTTCTCTTTAGAACACAAGAATGGAAAATTGTAAATGGTAGAACTTACCTCGGGTGAAAGGGACTTACTCCATTTATAGAGAGTTTAAAGTGGGTCTGTTCGCACGGATCCACCACCATCATGGGTGATGTGAATTGTAAATGGAGAAAATGGGTAAATGGGGTATGTGGAGAGGATTACGGGAAAATCCCTCCACATTTTTAGAGTATCACATCATGATTAGATTGTATAGAACTTTATGAGGAGTTCCTGTAGGATTCACCAAGTGTTATCTGGTCATCCATGCCTTTGTGCTATGGATGCTTCCCTGGAATTAGATGGTCTTATTATAGAAGGACGTGCATGGTTCCTATGCTCGACACCATTGTTGGTCTCCTCCTCTTAAGGTCTTCTGGATGTGATCAGGTTATGGATGTGGTTTCTCTGTGGATGACCACTATGGGCGAACACTATTAACTTACGTTCCCATCAGTTGCCCCCTTGTCCTTGTGTTGTCCACATCATCATTGTTTCTTTAAGTATAAATTATTTATTAAAGGAATATTCGGGGGGTGCACCAAGGATGTTGACACATTGCTCAATCTTAGAGGCTTTTAGGTTGTGTTGCTTCGCTTTTCAAAAATGTGCCACGTCGCACATTTTAATTGGTTAGTGTTGCTTCAATGTCCTATCTTGTTGGCTATAAATAGGAGAATACCCCTCTTACTCTCTCACATTTCTCATATTTCCTTCCTTGACACCATTCATCCTACGCATCATCTAGAAGTTTCCTCCCGTCTTTAGTCATCCTCGTCTAGAATCAGGTATCCTTCTTTTCCCGTCTATAGTTTTCCTTCTTTAGTATTCTTTTACAAAATGGCTATGTCTAGTGATAGAGATAAGAGAGAGATAGACGAATATCATGACAAGAGCAGTAGTAGTAGTAGTAGTGGGAGTGGTAGTAGTGTGAGTAATTCTTCAGACGAGCATTACTCGCTTGGGGTTCCTTTAAAGGTTCTCCAGGAAGAGAATGCAGACGCTGATGTCTAAGCCAAGATGGCATCTGCAGACGAGATAATGGGTGATCAAGTTAAAGTCCAATATACTATATTCCAAGTATAGACATTCCGAAAGTGAATTAGATAGACGGAGTTGCCAACTGGACCTCCTCCATTGTGTTTTATCTCAAGGACGGAGATCTTCCTAAAGATAGAGAAGAAGCAAGGAAGCTAAGGGTAAGAGTAGCAAACTTTGTCCTTATGGACCAGGTGTTGTATAAAAGGGGTTTTTTCTCAACCGTACCTGAGGTGTTTAAATCTAGATGAGTCCCTTTACGTCCTGAGAGAAGTCCAAGAAGAAGCCTGTGGAAACCATTCAAGGCTAGGTCCCTCGTCTATAAGATAGTCCGCACAGGATATTATTGGTCGTCCATACAAGCAGATGCTAAAGTTTATGTCAAAGCACGTGACAAGTGTTAACGTTACAGCAACATACCTAGGCAACCATCAGAGTATCTCACTCTAGTGGTGGCCCCTTGGCTGTTTACCCAGTGGGGACTTGACATCCTTGGTCCCTTTCCCATGGGGATAAGAGAAATGAAGTTCTTGGTAGTAGGGATTGATTATTTTACCAAATGGGTGGAAGCAGAGCCCTTGGCAAGAATCATTGAGCAGAATGTGAGAAGCTTCGTCTAGAAGAACATAGTCTGCCATTTTGGAATCCCTAGGGTGCTCGTCTCAGACAATGGACATCAATTTGACAATACACCATTTAGAGAGTTTTGCGAGCAGTTAGGAATCAGGAATCACTACTCCTCACCCTCTCACCCATAAGCCAATGGACAGGCTGAAGTTGCAAACCGATCCTTGCTAAAGATCATTAAGACTCGGCTTGAGGGGGCAAAAGGGATATGACCAGATTAGTTACCTAGCATCCTTTGGGCATATAAGAATAGTAAGGACTCCAATTGGAGAACCTCCTTTTAAGTTAGCATATGGAAGTGATGCAGTGATACCCACGGAGGTTGGTCTAACTAGCTACAGGGTGGCCCATTATAACAATGAGGAGAATGAGAAACAGCTTCGTCTAAGCCTCGATCTTATTAACGAGGTAAGGACAGACGTAGAATAGAGGGTGGCACGTTACAAGAGCCTAATGACTAAGCATTATGATGCATTGGTAAAGCCTAGGAAATTCAACGTTGGAGATCTCGTCCTAAAAAGGGTATCCTTGGCCACTAAGGACCCTGCTCATGGAAAGTTAGGACCTAAATGGAAAGGACCATACAGAGTTATCAATTCCAAAAGACGAGGTTCATACTACTTAGAGGCCTTGGATGGACGAAAGCTGGAGCACCCATAGAATGTGGAGCATTTGAGGAAATACTACCAGTAAGGAGGACTCGTCAGGAAGGTTAGCATGGACCGGACTAAAGATTACTAGTGATCACTAGTAGTCTATTTATGTTATCTTTCAACACTTATGTTTTCTACTAGTATTTTATGGTTCTTGGTATTTGAATTCCCTAAAAAGCACTAGCTACTAGTGAGTGCTATGGACGATGTCATTAACAAAGTCCTTTTGTATATAATGTAATTTGAATTCCCTAAAAAAGGACTAAGTACTAGCATCGATAATGTCTTTGGACGATGCTATGTACTAAGTTCTCTAATGTTTATGGACGATTTTATGTACAGTTATTGTATATAAAGCAGCTTGAATTCTCTAATTTAAGTGTTGATGATTTTGTGAAATTAACGACCATATGAAATTAAAGACGTTTAAGATCTCTAGATGCAGAGATGTATTGTCATGAGCCATCCTTAGACGGAGCAAAGGAAAACTGGCATAAAACCTAATGCAATAATGTTAAGTACAAAGGGAAGGAACATACACCTCTCAGTACACTCGTCCAAAAATAAAGGACAAAGGAAAGCATGCATGCAATACACTTTATATGGACGACATGTCCAATCCACTAGGCAATCCAAGCTATGGATGAAAAGAAAAATAGCCAAACAAAATTACAAGAATAAGTCCAAGGATGAGGAAAATATTCGTCTATTCCAAAACAAAGTCCTAACTATGGTTGAAGGACACTTGGAATTAAAATTGGCAATAAGAAATAAGACTGAGTACTCAAACATGGACGAAAACAAGTTCATAAATAGAAGGGTAGACGACCATCATCCAAAAACCCTTTAATGTATTAAGCCCAAAAATGGCAATTGTATAAATACTTGTCCATAAACGTGGATACATTAATGTACTTACAAAAACTTAAAATGGTCCAAAACAACGGACCCTAAAGAAAAAGGGGGGGGGGGGATAAATAGGATAAAGATGATTTCATTAAGGAGATAAACCACTAAGGGCATCGTAACCTGACTTGGAGTTGTCTTTAGCTGGGAAAGGAGTGAAAGCATCGTCTTCAACATTAAAATCTCCTAAACTCGTCTGAAGTAGGGAACTCTCAGTGGTAGTGTGAAGCTTAATGGAATTAAAGTTCATCTCAAGAAATAGGTCAATGATGTCCATACGAAAATCCTCAAAGCCTGCTGCTTAGTTTGCATCCAAAAGGTTAGTGAACACTTTGGATGACTTGAATTCCCTGATCACCTCGTCTCTGGATTTGCTCGAGGACGACCTAAGCTCTTCATTTTGTTTCTGAAGGTGATCTAGACGAGTGTCTTTCTCCACCATATCCATCCTTAGCTCTTCAACCAAATTCTTCAACACTGCCACCTCAACCTCTAGTTCCATCCTCTCCCCTGTCCTGCGGCTTGACTCCTTCTCCATATCATGAATTTTTGCCTCAAGCCTAATTCTGGTATGGTCAACCCCATAAGCTTGTCTGGATGCCGCCATAAACTTTGACATAGCCTGTATCAAAGGAGCATAGACGTAAGAAAATGAAATGAAAGACCCTACAAAACAAAAAATTAAACTAAGGACGAGTTACAATACCTTGAAGAGGTCATGAACAGTGGATCATTCAAACTCCTTCATGGACATGTCATAGCAAATGGTGACGTCCTCATCAGTAACTGCCTGATTGAATTTCTCCCAACCTAGATCTTTGCTTTCAAGGAGAGTCATGGGGCTAGTATTATAAGGCTTAGACGTGTTAACACTAGGACGAGCAGGAGAGGTACCAGCTCTAGACTTAGCCGTAGGTGCAGGGTTGTCAAGAACCACGACAGGAGGAATGGACGTCGTCAAAGGTTCAACCTTGTGCTTCTTATTTCCCTGACGACTAGGAAGGTTTCCAATATCCACCCTCTTGGATACTATCTTCTTCCTTTCTGACGAAGCAAGAGGGATGAGCTTTATAGTGGACGAAGCTGGAGGACGAGATTGATTAATAACCTCCTCCTCAATCTCGGCTCCAACGACACATTTTCCTTTGTTTTCCTTCAAGGTTGCCATTCCTATAAAAAAAAAAAAGTAATAAAAAAAAAGAGAAAAAAGAAAAATTTTAATTTGGACGACTTAAATAATTAGGATAAGAGAAGAGAAAGTTTACGTCTTCAAGTAGTAAGTTCGTGAGCAAGTGCTTCTTCAATGGGTTCAGGTCCAAGTTCTTGACTCGCTAGATGACGAAGCGTTACCAAGCAGTGAAATGTCCTGTCCACAAAAGAACGAGCTCTCTGGACATAATCTAGATAGAACTTTGACAAAGAAGGTCCTCTTACAGCTACAAAAGAGAAAGCAGGAAATTAAGTTAGACAACTATAATGAAAAGAAGTAATACAAGGTGTGGAAAATGACATACCCTCTACACGAAGATGACCCATTTCACTAGTATAAGGAGGAAAAGGGTCCCTGCCTACTTCAACAAGGTTTCTTTCCTAAAACCCTGAGATGAAGAAGAACTCCGTCTTCCACCTCCTATCAAATGAAGGAAGGGACCTAACCAACCTACAGTTGGAACCCCTCACTGAAAACTGATAAAAGCCCAAGGATTGGCTAATCTTGGAGGGCTTATAACAATAAAGGAACTCGTCCAAGGTAAGAGGATGGTTCCCATCAAAAACTTCCCTCCACAGATCCTGCATGGATATGATGAGCCTCCATGCATTGGGGTTAAGCTGGTTTATACCTATATCCAGCATATGAAGAATCTTCCTAGTGAAGGCATTGAGAGGCAACCTAAGACCCCCCAATAAGTAAGCCTTATATATACTAACTCCAAAATGGGGAGAACAACACCATTCAACTCGAATAGCTAGACAAGGATTCAGATCATCCGAGATTTGATACCAACTCCTAATGGAATCTAGCTTTTTCTCGTCTATCCTAGAGGAATACCTACTGCACATCAGTACAAGATTTCCTCCTCCTCACTTGAAGAGGGGATAGACGCTGGTACATGAGAGGACGGACCAACGGACAAACTTAACATCGTCCTTTACCTTAACTCTTCCTGGAGAACCTTTAAAGGAACCTTGGGAACCCCAGACGAGTAATGCTCATCTGAAGAATTACTCACACTACTACCACTCCCACCACTACTACTACTGCTCTTGTCATGATATTTGACTATCTCTTTCTCATCTCTATCACTAGACGAAGACATTATGATAGTCATTTTGTAAAAGAATACTAAAGAAGGAAACCTATAGATAGGAAAAGGAAGATACTTGATTCTAGAGGAGGATGACTAAAGACGGGAGGAAACTCCTAGACGATGTGTAGGACAATTGGTGTCAAGGAAGGAAATATGAGAAATATGAGATGGTAAGAGGAGTATTCTACTATTTATAGCCAATTGATGATGCACGAAAATCAGTAGGCTAAAATACTACGGGCTATGGCAATGGCTATAAGTCCTGAAAAGAAAAGAAAGAACTGTCAAGGGTGACCAGTGTAACTCGGCCAAGGACCCTCCGACGGTTAAGTTAGCTTTCTCTCTAGAACACAAGGATGGGAAACTGTCAATTGTAAAACTTACCTTGGGTGAATAGGACTTGTTCCTTTTATAGAGAGTTAGAAGTTGGTCTACTTGTTCGGATCCACCATAATCATGGGTGATATGGGTGGTTAATAGAGGAAATGAAAAATGTGGAGAGAATTTCGAACTGATGATGCACAAAAATCAATAGACTGGAATGCTTCGGGCTATGGTAATGGCTGTAAGTACTGAAAAGAAAGAAAGAACTGTCAAGAGTGACTGGTGTGATTTGGCCAAGGACCCTCCAATGTTTAAGTCAGTTTTCTCTCTAGAACACTGTAAGGTTAAATTTAATCAACCATCTTGTTGGCTTTATTCTGTGTCAAATTTGCTTATATTTTAGTATTTAGTAACCCTGTATTTAGGTGGGATTCATGTAAGGGTAGTGTATGAGAGAGTGTGAAGAAATGCTCAAGAGTGTGCAGTAAAGCAGGGACTTATGGTTAGATCTCGCGGGTAGCTCGCGGCTTGCAAGCCGCTAGAAGATGCTCACGTGCCAAGCATGCGGAGAAGCTGAAGCGTCATGCTAGCTGGAGCATTATAGGACAAAAAGTCCAAACTAGCCATTCAGTTATCTCGCGGCTTGAACTCGCGGCTCAGCCAAGTCGCAAGGCCAAGCTGCCAGCCAGCTCTGTTTTGGAAAAATGACTCTTCGCATTCCAAACACTCACCACTATATATAGACCCTTATACCCATGAAATGTAGAGAGCTTCCAGAGAGAATTTTGAGAGAGAAACCCTAGAGAAAAACAAGATTGATTCATCTACAATCTTTACATAGAGACTTTTCAAATTCCTCTACTCTCACCCTCTCCATTGTTACATCCTTGAGAGGTTCTTACCCAAATCCTTTTCTCACCATACCCACATCTGTGAGTAGGCTATTTGGTGTTTTGGGAAGTAGTTAGGAAGGGACCAATGGTTATTGGTTGATGCTATGGGCTATAGAGGAATTCGGTAAGCTAAAGAAGAAAAAGATTCGGCGCAACCTCGTTGGAGCAAGAAGCTTGGAGGGCTTAGGTACACTGGGTATATTAGGCTTGGAGGGTCTTTTGCTGTTCATGTATCCCAACTTCATTCTTTAGTGGATTATTGACTGCTTGGAGGGCGACAGAGAGGTTTTACACTGAGGGCTTCGGTTTCCTCTTCAATAACACATCGTTGTGTTGTCCTTGTGTTTGCATCTCTCTTCCCTTAATCTTTACCATTTAATTTATGTTGTGGATGTGATTTTATTTGGTTTAGATTGTTTATCAATTCTGGTATAAGCTTATACTCATTTTCCGCACATACATTGTTTGATATTAAGCTTGAATTGGTAATTTGTAAATTGGGGGTTTAAACGTTCATAGTGTTTTATACACTATTTGAACATTCAATTGGTATCAGAGTGGGTACACTTGTTGTGGTTTAAATACCTAAGTGTGATCCTTGACCCCTTATGTTTATTTGCCATGGATTGTGCTTTTTATGCCTCTTTGTATGATTTGGTTGATGATGAATGTAGCATGTCACGTGTTTGTGAAAATGCCTCTATGAGTGTTAATCCTCATGATTGTGATGCTATGTTACATGAATCTTTGGATGTTGTTGATATTCCAAATGGCAAACTCTTGAAGAGAAAGGCTAAGAAGTTTCAAAAGAATTTGAGCAAGTTATTTTGTGAAAATGATGATTTGATTGCTAAGCTCAATGAATCCAACAAATTGGTTGAGAAATATAAGAAACTTGATGAAAATTCTCTTGAACAGCTAAAAGAGTTTGAATGTTTGAATATGGACTTGGATGCTAAACTTGTTTTGTCTAATAAACTTGTTAATGAGCTAAAATGTGAAAAAGAATCTCTTAAGATGCATGCCAAGTGTTTGATTGCTGAACCTATTGCTAAAAAGAATGAAAATATATGTTGCAATCATGTTGTGGTACCCGATTTTGTGCCTATTTTGTGTTCTACCTCAAAGGATAAATCAGTGTACATTCCTCCACATAAAAGAAATCAAAAGGCAGAGAGAAAGGCTGTTAAGTCAAAGCCTCCGTTTAGGTCTCAACCTAAGGCTTTGGATGGATCTAAGTTTGTTCCAACTTGCCATCATTGTGGTGTGATTGGTCATATAAGACCTCAATGTCATAAGTTGAAGAGAGAACAAAACCATGTTGCTAGATCCCTTCCCAAAAAGCCTAGTGGACCTAAACACATTGTGTGTCACCATTGTGGTGCTTTTGGTCATCTAAGACCTCATTGCTCTAAGTTTCATGCTCTTAAGAGAATCAAAAGAAAAGAGAAACTTGAGCTTCTTGGAAGTTATGCTAAAAAGGGTAAACTGGATTTGAGTGAAAAGAGCATATTGTTGAAGAAAGTGTTTAATGCTCTTAACTCTTTGACTATGTGCATCTCCGGTTCTCATTCTTCCAACGCTCGTCTCACTTCTTTTGAGACACTCATTCTAAACAATCGTTTCTTTTGGATGAGGAAGGGTTCCTATGGTTGAGCATTTGCTCTTTTGGTCCTTGATCTAATTCTTTCGATCTTTGTAGGACCCTTCATGCATTTGATGCCATATCTTCATGCATTTGTGCATCTTGCATTTATTTTTATGCATTGTTTTTGTTTTGATCTTACCTTTTAGTTTTAGTTTGTGTGAGTAAAAATCCAAAACCACATAAAAAGTGAAAAATTCAAAAAGTTTGATCGTATATGTTTGAGCACATATCACATGTGAGTTTTGCCTTGTACCTTTGTACAAATGGCTTTATGCATTTATGAGCTTAACTTGTTCTTTATGAACTTATATCTTTGTGGAAAAAATCTTGACATCTTTGTGTGATTGTTGTAAATTGATTTTCAAGCTTGTCATGAATGATTAGTCAATAGTCATGTTGGTTTTGATACATGCGTAGACTTGTGCTTATATCTATTCCCACTCTTTTATTTTTTTAAAGAACTCAACAAATGTAAATCTTAAAATGAAAAGAGATAATGAGCTGCAAAAGCCGTCGCATATACTAGTATTTGACTAGGAAAAAGGGAAACCGACTTTTATAAAAATGTATGGTGCCCAAAAAGCCAAAGGCTTGTTCATCAAATTGAAATATCAAAAATTTCAGGTATCGATCTCAAAATGAGATGCAAAGATAAAAAATGATCAAATGTTATGAATTGTAAAGAAGCCAAATGAAAAGCTTCAAAGATATGTAATCATTTTCTTGTAGGAGGTGACATATTTTCATTTCTATAATTGAGATAGACCACTTGTCTTAGTACTAGTTGTGTATGACTTGATTGAATTGATCATTGAAGCTTCACTCTTGACTAAGGACTATTCCACATTTGATACACACACATAACACACATGCCTAATGTTCAATGAATGCTTTATTCATTGTTCGATTGTACTTGTTTAAATGTGATGTGTGCGTGCTCAACTATATATGGATCAATCTAAAAAGAGTTTTGATCATTTTATATGTTTTTTGAAGTGATTTTTATTGCTCTTTGTGTTCATAATTAGTGCTCACATTGTTTTTTAGTGTTTAAACATGTTTTGTGTTGAAAAACAGGTGTCAAAGTTTTTTTCGCGACTCACTCGTGACTCATTTGCGACTCACTCGCGACTCTCTTCGCGACTCGCCCAGTCATGAAATGCCCAGAAACAGCTTTTTAAAGGGCTTTTCGTGGGAAACCTGTTTTTAACCTCTCCCATCCTCTTTTAAACCACCCTTTCAATATTTTTACATCAAACCCCAACCAATTTGAATGGTTTTTCATTCCATTAACATCTCTAAGGTAATTTTAAACTCTTTTCATTTGTTTTGGATCCTTGGATTATGTTTTGGTGAGTTTTGTGCTCTTGGTTGGGATTTTCATCATAAGGGTTGGGAAACATAATTTTTGTCAATCTTTTACATGAGATTGGTTTCTTTTAATGATTTGCTTTGGTTGTTGGCCCCTTATGGCAAGAAGAACATGTATTAAGGGTGGATTTCATGATGTTCATGCATTGTTTTACATTGTAATTCATAATGTGCACGCTAGGTGTTTGATAAAATGCCTCTTAGGCATTTTCTCACTTGTTTGGGCTTCGATGAGTACCAAACTTTAGGGTTTCTCATGTTTCCTCATTAGGAACATGTTTGGTTCATTGGTTGTGTATTTAACACACCTTGCCCCACATGTGGTTTGTCGACCAATTGGTTGTGTATTTAACACACTTTAGGGTCTCTCTCTCCCTCTTTCTCTCTCTCTCTCTCTCTCTCTCTCTCTCTCTCTCTCATTTCTTTTTTCATTTTTTGTTGGATTTGTTTATGAGGTTTGTCGACCAATTCATGTGTTTCTTGATGCATTTTTTTTTATCATTTTGTTTACTACGCTAACTACTTTTAATGTTGTTAGGACATATGTGTGTTCACTTGTTAAGAACATATGTCACTTATTTATGTAAATTGGCTAATCCTTTTGACAAAACGCACTCTACTTGTAATTGGGTAGTTCTAGGTGTTTTTAATACTTCAAGAAACAAGGTTTCAAGATCAAGTGTTGAAGTCATCAAGTCTGTCCAAGAAAAAGCAAGCTGAAGTGTAATATCATTAAATCTCGACACCTGCTTGATAGCTACCTCGACACTTGCTATCTGTCGAGAATTATAGAATCAGTTTTTCTTATTTGATTTTCTTGGGATCCGTGAATATGCTTTTGGGCCTTCTTTTCTTCTAACCCTAAACATATAAAAGGATTGTTTTAAGAGCCGTCAAAATATACACAAGTTGCAAAAGCATAGAGCAATCCTTGTTCAAGCAAATTGTGATTAAAAGACGAAGTTCTTAACCTAGTTCATCTTCTCTCAAGAAGTTGTTGTGTATTTGCACCACAGGGTTTTGTAACCAAGCATCTTCCTGATCTTCATCGTGTAGGATGAACTGAAGAACTTTGCAGCCAACCTTTCCTTCTTAGTTGGTGTTCGAAGTCGCGTACTGGGATCCACGCATTGGTTAATCACGTACTTGGGAGTCGTGCATCAAAGGTGGAAATTGTCATAATTGTCATTATAGATCAAGTCCAATTGGGTATTGGGGTAAGGGTTCAATTGTAGGTTGGTAAGGTACTTGGGATTCCTTTACTTGTAACTGCTTGATTTGATATTAGTGGAGTTTCGGGAGTGGTGACCTGAAAATCACCCGGTGGGGTTTTTGCCGTTAGGGTTTTCTCCATTCGTAAACAAATCACCGTGTTATTTAATTTCCGCTGCATATTTAGTATTTGGTGATTTGTTTGTGCTTCCACGTATTTGCATGTTAAATTGATTAATTAATAACTTGGCTAATTAATTAATTGATTTTATCACAAGGGGTCATTCAGTTTGTGGCCTATCAAATGTTATTGACCTCATCTGGAGAAAAATCATATTATAATATGTCCATATTTTGTGTTGTTGTTAGGTTTTAATTTATTTGGAAAACTATAGGATGGTCTGGACAATATGATGAAGAACAATTAGTGCAATTGAAAAAGATGGTATTTATGTAGTTCCTTGACTGTGTTAGGAATCCGGTGGTTCCTAATGGAGATGGATAGGAATTATAGGGGAGTTGATGGAAATTATAGGGAAATTGACTTAATTTGAGGTAGTTATCCTCCATAGAGAAAGAGAGAGATTAAGAGAGATAGAGATGCACTAATGCACTAAGAAATTGGTTTATTCTTCAATGATGGAAATGTGATTACAAGTATTTATGAAACTATAAAACTATTCTGTTGGCCCACATGGCCTTATCCTAACGGTCCAATTATTCCTCATGTGCATTAATAATTCCAACATGTGTTAAATGTGGTTAACATGCTTGGAATTATAACTAACTAACTAACTGAATAAATGCAACATTGTAACAATTATTATCTATGTACCTATAAGGATTCCTAACATTTCCCTCTCCTTCAAAACACCTTGCCCCAAGGTGTTGTAATCTTCATGAGAGGTGATCGGCCACTACACCAATACGTCAAGACATCATGACTGTTGAACACACCAATAGCTCTAAAGTAATTAATCACAACCCATGAATGAACTGAAATTGTCACATTGGTTTTATCACCTTTGAAACACGTGGGCCACACCATTAAATCCTCAAGATGGATTAAGTCTAGCAATGACAGTGAATAATATGGAGCACCTAAAAAATGAATAATATGAGTCAAACAAATCCAAATAATAAAATGATGATATATTTTTGAGATAGATAAATGAAAAACAATTTTAGAAATTATTTAATTTTTTGGGTGAACAAATTATTTTGCACAAAGTTTAGAGAACAAATATATATTATACCATAAGTACAAAATAATTATCTATTCCGTACTCGTTGCGTGGTTCTGCGACTAGTGAATTATAAACAATGCCACAATGACACTAATATTATAAAAGTTGGATCCCAAAACTAGTGAATTCATGCTACGATGACACTAATTAATTTTCAAAGTATACTACAATGACACGTGACAACTTCCTATATTTAATTGGTATGATTGGACAAACAATGCCACATGTTATTTGTACATCTCAATGTGTTTGCCATAATACTAGACACGTGTCATCTATAATTAAAGTTTTGAATGAAATAAATGCATTTATTTAGTATGCTATTTAAGTTCACCTTTTTTTTAAAATAATTTATGACCACTAATTCTTAATTAGTAATTTCTCTATTTATTTTCCAAACCATTGCCCTTTCGAAGACTATTCAAGTATTTTGTTCTAAAAAAAAATGTAATTTGTTGAAATATGTGTAATCTAATTATCTATTAGATATTATCTATTGAGATTTTTTTTTTAATTATCTTGGAACAATAATTAAATACATCCCAATTAGAAAAGAAACCTAGAAGTCGTTTTTGATTGGAATTTAGACCCCTTAAACAACCAGATTGCGTAGCCTAGATTAATTAGCCAAGTTGTTACTTAGTCAAATTATGCAATTCTAGGTTAAAACAATCAAACAATCATATCAAGAATAATAATGCAGCGGAAAATAAATGAACACAAGATATGATCACCTAGGAAACCACACGGTAAAAACCTGGGGAGGATTTGACCCATCGATCCTCAAGGCATAACAGAATTCACTATGAAAGAATTGAAGTTCTTACAAAAGGACTACAAGCTCCCCGCTCGACTTCCTAATGCTACCCACCAGTAGAACTTCCTGACACGACCACGCGCAGGCTCCGAATCCACGGACTACTTCTTTCTTGAATTCCTCAATCAGCCACAAGCTCCCCGCTTGCTTTTCTTTTAAGTTCCAATGGTTGCAACGGTAATGATCTTCAAGATGTTGAAATCATCTCTACCTTGAAAACCCTAAGTTTTGTGTAAAAGAAAGCTCCTCAAAGATCTCACAAGAGATTCACACAAAACAGCAATGTATGAGTAACAAAGCAATATGGACAACCTTCAAAAACGTGGCTAGGGTTTAGTTTATATACCTAGGATAAAAACATAAAACCCTAAACGTTTAATGAAGTAGGGCTGAGTTGGAAATTCTGCAGAAAAATCAACCTGTGCGATTTTCGATCGATCGAGTCTATTCTTCGATCGATCGAGCCAGGCCAAAAGTCCCAAGTACTTCTGCAGCCACTCGATTCCAACTTTACAATATTAAACCAACTTTGAGCAAGTCTAAACAAGACTAAATACAATGTTTTGATCATGGTTTGCCAACATTACAAATTAGAGTTCTAAATACATAAAATCCTAAGACCTTAGAACCTAACAGTTTTATTTTTATTTTTTTCACTTTTTTGACATATGAAATTAAAATTGTGCACATATAGAAATAAAATGTGTATATATCTTTTGATCATAAGTTTAAACACTTACAAGAGATAATAGTAGAAACAAAGCTTTGAACTGGAATGGAAAAAGGTTACAAACTTAGGAAGTAGTCTGGAAACTATAGGGAATTTGAAACTAGGAAAATTTGTGATGCCTTCATCTGAAAGGGACATTGCCCCTTTATAGGCAAAATAAAACACTATTTAAACAGTGAATAGTGAATTGAATAGTGAACAGTAAATTTGACTTTTTTACTATTCATAGCAGGTCAGCAAATTTGCCGGCATGTGGAGGGAATCATCCCCCGTGGGGAACAGCTTGAGCAAGAGCCATACTTCTATCAGGAAATCAAAGTAGCTTTAATAACTTTAGCAGGGAATCAATGCAGATCAGTAGTTATCATGGAATCAAAGTAGCTTTAGTAACTTTAAATGGGAATCAATGCAGATCAGTAGTTTTAACTGGAGATTTTTTGTCTGTGGACTTAACAATTTTGGCCATTATGCCGATAGAGTTAATCTTCACCTAAGTCTAGTGTGGAAGCTTCATCATGACCAAATAATTCCTGATTATAAGTGTAACAAGGATCGTCATTAGTAGCAAAGGCTTCTGAGGATGCCTTGGATTCTTGGTCATCTTCTTCTTCTAAGTTAGCATTTGCAGCTTCTTCTTCATCCTTCCATTTTGTTTTAACAGTGCAATTATATAAGAGTTGCTAAGACCATCAAAAGCAGAGTTTTTCTTTCTCATCTTGGCAGAAGACTTAGCAAGTTTAGTAGCAAATGTGGTAGTAGGTGCAGTGGGTTGAGGCATGGCTACCTGCCAAAGGGGGTAAGCTAGAGCTAGACCTTTAACATGAGTAATAGTATTAACAGTCATTGAGTAGCAATAGGGAACTCCCTAGTAACATTACCAATAACATCTTGAGTGTGGGAAAACTTGTCCCACCATTTAACAAACCATTGCTGAGTAAGAACATCACCATTCTTAACATACAACCATTTCAACATCCAGGGGACCTTGTATTTTTTAACAAAATGTAGGGCTGCAGGAAACTTAGCACCATGTGCATCTTTCTTACAAACACTTGTAAAGTACTTGAAGGAACCAGTCAGAGGTCCTAGAAAAATAACAGTAACAGGACCAAATTGTGTCCACCAACGGATGAATCAAAGGGGGAGTTGGTGTTGGGGTTTATGCCCTAAAATCCAATTCATTGGCATGTTATAAATAATTAAATTGTTTAATTATATGAGACTATTTATTAATGACTATTTATTAATGAACTAATGGGACATTATCTTAGTCCATGAGATGCATTGTATGTGATTTAGTTACAGAAAATATAAATCACAAGTTCCTTGTAAACTCAAAACATAGTTCGTAGTCGGTGATGAAATTGGGCTTTTCATCTGCAAAGACTATAACATATCAACTAAGATGATTTGTCTTGATCATGGAAATGGAGACTTCTAGTTGATATGTTTTAAGAGTTGAGACATATTGAACTGGACCGCTGTGAGATTTATTATTCTCCTAACAATTGTCAAATGAATAATAAATCTCACGACTTCTATTTACATCAACTCTAAATCCCGAGAGAATAATGGACCAGATCATGAGGTGTAGGTTGCTTTGATATATTAAGAGTGAGATCTATAAGACACGATCAAAATTTCAGTATGTTGGGCAGTCGCATTTAATGTTGATGGAACATATATTCTCAAGATGGAATTCATAATCTCTTAACGGAGATATACAATATTCCCTTGAGATAAGTTTAATAGGTTTGGTTATTCAGAGTGTTGGGCCTAACCACTTTAGTAAGTAGTTACTAAAGTATATATTTATGAAATTGGATTTCATAAATATATAATGAATAACATAAAGGATTAAACCAGGTACTCAAGGATTAAGATGTAGTAATCTTCAAAGTGGCAGTCTACATTCATGACTTTGTATTACTATGAATATTTTAATGAAGGGGTTGTACGTATAATAAAGTCATGGGATATAATTTATAGATAAGGCCTAGAGTACAACTATATTTATATAGTGGTATTAAATATAGTTAATGGTAACTTTGGACTTGTTAAGAGTTGACAGAAAGCCCAAGGCCCATTGGAGCTAGTGTCTTATTGGTCCCTTTTGGTCCCACTCCAAGCCACACATTTAAGCCCAATCGGAAAGGCCCAAAAGGCTAGCCCAATTAGATAATCAGTTAGATATAAAAGGAGAAACATACAGAATTAGGTAAAAAACAACATAGAGAGAAATCTTTATGAAATGGTTTGTATGTGTGAGTGAAAGCCACTCTCTTATTCTCTTCTTGGAAACTGATTGAGAGACCACACTTCTTGAGCATCAAGTGGAACTGGAGTGAAGATTAAAAGTTTTCCCAAGTATTCTCATGTTTGGTTTTGAATTTTACCGCACCAAGTTACGCTTTCTATTCTTTGTTCTAGAATTCAAGGTTACATGTTATCTCTCTTAAATGAAGTAGATCCGTGATTGTTGCTTCCGCTGTGTGTTTTGTATGAGATACAAAATTAGATTTTTCAACAAATGGTATCAGAGCAGTCTTCAATATCATGCTTGTATAACATGTGATTGAGTTTTAGAATTAAAGAAAAACCATTTTCATGGTGTTCTAGTTTTCTGCAGTAAAATTTTTTGCATACTTGTTGCGCGTATGGTCTGATATAGATACATGTTAGGTTTTATTAATTTATTGTTAGATTAATAATTGAACATGTTTCTATATGTTTTGATAAGTGATAACAAGAAGGGAACTGTATGAAATTGTTTTTGCGTTCTGCACTAGTCGCCCATGTTCATTCTTGATTAAAGAATGAGGAAAGCCAAAATGTTTGTCTTTGTTTCGGTGTTCGAATCAAAGAGTTAACTGTTTTTTGGTTTTTGGTAGTGCATGGGAAACTTGCTATTTATCGTGATCTACGATGTGGATTCATAGTTGTGAAAATTTTGCAGTCATTTTTTTGCATATTATAGTTTTTGAAACTATTGTTTGATTAAAACTGATTTTGATGTTATGATGTTGTTTAAGTTTGATTTTAACCATGTAAAATTGAATTTTAACACTTTAACATCAATGAAATTCAAGTTTTAATCTTAATCTCATTGTTTTTTATCATTAAGAATGTGTTTTGTTCATTGGAAACGTCAAAAACGGTTAACAAAAAATACGGCTGTTTCTGGGCGTTTTCGCGACTGGCGAGTCGCTAGTGAGTCGCGAGAGCTTCTGGATGAACTCGTGACTGGTCGAGTCACCAAAACAAGTCGCCAAAACGAGTCGCCAAAAAAATTCAGACACCTGCTTGTTACATGTATAAAAAGCAAAGCTAAGTGATTAATTTTAAGGTCCTTAAAAGTTAAAGACATTTATTAATCATTATCTAACTGAAAGACCTAATGAGATCAAAGATGTTAGTTAAATAGAACTCTTAGTCCTAAATTGTTTTATGATTAAAAGTCCTCAATTTATTTTAATTAGAGGTTTTTAATGAGATTAAAATTCTAATTAAAGTTATATAGTTTCTAATGAGATTAGAATACTTTATCTAGTAAATTAAGGATAGAGTTCTATATAACTAATTTTTGATTTATTAGTGTTTAAGGAATCCTAAATAGTTTAGGACTTCCATTTTAGTTAGTGATTCTAATAAGATTAGAGTCTTTATCAAGTGCAAGGTTATTAGTTGTGATGGGATCACAATTATTTAAAGAAAAACCCAAATAATGAGTGGGAGTGTTGAAATAACCCTTTTGTTAAGCTTATAGTAATGTGAATAGATACCTTGTCTTGATTTCAAGTCTTGCATTCCATGCGGAGGGTATTTACTTCATGGATTACAAGGTTAAACTTCTTTGTGATTGTGCGAATGTTTGTTACGCTATTGTGACGTGACTTATTAACATCACATTGAATTTAAAGAATTAAACACATTTAATGTGTAGGGTTAAAATTGTGATTAGATCACAATGATTTCAGGACAATCCACTTGTTTTAAAATTTCTAGTGGGAGAGAGATACAAAGGTTGGATCTCACGGCCTCCATTATTGGTTCATAGTGGTGTGGGGTAAGCACCTCGTCTTGGCGTATATGCCTCGCGATCCCAAAGGAGGGTGTTTACTTCATGGTACTACAAGATTGAACTTACCCGTTTAAAGTAGTGTGAACAAGCATCTCGTCTTGGCGTATATGCCTCACGATCCCAAAGGAGGGTGTTTTGCTTCATGGTACTACAAGTTTAAACACTATAAAGGGAGATGAAATGTAGCTACACATGATTCTAGATAATGGTGTACACTAGACAAAGTGTAATGTTAACCTCCCAAAGGAGCTATGTCGTTATTACTTAGAGGCTGAAGGTATTACGGCATATTATTAGTGTATGATAAGAGTTATCATGATAGCACTAATAATGAGAATAGTTCTCAACCAATTAATGTGTTTATAATAAACTTGCTACCAAGGAATTATAGACATGGATTGGGTTGTCGTTGCCTAGTATAGTATGTTTTTTGGGGTTCCATACTATATGGTTATGCATGCAAAATATAATGTTCCTGTAATTATGTTCATAGTCTCGAAGTAAAGTTGTCATAAATTTTGTCCTCTAGCTTCTATTTTAAGTGAATCACATTAACTAAGAAATAATTTTGGACATGATGCTTAAAGAAGCTGAAATACATAAATATGTTTTGATTCAGCATTGTCATAATTTCTTGTGCATGGTGCATTGATGGAAGATAGCTTATGATATGATCATAGTCTCTATTGAAATGCTGTAATCTTTTATTGGCTTCTATCTTAATTGTACTACAGCATGAGATGCAAGAGTTAGTACTAGACTTAGACTTTATATTAAGTCTAAATGAGATGTTTGGTATGAATCATATTGAGTGCTAAGATAGGCTTAAGGAGTTCCAATTCTAAATCATTTTATGAAAATATTTTTTAAAATGAATTGGAATTCTTGGATGCAGAGATTAAATGTTAATCTCATATGGATATGATCCACAAGTCCTTGTTAGAATCATTTGAACAATTCAGATTGTTTTGAAAATAAATTCTTTTTATGTTATCTGAGTTGATAAGTGAGTTTTATGCAACGGAAGACATTCCAAAAGCTAAGGCTAGGATCAATATGATTTAATTCAAATTCTTAGCCTAAACCGAAAGGTAAGGGTGGTAAGAAGAAGAATTATAATACCAAACAGTTGGGCAAGCTAGTTGCCCTAGTAGTTGCCAAAAGGAAATTAGACTCAAAAGTATAACCAAAAGGAAAGTATTTCCGTTTTGGCAAAGCTAAGTATTGTCCATTATTGTTTTGTAGATGAAAATTTACATGTTTTACCTTTTAAAGAGAAAGTTTCTATCCTTTTGTATTATATGTTTTGGCACTTATGTTTAGATCTTATTAATCTAAGTGTTATTCAAGATTGGTGAAAGATGAGCTTTTAGAACCATTATTTTGTTATATTCTCAGTCTATCAATTCTATTTAGAGGATAATATGATCTAGGTCTCCTTTATTGTAAAGGAATATAGTGTCAATGACTTTTTTAAGTTAGTGCATACATGAAGGAGGAATAAGACTCTTTTAGAAATAGTAAAGTACATGATAAGTATTTCTATTTGCTTATTTCTTTTGGAGATATACTCTAATAATTACTATACATTTTCTAAAGTTGATTTCAAAAGTTTGTTCCTAGGACATCTGTCAAATCGTGGATTGGGTGAAAACCTAGTATATGATACTTCCATTTTTGGAGATGTCCAGCACTTGTGCTAGAAAGGAAGTCTAACAAGTTGAAATCAAAAAGTAGAAAAATGTATGTTTATGTTGGGTATCCAAAAGGAATTGCAAAAGATTTTTTTGATAGTCATAAAGAAGACAAGATGTTTGTAAAGTTCTTGATGATGACTATGTGAATAATCTTAAAGCAAATCGTAGATAGTTCTAGAAAGAAAATGTCAGAATTTGTTATAAGACAACTATAAAATACAATTAGAAAAGAGATGGTTGTATTAGATACACCACAAGACATTATTCTGTAGATAACTATTACACCGGTACTGTTGGATAATCTAGTCTTGTATCTCATACAAAACACACAGCAGAAGCAATAAACATGGATCTATTTCATTCATGATTGATAACATGCACCATGTAAATTTCAGAATTTAAAAACAAGATAGCATACCTTGGTGCGGTGAAATTCAAAACAAAAGATTATAAGTACTTGGGAACACTTTTAATCTTCACTCCAATTCTACTTTACGCCCAAGAAGTGTGGTCTCTCAATCAGTTTCCAAGGGAGAATAATCGAGCGGTTTCACTCACACATACACACCATTTCAGAATGATGTCTCTCTTTAAAATAAAATTCTATATGTTTCTCCCTTTATAACTAATTGATTATCTAATTGAGCTGGCCTATTAGGTCTTTCTAATTGGGTTTTAATGTGTGGCTTGGAGTGGGACCAAAAGTGACCAATAAGACACTAGCTCCAATGGGTCTTGGGCTTTTTTGTCAACTCTTGACAAGTTCAAAGTTACCATTAATTATATTTAATACTACTGTATAAATATAATTGCACTCTAGGTCTTATTAATAAATTATATCCCAAGACTTTATTATACATGCAACCCCTTCATAAAATATTTGTAGTAATACAAAGTCATAAATATAGACTGTTACTTTGAAGATTACTACATCTTAATCCTTGAGTACCCAGTTTAATCCTTTAGGTTATTCATCATATATTTATGAAATCTAATTTCATAAATATATACTTTAGTAATTTCTTACCAAAGTGGTTAGGCCTAACTCTCTGAATAACTGAACCCATTAAACTTATCTCAAGGGAATATTTTATATCTCTGTTAAGAGATTATGAATTCCATCTTGAGAATATATGTTCTATCAACACCAAATTTGGCTGCCCAACATACTGAGGTTTTGACCATTACTTTAGATCTCACTCCTGATATATCAAAGCAACCTACACTCCATGATTAGGTCCATTATTCTCTCAAGATTAAGAGTTCATATAAATAGAAGTCGTGAGATTTATTATTCATTTGATAGTCGTTAGGAGAATAATAAATCTCACAGCGGTCCAGTTCAATATGTCTTAACTCTTAAAACATATCAACATATCAACTAGAAGTCTCCACTTCCATGATCAAGACAAATCATCTTAGTTGATATGTTATAGTCTTCGCAGATGAAATGCCCAATTTCATCACCTACTGCGAACTATAATTCTGAGTTTACAAAGAACTTGTGATTTATATCTTCTGTGACTTTTCACATAAATCACATACTATGTATCTCATGGATTATATGATAATGTCCGAATATTCATGTTACCATTATTTTAGATAATAATAAAACAACTTTATTAGTCACAACATTAAGTCATACATAATGTCATATATAATAATGTACAGAGCATCATATAATAGGATTTAAGGGCACTAATCCTAACAATCTCCCACTTGCCCCAAAGACTATTATGCACTAATTTAACTCCTATTCCTTCCAAATGTGACTCGAAAGTCCTTTGAGGCAAGACTTTGGTAAAGGGATCTGCTAGATTATTTGCACTTTCAATCTTTGCCACCACTACATCTCCACGAGCAACAATGTCTCGAATAATGTAGTATTTTCTCTCAATGTGCTTTCCTTTCTTATGATTACTTGGATCTTCGGATTATGCAACCGCTCCACTATTGTCGCAAAACAATGTAATGGGAACTTGCTCCATTCTTATAACACCAAGGTTAGAAAGGAATTTCTTTAGCCAAACAGCTTCCTTTGCTGCTTGACAAGCAGCAACGTACTCAGCTTCCATGGTGGAGTCTGCAATAGAAGATTGCTTAACACTCCTCTAAGTTATGGCTCGACCTCTCAAGGTGAAAACACATCCTGAAGTGGATTTTCTGAAATCTAGATCCGATTGAAAGTCTGAATCTGTATAGCCAATGGGAATCAAATCCTCACACTGGTAAACAAGCATATTGAAAGCTCGAAAATTGTGTGGAAAACACAAGAGCTGTTTAGACCCCCAAATAAAACTTACAGCTTGATAGATTTTACACTAACTTAATACTAAGTGCGGAATAGTGTAAATGCGAGCGGATAAACAAATAAGCTACTCTAATCCAATAACTAAAGCAACACAGTAGTAAAAATGAAATAAACAAGAGTAGGGAAGAAGGATGCAGACACAGATAACACCGAGACGTGTTATCGAAGAGGAAACTGAAGAACTCGGCGAAAAACCTCTCTGCCGCCCTCCAAGTGGAAATCGATCCACTAGAAAATCAGTTGGGATACATGGGTTAGCAAGAGACCCTCCAAGCATAATCTACCCGATGTACCTAAGCCCTCCAAGCTCCTATTCCAACTAGGCTTCTCGGAACTGTCTTGTCTTAGTTCTCTGGATCCCGCAACAAGGTCCATGTTGCATTTGCCATCCTTGGCTTCTTCCAATGCTTCCCAGCAACTCTAAAACACTCTTTACACTTTGAATAGGTGTGGGTTGTGTTTGGGTACAAATCTCCTCTCAAGGTATGATAATGGGAGAGGGATGGAGAAGAGGCTACAATGATTTCTCACTAAGGAGAAGTAGCTCTCTCTTAGAAGATAGGTGTGTGTGTTGTAGAAAACCTATCTAGGGTTTTTCTCTCTGAATGGCCTCTCCTATATATGTGGGTAATGAGGGTATATATAGAGTGGGCAAGGATAGAGTGTATCAAAAATGACAGTTCATCTAAACAGAGCGTTTCGCGGGTATCTCGCGGGAAGGCCTTACCAGCGAGCTACTCGCGAAACACAACTGTCTACATATGTCCTGACTCTTCGCATTCCAGCATGTGCAGGGCACATGTGTCACTTCGCGGGAAACTAAGTCGCGACATACCCGCAAGAAATCTTCAGTCTTCAAATGCTTGAGTCTTCACACACTCTTTCTTTAACAGACAACCCTTACAATGAAATCCCACAATAAATACAGGGTATAAACGATTGAATAAAATTACAATTAAATTTGGCATGGAATAAAAGCCAACAAAATAAATAGTTGTAAATAACAACTTTACAGATATAATCTCTCGTTCTCCAAAGATACTTGAGAATATGCTTTACAGCTTGCCAATGTTTTGGTCCTAGATTTTATCGATATCGGCTAACCATGCCAATTGAATAACAGAAATCTGGTCTAGTACAAAGTATGGCATACATGAGACTTCCTACTGCTGAAGCATAAGGAACTTGTCTCATCATATTTTCTTCCTCTTGAGTCTTAGGTCTTTGGTCATCAGACAGAGGAACTCCATGTCTGAAAGGAAGTAATCCATTCTTGGAGTTTCGCATGCTAAATCGTTCTAGAACCTTATCTATATATCCATCTTGTGATAAGCCTAACACCTTATTCTTGTGATCTCGCCAAAGCTTGATCCCTAGAATAAAGTTAGCCTCACCTAAGTCCTTCATATCAAATTGGCTTGACAACCAAACCTTTACTGATGACATTACCCCTCCATCATTCCCAATGAGTAGAATATCGTCAACATAAAGCACTAGGAACATTACTACTTTATCTCGATGTCTTTTGTACACACTTGGTTCATCAAGATTTTGTTCAAAACCAAATGACTTGATTGCTTGATAAAATCTGATGTTCCATGACCTAGATGCTTGCTTAAGTCCATAAATGGACCTTTTCAACTTGCATACCATATCCTCTTGGTTCTTTGCTATGAAACCTTCTCGTTGCAACATATAGATTTCTTCTTCCAGATTGCCATTTAGAAAAGCAGTCTTGACATCCATTTGCCAAATCTTATAATCATAATGAGCAGCAATGGATAAGAGAATTCTGATAGATTTAAGCATGGCTACTGGCGAAAAAGTTTCATCATAGTCAATACCTTCTTTTTGTGTATACCCTTTCGCCACTAGCCTTGCTTTAAAGGTTTCAACCTTTCCATCTACCCCTCTCTTCCTCTTGTAAACCCATTTGCAACCAACAGGTTTAATGCCATTAGGCGCCTTTGCAAGATCCCAAACTTGATTGGAATACATGGAATCTAATTCAGATTTCATAGCTTTGATCCAATGATGTGCATCTATATTATTCATTGCTTCTTCATAAGTGTAGGGATCCGATTCAGCCTCTTTCGGGATAGCTTTATGAGTTTCTCCCAAACCTATAAATCTTATAGGAGGCCGAACAATTCTTCCACTACGACGAGACACCTGTGTACTAGTCATCTCATGAGTAATGTCTTGTGGTGTATCTGATACACCCATATTATCCCTAGTTTCATGCATTGGTTGTTCTATTATAGGTTCATTCATTTTAGCCAATACAACTTTACTTCTAGGAGTAAAATTATTCATATAGTCATTTTCCAAGAATTTAGCATTTGTACTAACAAAAACTTTGTTATCCTTATGACTATAGAATAAATAACCTCTAGTTTCTTTTGGATAACCTACAAGCAAACACACTTCTGATTTTGGTTCAAACTTATCAGGCTTCCCTTTTAACATATGCGCTGGACATCCCCAAATGTGGAGATATCTCATACTAGGCTTACGCCCACTCCACAATTCCATGAGTGTTTTAGGAACATATTTTGATGGAACTAAATTCAAAAGATGTATTGCTTTATTTAAGGCATAACCCCAAAAAAAACCGGTAAAGTTGAGTAACTCATCATGGACCTAACCATTTCCAAAAGAGTCCTATTCCTTCTTTTCCTTCTTTCTGCTACACCATTCTGTTGGGGAGTTCCAGGTGCAGTCAATTGGGATACAATCCATTTTGAGTGAAGTAATCCTTGAAATCCCCAAGAAGGTAGTCGCCACCACGATCAGATCGAATGACCTTTATGTGTTTACCTAATTGATTCTTAACTTCAGCCCTAAACTCTTTGAACTTTTCAAAGGCTTCGGACTTCCATTTCATTAGGTACATATAACTATATCTTGAGTAATCATCGGTAAAAGTGATGAAGTACTCATAACCTCCTTTTGCTTGGGTTGACATAGGACCACATACATCCGTATGAACTAATTCAAGCAACTCTTGGGCTCTTCTACCTTTTGATTTAAAAGGTCGTTTGGTCATTTTGCCTTCCAAATAAGATTCACAAACTGGAAATTCATCAAAGTCCAATGGCTCTAGGAGTCCATCTTTGATTAGTCTTTGAATTCTGTTTGGATTAATATGACCCAAACGCAAGTGCCAAAGATATGCATCATTAATAGAAGGAAACTTTTCTCTTTAATGATTTTACATGAGAGTCATTATCTAATTCAGAATTATATAATTCATGCTTATCAGGAGTTAAAATATAAAGACCATCAACAATATTGCCAGAATAGATAAACATTTTACTATTTTTTATTACAACATTGTCTTTCAGGATAACACAATATCCATGTTTACCTGAATAAGTTGCAAAAATTAAATTCCTACGAACATTAGGTACATACAAACAGTCTTCCAATATTAAAACCCTAGACTCAAAGCATAAATTAAACACTTTAACAGCTACAATCGGAATCCTGCTTCCATCAGCCAAAGTAAGAAACAATTCCCCTTCATTAAGCTTTCTGGTCTCCTAGAACCCCTGCAAAGAATTGTAGATATGATTAGTACAACTTGAATCCACACACCAGGAATCTGTGGGATTTTGTACCAAACATATTTCAAGGAGGAATGAACTTTTCATACCTTATTATTGGCAACCTTGAATTTTGGACAATTCCTCTTCCAATGTTCTTTCTCACCACAATGGAAACACTTTCCTTTGATCTTTTTCCTTTGTCGGCAACCCGTAAGGCAATTTGTTTACCATCTTGTTTGGTGAAGTCCTTCTTCTTCTTCTTCTTCTTCTTCTTACCCTTGCCTTTCGACTTAGGTTGAGAAGCAAAAGCTTTAGCCATATTAGCATCAACATTAGAAGTACCAAGAATGCCTTCCGCCGCTACCAATTCATTCATTAATTCAGACAAAGAATAAATCTTTTTTTTCATATTATAATTGAGTCTGAATTCCTTGAATGATTTCGGTAGTGACTGGAGTATCATATCCACTTAGGATTCTCCATCAATATCGGCACCTAAAACTTCTAGTGTATTCAGATTAGAGATCATTGTAAGACAATGCTCCTTTACTGAATTGCCTTCAGCCATTTTGGTATTATAAATTTGCCTCATGGTTTCTTGCCTTGCAGAATGGTCTTGCTCACCAAACATCTCCTTCAAACTTAGCATAATGTTCGAAGCTAGTTCTACATCCTGCATTTGATGCTGTAGAACATTTGAGATAGATGCTAGGATGTAGCACTTGGCCACCTCATTAGATTTTTGCCAACGATCATATCACTATTTTTTCCTCAGGAGGAGCATCTAATGAAGGAAAGCTAGGACATGGTTGAGTAAGCACATATTTGTGCTCTTCAGCTGTAAGAACAATGCCCAAATTTCTTTTCCAGTCAACATAGTTGGATCTAGTCTGTTTGTTTTGATTAAGAATAGTAACAAGTGGGCTAAATGACATGATCAAATCTGAAAATAATAAACATGAATATAATAAGTAAACTGGACATTATCAATTTAGCATATAAACATATCGTATGGAACCTCAATAAAACCATAATATAATATACGCAACGACAACCCAATCCCATGTTTAAAATTCCTTGGAAGCAAGTAAATTATAAACACTATGATTGATTGAGACCATTTCCCAGTATTAGTGCTATCATGATAACTCTTATCAAACACTAATAACATGCCGTATTTCCTTTAGCCTCTAAGTAATAATGACATAGCTCCGAAGGGAGGTTAACATTAAACTTAGTCTAGTGTACACCATTGACTAAATTCTATGTGAGTAATTAAGTAACTCCATGGTAGCGTGGTCGTTCTTAATATAAAAACACATATCATTCATCATTAAGAAGTTCAATCTGTAGTTCCATGAATTAAACACCCTCCGAAGGGAGCAAGGCATATACGCCAAGGCAAGGTGCTTAATCACACTACTATAAATCGACAATGGAGGCCGTGAGATGCAACCCTTGTATCTTTCTCCCACTAGATATTTTAAATTAAAGGTTTTTTATGATCAAGAACCATAATAATGCTAGAAACCCTTGAAAACATAATCCTAATATCATTAGGAATAAATTTCATTAAACAAATACTTTAATCCTAGCATTAATATTTGTAAATATATAGACAAGGCAAGCAACAATATGATGAATCCTTTATAAAAAATTTGCATATAAACCCATATATATATCAAATAATATACGGATTCAATGTAAATTGTATATAAAGCATTCAATACATCCAAGGCACATATTACATGCTTATAATAATCAAACCATGCAAGCCTTATATATATTTATATCGAAGCGGTGCATTAACATCCAAGCAATGCAATGAAGGATCCAAGTTGTGCAATGAATTGATACATGCAAATGATAGTTATTTGAATAACTATATCCAAAACATAAACTTCAAGATGGTTTGGATATATCGGTCAGAGCATTAGAATAACTACCCTTCATTTCAATAACTACCATTGACAATTACTACTTCACGCACATGATGGTTATTACAATTAGATTCATATAACCATATCCAAGCAATTAATAAGACTTGGCACCAATACTTAATAGTTAAAGGCAACTTCAAACAAACCAATGCAATACAATTGTCATGATTATGAACGGTTATCTCAATAATTTTCAATAACGGTACTTGAAACAACGTTGAACATCAAGAAACCGTTTTTCTTTTATTCTAAAATCCAATCACATGTTATACAAGCATGAGATGAAAACCTGGCTCTGATACCAATTGTTGGATAATCTGGTTTTGTATGTCATACAAAACACACAACGGAAGTAATAAACATGGATCTATTTCATTCATGATTGATAACATGCACTATGTAAATTTCAGAATTTAAAAACAAGATAGCGTACCTTGGTGCAGTGAAATTCAAAACAAAAGGTTATAAGTACTTGGGAACACTTTTAATCTTCACTCCAATTCCACTTTACGCCCAAGAAGTGTGGTCTCTCAATCAGTTTCCAAGGGAGAATAATCGAGCGGTTTCACTCACACATACACACAATTTCACAATGATGTCTCTCTTTAAAATAAAATTCTGTATGTTTCTCCCTTTAGAACTAACTGATTATCTAATTGGGCTGGCTTATTGGGTCTTTCCAATTGGGATTTAGTGTGTGGCTTAGAGTGGGACCAATAGGGACCAATAAGACACTAGCTCCAATGGGCCTTGGGCTTTTCTATCAACTCTTAACAAGTCCAAAGTTACCATTAATTATATTTAATACCACTATATAAATATAATTGCACTCTAGGCCTTATTAATAAATTATATCCTAAGACTTTATTATACATGCAACCCCTTCATAAAATATTCGTAGTAATACAAAGTCATAAATAGAGACTACCATTTTGAAGATTACTACATCCTAATCCTTGAGTACCCAGTTTAATCTTTTAAAGTTATTCATCATATATTTATGAAATCTAATTTCATAAATATATACTTTAGTAATTTCTTACCAAAGTGGTTAGGCCTAACTCTCTGAATAGCTGAACCCATTAAACTTATCTCAATGGAATATTTTATATCTCCGTTAAGAGATTATGAATTCCATCTTGAGAATATATGTACCATCAACACCAAATGTGGCTGCCCAACATACTGAGTCCCCTCTCTTGGATGATATCATGTCTTACATCAATGGGTCTTCTATCTAGTGGGGTTCTGATCCTCGGATCACCACTACTGAGCTCACCGAGTTACACTACTTTTTCTTTAGGATAGCATGTCATTCCTTGTGGCCTATCACTCATCTGCACACCATTCCTTTGGAGCGATGTGCATTTTTGTACGCTCTTGTTACCGATGCTCCTATTAATTTTCCTCATTTGTTTCTTCGTTCTTCGAACGAAGTTTATAGGAGTTCTTCTACCGCTCATGCTCTTTTTCATCCTGTTTTCATTCATAGGATTTTGTTGTGTTTAGGTTTAGATGACTTCCCTGCTTCTGAGCTGGTACACATAGTTGCCCTTATAGGTGCCTCCTTTCTTAGGTAGAGGGCTGCTCATATGAGAGAAAGCTCTAAACTCCCTTGTGTTGAGCCTTCTGGTACTGCACCCCCTCATTCTTCTACAGGTACTGTTTCTGGTGAGGCATTTGCTGATCCTGTTGGTGCTGCTACTGTTCCTCCACCATCTACTTTAGATGACTTTGACATTCGTCGTACTTTGGAGACAGTCTTGTCCGTTCAGGTAGTTCAAGGTCAAATTTTGTTGGGCATGCTTGATGAGCTCCGTGCTTTGCGAGTAGATTTGGCGCATCTTTGACGTTCGTCCTCGCCACCTCCTTTTGATAATGGACTCTAATTGCCCTTTGGCATTTCGTCACAAAAAGGGGGAGTACTTTTGGACACTTGTAGAGGGTTTTTGTAGTGAGGGGGAGTTTTTTGTTGTTTGGAGCTTGTGGAGTTTTTTAGATTGTATCTAGTTGCTTCACTGTGTATGTATACTTTTTGGCTCTTGATGTATTGTTTTTGAGTTGTTCATGTTAGGGGGAGATACATTGTTATATATGTTTCTTGTTTCACTGCTCATTGATTTATATTTATGAGTTATTCATGATATATGTCTTTGTTTTGTGTTTTGTGAAGTCAAGAATTTATTTTTCTTTTACTTGTATTTTCCACACATGCGTTTATGCGTTTGTTGAGTATTTCAGGAAATATATAGGTTGATTCAGTCATGTTGCTGTCTACACTTTCAACTGATGGATAGTAGTGAGGTTGGATTATTTTGTAATGGGCATTATCTTTGTAAAAGGCTTTTACTTGTAACTTTGAGCATTGTGTTTATGTTTTGTCACAGATTGCCAAATGGGGAGTTTGTTAGGTTCTAAGTACTTAGGAACTAATGTATTTGAACTTTAATTTGTATTGTTGGCAAACCATGATCAAAATAGGTTGTTAGTCTTGTTTAGACTTGCTCAAAGTATAGGTCTTTTAAGTAAAGTTGGAATCGAGTTAACTGTAGAATTGAGTGTGCAATTCTGACTAGCTCGATCGATCGAAAGTCAGGCATAATGTTTTTTTTTGCAGATTTTCCAACTCAGCCTTAAGCTCATATGACGTGTAGGGTTTTATGTTTTGCCCTAGGTATAAAAGGGAAACCCTAGCCACGTTTTAGAGGTTGCTCTATTTGCTGTGTGTGTGAATCTCTTGTGAGATCTGAGAGGTGGTTTCCTTCACACATGCTTAGGATTATCAAGAAGGAGATTTCATTGAAAACTTGATGATCATTCAATTGCTGCACTAAAGAGTTTAAAGATACGCAAGCAGGAGTGCTTGTACTTGCTGGAGAATCCAAGAAAGAAGGAGTCCGTGGTCTCAGAGCTTGCACATGGTCGTGTCAGTAAGTTTTCTACATAAGGTAGCAATAGGATGTTAGTGGTCTAAGTCACTATTATAAAATTTCGATTCTTTCATAGTGGATTCAGTTTTACCTTGAGGATAGCTAGGTTAAATCGTCCCCAAGTTTTTTACCGATTTGGTTTTCCTAGGTCATCATATCTTTGTGTTCTTTATTTTCCGCACTTTACATTGATATGATTATATGATTGTGTTAATCTAGATTTGTTTAATTTGGATTAAGTAATTACTTGGCTAATTAACTAGGTTAATCCAGTTTTGTTTTAAGGGGTCTAAAAACAAACAATATATATATATATATATATATTAGCCTTTAAGCACTGAGGCTCTTCTATTTTTTTTTGGAAAAAAGGTTAATAATTTGCACCCATTATAATTTGAGATTACTACATTTTCTAAACACAAAATACTTAGAGGTGGGATGAAAAAATTATTTCACCCAAAAACTCATAATATTCATCACACCTCTAGGTATTTTGTGTTTCAAAATATTGTAATCCCAAATTATAATGAATACAAATTATTAACTTTTTCCCAAAAAAATAAAAGAGCCTCTGAGCACGTGCTCACGCTCGGGCTTAGAGGCTAGTATGACTTTGTGTGGATAGATTTTTCAATTCAAGATCTAATATTTATCAATGATAAAATTTATGAAATCAAAAGCTCAGGATATAAATAAGCACCATTGTAAGGTTTTTTTTTTTTTTTTTTTTTTTTTTGGAGTCACTATCCTTCGGTTTAGTGGTATTTCAAAAAACAAAAAAACAAAAAACATATACACATTTTTCGATTATGTATTTTACTTTATTACTATCCAAATCCTCAGAATTATAGATATAAGAAAGAAAGAAAAATAATAATAATCCTCTTTCTATTCTTCCTTTTTTTTTTCCCCCGATTGGTTGGATGAAAATTTAAATTACAACATTCTATCCAACTAATAAAGGGCTAAGATAGCCTTCTTTTCGTGTTCCTCAACTTGAGATGCAATCATACACATACAATATATATATATATATATATAATAAAGTTGTTTTTTATAATGTTTATCTGAAGTGCAAGATAATGGGTAACAAAATCAAACTCACTCTCAATCATCACTCCCCAATAAATAGTTATTTTTCCTTGAGATTTGTAACTATTTCATGTTTGACTCTTCCACAATTTTCACCAAATTCTAATAGGTCCAGCCACAGGCTCTCCAAGAACCATAACATCTTCAAGTGCAACCATTGCCTAACACCCCAATAACTAAGACCTGAAAACAATTGTATTAGTTCATGGGCATAAATATTCATCTAACCCGATTACCTGAGATTAAGTAAAATAATTAAATAAAAAATTGATTGAGAATCACATCGATCAAGATGCAATACATCAATAATTAAACAGGATTATTTATCCAAAAAAAACAATTTTCGTTAGAAACATAAATACCCAAAAGAAAAAAAGAAAAGAAAAAAAGAAACATGAAATTGGAGAAATAAGTAGAGTATCCCTCTTACCTAGTAGTGAAATTCCGTAGAACTACAAAAACAAATTTAAGAGTTGTAAAAGGCAAAATCATTATGGTTTTAAGTCTGGAATATGGAGTGAAACCTCTGGTTAGTGGATAAGATTTGAGTTTAGGTAATTGCTTGGGAGTGTATTTGAATTTTGAGGTGGGATTCGAATTTTACTTAGGAGTGTTTTTTTATTTTTTTTAAGAATTAAAAAAAAAAAGAAAAAAAAGAAGTGGACGTATGGGGATTTTTTTAATTTCTTTTATAGTTGTAGGGACAGGATTTGCGGCCCAAGCCCAAGGTGTTTGGGATCTTGGCCCAATGAGCCCAATACAATAAATTTGTAGAGAGTGGGTTAAAAAACTAGGTCCTAATGAGTTTAACAACGGCTAAGATGGGTTTGAAAGACAATCATGCAAGAGCAAAATGCGTAAGATCAGGTGAATGTATTGTCCGAGGAGACAAATCTTTGTATAGATCAATGGAACTGATTACAAGTGCTGCGCTAATTGCTGCCGTGTCCTTTTTTCTCCCCCCCTCTCTCATGGAAGGTCTCTCATATTATATAGCCCCCTTTGGACCATCTTTATCCTACACTTGTTGATCATTTAAGCCTTCACTTGAGCACCTGTCCCATCAAACACCCTCTCTGGCCCTTTGTGAGTCACGGTGATCAAGGCAACACTGTTCAGGGGTCTCCTCCACATAAATGCGACTAGAAAAGTAGCTGCAGTGCATTTAATGCAGTGGTGGCAGCTTTTCTTCAGATATTTCTAGATTCCCTTCACTCTTTATAGGCGTATGATGCCCATCCTTGTTGCTGAAGCTTTCTAGAAGATCACCTTGATTGTTGGAATAAGGATTTGGGCCGCATTCGTCATATTCGAGGAAGAGTTCCTCCTCGGACCTTTTTCCACTTGTTCCTCACTTGTGAAACTCTAAAATTGGAGTTCCCCATGATTATTTGTCCCTTCTCAGACCAGCCTATGTCCTCAGACCAAGCCCAAGGCCCAATATGTGACTCTGGGCCTTTATCCCTACAATAGTCCCTAAAAACTTTAGTTTTTCCCTCTCATCCGAGGTGAAAAGGTGGGGTTTTTATTTTCAAGGGACCAAACCAATTATCTCTCTAGCTTACATGCGTGGAAGTGCCATTTTACGCACTTCATTACTGCTTCTGATGCTTTGAGGTTCGCAAATCGCCATTTATTGCTCCAGGCGGCGCTTTGTTCCCCCGTATCCAACGATTGGCACTCATCCAACGGTGGGCATTTCTCCTAGAATTTTGAGCGGGATTATTCCCACTCATTTTCTCCCTCTATATAAAGTCTTAAGGGGGTTCGTTTTCTCCCTTACTTCACAAATTTTCAAGTGCTCCAGAGAATTTTAGTGCCCGAACTTACAAAACACTCTAAACTCCTAATCCTCCGCAACTCCTTCCTTAAGAAATTTTTTTAAAGACTTTTCTAGAGGTTCGGGATTTGACACATTCACTTATTTCTGTAAGTATCTTCTTCTTCAAAATTTCTTTTTCTCCTCAGCCGATATCCTCGGTCTTCTCCCCTTTTTTAGAAAACTTTCTCCTAGTCATCCACGTTTGCGTAGATGGGTAGATTTAAACACTTAGTGGATTCTCCAGCTGGGATGGAGGGGTTTAGGGCCAAATACCATATCGCACGAGGAGTGGGCTTAGAGTATTGCCCCCCAGAAGGAATACTGACCAATAGAAAGGTGAGAGAAGTTGTCATTCCCATGATTGCTTTTATAGAAGGAGGGATGACACTTCCCATGGGTAGGATAACCTGAGATTATCTGCTTAACCACAAATTATGCCCCCACTAGTGTGCTCCCAATATGTTTAGAGTCTTAGGGAGTGTAGATGCCCTAAACGACCAGATGAACCTTGAGCTTTCATGGCATGATGTTGCTCACATGTACGAGTGCCATTCTCTTGTGGGGGGATATTACCTCAAATCTCGATCCGAGGAGGTGAGGTTGATATCCTGCCTTCCTAAGTCCAACAAAGGCTTGAAGGACGATTACCTGGTCATCTTCAGGTAGTGGCATGATGGTTTTCACTGCCTAGTTAGGACGGGAACACCAGGTGGGGTACACTAGGGTTAGGTCCTCTGGCAGGGACCTTAGTTTTCTTAGCCTTTCCTCTATTCATTCTAGCCATTCGTCTCCTCGAGCAATAATTGTAATTTATCTGACCACAATTTCCCTTTCGGATGTTTTTACAGATAAAGATCACGTTTCTCCGAAACTTAGCCTCATCAATGTTCCAGCGCTTAACTACTTACTGAGGTTGGAAATATTCCCAAGTGAGGACAGACAACTACGAGCTGTTCACTTAATCCTAGACTGCGAGCCTTTGTTGCGCACATTTTTGGATGCAGGCCAAGCAATAAGAGCAGGTAGTCCCAAGCTTGCTCGAATAGACGTCTCTAAGCCTGGGTTCTTGGCTCGGAGAGACCTTCCCCCCGTTGTGCTGCCACCTCGACCTGCTCTTCAATTGGTAGTTGCTCTGAGAGAGGAGTCGGCCTCTTCCTGCCACTCTTTAGATGCTGAGATCGATCAGTTCCACTTCTAAGGAGAGGAAGGGGCACCGGAAAGGCCCTTGGAGCTGTCAGACTCCGAGGCTAAGTCTGAAAGGTTTTCTGCCATCCATCAGCCAAAGCTAATAGTTGCTTGACTAGACACCAGTTCTAAGGAGAACGAAGGCATGAACTTGAGGCAAAGGACCGGTTTGAAGGGTCTAATGGCCAACAAAAACAAAAGGGGGTCTACTTCAAAAGAGGTTCCTAAGACCCAAGTCACTTCCAATCTCCCTCCTCCTCCTCCTTAGCTCCCAACTGACCCCGGACTGAAGGCTAACCCAGATCCAAAGAAGAAAAGGCCAGTAGAGGATTTGGAGGAAGGTGAGGTGGCATAGCAAAAGGGTGCCAAACAGCAAAAGAAGGCTAAGGACTCCCGAGACAAAAGGGCCCAATTCGTAGAGAGCTAGAGGGATGTTAAAGTGCGCCAAGGGTAGCGCTCCTAGGGGCACCCCCATCTCTTGGGACGCCACCATCTGGAAGTCTCAGAGGGGGTACGCCGGTGTTCTGGCCGAGGTCTAGAACAGCCCCTCCTCCTTCCTAGAGACATGGAAGACCTCAGGTGCATTAGACAGCCTGACCTCTTCATGTCATTGAAGAGTGATCTTACAATGGTAAGTCAACCAGTATTTTTTTTTTTTTTTTTGTTGAATGCTAAGCTGCAGGTCCATTCATATATGTGTGTACTCTTCATAACCCCTTTGCTACTTCTATGTAGCTTACCTAGTAAGTCTATGTCGCCGAGGAGTGGGTTAGGAACGCTCAGGACGAGGCTAAGGCTGAGGCCCACTCCCGGCAGGAGGTTGAAAAGCAGCTAGGAGCTCTAAAGCAAGATCAGGTTGATCTATTTGAGTAGTTGAAAGAAGCTGTCAAAGCTCGCAACAGCGCCTTGTTGGGCCTAAAAACCGTAGAGAGGCAAGCTAAGGATCAACATTAGCAATTGCATGTAACCAAGATAAACCTAGCCACAGAAAAGCAAGCTGTTCTGGATCTTAAGGCCGAGCTACAAAAGGTCAAGGACGTAGCTCGGGTGGCCAGGGAAGTCGCTGAGGCCGCGGTGATGGCATCCTAAAAGCGTGGGGTGAAGGACACAGAGACTCGGCTAATAGAGGGGAGGCCATAGTGTGCAGGGACTACTACACCAAGTCTTGGGGAGTAGCAATGGACAGGGCGGGAGTTCCTGCAGACTTCGAGCTGAGGAGGGCCGAGAACGTTTTCTTTCCAAAAGACATTCGAGAAATCCCAGATGTGAACCCTTCTATTGAGCAACTCTCGCCTACCTAAACTTCCATTCTTGAAGGGGCTGAGGTGGGTAAGGAGGCTCAACCTCCAGTTAAGGACAAGCCCCCCGAGGACTCCCTTACGATCAAGGACATGATCTTCCAAGCCAAGGATGCGGCAGCTAAGTCAAAAGCTGATGGTGCCCATTCCGAGGCTGTTGATCCTAAGAAAGACCCTCCTCCAGTCGAAGCTTAGATGTAGGGTGGTTTCATAGAGTTTTCCCTTTGTATATGTACTTTTTGTAATGGCAATCTGCCATCAAACATTATGTATTCCCTTTTCTGTTTAATGAAGATGTTTTTCTTCCTTTTCTCTCTTGCATTTTCACTTTACATGCTTTGAAGTTTATTATCATTGCTAACTGCTTTACCTTTAACAATACTTTAATAATAGTGTATTGTTGTCAATCTAAGTAATTTGGTTATGTATCAATCAACGAATAGTTTACCCTATATTTGCATTGTGTGTTACTCTTTCTGTAATGAGGACTGAACCAAATGAAGATAAGTAATAAACTTATACTTGGACGAATAATTATGGATTTTAACCTTTTCAGAGCTGCCAATCCGAGGATATTTTAGGGTTGGTTTAATTAATTTGAACACTTGTAAAAGTTGTCATTTTGTTAACCTCCCCACATCATCTGGTCCAAGGACTTCAGGTATGATTGAGTTTCAGTTTAAACACTTATAAAAGTTGTCATTGTGTTAACCTCCCCACATCATCTGGTCCGAGGACTTCAGGCATGATTGAGTTTCAGTTTAAATACTTATAAGGATTGAATAATGAGAAATATAATGCCTTAAATAAATGAACATATTGATAGAAGAGACTTTCATTTAATAATAATACATTTTCAGGTTTTTTACATTCCATAGGCGTGGTATTACATGTTCGTCTAAATCTTCCAGAAAATATGCTCCTATACTAGCCACTGAGGTGATGCGGTATGGTCCTTCTCAATTGGGTCCTAGCTTTCCCCATGACGGGTTCTTTGCAGTACCCAGAACCTTTCCCAACACCAAATCACCAGGTGCTAATGGTCTTAGCTTCATGTTGGCATCATAACCCTGCTTGAGTTTGTGTTGGTAGTATGCCAATTAAACCATTGCATTTTCCCTTTTCTCTTCAATCAAGTCTAAGCTCTTCTCCAGTAGCCTATTGTTACTGCTCGAATTGAATGAGCTGGTCCTTAACGTTGGTAAGCCAATCTCTAGAGGGGTAACAGTCTCAGCTCGACAAGTTATGGACAAAGGGGTTTCTCTGGTGGATCTGCGAGGCGTGGTTTGGCACGTCTAGAGGATGTGCGGTAGCTCTTCCACCTATTTTCCCTTCACATCATCCAACCTCTTCTTGAGTCCATTCACTACGACCTTGTTGATAGCCTCAACTTGTCCATTCCCTTGGGGATAAGCTGGGGTAGAATATCTATTCATAATTCCCAACTCACAACAATATCTCCTAAAAGATTTGCTATCAAACTGAACGTCGTTGTCCGAGATGAGGGCGTGAGGGACCCCGAACCAGGTGACAATGTTTTTCCAAACAAACTTCTTGGCATCCACATCCCCGATATTTGCCAGGGGCTCGGCCTCCACCCACTTGGTGAAGTAGTCTGTGCCAACTAGCAGATATCTCTTGTTTCCTGCTGCTTTGGGGAAAGGGCCTACAATGTCTAAGTCCCATTGCGCGAACGGCCAAGGACTGGACAGGGGGTTAAGGACTCCTCTGTTGGGGTTTATGCCCTAAAATCCAATTGGTTTGCATGTCATAAATAATTAAATTGTTTAGTTATTAGAGACTATCTATAAATGAACTAATGGGATATTATTTTAGTCCATGAGATGTATAGAATGTGATTTATGTGAAAAGTCACAGAAAGATATAAATCACAAGTTCTTTGTAAACTCATAATTTTAGTTCGTAGTCGGTGATGAAATTGGGCATTTCATTTGCGAAGACTATAACATATCAACTAAGATGATTTGTCTTGATCATGGAACTTGTGGCTTTCGCAAATCCCCTCATGTAATTCTTTGAGGAGTAATTTCGTCGTCTCGGGGTGTATGCATAGTAGGTATGGCCCAGAAAAGGGCCGTTTGTACAATTTCTGATCCTTGGACAACCAGAACCGCGGAGCTTTTCTTCACACTTTATCAGCCTCGGACTTCTCTTCGGGCAGGGTATCCTCTTTTAAGAACAATATAATGGGGTCCATCCAGTTAGGCCCCATTCTAACTTGGTGGACGTGAACCGCCTCTCTGTACATTTCTGCAGGCCTACATAAGTCTTCTACAAGGATGACACGGGGTAAGCTTTGTGCCGAGGATGTTGCAAGTGTGGCCAGGGAATCAGCATGGGTATTTCCACTCTTAGGAATAAGTAATAGATTGAAGGATTCGAAGCCTGACTGCAGGTGTCTAACCTGGCTCAAGTACCCCTGCATTCTCTCTCATCCTTTGCTTCAAACTCCCCTTTCACTTGGTCGAGGACCAGTCTGGAGTCCGAGAATATCTTTACTGCCTTTTTGCCCATTTTTTGAACCATGGCCATTCCCATCAGCAGAGCCTCATATTTAGCTTCGTTATTGGTGGCTGAGAAGCCCAATCTCAACGATTTCTCGACGGTGATCCTTTTAGGGGATACTAGTACTAACCCCACTCTGGAACCTTTCTGATTTGCTGCACCATCAACGTACACTTCCCAAGATAGGGGGCCCTATTGGGAGATCATGCCAACTGATTTTCCATCCATGGATTGCGTTTTCGTTTCTTTTCCTAACGGGGATTTGGTGAACTCGGCTACCAAATCTGCAAGGACTTGTCCCTTGACAGAGGTTCGAGGCATGTATTTGATGTCAAAAGCCCCTAGGATCATGGCCCATTTAGCGATCTTCCCCGTGTAATTAGCGCTCCAAAGCAGAGCTTTGAGGGGGAGCTGAGTTAGGACAATAACCGTGTGTGCCTAAAAGTAATGGGGGAGTTTGCGTGTGGTGTGTACCACTGCCAGAATAGCTTTTTCCAGCGGGAGATAGTGGATCTCGACTTCATGTAGTGACCTGCTCACATAATAAACTGGCCTTTGTGTGCAGCCATCAACTCGTTTTAGGACCAAGCTTATAACATGAGGGGCCACAGCAATATAAGCGAATAGGAGTTCGTTAACCTCAGGGCTGGATATGATAGGAGGCCGAGAGAGATAATCTTTAAGTTGCTGGAAGGCCAAGGCACACTCCTCGGTCCACTCAAACCCCTTCCATTTATTCATCAATAGGAAGAATGGTCGGCACCTATCCGCTGACCTAGAGATAAACCGGTTCAGGGCAGCAGTCATTCCGGTCAGTTTCTGGACTTCCTTGGGATTCCGAGGTGGTTGTAAACTGTTGATCATTTTAATCTGGTCAAGGTTAACTTCAATTCTCCTATGGGTTACCATGTAGCCCAGGAATTTGCCTGACCCCACACCAAAGGAACACTTGGAAGCGTTGAGGCGCAACTTTTGTTTCCTTAGAACTTCAAAAATGCTCCCAAGGTCTCTCAAGTGCTTGGGCACTACCTTGCTTTTTACCACCATGTCGTTTATATAGACCTCAATGCTCTTGCCCAACTGCGGTTCAAACATCCTAGTCATCATCCTTTGATAGGTGGCCCTCATGTTCTTCAAACTGAATGGCATCACTTTGTAGTGGTAGTTTTTGGTGGGAGTGACGAAAGTAGTCTTTTCCTGATCTTTTAGGGGGAGCGATATTTGGTGGTATCCTTGAAAGGCGTCTAGAAACCTCATTCGAGGATGGCTTACGGTTGCATCCACCAACTAGTCTATCTTAGGCATAGGGAAGGGATCCTTTGGGCAAGCCCTGTTCAGATCTGTGAAGTCCACACACACTCGCCACTTTTCGTTTTTCTTCTTTACCACCACAGTATTGGCCAACCACTTAGGGTAGAACACTTCCTTGATCGCCCCTGCCTACTTAAGCTTTTTTACCTCATCTCTGACTGCTTCAGAGTGGTCCCTGGATGAGCGCCGAGGAGATTGCTTCTTGGGAGTGACAGTGGGATTAACATTTAGATGATGACAGATGAAGCTCGAGTCCACCCCTGGGGCCTCGTAAGCATTTCAGGTGAACACGTCAGCGTTTCTTGTAAGAAACTCCAACAGCTCTTCCTTCTCTAGAATGGGCAGCTGAGCCTCAATCTGAAAGAACTTCTTTAGGTCGTCACCAACAACATCCTTTATCAAATCCTTGCATTTCGCCTCCTCGGTTGGCCCATCGATAGGCAACGTTGAAACTCTTAATTGCTATAAGCCTTCTTCGATATGGGCCGAGGACTCGGCCACGGGCCGATGCCGGATGGCGGCCACTAGGCATTGTTTAGCTGCGAATTGACTCCTAACAATCTTTTCAATCTAATCCCCTAACGAGTATTTCACCTTCTGGTGCAGGGTAGAGGAGACAGCCCTAAGTGCATAAAGCCAGGGCCTACCCACAATGGTAGTGTAGGGGGAATATGCGTCCACCACGATAAAGTCCACCTGCACTTACTAGAGGAGAACTGTAGGCCGTTAGGTCCTCGGGTCTCAGGTTCAGCCCCTTGTACAAATTGGGGTACATGATCTCAGCGCCATTACCCTGATCCACCATTACCCTTTTCACATCATAGCCCTCATCCTGAGCGTAACCACCAGAGTATCATCGTGGGGCTATATGGTTCCAACCTTATCTTCCTCTATAAAGCTAGGCGTTTACTTTAGCCCACTTTGGCTCAGAATTTGGGTCCTCGGCGGGTAGCCGAGCTATAGTTATTATCTTGGAGGGGCATGATCAGGTCCTCTTAGGAGCAGCGAAGATAACATTTATAGTGCCCAAAGGAGGTCTTGTAGGAGCATCTCTCTGTGGTTCTTGGCTAGTTTGGTTCACATGGCCACTAGAATGGTGTAAGAGGTTCTTCAATTTCCTTTCTCGGACTAGCTGGTCCAAGTGGTCCCACAAGTTCCTACAGTCTTCGGTGGTGTCCGGGCTTTTGGTGGTACTGGCAGTAAAGGTTTTGGTTGCGCCTTGCGGGGTTTCCTACCATTTTATTTGGCCATTTAAAGAATGGCTCGTGCTTAATCTTTTCTAGAACCTGTTGAACTGGTTCTCGGAACACAGTATTGACCGCCTGAGTACTAGCAGATACTGACTGCCCAGCAAAATCTCTTTGTGGTCGGTTGTTACTGTATCGGTCCGACCTGAAGTGCCTTCTCTCCTGAGGGACAACCTTCTCCTTTCCTTTCCCTTGCAGCTGGTCTTCCTCAACCCTTTTATACTTGTCAATCCGATCCATGAGCTGGCGTATATTGGTAATTGGTTTCCCAGTAAATGATTTTCTTAGGCCATGTTTGGCAGGTAGTCCAAGCTTGAAAGTGCTGACGGCGACATTGTCAAAGTCGCCATCTATCTCGTTGAACATCTCCTAATATCTGTCCAAATATGTTTTTAGAGTTTCTCCTTCCCTCATGGACAGATACAGTAGGGCGGCTAGAGGCTGAGGGACCCTACTGCATGTTATAAAGCGGGCCCCAAATGCTTGGGTGAGCTCCTTGAAGGAATCAATGGAACCTGTCCTCAAGCCATCAAACCACCTCATCACCACAGGTCTCAGCTGGAAGGGAAAACTTTGCACATCAGGGCCTTGTTTTTGGCGTGCACTGCCATCCTCTGGTTGAAGTGGCTCACATGTTCCACAGGGTCTGTTTGGCCATTGTAGATGGTGAACGCTGGCTGGTGGAAACGCCGAAGAAGCGTTGCCGCTTCAATCTTGCGCGTGAAGGGAGACTTAGAGATCTAGTTCAACGCTCTGCTCATAGTGTCATTCCCTATACCTTTGCAAGGTGGACTCCTACGCCTACATTTGTGGTGGCACTCTTCCTCGTAGGAGAAAGACTCATTGGGCAAGGTCCTTGACCTTTGCCTATAATTGGCATCCTCTCTATCATCAGAGGAAGCATCAGAGCTAGAGGGGGTTTGTTTCTACCGTGCATGGCGCAACTTTCTCTTTAGCTGGTCAACTTCTAGTTATAGGGCTCTAGTATCTTCCTCATGGGAGAGATGGCTCTTACCCCGTGAGCAACTCTTACCAGATTGGATAGTGTGCACGCTTCCCTCTCGGTCCCTTCTACGTTCGAGGTTGACAAAAGGATTTTCATGTTGGGATCCTATGGATTCTGCCTGTTGTGGACCTAAACCTACCATTGTTAGCTGTTGCACTCACTATTACCCAAGTTCTCCCCACAAACAGTGCCAATTATAGGGATACAATTTGTAGCCCAAGCCCAAGGTGTTTGGGATCTTAGCCCAATGAGCCCAATACAATAAATTTGTAGAGAGTGGGTTAAAGAGTTAGGCCCTAATTAGTTTAACAACGGTTAAGATGGGTTTGAAAGACAATCATGCAAGAGCAAAATGCATAAGATTGGGTGAATGTATTTTCCAAGGAGACAAATCTTTGTATAGATCAATGGAACTAATTACAAGTGCTGCGTTGATTGCTACCGTGTTCTTTTTTCTCCCCCCCTCTCTCATGGAGGTTCTCTCATATTATATAGCCCTCTTTAGACCATCTCTATCCTACACTTGTTAATCATTTAAGCCCTCACTTGAGTACCTGTCCCATCAGACACCTTCTCTGGTCCTCTGTGAGTCGTGGTGATCAAGGCAGCACTGTTTAGGGGTCTCCTACACATAAATGCGCCCAGAAAAGTAGCTACAGTGCATTTAATGCGGTGGTGGCAGCTTTTCTTCAGATATTTCTAGATTCCCATCACTCTTTATAGGCGTATGATGCCCATCTTTGTTGCTGGAGCTTCCTAGAAGATCACCTTGATCGTTGGAATACAGATTTGGGCCGCGTTCATCATATCCGAGGAGGAGTTCCTCCTCAAACCTCCTTCCACTCATTCCTCCTCGGACCTCCTTCCACTCATTCCTCACTTGTGAAACTTTAAAATTGGAGTTCCCCATGATTATTTGTCCCTTCTCGGACCAGCCTATGTCCTCGAACCAAGCCCAAGGCCTAATATGTGACTCTGGGCCTTTATCCCTACAATAGTTGAACCTATTTAATTGATGTGATAATTCATAATCTATTTTTCTATTAAAAAAAAAAAATAGTAAACGTATAGTTACTTTGAAAAATTGGGTGTGAGTATAAAATAATAAAAAAAAGTGGGTTAGTGGGAGAGTGTTTCTATTTTGTAGGCATTGTTTTAGTGCAAGTTAGACATGTATTTTTACTGGACTGTCTTTTAATTTTGTCTCTAGTTGAACCTAGGACTGTAGGGGTATTTTGGAACAAAAAAAAATCCGATCCAAATAGGGGAAGCCCCTTAAATAATAGTGTATATATATATATATATATATTTATAGACTTTATCTTGCCTGTGTATTGTGTTCGGCAACTCAGTAGCATAAATGATTATTAAAAAAGAAAAAAAAAAAGTTATTCAATTCAATTTTGAATTTGTGAGGAGAAAAAAAATTAGAAGGCAGAGTGGCATCTTTGAGTGTGTGTGTGTGTGTGGGGTATCTCATATCTACTCTACACATCATTGTGAATTGTGATTGTGAGTAATGGTGGTGATGATGATGGTGGTGAATACTGGTGGTGATGAACTGATGATGATGATTATTGTAAAAAATCCAACAACAGCCCCAACCAGGCGTAGCTGTCCCAAAACAAAATGCGTGAATATTTTAATTTGAGTGTTTTTTTTTTTTTTTTTTTTTAATAACGTGGCAATACAATTATTGGTTGATGTGGCACATAAAGTCATTTTTTACAATTTTGTTTGACGCGTCAGCTTTTTCCATCCAAAAGATAACGACAAGGATTAAATTCACATGACACTAAAAAGGTTAGGGGCCAAATTGACACAATTGAAAAGTTAGGGACCAAATTGCATATGGTGTAAAGGATAGGGACCAACTTTATAATTTACCCAAAAAAAAGAAAAGAAAGATAAAAGACAAAACAAAGCAAAGAAATTAGTAAAGGAGTAAAGACAAAACAAAGAAGAAGAAGAAAGGGAGACCTTTGTGTCATCTGAAATGGATTGGTTTTTTTTTTTTCTATTGTACTGGGTTTATTTTTCAATTTTCAACTCAAAAAGGAAAAGTGCTGTGTTTATATCAATACCGACTAAAATTTACTGAAATAGGCCGAAATGGCTGAGATTGACTGGTATGAACTAGAATTCAGGGCAAAGTGGAACAAGAAGGTTGATTTGTACCATCAAGTGAATGGTTGGAACATAATGAAATTGATAACATTAAGACAAATCACTTATTGCATATAGTTATCAAATTGTGAATTGTATCGTGAATCAATTTTTAATTTTTCTATATCATATTGTAAGATTCACAAACACTTCTCTCTCTCTCTCTCTCTCTCTCTCTCTCTCTCTCTCTCTCTCTTTATATATATATATATATATATGTATGTATATATAAAATATACTCATTATGAATTCAGAATATATTCAACTAATGACTAATTTAGTTATCACTTATGTAATAATATTTAACAAAACTAATGGAATAAATCAAAATAACATATGTTTATAAAATATAAACTCAAAAGTAATAATATATGACTTATGAGCAAAAATAAGTATTTCCTTTTAGCATATTTATCATCTTGTCTAATCAATTTCATCTAGTCAATGTTACCACCACATTCATAATCTTGTGAAATTATTTTTTCAAATGACATTTTCTTCATAATCATCAACATTTACTACCTTTTCGTGTTCTTTTATTTTAATAATTTTTTTTTTATATGTATATTTCTTCTTGGCATTCTATCTTCTTAGACTTATAACAATAGTAACAAAAGAAATTATTTGCCAATTAATTAAAATTTGAATTCAGACAGAAGTCCCACAAAATAAAAAATAAAAATAAAAATAAAGAAGAAGAAGCAACCGATTTTGTTTTAGAAGGTTGATGAATACGTGGGGGTAATGGGTTTTGGTGGAGTGTTTGTTATTGGTAGTTACAATTTTTGTTAGTTTAAAGAATGCTAAATGACTCTTTTAACATTTTTTTTTTTTTTTGTCTTTTGTAGGAAATAAATTTAAATTTAAATAAAGCTATGTTATTTGAGAATTTCTATGAGGATATTTTGGTACATAAAATGGTGAAACTTAAACAGGAAAATCTTGTTATTAGTAATACTAGTCGTAGACCTGCGCGTTGCACATGATAATTTTTTAGGATAGTCTCATTAAATATATATAATTTATTATTATTATTAATGTTTTAGTTATTAAAAATTGGTTTTTCATTGTCTTCTAAGACAATAAAAATCTTACATATACTTTAATGTGAATTTTTACATATACCTTAACTAAACTCAATATATTCTACTTCTTTAGATGAGTAAAACCATAGACTACTACTCCATAATGATAGTGGCTAATTAGTTTCATCACTTTTTTTATGATCTTATTTGTAACGTTTCTTACCATTATCATATATTTAATGGATGATGATTTGCATAACAGAGATGTTAAATGAGAGGTAGTATTGTTCATTAGGGAAGGAGGTAGACATTGACTTCGGGGAGCAATGACACCCCAAAATTTTTTAGCAATTTCATTTTATAAAATTACACTTTGCCCCCGTTAACAATATGATTGATTCTTTTAAGAGTAATACTATAGCTACAAACTTTTCTAAAAAAACTTTTACTGAATGGCTGAGATAGCAAATTCTTATTAGTTTGCATCTAGGCCCACCACTTATATCACCTTTTTACTTATCAATAATCACTCACCACATCATCAATTTGTAAGAACATTTGCAAGTCTAGCATTTTCCTTCTTTTTAAGGCCATAAAAAAATCAATAGATCTAAATCTAAAACAAAGTATACAAGCTCAAAAAAATTAGCCCAACGATAAAAATTACCAATAGTAAAGCTAAAAAATATTAAGCCCAGTCAACCTATTTTACCCAAAACAAACAACCTTTCCCTTTTAAAAATCTTAAACAAAATAATTTTTTCCTTATCCAGCATGCCTCTAACAAAGACCGAAAAAAAAAAAAATTCTCAGTGGTTAAGCAACAAAGTCGAAGGTTAAAGCCACCACACACAACCAGTAGCAGAGAGGCTCCCCCTAACTCCAAGTCCTAACTCCGTCCCTCTGTGTGTGTGTGTGTGCGTGCGCGCGTGTGCACGTGCGCGTGTATGTGTATTATAAATAAGGTTAAATGAAATTTCAAAAAAAAATTATAAAATTTTCTAACTTTATTTCCTATGTAATTTTATTATTACAGGAGAACATCTCCTTTTTATTTATAATTGAAAATATGGTTTCCATAGTTAGAGTTTGATTAGTTTTAAGTTTTAATGTAGTACTATGATTGTATTTAATTGTCAATTATTAATTTAATTTTTTAAGTGAATGTAACGGTTGATTTTATTACATTGTAATGTTTTAATGTTCTTCACCATATTATTAAAATCATGTTATGTAATAGAATAATATTATATTGTTATATACTATCTTTAGTTCTTTATAATGCAATAGGATAACATTTAACAATCAAAGAAAACAAAAACAAAATTAAAATTAAAATGAAACACAAAACTAAATCACCTCAACCCAAAGTAGAATTCTAAAAAACACAAAAAATTTATCAACCTAAAGTAAAGATGCAAGAAAAATAAAATTCAACAAAAAAAATTGAGAGAGAAATAACTTTTTTTTTTTTTTTTTTGAGAGGTAAAATTATGCATAGAATGGAAAAGAGAATTATATATATATATATATATATATTTTTTAAGCCAAAACTAAGAGAAAATTCAATTAGATTCTAATTTGAATCTTAATTGAAGTCTAATTTTATGCCATGTGACATTTCAATTTTCTTAATTTTTGTGCAGGTATTTACTACTCATTGCAAAAATCGAAGAGTCCATTTAAAAAAAAAAAAAAAATGAATGCGAAGGATTTCATTAAGCAAAAGTGTTGATACCGTATTTTGTCCACTCTCGATTTGCATACTAGACCCTGAAAAACCCAAAATATCATTTTCTCTCCATGGGGTCAAGAGAACATATATAATGGCGTGATGCGACCCGTTCGAACACTAGAGCGCTCAAAGTGCCTTTTTCAACCAAAATGACCAAAGTGCCCTTGGTCAACCGAAGGTAAAACAAGGTCAAAATCCTTACAAGACAACATTTTTCATGGTTTTATATCAAACCCAAACTCCTCAGAGATTTTTAGCAACTTTGACCAAGTTTGACCTGCAGTTGACTCCTGATGGGCCCCAGAAACCCTAATTATGATCCAGTCATCAGAACGGGTTGAGACCAATGCTATTGCAAAAATGATCAAATCCTCATTTCAATGACTATTCATGAGTCAAAATCGGAGCTAGAATGGCTAAGATATCATGAAAAGCAAGTTAATGCACCTATTGATGTACCACTAACTTCCGGGAGCCATAACTTTTGATTCGACTGTTGGATTTTCAAGTTCCATACCTTTTCAAAAACAGGAAGTCAAGATATTTGCAAGGGTTTCAAGATTAACCTAATCCATGACCTTTGAAGGTGGCGGCCCTTGAAGGGCCACCGCCTCGAAAAGTGTGTTTGGGCTAAAAAGGCCTTAGGCACCCTTCAGCGTAAGAGTGTAAGGCTTCAGAGGTTCCGTAGGATAAGAGAGTCCTTTTGCTTTGGAATTTGGCTAGGGCCATCTTTCTGACATCCATCTTTAATAAATCATCATCAGTGGGCTTATAGCCTAGCCCAAAAGGTGGTGTGGCAGTAGGAATTGCCAAGTCTTGAATGGTTGGTTTCTTCACAGCTTTCCCCAAATTCATCCTAGGAAGGTAGTTCATCATTCTCATCATTGCTACCACATTGTTGTTATCATAAGGAGCAAAGTCCATTGGGATATTTTCAACTTCTTCTTCTCTCTTTTCAAAGCCAAGCTTCTCGATTTCAAAGCCATCTAAGGTCAATGGCTCCTTCTCAGAATCAATACCATAAACGGGTTGAGGTACGGTCAAAGTATCTCCATAGATGGTCACAATAGCCCCTTCCCTTCATGTGGAAACTGAACCTTTTGATATAGGGAAGAAGGTACAGCCTCTGTGTCATGGATCCATAGTCGCCCAAGGAGCATATTGAAGCATGAGGCTATATTAAGGACCTGAAAATCCACCTTCTTGACCATGGTCTGATGGTAAGCTCTAATGTAATGGTTCCCAAGACTTCTCTTCTACTGTTGTCGTATGCCCTCACCTGTTGATCGATAGGCACAAAGTTTTCAATGCTCAGGCCAAGCCAGCTTGCAGTCTTCAAAGGACAGACATTCAAGGCACTTCCATCATCTATTAAAACCATTGTTATCCTTTTCCCCATGGAATCCACAGTGGTATGCAACGGATCGTTGTGGTGCTTCCCCTTCTTGGTTAGATCCTTGTTGAAATAGGAAATAGTGAGTTCCCTATTTATGGACCCAATCATAGCATTCAGATCTTGGGAGGTTGTGGTTGTTGGGACTTGGATTGGTTGAGAAAGTCTACTAGGTTTTGTCGGTATTTGTATGAGGCCATGAGTAAGCCCCATAAGGATATGTTGGCTTATGTCTTTTGCAATTGCTTGAGGACTTCATCTTCTTCTTCATTTTGAAGTGTCTCCCCCCCCCCTCCTTGTGATGTGGAAAATTTTGGTTGAATCATGGGGATCAGTGTCTCAGGGTTTGAAGTGTCTCCCCCCATTTGTAGATGTTTGGTTGTTTTCTTGGGCTTTGAAGTGTCTCCCCCCGTTTGTGGATGTTTGTCTGTTCTTTTGGGGTTTGAAGTGTCTCCCCCCATTTGTGGATGTTTGGCCATTCTCTTGGGGTTTGAAGTGTCTCCCCCCATTTTATGGATGTTTGGTTGTTTTCCTGTTCTGGTACTTCATTCCATATGTCATATCCTGTGACGGTAGCAGATGTTCTATCCATTAATTCTTCCCATGTCATCATGAAACACCCAGGTAGGTCATAGAGCAAGTTAGATGGGTCTTCGGTCATCAAGCAATTAACCCTTGGTCCTTTCCCAAAATTGTGATTGGGCAAGGGATTGTTAGTGATGCTAGGCCTTGTAGGTGGCGCAATCACTTTATTGTCTATTAGGTCTTGAATTGCGTGATGAAGGGTGAAACAACGGTCAGTTTCATGACCAGGTACTTGGTGGTAGGCACATCTTTTATTCTTATAAAATCCTGAGGGCAGGGGGTTTGGAATTGGTCTTGGGTCCAAGGGTTTCAGTAATCCTTTTGCCTTTAGCTTATCAAACACTTGGCTCATGGGCATGTATAACTCATGAAATTCTCTCTTCGGTCTAGGCCCTTGGGATATTTGCACAGGGACAATGGGTATGATCAATTGATAAGGATCATTTTTATGAATATTGGAAACCTCTGTAATTTTAGAATTAGATCCTACATTCTTTCTAAACTTTGGAAGGTCATTAGTCTTTATAGTACCATTGTTTATAGCATCTTCAATTTGAGTTCTAGTAGCAATTAAAGCCTTAAAATTGGGAAAATATTATGCAAACAAATTATTTATGGTATACAGGCAATAAGTTCTTTACAACCATGGTTAACTATTCTTCTTCACTCAGCCTACTCATCATCTACGCTACCTTGGCTCTCCACTTGGTGATGAAAGTAGAGAAGGATTCTTTCGACTCTTGCTTGGTAGTCTCAAGGTCTCTTCTTGTGATGTCCACTTCCATATTGTACTTGTATTGCTTGTGAAACTTTCGTCAGATGTCCTCCTAACTTCTTGCTCTTGCATCATCCAGGTTGAGGAACCATCTAAGAGTGGCTCCGGTCAATGTGTTTTGGAACATCTGAGCAAGTACTTCCTCGATTGCACCTAAGGGTTGCATAGCTCTTATATACATCTTCAGATGAGACTTTAGGCAACCGGTCCCATCAAACTTGTCTAGATATGGCATCTTGAACTTGGGTGGCAACCTTGCATTGGGGAATAGGGAAAAAGAATCGTAATCCATAAGTTCCTTCGTCTTGCGAGCTCTTCTAATCATCTCCTCCATTTTATTCATCCTTTCGTTGATCTTCTTCTCACTCTCTAGGGCTGGTGGATCATGATTAGTATTGTCTCCCTCTTGATTGTTCTTCAAATTTTGAAACTATTGCATCATACAGTTCATATCTTCCCTCAATTGAATCTGACTAGCTACCATAGTGTTGAGTAGCTCTTGGGTGTTCATTGGTTCCTTTGTGTTTAGGTGTTCTCCCTATTCTGCCATATTACTAGGAGCTTCAGACCTCTTGTGACTTGAACTGTCTTGGAGGTCAAAGATGGGGTTGTGATGTTGTAGCAGTAGGGTTTCTTCTATGCTAGAAGGCTTCAGTATTGTGATGGGAGTGACAGGCTTGGAGCTGGAGCTACTGGCTTGAGTGTCGGACTTTAGTTCTCTTTGTAGCCTTCCTTCGGGTCTTGACCAGATTCTCCCCTAATGACAAGCTTGGTCGGGTTAATCAAAGCTAAGACCCCATTCATATCCATTAGTCAATCAAAACAAACCCATACAACATGTAATGCAATTTTAACCGGGACTGACCTAAGGATATGTTCTAAGTCATTATGTTGTAGGGTGGGTTTTGTTGTTTCATTGTTTCCCATGGCTAGGATGTTACACCTCCTAACTTGTAATGTAATGAACATTGCTTTGGTCCAAGCAGCATGGTTTATCCTTTATAGTCAGCAGGAAATGATCCAGTAACTTTGGGCTATGAGTTGGTGAGTTCACCACTGGGTACCCGAATCTAATGAAGACCAGTGATCCATGGTTACTACTCCACAAAATTGTTAAAATGGGTGCATACATTGTTTAAATGGCACACACTATGATAGCTAGGGAAAGATTTTAACAACCAATACAAACAACAAAATATCATACACCAAAATACAACATCCCATCAAACATAAATAAACAAACAAACAACTATATCATGTAAGACCATGCAAAACAAAAGTACATATTTAGTCACTTAAGTCTAATACGAAGCTTAGCCCTTGACATCTCTAGTGGACTCGCCACTGTGAGAGACGTGTCCCTTAAAAAAAGAGATTCAAGTGGTATGGAGTCACCACTTATTTTCCTTTATACAAAAAATAAGAAAAAAAATACTAATTACAAAATACATGACTGTAGTTCCATTCATTGATTGAATAACAATTACATATCTAGAAAATTGAAAAGTTACATAACTTTGGGTCCTAGTTACATTCTACCCAAAACAAATGAAGACAAGGCTAGATCTACTAAACCAAAAACCTAAATCTGGAGGCTAGGTTACGGAATGGGAAGGTGTTAGGCACCCATTCCGCCCAGACAAAGTATGGTCTTCTAGACTCTTGTGACCAATGTACTATGCTATGCATGTCATGCATGATATGTTGAACATGTGAATGAAAAATTAAATCACACATTTATGTATGGATGAAATCTCTTCTTTCGTTGAAAAAATCAGACCTGCTTTTATTGCTAAAAAAAATGATTTTGATTTGTCAAAATTTCAGATCTGCTTTGTGGGATGTAAAAAAAAAAAAAAAGGTTTTGTGAGGACAAAAATCTAGATTTGTTTTGTTATATTTAAAAAGAATGATTTTTTGATGACAAAAATTCAAATCTGTTTTGCAATATACTTTTAAAAAGATTTTCTAAGAAGAGAATTCCACTCGTAGTCTAAATTTATGTAATCATGAATTAAAATAAACACAAACACAACAATATATAATCTCTTTCTTTATTTCAACAATTTGCATGTATTAAGAAAATCAAATTTGAGAAAAATTTAGATCTACATCTCATATAGATGCAGATCTCTTTTTGTTTGAGAAAACTCAGATCTACATCTTAAGAAAGATGCAAATCAATTTTTGTATTGAGAGAAAATTCAGATCCACATCTTATAAAGATGCAGTTCTGTTTTGTTTTAAGGAAAATTCAGATTTGCATCTTATAAAGATGCAGATCTATTTTGTTTTAAGAAAAATAATTGTTCACATGCAACTTTATTGACATTCAAGCAAAAGATTATAACAATCATATAGGAAATATCATGCTTTAAACAAAAGGACAATTAACAATTCATAGATATTTGAAAAAGAAAGATATATAATATGCATCATCACATCACAAGAGAAAGGTGAAGGAAACAACCTCTTGCATGAGCACACTTTGTTCTTGAGAGGATGTTTTAGGGTTCAAAGAAATTTGTTCAATTCTCTTTGAAACTTAAAAACCCTAATTTTGCAGCAACACTCAGAGAGAAGATCAGAAAATATATGTGGTTTGAGAGTAAAAAATGTATGCCTCTCAGAGCATAAAAAAAAGGGTGCTGAATTATGAGGTTCAGTCTCTATTTATAGAGGCTAGAGGACTCTAAAAAATAGGTACGAATGATTAGGGTTTGAATCTGGCCGCATCCTTTTACAAAAAGGTTGAAAAGGGTGTGCCTTATCATCACCTGAAGGCCGTTGGGCCAAAGCCCACATGACGGCAATTCGGCACTCCAAATGTGCCGAATTGGCTCTTGGAGGCCGAATGCACCTTCGTGTTCGGGTGCCATTTGGTCTCTCCTTCTAGGGTTTCTTGGCCGGTCCTTGTACCTAGATGCATTTTCATCCTTTGTTTATGAATTTTTTTATTATTTCTTTTTTGGATAATTCGGGCTTTTTTAAGAGTAATTATCTTGAAGATAAATACCTTAAAATAAATCTCGATAAAGTTCAGATTATCCACAGCTTTATTATTATCCAATCATCCCTTTTATTTCCATGCACACATCCCTAATTTAAACACTAATTATCAACCAATCAAAAAATTTTCTAATTAATTTTAATTGCTTAACCAATAAGAATTAATTTAAATTAATCATGTGCAGTCGATTCTACCTAGACATAATGCATACTGACCATGCAAACTTGATCATGCGATATCTTTCGATCCGATGGTCCAATTCGGAAATCGGAAACACTGTTACGACCGTTAGAATCTCAAGATCATTTTTATATGCAATGAATGAATTAATGCATACAATGTAGGAACAAATTGATGCATGTGATGCAAGAATGATTTTTTTTTTTTTTTTTTGGGTACATGGATGGTCACTCTAGTAATCTTCCTTGATTAAATCATAGGTGCAAAATCGCATGTCTACACCCGGGCTCCGCACTGCTGGCGTAGTCACTTGTCTTTGGGGATTTCATCACCCCATCTATAGATGCTCAGACACAAACATCGACAGTGTTACCCATAGTTAGATCTGTGTTGATTTTGTAGGCACTTCTAGGTCCATGGGTGGATAGGAATAGCTGAAAAGGCCCCCTCGATCCTTCCTGCCCCACAACTTCCATGAAGGGAGGGGTACGGCGATCGAGTCCCCCTAGGATAGGAACAACCTACTAGTTAAGCCTTTGCATATAGTTGGCCTAGTTATGTCAAACCCGTAAAGACTAGATCAAGCCCAGAGCCCATGAGGACTAGGTAAAGCCCAAAGAGTGAACATCCAAGCCTAGGAAAGGATACTTTTATAGGACTAGAAGTCAGGGGAAAGTGTCTTGTAACAGGTGTGCACTTTTTGCTTGCGCTAAAAAAATTGTGCTCTAGTCCAAGTTCTTTTTATCCTGCCTTCATAGCATCCATGATTAAATCCCTAGGAAAAGCAACCCCATTGCTTATACATACTAGATCATACCCTATTCCTAAGGGCTTACAACCCTACAAGGGCATTCATGCATACATTAAATGGTTCTATCACCTAAATGTGCAAAGATAAAATTTGTGGCAAGTAACCGAAACTCCCCATGAGGAAATGCTGTTGAAACTGTCAAGAATTCCAAAGCATCAAGAGTTCAAGAGCTTTCCTAGAAAATATTCAAAAAGATTGCCTAGAAGCTTACATCATCAAAGAGATCACAAGAAGTTAAAATGGCCAAGAGGTTCCAATATCCAAAATGCCAAAAGATCCAAATTCTCAAGATGTCAAGATTGCCAAAGGTCCAAGATGTCAAGAATCCATGGGCTCCCCTAAGAGATCCAAGTGTCCAAGAGCTTCCTCGAGAAGTCCACATTATCAGAAGCCGAGCTTTTCCTCGTAATTGCATTGTAAAAGGCCCACTATTGGAGCCAATGAACCCAGCATTGTAAAAGCAAATATTGTACAAGCATGTAATCAAAAGAAGGGTCCTTCCCACATTGTTAAGCATGTCATGAAAGTTTCAGTTACTTGCCAATTTAGTGCATTAATCTTGCATCATTATAGAAACTCACCATGATAAATACTTGATCAAGGGTGCAAAAGCCGAATTTTTCTGAAAATGGTAGGTGCATGTTAAATAAAAAGGACATAAACTAACTTTATTTTGGTGTTGTTTTTCCACATTGTCAAGCGACCATCACATCATGATCCCATCATTACTAGGTCTCGTGTAAGAGAGATGTCTACTAATGGGCCTTCGACTCCCGAAGTGAGTCTTGCCGAGTTCACTCAGATGAAAGAGCAAATGTCAGAATTGATGTGTATGATACAACAACTAGTTGTATGAGGAGGAAAGAACTCCTTTGGTCATAGTTAGGGAAGTCCCCAAACCGAGAATGAAAATCAGCCCTTGCCAGGATAGGATCAGGGCCACAATATACCACCTCAAGGCAATGACCAAGAAACAGATCCTTCTAAGGACAAGGACCCTGAATCTGGGTATGGCCAAGTCAAGAGACAGGTGGAAACTCTAACTGAGAATTTCGTATCATAGAGGGCCCCATCCCCTATAGAAGTGTTGATCTAGATAGTTTGACCAACTTCCCTCAGGCCATTATGCCTCCCAAGTTCAAGGCGCCAAAGTTCGTCAAGTATGATGGTATAGGAGATCCTTGTGCGCACTTGCGCATGTTCTATAGGAAGATGGCTCCTTATAGGGATAATCACCCTCTGCTTTGCCAGATTTTCCCTAATAGTTTGACTAGCCTCGTGGCCACTTGGTAAGTGAGATTGGAAAAAACCTCTAGCAAGAGGGAAATGGCCAACTCTTTCCTAGAATACTATAAGTTCAACACCGAGATAGCTCCCGACCACACGGTCCTTATGAAAAAAGAGTGGGGAGTCTTTCTGAGAATATGCCTAGAGGTGGCGTGAGCTAGCCGCACAAGTGCAACCCCCTATGATGGAAAATGAGATGATTAAATGGTTCATTGACAACCTTAAGCCTCCTTACTATGAGAAGATGATCAGCACCTAAGTCACTCATTTTGCTAGCCTCATCCCTATTAGGGAGAGTATTGACGAGGGTATTAAGAGCAAGAAGATCATGGACCCCGAGTCTTTGAGTTCCATGGTTGAACAATAAGTCAAGAAAATGACTGGCCGCAAGACTAAGGAAGCTAATGTGCATATGATTGACAATACATCAGAAAGGCTTAGGGGTATTCCTTCTACTTATGCCACCTTAACTGCTAGACCTTATCAGCAATAGGTTCAGTCTACTTAAGCATCTAACCAAACCTTTAATCAGAAAGGGAGGCCAAACCCACTTCGTCCCCTAGAGAGGGAAAATCGAAAGTACACTCCGTTACCCATGCCCATGGCAAATCTCTACGCTTACTTGCTGGAAAGGAAGTTAGTGACCCCGATGTTTTCCAGGCCCAGAGAAGGCCCTCTATGACCTAGTTTTGATCCGTCCAAGAAGTGTGAACACCATTTTGGGGCCGAGGGGCATACTTTGGAAGAATGTTATCATTTGAGGGACCGTGTCCAGGATCTCATACACAACAAGTTGATACAGTTCAATAATGCAGCTGCTCCGAATATCATCATCAATCCTTTGCCTCCTCGTGAAGAAGGAAATATGAATGCCATCATCACATGGAAGAAAGGGTTCTAGATTTCTCGTCATTCCCATGGAAGGCCATGCTCCGAGCCTTGGTCCAAAAGGGCTACCTTGATCTTAAGGGTATGGGAACCCCATGATTTGATTAGGGAATCTGCTCATTTTGTGATAGTGAAGATAGGCATGCCCTGTTTGATTGTAAAGTGCTTCGAGCACAAGTTCAGAGTCTAGCTGACTGCGGTATTATCTAGATTGAAAAGGAAATTGTACGAATAGATGATTGCATGGCAACTAGCCTATGTCTGCTAGCTACCCAATCAGGAACCAACTATAATGCTATATTAGTTGGATTGAGGATGGATTGGGACGAATATCTACAGAAATGCCTTGGTAAGGTTACTTCAGCGCCTCCCTCTTCAGTAGTCATTAAGGAGATCATAGAATTACCTGCGGATTTAGAGTTATTAGATTTAGGAAAAAGGCAAGCCCCGCTAATCATCGAGGGATTCACTCCTCTGGTTCTTGCATTACTTGCGATCGTAGGGCCAGCTTCATCATCAGTTCAGGAGGGAACCGCTATTGTTCCTGCCATTCGAGGATTCGATCCTCTTATTCTTCTAAAGCTTGCCTCAGGAATCTTTGGGGTATCCAGCTTGAAAGCCCTTGAAGCCATTCTGCCAAGTCTGGTGGTCATTAATCCAAAAATGTTCTCCATAGTGCCCAATTTGCAAACTTAGGAGGGCGTTACCATTCGCATGCCAACGCCATTCCCTTATGAAGATAGCCAACATGTCCCATGGAAATATGACGTGTCCTTGATCTCCACTCAAACCGGAAAAGAAGAGGCCTGCTCCAATATCTCTTTAGGTCTATTTAGGCTTACTAGGAGTGGTTGTTGCTATACTCCTATGGAGCTAAAAAAAAGAAGGAAAGAGATTGGCAAGGGTATAGCCGAACTCGTCAGGAATAGGGTCACAATCGAAGAAGCCTAGAAATTCTTGAAAATTATCAGAAGCTCAGAGTACAGTGTGATTCAGAAGCTAAACAAGTCGCCAACCCATATTTCCATCTAGGTGCTATTGCTATCCTTTAATGTCCACCGTAAGGCTCTCTTGAAAGTCTTGAAAGAGACATGTGTCCTATAGGTGTCACAAAATCTTCCTTTGAGGGTATGGTCTCGACGGTGTTGGCCACCCATCAGATTTCCTTTATAAATGATGAGCTAACACCAAAAGGCAAAGAGCATACTTTGCCCATGCACATTATGGTAAAGTGAAAAGATATGATCATCTCCAGAGTACTAATTGAGAATGGATTAGCTTTGAATGTTTGCCATATGTCTAACATAGAGCGTTTGAATGTGGATACCTCTCTTATCTGCCCTACAACCATAATTATTAAAGCCTTTGATGGCACTCTTCGGGAGGTGCAAGGTGAGATTGAATTAGCAATTGGAATCGGCCCCATGATTTTCATGGTCAACAAAGGAGGTTTCATGATTTTCATGCTGCTTTAATTGAACTCTTGAACAACAAAGGAGGTTTCGGTTTGGGGTACAACCCCTTCGATGAAGAAATTTTTTAGGAATGTCCATTCCCCACATCGGGGTCACTTATCTGGCTTCGGCCGAGGTCATTAGATCAGAAATGGCACAGTAATCATGTGATGAGGAATCAGACCTAGCTTGTCTCATCCGCTTGTGCCCTGAAGAATTCTCAATGAATGCCATCATATCCCCAAGGGATGATCTAACTTCTACTATCTGGCCTTGTGTGCTAGGCTAGACAGTAGGCCATTGGACTATCAAGCCCTGCTTTGTGGTTGCACTGGTTGAGTAAGTAGTGTTCCATCATCGTGTGGTTGGGTCCTCCAATTGCCTAAAAGAGTTGGAATAGCATATCTAGTTTGTTTTGCATGTTCATTTCCTATTTTCTGCATTCCTTATTTGCGTTTCCCTTTTTATCATTATCAGGCATGAACTTTGTTATCTCCCTGTCTATAACCTATTAATGAAAATTATCTAGCAAATTATTCAGGAAATCCTTGCATTTATCTCTTTATTTGCTTTTCCATGAATGTGTGTGTGCAAATTGTCTTATGTTTCCCTGTATATGTTCCGTTCTATAGGATCTATTTTGATTCCAAGCGGGTACATTGTCCGGTTGCCATAACGAGGATATTGATGACGTGAATGAGACAATAGAGTTGGAGCATGATATTGAAGGATTACAGGAAATTCTGAATACGCCTTGTGATATTTTGGAAGCTCTAAACAGAGAGAGCACAGGGTCCAAGCCCAACATAGAAGAGACAAAAGTGGTTAACCTTGCTGATGAAGGTGAGAATGAAAAACCTGTCATGATTGGGGTAAACTTTCCTAAGGACTTGAAACATGAGCTTATAGCGCTACTCATGGAATTCAGAGAGATTTTCGCTTGGTCCTACCAAGATATGCCAAGGTTGGATATTGAGATTGTCGTGCACAGAATTCCAATTAAGCCAGAATGCCTTCTAGTGCAGCAAGCCCTTAAAAGGATGAAATCTAAGATCATTTTGAAGATCAAAGAGGAAGTAGAAAAGCAGTTGAAAGCCGGTTTCCTTACCATGATAGCCTACTTAGATTGGGTTGCCAACATTGTTCCTGTGCCTACAAAAGATGGGAAAGTACGCATGTGTGTCGACTACAGGGATTTGAACCAGGCTAGCCCCAAGGATAACTTTCCATTGCCACATATTGATACCCTGATCGATAATACCGCTACCAACAGATTCTTCCCCTTCATAGACGGATTCTCAGGCTATAATCATATCAAAATGGCCGAGGAAGACAAAGCTAAGACGTCATTCACCACTCCTTGGGGAACCTATGCATATGATGTCATGCCATTCGGCTTAAAGAATACTGGTGCTACTTATCAGGGAGCCATGGTAACCTTGTTCCATGATATGATGCATAAAGAGATCGAAGTTTACGTGGATGACATAATTGCCAAATCCCGCACTGCAAGGGATTATTTGGTAGATTTGAGAAAGCTGTTCAAGCGCCTTATCAAGTACAGGTTGAGACTAAACCCTAACAAATGCGTCTTTGGAGCTAGTTCAGGGAAACTACTTGGCTTCATAGTTAGCTAAAGAGGAATCAAAGTGGACCCAGCAAAAGTCCAAGCCATCCGAGACATGCTGACACCGCAAACTGAGAAACTGATTCGTAGCTTCTTAGGCAAAGTCAATTACATAGCTTGCTTCATAGCGCGGTTAACCGCCATATGTGATCCACTGTTCAAGCTCTTGAAGAAAGACACAAAGATAGAATGGAGAAATGAATGCCAAGCGGCCTTTGACAAGTTTAAGTAGTATTTGTTGAACCCTCCTGTTTTGGTTCCCTCGACGCTAGGATATCCATTGATCCTCTACCTAGTGGTACAAGAAACCTCCATAGGTTGCATGTTAGGCAAGTGGCTAAGCCTGACCAGAGAGAAAGGGAAATTTACTACTTAAGCAAGAAGTTCACCAGTTGTGAAATCAACTACATCACGCAAGTTACGGCAGTATATGCTTTATTACACCATGCGGCTCATTTCCCACATGGATCCCATTAAGTACATCTTTGAAAAGCTAGCTCTTATAGGGAAGATTTCCCATTGGCAAATGTTGCTCTCCGAGTTCGACACTGTGTTTGTGACAAGAAAGGCCATCAAGGGCCAGGCCATAGCTGATTACCTAGCGTACCAACCGTTGAATGATCTAGACCTTTCAGAATCCCTCTTCCCCAATGAATGTCATGGCACTAGAGCCAGAACCAGATAGTATGGAACCGTGGTGTTGGAAGCTTTGTTTCGATGAAGATGCCAATTCGACCAGAAATGGAGTGGAAGCAGTCTTAGTTTCCCTCAAGGGCTAACAAATCCTTGTTTCAGTCAAGCTAAATTTTGATTGCACCAACAACGTCACAGAATATGAAGCATGCATAGTCGGCCTGCAAGTGGCCCTCGAGTTCGGCACCTATGACTTGAGCGTCTTTAGGGATTCCTTGTTGATCATCTCCCAAATCGAAGGAAAATGGCAAGCCCAAGACTCCAAGTTGATTCCATATCAAAAATGTGTCAACTACTTGATTCTGAAATTCTGAGACATCACATTTGCCTATTTTCCCCGAACACACAATCAATTTGCAGATGCCTTGGCTACCTTAGCTAGCATGGTCAAGTTATCAAAAGGCAATGATATGCGAAAATTGCGCATAGAAGTCCGTGGCGTTCCAGCCTATTGCATGAACATCGAAGAATGAATGAGTGTCGAAATCAAAGCCGACGGAAAGCCATGGTACCATGATATCAAGGCTTATATCAAGAACAATGAATACCCGCTCAGTGCAACGGACAGTGAAAAGAAGTTTATCCGGCGCATGGCCTGCTAATATTTCCTAAGTGGAGAAGTCATGTACAAAAGGAACCACGATTCTACCTTGCTTCGATGCGTAAAAGCCCTTGAGGCTAATTATCTGATGGAAGAGATGCATGAAGGCGTACTTGGAGCTCATGCCAGTGGACCCCTGTTAGCCCGTAAGATTATGAGAGCTGGTTACTACTGGCTCACCATGGAAAGTGATTGCATTAAACATGTGAGGACATGCCAACGTTACCAAGCCTATCATGGCAGGAAGAACGCTCATCCTTAGCCTTTGCACTCTTTAGCAGCACCATGGCTCTTCTTAGCCTGGGGTATGGATGTCGTCAGACCCATGATTCTGAAAGCTTCAAATGGTCATGAGTACATCTTAGTGGCCATTGATTATTTTATAAAGTGGGTGGAAGCCGCTTCGTACAAAAGCGTCATTCAAGCAGTGGTAGCCCGGTTCTTGAAACATAACATTATTTACCACTACAGAGTGCCAAGAGAGTTTATTAAAGATAATGGGCGAACCTAAATGGGAAAATGATCCAGGAAGTCTGCTAACAGTTCAAGATCGAGCATAGAAATTCGGTTCCTTATCACTCTCAAATGAATGGTGCAGTGGAAGCCGCTAACAAGAACATAAAGAAAATCTTGGTGAAGATGACAGACACATATAAAGATTGGCATAAGTACTTGTTGTTTGCCTTGTGTGCATATCATACTTCTGTTCGTATTTCCACGAGTGCGACCCGTATTCATTAGTATATGGCATGGAGGTCGTCCTCCTCGCAGAGGTAGAGATCTCGTCTCTTAGGATTTTGTTTTAGACAAAGCTGTCAGAAGCTAAATGGGCCCATTCCCAATATGAACAACTGAACATGATAGATGAAAAGCGCATGACCGCAATATGCCATGGACAGTTGTACCAACACCGTGAGCATTCAACAAGAAAGTTAGACCCAGGGTCTTCGAAGAAGGCAATCTAGTCTTAAAGAAATGCAACCAGGCCATGCCTGATTGCAGAGGAAAGTTTGCCCCAACCTATAAGGGCCTATATGTGGTAAAGAAGGCCATTTCCGGAGGAGCCTTGATTCTAGCCGACATGGATGGGCATGACTTCAACATGCCCACCAATTCTGACGTCGTCATACGGTACTTTGCATGAAGAAGCCTCTTAGTGCACCTCATTTCTATGTTTTTATGTCAACCCAAAAAAGAAAAAAAGGAACAAAAAAAAAATGTAAAAAGGTAGATTGAAAACTCGAAAGGGCGGCCTACGCAAAAGGAGAACCAAAAGAAAGAGAGCGAGAAAAAATATAAAAGGTAGATTGAAAACCTAAAAGGGAGGTTAACGCAAAAGGAGAGCAAAAGAAAGAGCGTGAGAGAGCCTGGTAGATTGAAAACCCGAAAGGGCAGTTTAGGCAAAAATTAAGGCAATCACCGTTGAACTACGTGTGACCTAATCCTTCCTATTGGAGGTACGTAGGCAGCCATCTTAGTTCAGTCACATCTTAAAAGAAAAATCAATCATCTTGGCCTGCTTGAATTTTTGCTTAAGATCAGAAAATTAGATGGATCCAGCATCCAAGACAAGATATGAAGACACCTCCGAGATTGCTCTATGTCTACAATACTACCACGACCCGATGGTCTACTTAAAATGTTTTGGCTCATGCCAATGGGGAAATGTACCTCAATGGGAAAAGGAAAAGATCCATTTAGAATAGGATGTATCCTTGGAAAAATAAGATATTGATATGCATGGATTTTACATTTATCACTTATTTGTATAATCATGCATTTTCAAAGCATTTGACTGCATATTCATTAACATGCCTGTATTGTGCCATTCAATTTCTTTCGTGCATTCTGGTATCAAAACATGAAAACTCATTGTTAGGTTCTAAGGTCTTAGGATTTTATGTATTTAGAACTCTAATTTATAATGTTGGCAAACCATGATCAAAACATTGTATTTAGTCTTATTTAGACTTGCTCAAAGTTGGTTTAATATTGTAAAGTTGGAATCGAGTGGCTGCAGAAGTACTTGGGACTTTTGGCCTGGCTCAATCGATCGAAGAATAGACTCGATCGATCGAAAATCGCACAGGTTGATTTTTCTACAGAATTTCCAACTCAGCCCTACTTCATTAAACGTTTAGGGTTTTATGTTTTTACCCTAGGTATATAAACTAAACCCTAGCCACGTTTTTGGAGGTTGTCCATATTGCTTTGTTGCTCATATTTGCTGTTTTGTGTGAATCTCTTGTGAGATCTTTGAGGAGCTTTCCTTTACACAAAACTTAGGGTTTTCATAGTAGAGATGATTTCAACATCTTGAAGATCATTACTGTTGCAACCATTGGAACTTAAAAGAAAAGCAAGCGGGGAGCTTGTAGCTGATTGAGGAATTCAAGAAAGAAGTAGTCTGTGGATTCGGAGCCTGCGCGTGGTCGTGTCAGGAAGTTCTACTGGTGGGTAGCATTAGGAAGTCGAACGGGGAGCTTGTAGTCCTTTTGTAAGAACTTCAATTCTTTCATAGTGAATTCTGTTATGCCTTGAGGATCGGTGGGTCAAATCCTCCCCAGGTTTTTACCGTGTGGTTTCCTGGGTGATCATATCTTGTGTTATTTATTTTCCGCTGCATTATTATTCTTGATATGATTGTTTGGATTGTTTTAACCTAGAATTGCTTAATTTGACTAAGTAACAACTTGGCTAATTAATCTAGGCTACGCAATCTGGTTGTTTAAGGGGTCTAAATTTCCGTCAAGTGGTATCAGAGCAGGTAGCTCTTTTTGTTTGAGATTTCTAATCTCTGAGCTGATCCTTGACCCCTGTTGTCATGGAGCATGGACACTCTCTTTTTGTTCCTCCTCACTTTGATGTGAACAACTATGCTTATTGGAAAGTAAGGATGAAAGCATTCCTGAAATCCATTGATGAAAGGGTTTGGAATTCCGTTGAATACGGATGGGAGAAGCCCGCTACTCCTGTAAGTGAGTGGCAAACTTCTCAAAAAGAAGCAGCTGGATTCAATAGCAAAGCTATGAATGCCATCTTTAATGCTGTTTCTATGGAGGAATTTAAGAGGATCTCTAATGTTGAGGTTGCTCATACTGCTTGGAAAATCCTCCAAACTGTGCATGAAGGCACAAAGGCAGTTAAGATAAACAAATTGCAGCAATTAACTTCTAGGTTTGAAAGCATTAGGATGTCTGATGATGAATCCTTTGATGAATTTTATGCCAAACTGAATGATATTGTTAATTCTGCTTTTAATTTGGGTGAAATCTATGATCAACCTAAAATTGTTAGGAAGATTCTTAGATCTTTAACTGAAGATTTTAGACCCAAAGTGACTGCCATCACTGAAAGCAAAGATGTGGACTCCATCCCTGTTGATGAGCTTGTAGGATATCTTCAATCCTATGAGTCTGACCTACCTAAAGTGAACAAATCCAAATCAATGGCTCTTAAGTCAGTTGATGATGTTGATGGTGGTGGATTTGATGATGAGCTCTCTGCTACAGAGATTGCCTATCTTGCCAAAAATTTTAAGAACTTTCTTAGGAATACAAATAGAAAGGCAAGAGGTACTTACACTGCTGAACCTAGAAATTTTAGGAAGAATAATCCCACTAAGGTTAACAATTTTGAAAAACCTAGAGAAAATTTTGGTCAATCTTCTAATAACTCTTTGGGTCCTCAGTGTTTTGGCTGTCAAGGGTATGGTCATGTGAAATTTGAATGTCCTACATTCTTGAGGTCTAAGGGTAAAGTTATGGCTGTAACCCTTAGTGATAATGAGGTTTCTGATGATGAGTCCGGTGGTGACGAGGATGGAAACTTCATTGCTTTCACGGCTACTGCTATAGTCAATGAAAGCATATCTGCTGAAGAGAACCCTTCTGATGGGGAACTCTCTGAAGATGCAGATCTTCAAGAGGCCTATAACAAACTTTGCAAAATTCCTGCAAAGGATGCTATGAAAGTTGAACTTGGCCTAAAGAAAATTGATTCTCTTGAGCTTGAAAAGAGAAATTTGCTTGTTAAACTGTTTGATGCTAATGAGCTTTTGAATAATGTTAAATCTGGGAACATGATTTTGCTTGATAAAGTTAGAACTTTGGAACATGATTTATCTGTTGCTAGATCTGCTAGTTCTAAACTTGATCACATGCTGAATGTTCAAAAGTATCCTTCTGATAAAACTGGGTTAGGATATGTTGAAAGCATCTTTGACTCTGCACCACATTCCACTACTTTTGTTCCTTCTTCTTCTTCTGAACCTTCTGTGAGTGAGGTTGTGAGTGAAACTGTCAAACCACCTGTGAGTGAGGTAGTTAAACCTGTAGAAGTTTCACCACCTAAGAAGATTAGGGTAGACCTAAGAGAATCTAAACCTAAGGAGCCTACCAAATCTAAGGACAAGATGCATGGTAAACCTGCTTGGGTTTGTCATTATTGTGGTAAGTCTGGACACATTCGTCCTAACTGTTACAAGCTTCAAGCTGATAAGAGAGCAAATAAACCAAAAGTGCCTGTGTCTCAAGCACAAGATCCTATGGCATTAATTGGTGAATTGGTAAAGGTGTTAAACCTTTATTCCAATCCTGGAGTTGGGAATCACTCAAATGTGAATAAGAACTCCAATGCTCGTGGTGCATCTAAAAAGTTTTGGATGCAAAAGACTCGAACTAATTGAGTCTTTCTGACATGGTCCTTGTGCTTCATTGCTCTATTCTTTTGTGACCATTGTTCTTTGGTTTTTTGTTTTTTTTTGTTCTAGGACTTGCATTGCATTACATTCATGCATTTCACTCTAGGATTTATTTGTTTTCTCTTTTAATAAATTAAAAAAAAAAAAAAAAAAAAGGGAAAAGGAGGAAGCAAAAATTATGTTTAACATGATGTGTCTTGGTTTTTGAAAACAAGGTTGGTCTATATTTTTACACATATCATGTCTTGTGTACCTTGTTTAACTTTGATGAACTTATCTATTGCACTTTACTAGTTAAAGCTTTGTAGTGCATGTTGTGTGGGAAAGATGTTTATGGTGTTTATCACTTTGTCTTGATCTTAAAGTCACATGTTATTTGACTGTCGGACTTGATCCTTTTGAGAAAGGCATAAATAACCATCTCACCACTGTTCACTAGCCAATCATGAACACCTTAGTGCATATCATAAGATTTTGTGCTCGAGAAAGTGTAGCACATGCACAAAAAGAACATAAGGTGTAGCCTCTGTTAAATGCTTAATAATTAAAACTGGTGTGTACTATTAGGCTTAATGCCATTTCACATAATCTAATCTGGTGTGTACTATGAGGCTTTATGCCAAATTTCACCTAAAATAATGGGGCAAAATACAAGAAACTTACATGATTGCAAGCTTTTGTTCTAGGAGATGTGGGAGTTATAGGATGTAACTCTTTAGGTGATAGTCTCTTTTGAATTCTATGTGATGAATTTTGTAGACTTTGTGATTGATTGCTATTCACATATCACCTCACATGTATCTCAAGTTTTTGCTAGTATCACACACTACACAAGTTACTCTTTGTTAAACACTGTACATGCTAGTGTGTGTGTTTTCGGTCTGACCAACCAAGTTTGAAAATATCTTGAGATTTATGCACAACATATTTGTTGCTTGAGAAAATTCAATGGGAGAATGATTGAAACTTGTTTTTGAGAAAATTGGGTTCAAAATTTTGGGTTTTTGAAAGAGCATTCCATCTCATACTCATGCATTTTGTTTCTTCAATTTAATGCTTTGAGGAGTTATTTTCAAAATTAAGTTTGTGTTTTTCAAAATTGTGTTTTTTCTCAAAATTTAGTGAGCCTCTGCCCAGTTCGATCGATCCAGTCTGATTTTCGATCAATCGAAAAAGTGTTTTAATTTGTCTCAAAATGACTGTTTGTTTCGATCGATCGAATGTGATTTTCGATCAATCGAAAAAGTGCTCTAGGTTGTTTCAAAATGACTGGTTCATTCAATCGATCGAATGTAATTTTTGATCAATTGAAGATCGTGGAAAAGCTTTTTTAAAAGATCAAATCTGACTTTTTCAAACACTTTTCAAATCTTTTTCAAACTTTTTCTTTCTCTCTCCGACGAGGCAAGCTCAATAGTTGCATTTTTTGTTGTTTTCCTCCGAAGTTTTTGCAAAGAATCTCTTTCCTCAAGCCGGTAAGACTCTTTTGCCCTTCCTTTTGAATTTATTTTCATCTTTTCATGCATAAATTCATGCTTTTAGGGGCGATTTTCGCACTTTGCAATTTTGGGATTTTCTGTTGATTCAAGCCATATTTTATGCAATTGATCATTGGATTTTTGTGGGGACACATCATAAAAAGGATCCTTGGTGGTTAATTTGATCAATTTTGAGTTTGGTGAAAAATTGAAAAATCTAGGGTTTGTTCTTGATCCGAATTGGGGCTTTTGTTAAATTGGGTAGAATTTGCTGAAATTGGTTTGTTGTATTGGTGTAATTAAGCATTATAATCTATGTGCTGTGTTTTGTAATGCTCAATTCATCAATTTGGTTAAAAATTTTTCAACAAGTGGTTTCAATTTTTGGGATTTTTTTATGGAAATTCCCTGTTCAAGCCAATTTTGTCAAATTACTCTCAATTAAACTTAATTGTTTACTGCATTAGATCATGCATCACAACATTTTATTGTTCATGCATCATATAGATTTTTTTTGTTCTATATTCTTTATTATGCTAATTTGCAGTCTGCCCTTGGTTTTGTTTTCTCTTGTTCTTTGTGGTTTTCTCTTTGTGTCTCTGTCCTTTCCTTAGCACTATGCCTAGGAAGACTAGAGCCCGTAGGAATGTTCCCTCACCTTCTCCTTCACCCCCTCCATCCTTTGATAGTGAGAAGTTTTCGAGTGAGAAAAACCAAGAGATTTTTGAGAAGCTAAATCTTAAGAGAAAGATATGGGCTGAGCGTTCTGTTCATTTAGATGAACTTGATCCTGCCATTAGGGCAAACTTCGAGTGTAGGGGCTGGTTACCCTTGGTGGATGTTTCTGATCCTCCTCCACCTTCTGCCTTGATTAGAGAGTTCTATTCGAACATCTCTATCCGCATCTATGATTCCAACACTCTTGTCAAGAGTTGGATACGAGGCGTAGAGTACTCCATTACTCCTCGGGTAGTGGCTGATGCTCTAGGGGTACCATTGGTCCAGCATCCTGTCTATCCATATGCTGAGTCTCCCGAGATTAGCGATGTTTTGTCTTACATCTCTGGTACTACTGTCCAGTGGGGTTCTGATCCTCGGATCATTTCTGCTGAGCTCTCCGGGTTACACTATCTGTTCTTTAGGATAGCATGTCATTCTATCTGGCCCATTTCCCATGTTCACACTATTCCTCTTGAGAGGTGTGTATTTTTGTACGCTCTGGTTACTGATGCTCCTATTAGTTTTCCCCATCTTTTTCTTCGTTCTTTGAACGATGTTTATAGGAGTTCTTCTACTGCTTATGCTCTTGTACATCCTATTTTCATTCATAGGATTCTTCTCTATCTTGATCTTAATGGCTTTCCTTCCTCTGAGCCCGTTCATGTGATAGCTCCTATAGGTGCGTCTTTTCTTAGACAGAGGGCCGCTCATCTTCGAGCTGGTTCTAAACACCCTAGGTCTGAGCCCTCTAGTAGCGCACCTCCTTCTTCTTCTTCTGCAGGTCTTGCTGGTGAGGATATTACTGATCCAGTTGGTGATGATGATGCTGCTGCTGATGTTCCTCCACCTCCTTCGGCCGACTTCGATGTTCGTCGTACTTTGGAGACTGTCATGACTGTTCAGGCGGCTCATGGTCAGATTTTGGTGGACTTGATGGACGAGATTCGTGCTCTCCGAGCTGATTTTGCGCGTCTTCATTCATCCTCACCACCTCCTTTTGATGGCGACTTGTGATTGTCCTTTGGCATTCCGTCACAAAAAGGGGGAGTGGAGTTTTTGACTTGTAGTGGAGTTTTTGTAGTTAGGGGGAGATTTTTTTTGTTTTAGAGGAGCTTGTGGAGTTTTTAGATTGTATCTAGGTGCTTCACTTTGTATATCATTTTTGGGGTTATTCATGTTAGGGGAAGTAACTTTGATTAATATACATGTTATATTCATTGATTCTTGTTGCTTTGTGATTCACTGCTTATTGACTTATACTTATGAGTTGTTCATTCATATATGTCTTTATTTTGTGTTGTGTGAATCTTACAAGAATGTTATACCTGTTGTTTTACTCTTTTCTGTCACACATGCGTTTATGCGTTTGTTGAGTATTTCAGGATTATACAGGTTGATTCAACTAAGCTGCTGTCTACACTTGCAACTATGGATAGTAGTTAGACTGAATTGAATTTTATGAGCATTATCTTTGTAAAGGGCTTTTCATTTGTAAAAACTTTGAGCTGTTAATTAGGGTTTTGTCACGGATTGCCAAATGGGGAGTTTGTTAGGTTCTAAGGTCTTAGGATTTTATGTATTTAGAACTCTAATTTGTAATGTTGGCAAACCATGATCAAAACATTGTATTTAGTCTTATTTAGACTTGCTCAAAGTTGGTTTAATATTGTAAAGTTGGAATCGAGTGGCTGCAGAAGTACTTGGGACTTTTGGCCTGGCTCGATCGATCGAAGAATAGACTCGATCGATCGAAAATCGCACAGGTTGATTTTTCTGCAGAATTTCCAACTCAGCCCTACTTCATTAAACGTTTAGGGTTTTATGTTTTTACCCTAGGTATATAAACTAAACCCTAGCCACGTTTTTGGAGGTTGTCCATATTGCTTTGTTGCTCATATTTACTGTTTTGTGTGAATCTCTTGTGAGATCTTTGAGGAGCTTTCCTTTACACAAAACTTAGGGTTTTCATGGTAGAGATGATTTCAACATCTTGAAGATCATTACTGTTGCAACCATTGGAACTTAAAAGAAAAGCAAGCGGGGAGCTTGTAGCTGATTGAGGAATTCAAGAAAGAAGTAGTCCGTGGATTCGGAGCCTGCGCGTGGTCGTGTCAGGAAGTTCTACTGGTGGGTAGCATTAGGAAGTCGAGCGGGGAGCTTGTAGTCCTTTTGTAAGAACTTCAATTCTTTCATAGTGAATTCTGTTATGCCTTGAGGATCGGTGGGTCAAATCCTCCCCAGGTTTTTACCGTGTGGTTTCCTGGGTGATCATATCTTGTGTTATTTATTTTCCGCTGCATTATTATTCTTGATATGATTGTTTAGATTGTTTTAACCTAGAATTGCTTAATTTGACTAAGTAACAACTTGGCTAATTAATCTAGGCTACGCAATCTGGTTGTTTAAGGGGTCTAAATTCCTGTCACTCATCTCATAAATATATCTCATGAATATCATCATAAACATCTCTCTCCATCATCTCTTAGTTTCTAAGCGTGCCTAACAGACTAGACTATGCTTTAAGAACTCAAACAAAAAGAGGAAGGCCTTACACAATTGCCTAGAAATTTACGAAGGACCTTTCCATACATGGTGGGATACTAACTACATAACTCATGTGTAGGAACAGAATAAGTAGAAAAGAACACCAGTAAATTAAACGTGGCCCAAGCGATCAAACACGGCCTGACACAATCTCCCAAAACCAGTACGGAGAATCAGGTCATCATGAGCATGAGTGTGAAGTAACCTGGCTACATTAAAGCCCAAGTCTCTGGCAACCCCTCTGAGTCTATCATGTGAATGTCGAAGACGGACCAGCTCCCTCTCCATCGTGGAATCATAAGTAGAGCCCTGTCTCTGAGTCTCTAGTAAAGCCCGCAAGGTGTCCACCTCTACAATAGAAACTCTCAAAGCCTCATCCTTCTCAGCCAGCTTAGTTTGAAGGCGACGGAAGGCCAATTGTGGCTCACTAGGCTCATCACCTTTTCGCCCATACTCCATGCTCAAAGTGGAATGAATGTAGGCCCTCGCTTGTACTAGCTCCAATGCTAAACTATCAGCTCTGCTGCTAGCCTCAGCCCCACTGCCCTCCAATGTGGCTCTCTCCTCATCCTAAGCATCATCTACGATAGCCAATCTCTGAGGCTTTTTTTACTTCCTTGGAGTAAAGATTCCTCTAATTTAGCACTCGCCGTAGGGTGCGGTCGGCCTGACAGCAAACTAGATTGTTAGAAACTTTCTCTCGTGCATTCAAGACCACATAATTCCTACACTGGGTTAGTTTATCTTTGTGCATCTCATTCAGCACTTCTAGACCTTGAACTTCATTTTCTAAAGCCCGGTTCAAGGGACGGTTCAACCTCGTAATTAGAGTTCACAACAGAAAGACACTGGAGCCCGTTCTCAGCCATATGGTAGTTTTTCAGCTTATTTTGAAGATGGAAGAAGCCATTTCCCATAAGGTCACCCCAAGAAGCCTGCCTTTGAATCATTAAGCCCGCCTGGGTAATAACAGGAGAAATTAGTCCATACCACCTCATGGTGTGTCAAAGAAGATCACGTTCAGAATATTTGCATTCATATCCAGCATTTGGTAGGGTCTATGAAGTCAAGGCCATTTTCAACTAGTCTGCAGGCTTAGAATGCCACAAAACCCTAAACTGGGGTAGTTTATTTTGCACGGTTCCCTCTCCCTTGTCCAATATACAATAATGGGTCTGTCCCACTGAGGATGTCTCTCTCATGTCGAGAATTGCATGAAACCCTAAACTAGGGCAATTTATGTCACGTGATCTCTCCATTCTCTTTCCCTCCAATGAGACGATCATTGCCAACATCCACTGATAAATCCATGAAACTGCAGTGCAACACAAACAAGTGTGACCCAAACTGGTTCAAAACCATCATCCATAATGAAAATGCGATAGTGCATGCATATATTAGCAGCCCTCTCAAAAGCACTTTTCCTAAAGTCATACATTAGCCCTCTCAAAGGTGATATCCTAGAGCTATGCATGTAAGTCCTAATCAGAGGCATTGTTTTTCACATATATCAGCAGCCCTCTCAAAGGAATTTTTCCCGAAGTCATACATCACCCTCTTAAAGGCGATTTCCTAGAGCTATGCATGTAAGTCCTAATCAGAAGCATTGTTTTTCACATATATCAGCAGCCCTCTCAAAGGCACTTTTCCCTAAGCCATACACTAGCAGCCCTCTCAAAGGAAATTTCCAATAACTATGAATGTAAGTCCTAATCAGAGGCATTTTTTTTTCACATATATCAGTAGCCCTCTCAAAGGCACTTTTCCTAAAGTCATACATCGGCCCTCTCAAAGACATTTTCTAGAATCATACATGTAAGTCCTAACAAGAGGCATTGTTTCATACATACACCATGAAGCTACAAAGAGATGATATCATACATCAAGGCCCACTGTGGGGAAATATAATACACACATATCCAGGCCTATCATGAGGTGATACATAATATACATTCATAAGTGGCTCACCATAGGGCAATGTCTACAAGATACATGAAGAATACATACATGCCCATGCAAGGGCTACATCAAGCTACAAAAAAAGACCAACCCTATTGAGAATCATCATCCCTAAAATACTGGTCACCATCATCATCAACATCATTATCACCATCGCTTGCAAGAGAACCGATGGAAGGACCCTCATCGCCTAAAGTTCCTAAAGTATACCCTGGGTCCTAAGAAGGCCCCTGAGTCTGAGTAAAGGGGCCCCAACTGCCCGGTGGACTTGGAGGAGCTGGCGTATACCCAAGGTTGTATGGAGGAACAATGGGCCTCTGGCCTGGAATATGAAGCAAAGGTGGAACAGGAATACGAGCCGCTCGTAACTCTCCTATCAAAACCATGGTATAGCCATGAAACATTGCTAGCTCACTCTACAGCTGGCTCCCCTGTCTCTCAGCGACAGTAGCACAAGCCTCTCTATCCTTCTGCCAAAGCTCCTTCTCTCGAGCTAATGTCCGAGCAGTCTCCTGCTGTATGTGCACCTCCCTAGCAGTAACAGTAGCCTCAAGCTCAGTCACCCTGGTCTGCAAAGCCTCTACACGTAATCTCCACTCAGCTCCGTAGGCCACCTGAGCACGAATAATGCCTTCTAGCACTCTACCTCCACTCACAGGAACATCTCCAATGATAGGCCCTATGGGGGACTTTGCAAACCAAGTGGCATATTCCCGGTGAGTATCCACGTAGGCATCAAAAGAACTTGTCACATAAGCCGGGTTGTCCACGACAATGGACTTAAATGACAAGCCGAGGGGAGGTGGATCTCTAGGTACCCCGAAAACCAGCATGACCTGGTTGAAGGTCCTCTCTGCCAAAAAGAACTCCTAGCTCGATAGGGCCCAAAACCATCATTGTACCCTTGACTAGCCCATGGCAATGGTAAGTGCAAGCCTCCCTAACAATGAGTCATCATAAGGACAAACCACAAGTTCATCCCAGGTGACGCAATCTAAGGCCGCAAAGATAATGACCAGTTGCACCAGGACAACCCTAGTGATCGTATAGAGAGACCAAGCATATGCTCGAGGATACATTGTTGCTGAAAAACTCAAAAACCGTGGTCACAAAGCTGGGATGTACTCATACGCCCACCATGGTTTTGTATCTCATACAAAAACCATAGCGGAAGCAATTCAAGGATTTACTTCACTCATGAGAGATAACATGTAACCTTGAATTCTAGAACAAAGAAGAGAAAGCGTACCTTGGTGCAGTAAAATACAGAAACAAGACTTGAGAATGCTTTCAATCTTCATCTCAATTCCACACGGTGCCCAAGATGAGTGGTCTCTCAATCAGTCTTATGTATATTGATTTTTCTTTGGAAAAGTGTATTTCCAAGATTTTGTAGAGAAAAACTGTTTTCTCTTCCTTTTAATCATACGTACGTTTTAACTGCCTTGGTAGTTACTTTATTTAATAACTCTTATTAAATAAATAACTAATTATCTAATTGGGTTAGCCATTTGAGCCAACCCAATTGGGCTTAAGTGTGTGGCTTGAGATGGGACCAAAAGGACTAATAAGGCTCTAACTTCAATGGGCTTCAGACTTATCTGTCAACTCTTGACAAGCCCAAAGTTACCATTAATTATATAACAAGTACCACTATGGAAATATAATTGCACTCTAGGCTTTATTAATAAATTATATCCCAAGACTCTAATACGATATCATTTGACCCCTCCATGAAATATCCATAGTGAACAAAGTCATAATAAACTGTCACTTTGTAAACAACTATTTTATTCCTTGAGTACCTAGTTTAATCTTTTAGTTATTCATATTTATGAAATCTAATTTTATAAATATAAACTTTAGTAACTCTTTACTAAAGTGGCTAGCCCTGAATAACCAATTCTTATTAAACTTATCTCAAGGGGATATTTCGTGTCTCTACAAAAAGAGATTATGAATTCCATCTTGAGAATATGTGTTCCCTCAACACTACATGTGGTTACCCAACATACTAAGGTTTTGACCGTTAAACTATATCTCACTCTTGATATATCAAAGTAACCTACATTTCATGATCAGGTTCACTATCCTCTTAAGATTGAGAGTCTACGAAATTAGAAGCCGTGAGATTAATTATTCAAGTGACAGTTGTTAATTAAATAATTAGTCTCACAGTGGTCCAGTTCAATATGTCTTACACACTTAAATCATATTAACATATCAACTAGAATTCTCCACTTCCATGATCAAGAAAAACCATCTTAGTTGATGAGTTATAGTCTTCGCAGATGAAATGCCAAATTTCATCACCGACTACGAACTATATTTTGAGTTTACAAGAAACTTGTCATTTATATCTTTTGTAACTAAATCACATAAATTACATACAATGCATCTCAAGGACTATGATAATGTCCCATTAGTTCATTTATAAATAGTCTCATATAATTAAACAATTTAATTATTTGTAACATGCCAATAAATTGGATTTTAGGGCACAAACCCTAACAATCTCCCACTTGCCCTTAAAGACAATTTTGCATATATCTGACACTTATTTCCCTTTAGAGTAAATCATAGTCACTCTAAGGCAAGGTCTGGAAAGAAGTTTCATCCAGATTTATTGCATAAATTATCTTATCTACTACTACATCCCATGCTTTAGTATCTCTCTAATGAGATGATACTTACGCTTAATGTGTATCTTCACCACCTAGAGTGAACACATATCCTAAAGTCAAACTTCATTAATCACAATCAGACTAAAAATCAATATTTGTGTAACCAGTAACTATCAAATCCTCACTTTAGTGAACAAGCATATAATCCATCATTCTCCTAAGATATTTGAGTATATGCTTTACTTCCACTAAGGTAAGTAATCTTGGATTTAAATTGATATTTGCCTACCACGCCCACTGCAAAATAGATATTTGACCTAGTATATAGCATAGCATAATTGAGACTTCCTTTTAACGTGGTATAAGGAACCGTCTTCATATGCACTTCCTTTTACATATCTTAGGACTATGGTCCTAAATAAAAGAACTTCAAACTTGAAAGGAAGGAATCCGTTCTTGAAGTATCACATGCTATACTTGACTAGAATCTAATCTATTTAAGTAGTTTGAGATAGACCCAACATCCTAATTTCTGAATCTTACGAAAGTTTAACTCTTAGTATGTGACTAGTCTCACTCAAGTACTTCATATCAATCTGGTCTCGATAACAACAAATTTTATTGTTGACAATATCTATACATCTGAACAGTTTTAAACCCCTTAAACCAACCAGATTAACCTAGTTAATGAGCCAAGTGATTAACTTAGTCAAATTATGCAATTCTAGGTTATCACAAACATACAATCATATCAAAAAAATATAAAGAAGCGGAAATATAAATAACACAATGATATGATCACCTAGGAAACCACACGGTAAAAACCTGGGGAGGATTTGACCTAGCTATCCTCAAGGTAAACTGAATCCACTATGCGAAATAATCGACGTTCATACAAAAGGACTTACAAGCTCCCCGCTTGACTTCCTAATGCTACCCACCAGTAGAACTTACTGACATGACCACGTGCAAGCTCCGAATCCACGGACTCCTTCTTTCTTGGATTCTCCAATCAGCTACAAGCACCCACGCTTGTTATTCTTTAAGCTCCAATGGCAGCAACCGAGTTGATCATCAAGATATTGAAATAATCTCTATCTTGAAAACCCTAATTTTATGTGAAGGAAAGCTCTCAATGATCTCACAAGAGATTCACATAAACAGCAAAGTATCAACAACAATACAACAAGAATAACTCCTAAAAACGTGGCTAGGGTTTTACCTTTTATACCTAGGGCAAAAACAGAAAACCCAAAATGTTTAATGAGTTAGGGCTGAGTTGGAAAATTCTGTAGAAAAACATTTTGGCCGACTTTCGATCGATCGAGTCTAACTTTCGATCGATCGAGCCAGGCTGAAATGCACCAATGCATCTGCAGCCTCTCGATTCCAACTTTACATAAAATATATAATTTTGAGCAAGCCTAAACAAGACTAAACATATTGTTTTGATCATGGTTTACCAACATTACACATTAGAGTTCTAAATACATAAATTCCTAAATCTTTAGAACCTAACAAACTCCCCCTTTGGCAATCCGTGACAAAACACAAATTAAAAGGTCAAAGTTTACGAGTAAAAGCCCTTTACAAAAATAATGCTCATAAACTTAGATTCAATCCTAACTACTATCCATCAGTTGCAAGTGTAGACAGCAGCTCAATTGAATGAACTTGTATATTCCTGAAACATTCAACAAACGCATAAAAGCATGTGTGACAGAAACCAGTAAATCAACAGATATAACATTCTTGTATGATTCACACAACACATAATAAAGACATATATCAATGAACAACTCATAAATATAAATCAATAAACAGTGAATCACAAGAAACAAGAATCATGTATATATCATGTATATCAAAAACAATGTTACTCCCCCTAACATGAATAGCCCCAAAAATGATATACAAAGTGAAGCACCTAGATACAATCTAAAAACTCCACTAGCTCCTCAAAACAAAAAAATATACTCCCCCTCACTACAAAAACCCCTCTACAAGTCAAAACTCTACTTTCCCTTTTTGTGACGGAATGCCAAAGGGCAATCACAAGCCATCATCAAAAGGAGGTGGTGAGGGTGAATGAAGATGCACCAAGTTAGCTCGCAGAGCACGAATCTCATCAAGCAAGTCCACCAAAATCTGACTATGAGCCGCCTGAACGGTCATGACAGTCTCCAAGGTACGACGAACATCAAAGTCATCCGAAGGAGGTGGAGGAACATCAGCAGCAGCAGCATCACCAACAGGATCAGGAACATCCTCACCAGCAGGACCTGTAGACGAAGAGGGAGGAGGTGCGGAACTAGAAGGCTCAGACCTAAGGTGTTTAGAGCCAACTCGAAGATGAGCAGCCCTATGTCTAAGAAAAGACGCACCTATTGGAGCAATAACATGAATGGGCTCAGAAGAAGGAAAACCATCAAGATCAAGATATAACAAAATCCTATGAATAAAAATAGGATGGACAAGAGCATGAGAAGAAGATGAACTCCTTTAAACTTCGTTCAAAGAACGAAGAAACAAATGAGGAAAACTGATAGGAGCATCAGTCATTAGAGCATACAAAAAGACACACCGCTCGAGAGGAATGGTGTGAAGATGAGAAATGGGCCAAAAAGAATGACAGGCTATCCTATAGAAGAGATAATGCAACTCAGATAGCTCAGCAGAGGTGATCCTAGGATCATAAACCCACTGGATAGAAGACCCAGTGATGTAAGACATGACATCACTCAAAAAAGGAGACTCATCATAAGGGGTAGACTGGATGCTGGACCAAAGGTACCCCTAGAGCATCAGCCACTACCACAGGAGTAATGGTGTACTCTACGCCTCGTATCCAACTCTTTACCAAAGTGTTGGAATCATAGATGCGGATAGAGATGTTCGAAAAGAACTCTCTAATCAAGGTAGCAGGTGGAGGAGGATCAGAAATATCCACCAAGGGTAACCAGCCCCGACGCTCAAAGTTTACCCTAATGGCAGGATCAAGCTCATCTAAGACAACAAAACGCTTAGCCCAAATCTTTCTCTAAAGGTACAGCTTCTCAAAAATCTCTTGGTTTTTCTCACTCGGAAACTTCTCACGGTCAAAAGAAGGTGGAGGTAGAGAAGGTGAGGGAACAGACCTATGAGCCGTAGTCTTCCTAGGCATAGTGCTAAGGAAAGGACAAAGACACACAGAGAAAAAACCAACAAAACAAAATAAAAAAATAAACCCAAGGGCAGACTGCAAGTTAGCACAAAAAAAATATAAAAAAAAAATCTATATGATGCATGAACAATTACAATGTCATGATGCATGTACTAATGAAGTAAACAAAGTTCAAATTAAGTTCAATTACACAAAATTGGCTTGAACATAGAGTTTCTACCAAAAACTCCAAAAATTTGAAAAACCACTTGAATGTTTTGAAACAAATTGATGAATTGATCATCACACATGGTTGAAAACAGATTAGAATGACCAATTTCATCAAAACAACAAGCCAATTTTATCAATTAAACCCAATTGAACAAAATCCCCAATTCGGATCAATCCCAAACCCTAGAATTTTCAGTTTTTCACAAATCTCAAAATTGATCAAATTAACAAGCAAAGATCAATGTAATAACATCATAGGAACAAAACCTAAAGATCAATTTCAGAAAAAATTGCTTGAATCATCAAAAACCCCAAAATCCTTAGGTTCGAAATTCCCAAATTAAAATGCATGAAAAATGCATGAAATGTGAAAATAAAATAAAAAAGAAGGGTAAGATAGACATACGGGCTCAAGGAGAGAGAAACCTTGCAAAAATTTTGGGAGAAAATGACAAAAAAATCGTTGTGGAACCTTGCCGAGTCAGAGAGAGAAAAGAAAAGTTTGAAACTTTTTGAAAAATGACTTTGAAGAAGTCAGATTTGAGTTTTTAAAAACATGATTCACGATATTCGATTGATCAAAAATTACATTCGATCGATCGAATCAATCCTAGAATTCTAAAAGAATTTTAAGTAATTTTCGATCGATCGAAAAATAGATTGGATCGATCGAAACAAGCAGCGGCTCACAACATTTTGAGAAAAATTACAGTTTTGAAAAACACAAATCACATTTTGAAAACAACTCCTCAAATCATTAAAATTGATGAACAAAATGCATGAGTATGAGATGGAATGCTTTTTCAAAAACCCAAGTTTTAATCCCAGTTTCTCCAAAGAAAATTTCAATCATTCTCCCTTTAAATTCTCAAGCAAAAAAAATGTTTTGCATAATACTCGAAGTATTTTCAAACTTGGTTGGTCAGACCAAAAATACACACAATAACATGTACAGCGTTTAGCAAAGAGTAACTTGTGTAGTATGTGCAACTAGCAAAAGCTTGAGATACATGTGAGGTGATATGTGAATAGTAATCAATCACAAAGTCTACAAAATTCATCACATAGAATTCAAAAGAGACGATCACCTAAAGAGTTACATCATATAACTCCCACATCTCCTAGAACATAAGCTTGCAATCATGTAAGTTTCTTGAATTTTGCCTCATAATTAGATGAATTTGGCATCAAGCCTAATAGTACACACCAGTTTTCATTATTAAGCAATTAACCGAGGCTACACCTTATGTTCTTTTTGTGCATGTGCTACACTTTCTCGAGCACAAAATCTTATGATATGCACTAAGGTGTTCATGATTGGCTAGTGAACAGTGGTAAGATGGTTATTTATGCCTTTCTCAAAAGGATCAAGTCCGACAGTCAAAAAACATGTGACTTCAAGATTAAGACAAAGTGATAAACACCATAAACATCTTTCCCACACAACATGCACTACAAAGCTTCAACTAGTAAAGTACAATAAATAAGCTCATCAAAGCTAAACAAGGTACACAAGACATGTTATATGTAAATAAATTGAACAACCTTGTTTTCAAAGACCAAGAAAAATAGTGCCAAACACAATTTGCTTTTCTTCTTTTTTATTTATTTTAAAAGAGAAAACAAATAAATCCTAGAATGAAATGCATGAATGTTATGCAATGCAAATCCTAGAAACAAACAAAAAAAAAAACAAAAACCAAAGAACAATGGTCACAAAGGAATAAGCAATGAAGCACAAGGACCATGTCAGAAAGACTCAATTAGATCGAGTCTTTTGCATCCAAAACCTTTTAGATGCACCATGAGCATTGGAGTTCCTATTCACATTCGAGTGATTTCCAACTCCAGGATTGGAATAAAGGTTCAACGCCTTTACCAATTCACCAATGAGTGCCATAGAATCTTGGGCTTGAGGCATAGACACTTTTGGTTTGTTTACTCTCTTAGCAGATTGAAGCTTGTAAAAGTTAGGACGAATGTGTCCAGACTTTCCACAAAAATGACAAACCCAATCAGGTTTACCATGCATCTTGTCCTTAGAAAAGGTAGATTCCTTAGGTTTAGACTCTCCTAGATCAATGCTAATCTTCCTAAGGGGTGAAACTTCTACAGGTTTGACAACCTCGCTCATAGGGGGTTTGACAGTTTCACTCACAACCTCACTCAAGGAAGGTTCAGAAGAAGATGAATGAACAAAGTTCGTGGAATGTGGTGCAAACACAGAGATGCTTTCAACATAACCTAAACCAGATTTGTCAGAATGATACTTTTGAACATTCAGCATTTGATCAAGTTTAGAACTAGCAGATCTAGCAACAGATAAATCATGTTCCAAAATTTTAACTTTATCAAGCAAGAGCATGTTCTCAGATTTCACATGGTTCAAAAGATCATTAGCATCAAATAATTTAACTAGCAAATTTTTCTTTTCAAGCTCAAGAGAATCAATTTTCTTCAGGCCAAGTTCAACATTCATAGCATCCTTTGCAGCAACTTTGCAAAGTTTATTATAGGCCTCTTGAAAATCTGCATCCTCAGAGAGTTCCCCATCAGAAGGGTTCTCCTCAATAGACACGCTTTCATTAACTATAGCAGTAGCAGTGAAAGCAATGAAGTTTCCATCCTCGTCACATCCAGACTCATCATCAGAAACCTCATTATCACTAAGAGTTACAGCCATAGCTTTACCCTTAGACCTCAAGAATGTAGGACATTCAGATTTAACATGAGCATACCCTTGACAACCAAAACACTGAGCACCCAAAGAATTGTTTGAAGATTGACCAACTTTTTTTCTAGGTTTTTCAAAGTTATTAACCTTAGTGGGATCATTCTTCCTAAAGTTTCTAGGTTTAGCAGTGTTTGTACCTCTTGCCTTTTTGTTGTTATTCCTAAGAAAGTTTCTAAAGTTCTTGGCAAGGTACGCAATCTCTGTAGCAGAGAGTTCATCATCAAATCCACCAACATCAACATCATCAACAGACTTAAGAGCCATTGATTTAGATTTGTTTGCTTTGGGTAGGTCTGACTCATAGGACTGAAGAGATCCTACAAGCTCATCAATAGGGATGGAGTCCACATCCTTGCTCTCAGTAATGGCAGTCACTTTAGGTCTAAAGTCTTCAGTTAAAGATCTAAGAATCTTCCTAACAATTTTAGGTTGATCATAGATTTCACCCAAATTAAATGCAGAATTAACAATATCATTCAATTTAGCATAGAATTCATCAAAAGATTCATCATTAAACATTCTAATGCTTTCAAATCTAGAAGTTAATTATTGCAATTTATTGATCTTAACTACCTTTGTGCCTTCATGCATAGTCTGGAGGATTTTCCAAGCAGTATGAGCAACCTTAACATTAGAGATTCTCTTAAATTCCTCCATGGAAACAGCATTAAAGATGGCATTCATAGCTTTGCTATTGAACCTAGCTGCTTCTTTTTGAGAAGTTTCCCACTCATTCACAAGAGTAGTGGGCTTCTCCCATCCGTACTCAACGGAATTCCAAACCCTCTCATCAATAGATTTCAGGATGCTTACATCGTTACTTTCCAATAAGCATAGTTATTCCCATCAAAGTGAGGAGGAACAACAAGAGAGTGTCCATGTTCCATGACAACACAGGGGTCAAGGATCAGCTCAGAGATCAAAAGACCAACAACAAGAGAGCTACCCGCTCTGATACCACTTCAACAGTTTTAGACCCCTTAAACCAATCAGATTAACCTAGTTAATTAGCCAAGTGATTAACTTAGTCAAATTATGCAATTATAGGTTATCACAAACATACAATCATATCAAAAAAATATAAACCAGCGGAAATATAAATAACACAATGATATGATCACCCAGGAAACCACACAGTAAAAACCTGGGGATGATTTGACCTAGCTATCCTAAAGGTAAACTGAATCCACTATGCAAAAGCATCGAAGTTCATACAAAAGGACTTACAAGCTCCCCGCTTGACTTCCTAATGCTACCCACCAGTAGAACTTACTGACATGACCACGTGCAAGCTCCGAATCCACGGACTCCTTCTTTCTTGGATTCTCCAATCAGCTACAAGCACCCATGCTTGTTATTCTTTAAGCTCTAATGGCAGAAACCGAGTTGATCATCAAGATATTGAAATAATCTCTACCTTGAAAACCCTAAGTTTATGTGAAGGAAAGCTCATCAATGATCTCACAAGAGATTCACACAAATAGCAAAGTATCAGCAACAATACAACAAGAGCAACTCCTAAAAACGTGGCTAGGGTTTTGCCTTTTATACTTAGGGCAAAAACAAAAAACCCAAAACGTTTAATGAGTTAGGGCTGAGTTGGAAAATTCTGTAGATAAACATTCTGGCCGACTTTCGATCGAACGAGTCTAACTTTCGATCGATCGAGCTAGGCCGAAATGCACCAATGCATCTACAGCTTCTTGATTCCAACTTTACATAAAATATATAACTTTGAGCAAGCCTAAAAAAGACTAAAAATATTGTTTTGATCATGGTTTGCCAACATTACACATTAGAGTTCTAAATACATAAATTCCTAAATCTTTAGAACCTAACAACATCATTCTAAATGATTAGAATGTCAACAACATACATTAGCTTCTACACACATAAGGCATTTCACTACTTGATCAAAATCAAACAATTTGATTGCTTGATCAAAGATGATAGTGTATGATCTAGATGCTTACTTTAGTCCATAAATGGATTTTAAGCAACTTGCATAATAAATACAACTGGTTCTTTGCCATGAACTAGTCTAGTTACATCATATAGATGTCTTCCTCAAGATTGCCACTAAGAGAAACTTTCTTGATATCCATTGCCATATTTCATCCAAATGAAATATAATGGATAAGAGAATCTAGACAGAGTCAAACATGGCTATTGGTGAAAAGATCTTTTCATAATCGATCTATTTCTTTCTAAATAAATCTTTTTACCATTAATCTTGACTTTGAAGGTTTACACCTTCTAATCTATCAATCTCATTTTCTTGTAGACCTATTTAAAAACAATAGGCTTAATGTCATTAGGTGCCTTTACAAGTTCTAGACTTTAAATAGAATCTAATTCTAATTACATAACTTTGATCCAGTAATCCATATTCATATCATCTATTGCCTCTACATAGGACCGAGGATCAAATTCATATCCTTATGGGATGACTTCACAAGTTTATCCCTAAAGTATGAATTTATTAAGTAATTTTATAATCCTCCCACTACAATATGGTACCAGTGTACTAGCTATCTATAGAATAATGTCTTGTGGTATATTTAATACAACCATCTTATTTCTAAATGTATTTTATAGTTGTCCTACAACAAATCCTGACATTTTTCTTCTAGAACAATTCCGCGTTTAAGATTATTCACGTAGTCATTATCTAGAAACTTTGTATTTGTACTTTACAAACACCTTGTCATCTTTATGACTACTAAAATAATCTTTTGCAGTTTCTTTTGGATACCTAACATTAACACTTTTTTCTACCTTTTGATTCCAATTTTTCAGACTTCCTTTCTAGCACAAGTGCTGGACATCTCCAAAATTGGAAGTATCATATACTAGGTTTTCACCCAATCCACAATTTGACAAATGTCCTAGGAACAAACTTTTGAAATCAATTTTAGAAAATGTATAGTAATAATTAGAGTATATCTCCAAAATAAATAAGCAAATGTAAATACTTATCATGTACTTTACTATTTCTAAAAGAGTCTTATTCCTCCTTCATGTATGCACTGACTTAAAGAAATCATTGAAACTTTAAGCCTTTACAATGAAGGAGCCCTAGGTCAATATCGCCTCAAGAAAGAGATGAAAAGTCGAAAGTGACGAACCCCCAGTCATATCTCCCAATGTTGGAGACTGCTCTCATGGCCAATAGCTGGCAAGATAATACCAATCGGTTGTTTCCAAAGAAACAACTACCGAGAAAACACATGAAGAAACACTGAAGATGAATGTCAATAGGTGCCACACTCCAGGGGATGCTATCCTATAGCCACTCAGTGTGAATCTGTGTCAACATGGTGGGCCCAAAATATCCTCTCGTGTCCATAGTCAATGAGAGAGGGATGTCCAAGAGCTCGCAGGCTAGTTTAAAGCTCATATCACCAGTCAGAATTGGGAACCTGCCAAATTTGATGCCCAAGATGGCCGTCTAATTAAGAGGGAGGATCGCATGCTCCTTATAGCTTAGGTGAAAAGTGCCTATCTTAGCATGAAATCACTACACCAAAGCCTCCCTAATCCCATGCCTCATGGTATATGGAGGGATCATCAAAAATCACTCAAATCCCTGCTCTCTTAGAAAATCTGCATAGCGCCAGTGGGTCCCAAGAGTAGATAGCCCCCGAAGAAAGGTGGACCAAGCACCCTGACCACGGATCTTATCAGGCCCCTACATTCAGAATCAGAAGCTATCCGTTAGCACGTGCATATAACAGGAATCAAAATGACAAAAGAAGACAGCATACCTCTCCCTTCAGCGCCTGGGTGGAAGGATGATCCTTCAACTTGTGCTGAAGATGAGTGTCTCTGATGCTGCCGTCTACCGCTCCAGTATGAGCATCGGCCCTGGTCCGACATGGTGGGAATCTCTCCTCTAGAGGTCCCTTTCCCTGTAGCCACCTGCGCCGTGAGGAAACCCCACTGGAAATAGTGCGAGACTTAGAGAAAACACTAACTGTCTTGGCTGAGCGTCGTTTCCTAGATCGGGTCTCCATAGGGATCCCGTCGGTGGGCCTAGCATCATCACCCCTGCGGTCAAAATGGCTCTGCAAAACTCGAGCCACCTGCTCACTAACCGAAGCAGTCTCATCATCTGAAGAATCGTCCCCATGGGTCGTAGCGTAAATGGGGACCTTCCCCCGGTCTCCCATGGAACTAGCCCTCTAAGATATAATCCATAAAACAACCAGAAATTTAGACACAAGTGGTAAGCCCATGAAACGAATGGCAATACAGATGAACTAACACTTTTCCTAAACATGTTATGCAAGTTCATGTCAAGCATATGTTCTCATAAGAAAGTAGATTCTTGTGGGTAAACCAGTGGCCGTGCCCTGGGCTCATATTCTACAGTGGGTAAACTAGCGACTGCATCCTAGGCTCACATTTTATAGTGGGTAAACCAGCGGCCGCACCTTGGGCTCACATTCTACATTGGGTAAACTAGTGGCTGCGCCCTGGGCTCACATTCTACAGTGGGTAAACTAGTGATCACATCCTAGGCTCACATTCTACAGTAGGTAAAACAAGGGCCATGCATTGGGCTCACATTCTACAGTGGGTAAACTAGCGACCGCATCCTAAGCTCAAATTCTATAGTGGGTAAACCAGCGGCCGCATCCTGGGCTTACATTCTACAGTGGGTAAGCTAGGGACCTCATCCTAGGCTTACATTCTACAATGGGTAAACTAGCAACCATGCCCTAAGCTCACATTCCATCTTGACGTTAAGAAAGAGGCCGCACCGTACGCCTCGCCATCACACAGCTACCAGGTCACTCAAAAGTTCAAGTTCCTGATCTACAGTGGGTAAACTAGCGACTACGCCCTAGGCTCACATTCCATCTTGCGGTTAAGAAAGTGGCCGCGCCATATGCCTTGCCATCACATAGCTACCAGGTCACTCAAAAGTTCAAGTTCCAGATTTACAGTGGGTAAGCTAGCGACTGTGTCCTAGGCTCATATTCTACAGTGGGTAAACTAGCGGCTACGCCCTAGGCTCACATTCCATCTTGATGTTAAGAAAGCGCCCGTGCCATACGCCTCGCCATAACACAGCTACCAAGTCACTCAAAAGTTCAAGTTCCTGATCTACAGTGGGTAAACTAGCGGCCGTGCCCTAGGCTCACCTTCCACCTTGAAGTTAAGAAAGTGGTCGAGCTGTACGCCTCACCATCACACAGCTACCAAGTCAAAGTTTTCGAGTTCCTGATCTACAGTGAGTAAACTAGCGGTTGCACTCTAGGCTCACATTCCATCTTGAGGTTAAGAAAGCAGCCGCGCCATATGCCTCGCCATCACACAACTACCAAGTCACTCAAAAGGTTTCAAGTTCCTAATCTACAGTAGGTAAACTAGTGGCCGCACCCTAGGCTCACATTCCATCTTGAGGTTAAGAAAGTGGCTGCGCCGTGCACCTCACCATCACACGGCTACCAAATCACTCAAAAGTTTTCAAGTTCCCGATTTATAGTAAGTAAACTATCACATTTCCACTATTCTCAACTACCAAGTAAGTCCCCTTACCTATATCCCGCATTTTATTTTCAACATTTAAATTCCCACATATTTACACACCCATATAACAAAGACAAAATGAAAAAAAGTATGTGCATTTTCCCAAGATAGCATGGCATAAATCATGGCAAAAAAATATGCTTATGAAAATTCCAAAAATAAAATAAGCACTAGCATGCATCCCTAATAGTATTGCTATGAACATCTTACAGAAAAAAAAAAAAAAAAAAAAAAAAAAAAAGACACTGACCTCAAGTGCAGAAAAGACTAAAACAGCTGAAGTTGAAAAGACGGACCTGCTAAGCTCGTAATTGCTCCAAGAATTCTTTTTAGAAGTGGGAAGTCAAAGGAAAGTGAGAAATGAGTTCAATATGAGCCAAAGGGGGCCTTTTATAGGCCTTTGGGTGGCCTGGCTACCTAGCGCACCTTGTACGGCTGCCGGTCAGGGTTGACCAAGTCAACGTTGACCAGTCAAACCCTAAAAAATAAAAAAAACATAAAAAAAGGGAGACATTTTCCTTCCCCAGAGCTCAAAGAGAGGCCCAGAAAATATTTTAGAAGCAACTGTAGTAGATTGATCTAGTCAGGTAAGATCTGGTCTCGATTCGTGAATAGTCTCCACGTGCAAATTCGGGGGCAACAAAATTCGAAATCACGTTCTTTATCCAACACCTTTCATCGCACTCGAGACACCAGATAAAGAAGGGGCAACTATTGATACCGTATTTTGTCTGCCATCATTTGCGTGTCAAACCCTGAAAAACCCAAAAATATCATTTTCTCTCCATGGGGTAACGAGAACATATATAATGGCATGGCGAGACCTGTTCAGATACCAGAGTGTTCAAAATGCATTTTTCAACCAAAATGACCAAAGTTCCTTTAGTCAACCCTAGGTTGGCCGAAGGTCAAACAAGGTCAAAATCCTCACAAAACAACATTTTTCATGGTTTTATATCAAACCTGAGCTCCTCGGAGATTTTTAGCAACTTTGACCAAGTTTGACTTGGAGTTGACTCTTGGTGGGCCCTAGAAACCCTAATTTTGATCCGGTTGTTAGAACAGGTTGAGACCTCAAAAAGCATGCCGAGGCTATAAAAGGCCTTAGGCACCCTTCTGACCCCAAAAAAAAAAAAAAAAAAAAAAAAAAAAAAAAAGACTCCCTTGGTCTTGTGCTCTGCCTGGACTTTCTACACATTTTTCCTCTCTTCCAAACACAAAAAATACATCAAAGCCTCTTGATTCTTCCTTCTTCACCAAAAATACAAGGTAAAGTTCTTATACCTAATCTTCTTTTCCTTGGTTCTACACTTTGAATTTGGGGTTTATGGGTGTGGATGTAGCTTTTTAGCTACTATCCACACCTCTAACCTTCTAAATCTTTTTCTAGCATTTATCTTGCTCTTTTTGCTTGAATGACATGATTTATTGCTTTCTTTAGCATGTTGCTTGCTTTATTTGTGCTTCTAGCCTAAATCTCTTTGCTTTTTATGCCTTATGCCATGTTTCATGCTCAGATCTACATCCTTACATGTTTATATATATAGATTTACATGCTTATGCTATATGCCATGTTTTCCTATGCTTTGTTCCTCTCTTTGTTCTAAGATGTTGTTAGGGTTACATGCTCACATGCTTGTATGATGTTGTTGGCTAGGCCTTGCTTGGATCTATGTATCTATGTGTTTATTTCCATGCTCTATGGTTAGATCCTTGTCTTCACATGCTTATATGCTTGGATCCATGTTCTTCCATGTCTATGTGCTATGCTTTTACATGCTTACATACATATTTCCATACTTATATATGTAGATTGGTGTGTTTGCATGCTTAGGTTGATGTTCTCTACATGCTTTATGCCATCATCTATGTGCTTGTGTGCTTCACGCCTTGTTTATGTGCTTAGGCCTAGATCTTGTTTGTCATGCCATGTGCTATTGTAGCCCTTTTGTTCCTTTTTATTGCATTTTCTTGTGTTTTGCCCTAATGGTTAGAACCCGATCTAGACCTTATGGTCTTTGTCATTGTCCATACACCAAGGCCCACATGAAAGGGTTTGGATCACCCCTATTTGCATGTCTATTCTTGCTTGCCTCTATGCTTTATGCTTGTGTTAGCCTCTCTAGTTCTAGGCTTTGCCACGCTTGACGCCCTTAGCGGGTTTGTGGTTGTGTAGTTACATCTGATGCCTATGAGGCCTTGTTTGGATGTAACCACTTAGGATGCATCACCATGATGCCAGTTGCTATGTGCATACCTTTCCCCTTTTCCCCTCTGTGCAATGTTATGCTTACTATGCTTGTTTGTTCCACCCGTTGGCTTTCTATGCATCTTTGGATGCTTGATTACATGTTCATGCATGAGTTTTGCTTGCTAGTGTGTTGTCCATGCTTCAACACAATGAAGTTATGGACATTTGATCCAAAACTACATTTGTCCCCTGTGGACACCACCTTTTGTTTGCTTTCTTGCTTGTTTTCCTTCTTGCTTATTTCCTTGATTTCTTGTTTCTTTGTTTGCCGTGTCTATCATGCTTATCTGCTTTATGCCTCTTTCACATGCCCTACACATCTCTTTCTTTCCATTGCTAGTCTCTTGGTTTCTTGCTCTTGCCTTTGCATGTACACACATGGAGCAAGGACGCATGGAGCTAGGGCACTGTCTCCTAGGTGCAAGCAAAAAGGGCATGGATGCAAGCATGTAGATATAAGCCAAGCAGCAATGTTTAGTAGTTTTAGGGGTCTAGCCTCTCCCATTTGGTTATGCACTCTTTTAAAACCCCTTCCTTCCTCCTTCCTGTCTCTCTTAGATGGTTTGTATTAGGTATATCATGCCATGTACCATTCGTCCTCATCTCTAGAGTATGGCGACCCCTGTTTACTTTCCTGCACCTATATTTTGGGCCATGCTCTAAGGATGTAGGCATTTACTTTCCTACTCTATATGCTTGCATTGTGAATGATGTATGTATATATATACCTGCTCACCCCTTTTGGTGTGATTGTCACAGTCCGTGTTACCTAAGGCAAAACAATGCCAAATTTTTGTTGCGAAAGTAAGGTGACGTGTCGCCAGATTTTTGCTGTGGAAGTCTAGTACTTTGCCCGAATGCCTTAAGAAAGCATAGATTGGGAACCAAACCCATTCAAAAGCCAAACCTCAAAGCCCCCCATGCATGTAAAGCCCCGAAAGCCAATGCCAAAATCATGTTTTTTTACTACCAATCTCCAAAAATTAAGGTTTTCTCAAAACAAAGGACTGTCCTTGAACAGGCATTGTGGGGTACTTAACACTTTCCCCACACGTAACCAAACTTCGTGACTCAAGAATCAAGATTTTTTACCATCCACATTATATTAGGAAAAAAAACCTTTTTTCTTAGCTTAGGATCAGTAATAAATTCAACTAGAAACAGGTGACCAATCACACCTTAGAAAAACCCAATGATTGGTGGCGACTTCACTTACCTTTGGTAATCTCTTAAAATTTGGCCAAGATTCCTGCCACATTGCCAAAGGTAGACAAATACCTTCCTCCACTAAGAGAGAGAGAGAGAACTCGAAGCTCCACGTGAACCACACCAAGTGCACCAACCAATCGAGAGGGGCCTCCAACGGGCCTCGCATGCACGGGAGTGTCACCACGGCAGGTGGTCGAACGAAAGCCCGATGACGGTGGTTTTTCGCTCCGATTGAGGCCGGGCATCGACAAAAAGGAATACATAAAGTGATATAAACTCTACATCATCAATATCTCTGTGTTTCTCACATAAACAAATCTCAAATTCAGCATCCATTGGACCTTTCGATTGAGAAAAGAGAAGGTAGGTAATAACTTAAGGGCTAACAAAGCACACTACTACTAAGTTAGGGTTTAGGGTTAGGGATCCATAGGTGTATTCTATATTACCGTACACTAAAGTAATATATTTAGAGGGTTGGATGTGCCTATTTACTGTCCATTAACTGGGATAGGATTTTTTGGGGGAGTTTTAATTGATTTTGATTAAGGTTTCGTTGTCTTATTAGGACCCATTCTCACCTCAAGAATTATTACTTTGGGAAGCACAAAAATTTTTGTTGTTGTTATTTTTAAACTTATTTTACAATCTCTAAATTGGGAAACTTGAGGCTGCCATCCTGCTTCTCATTTTATCAATCACAATTAGAACCAAAAGGTCAAACCCATTTTCCTCTTCTTCTTCTTTTCTTCTTCTTCTTCTTCTTCTTCTTTTTTTTTTTTTTTTTTTTTTTTTTTTTTCATTTTTATAGTTTTTGTCAATACTTATCTGATGGTATAAATTAGTTTTCAAAATGTTGTTGTATATGTGTATATTGTTCTTAATATGTGTTGTTCACAATAATAATATCTGGATGATAGTGTCGTGGCATGCAATTGTGTCATTGTGACCACTTTTTCACATGATTTTGGACTTTTAACCATTTAATTTTTTTTATAGCATAGTTTGTACTTTTAAATTTTAGAAGGCATATGAATGGCTTTGTGTGATTGGAATTATGGAAACTAAGATTAATTCTCCAACCATATAAAAGTGCAAAAAAGAGACCTTAATTGGCTTTCCTATGCCATTTGTTTGTCTTACTATATATGTATATCTTGAGTATGTGTGTGTGTTTGTGCGTTTAATTGTATCCATGCATTTGCACTGGTTCTAAGCTAGTTTATACTTTATATTAAGAGGATGAGAATAAGAAGAAACAAAATAAGTGAAGATAAAAAATAATAATAATTAAAAAGAAAAAAAGAAAAAAAGAGGAAGAGTGATTTTAAGGTAGAGAGTAGTGGGGAGATGAAAGGTAAAGGGAATAAGAAAGTTTGGAGAAAGTATAAATGTTAAAAAAAATTGAGTACAATTTTATGAGGTCAATTTCATTTATTTGAATTTAAGTAAAATATTATATGTTTAATTTAAAAATAAAAATAAAAAGGAGAGAAAATATAGATAATTTAATGAACAGAGGATGTGACTGAATTTAAATGTTGAATAAAATAAGATGAGAAGAAAAATAATAAAAAATAAAAGATACTCCATAACAATAAACACCAAATTATCCAAATTATGATATATAATTTAATAATATTATATTCTTTAATAATTTATAATGCAATAGGGTAATATTTAACAATCAAAGAGAAGAAAAAAGAAAAAAGAAAAACAACTTAAAACACAAAGCTAAATTGCACCAACCCAAAGTAGACTTCTAAAGAACACAAAAATTTATCAACCTAAAGTAAATATGCAAGAAAAATAAAAAAAATAAAAATCCACCAAAGAAATTAAGAGAGAAAGAGAGTGTTTTTTTTTTTTTTTTTTTTTTTTTGGTGATAGAAAACTATTCATAGAATGAAAGATAGAATGACAAATTTATAGTAAAAGGGTGTGAATAACAAGTGACAAAATAAAGAAAGATGAAGGGAAATAAAAAGAGTGATATTAAGGTAGTGGGGAATGGAGGGAGAATTGTTGGAGAAAGTATAAATATCTAAAAATTTGATTAAATGTAAAAACAAATATAGGAAAATTGGAAATAAAAAGAATAATGACGTAGATGCTGATGTGGCTCAACTGGAGCTGTCATGCCCCAAATCCAACTATAAAGATAGGCACATGACAATGGCCGCACGCTTATAAAGTAAGCACCTTACAAGTGTGCAAGGCCTTCTTAGCAACTAAAATTTATCCTTAAAATTAAATCAAATAAATCAAAATACCTCAACAATTTATTTATGAATAGATCTCCAATAATTCGAAAGGAACAAAATCCAAATCTCATGTACACAATGCCAATTCGCCAATAGATATAAGATTATTACAAGACCATCTAATCCCAAAATCACTAAGCTTCTTTCCCTGCTCACAACACAACAACAAAACTCCCAAAACTTGTTATTCTTCACAATCTAAAATTGGAGGGGAAAATGGGGTGAGTTGACAACTCAATAAATAACCAAAGTCCTAATAAGTTCTATTAAGCAAATAGATCTGTAAAATAATAAGTTGTATATAGATCAAATATTTTAATCTTACAAATATATCATAGATGGATTAGAAAATAATCAGTTTTGAATATATCAAAAGTTGTAATTTACAATAGGTTCTGAAAACACATAAGTAGTTTCAAGGGTGCAAAATAGTTCAAATACTCAGACAAAGTTCACATCCTTAACAATCTTTTACGACTATGGTCACGCTATATCCCCATGATTGGGCATCAGATTCAGATGAAACTAGTTCCGTGCTAATGTATATCTCCCATTAGCTAGGTCCAGAAACAGGATAGGCTCATGATGCCTCAGATAGAACTAATTTTGGTACCAATAAATAACCCCCATTGACTAGGTATCAGAGTCAAAACATAGTCAGATTGTCCAAAATCATATATATCAAATCATAATTCAAACAAAAATAAATCTCAGTCAAATACATATATAAAATCATATATTCAATTATCAAATATATTTATGGCAATTCTTTATTCTTTACTTTAAATCAATGTAGCTAAAACAATTGAAATAAAATTGTAACATTTGTGAACCAATATTCAGTAGCTAAATTACAGTGATATAAGCAAAATAAAACCATTAGGAGAAAGGTTACTTATCTCCAAAAGCCATACTAAAAGGACACCAAAATTAGGAGTTCAACCTATTACAATCCAATACACAAATTAATTCATAGACTTAGACAAAACTACTTAATCCAATTTAAGCCTATTTACCTCAACTTAATTTATTCCTCTCTAGAAACCTCAATTCAAGGAATACTCGAAATATATTCAATAGAGTAACTAATTTCACTAAGGAACCGAGAGTCCAACTAGTCTAGACCCTCCTCTCTTCACTGTAGTAATTTTTTTATCCAATTTAGCCCAAACTCTTCTATTATCAAGTAATTCACTTGAATCATTCCCAACCCTATACATGCTTGAAACCGTAGGCTTCTCAATCTCACAAATTGATCTAAAAATAACACAATATATCAAACCCCATAAAAATTAACATGTTATACTCCAAATTTATCCCCTCAAATTAATGCATAAATAAAATTCGGTGTGTATATTAGTTAAGAAAGGCTTAGAATGGAAAAAGGCTTGGGTGATTACCTGGACTTGGGCAAACCAAGACTTTAGATGCGACCTTTCTCAATTCTAGCAAATTTTGATGGATCAAGTAGTTAGACCAAAAAGTAATCAGAGGTACTGGCTAAATATGAACAGCCCGGAGAGAGAGAGAGAGAGAGAGAGAGAGAGAGAGAGAGAGAGAGAGAGAGAGAGAGAGAGAGAGAGAGAGAGAGAGAGCAACGTCAAAACTTAAATAAGGGGGAGGGAGTTGCAGCAGCTCCTCTTAGAAATCTTTTGGCATAAAAAGCAAAATCCTTAGGGTGGCTAGGGTTTACAAGCTAGAACTAGGATATAAATATTGCTAACCCCAATATTAGAATTATTAAGTTACCTTAAAAAAAAGAAAAAATCTCCTTTTTATTTATTTATCTTTTTGAAACCGGGTATCACAAGTGCCTAACAACAATAAATGCTACGTTTCAGTTTTTAGAGAGAGAGATATATATATATATATATTCTTCTTTTTTTCCTTTTCTTTTTCTTTTGAATATATTCCGTCCATCTTCCAAATAGTTTCCACATGTCAAAATTATTGTCCTCTAATATGTGGCAACCAAATTAAGTTCTATGATATGAGAAACAGATTTAAAACGTTAGATGATCCTTTTTATTCATTCTTTTGGTCCTTACCATGAATTATCCCCTACTTGCTAAGTTCATCGTTTATGGAATTCACTTGATGGGTTTGCACGTAATTCTCATTGTTCTCATAGCCAATTTTCTCTTGAAGTGCACTATTACAGAAGTTTTATATGTTTTGAAACACTGCATATTTGATATTTCAGAAATAAATTTTATTTATTTCCCTGGCAATCTAGGACAACGTTAGTCTTAAACTCCAAATATGCCATGGAAGAACACCTGTGATTCAAGGAATAAAATTGAAGAAGTGACGTATATTTATAACTCAAGAAGTAACATGTACATATAAATCGTAAGTTTTAAGAATCCAGTAGGTACAAGCCAAATTCGGCTGCAGCAGTTGAATCAACAATAAGTGGAAAGATACTAATGCTTTATAGTATGTAATATACAAACATCATGAGCTAAGACTAAGAATAGTATCATCATTGGGAGTAAGGCACAACAAAAAATATGTATAAGGAACCTTGCATCCTGTTGCAGCTGGGTAATGGTTTTCTTGGCTGGTCCATCTCAATAGTAAATTAGCTCCTTTCCACTACATTACTTGGTGATGGTGTAGTCCTGTTGGGGTTTATGCCCTAAAATTCAATTTCAATGGCATGTCATAAATAATTAAATTGTTTAATTATATGAGACTATTTATAAATGAACTAATGGGACATTATCATAGTCCTTGAGATGCATTGTATGTGATTTATGTGATTTAGTCATAGAAGATATAAATCACAAGTTTCTTGTAAACTTAAAACGTAGTTTGTAGTCGATGATAAAATTGGGCGTTTCATCTACGAAGATCATAACACATCAACTAAGATGATTTGTCTTGATCATGGAAGTGGAAACTTCTAGTTGATGTGTTGATGTGTCTTAAGAGTTAAGACATATTGAACTGGACTGCTGTGATATTAATTATTCAATCAACAACTGTCACTTGAATAATTAATCTCACGACTTCTAATTTCATAGACTCTTAATCCTGAGAGGGTAGTGAACCCGATTATGAAATGTAAGTTACTTTAATATATCATGAGTGAAATCTAATATTCACGGTCAAAACCTCAGTATGTTGGGTAACCACACATAGTGTTGAGAGAACACATATTCTCAAGATGAAATCCATAATCTCTTTTTATAGAGACATGAAATATCTCCTTGAGATAAGTTTAATGAGAACTGGTTATTCAGGGCGCCCACTTCAGTAAGGAGTTACTAAAGCATATATTTATTGAAATTGGATTTCAATAAATGTGAACAACTAAAAGATTAAACCGGGTATTCAATGATAAAATAGTTGTTTACAAAGTGACAGTTCTTTATGACTTTGTTCACTATGAATATTTCATAGAGGGGTCAAATGATATCATTAGAGTTTTGGAATATAATTTATTAATAAAGCTTAGAGTGAAATTATATTTATATAGTGGTATTAAATATAATTAATGGTAACTTTGGACTTGTCAAGAGTTGACAGAAAAGCCCAACACCCATTAGAGTTAGAGTCTTATTTGTTCCCTTTGGTCCCATCTCAAGCCACAAACTAAAGCCCAATTGAGTAGGCTTAAAAGGCTAACCCAATTAGATAATCAATTTTTATTTAATAAGAGTTATTAAATAAAGTAACTACCAAGGTAGTTAGAATGTACGTATGATGAAAAAAAAAAAAAAAAGTTTTTCTCTACAAAGAGAAGAAGAAGAATTTTTCTTTGAGAATCAACGTACATGAAAACTTATTGAGAGACCACACTTCTTGCGCATCATGTGGAATTGAGATGAAGATTAAAGGTATTCTTAAGTCTTGGTTTTGAATTTCACTGCATCAAGGTACGCTTTCTATTTTTTATTCTAGAATTCAAAGTTACATGTTATCTCTCACGAAGGAAGTAGATCTGTGATTGTTGTTTTCGCTGTGTGTTTTGTATGAGATGCAAAACCGGATTTTCCAATAACATGTGATTGGGTTTTAGAATCAAAGAAAATAGTTTTCTTGGTGATTTAATTTTTTGCAATAAAGTCTCTGCGTGATTGTGTCCTTGATCGTACTCTTTTGTGAAATACATGGTTTAAGGTTTAAGAATATAAATGAAACTGGTATATCGGTCAAGCATGAGCATTTCATTTTGCACTACTTGGATACAGTTGGCAGTTGAATTTTATTTGATAACCGTTGCTGGTGCCATTAACGTATATGAGACATGATGATATCGAGTTCACTATCAGGACAAATATTCTCTTGGTTTGTTCGAAGTGGCCCATGACTATAAAGTTATGGTGTCGTGTTTTGATGGTATTTGTCTTAGGAATGAACACGATAGTACTCGTCTCATTGGAATGCATAAATCTATAATGCATTTGATAGTCTTTGTTTTAGTAATGAATACGTAAATGTCTATTGCTAATATTAGTGAATGATACGGCCCACTTTAATTTAATTTCTTTGAATATTTGCATTCTTGGAATCTATATTTATTAATTTTGGCTGTGGGCATGTTGTTCCTTTGGAAAAGTATCTATGTAAACTTCAAAGAATTTTCTTTTTCAGTTTACTAATATACATGCTATCATGTTAATGCTAGGATTATGAAATTTATTCCTAATGAGATTAGGATTATGTTTTCAAGGTTTCTAGTATTATTATGGTTCTTGATCTTGATATTGAAAACCTTAATGCTTGATCTGTAAATCTTCGTTGATAAAATCAAAGGTGTTTTTGATGGAAGAATAATGAAGATGTCAAAAACAGTTACCAAAAAATTTTTTGAAAAAATTCAGTTTTTGCGAGTTTTGATCGATCGAGAATTCATTTCGATTGATCGAAGAGGAATCGAGAACCGATCGAGTCAGGCAAAAACTCTATGATGAAATTCTTCATTGTCTCGATCGATCGAGAATTCCTTTCGATCGATTGAATGTTATTTTTGATCGATCAAACAGGAATCGAGAATCAATCGAACAAGGCAGAAGCTTATTGATGAATTTCTTCATTTTTCGATCGATTGAGTAATAGGTTCGACTGATCGAAGGCATTGAATTTTGAATTTTCACTTGTTTTTTATTAAGTGTTAAAACTTTGATAAAAAGCAAGGCTATGTGATTAATTTTATAGTCCTTAAAAGTCAAGGACATACATTAATCATTATCTACCTAAAAGACCTAATGAGATCAAAGATGTTAGTTAAATAGAACTCTTAGTCCTAAATTGTTGTATGATTAAAAATCCTTAATTTATTTTAATTGGAGTTTTTTAATGAGATTAAAATTCTAATTAAAAGGTATATAGTTTCTAATGAGATTTCAATCTTTTATTTAGTAAATTAAAGATAAAGTTCTTTATAACTAATTTTTGATCCATTAGAGTTTAAGGAATCCTAAATAGTTTAAGATTTCCATTTTAGTTAGTGATTCTAATGAGATTAGAGTCTTCAACAAGTGCAAGGTTATTAGTTGTGATAAGATCACAATTATTAAAGAAAAACCCAAATAACGAGTGGGGGTGTTGAAATAACTCTTTTGTTAAGTTTATTGTAATGTGAATAGATGTCTTGTCTTGACTTTGAGTCTTGCATTCCATGCGGAGGGTATTTAATTCACGGATTACATGATTAAACTTCTTTGTGATTACGCGAATGTTCATTACACTATTTTGACGTGACTTTGTAAGATCACATCAAATTTTAACAATTAAACACATATAATGTGTAGGGTTAAAATTGTGATAAGATCACAATGATTTCAAGACAATCCACTTGTTTTAAAATTCCTAGTGGGAGAGAGATACAAGGGTTGGATCTCATGGCCTCCATTAACAGTTCATAGTAGTGTGGGTAAGCACTTCGTCTTGGTGTATATGCCTCGCGATCCCAAAGGAAGGTGTTTACTTCATAGTACTACAAGATTGAACTTACCAGTTTAAAGTAGTGTGAACAAGCACCTCGTCTTGGCATATATGCCTCGTGATCCTGAAGGAGGCTGTTTTGTTTCATGGTACTACAAGTTTAAACACTATAAGGGAGATGAAATGTGACTACACATGATTCTAGAAAATGGTGTACACTAAACTAAGTGTAATGTTAACCTCCCACAGGAATTATGTCATTATTACTTAGAGGCTAAAGTTAATACTGCATATTATTAGTGTTTGATAAAATTTATCATGATAGCACTAATAATGAGAATAGTTCTCAATCAATCATGATGTTTATAATATACTTGCTACCAAGGAATTATAGACATGGATTGGGTTGTCGTTGCACCTAGTATAGTATGGTTTTGGGTTCCATATTATATGGTAATGGTTGCAAAATATAATGTCCTGGTATTCAAGTTCATAGTCTCAAAATAAAGTTGTCATAAATTTCTGTTCTCTAACTACTATTTTAACAGAATTACATTAACTAAGAAATAATTTTGGACATGGTTCTTAAATGAGTTGAAGTACATAAATATGTTTCAATTCAGCATTGTCATAATCTCCTATACATTATGCATTTATGGAAGATAACTTATGATGTAATCATAGTCTCCATTGAAATGCTAAAATGTTACATTGGCTTCTATCTCAATTGTGCTTATAGCATGAGATGCAAGAGTTAGTACTAGACTTAGACTTTATATTAAGTCTAAATGAGATGGTTGGTATGAATCATATTGAGTGCAAAGAAAGGCTTAAGGAGTTCCAATTCTATATCATTTTATGAAAATATTTTATTTTTAAATGAATTGGAATTATTGGATATAGAGATTAAATATTAATCTCATATGGATATGATTCACAAGTCCTTGTTAGAATCATTTGATCAATTTAGATTATTTTGAAAATAAATTCTTTTTATATTATTTGAGTTGATAAGTGAGTTCTATGCAACGAAAGACATCCTAAAAGATAAGGCTAGGATCAATATGATTTAACTCAAATTCTTAACCTAAACCGAAAGGTAAGGGTAGTAAGAAGAGGAATTATAATATTAAACGGTTGAATAAGCTAGTTGCCCTTGTAGTTGCCAAAAGGAAATTAGACTTAAAAGTATAACCAAAAGGAAAGTGTTTCTGTTTTGGTAAAGCTAAGGATTATCCATGATTGTTTTCGAGATGGAAATTTACATGTTTTACTTTTTAAAGAGAAAGTTTCTATCCTTTGGTATTGTATGTTTTGGCACTTATGTCTAGATCTTATTAATCTAAATAATATTCAAGATTGATGAAAGATGGGCTTTTAAACCATTATTTTTTTATATTCCCAGTCTATGAATTCTATTTAGAAGATAATAAGATCTAGGGTTCCTTTTTTGTAAAGGAATGAAGTTCCAATGACTTCTTTAAGTTAGTGCATACATAAAGGAGGAATATGGCTCTTTTAAAAGTAGAATGTTTTAGAAGAAAAATGTCAGAATTTGTTGAAAGACAACTATAAAGTACATTTAGAAATGAGATGGTTGTATTAGATATACCACAAGACATTATTCTATAGATAACTATTACACTGGTACAATATCGTAATAGGAGGATTATCAATTACCAAATAAATTCATACTTTTGGAATAAACTTTTGAAGTCATTCCACAAGGATATGAATTTGATCCTCAGTCCTACGTAAAGGCAATAGATGATATGAATATGGATTACTGGATTAAGGTTATGTGAATAGAATTAGATTCTATTTAAAGTCTAGAACTTGTAGAGGTGTCTAGTGGCATTAAGCCTATTGTTTTCAAATAGGTCTACAAGTAAATGAGATTGATAGATTAGAATGTGTAAACTTTCAAAGTCAAGACTGGTGGCAAAAAGATTTATTCAGAAAGAAATGGTTCAATTATGAAAAGATTTTTTCACCTATAGTCAAGTTTGACTTTATCTAGATTCTCTTATTCATTATATTTCATTTGGATGAAATATGGTAATAGATATCAAGAAAGCTACTTTTAGTATCAATCTTGAGGAAGACATCTATATGACGTAACTAAACTTGTTCATAACAAAGAACTAGTAGTGGTTAGTATGCAAGTTGCTTAAAGTCCATTTATGGACTAAAGTAAGCATCTGAATCATAAAATATCATCTTTGGTCAAGCAATCAAGTTGTTTGATTTTGATCAAATATTAAAAGGTCTTACGTGTGTAAAAGTTATATAGAATAATAAATTTCTTAATGTATGTTGATGACATTCTAATCATTTAGAATGATGTAGAGTTATTGTCATCAATGGAGTTTTTTGTTGTCTAGTCCAGTTTGATATAAAGTACTTGGGAAAGACTAGTCACATCCTAAGAATTAAACTTTGTTAAAAATTCAGAAATTAGGATGTTGGGTCTATCACAAACTGTTTAAATAGATTAGATTCTAGCCAAGTATAGCATGTAACACATCCTAAGAATTAAACTTTGTTAAAAATTCAGAAATTAGGATGTTGGGTCTATCTCAAACTGTTTAAATAGATTAGATTCTAACCAAGTATAGCATGTAATACTTCAAGAAAGGAATATTTCCTTTTAAGTTTGAAGTTCCTTTATATAGGACTATAGTCCTAGGAAATATAAAAGGAAGAGCATATTAAGACTGTTCCTTATACCACATCAATAGGAAGTCTTTATGCTATGCTATATACTAGGCTAAATATCTATTTTACGGTGAGCATGGTAAGCAAATATCAATTGAATCTAAAATCACTTAATTTAGTAGGAGTAAAACATATACTCAAATATCTTAAGAGCATGAGAGATTATACGCTTGTCCACCAAAGTGAGGATTTGGTGGTTATTGGTTGTACAAATACTGACTTGTAGTTTGATTGTGATTCATGAAGTTGGACTTCAAGATATGTGTTCATCCTAGGTGGTGAAGATACACATTAAGCGTAAGTATTATCTCATTAGAGAGATATCAGTACGTGAGATGTAGTAGTAGAAAAAATAATTTATACAATAAATCTGGCTGAAACTTGTTTCCAAACCTTGCCTTAAAATGATTATGAATACTCTAAAGGGAAATAAGTGTCGGATATATGATAAATTTTCTTTGAGGGCAAGTGGGAGATTGTTGGGGTTTATGCCCTAAAATCCAATTTCAATGGCATGTCATAAATAATTAAATTGTTTAATTATATGAGACTATTTATAAATGAACTAATGGGACATTATCATAGTCCTTGAGATGCATTGTATGTAATTTAGTCACAGAAAATATAAATCACAAGTTCCTTGTAAACTCAAAACATTGTTCGTAGTTGATGATGAAATTGGGCGTTTCATCTGCGAAGACTATAACACATCAACTAAGGTGATTTGTCTTGATCATGGAAGTAGAGACTTCTAGTTGATGTGTTGATATGTCTCAAGAGTTAAAACATATTGAACTGGACCTCTGTGAGATTAATTACTCAATCAACAACTGTCACCTGAATAATTAATCTCACGGCTTCTAATTTCATAGACTCTTAATTCCAAAGAGGGTAGTGAACCCGATCATGAAATGTTGGTTACTTTGATATATCAGGAGTGAGATCTAATATTCACGATCAAAACCTTAGTATGTTGGGTAGTCACACGTAGTATTGAGGGAACACATATTCTCAAGATGGAATCCATAATCTCTTTTTATAGAAACACAAAATATCCCCTTGAAATAAGTTTAATGAGAATTGGTTATTCAGGGCGCCCACTTTAGTAAGGAGTTACTAGAGTTTATATTTATTGAAATTGGATTTCAATAAATGTTAATAACTAAAATATTAAACCGGGTACTCAAGAATAAAATAATTGTTTACAAAGTGACAGTTCTTTATGATTTTGTTCACTATGAATATTTCATGGAGAGGTCAAATGATATCATTAGAGTCTTGGGATATAATTTATTAATAAGGTCTAGAGTGCAATTGTATTTATATAGTGGTATTAAATATAATTAATGGTAACTTTGGATTTGTTAAGAGTTGACAGAAAAGCCCAAAACCCATTAGAGCTAGAGTTTTATTTGTTCCCTTTAGTCCTATCTCAAGCCACAAACTAAAACCCAATTGAGCAGACTCAAAAGGCTACCCCAATTAGATAATTAGTTTTTATTTAATAAGAGTCATTAAATAAAGTAACTACCAAGGTAATTAGATGATAAGAAAAGAAAAAAGTTTTTCTCTACAATGAGAAGAAGAATTTTTGTTTGATAATTAACGTACATGAAAACTGATTGAGGGACCACACTTCTTTGGCATCATGTGGAATTGATAAGAAGATTAAAAGTATTCTCAAGTCTTGATTTTGAATTTCACTGCATCAAGATACACTTTCTATTCTTTGTTCTAGAATTCAAAGTTACATGTTATCTCTCATGAATGAAGTAAATCTGTGATTATTGCTTCCGTTGTGTGTTTTGTATGCGATGCAAAACCAGATTTTCCAACAATTCCAACAATATATCCCGTTGGTTCAAATTTCAAAGAGGCACCAAGTAAGGCTTTATCATATTTAAGAGGGGTTTCTCTGTCTCCACAACAAAATTCATGTTCAAGCTTGCATTTGTTGCCCTGATTTTGATGGGACCTATTCTGTTTGTCTCATGAGTTGTGGAATGAATGTTGTTCTTGTCGCTCTTGAAGGAACCTTTTACTCCTTTACTTTTGGATGGAGCTTTCTTGGATGTTGTGGGAGAAAAACCACTGGCTGCAGTTCTTTCAGCAATTCTTTTTTGGCGTTGAATCAACTGTTCTTCCATCTTCTTCCGAATTTCTTCTTCCTGTATACAAGCACTTATCATTTATGAGTACAAAAAAAAAATGATGGAAGGTAAACAAAGAAAAATTCAGGAAATAAAGAAGCATTTTTCACTACCTTCTCCAATTTGCTCTTTTGAACAATCAGCCTGCTCAAAGAAGATGGTTTCTTGCTCTTGGGCACGATCTCAGATTTACTCATCCCAAGAGATCCATGCAAAGCTTTTGACCTCGCTTCTTTACCAGGATTTTTACTTTCAGTTGTTTCCTTCCTATTGGAATTGGAGCTTTTACAATTTGAATGAAGGGTCTTATTCAAATGATCACTTGCTTCAACAACAGAACCTCTTCTATTAGCTTCTGTAAATGAGATGTCGATTCCATAGTCCATAGTCCAAGAACCCTCAGCAGACTCCAATCTAGAATCTCGTTCAAGCACTACACAAAGATCATCTCGCTCATTGGTATTAGATATTTCATGCTTAACATGTGAAATATCTGAAGTGCCATTTTCCAAGAAGGCAGACAAAGTTATATCAGTCTCCATGCTTATGTCTGTTTTCCATTGAAAATCATAATGACCAACTGTTGGTCGAGTCTCTATCATGAATGAATCATCAATAGGTTTCCCTATTATACTTTTCTCAGTGTGAGAGAAATCACCCTCTAATGATAAAATGCTAACACCATCAAGGAATGTTTTCTTGATGCTTAAATCATGGTTTTCTGACGTTCCAGAGTGATTGACAGTGAACAAATCTTCCATTCTCCCAATTTTAATTATAGCCGATTCAGCGGAACAAGTAGATAAAGTATTCCCAAAATAAGTTATTGATTCTTCCAACTCGGCTCTAGCATCATTTCCACCTGTCCTTTCAGTTACAACAAAGGAATTGGCTGCAGCCATCAGTCTCTTTGGAGCTTTCTCAAACTCCATTCCCAAAGCAGGTCTGGCTGTGAATGAAGTTTCACCTTCAGAGCTTCTGAGTCTAAAATGTTCATCCTGAACATTTGTGGGCTGAAGCTTCCCTATCTCTCTAATGTTCAGCTCATTATCTTTGTTGGTAGAATTATTTGTCTGGTTCAAATTGTAGCCGCCCTTATCTAAACCTATTTTCTTGTAATCACATGAGTTAGGCTCATGAAACTTCTCTAGTGATCTGACTCCATTCTCTCCATTAATTAACTCCTCATCTGGAGTAGATTCAGCAGAGACACTGCCCTTCTTCCCATCTCTCCCCTTAGGACTGATATAGTTGATATTACGAATGACAACTGTTCTGGAGGATTTCTTCCTATGCGTTTTTATTTTTGGATGCTCCCTTGAAGAATGTTGTCTGTCTTGCCGTAAGTATAAATGTGAATAACTCCCAGAATCAGAGTCACTGGATTCTGTACCTCCGTCTTCTGAATATTCAGGTTCATTTTTATTGGGCCTCCTCCCTGCTGAAGTTGTCTTATTATTCCTGTAATTGGGTTGTCGAACTAGACCATTACTAGAGTTATCCATACTAGGAGGCCATTGCATATTCTTTGGATAGTAAGGAGGAACAGACTGCATAAGAGGGAAAGGATGTCCTTGATACGGAGGTATTTGTTGGATAGGGATTTGAAAGTTGTACATATACTGAGGAATCTGGTTTTGCCATGGCATAGGCAATTGAACTTTTGCCGTAGTTGATGGTGTCTGATCTGATGCGTTATTATCTGCACATGATGTAACATTGACATCAAAGAACATCCCTTTATCGGTAGGAACAGATGTCACTAGATAATTCCTATTATATTATATGCATGCCATTGCAAAACATGATTACGGAAGTTCATAGTAGCTCTAAAATTTACAGAAGCACCATTTTACACTAAATTTTTGTTGCTCAGTTTCACATACTGAGAATAAGAGAGTACATTTACAGAACTTCAAGTTTTAATTGTATAAACAGAGGTGAGTCAAACTGTAAAATAAAAAAGAGAAAAAAAAAAGTGAATATTGTTAGTGGAAAGACAATCAACAACGTATTATGAACCATGAAGTAGTTCAAATATTTCAGTGTAAAATAAGTTAAATGTAATTGTTGTCTTTGACTCCTTGTTTCTTTTCCTATGACACTTATTATTGCACTCTTTGTGCATCACAATGCAAAATTGATGGATCTATTAGATTTGCTTTGTTTTATTTGAAACTAGATTTGCTTTATTTTGCTTTGAGGAAACGTCTTACTCAAGATACAGGAAAAACATTGGTGTCTTAATATTGAATGTAGAACTATCTCTTGTTAATCTTCGGATTCTAAATTGTGGTTTATCTTTGGTGTATCCAGAAAGCATAAATATTGAATGTGGATCTATCATTCGAAACTGGAAAAAAAAAATTCAATAGCAGGGCTGAAAGGCAATATAAGAAGAATTAGTAGTACCTCTTTTGCTGTCTAAACATGCATGACTTGTAGATGAGCGAGATTTTGGTGTATCCATAAACCCATTTGCCAAAAGATTACAGGTAGAGGCATCATCTTTAGATGAATCTGAGGTGGTACTCTGATAATGGGCACTTATTTCATTTGTAAGTACAATTGCGGATGTTCCCATAAATGAAAGTTCTGATGGGGAGCATGCCTTCACGGCTGCTAATTCCTCCATCCAAAGACCATCCGCATGCTTTTTCTTGCATAATTCTTTGATCTTAACGCATGCTTCCCTGAATAGTACACACTTGAATTTTACGATTCAAGCAAGCCTAAAATACTTAACTGAATTTTATTCCTTAATGAGATGAGGAGAGAATATATAAATGCAATCTGCCAAAGGTAGTTCGGTATGAGTTTAAGTGACCTGATACATCTTAACTCATCTTGAAGAATTTAGGTACCTCTTTCTTAACTGAAAAAGGAAATCTTGTCTTCTAAAATTACTCCATAGGACATAATATCACATAAAAATTAGCCAGCCAAATAGTGTCACTGGCAGGAATACATTATGGCCACAACCAATGAAGAAGGTAAAAACCATTGATAATGGCTGCCAAATGCAATGAATCTTGATACGATTCTTTAAAATGAGTACATATGGAAGAAAAATAATTTCATCATAGACGAAATGACTTAGAAAGCATTTGTATTTCAGGTATATATATATAATTTTTTTTTCTGTTCAATACACCCAAAAAAAAATATATATGAAAATGGAATAATTCATAAAAGAGTGAGAGAATTCTTAAAGCTCTGATACAAAAAATTAAAAAAAAAAAAAAAAAAAATTACAATCTTTGATGATTCCGATTCAAATTATGTTTGTTAACTTCATAGTATCTGTGTTTTAGTATTGACAGTTCTTATTTTACATCTCAAAAGATTTAGCCTCCAACGACTTATATAGAATGTACTAGTTTATACCTTAAACGCAAAGCTCCAAAGGCATCTGCAAAGGAAATGAGGTCATCTACATTGTCCATTTCAAATCCAGCAACAATACCACGTGCATAAGCCATTGCCTGTTCTTTCCGGAGCAACGTTTTCCGGGTATCCAGAAGACGTTGGAGGTGAACCCTTGTCATTACAACAGCTGAATATATCAATGACAAAATACTTGATGCACTCTAATGAAGAAAAGGAATTGACATTTCACCAAGAGAAGGGAATTAAAATATAGGATGAGTTACTTGGAGTTTTCTTCTTTTGCACCATCATCCATGCCTCCTAGTTCACATTTTATCTAGATGGAAACACCAACAATTCTTTTAAACTAATTCTATTCTGTGAAAAAATAACATCATTGTTCCACAGTTATCTTGAAAAATGACATACCTTAGATGAATCAGCTGACTTCTTTTTGCTACCATTAGCAGCTGAAAAACTTCCTAAAACACTGAAGTTAATCAGAAGACAGAATTATGACATTTGACAAAGTAATGTCATTTTTTTTTTACAAAAGTTTGTTTTCCAAGATGAAATAGTTCAGTGTGACTCAGGAAAAGCAAATCATCTCTTAGAGGAGTCTTTTGTTATTTTATCCCATTTTGGAGTAAAAACTATCTATTTTAATTGAAATGAAGTGTTTATGAAGTTAAACTGAATTGACATGGGCAAGATCACATGATTTATGGAACTTCCTGAAATGTCAAAGAGAAAATCTAAGAAAGTGCTTCACACATGATCCAATATTCAGGACATATATATTGACAAAAATCAAACTTCAGGAGAAAAAGTTATTTTTAATATTAAATATACTATTTCAACAGGTGAAAATCATTATATGAAATCTCAGAAAGGAGTTTGCATTACTAGGCTTGAACATATTCCTCAAAAGATTAATTATGAGGTCTCAACTCAAGTAAAGCAAATTCAACAGAAATTGAAGGTTTCCTATTAGTATTTAAGTCTAGAGCACACCTTCCACTGATTGCCTAGATGCATGGATGATGTTGGATTCATTAACTTGAACTGAACTCTCAATCTGCAAGATCTCTTTTTCTATGCCGACAAACCTCTCAAGAACTGCTGGTGTGCTAACAAAGCACACAAATCTGGCCAAAACATATAAAAATAATTCATGTACATCATAGATCCAAGTCTCAATTTCCAAATAAGTATATGTAACAAAGATTCAATATCTATGAAGTTTTTTGTCTCAAAAAGCCCTCGTTCTATTATACATATAACTTAGCCAAATTAAATACCATAAGAACCAAAATCCAAGAAATTTTGGGGACTGGATTAAATTTAACTAACCTACACCACAGTTCAACAATTCCACAGAAAGAAAATTCAACATTTGGGAATTATTAGGCATAAAAATAACTTGGAATTCCAAAGATACTTGGAAAAATATCTGCAATGATGAAGGGATTTCCAAGAATCAATTTGCTAAGACAGGTGAGTCACTATTCTACACTCAGTAGCAATAATTTGGCACCTGTGGACAGAATTACCGAATCATTCTCAATTTAAAAGACGATCCTGAACTAATTGGGTTCCAAAAATAGGGGGTGGGGAAGGGTTTATACATATTTGCCTCAAAAGTTAAAACTAGGATATTATTCACGTTAATCAGATAATTTTAAATCATGCAATATAAGGAATTATCGCACATAACCTTCAATTGATTAAACTCAAAATTGAGAGAATCAATCATGTCATAATGTGTACAAGATATAATAAGAAAGAGTAAAAAATAGTTACCTCTGAAATGTAGCTTTAGTGAACAGGGTGCACCATGGTTGGGCGGACGAAGCTTAATTGAATACCCACCTTTGAAAATCTCATCTTTTGCAGATTTGAGGTGAGAAATGAAAGGTTCAAATAACCCAGAAGCTAGTTTCTCAGAAATGCCACCAGAAAATACCAGCAGATCACATCTTTGCCAATACAATATTATTATTCACACATACAAAAAGAACATAGTACTTTTGTTATTATCAGTTTATCTTAAAAATAAATAATGAAACAAAAGAATTGTAAAGATAGTGAGTTGTACCTGGTTCTAGTTGGAGTGAGTTGGAAGAGAGCATAATCAAGACGAGCTTTTGAGTCCATAGTAGCAGAGAGAGAGAGAGATAACAGAGGCGTATAGTCTCAGTATCAGAATGTGTCTAAAAAAAAGGTTGTTGGAAATGTAAAATGTACGTAGTTGAACTGAACATCTATCTATGAGTGAAAGATAATTTTTTTGAACGTGTCCTAAGATGATCTGTATCTGTATCTGTATCTGTATCTGTATCTGTATTATGATTTATGAGCAAGAGTGAGAGAGAGAGAGAGCCAGCCAGCAGGAAGTGATGAAGCACTGCACATGCATGCTGCTTGGCCATTTCTTTACTTTTTGGCCCACAACCAAACCTGACAGCTGGATCTTTACAAACAACAAATATATATGCTATGCTTATCACTATACTTCGAAACCTACTGGATCAATTTTATAACATTTTTCCCAATTAACAACTTATTATTGTGCACTACACAATAATAATAGAAGACTAAAACTAACGTTGGGGGTAATCACAATTCTTTTTTTCAATAAATTATGATACATGTGATCTCTATAAACTGTAATATTGTTGCTTATGTACCAATTCTTGAAAAGGACTGCACAATCTTTAAAAAAAGAACTATTTTATCATAGCACAAAATTTCCAAATATCCGATTGTCAAATATTAGCATTGATACACCATATTAAATATGCTAGTATGGATATAGAAACAAACGCATAAAGTATAGAACCCAATAAAATACGAGGGTTACGTAGTTTAGCCTAACAGCTTAAGTCTACAGAGGAAATCCTAAAGAGTTATATCAAAATATATTAGAGTGTAGTACAAATCATGTATTACAATGAAACATAACATGTGTATGTATATATAGTAAGCTAAACCCTAGACTAGAAGGATTGAGCTTGGGCCTATTACATTAGGCTAACATATCTCTAACATAGATAATTTCGTAAATCACACAACTACTAATTAAGTGGTGTGATTCAAAATACATCATGTAACTACTAAATAGGCCACATGGTTGGAAATACATGTAGATTATCTTTTTAATTACTATTGTATGTGTGAGGGATTTCACAATTCACTAAAATACCAATAGGCTTGGTCTACGATCAAATGCTATAAAAGATTTGTGCCCCCTCATCCTTCACCAATTGGTCGTTAGATGAATCGGTAAGGCACACGGTACGACAGTACGAATAGAGAATAGTAGGGCGACCCCCGAATTGCCAAGGCCATCCATTGGAATAGTCTCGGCCTAGTTTAGTCCATATAGCCGATTTGTGTGGAGCTAGCCAAGCATATAAGGAAGTACCCAAGACATGTCGAGAATAAGAAATAATGCATTGGGGGAATTTTCCCACCAAGCAATAACCAACGTCAGGTATGAGTTACTAGGGAGTCATGTCAACAGCAGGAGTTTGACTAGTGATATGATATAGAGGGACCCATCGACATGTGGAATATCCTCTCATTATGACAACCCCACTAAGAGAATGATGTAAATAGGGGAGGGGAGGAAGGAAGCAGGGGTTGGAAAAATTGGGGAGAAAGAATAGAAAGAAGTGAGGAGAATTATATTCCGGGGAGAAGGAAATTCTGTATGGATTTCAGACGGTGATCTCAGCTTCTTGGTAGCCTTCACGGCTAAGCCAAGATTATGGTAGTTTAAATTCAAACGAAAGCTAGGATTCCATCGGTTACACAACCAAACACTTTTTGGACCTCTTATTGTGGGATAAGCCCAACCCTGAGTATAAATAAATTGGGGTCCCATGCCTAACAACCCAAGGTGATTGGGAATGGATCACCACAATTTTCGCCGTTTGTGGGGAAATCCTACTACGCTAAAGGTCTAGAGGTGTTGGAGGTAGCAACCGGATAGAAGGGCAACATACAGGTGAGGGGTTGGTGGCGTCTGGTGGTAACCGATCTAGGGGCTCATCTCAGGCCCTTAGGTTGGTGGAGCAAGAATGTAGGGGGGAGCACCGCGGCCATGATGGACAAGAGACTTAGGATGACTTGCATGCAACATCATCCTGAGGAGAAAGGATGGTCTTATACGTGATGGAAGGTTCATACCATAGTGACCGAGACTGTGAGTTGGAAAATTTGCAAAGGCAGGTAAGGGAGTTAGAGGCGAGGAGCAGGCGCCGAAGGAGGTCTCCCGAGAGGTTGTCCCATGACCATAACTTGGTAAGCGATCATATAGGGAGATCATCTCACCAAAGTCACTCATAGTTGTCAAGGGACAGGTCAAACGAGTTTAGAGATAGAAATTTGGTATCACTGAGGAGAGAAAGGGATGGGCGCCCAAATGCCGCCATGAACTCCATGGGCCGAGCACTAAGGAGGATAGCTTGATCACCTTTTTCCGAGGAAATAAAATGCACTAAGATGCCAAGACATTTCACTCACCAGCCGTTCACCTGTTACAATGGCAAGACGGACCCAGTGGTGCACAAAAGTCATTTCACCTAACTTATGGCTCTTTATTCTTAGAAAGTTGGGCTTCTGTGCAAGGTGTTCCCTTCTAGTCTTGACCCCACGACGATGAGATGGTTCAACAATCTGAAGAAGGTGTCCATCCATAGCTTTTCTGAGCTCAACCAAGCCTTTAAAGCCAGGTTTGTGACTTGCAGCCTAGAATAGCAGCCTATTAAGGCACTATTATTGATGGCCATGGGGAGTGAGGAGACCTTCCGGTCCTACTTGAATAGGTATTGGGAGTTGTATAATGAGATGGGGGTAGACAACAAACATGTGGCTGCGAGCACTTTCAAATTGGAGCTACCCCTTCATTCTGAACTAAGAGACTCCTTGATTATGTAGCCTCCTAAGAACATGCACCAACTAATAAGATGCATAGAAGAACACAAAAGACTGGAAGACGATAGGTTGCAAAATAAAGGGAAGGCCCCTCCTACATTTCAATACCAGAAGGAGTCCCAAATTGTGGGCTTTCAACAAAGGCCTATAAGGAAGGTTGGTGCGCAAAACCTCGTTAGCAGAGTAGAAGGGGTGAACATTGCTTTAAAGAGCCGGTGCATAACATCCTGGAGAAGATTAAGCATGAGCCTTATTTTCGCTGGCCATGTAAAATGAGTGGAGATTCGGCCAGAAGGAACCAAAATTTGTATTGCACTTATCACCAAGAAAAGGGGCATACCACTGTGTAGTGCAGAATGTTCAATGATTATTTTGGAACAGTTGGTCTAAGTAGGGCATTTAAGGGAGTACGTGTTCGGTCAAGGGAGAAGTGCTATAGGACAAGTGTTAGGAAGCTGAGGAGGAACAATACCACCTCCCTTTGGCATGATCGAAGTCATACATGCTGCATCGATTGGAGTTAGTACTAGCTACCAAAGGGGGATACTTAGCGTAACTCCTCAGTAGGAACTGGAGGTAGTTGACCGTCTCGAGAAAAGGTAGCTTTTGATGACGACGATCATGAGGGAACAACTCAATCGCATGACGACGCGTTGGTTATGAACCTTAGGATTAGAGGGTTCCTCATGAAGAGGGTTATAATTGACCAGGGGAGTGAAATAGAGATCATGTATCCTAATTTGTATAAGGGAATGGGTTTGAGGGATGAAAACCTCACCAAGTATAATACCCCATTAGTGGGATTCGATGGGAAAATGGTTATGTTCGTGGGATAGATCAAGCTTCCTGTAGTGACAGAAGGGAAGGAGGTGATGATGAATTTTATAATGGTTCATGCATTCACGCTATACACGGCAATCTTGGCATGACCGTGGATCCATGCTATGGGGGTCGTGCCGTCTACACTGTACTTGAATGTGAAGTTCCTGACCGAATAAGGAATAGTAATAATAAGGGCAGACTAGATTATAGCTCAGCAATGCTTGGTGGCTGCAATCAATCACAAAATCAAGCAGAATAAGGAGGTAGAATCAAACCCCTCATAGCAATCACAGAGCCCTGGCATTCCAATGGGGTTGACAGTGCATAGGAGATGGATGAAGTCCGCATTTTATCTTATGAAGATAGGTACTTTTAGGTAGTAAGAGCTTTCCAACTGAGGATCAGGTGAAAGTACTGTTGTCACTAGTCCAAAACTTAGATTTCTTCGCATAGAGCCCATACGAGGTGCCCAACGTAGACTAGCAGTTTATAGTGCATAGACTAAACGTGGACCCCTTGTATCGCCCCAAGAAGGAAAAGCCGAGGAGGTCAGCTAAACCTCACATGGAAGCCGTGAAAGAGGAAGTGGAGAAGTTGAAGCAAGCTGGGGCCATGAGAGAAGTATTCTTCCCACACTGGTTGGCTAACACGATGGTGGTGAAAAAGAAGAATGGGAAGTGGACGGCTTATATTGATTTTACAAATCTGAACAGAGCATGTCCTGAGGACCCCTTCCCTGTCTTGAAGATTGAACAATTGGTGGACGCCATGTACGGCTATCCAAGGATGAGTTTTCTAGATGCCTTCCAAGGATATCACCAAATCACCCTAGCTCCCGAAGACCAGGAGAGGACGTCTTTCATCTCTCTAGATGGTAATTACCACTACATGCTTATGCCTTTTGGTATGAAGAATGCCAGGGCAACTTAATAGTGAATGGTTACACGGATGTTTAGGCCGTAAATCAATAAAACAATGGAAGTGTATATTGACGACATGGTAGTTAAGAGTAAGAAGTCGGAAGAGCACGCGTTAGATTTGAACGAGGTATTTGAGATATTGAGGCACCACAAATTGCGCCTCAATGTTTCTAAGTGTATGTTTAGGGTAGGGTCTGGGAAGTTCCTTGGTTACATGATAACATTCCAAGGAATCGAGGTCAAACCTGACTAGATCAGTGCAATCCAACAACTCAATCTGCCGAGGAACTCGAAGGTAGTACAAAAGCTCACAGGAATGATAGCAGCCCTAAATCGGTTTGTATTCCAGCCTTTAGCCTTTTGCACAGTGGGGGCTAGATATTATGGGCCCTTTTTTCCGAGGGTTATGGGGAACAGGAGATTTGTAATAGTGGTGACTGACTACTTTTCTAGATGGGCAGAGGCTGAGGCCTTAGTGAATATCTGTGACGTTGACATGAAGAACATTGTGACTTGGTTTGGAGTACTAAGGACGTTGATCTCGGATAACGAACTGTAGCTTGACAACAAGGCCTTTAGAAAGTACTGCAGTGACCTTAGGATTAAGAATAGGTATTATATGCTGGCATATCATTAGAGCAACAGTCAAGCCGAGGCCACCAACAAGACTATCGTAAATGGGCTAAAAAAGAGGCTGGAGAGCACTAAGGGGAGATGGGCCGAGGAACTCCCCAACCTGCTATGGGCCTACCGAACTACTCCTAGAAGATCCACAAGCAAAACTCCTTTTTCCATGACTTATGGGATCACGGAGGCAGTGATACCAATAAAGATTGGCTTACCAAGTTTGAGAACCAGAAGCTTCTCTTTGAACGAGAATGAACTGCTCATGGCCGAGCAATTGGGCCTTGTAGAAGAAAACAGGGAAATAGTGTCCATCCGATTGGTTGACTACCAGCATAAGCTCTCTAGAGGGTATGATAGAAATGTAAAGCCATGAGGGTTCATTGCTGGAGATCTAGTCTTGTGAAGAGTACTTGGGAGCATGAAGGAGTTGAGTTTGGAAAACGTAGCCTTGATTTGGGAAGGCTTGTACCGCGTAACTAGCGTGGCTAGGGTTGGGGCTTATTACTTGGAAAATCTGGAAGAAATGCCAATTCCTCGGCTGTGGAATGTAAGAAACCTTAAGAAGTATTTTTATTAGCCTCTATACAATCCTGATGCATTTATCCGTCTATGTAAATTTCTTAAAGTTGGATTATTCATGTTTTACCTTGTATGAACGTACTATTAGTAGATCGAGAGATGTGAGATGAGTTCAGTATAAGAAAAAAAATTATAGAAGATCACTAAGGACAGAAACCTAGCCTCGGCTCGACCCCAGCCATTGACTAGGTGGAAACCTAGCTCAAGACAAAAGTATGACCTCGGCTTAATTTCAACGACCAATTGGAAGAAAATATAAGTAAAAAGGGGGCGAGGGAAGCGCCATGTAAGCATTCAAGGGCCGAGTGCCGTGCTAACATGCTTCATTTCATTTTTTATCAACAATTGACATGTCTTTAGGTTAAAGAGCACGTAAATGATTCTATGTATCAAACAGAAATTCAACCATGTGAAATCGAAGGACATGTAAATAAATCAAAGGGAAAATTATTTTATTAAATAATTCCAAGAAGTACAAGTGAAGTAATAGTAACAATAAAAATGAAAAATATAATCAACCCCGCTTAAGCATTAGGGCTTTGCTTGGTTATAGGGAGAGCAGGATTAGGGGTGGTCTCTACAACTACTGACCGAACTGGAGCCACGGGGGGCTGAACGGTTCCTAGAGGGTTCGGATTGTCCACATCAATAACATCCACGGTCGAAGTATGAGCCTCATTCTTCTCCAAGAGTTCATGAAAACTGGGGTTGTCTTCTTCTACCCTAACTTACCCTCCTAGAGGGACCTCTTCAATCAGTGGGTCCTCAGGTAAGGGAACCTAGGGCAAGTCCCTGAACGAGGAGGTCAAAGGGAGGTTTATAGCATCGAGAGTAGCCACCCACCCCTCCAAGTACCCCGCCCGCTGAGCCTCTCTTATAACCTTGTTGGCAGAGCGCTTGGCATCATTAAAGCCGAGGTTGTAGTTGTCCTGCTTTGCCTGCTCCAAACCCTCTTTCACGGTTTCGAGCTCTACGTCTCTGGCCGTGATAACACTCAAGGCCTGAGCGAGTTTGGTATTAGACTTCTCCACCTTTACTTGTAAAACCTTCGCCTTTTAATCGACGGAAGCCTATGCCCTCTCCGCGATGGCTAACTTTTTCTTGGCCTAGGCCACCTCCTAGTTCTTCTCTTAGATGTTAGACTCCAAGACTTGCCATAAGGCCTTCTCGCCGTCTACTTCTTTGTTAGCCTTTTTTTAGCTGATCTTTGAGCAAATGCACCCCCTACGTGGCCTACAATCCAAGAAAAGACATGTTAATGCTAGGGTTATAAGACATAAATATATACTGAGTTATTAGGAAATGGCTGAAGAAAACCCTTACTGCTATGGAGTCCACTTGAGCGTGAGAGTGATGTCCTCATCTACAACATTCTCCTAGAAATGCATGTCCTCAGGCATTAGTAACGCCTTCTCGTGGCTATCGGGCACACACCCATCTATTAGGAGGTTGGTGGGTTAGCCGCAACACTTGTGGTGGAAGGATCACACCCCGCAGGTGGAGCACCGGTCTGACCCTTCGAGCTGTTAGCAACCCTTGGCCTTTTTTGCCCATGGGCAGGGGCCACCGCTGTGGGCCGAGAAGGAAGTTTTTTTCTCGTGGGAACTCAGGCCCCAAGGAAGTAGTCTGATAGTTGGATGTTTCTCTACTAGACCATTGCCTCAGTGACTTGGACTTCCCCAGGCTTGTTCACAGGAGTATGTTGGGCTTCTGCTCAGAAAACTAGGTCCTCTAAACAATCATTGAATGGCTTCGGGGATTTATCCTTGTTAGTGTTGTTTAGACCTTTGTACACTAAGATTGTTTAACTTAATTAATTAACCAAGTTGATACTTTGGTTTAATATGAGATCTAGGTTAAACACATACAATCATATTAAAGCTCACTGCTTCTTTTCTAGCATTAGAACATTGATCCACAGGAGTGGCAAGTCTTTCCTAACCAATTTTCACAGATAACCAAACTCTCTCATCTAGAGATTTCAGGAAGGCTTTCATCCATACCTTCCAGTAGGCATAGTTATTCCCATCCAAGTGAAGGATCACAAGAGAGTGACTGTGTTCCATGCCAGCAAGGGTCAAGGATCAACTTAAGGTAAAACTACCTAATCAATAGCTAACCCACTCTAATACCACTTGTTTGTATTGTTCAGACCCTTGTACACTCAGATTGTTTAACCTAATTAATTAACCAAGTTGATACTTAGGTTTATTATGAGATCTAGGTTAAATACATACAATCATATTACTTAGTGCGAAAAAGTAAAGAAGGCAAGCAATATGATGACCTAGGAAAACTAATGAAACCGTCCAGTTTTAAGGTAAAAAACCTGGGGAGGATTTTACCTAACTATCCTCAAGGTAAACAAATTCACTATGATAGAATGAAAGTTTTACAATAGATTTTCTCCATAAAATCTAAAGCTACCACTTGTAGTACTTACTCACACAACCACGTGCAGCTCCAGCTTCACGGACTCTTCTATCTGAATTTGCTACACACAAACACCCACATTTGTGACTTTGAGATCTCACTCAAAGATTTTAGATCACCATTAGTAGTAAATCATTATGCAGCAACTTGTCTCCACCAGTTCTTGATTGTAGACCTAGCTTCCGATAGATGCTTGTTGAGTTAGAAGGCTATAGAAACCTCATAAATCTCATAGGAGTAACTCACAAGACTTCCTAGAACTTCTGAAATGTATTTAGGGTTTTCCTTTGATACTAAGTAGTGTTGGATTGAAACCCTAAACATTTTCACGAGCTTTGGGTCTAATTTAAATTCTATAGAATACAACTTTCGATCGGTCAAGCCTTTCTTTCAATTGGTTAAACTTCACAGAATCTGAACTCTTCTTTCTATAACTTAGCTGTTCTTGAACCTTGACTTGAACAATCTTGAGCAATTTCTAACACCTAATCTAGACATATTTTTGTTCTCTGTTTGCCAACATACATAAATTTAGAATTTAAACATTTATCCTAAATATTTAGAACCTAACAAGCCCTTCTTTTGAAAAGGACTCTTTGCCGAGCCACGTTCTCTAAGATGTCTAGTAGGAACACCCTTCAGTCGAATATCTATGTAGGACAGCAGGGAGTGCTATGCTCGGAAGGTGTCTCCTGGATCTTAAAACCCAGTGTAAGAGGGAGTGCACCTGAGAATAATATGTGAAGCTTGAAGCTGCCTGTCAGTGTGTACGAACACCTCATAACGTAAGATCCTATTTAAATCCCGAACTTCGACAAAGCCAATGTTCAGCTTCGTATGCTTGGAATCTGAAATGACAAGCCGAGGAAGAACCGTTAGTAAAACACAATATAAAATATGGCAAGTAAAAAGAAATGCAAAAATAAAACCTAGGTGTTACCAACTTACCCTCAGAAGAGAAGTTAGGCAAGTGAGCTCATCGGCAAGCCAGTTCCCACTTACCTTTATGAATTCCCTTTAGGAATTCTTGTTAGAATCTGGGAGGTAAGATACCAGCCTTATTTGGCTGTCATGAACTTTGAGGTAGTAGCCATTCTTAAGACTACCACAACAACTATAGAGGAAGTTGATGTTGAGATGGGTGAGTCTTAGATTGTAAAGCCTATTTAATCAGCTAACACAACCGACGACCCTATAAAAGTTGGGCAGACACTGGTCAAGATTGAGCCCATAAAATCTAAGTGTTCTTGGTAGTAAGGGGTCTAAAGGGAACCTAACCCCACCCTCTAGGACAGCCATTAAGGGAATAAAAATCACTCTCGACACTCTTTGGTCCTCTATATTCCCCTTTGGATAGTATTCAATGAATATGTCCGAGGTAATATGGTATTTGGCCTTAAAGGCCTCTACGGTGGTATCATTGCTAACTAAATGGGAGAACCCCATAATGAAAATAAGGAAGGAAGGAAAGAAAGGTTAGAAGACTTACAAGGAAAAGGGACGTTCACGATAAGAATAGTACTCTCAAGAAGTAGGAGGTTTAGGACTTGGGAGGCTCCGGTATGAGGATTGAGAATAAGAAATGAAATAAAATAAAGTGAATTAGAGAAACCCAAGCACTATTTATAGGGAGGAGCAATTAATGTTTTTGGCGGGAAAAATTATCATCCATTCCTACCCTTCGATCCACGTGCACCTCGATAACTGAATGGTCAGGTGATCCTGACCATTAATCTTGATAGCCGGCTCAATTCGAGCAAGAAGGATAGACTGTCAAATCCGACACATTTATTACCTGACATTTAGCATCCCCGAGAAGCAATGGTTAGATCAAACACAATTCCCCCCACGTGCCAAGGACATGACCAGGATCCCACTTCTATGATCTAGAAATGGAATCATTGGAGGCTATTGTATAGACCGAGAATAGTAGGTCGACCCCCGAATTACCAGGCCCATCCATTGGAATAGTCTTGGCCCAGTTCAGTCCATATAGATGATCTGTGTGGAGCTAGTCGAGTATATAAGGAAGTACCCAACACATGCCGAGAACAAGAGATGATGCCTTGGGGGAATACACCCGCCGAACAATAACCGGTGTTAGGTTCGAGTTACTAAGGGGTCATGTTTGTTAGGGACATATTTTATGTAATTGGCTAATCCTTTGACAAAATACACTTTACTTGTAATTAGGTAGATCTAGGATGGGTTTAAGACTTCAAAAAACATGTTGTTCAAGTAAAGTGTTAAAGCCATGAAGATCTGACCAACAAACAAGTTAAGAAGAGTTGTTCATTAAAACTTGACAGATACCTCGACAAAAATAGTATCTGAATGTTCGAATAGCGTTGAAAACACTATGAACGTTTAGACCCCCAAATTACAAATTATCAAGTCAAGCTTATTATCAAACAATAAATGTGAGGAACATGAACATAAGCCAATGACAGAATTGATAAACAATCTAATCCAATTTAAAATCACATCCACAGTAGAAATTAAATTGTAAAGATTAAGGGAAGAGAGATGCAAACACAAAGACAACACGGCGATATGTTATCGAAGAGGAAACCGAAGCCCTCGGCGTAAAACCTCTTTGCCACCCTCCAAGAGGTCAATAATCTACTAGAAAATGTAGTTGGGATACATGAACAACAATAGACCCTCCAAGCCTAATCTACCCAGGTACCTAAGCCCTCCAAGCTTCTTGCTCCAACAAGGTTGCGCCGAACATTTTTCTTCTTTAGCTTACTGGATTTCGTTATAGCCCATAGCATCAACCAATAACCATTGGTCCCTTCCAAACTGCTTCCCTAAGCACCAAAAGACCTTCTCACAGACGTGGGTATGGTGAGAAAAGGATTTGGTCAAGAATCTCTCAAGAATGTATCAATGGAGAGGATGAGAGTAGAGGAATTTGAAGAGTCTCTATGTGAAGATTGTGGATGAATCAATTTTGTTTTTCTCTAGGGTTTTTCTCTCAAAATTCTCTCTAGAAGCTCTCTACATTTCGTGGGTATAAGGGGTATTTATCAATTCGGGTGAGATAGAAATGCGAAGAGTAAGGTTTTTCAAAACAGAGCTGGTTGGCAGCTTAGCCTCGTGACTTGACTGAGTAGCGAGTTCAAGCCGCGAGATAACAGAATGGCCAGGCTGGACCTTTTGTCCTGTAGTGCACCAGCTGGCATGACTGTTCATCTTCTCGCATGCTTCACTCGTGTGCTGCAGTTGGCGGCTTGACAGTCGCGAGTCACCCGTGAGTCCCAGCCGCGAATCCCTGCATCTTTGCACAATCTTGAGCATTTCTTTACACTCTCTCACTCACCACCCTTACATGAATCCCACCTAAATACAGGGTTTCTAAGTGCTGAAATACAAGCAAATTGGCATGGAATAAAGCCAACAAGATGGTTGATTAAATTCAACCTTACAGTATCTATCGAGATTTAAGGAAGCTCGATAGTAGCTCGATAGAATCTGAATTTGTCAAGATCTATGAAATCAGAATTTTTAGATTAGATTTTCGACCCATGCTAAAATATTTGTGTAGGGTTTCTTTTATCACAACCAGAGACATATATAAGGATAATTTTAACGGCCGTCACATGGGATGCAACGTGATGCAAAGTGATAATTCATGTATATTGTGACCGGAGACAAATTTCCCCTAGTTCATCATACTCTCTCTAGAAGTTATTGCATCTTTGCACCAAGGGTTTTGTAACCAAAAAGCTTCTTAAACTTCATCGTTGGATGAACTGGAGAACTTTGAAGCCAATATCTTCCTCAAGTTGGTGTGTTGGTCACGTACTGGGATCCGTGCATTACTGGTTAGTCACGTACTAGGATTTGTGCATTGAAAGGAGAGATTTCTGCCACATCACAAGTCTAATTGGATATTGGGGTAAGGGTTCAATTGTAGATTAGTATTAGGTATTGGGATTCATTTTACCTGTAACCACTTGTTTTGATAATAGTGGATTCTTGAGAGTGGTGACCTTAAATTTACTCGGTGGAGTTTTGCCTCGGTGGAGTTTTGCCTCGGTGGTTTTCCCCATTCATAAACAAATCACTTGTGTTAAATTTATTTTCTACTGCATTTGAAAGTTCAAATAGCATATAAAACACTATGAACGTTTAGAGCCCCAATTCACAAATTACCAATTCAAGCTTAATATCAAACAATGTACGTGTGGAAAATGAACATAAACTTATAACAGAATTGATAAATAATCTAAACCAAATAAAATCACATCCATTGTAGAAATTAAATGGCAAAGATAGAGGGAAGAGAGATGCAAACACAAGGACAACACAACAATGTGTTATCGAAGAGGAAACCAAAGCCCTTGACATAAAACCTCTCCGCCGCCCTCCAAGCAATCAATAATCCACTAAAGAATGAAGTTGGGATACGAATGGGGAAAACCCTAACGGCAAAAACCCCACCGGGTGATTTTCAGGTCACCACTCCCGAAACTCCACTATTATCAAATCAAGCGGTTACAAGTAAAGGAATCCCAAGTACCTTACCAACCTACAGTTGAACCCTTACCCTAATACCCAATTGGACTCGATCTGTAGTGACAATTTCCACCTTTGATGCACGGCTCCCAAGTACGTGACTAACCAATGCACGGATCCCAGTACGCGACTTTAAACACCAACTAAGAAGGAGAGGTTGGCTGCAAAGTTCTTCAGTTCATCATACACAATGAAGATCAGGAAGATGCTTGGTTACAAAACCCTATGGTGCAAATACACAGCAACTTCTTAAGAGAAGATGAACTAGGTTAAGAACTTCGTTTTTTGATCACAATTTGCTTGAACAAGGATTGCTCAATGCTTTTGCAACTTGTGTCTAATTTGATGGCTCTTAAAACAATCCTTTTATATGTTTAGGGTTAGAAGAAAAGAAGGCCCAAAAGCATATTCACAGATCCTAAGGAAATCAAATCAGAAAAACTGATTTTGTAATTCTCGACAGATAGCAGGTGTCGAGGTAGCTATCAAGCAGGTGTCGAGATTTAATGAAATTGCACTTCAGCTTGCTTTTTCTTGGACAGACTTGGTGACTTCAACACTTGATCTTGAAACCTTGTTTCTTAAAGTATTTAAAACACCTAGAACTACCCAATTACAAGTAGAGTGCGTTTTGTCAAAAGGATTAGCCAATTTACATAAATAAGTGACATATGTTCTTAACAAGTGAACACACATATGTCCTAACAATCTCCCCCTTTGGCAATCCGTGACAAAACCACAATAAACAAATGAGCATATGAGAGAAGTCATAAATCACTCAACTCATATTCACTTGTTGAATACAATAAAATCTATCCTAACACAAACTCTTAAAAAGCTTTGCAAGAAGAGAGTTTATGGCAAGTAGACTTTGACAACCTGTATTTCTGAAACACTTTAAACAAAACTCATCAAGGCATCTTGTGTGAAACATAAATAAATAGATTGCATACAAGTATAAAGAACATGTGTATAAAGATAGAGAAGAAACAACACATGAAGAGAGAGGTGAAAGAAACATACATCCACATATATAGAAAATAAGTACAATGTATGTAAAATTGGTCAAAAGACCTCATATACAAGATCAATGTATCTATAAAGAATGGAAAAGAAAAGATACATCAAAACCTCACTACATCCCTCAAAAATATCAACACTCCCCCTATCAAAATGTCCTACACTAACTCTCCCCCTAAGATTACTACTCTCATAATCCCAAAACTACTCCCCCTTTTTGTCACGAGTGACAAAGGGTAGAGTGTCATGTAGACATCTCATCAATAGAGCTAGCATTCCCATCATCCTCATCCTCAGAGTCTGAAGCTGCTGGAGTAGGTGGTGAAGGAGTAGCCTCTGGAGCAAAACCACCCATGGTCGCCTGCCGTCGTGCAATATGACCAACACGAACATTCACCTGATACAACTCAGTGGAGAGTGTATCGAGGCGAGCGTCCATGCGCTGCAGCTGCACCATAATATCTCCAAGAGATACATTGCTCGTAGAGGAAGAAGGAGCAGATGTAGATGGAGTGGATCTGGATGGAGCTGATCTGGACAGAGCTGAATGGGAGGGAGGAGTGGCATCTGCCTGTCGTGACCTAAACTGAGCCTCACTACGTTTTACGGTAGCGGCATCTATGGCACAGATGTGAGTGAAGTGGTCGGACACAGGGAAAGGGATAGAAAAATGGCGTAAGATCCTCGTGATAGCGGAAGGAAAGATGAGCTTATCACGGGACGCCGAATCTAGATGGACATCTATGATAGAAAGGATGAAATGAGAAGGAAAATCTATAGTAAGATGCTCTAGAAGTGATAGCAAAAATCGAGCACGAGACTCTGTGATAGAGTTGTAGTGAGAGAGTGGATGGAGTACAAAGGTCATCACCATGTTAAGAAATCTAGGACCTTTAGCAAAAGGCCTACATGATATGTACTGATGCTCACCCCAATCAGCAGGACGCTGACAGAAGGCAGAGATGAGCTCATCTTTGGACACAGTCCTCAGACGCTCACAGGAAGGGTAATCAGGAAAATCTATCCTAGGTACCCTAAGCACATCCGCAACTAGCTGTGGTGTGACAAGAATGCACGTACATCGAACACGAGTGAAAAAGAGAGGTATTGAATGATCTATCCCGTGCATGTTAGAGTAAAACTCCTGTATCAGCACGAGAGGGCAAGTGACCGGGACGTCACACAGTGACTCCCATCCCCTACTGTGAATGACAGAGGGAAGGTCAGTGTCAGCGAAGTCCGCCAGAATGACTTGGCGTTCCGAATGAACACCTCGTTGAGAAAAGTTCTCCGAAAATGCCTTGTGGGCATCTCCATCACGGAATCGAAGGTTAAGAGGAGCAGAGTCAGAAGAAGAGGAAGCTTCATAATGCAGAGGGTTCCGAGCAGAAGTGGATTTACGTTTGGGTGCCATAGACATTACTAACGTAAAAGAATGAGAAAGAGATAGAGAGGGAGACAATTAGAAAAGTCCCAACACAGTTTAAATAGATCAAATATATTGAACAACAAGTACATATGCATGGGAATGCATGAACATGTGACATGCAAAGGAAAAAACATCATGGGCTCAGCCCAATCCAATCCTAGCAGCACACAAACATAGAGCACACATCTAAATGCATGTAAATACCATTCTAATGCACATGAAATGCAATGTATGACATTCTGAAAACATTTAAGTGCAAACCCAACCCAAAATTTGAAGAAAAACTCATCAATTTTGAAAAACACCAAAATTTTCAAAAAATCCCAAAACCTAGGTTTCAAAACATGAAATGCATGAAAAAGGAAGGGAAAATGAACATACCAGGTGATGGAAATCAAGGGAAGACCAAAAATGATGAAGATTTGAAGATTTGAGTGAGAGAAACTTGTTTGGGAGGTGAAAAGTCTTCGGATAGATCGAGAGAGATCGACAGAATGAGAGGAAAATCGCGATCTAACCTTTTATAGACACCTCAGTAATTCTCGACAGCTGAGGTGTCGAGAGGTATCAAGTAAGCTATCAAGGAAGGTGTCGAGAAATTTGCCTTCGACAGCTGCAGGTATCGAGAGGTGTTGAGATTTAATGAAATTGCACTTCAGCTTGCTTTTTCTTAGACAGACTTGATGACTTCAACACTTGATCTTGAAACCTTGTTTCTTGAAGTATTAAAAACACCTAGAACTACCCAATTACAAGTAGAGTGCGTTTTGTCAAAAGGATTAGCCAATTTACATAAATAAGTGACATATGTTCTTAACAAGTGAACACACATATGTCCTAACAGCCAGCCTGTCAGATTGCTCACTCTAAACATCTCTAAGCCCATCAATCGTCTCAAGGAAGATCTGGAATGCATCTGGAGGTACAATTGATGAGGATGATGCTTTGCTCCTCTTGCCACGACCTCTTAAGCTTAAGCATTGTCCTTTAGCCTCTGTCTCAGTCTCCATAGCTACACCTTCTTCTTAGTCACCATCCCCTTCATCACCCGGAAGACGAACTCTTATCCTTGTAATGGTTAGCTTGTTAATGGTTGAGGGAGTAGGCCTGAGGCTGATATCTTGAGGGATTGACACCTTTTGCTCTAAAAAGCCTCATAAGTAGGCTGGGGAAAATTAGCTTGGCCCTGGAGGTTGTTCTGGTCTCAACATCAATGGTGTGGAAAATATGAGCACTGATGTCTATGTAGGTGTTCTCCTTGAGCCCCTTAAGGAAGATACCTCTAGCATTGTTGATGGTGGTCAGCTTCCTCACTGGGTACAGATTGAACATCATGATGGTAGTAAGACACCTCATGTCAACTAGGAAGGTAGTAGTGTTAAGGCATTTCCCCTCTCTAACTCCACCAATAGGAGATTGGACAGTTTCAATGGATAGCATCCTGTCCTTGTAATGGGTGAAGTCATGGTCATCCAAATCTTCAAACCCCAGCATCTCATCTATGTCATCTACATCTATGGTGAATTCATGTCCCCTTATCCAACAATTGATCTCATACTCTCTTAACACAGCATTAGCAGAAAACTCCCTGATCAGAGGCTTACACACTCCAGGCAAGTCACTCAACAACTTATCCCAACTTCTGCCCTGAAAACAACTTAGTATGAAAGTGTCCTTTAAATCCACCAAGTCTACAAATCTTTCTTGAATGATGGTAGCCTTCATGTAGAACTAAGTGTATCTCTCAAAATGTTGAGGAGACTTGAACTTTGTATTGTCCATCTTCAACCTTTTGTCACCCTTTTTGGCTCTAGTTTTCCTTTTTGAAGGAGTCATCTGCAAAACCATAGCAGCAAAGCCCACAAAAATAGAGCACAATAAAAGGAAACTCAAACATTAGTTACAGGTTAGTAGCACTGAAAAGAACATAGACTTATACCAATATTAAGTTCATACACAGGTTAGAAACAATCATGGAATGAGAAAACTCAAATCAAAAGAGTACAGAACAATTTATCATCAATTTTTAGGCATAACACATTTTGACAGTGAGCACAGAATCCATCATGAACAACTTAGGGTACACAACCAAACACATACACCAAACATGCAATAGACAAACATAGTGAACCAACCATACTCTCAAACAGTGGCTATAATAAAAATCCCTAAAAATAAGCATATGTCTATAAGACATATCTCAATGGGTATGGTATGCTCAACACCAGACAGATCCGTAGATATACTTAAGGATGAAAATAAATCAAGATAACAAGAGTATCTAGCATTCTAAAGACATAATCAAAAAAACTCAAACACCCAAACTCAACAGATCCATATCCGAATTACCATATAACTCAAAACCCAAAAACAACTCACAGAACACGAAATCCAAGGCAAAGAACATGAAATACTAAGTGAGAATAAGAAAACCCATACCTTTTTCTTGGAGTTTGAGGTTGAAATGGTGAAAAGAATGGAGGTTTTTGTGAGAAGCATGATGAGTTTAAGAGAGGTTCAAATGGGGAAGACAATGAATAGTCACAAAAGTTCGAGGGAAAACTCAAAAGGATTTTAAAAACTGACTTATTTCCGCAAAACACGTGATTTTCACGACTGAACCGAGTTGCGTGCAAGTCACCAAACAATTAAAACAAAAATTTTGAAGAATTTTTCTAAGTGTTTTTCGCGATTGGAAGGTCCACCCGAGAGGAAGTCGTGAAGGGAGCCGCGAAAACTTCTGAGTAACCTCGCGACTAAAGCTTCCACCCAAGAACAAGTTGCCAAATAGAGTTGCGAGAAATCTAAAAATCCAGAATTTTTGAAAAAATTCTAAGTATTTTTCACGACTAGAACTTTGACCCACTAGTGAGTCGTGAAGACCTTCTGAGTAATGCTCGTGACTAGGGGCATGCGACTGGACTGACCCACGACCAAGTTGCCAAAATAGGGCAACACAGTTTTTGAAAATTTTGACAATTTTTGTAAAAAAAAAATACTTACCAAAAACAACTAAAACACTCAAAAATATTTTTTTGTTTGATCAACAAAAATTGAGCATGTGAAACACATTTTATCAAGTACAATCACACAAATGAATATGACATTCATTGAACATAGACATGTGTGATGTGTGTCGGTATAAAAAATGAGATAGTCCTTAGTTTAATGTGAATCTTCAATGATCAATTCAACCAAGACATGCACAAATAGCACTAGATAATGTGACCCATCTCTATTATAGAAATATGCATATATGATCTCCCACAAAAACTTGATAACATAACTTTGAAGCTTTTCATTTGGCTCCATATACATCATATCATTTGATCTTTTTGAATCAATACATCTCATTGTAAGATCGATGCCTAAAATTTTTGATATTTCAATTTGATGAGTTAGCCTTTGGCTTTTTGGGCATCATACATTTTATTTCAAGTCACTTTCCCTTTTTCCTAGACAAATACTAGTATGTGCAACAGGCTTTTGCAGCTTATTATCTATTTTCATTTGGAGATTTACATTTGTTGAGCTCTTTAAGCAAAAACAATAAAATAAAGAGTGTGAAGATATATAGGCACAAGTCTATGCATGTCTTAAGATCAACAAAACCATTTACTAATCATTCATGACAAGTTTAAAGATCAATTTACAACAGTCACACAGATGTCTAGATTTTTCCCACAATGATATGAGTACATAAAGAACAAGCTATGCTCGAAAATGCACAAAACCATAAGTACAAAGGTACAAGGCAAAACATGCTTGTGATAAAACACAATAATGTCGATCAAACTTTTGGATTTTCTACTTTTTATGTGTTTTTGGATTTTTGACATTGAATTTTTGATATGTGTGTAAAACACCCTTGAACGTTTAGATCCCAAATTATAAATTGTCAATTCAAGCTTATTATCAAACAATTAATGTGCAAAACATGAACATAAGCCAAACACAGAATTGATAAACAATCTAAGCCAATTATAATCACATCCACAATAGAAAATAAAAGGCAAAGATAAAGGGAAGAGAAATGCAAACACAAGGACAACACGCGATGTGTTATCAAAGAGGAAACCGAAACCCTCGGCGTAAAACCTCTCTGCTGCCCTTCAAGCGGTCAATAATCCACTAGAAAATGTAGTTGGGATACATGAACAGCAATAGACCCTCCAAGCCTAATCTACCCAGGTCACTAAGCCCTCCAAGCTTCTTGCTCCAACGAGGTTGCACTGAACCGTTTTCTTCTCTAGCTTATCGAATTTCGCTATAGCCCATAGCATCAACCAATTATCATTGGTCCCTTCCAAACTGCTTCCCTTAGCACCAAAAGACCTTTTCACAAACGTGGGTGTGGTGAGAAAAGGATTTGGTCAATAACCTCTCAAGGATGTATCAATGGAGAGGAAGATAGTATAGGAATTTGAAGAGTCTCTTAGTGAAGATTGGGGATGAGGCAATCTTGTTTTTCTCTAGGGTTTCTCTCTCAAAATTCTCTCTGGAAGCTCTCTACATTTCGTGGGTATAAGGGTTTATATATAGTGGGGTGAGAAAGGAATGCGAAGAGTCAGTTTTTCCTAAACAGGGCTGGTTGGCAACTTGGCCTCGTGACTGGTCTAAGTCGCGAGTTCAAGCCGCGAGTTAACGGCTTGGCTAGCCTGGGACTTTTGTCTTATAGTTCGATAGCTAGCGTGACCCTTCACCTCCCCGCATGCTTCTCACGTGTATTAATGCATGGACATGTCGTAATGCTTATGCATGAGTACCCTTCTTCACCCACACGTCACATGCATTTGGGGTGATATCTCTATAGGGTTGGGTACGAGAGTTAGGGCTTTCAAACCTTCTAGTGAAGTTTTCCAAACAGGTGGTGAATGCACCAATCATCTTCATCACATCCATCATTTCGGAATCACCATCTTGACCTCTTGATTGCTCAACAGCCTAAGTCCTCTTGTCATTTCTTGGTCCTCTTGACCTTTGATCACTTGCATTTTTCAATGCTCTCAGTTTATGATAGTTTGGTCTGGTGTGTCCTTGAAGTCCACAGTGATAGCAGAAGTGTTGAATTCTCAGACCTCTTTGTGACTTTGGGAGTGATTTCCCTTTACCCTTAGGTTTGACCACTGATTGTTTAAGAGGCTTTGTCATAAACCTTTGGTCAGTCACATTCTTCTTCTTCTCTAGCTTCACTTTCTCAGCATTCGTGGTATCTACCATCGGTTCTTTAGCTTTCACAAACTTCATTTCCTTGGATATATTGGCAGCCGAACTGCTTTCACTGGTGTATCCCAATCCGCTTTTGTCAGTGAAAGGATTTTGATGAGCAAGTACTTCATCAAGCTTCTTGGAGGAAACTCGCTCTACCTTAGCATTGGCTTAAACTACCTCTAGCTCAAGAAATTTAATCTTTGAGTAGGCTTTGGTCAGCTCTCCATTCAGCATCTCCATTTCACATTTGGTCTCCTTGTATCGCACTAGAAGACTTCTATAATCTTCCTCTGCCCTCTTCATCTTTTTAATGGCTGCGTTAGCCACTTTTGCATATTCACCGGTCTTCTCAATGAGGGAATTATAGGTCTCTTGCAGTCCCACTGCTTCTTCATCTTCCTTATCTTCAGATTCCTTAACTATCCCAATTGACTTCAATTCAGAGTGCTCACCAAGCTCTTTCACTAGTGCACCCAAATCATCCGAAGAATCTACTAGAGCAATGGTCATGAATGCAGAGAAGTTTCCCTTTTCATCACAGCTTTCATCTGAATCTGAATTAGAGGAGTCGGAATCACTAAGTGTAGTGGCATACACCTTGCCCTTTGCTTTCAAATAATTGGGACACTCTTTCTTGAAATGTCCATGTCCGTTGCATTCAAAGCACGTGACTCCTTAAGATGATTGAGAGTCCTTCCAATCTTTCCTTTTGAAATCCTTCTTCTCCTTTTCGAAATTTGGGAATTTTCCCTTCTCAGTAAACTTTCCATTTTTCTTGAACTTCAAGAACTTTCAGAAATTCTTCACAAGATATGCCACATCTTTATCGACAACATCCTCATCCGATGAGTCGTGAGCTTCAACCCTCTCATTTATCGTCTTAAGAGCAAGGGATTTGCTCTTCCTTTGTGATGGCAAAGACAACTCATATGTTTGAAGTGAGCCAATTAGTTCTTGAACCTTGATATCATCAAAATCCTTACTCTCTTCAATTGTTGTAACTTTTGCGTGGAAGCTCTCTGACAATGATCGAAGGATTTTCCTTACTACCTTTGAGTCCTTCGTTTTCTCACCCAAGTTGAACTTGCCAATGACCATCTCATTCAGCTTGCCATAGAAAGAGTCAAATGACTCGTTCTCACTCATTTTCAGCTCCTCAAACTGAGTGGTCAGCATCCATAACTTAGTGTCCTTCACTTTCTTCGTTCCTTCATATGTGGTCTCCAATATCTGCCATGCCTCCTTGGCAATAGAAATGTGAGATATCCTGTGGAACTCATCTGGAGATACACCACAAAAAATAGTGTTAAGTGCTTTGCTATTTGCATTAGACGTCGCGAGGGTTGCCTTATCTCACGTGGATTTGGTAGCCTCTGGCCTAGTCCATCCAATATCTTCCGCATCCCAAACGGTTTCATCCATTGAACACAAAAATGCCCTCATCCTGACTTTCCAAAAGGTATAGTTGCTACCATCAAAATATGGTGGAGCATTTAGAGATTGAGACCGGTCCATCTCAATATGGGGTCAAGGATCGCACTAAGGTGTTTAAACCATAAAGAGTGCACCCACTCTGATACCAAGTGAAAGTTCAAATAGCGTATAAAACACTATGAACGTTTAGACCCCCAATTCACAAATTACCAATTCAAGCTTAATATCAAACAATGTACGTGCGGAAAATGAACATAAACTTATAACAAAATTGATAAACAATCTAAACTAAATAAAATCACATCCACAGCAGAAATTAAATGGCAAAGATAAAGGGAAGAGAGATGCAAACACAAGGACAACACAACGATGTGTTATCGAAGAGGAAACCGAAGCCCTTCGCGTAAAACCTCTCCGCTGCCCTCCAAGCGGTCAATAATCCACTAAAGAATGAAGTTGGGATACATGAACAGTAGAAGACCCTTCAAGCCTAATCTACCCAGTGTACCTAAGCCCTCCAAGCTTCTTGCTCCAACGAGGTTGCACCGAACGTTTGTTTTCTTTAGCTTACCAGATTCTGCTATAACTCATAGCATCAACCAATATCCATTTGTCCCTTCCTAACTACTTCCCAAAGCACCAAAAAGCCTTCTCACAGATATAGGTATGGTGAGAAAGGATTTGGGTAATGAACCTCTCAAGGATGTAACAATAGAGAGGGTGAGAGTTGAGGAATTTGAAGAGTCACTATGTAAAGATTGTGGATAAGTCATTCTTGTTTTTCTCTAAGGCTTCTCTCTCAAAATTCTCTCTGGAAGCTCTCTACATTTCGTGGGTATAAGGGGTATTTACACTAGGGTGAGAATGAAATGCGAAGATTCAGTTTTTCAAAACAGAGTGGACAAGCGACTTGGCCTCGCAACTTGACTGAGTCGTGAGTTCAAGCCGTGAACTAACTAAATGGCCAGTTTGGACTTTTTGTCCTATAGTGCTTTAGATGGTATGACTATTCAGCTCCTCTACATGCTCCACGCGTGTGCCACTTTTGGCGACTTGCAAGCCACGAGCAAGCTGCGAGATCCAGTTGCGAGCCACTTGCTGAGTGCACAAACTTGAGCTTTTCTTTACACTCTCTCACACACTACCCTTACATGATTCTCACCTAAATACAGGGTTTCTAAATACTGAATTACAAAGAAATTTGGCACGGAATAAAGCCAATAAGATGGTTGATTAAATTCAACCTTACAGCATTTAACTTAGTTGGTGATTTGTTTGTGCTACCACGCTTATTGCATGTATTTGAATCTAATTAATTCACTTGGATAATTAATTGGTTAATTTACCAAAAGGGGTCAATACATTCTTGACCTATCATAGGGTTTGGGATGAAAAATGCGATGTTGATTGCTTAGATGTATGCTAGCGTGTGTGTGAGTCTAGAATGATAAATGTTGAACATACCTTTAATGATTAATATGTAAGACACAATGAGTGGAAGCTAACCCACGGGTCAAGTAAGGTTGGGTGCCAAACACCTTCCCATCTCCATACCTAAACTCCAGACATGTGCTCTAGTAGTAGATCATTCCATCCACGAAGGGCACTATATCTATAGTTTCTAGACCTAATCTAGGTGGTGATTCCATTTTTCTTCTCCGCCACGGTCCACTCGGCCGAGGCGTACTGCCCCCATTGTGCCCATAGTGGCATCTCCGTTGAGGATAGAAAGTTTGACTCCAATGTGTCTCATTTCTTAATCTTAATAAAGGCTTATTCAATATTTGTTTTCACACACTTCACTTGGTTCTTTTTGTCCCTTTCACCATGGATAATGATAAAGGGGAATGTGGAGGATCCATTCAGGCCAAAATCTTCTGGAGTTCATCCCACTAACTCACAATTTGTGCCATTGCCTATAATGGGCTTTGAGTACATTAACGGTTCACCACCAATTCATTACGGTCCATTTAGGCCCAAGGTTGGAATCATGGCCCACCTAGTTAAGAGTGACCTACTGATCTATCGCTTTAGCATTAGGGAGCCTACCCACACTTAAAGAGATCCTAGATCCTATCAATAAGAGGGTACCCTTTATATCTCTTGTTTGTTCAACCATATATCTTGTGTTCACCTAATTATAAAGGACAAATAAAAGATGTAAAAAAAAATTTTGAGGATGACCCAAAAGTTACGGCATACCCTAAGACATTGGGATAAAAGAAATGAAGTTCTCACATATAAGAGGTTTGTCCAAAAGTCCAAAGGTATATCTTAACTTGAAAGGTTCATAAGACCATAGCCTAGTTGCTATCATAAGCCCAAATCAAAAGACCTCTTGAAAAGGAGAGACTTAGGCCTATGGTAACAAATATGCTATGGACTTAGCATCAAACATCATACAAAGTCAATATAAATTCCCTAATCTTAGGCCTCCTTGTATAAGCCAAGGCCCAAAATGATGAGAAATTCATGGACTTTGAAAAGAAGGCTACAATATATTCTAGCTAGAGAGCTGCTTCCCAAAAAAAAAAAAGAAAAAGAAAAAAAGATTATGATAATGAATGAAAAAAAGAAGAGCCCAGAGGCGATAGATACATTGTAAGCCCATATTTGAGACAAAGGGTTGAAAATCTTTAAGCATGTTCCAATGAATGCCCATAAGAGTAAGATGAGAGCTTTATTGTAAATGGACTAAAGCCCAATGAAACAAGCGGCAAGGAAAGGGAGTGATTTTGTAATTGGGCCTTTATTAAAATGGACTTAAAGACTTTCTAAGAATATCTAAGTTAATAAAAAGAAACTTTTAATTGGGACATGAACTTAATAAAATGGGACTTCTTTTTAGGCACCATTGCACCACCAAGATCGAGTAAGCACATCCCCACTCTAATTTGGGTCCGAGAAAACAAAAGACGTTTGGTCAAAATTGCGGACACATATCACAAAAAGATATTTCAAGAAGAGACGTTTCAAGAAGAAGTATCTCAAGAGGAAATGGCTACTCCAATTGATGACACAATTGCATAAAAGATATTCAAAGCAATAGAAGAACATGGGTGGTCATCTCTCCAAGCCTGAGGAGAGCAAGCTCAAGAAGCCTATACACGTAGAGATACATGATGAAGATGAAGGAGAAGAATGGGATGAAAGGGATAAGGCTGAATATGAAAGGAACAAGCAATTTGAGAAACTCACCGTGGACACCGTGGCCATGAAGGAAAAGATGCAACTGGCATTCTGCAAGGCTCAAGGAATGGATTGTCTCTACAACATTGGTGGATTGGGCTCCAAGACCTTCATCATATTGCCTCCCAAGTTCAATATCTCTGATGCAGAAAAGTTTGATAGAATTGGAGATCCAAAGCAACATGTTAGGACATAACTAAGCATTGCTGAAATGAAAGGGTTGGATGAGAAGCAAACTTTGTTGGAAAATCTAGTTTTGTATCTCATACAAAACACACAGCAAAAGCAACAAACACGAATCTACGAATCTACTTCATTCATGAGAGATAACATGTAACCTTGAATTTTAGAACAAAGAATAGAAAGAGTACCTTGATGTTGTGAAATTCAAAACCAAGACTTGAGAATACCTCTAATCATCATCTCAATTCCACATGATGCCCAAAAAGTGTGGTCTCTCAATCAGTCATTTTGTACGTTGATTCTCAAAGAAAGTTCTTCTTCTTCTCCTTATATAGAAAAAATTGTTTTCATTTCTTTTCATCATACGTACATATTAACTACTTTGGTAGTTACTTTATTTAATAACTCTTATTAAATAAAAACTGATTATCTAATTGGATTAGCCTTTTGGGCTTACCCAATTGGGCTTTAGTTTGTGGCTTGAGATGGGACCAAAGGGAACAAATAAGACTCTAGCTCCAATGGGCCTTAGGCTTTTCTATCAACTCTTGACAAGTCCAAAGTTACCATTAATTATATTTAATACCACTATATAAATACAATTGCACTCTAGGCCTTATTAATAAATTATATCCCAAGAATCTAATGATGTCATTTGACCCCTCCATGAAATATTCATAGTGAACAAAGTCATAATAAACTATCACTTTGTAAACAACTATTTTATCCTTGAGTACCCGGTTTAATATTTTAGTTATTCACATTTATTGAAATCCAACTTCAATAAATATAAGCTTTAGTAATTCCTTACTAAAATGGGTGCCCAAAATAACCAGTTTCCATTAAGCTTATCTCAAGGGGATATTTCGTGTCTCTATAAAAAGAGATTATGGATTTCATCTTGAGAATATGTGTTCCCACAACACTACATATGGTTACCCAACATACTGAGGTTTTGACTATGAATATTAGATCTCACTCCTGATATATCCAAGTAACCTACATTTCATGATTGGGTTCACTACCATCTCAGGATTGAGACTCTATGAAATTAAAAGTCGTGAGATTAATTATTCAGGTGACAGTTGTTGATTGAATAATTAATATCACAATAGTCCAGTTCAATATGTCTTAACTCTTAAGACTCATCAACACATCAACTAGAAGTCTTCACTTCCATGATCAAGACAAACCATCTTAGTTGATGTGTTATAGTCTTCGTAGATGAAACACTCAATTTCATCACCAACTATGAACTATATTTTCAGTTTACAAGGAACTTGTGATTTATATCTTCTGTGACTAAATCACATACAATGCATCTCAAGAACTATGATAATGTCCCATCAAATTCATTTGCAAATAGTCTCATATAATTAAAAAAATAAATTATTTATGACATGCAAGTAAATTGGATTTTAGGGTATAAACCCCAACAAACTTTTCATGGATTTCCTCTCTCACTTACCGGAGGTACGTCAAGGTACTATAGTTTAGATCCGAATAAGACCAAGGTGTGGAATGAGATAGTAGAGTTATTCATGGATCAATTCATCTTCAAAACCATGATTGATGTAACTCTAAAGACTTGGAGACTACCAAGCAATGAGTGGGGAAGACATTTTCCGAATACATGACAAGGTGGAAAGGAAAGGCATCTAGGATGGTTAATAGGTCAAATAAGAAGGATCAAATTAGCATGATTATCAAGAATTTTCTTCCGACATGTAACAGTAGGCTCTTGTCATTCCTATTAGTTCTTTTGGGGAGTTGTGTGATTGTGGAACTAGGATCGAAGATGTAGAAAGGTGAGAGCAAGCCTCCAATCAAGAAGACAAATGGAGGAGGAGCAGCCACTTCTAAGGCACCCAATCCCATGAATGTGAGTGCCATCATACCTCAACAACCCCTAGCCTATCTATCCAAGTTTCGCAAAGAAAGCCAATTCTCCGACATAGGAATGACCCTTGCCCAAGCGTATAAGAACTTGACCTCCAAAGGATTCATCAAACACTTAGACCCCACACTTATGCCTAATCATGTGCCTCCTACTTGGAACCTCAATGAATACTGCCACTTCCATCAGAAATCTAGCCATATCATATGCATGTTCATGGTAGAATAAAGAAAACTTAGAAGGGAATCCCTAATTTAACATGTTTAAAGCAAACAAACAATCAAACAGAGACTCAAAAACATAAGAAAGGATCAAAATAGAGGCATATTACATAAATGAAATAAAGAAACAAAAGTAGAAAACTTAGATTAGGGTTTCTGGGCATAAGTATGTGTACGCATACATAGGCTTGCGTATGCAGCCCAGTTGTAGGCGTACACACACTTCAAGTTTGCATTCACATGCAAGAAGTATACGTACGCATACACGCCCTGAAAACCCTAGCCCAGAAACCAAAAATACAAAAAACAGAGCATAATCTAAAACAATAAAACTAACAACTTAACATGCTTCTAATATAAAAATAAACAACCTAAACAAACAACAAAGATATCCAAAACAAAATCTATTCCTAAACATGCTTTGGATCTAACAACAAACAAGAACAACACTTAACACATCAAAACATTTTCATCAAAATATCCAATCATTCAACTTCTCCAATCAAAACATGATGAGACACAACAAAACCAAATAAAATAAAGCAAATAATATTTCTAAGAATATATAACATATAAATCAATTAAGAACAACAAGAACACAAGTTATAAAAACCTTAATCAAGGAAAAGCCATGAAAAGAGACTCACCTTGCTATGGAACACAATTTGGTTGATATTTAACTAGCCCCTCAGTGTCTACAACACAAAGATTAAGTTGAGAGAACAAGAGAATTAAAGAATATAATAGTTTTTTATAATCACAACTCAAGAACAAGATTAGTTTTGGAAAAGGTTTTGAGAAATCAAATTGGGAAAATAGTTTCTACCTTAGAACTAACTAAAGAGAGGTTTTTAATTTGTAAAAAATGTGCTAAGGGACTGTGTGTGAGTTTTGCAAAAGAGAATTAGGGCTTTTAAGAAGACGGAGGCCAATAAATCACTCTCTCTAGCTAGTAGAGTTATTCATGAGTATTTATAAGTTAAAATTAGGGTTATGGGGGATTTCTAATTGTCTTTGAATGTTCCAAGGCTCTATAAGCTGGCCCACATTAAAGCATGATGTTTTGGGCCTTAAAATGAAGTTTTAAAACCCAAAAAATTGGACTGCCTAGTTGGCCCAAATTCTAATGGTCATAACTTACTCAATATTAGTCCAACTTAGGCAAAATTTGTGTTCAAATTAAAACCCAAGATGTCTACTTTCCAATGAAATAAATCTCACTAAAAACTTCTTCATGGATGAAAAGTTATGGTCAAAACAGTGAGCAAATGTCATTTTTCAGTGTCGATTTCAAAGCGATTTGAGCACTTTTGAGTTGTGATTACTTCCAAACTATTGTGAACTCTATAAGTACCCTTGGTTAACATATTTCAAGCTCATCATTGGGGCCGGAGACCAAAATTTATTAACGGTGTGGGAGACCAAGAAATTTGGTTGCTCTAAGAAAAGGGTGTAGACATCAACACCTTCCCTTTTCAGGATCATATGGAGTCGCCATTATTTTATATTAAAATAAGAAAACTATACAAATTACTACATATCTTGAATAATACACCTTCTCATTAATTGAAAACAATTACATCTTGATAGAAAGAACTTTATATGGCTTTGTTTCCTAGTTACAATCTAGTAAAGAAATACAAGGCCTTGTTTCCAAGTTACATTCTACACAAAATAAAAATAAGACACTAAATCGACCAACCTAAGATTCTAAGGTTCGAGGGCTAGGTTACAGGATGGGAAGGTGTTAGGCACCCACCCTGCCCAGATAGAGTCTAGTCTTCTAGACATGACCATTAAATACCCATATTTAGAATGTCGAATGATGTACAACAAATGCTATGTCAAATCCTAGACCTAGGGTTAAAATGCTATTTAAGAATCTTAGATCTGCAATTTTTTTTTGTTTAAAAAAAAAATTGATGAGAATGCTTGGTGAAAAATTTAAAATTGAGTTTCCATAAAAAAAAAATAAAATAAAAAAAATGAATTTTTAATAAAAATTCAAAATTGGTTTGGATTTTTAAATCTGAGAAAAAACAAATTTTTTTATGAAAATACAAATTTTATATGAAAAATGTAGATCTGGTTTTGTTTTAAAAGAAAACAGGTCAGATTTTTATTTTGAAGAATGTGGAGAAGATTTTATAAAAAAAATACATATCAGATTTTTTTTTTTTTTAAAAAAAAAAAACAGATTTTTGTTTTCAAAACTGCAGAACAAATTTTATAAAAAAATACAGATCAGATTTTTTTATTAAAAAACCAGATTTTATAAACAAAATACAGATAAGATTTTGTAAACAAAATATAGATAAGATTTTATAAACAAAATACATATTAGATTTTGCAAAAAAAAAAAATACAGATTAGATTTTATAAACAAAATACAAATTATATTTTATAAAAAAAAAATTAGATTTTATAAAAAAAATACAAATAAGATTTAATAAACAAATTACAGATCAAATTTTGCAAACAAAATACATATCATAAATTTTTTTTTTTTAAATCATGGAGAAAATGTAGATTTGATTTTGGTTTGAAAAACATGGAGAAAAATGCAGAGCTAATTTTAGTTTTGAAAAAACATGGAGAAAAATGCAAATGTAAAATCTTAAGAAGAAATTCAACCCTAGATCTAGGCATGTTCATCAACTAATCATGTAAATTTTTCAAAAGTAAGAAGAAAGCACGCAATAACATATGACAAACATGGTTATATAAACACGAGAAGCAACATCACATTCATAGAAAATAAAGCATAGATGAGAGCATGTTTTTGGTATTAAAATAAAAACAAAATCATGTTATGGAAAGTAAAGTTAGAATCATACATGCATGAACATATTCCACAAGCAGAGAACTATCCAAGAGATTAAAGAGAACGGATTTTTAAGGATCTAAGTAAGGCCACTTAACAGAAAAGAAATTCCTAAAGCAAAGCTTCCAATATTTCTTTAACATAAGGGGAGAGAGGGGTTAGAAAAAGGGGTCCTGATTCTAGATTTTAATTCCCTATTTATAGAGGTTTGGTGCTTAGAAAATAAGCTAGGTTGGATCAGATACGAATTAGGTCAAAATCTTATTCCTAAATAATCGAAATGGATGTGTTTTATCTTGATCTAACGATTTCTAGGCTGGGCCTTGAAGTTGTGCCAATCAGCACTAAGGAAGTGCCGATTGGCACTTGCCTTGTGCTGATCGGCACTCCAAGAGTGCTGCTTGGCACTTTCTAGTGTCAAGCCCAATTCTTAACTTTGGTTCAATCTAGACTCTTTTTTAGGGGTTTTCTGAGTTGGGAATTGTACCTAGACGTATTTTCAACTCATATTCCAAGATAAATCCCTTTTATTTAGATAATAATGTCTTTGAAACAATATTTATCTGATATATAAATATTCTAAAAGGCTTAATTATCAGCAATTCCCTTGTTATTTGATTACCTAGTTTATCCCCATGCAACCAAGCTTATTTCTAATAAAAAAACAACAACCAACAACCAATCACACAACTTATTTAATTAATTTTAATTGTTTAACCAATCAGGATTAATTTCAATTAATCACACGTGATCAGCTTCACCCTCATACAATGCATGCAGACCATGAAAACTTGATCTTATGACATCTTTCAATTCGACAGTTCGATTTGGGAATCAGGCATATTGTCTTGACTGTTAGAATCTCAATATCATTTTTATGACATTTGATGAATGATTTAATTCATGTAATGCAAGTATGATTTTTGGTTATTTGCAAAGGTCATTTTAGTCATCTTCCAAAATTAAATTATGGGTGCAAAATCGAGTGTCTACAGAATGCCTCTCATTAATAGATCTTGAAAAGTGAATGTCAATGTAAAACAAAGACACTGATTTTAGCAACCATGATTTAATCGAGGTTGATTTTTCAAAGATTTCTTAGCCCTAGAACCTAGAAGCTTGGGTGTTGAACTAGTGTTTTATTCTTTTACAAAAAATGAGAACTATGGACATCTAATCTACTTGATAATTGATAAACCTGGATAAAATCTTGAATGCAGATAAGGTAACCGAGAACTGTATTCGCTTGATCTGAAAGCCGACTGAGAACTCTATTCACCCAATCTAGAGTAAGGTGACCAGGAACTATATTCACCCGATTTGGAAGTGGACTGAGAACTCTAGTCGCCCAATCTAACTTGGAATGATTGAGAACTTTATATGCCCAATTTGGAATAAGATGACCATAAAGCCCGATCTGGAAGTAGACTGAGAACTCTATCCAGCTAATCTGAAGTAAGGCAACTAGGAACTGTATTTCCACGATTTGGAAGTAGATTGAGAACTCTATTCGCCTAATCTAACTTGGAATGGTTGAGAACTTTGCACGCCCAATTTGAAGTAAGGTGACCAAGAACTGTATTCACACGATCCAGAAGTTGATTGAGAATTTTATTGGCCTAATCAACTTGGAATGATTGAAAACCTTATACACCCAATCTGGAATAAGATGACCAGGAACTATATTCGCCCGATCTGGAACTAGACTGAGAACTCTATTTGCCTAATCTGGAGTAAGGTAACCAGGAACTGTATTTGCCCGATCTAGAAACTGATTGAGAACTTTATATGCTCAACCTGAAAATTGGTAAAAAAAAAAAAAAAAAAATTAGAATAAAACAATTTAGGGAATTTTCCGTTCCTTTTTGTTTCACTGAAAATGATCATATTTATCCTTGTGAATTTTTTTTTTCTCTTTCTTTATTTTATTTACTTCTTTTTCTTTCTTTTCTTTTTTTTTTCTTTTTTTAAACTTGAGTCATTTGTTTGAAAATTTTCTCTTCACTCTTTTTTTTTTTTTTTTTTTTCTTTTCACCAAAATTAATGCCACAGATTTTGAAAACATTTCTAAAAAATTTTAGAAACCATTTTTTCACCTTTTCTCTTTTTCAGTTTTTTTCTTTTAATTTTTTTTTTCATTTCATTTGATTTTTTTCAATTTAATTCATTTTTATTTCACTTTTTTATTTATTATTTTTTTGTGGGTATGGCTTCTCTTTTCATTTTGGGTTCTTTATGATGTTCAGATGTCCTTAGACCCTTGTCTTGGATGTGAAGAGCATGATGAATGTACATAGGCTCGAGAGTTGAATGAGCATTAGGTCTTGTTCGAATGTGGCCATGGGAGGTACTGATTTCTTGGTGACCGGGTGCTAGCTCAGGTTCAACACATGTACCCTCCTAAAATGATCCCTGCCCATCCTTGTCCTTCTATCTGGTTGGTAGACCTTCTAACTAATGAAGAAATAGCTCGTGCTCGGATTGGTCGCATCGTTTCTAGGTTATCGGGAGACTATCTTGAATTTGTCAAGGCTAACTTACATGGTTGCATAGCTGATATCTCGGAAGCATCGATGAACTTCATTCTTTTCCAAATTAATTTGCATCATGATTTGCATCATTTTTATTTTACCCTTTATGAAAATGTCTAAATGTTGCATCTTTAGGCTTTGTCTTTCGGAGATGAGAGTCCTGCTCCTAGCAAAGCTGGTGGTCCTTCTACTTCTTTCATGGAGACATATCCCAATTTTTCAACATGGAAATATAAGATAATGAATTCTGATGGATCTTATAGCTTTGTGGATCTAGACGGGTCGAAATATACCTCAAATGTCCCTTGGACTAGCCTAGTACATTTTCAAACCCTTTAGTCTCTTGTCTCATTCTCTACCTATCTAGTTGTTTCTGAACTTATGGCCTTATGGTCTAGGTGGGTGTTGATCTCATGGAGGAAAGCATGTGGATGATTGGATGCTTATAGTTGTTGGCACGCACGAAATCTTCCCAATATATGCTCAACAAAGTGAATTGGGTAGAAATGACAATCCACACTCCTGTCTTTGATGATTTTGTAGAGTAATCGAATGGCGAACGCTGAGGCTATCACAAGATCTTTGGAAGAAAGAATTAGAAACCTTGAATTTCAGAATAGGCAACAAGAATCTCGGTTTTTTGCAAGTCAAGAGTGAGAAGGAGACACAAAGGGTGGTTCTTCTAGGGGTGGGTCTAGAAGATCTTCCCATAGGTGGACTTGAAGTCCGAATGATACTTGACTTATGTTTTAATTTTCCTGCAAGAGACAAAAAATGCCTTAGTCAAACAATTTGTATTAATTTTCCCCCTTTAACTCCTTGTCCTTAGATGACTTTAGCTTTGCTAGGATTTAGATGAGACAAGTTTAGAATTCTCTTGATGAAGCTTTGTAGTGTACAATTTGAACTTATTTGACCAATTATGATATGATTGTGCTCACTTGAATGAGGCATAGCTGAATGCCCCTAGTTTGGAAATTTATGTATGACGATTTCTTTAGAAAAAAAGGTTTCTTCTAGAAAAGAGATGATTGATTTGGTTTGTTTTAGAAAGTGGGATAAGGCATGGCCGAATGCCCTTAGTTTAGAAAATGAATGCATCACTTCGAAAAATTTTAAGTTGGTTAATTTCCTCTTCTTTGTTTTTTTGTTTTTGTTTTTGTTTTTTTTTGAAACAAATGGTAATGATAATTTTTTTTTTTTTGGAAAAATTAACAAGGCATGGCCGAATGCCCCAGTTTGAAAATCAATGTGAATTTTTGAGAAATTTTATTGCACAAATACTTTTTGCAGTGAAAAATGGAGCCAAAACAGACCAACAACGTGCCCAAAAACACCAAATAACTTGATTTTATCATGAGAGGGCTGAGTGCCAATTGGCACTCTTGGAGTGCCCATTGGCACTTGGGGAGTGCCGATCAGCACTCAAGAAATGTTGATCGGCACTTTTGGAGTGCCAATTGGCACACCCAATCTGGCCTAGACTTTTTGTATTTTTTCGACGTGTTTTCTTCGTTTTTCTATTTTTTGAAAAATATTTTTCCATTCTAGACTATGAAACACTTTCCCAGTCAACTTCAAACTCTCTAAACTTATTTAAACATGGTTAGAGATTAGAAGAACCTATCTTAGCATTAAACCTACAAACAAATCTCTGCATCAAAACTATCAAGAAACAACAGTCACAAACAAGAATTATTCATGGCCAACAATCAAAATCCTCCTCATTCAATCACACATGATATCAATAGATGGGTTAGTAGCTTTGATTTTGTTACCAAGAACAATTTCACTGCCTTCAAGCAATAGGGGATCCACCTCAATTCCTCTCTAACTTACCATAAACCCCAATAATTTTCTGAATGTCACACCGAAAGTGCACTTCTTCAGATTCAACCGCAACTTATAAAATCAAATTCTCTCAATCAACTTCCGTAAAGCCAGTATGTGCCCTTCACAGTCTTTGGACTTCACTATCATGTCATCCACATAAACTTCTACTTCTTTCTGTATCAAATCATGCAACAAGGTAGTGGCTGCCCATTGGTAAGTGGCACCAGAATTCTTAAGGCCAAATGGCATGACTTTTTAGCAATAGGTCCCCCACAGAGTAATGAAGGATGTCTTCTCCATATCTTCTAGAGCCATCTTTACCTAATTGTATACTGAAAATCCATCCACGAATGACAACAATGCATTTCCCGCCATATTATCAACCAAAATATCAATATGAGGCAAGGGAAAATCATCCTTTGGGTTGGCCTAATTAAGGTCTCCGATGTCTGCATAGATCCTCACCTTCCCATCCTTCTTTGGTACTAGAACCACATTGGCTAACCATTCTGGGTAGTTGACCACTCTCAAGAATCCCGCATTGTACTGTTTCTCAACTTCTTCAATCTTTAGAGCCACTCTAGCTTCATTTTTCTCAGCTTCTGCTTGACTGGCTTCATGGCTAGGTCTATAGGAATGCAATGTTGCATTATATCTATATCGATCTCAAGCATATGCTCGTATGACCATGCAAACACCTTTTGAATTCCTTCAATAGTGTGACTAATGCATCCTTCTTAGAGGAGGTTAAGGTGTTACCAATTTGGACCATCTTAGGTTCATCATTAGTTCCTAGATTAACAAATTGGGTATCTTCTTTTATAGGTTCTACATGTCCCTGTTTTAATTCCTCATTATTAAAAGTTTCTTTACTAATTTCTGAAATAAAAACATTTAAAGCCAACAAATAAGCAAAATCAGAAATTATATTATAAGGGGTAGAGTTCTTAACAGACTCAACAGGAATTAACTCTATAGGAATAGAAACACGATCACAAACAAACTCAATAGGAATAACAATACTAGCAAAGATAGACTCAATGGGGATAGAAACAATGTTTTTGGTAGGAGAAAATGGCTTGGTGATCTGGTTCTTCTCCAGAGGGTCTTCCATAGGGTGTGTAGCTCCCTCCCATGCCCAGTTCTTCAACTTAGTTGTGGCTTTAACGATGGCAGTTGGTTCCCAATGAGTTCCTTCTTCCTTCAGCGTCAACACTCTAGGTCTTCATCTATATAATCTAGGCTTTCACCATTAACTTCCATATTTGTGGGCTTATCAAATGCATAGCTGTCCAGGCGCTCTATACTATCCATCCACTCCCCAAATAAATTGTGCCTCCCTTTGTTGCTTAGGCGGACATATTGTGGGAAGTACTTTGATTTGCTCCCTGCCATTTTCTCATCTTCATCTTCAAAATCCTCCAAAGTTAAGTTTTTGAAGTTGTGGATCATTAGATTTCTGTCAAGTGTCGCCAATCTTGCATCAATATCATCTTCTTCATCAATGTATGCAGTTAATGAGCCAAACTTTGAATAATGAAATGATCCAAGCTCAGGAATCCCCCTACCATACTTATCATATCAGGGGCCTGACTTTGAACTGACATATGTAATGCAACTTCAATCCGAAGGTTGCCCTTAAGGGTATTCATCATAGTCTCCACCTACAGCTTCCACTTCCACTTCTATGTGTTCATCATAATAGTCAACATTATCAGAAGAATCGTCTTCATAGAAGGCTCCTGCATCTTCGTCCTCTTTATCACTAGGGGGTTCACCCCTATCATTACCGCTATCTCAGCTATCATAGTATTCACTATTACTTCCTTCACTATCACTGTCATCACTGCTATTGTCTCCACCGTCACTGTCTTCACTATCATCACTATTGATGTCACCACTATTATCATCTTCACTGCCAGTACCTTCATCATCATCACTAGGGGCTTCTCCCCCTTCATCCTTTTCATCATCCGTTCTTGCTTCATATGGGTTCTTCAATGCGTGTTGGCAAGCTTCCCAATATTCTTCCTGTTCTATGTTGAAAAAAGCATCTCCTAACAGTGTATTCATTGCATCAGGATCCATGTAATCTGCCCAATCAGTTGGGACCTAATTTGTGTTTTCCTCCTTTAGTTCTGGAAGCTTATTGTCACAATCAAGGAATAATTCAAATCCAAGCACCATTGTTTTCAACTTAGGACCATATCTTGGTTTAGGAAATCCCTAATAACACTGACAATCTCCAGTTTTGATAAACTTCCTATTCATTGTAGGAATGTATGGCTTCAAAGGTTCTTGGGGACTAGGAAGTCCCTTTACTTTAGCCTTTGCGCGGGCCATCTTCCTTAACTCCAACTCTAATAAATCATCATCTGTTAGTTTATAACCCGACCCAAAAGGTGGTGTGGCTGTGGGAATTGTCAGGACTCGAGAAGCCACCTCTTTCACGGTCTTCCCTAGGCTTATCCCTGGAAAACAACTCATCTTCCTCATCATTGCTACCACATTGTTGTTGCTGTAGGGATCGAAGTCTGTAGGGATCGAAGTCCATAGGGATCTTTTCTTCGTCTTCTTTCAAAACCAAGCTTCTCAATCTCAAACCCATTTAGGGTTACTGGCTCCTTCTCAGAATTGATACCAAAAATGGGTTTTGGTATGGTTAAAGTGTCACCATATATAGTAACTATAGCTCCTTCATGTAGAAACCGAACCTTTTGGTACAGGGATGAAGGAACAACCTCTGTATCATGAATCTTGTTAGGATTAGTGCCCTTAAATCCTATTGTATGATGCTATGTATGACATTATGTACGACTTAATGTTGTGATTAATAAATTTGTTTTATTATTATTTGAAATAATGGTAACATGAATATTCGGACATTATCTATAGTCCATGAGATGCATAGTATGTGATTTAGTCACATAAGATATAAGTCACAATTGTAAACTCAGAATTTTAGTTCATAGTCGGTGATGAAATTGGACATTTCATCTATGAAGACTATAACATATCAACTAAGATGATTTGTCTTGGTCATGGAAGTGCAGACTTCTAGTTGATGTGTTGATATGTTTTAAGAGTTAAGACATATTGAACTGGACCGCTGTGAAATTTATTATTCTCCTAACGACTGTTAAATGAATAACAAATCTCACGACTTCTATTTACATGAACTCTTAATCCTGAAAGAATAATGGACCTAATCATGAAGTGTAGATTGCTTTGATATATCAAGAGTGAGATCTAAAGTAACGGTCAAAACCTCAGTATGTTGGGTAGCCACATTTAGTATTAATGGAATATATATTCTCAAGATGGAATTCATAGTCTCTTAACGGAGATATAAAATATTCCCTTGAGATAAGTTTAATGGATTCAGTTATTCAGAGAGTTAGGCCTAACCACTTCAGTCAGGAATTACTAAAGTATATATTTATGAAATTGGATTTCATAAATATATGATGAATAACTTAAAAGGATTAAACCGGGTACTCAAGGATTAAGATGTAGTAATTTACAAAGTAGCAATCTACATTCATGACTTTGTATTACTACGAATATTTTATGAAGGGGTTGTGTATAATAAAGTCTTGGGGTATAATTTATTAATAAGACCTAGAGTGCAATTGTATTTATATAGTCTATTAAATATAATTAATGGTAACTTTGGACTTGTCAAGAGTTGACAGAAAAGTCCAAGGCCCATTGGAGCTAGTGTCTTATTTGTTCCTTTTTGGTCCCACTCCAAGCCATATACTAAAGCCCAATTGGAAAGGCCCAAAAGGCTAGCTCAATTAGATAATCAGTTATAAGGAGAGAAAAATACAGTTTTTGAAAGAACATGAAATGGTATGTATTTGAGTGTTAGACACTCTTTCATTCTCTCTTTAACATACACATATAATTGATTGAGAGACCATACTTCTTGGGCATCAACTGGAATTGGAGTGACGATTAAAAGTGTTCCCAAATACTTCTAATTTTTTGTTTTGAATTTCACCACATCAAGGTACACTCTCTTGTTCTTATATTCTGAAACTTACATAGCATATGTTATCAATTGTGAATTAAGTAGATCTGTTAATTTTTCGCTACGTATGTTTTGTATGTGGTACAAACATGTAATTTTCCAACAAAATGGGATTGTATCCCAATTGACTACACCTGGAACTCCCTAACAGAATGGTGTAGCAGAAAGAAGGAATATGACTCTTTTGGAAATGGCTAGGTCCATGATGAGTTACTCAACTTTACCAGTTTCTTTTGGAGATATGCACTAAAAACTCTATTGCATATTTTGAATTTAGTTCCATCAAAATCTGTTCCCAACACACCTAAGGAATTGTGGAATGGGCGTAAGCCTAGTATGAAATATCTCCACATTTGGGGATGTCCAGCACATGTGTTGAAAAGGATTTTTGATAAGTTGGAAGCTAAAACCGAAGTATGCATGCTTTTAGGGTATTCAAAGGAAACAAGGGGTTATTTATTCCATAATCATAAAGATATCAAAGTGTTTGTTAGCACACATGCCAAATTTTTGGAAGATGATTATGTGAACAATTTTAATCCCAGAAATAAAGTTGTTTTGGTTGAAATGAATGAACCTGTAAATGAACAACCAATGGATGAAACTAGGGATGATATGGCTATGTTAGATACACCACAAGATGTAAGGTTGAATTATAATAACCATCTTGTTGGCTTTATTTCGTGCCAATTTGCTTGTAATTTAGCACTTGAGTGAGAGATGTGAAGAAATGCTCAAGGTTGTGCAAAGAAACAAGGACTCACGACTGGATCTCACAGGTGGCTCACAGCTTGCAATTCGCCAGAAGTTGCACACGTGCCAAGCATGTCAAAAGCTGAAGAGTCGCGCCAGCTGTTGCACTATAGGAAAAAAGTCCCAGGCTGGCCAGGCCGTTAGCTCACGGCTTGAACTCACGACTCAACCCAGTTGCGAGATCAAGTCGCCAAAATGCCCTGTTTGGGAAAAACTGACGTTTCACATTCCATTCTCATTCTAGTATAAATACCCCTCATTCCCACGAAATGTAGAGAGCTTCCAGAGAGAAAAATTGAGGGAGAAACCCTAAAGAAAAACAAGATTGCCTTATCCCCAATCTTCACTAAGAGACTCCTCAAATTCCTCTACTCTCTTTCTCTCCATTGATACATCCTTGAGATGCTATTGACCAAATCCTTATCTCACCACACCCTTGAGGGAGAAACCCTAGAGAAAAATAAGATTGCCTCATCCCCAATCTTCACTAAGAGACTCCTCAAATTTCTCTACTCTCTTTCTCTCCATTGATACATCCTTGAGAGGCTATTGACCAAATCCTTATCTCACCACACCCACGTATGTGAGAAGATCTTTTGGTGCTAAAGGAAGTAGTTTGGGAAGGAACCAATGGTTATTGGTTGATGCTATGGGCTATAGCGGAATCGGGTAAGCTAGAAAAGAAAAAGGTTCGGCGCAACCTCATTGGAGTAAGAAGCTTGGAGGGCTTAGGTACCTGGGTAGATTAGGCTTGGAGGGTCTATTGTTATTCATGTATCCCAACTACATTTTCTAGTGGATTATTAACCGCTTGGAGGGAGGCGGAGAGGTTTTACGCCGAGGGCTTCCGTTTCCTCTTTGATAACACATTGCGTGTTGTATTTGTGTTTGCATCTCTCTTCCCTTAATCTTTGCCATTTATTTTCTGTTGTGGATGTGTTTATATTTGGCTTAGATTGTTTATCAATTCTATGTTTGGCTTATGTTCATTTCTGCACATTAATTGTTTGATAATAAGCTTGAATTGATAATTTGTAATTTGGGGTCTAAACGTTCAAAAGTGTTTTACACGCTTATTGAACATTCACAAGATATTACTTATGAGATGACTAGTACACAAGTGCCTCATCGTAGTGGGAGAATTGTTCAGCCTCCTATAAGATTTATAGGTTTGGGAGAAACTTATGAAGCTATCTCAGAAGAGGCTAAATCAGATCCCTACACTTATGAAAAGGCAATGAATGATATAGATGCACATCATTTGGTTAAAGCCATGAAATCTGAATTAGATTCTATGTATTCCAATCAAGTTTGGGATCTTGTAAAGGCGCCTAACAGCATTAATCCTGTTGGTTGCGAATGGGTTTACAAGAGAAAGAGAGGGGTAGATGGAAAGGTTGAAACCTTTAAAGTAAGGCTAGTGGCGAAAGGGTATACACAAAAAGAAGGTATTGATTATGAAGAAACCTTTTAACTAGTAGCGATGCTTAAATCTATCAGAATTCTCTTATCCATTGCTGCTCATTATGATATGAGATTTTGCAAACGGATGTTAAGACTGCTTTTCTAAATGGCAATCTTGAAGAAGAAATTTATATGATGCAACTGGAAGGTTTCATAGCGAAGAACCAAGAGCATATGGTATGCAAGTTGAAAATGTCCATTTATGGACTTAAACAAGCATCTAGGTCATGGAACATCATATTTGATCAAGTAATCAAGTCATTTGGTGATGAACCATGTGTGTACAAAAGACATCGAGATAAAGTAGTAATGTTCCTAGTGTGTTATGTTGATGATATTCTACTCATTGGAAATGATGTAAGAGTAATATCATCAGTAAAAGTTTGGTTGTCAAGCCAATTTGATATGAAGGACTTGGGTGAGGCTAACTTTATTCTAGGGATCAAGTTTTGGCAAGATCGCAAGAATAAGATGTTAAGCTTGCCACAAGTTGGATATATAGATAAGGTTCTAGAACGGTTTAGCATGCAAAACTCCAAGAAGGGATTACTTCCTTTTAGACATGGAGTTCCTCTGTCTAATGACCAAAGGCCTAATACTCAAGAAGAAGAAAATATGATGAGACAAGTTCCTTATGCTTCTACAGTATGAAGTCTCATGTATGCCAGGCTTTGTACTAGACCAAATATCTGTTATTTAGTTGGCATGGTCAGCCGATATCAATCAAATCCAGGACCAAAACATTGGCAAGCTGTAAAGCATATTCTGAAGTATCTATAGAGAACGAGAGATTATATGCTTATTTACCAGTGTGAGGATTTGATTCGCATTGGCTATACAGATTCAGATTTTCAATTAGATCTTGACTTCAAAAAATCCACTTCAGGATGTGTTTTCACCTTGGGGGGTGCAGCCATAAGTTGGAGGAGTGTTAAGCAATCTTGTATTGCGGACTCTACCATAGAAGCTGAGTACGTTGCTACTTGTGAAGCAGCAAAGGAAGCTGTTTGGCTCAAGAAATTCCTTTCTGATCTTGGTGTTGTAAGAATGGAGTAAGTTCCCATCACATTGTTTTGCGACAATAGTAGAGCGGTTCCACAATCGAAAGATCCAAGGAATCATAAGAAAGGAAAGCACATTGAGAGAAAATACCACATCATTTGAGGCGTTGTTGCTCGTGGAGATGTAGTAGTTGCAAAGATTGAAAGTACAAATAACATAGCAGATCCCTTTACCAAAGCCTAACCTCAAAGGACTTTCGAGTCACATTTGGAGGGAATGGGAGTTAGATTTGTGCACAATAGTCTTTAGGGCAAGTGAGAGATTGTTAGGATTAGTACCTTTAAATCCTATTGTGTGATGCTATGTATGACATCATGTTTGACTTAATGTTGTGATTAATAAATTTGCTTTATTACTATTTGAAATAATGGTAACATGAATATTCAGACATTATCATATAGTCCATGAGATGCATAGTATGTGATTTATGTGATTTAGTCATAGAAGGTATAAGTCACAAGTTCTTTGTAAACTCAGAATTTTAGTTCGTAGTCGGTGATGAAATTGGCATTTCATCTGTGAAGACTATAACATATCAACTAAGATGATTTGTCTTGATCATGGAAATGGAGACTTCTAGTTGATGTTTTGATATGTTCTAAGAGTTAAGACATATTGAACTAGGCCGCTGTGAGATTTATTATTCTCCTAATGACTATCAAATGAATAATAAATCTCACAACTTCTATTTACATAAACTCTTAGTCCTGAGAGAATAATGGACCTGATCATGAAGAGTAGGTTGCTTTGACATATCAGGAGTGAGATCTAAAGTAACGGTCAAAACTTCAGTATATTGGGTAGCCACATTTAGTATTGATGGAACATATATTCTCAAGATGGAATTCATAGTCTCTTAACGGAGATATAAAATATTCCTTTGAGATAAGTTTAATGGGTTCAGTTATTCAGAGAGTTAGGCCTAACCACTTTAGTAAAGAATTACTAAAGTATATATTTATGAAATTGGATTTCATAAATATATGTTGAATAACATAAAAGGATTAAACCAGGTACTTAAGGATTAAGATGTAGTAATTTACAAAGTGACAGTCTACATTTATGACTTTGCATTACTACGAATATTTTATGAAGGGGTTGCATGTATAATAAAGTCTTGGGATATAATTTATTAATAAGACCTAGAGTGCAATTATATTTATAGAGTGTTATTAAATATAATTAATGGTAACTTTGGACTTGGCAAGAGTTGATAGAAAAGCTCAAGGCCCATTGGAGCTAGTGTCTTATTTGTTCCTTTTTGGTCCCACTCCAAGCCACATACTAAAACCCAATTGGAAAGGCCCAAAAGGCTAACCCAATTAGATAATCAGTTATAAGGAGAGAAACATACAATTTTTGAAAGAACATGAAATGGTATGTATGTGAGCGTTAGACACTCTTTCATTCTCTCTTTAACATACACATATAATTGATTGAGAAACCACACTTCTTGGGTATCAACTGGAATTGGAGTGACGATTAAAAGTATTTCCAAGTACTTCTAATCTTTGATTTTGAATTTCACCACATCAAGGTACACTCTCTTGTTCTTATATTCTGAAACTTACATATCATATGTTATCAATTGCGAATTAAGTAGATCTGTTAATTTTTCGCTGCGTATGTTTTGTATGTGGTACAAACATGTAATTTTTCAACAAAATGGGATTGTATCCCAATTGACTACACCTGAACTCCATAACAGAATGGTGTAGGAGAAGAAGGAATAGGACTCTTTTGGAAATGGTTAGGTCCATGATGAGTTACTCAACTTTACTAGTTTCTTTTTGGAGATATGCACTAAAAACTGCATTGCATATTTTGAATTTAGTTCCATCAAAATCTGTTCCCAACACACCTAAGGAATTGTGGAATGGGCGTTAGCTTAGTATGAATTATCTCCACATTTGGGGATGTCCAGCACATGTGTTGAAAAGGAATTTTGATAAGTTGGAAGCTAAAATTGAAATATGCATGCTTTTAGGGTATTCAAAGGAAACAAGGGGTTATTTATTCCATAATCATAATAATAACAAAGTGTTTGTTAGCACACATGCCAAATTTTTGGAAGATGATTATGTGAATAATTTTAATCCTAGAAATAAAGTTGTTTTGGCTGAAATGAATGAACCTGTAAATGAACAACCAATGGATGAACCTAGGGATGATATGGCTGTATTAGATACACCACAAGATATTACTCGTGAGAAGACTAGTACATAAGTGCCTCATCGTAGAGGGATAATTGTTCGGCCTCCTATAAGATTTATAGTTTTGGGAGAAACTTATGAAGCTATCTCAGAAGAGGCTGAATCAGATCCCTACACTTATGAAAAGGCAATGAATGATATAGATGCACATCATTTGGTCAAAGCCATGAAATCTGAATTAGATTCTATGTATTCCAATCAAGTTTGGGATCTTGTAAAGGTGCCTAACTGCATTAATCATGTTGGTTGCAAATGGGTTTACAAGAGAAAGAGAGGGGTAGATGGAAAGGTTAAAACCTTTAAAGCAAGGCTAGTGGCGAAAGGGTATACACAAAAAGAAGGTATTGATTATGAAGAAACCTTTTAACTAGTAGCGATGGTTAAATCTATCAGAATTCTCTTATCCATTGCTGCTCATTATGATACGAGATTTGGCAAATGGATGTTAAGACTGCTTTTCTAAATGGCAATCTTGAAGAATAAATTTATATGATGCAACTGGAAGGTTTCAAAGCGTAGAGCATATGGTATGCAAGTTGAAAAGGTCCATTTGTGGACTTAAACAAGCATCTAGGTCATGGAACATCATATTTGATCAAGTAATCAAGTCATTTGGTGATGAACCATGTGTGTACAAAAGACATCGAGATAAGGTAGTAATGTTCCTAGTGTGTTATGTTGATGATATTCTACTCATTGGAAATGATGTAAGAGTAATATCATCAGTAAAAGTCTGGTTGTCAAGCCAATTTGATATGTAGGACTTGGGTGAGGCTAACTTTATTCTAGGGATCAAGTTTTGGCAAGATCGCAAGAATAAGATGTTAAGCTTGCCACAAGTTGGATATATAGATAAGGTTCTAGAACGGTTTAGCATGCAAAACTCCAAGAAGGGATTACTTCCTTTTAGACATGGAGTTCCTCTGTCTAATGACCAAAGGCCTAAGACTCAAGAAGAAGAAAATATGATCAGACAAGTTCCTTACGCTTCTGCAGTATGAAGTCTCATGTATGCCAGGCTTTGTACTAGACCAAATATCTGTTATTTAGTTGGCATGGTCAGCCGATATCAATCAAATCCAGGACCAAAACATTGGCAAGCTGTAAAGCATATTCTCAAGTATCTACGGAGAACGAGAGGTGATATGCTTATTTACCAGTGTGAGGATTTGATTCGCATTGGCTATATAGATTCAGATTTTCAATTAGATCTTGACTTCAAAAAATCCACTTCAGGATGTGTTTTCACCTTGGGGGGTGCAGCCATAAGTTGGAGGAGTGTTAAGCAATCTTGTACTGCGGACTCTACCATGGAAGCCGAGTACGTTGCTACTTATGAAGCAGCAAAGGAAGCTGTTTGGCTCAAGAAATTCCTTTCTGATCTTGGTGTCTTAAGAATGGAGTAAGTTCCCACCACATTGTTTTGCGACAATAGTAGAGCGGTTCCACAATCGAAAGATCCAAGGAATCATAAGAAAGGAAAGCACATTGAGAGAAAATACCACATCATTTGAGGCGTTGTTGCTCGTGGAGATGTAGTAGTTGCAAAGATTGAAAGTACAAATAACCTAGCAGATCCCTTTACCAAAGCCTTGCCTCAAAGGACTTTCGAGTCACATTTGGAGGGAATGGGAGTTAGATTTGTGCACAATAGTCTTTAGGGCAAGTGAGAGATTGTTAGGATTAGTGCCTTTAAATCCTATTGTGTGATGCTATGTATGACATCATGTTTGACTTAATGTTGTGATTAATAAATTTGCTTTATTACTATCTGAAATAATGGTAACATGAATATTCAGACATTATCATACAGTCCATGAGATGCATAGTATGTGATTTATGTAATTTAGTCATAGAAGGTATAAGTCACAAGTTCTTTGTAAACTCAGAATTTTAGTTCGTAGTCGGTGATGAAATTGACATTTCATCTGTAAAGACTATAACATATCAACTAAGATGATTTGTCTTGATCATGGAAATGGAGACTTCTAGGTAATGTGTTGATATGTTTTAAGAGTAAAGACATATTGAACTAGGCCGCTATGAGATTTATTATTCTCCTAATGACTATCAAATGAATAATAAATCTCACAACTTCTATTTACATGAACTCTTAGTCCTGAGAGAATAATGGACCTGATCATGAAGAGTAGGTTGCTTTGACATATCAGGAGTGAGATCTAAAGTAACGGTCAAAACTTCAGTATATTGGGTAGCCACATTTAGTATTGATGGAACATATATTCTCAAGATGGAATTTATAGTCTCTTAACGGAGATATAAAATATTCCTTTGAGATAAGTTTAATGGGTTCAGTTATTCAGAGAGTTAGGCCTAACCACTTTAGTAAAGAATTACTAAAGTATATATTTATGAAATTGGATTTCATAAATATATGTTGAATAACTTAAAAGGATTAAACCAGGTACTTAAGGATTAAGATGTAGTAATTTACAAAGTGACAGTCTACATTTATGACTTTGCATTACTACGAATATTTTATGAAGGGGTTGCATGTATAATAAAGTCTTGGGGTATAATTTATTAATAAGACCTAGAGTGCAATTATATTTATAGAGTGTTATTAAATATAATTATTGGTAACTTTGGACTTGTCAAGAGTTGACAGAAAAGCTCAAGGCCCATTGGAGCTAGTGTCTTATTTGTTCCTTTTTGGTCCCAGTCCATGACACATACTAAAACCCAACTGTAAAGGCCCAAAAGTCTAACCCAATTAGATAATCAGTTATAAGGAGAGAAACATACAATTTTTGAAAGAACATGAAATGGTATGTATGTGAGCATTAGACACTCTTTCATTCTCTCTTTAACATACACATATAATTGATTGAGAAACCACACTTCTTGGGCATCAACTGGAATTGGAGTGACGATTAAAAGTGTTTCCAAGTACTTCTAATCTTTGATTTTGAATTTCACCACATCAAGGTACACTCTCTTGTTCTTATATTCTGAAACTTACATATCATATGTTATCAATTGCGAATTAAGTAGATCTGTTAATTTTTCGCTGCGTATGTTTTGTATGTGGTACAAACATGTAATTTTTCAACAAAATGGGATTGTATCCCAATTGACTACACCTGAACTCCATAACAGAATGGTGTAGCAGAAGAAGGAATAGGACTCTTTTGGAAATGGTTAGGTCCATGATGAGTTACTCAACTTTACTAGTTTCTTTTTGGAGATATGCACTAAAAACTGCATTGCATATTTTGAATTTAGTTCCATCAAAATATGTTCACAACACACCTAAGGAATTGTGGAATGGGCGTTAGCTTAGTATGATATATCTCCACATTTGGGGATGTCTAGCACATGTGTTGAAAAGGAATTTTGATAAGTTGGAAGCTAAAATTGAAATATGCATGCTTTTAGGGTATTCAAAGGAAACAAGGGGTTATTTATTCCATAATCATAAAGATAACAAAGTGTTTGTTAGCGCACATGCCAAATTTTTGGAAGATGATTATGTGAATAATTTTAATCCTAGAAATAAAGTTGTTTTGGCTGAAATGAATGAACCTATAAATGAACAACCAATGGATGAAACTAAGGATGATATGGCTGTATTAGATACACCACAAGATATTACTAGTGAGAAGACTAGTACATAAGTGCCTCATCGTAGTGGGATAATTGTTCGGCCTCCTATAAGATTTATAGTTTTGGGAGAAACTTATGAAGCTATCTCAGAAGAGGCTTAATCAGATCCCTACACTTATGAAAAGGCAATGAATGATATAGATGCACATCATTTGGTCAAAGCCATGAAATCTGAATTAGATTCTACGTATTCCAATCAAGTTTGGGATCTTGTAAAGGTGCCTAACTGCATTAATCCTGTTGGTTGCAAATGGGTTTACAAGAGAAAGAGAGGGGTAGATGGAAAGGTTAAAACCTTTAAAGCAAGGCTAGTGGCGAAAGGGAATACACAAAAAGAAGGTATTGATTATGAAGAAACCTTTTAACTAGTAGAGATGGTTAAATCTATCAGAATTCTCTTATCCATTGCTGCTCATTATGATACGAGATTTGGCAAATGGATGTTAAGACTGCTTTTCTAAATGGCAATCTTGAAGGAGAAATTTATATGATGCAACTGGAAGGTTTTAAAGCGAAGAGCATATGGTATGCAAGTTGAAAAGGTCCATTTATGGACTTAAACAAGCATCTAGGTCATGGAACATCATATTTGATCAAGTAATCAAGTCATTTGGTGATGAACCATGTGTGTACAAAAGACATCGAGATAAAGTAGTAATGGTCCTAGTGCTTTATGTTGATGATATTCTACTCATTGGAAATGATGTAGGAGTAATATCATCAGTAAAGGTTTGGTTGTCAAGCCAATTTGATATGATGGACTTGGGTGAGGCTAACTTTATTCTAGGGATCAAGCTTTGGCAAGATCACAAGAATAAGATGTTAAGCTTGCCACAAGTTGGATATATAAATAAGGTTCTAGAATGGTTTAGCATGCAAAACTCCAAGAAAGGATCACTTCCTTTCAGACATGTAGTTCCTCTGTCTAATGACCAAAGGCCTAAGACTCAAGAGGAAGAAAATATGATGAGACAAGTTCCTTATGCTTCTGCAGTAGGAAGTCTCATGTATGCCAGACTTTGTACTAGACCAAATATCTGTTATTTAGTTGGCGTGGTCAGCCGATATCAATCAAATCCAGGACCAAAACATTGGCAAGCTTTAAAGCATATTCTCAAGTAGCTATGGAGAACGAGAGATTATATGCTTATTTACCAGTGTGAGGATTTGATTTGCATTGGCTATACAGATTCAGATTTTCAATTAGATCTTGACTTCAAAAAATCCACTTCAGGTTGTGTGTTCACCTTGGAAGGTGGAGCCATAAGTTGGAGGAGTGTTAAGCAATCTTGTATTGCGAACTCTGCCATGGAAGCTGAGTACGTTGCTACTTGTGAAGTAGCAAAGGAAGCTGTTTGGCTCAAGAAATTCCTTTCTGATCTTGGTGTTGTAAGAATGGAGCAAGTTCTCATCACATTGTTTTGCGACAATAGTGGAGCGGTTCCATAATCGAAAGATCCAAGGAATCATAAGAAAGGAAAGCACATTGAGAGAAAATACCACACCATTCAAGACGTTGTTGCTCGTGGAGATGTAGTAGTTGCAAATATTGAAAGTGCAAATAACCTAGTAGATCCCTTTACCAAAGCCTTACCTCAAAGGACTTTCGAGTCACATTTGGAGGGAATGAGAGTTAGATTAGTGCACAATAGTCTTTAGGGCAAGTGGGAGATTGTTAGGGTTAGTACCCTTAAATCCTATTGTGTGATGCTATGCATGACATCATGTATGACTTAATATATGACTTAATGTTGTGATTAATAAATTTTCTTTATTACTATCTAAAACAATGGTAACATGAATATTCAGACATTATCATATAGTCCATGAGATGCATAGTATGTGATTTATGTGATTTAGTCATAGAAGGTATAAGTCACAAGTTCTTTGTAAACTCAGAATTTTAGTTCGTAGTTGGTGATGAAATTGGCATTTCATCTGTGAAGACTATAACATATCAACTAAGATGATTTGTCTTGATCATGGAAATGGAGACTTCTAGTTGATGTGTTAATATGTTTTAAGAGTTGAGACATATTGAACTGAACCGCTGTGAGATTTTTTATTCTCCTAATGACTATCAAATGAATAATAAATCTCACGACTTCTATTTACATGAACTCTTAGTCTTGAGAGAATAATGGACCTGATCATGAAGTGTAGGTTGCCTTGATATATCAGGAGTGAGATCTAAAATAACGGTCAAAACCTCAATATGTTGGGTAGCCACATTTAATATTGATGGAACATATATTCTCAAGATGGAATTCATAGTATCTTAACGGAGATATAAAATATTCCTTGGAGATATAAAATATTCCTTTGAGATAAGTTTAATGGGTTCAGTTATTCAGAGAGTTAGGCCTAACCACTTTAGTAAAAAATTACTAAAGTATATATTTATGAAATTGGATTTCATAAATATATGATGAATAACTTAAAATGATTAAACCAGGTACTAAAGGATTAAGATGCAGTAATTTACAAAGTGACAGTCTACATTCATGATTTTGTATTACTACAAATATTTTATGAAGGGGTTGCATGTATAATAAAGTCTTGGGATATAATTTATTAATAAGACCTAGAATGCAATTATATTTATAGAGTGTTATTAAATATAATTAATGGTAACTTTGGATTTGTCAAGAGTTGACAGAAAAGCCCAAGGCCCATTGGAGCTAGTGTCTTATTTGTTCCTTTTTGGTCCCACTCCAAGCCACATACTAAAGCCCAATTGGAAAGGTCCAAAAGGCTAGCCCAATTAGATAATCAGTTATAAGTAGAGAAACATACAGTTTTTGGAAGAACATGAAATGGTATGTATGTGAGTGTTAGACACTCTTTCATTCTCTCTTGAACATACACATATACTTGATTTAGAGTCCACACTTCTTGGGCATCAAGTGGAATTGGAGTGAAGATTAAAAGTGTTCCCAAGTACTTCTAATCTTTGGTTTTGTATTTCACCGCATCAAGGTATACTCTCTTGTTCTTATATTCTGAAACTTACATCGCACATGTTATCAATTGCGAATGAAGTAGATCCGTTAATTTTCCACTGCTTGTGTTTTGCATGCAATACAAACTTGTAATTTTCCAACAAATCCATGGTCGTCCAAGAGGCATGTTGAATCAAGAAGCTATGTTCAGTACTTGAAATTCCACTTTTTTTTTTAATCTTGGGCCCTGTGGTAAGCTCCAATGTCACTATCCTTAAAACCTTCCTTTTGTTATTGTCATATGCTCTCACATGCTGATTAGATGGCCCAAAATCTTCAACACTTAAGCCTAGGCAACTTACGGTTTTTAAAGGACACACATTTAGAGCACTTCCATCATCAATTAAGGCCGTTGGTATCCTTTTGCGTTTGGCATCTACAGTAATGTGCAGTGGGTCATTATGATGCTTCCCCATCTTAGTCAAACCTTTGTCAGAGTAGGAAATAGAAAGCTCTCTACTTATAAACCCAATCATAGCATTCAAATCTTGAGAAGTACTGGTTGTAGATGTTGAATTAAGATAGCTTAACCCCATTTAATTATTCAATTACCCAAGTTGATTAATTAAGTTTAATTGCATGCAAAATGTGAAGGCACCAACAAATCACCAAAAATACTAAGTGCAGCAGAAAATAAATTAGACACGGTGATTTGTTGACAAACGGGGAAAACCTCGGAAGGCAAAAACCCTACCGGATGATTTTTAGGTCACCACTCCCAAGAATCCACTAATCAACAATCAAATTGTTACAAATATAAGGAATTTTACCAACTATCCTGGCCTATCTTGAAATACCAACTTATAGTTGAACCTTTGCTCCAATATCCAATTAGACTTGATCCTGTAGTAGCCTTCTTTCCCTTTGATGCACAAACCTCCAATTTATGACTAACCCTTTGTATGGATCCTAGTATGTGACTAACTCCAGCAATTTGTATAGATGTAGGATGCAAAGTTCTTCACTTCATCAATAATGAAGATTTGGATGCACTCAATTACAAAACCCTATGGCGTACAAACGCAGTAGTTTCACAGAGAGAAAATAAGTCTCTTGGTCTCTGAATCCATGTATTACAACTTTTAAAATAAGCCTTAGATATGTCTAGGGTTGTGAGAAAAGAAACCCTAAACAAATACACAAGACTAGGCCGAATTTCAGATCTAGAAATTCTGAAATTGTAATTCTTAATAAATCAAGCTGTTGTCAAGATATCTATCGAGCTTCACATTAAGTCTCAATAGCAGGCATCTGTCGAGCTATCTGTCGAGACTTATTGAACAACTTTTCTTCATTTGTTTCTTGGACCGATCTTCATGTATTTAAAACTTGACTTGAACAACATGTTTCTTGAAGTACTAAACCCATCTTAGATCTACCTAATTACAAGAAAAGTGCATGTTGTCAAAGGATTAGCCAATTACAATAAAATATAACCCTAACAATCTCCCCCTTTGGCCATCCGCAACAAAACCACAAAAAGCAATTATGAGAGAAGTCTAACATAACTGTCCTATAATTTACAAAATTACATAAGTCTAACCTATAATGAACTCTTGAAAAACTTTGCAATAAGAGATATCATGGCTTGATAAACTTGCAACTTGTCTTGTTTGAAACACTTAAACAAGATTCATCAAGGCATGAAGTGTGAAACATAAACAAGTTGTATATAAGAAGAAACATGTGTATAAAGATAGAAAATAACCAACACATGTGAGACAAAGGTGAAGAAAACTTACATCATCTCATAGATATATCAAAGAATACAATGTATGTAATAAAAGGAGTCAAAAGACCATGGTACATGTAATGAGAAAAGAATACATTAAAACCTCACTACATTCCTCAAACACTCTCCCCCTATCTAGTATATCCTATGCTAGCTCTCCCCCCTAACAATAAGACTACTCTCATCTACAAAACTACTCCCCCTTTTTGTCATAAGTGACAAAGGGTGTATCACTGAGAGGTCGTCATCTCATCATTCGACTCAGAGCTAGAAGCATCATCATCATCATCTCCACCATCCGAAGAAGAGGACTCCTCGGCATGCTCAGGAGAAGGTGGGGGCGCAAAACCACCAAAGCGAGACTAGCAGTGAGCGATGCGACTAATTCTAGTGTTCATCTGACACATCTCATCAGATAGATGGTCAAGACGACTACCAAAATCAGCACAAATGTGTCCATGATGTCAGCAAGGGGGAAAATTGCCCTAGATAAGGAAGAAGGGGTAGAGGAGGAAGAAGGTCGAAAGGAAGGGGCTGTAGGGTCCATAGAGGCTACACCCGCATGCTCCACACGCGGCCATTTTGCAGCAAGCTATGCTGAACTCCTTCGAATAGACTCCTTACTTATGTCACCCATGACATGGAAAAGAGGAGAGGGAGGAACAGTGACGTGCATATGTGTGAGGATGCGTGTGATAGCCGAAGGAAATATAAGCTTATCACGTGTAACCGTGTCTCGATAGCAATCTATAATAGATTCTATCATGTGTGATGGAAAGTTTATAAAAAGACCTTCCATGAGGGAAAGAAGAAAACGAGCGCGAGGCTCGGTGATAATGTTATAGTGAGATTGTGGAGTGAGTGCAAAGGTCATCACCATATTAAGGATCTATGAACCCTTAGCAAACTCATTTGTGGAGAAATTAAAGGTACCTCCCCACAACATGGCCTTCTTACAGAAGAGTGAGGCTAGCTCGTCTCTATAGATGGAAGGGAAATGATGACTAGGGTAATTCAGATGATCCACCCTAGGGACATCTAGCACCTCTGAAATGAGTTTTGGGGTGACTAGGATATGCGTACCATGGAATACCATAGTAAACTGAGCTACAGAGGTATCAATGGCATGCATGTTGGCGTAAAACTCCTGTATAAACACATCGAGACACCTCGAAGGTTTCTCACAAAGAGAAGCCCATCCCCGAGAGCTAAACACAATGGGTAGAGAAGTGTCTAGGATGTCAGATAGAATGACCTGGCATTTCGAATGAATCGCCCGGTCAGAGAAGTTCTCAAAGAAATCTCCTCAAGGGTTTCTTCCAACCTACTTCAACTGCTAGCCATACTTTCTCATCTAAAGATTGCAAAAAGCTCTCGTATGTACTTCCCAATATGCATAGTTAGTACCATTAAATAAATGAGGAATAATCAAGGATTGCCTATGATCCATAACAACAGGGGTCAATGGATCATACAACAAAGATTAAAACCTAATCAGAGTGTGCCCACTCTAATACCACTTGTTGGATTAAGATAGTTTGACCCCGTTTAATTATTCAATTACCCAAGTTGATTAATTAAGTTTAATTGCATGCAAAATGTGAAGGCACTAACAAATCACCAAAAATACTAAGTGCAGCGAAAAATAAATTAGGCATGGTGATTTGTTGACAAATAGGAAAAACCTCGCAATGCAAAAACCTCATCAAGTGATTTTAAGGTCACATTCCCAAGAATCCACTAATCAACAATCAAGCAGTTACAAGTATAAGGAATCTTACCAACTACCTTGACCTATCCCAAAATACCAACCTACATTTGAACCTTTGCTCCAATACCTAATTGGACTTGATCTTGCAGTAGCCTTCTTTCCCTTTGATGCACAAACCTCCAATTTGTGACTAACCCTTTGCACGGATCCCAGTACATAACTAACTCCAACAACTTGAATAGATGTTGTTAGCTGTGAAGTTCTTCATTTCATCAACAATGAAGATTTGGAAGCACTCAGTTACAAAACCCTGTGGCGTACAAATGCAGTAGCTTCACAGAGAGAAAATAAGTCTCTTGGTCTCTATATCCGTGTGTGACGGCTCTTAAAATAAGCCTTATATATGTCTAGGATTGTGAGAAAAGAAATCCTAAACAAATACATAAGACTGGGCCAAATTTTAGTTCTAGAAATTCTGAAATTGTAATTCTCGATAGATCAAGTTACTGTCGAGATATCTATCGAGCTTCACATTAAGTCTCGATAGTAGGCATTTGTCAAGCTATCTATCAGACTTAATGAACAGCTTTTCTTCACTTGTTTCTTGGACCAATCTTCGTGTCTTTAATACTTGACTTGAACAACATGTTTCTTCAAATACTAAACCCATCTTAGATCTACCCAGTTACAAGTAAAGTGCATTTTTTCAAAGGATTAGCCAATTACAATAAAATATGACCCTAACAGTAGGGACTTGGATTTGATTGAGAAGGTCCACCAGATTCTAGCGGTGCTTGATTGAGGCCATGAGTAGACCCCATAAGGATATGTTGGTTTGCGTCTTCTGCAGCAGCTTAAGGACCTCATCCTCTTCATTGGGTATTTGTTGGGTTGCCTTGTTCAGGGCTTCTACCGGGTTGCTTGTGTCTCCCCCCTTTGTGATATGAGCGATTTTTGATGGGTCATTTGATTCAATGTCTTGGGGTTTGAAGTGTCTTCCCCCATATATGGGTGTTGGGTCATTTGAGTGGGGTTTGAAGTATCTCCCCCCATATGTTTATATTGGGTAATTTGGGATTTCTATAGTATCCTCACTCTATATATCATATCCCGTTGTAGACGTCATGCCCATTAGCTCTTCCCAAGTCATCATAAAGCATTCGGGTAGGTCATAGATCAACTTAGATGGATCCTCTTCTACTTCCTCCTCAAAAATCAAATTATTGATCCTTGGGCAAGGGATTGTTGGAGATATTAGGCCTTATAGGTAGTGCAATCACCTTGGTGTCTATTAAATCTTGAATTGCATGACGAAGATTATAACACCTGTCAGTGTCATGGCCTGGGCCTTGATGGTAGGCACATCTTTAACTCACATCAAACTGTGCAAGTAATGGGTTTGGGATTGGTTTTAGGTTTAAGGGTTTCAGTAACCCTTTTGCTTTTAGCTTTTCAAATATTTGACTCATTGGCATATAAATTTTATGAAATTCCCTCCTAGGTCTTGGAGGCGGTCCTTGTGATATTTGTACTAGGCAATAAGTTGGTATGGATCAATTTTATATATTTTAGATACTTATGCAGTTTTAGAGCTAAAAGGCCCAAAATTCCTTTTAAATTTAGGTGCATCCTCATTCTTTGTGGTTCCATTATTTATTGCATCCTCAATCTAAGTACCAGCAACTATTAAAGCTTTAAAATTTGGAAAGTATTGAGCAAACAAATATTTATGGTATACAGGTAACAAATTTTTTACAACCGTGGTTAATTGCTCATCTTCATTTGGCCTATTCATCATCTAGGCAGCCTTGGACCTCTATTTTGGTAATGAAAGAAGAAAAGGACTCCTTTGGCTCTTGCTTAGTGGTCTCTAAGTCTCTTCTTGTCACGTCCACCTCTATATTGTACTTGTATTGGTTATGGAACTCTCTACAAATGTCTTCCCAGTTTCGAGCTCTATTATCCTACATGTTGAGGAACCACCTGAGGGCGGCTCCAGTCTAGGTGTTTTGGAACATTTGTGCCAACATTTCCTCAGTAGCTCATAAAGGCTACATAGCCTTCATGTACAACTTTAGGTGGGATTAAGGGCAGCCGGTGCCATCAAACTTGTCCAAGACTGGCATCTTAAACTTTGGTGGTAATCTTACATCTGGGAAAAGAGAAAGCGATCGATAATCCATGAGGTCTTCCATCCTGCGTGCCCCTTTGATCATCTCCTCCATCTTACTTATCTTCTCATTAATCTTCTTCTCATTCTCCGAGATAGGGGAAGTTTGATTAGTCTTATTTTCCTCTTGACTACCCTTCAGATTCTGGAATTGCTACATCATGAGGTTCATGTCTTCCCTTAACTAGATTTGGCTTGCCACCATAGTGTTTAGTAGCTCCTAAGTACTCATTTGTTCTTCAGTATTTTGGTGTTCCTCTCCCTCTGCCATGGTGATAGAGACTTCAAATTTCTTGTGGCTTGGGCTATCTTGCAAGTCAAACACGGGGTTAAGGTGCTGTAACTGTAGGGTGCCTTCTATACACAAGGGCTTCAGTATTGTGATAGGCTTGGAATTGGAACTGATGGCTTGGCTATCGTTCTTGGATTCTCCTTAGAGTCTTCCCTCTAATCTTGACCAAATTCTCCCCTAAGAAAAGGTTTGGTTGGGTCAAACAAAGCTAGGACCCCACCTTTGTCAATCTATTCAACCAAACAAATATACACAAGATGCAATGCAATTTTAACATGCCTAAGGATAGGTTCTAAGTCATTACATTGTAGGGTGGGTTTGTTGTTGTATTGTTTCCCATAGCTAGGACATTACACCTCCCAACTTGTAATGTAATGAACATTATATTGGTCCAAACGGCATGGTCTATCCTTTTTAGTCAACAAGAAATAATCCAGTGACTTTGGGCTATGAGTTGGTGAGTTCACCACTGGGTACCCAAATCTAATGAAGACCGGTGATCCATGGTTACTACCACCATATGTTAAGATGGGTACATGCATAATTGTTGTTTGATGCCACACACTATGACAGTTAGGGAAAGCTTTTAACAACCAACATGGCAATTTCAAATAAAATATCATACAAACAATACAGATATAAGCAATACCAGGCAGACAGAAAAACCATCATACAAATACAAGGGTATTTAATTGGTCATTTAAAGTCTAATGTGAAACTTGGCCCTCGACATCCCCAGCGGAGTCGCCACTGTGAGAGACTGGGAAATTTGGTTGCTTTCAGAAAAGGTTGTGGGCATTGACACCTTCCCTTTTCAGGATCATATGGAGTCGCCACTTATTTTATAAGTAAAATAAGAAATCTATACAAATTACAACATATCTTGAATAATACACCTTCTCATTAATTGGAAACAACTACATCTTGATGCAAGAACTTTACATGACTTTGTTTCCTAATTACAATCTAGTAAAGAAATACAAGGCCTTGTTTCCTAGTTACATTCTACCCAAAATAAAAATAAGACACTAAATCTACCAACTTGAGATTCTAAAGTTACAGGATGGGAATGTATTAGGCACCCGCCTTGCCCAGGCAGAGTTTGGTCTTCTAGAATTTAAATGACCATTAAATACTGATATTCAAAATGTCAAATGATATACAAAAAATGCCATGTCAAATCCTAGACCTAGGGTTAAAATGTTATTTAAGAACCTTAGATCTGCAATTTTATTTTGTGTAAAAAAAAAAAAATGATGAGAATGCTTGGTGAAAATTTTAGATTTGAGTTTCCATAAAAGAAAAAGAATGAATTTCTAATAAAAATTCAGATCTGGTTTGGATTTCTAAATGTGAGAAAAAAAAGATTTTTTTAAGAAAATACAAATTTTATATGAAAAATGCAAATCTAGTTTTGTTTAAAAGAAAACAGGTCAGATTTTTATTTTGAAGAATGCAGAGCAGATTTTATAAAAAATACAAATCATATTTTTTATTAAAGAAAAGACAAGATTTTTCTTTTGAAAACTGCAAAACAGATTTTATAAAAAAATAAAGATCAGATTTTTTATTAAAATACAGACAAGATTTTATAAAAAAAATACAGATAAGATTTTATAAACAAAATACAAATTAGATTTTGCAAACAAAATACAGATCAGATTTTATAATAAAAAACATATAAGATTTTGTTAACAAAATACAGATCAGATTTTATAAACAAAATATAGATAAGATTTTATAAACAAATTCCAAATCAAATTTTGCAAACAAAATATAGATCGGATTTTATTTTTGAAAATCATGGAGAAAAATGCAGATATGATTTTAGTTTGATAAACATGGAGAAAAATGCAAACCATGGAGAAAAGTGCAGATCTGAATTTAGTTTGAAAACCTTGGAGAAAAATGTAGATCTAATTTTAGTTTTGAAAAAACATGGAGAAAAATGCAAATCTAAAATCTTAAGAAGAAATTCAACCCTAGATCTAGGCATGTTCATCAACTAATCATGTGAATTTTTCAAAGCAAGAAGAGAGCATGCAATAACATATGACAAACATGGTGATACAAGAGAAGCAACATCACATTCATAGAAAATAAAGCATAGATGAGAGCATGTTTTTGAAGTTAAAATAAAAACAAAATCATGTTATGGAAAGTAAAGTTAGAATCATACCTACATAAATGTATTCCACATGCAGAGAACTATCTTAGAGATCAAAGAGAATGAATTTTTAAGGATCTAAGTAAGGCCACTTAACATAAAGAAATTCCTAAAGCAAAGCTTCCAGAATTTCTTTAACGTAAGGGGAGAGAGAGGTCAGAAAAATGGGTCCTGATTTTTTATTTAATTCACTATTTATAGAAGTTTGGTGCTTATAAAATAAGCTAGGTTGGATCAGATATGAATTAGGTTAAATTCTTATCCCTAAAAAATCAAAATAGATGTGTTTTAGCTTGATCTAACGATTTCTAGGTTGGGCCTTGAAGCTATGCCAATTGGCATTAGGGAAGTGTTGATTGGCACTTGCCATGTGCTGATCAGCTCTCAAGTGTCGAGCCCAATTCTCAACTTTGGTTCAATCTGGACTCTTTTTTAGGGGTTTTCTGAGTTGGGAATTATACCTAGACGTATTTTCAACTCGTGTTCCAAGATAAATCCCTTTTATTTTGATAATCAAGTCCTTAAAACAATAATTATCTTATATATAAATATTCTAAAAGACTTAATTATCAGCAATTCCCTTGTTATCTACCCATTTTATTCCTATGTAACCAAGCTTATTTCTAATAAAACCAACAACCAATCACGCAAATTATTTAATTAATTTTAATTGTTTAACCAATTAGAATTAATTTCAATTAATCAGACGTGGTCAACTTCACTCTCATACAATGCATGTAGACCGTGAAAACTTGATTTTGTGATATGTTTTAATCTGACAATCCGATTTGGGAATCAGGCATATCGTCATGACTATTAGAATCTCAAGATCATTTTTATGATATGTGATAAATGATTTAATGCATATAATGCAACTATGATTTTTGGGTATTTGCAAAGGTCATTTTAGTCATCTTCCAAAATTAAATTATAGGTGCAAAATCAAGTGTCTACAAATGAGTAAAAATGCGGTGTCTACAAGCAGCTCTAGGATTTTTTTTTTTTTTTAAGGTGGTCAATAAGAAACTTAAATTATAAAAAATTTAATAAAAAAGACAATTTGAATATATCAACGTCACAAATAAACATGCAAATACATGAAATATTACAATTTTTTTGTTCTAACAAAGAGAATAAGGGGGAAAAAAAACTAATAAAAGATAAAGTGCAATATTGGTGGGTAAAACATGTCAATATTGAACCCAAATTAGAATTAGTAACAGCTTACCACATAAGATTTATTGTAAAATTATTGTGAAAATCTTGTGGATATAGCATTCCTCTTATATTTATTGAACTCAAATTCTTATGATTCTCAAGGTGTTTAAAATTTTTATTAAGGTGGTCAAAATAGGTTAATTTAGTATATAATATATATTTTTAAAGAATATATATACATTTTTTTCAAGCCAGGGTGGTCACTGAACATATTAATTTAAAATAATCTTATATATATATATATATATATATATTGCATCTATAATTTTTTTTTATGAGGGTGGTCCTAAGACTACCCTCACATACAAGTAGAGCTGCCAGTACACACGCATGAACACAGATAGAGAGAGCCTCTCAATATTTTAGCCAACTTTTAATCAAAACTCATCCTAAGCATGTTCCTACCCTTCCTAAGACATTGGGTTTTCATCTAAACCAATCCCACAACAAAACTCAAGCATTTACAAGTCTAAAAATGGATTAAAATGGAAGATCAGAACAAAACTTGAAAATGATAAAAGTTTGAAAAACTTACCAATTTGGCCCTTGCACCCATTGAGAGATGATTTTGTGGCCTGTATGTCATTGAAGGAGACTCAGTTAGCCTTATAGCCCCATTCCAATATGTAAGGTTGAAAACGTTGCCTGAAATCAAGTAGGAGGTTTTCTTGGTTTTGGACTTGGGTGCCATTGGAAAGGATGAGAAAGTTTGGGAGAGAAGGAGATGATCAGAAATTGAGAGATGGAGAAATGAGAGAGAGGCAGAAGGTTTTTGTAGAGAGAAGATAGAAGCCGGAGAGTTAGAGAGAATATGAAGAGTTGAAAAAGATGAAGAATAATAAGAAGAAAACGAAACGGTTGGTAATCATTGGAGAAAAATGAAGAGGTGGGAAGGTTTGATGACCAAACTACATGTAGTTTTGGCCTCCCACTAAATTATGTGTAGTTTAGCAAAATAGAAAGGAAAAAAAAAAGAAAAAAACTTTCATGATATCCCTAGTGGACTCCTAGAAGGTGGGAAATGCAAAGAAAAATTCAGGGACGCAATCGAAGATGAAAGAAATACCTTAGTAGGATGGAAGACATGTGGACTCTTGAAGCATCTCTAGTGGATTGAAAGGATCAAGAACATCCCTCACTGGATCGGGAATCATTTAGGAAACTCCCTCTTGTGCTAAAACCATTAAACAAATCCCTAGTAAGTTATAGAATAAAAAAATTTTCCCAAGTATCATGGAGGACTCTCCCACGGGTCCAAGGCACAAGGACAACTCCCTTAAGGGTTGTGAAGAAAAGAATTTCCCCAGAGAGTTGAGGAAACTCCCTTGTGAGTGGAATTAACACAAGTTCCCTAGTGAGTCATGAAGGAGAAGAAGAAAATTCTCCCCAATGAACTACACACCATTAGAGATTTCCTCATAGGTTGAAACTACTAAGAAGGCTTCCCCGTGGGCCACCAACACACTTCTCAGCAAGTCATTCTCCCTAGTGGATCTTACACCAAGGACATCCTCGTGAGTCAAAACTACCAAGGCCATTTGTGCACACATCCCACAAGAATTGAATATGCAAGCACAGGCCCTATACAAGTCAGATACAGAAATTGTGCACATATCTTGCAGCAATTGAATATGCAGGCACAAGCCCTATGCAAGTTAGAAAAGATGAATACAAAACTCATGCACATATCCTAAGGGAATTGAATATGCAAGCACAAGCCATATACAAATCAAAATAGAAGAGATAGAGACAAAAAGTCACCCAGACGCAAAAGCCTCACCAGAATAAAAGAGATAGAGATGGAGATAGAAAACAAATACTACCCAAAAGTGCAAGTCACCCGAAGAAGTTTGAGACAAGAGGTCCAAATGGACACCACAAATATATATATCTTTTTAAGCTCATAAGAGTACCCTGTTTGTTTGGTTGATGGTTGAGGCTGTTGGCCATGTTTTTGTTTTCCTTTTTTAGTGACTCTAGGATAGTGAGTCGCTCACCTTTTGCTTGCAATTGGCAAAGCAGGTTCTGGGATAGTCAACATATCGTTGCTCATTTCCGGAGTAACAAACGTAGGACTTCAGACATACAAATCCCAAATAACTTTGCAAAGTTACACCCCGCCCCATGTATGCGTGTTGTTTGCCGTGTGCATAGGTTGGGCCCGAGCCGTACATTGAAACAAAATGATTTGTCTCTTATTCTTTTGATTCCGTTAGCAAAGGTCACGAATTAAAAGATAGGCATCTATAGACACCACATTTTGTAACCCTTACGACTCGAGCCCCCATTCCCCAATGATGTTGGAATTTTAAAACCCAAGGTAGGTTTAGGGCTCGATCAGATTGAAATTGACTTGAGAAAAGTATTTTTGGAAAATATAAATCTTTTATGAATCTAAATAAGCTACTTTTTGAAAATGAAAGGCCACGGAAACCCTAAGGCATGCGTATGCATACACAAGTATGCGCACACATGCTCAAGCTTTGTGTGTGCATGCTTCATGCATACGTACGCATACATGGGCATGTGTGCATATGTTAGGGTTCTAGAAACTATGAAAAACAAGTTTTCTGCATTTAAAACTTGGTTTGGAATGAATCCCACATCGTCTGGGAGCCATTCCAAACCCTTATTTTCTGACTATAAAAAGCTAGACATGGTACCTTTTCAAAACACAAAAAATCCGATAGGAAAACACAAGATTCACTGGAAATAATGAATCAAGGAGGGAGTTTTTCACAAAATATCTTCAAGTCAATTTTTTTTTATTGAGACCTTTTCTAGTCTTGATCTTCAGGTTTCAAGGTTTAACTAACTTATTTTAGTTTGGTTATGACTAGATTAATTGAAGGGAACGGTCAAAATCAAGCCAAAGAGCCTTTTATTTTGGAGGTGAAGGTTCTAGCCCTTCTTGCCTCCTTTCTCTTGTTTAAATTCTAGTTTTTCTTATTCTGTTTGTTTCATATGTGTTCTAATATGCTTGTTTAGTTTAGGTTTATCTCGCTTTGTCGTTTTATGCATGTTAAGTTGTTAAAATTAGTTTCTATTTTGTCTGTGTTCTTGTTTTCTGGGTTAGGGTTTAGGATGTGTATGCGTACGCATTCAACTGGGCTGCGCATGCAGGCCCTATGTATGCGCATACATACTCATGCCTAGAAACCCTAATCCAAGCTTTGTTTACTTTTGTCTCCTTATTTTGCTTACATGATATGTTTCTGTCTTGATTTATTTTTCTATGCTTATGAGTCCTTGCCTCCATATGTTATTGGTTATTTGCTCTTTGTATGCTAGTTAAGATTTGATTCTTTGTCTTGCCATGAATACGTATATGATATGATCATGCATTAATGCATAGGTGATGTGCTACAATGAGAGGTAAGTCATGCATTCACATGAACATGCATTTGTTTGGCATGACTTTGTCTTGGGTTGATGAACATGAATATGTTAGTTTGGATGCCATGTCTTTGATATCTAAAATGCAATAACATGTTGTTTGATTCTACTATGATTTGTTTCTGCCCTTGGATATGATATGATGCTATGTGTGATAGATTTATGTTAGGGTTTGGAATGAAAAATGTCATGTTGATTGCTTAGATGTATGCCAACGTGTGTGTGAGTCTAGAATAATAAATGTTGAATATGCCTTTAATGAGATTAAGACGTAAGACATAATGAGTGGAACCCAACTCACGAGTCGGGTGGGGTTGGGTGCCTAACAACTTCCCATTCCTATACCTAAACTTTGGACACTTGCACTGGTAGTAGATCAATCCTTCCACAAAGGGGTTATATTTATGGTTCCTAAACCTAATCTAGGTGGCGACTCCATTTTTCTTCTTCCCCGCTATCCACTCGGTCGAGGCATACTTCTGCTGATGTGCCCCACTAGGTGATTGGGAACAGACCACCACAACTATTATTTAACAATTTGTAGGAAAATTGTATAGGTCCTTATGGCTCAAACAATACAAAAAGGGTTTTTCTTTTTCTTTCCATAAATTACAAACATCTACATTGAGATATGTCCTAAATTTTTTATTAAAAAAAAAAAAATGACACCCCAATCCCTTTATATATATATATAGAGAGAGAGAGAGAGAGAGAGAGAGATTGGTTCAAGTTACACTAGATGTAATTTTAAAAGAGTTACATATTTTCTACACCATTGATTTCTGTTAGATCCATGGGTACAAAAATGCCAGCCTTTATCTTAAAAATAAAAAAATTATTTAAAAAAAAAAAATCTCTCTAGCCTTATCATTATCTCTCTCCCTCTTTTTTTCTAAATCTTTATCTCTCTCTCATAGGCACAAATGGCTTCCTACCACCAATGTCTCTCTCTCTTAAAAAAAAAAAAGAAGAAGAATAGTAGCTGGAGTTGCATGTTAAATTTAGATATAATTTTAAAACCAAATAAGGCCAAGTTTTAAAATCTTTTTCTGTTTTACAGTCCTCTATCACTTGGCAATAGAATAGGGACATTCTGATTTGAATGTCAATTTGATCAAAATTTGGAGAATTAAAGCTCATTAAGGATTGAATCAACATGATCTATTATTATGATTTTCGTGTTGCATTTGTTTTAATTTCGAGTTTGATCTTAGAATGCGGTTATGATTGTTCTTATCAAAGTTTTACTTTCTTATCTATTTCTTCCTCTTTTGTTTATATATACTTTGAGCTCTATTCAGTATCAAAGATTGTGAAGACAAGTCGTTTTGCAAGGAAGCAACTAATCATTCCAGTTGGGTTTGAGTGAGAGCTGAAGAAAGTGGCCAATGCAATCAAGCTAAATATGGCAGGTGTAGTAGATAGGAAGGAGGAGGACGAGGTGAGTTTAGAAAGAGATGGGTAAGACTAGACTTTATGGATTAAAGGGAAGCCAATGTGGAGGGTCAACTCCCCCATTACAACATGTAAGTTTATTTAGCATTGAATAGGAATGCAACAGGGTGGGTTCGGGGTGGGTTTCTTTATCCCTGCCCCCGCCTCATCACTCGAACCCACCCTGTAAACTAAACAAGGGGTTACTTTGCCCCTATACCCACCCTTACAGGCCCCCACGGTAACAAAAAGGGAGGAGAATGTGTAGCATCGATGACAAGGTGGAGGAAGGAGCGGCAAGGTGAGGGAGGCAGGGACTAGGGAGGAGGGAGTAGCGAGGTGAGAGAGGCAGGGAGTAGGGAGCGGTGAGGTGGAGGAGGGAGCAATGACTGGCAAGGTAAGGGAGGCAGGGAGGAGGGAGTGGTGGCTAAGAATGAGAATGAGAGTGAGGGAGGGCGGCTAAGTGAAGAGTGGTTAGGGTTAGGACAAATCAAAATAGAGAGAAAGTTAGATATGTATATTTAGGGTTTTTAAAGTATTTAATATTATATGTGAATACAGGTCGGGTTTGAGGCAAGTATGACTAATACCCGCACCCACCCCATTAGGGTCGAGTTAGTTCGTTCAATATTTGCCATTCCTAGCATTGAATCTCCACTACTCTCTTTAGATTCTATTTGAGCTTTCACCTCTCTCTTTGGTAGGAAGTCATTTATGCCTATGAGAGAGATATGAAGATCTAGGAAAAAAGAGGAAGATGGATGACGATGAGGCTAAGAGATTTTTTTAATTTTTAAGATAAACACTAAAGAGCAAATGTGTTTATTACTAATTTCTAGAAGTCAAACTGATGTTCTAAGAGCATTCACATCAGTCTTTTCGTATTTTTAGCTAAACTAACTCAAAAACACTCTACTTTTTATAATTTAGCTATCTAGGTTTTTTATGGACACACATCAACTCAATACTTTATTTCTTATTTTATTTAAATAATTATTTTTTTCTCTCTCCGCTCAGCGTATACAGCCACCACCATACCACACCACAGCTAGCCACCACCACATGCCACCACCAAAGACAACACACCAACCCAGGGTTAAACCCAAAGACAATCACCACCACTACAATGACAACCTCCACCAAAGATAGCACAACATCAAACACAAACACAACCACCACCACCACCCTTAATACCACCACCAAATCTACTTACCCAAACAAAAAAAAAAATCAGTCATCATGTTTTTTACCACCAAAAACCAAGCCACCACACCACTGCCAGAATCAACCTTGCAACAAGTAGATCTCAGCCTTTATTTAAAAAAAAAAAAAAAAAAACCACCTTCTGCCACCACTGAAACAACACAACCACCAATTGCCAAGAACCCCACCAGCCAAACACTCAACCAAAAAATCTCTTACGTTAACCTAAAATGCCACCAAGCCCAAAACTCATTTGACGCTGTTGCAACACCGATGAAGCTTTAGATCTAGTGAAGGTCCAATCGTCGGAGAACCAGATCGAGCAACAATCCTCTTTTGCCAATTTCTCCACTGCTCACCAGTTCACACAGATACGTGAGAAAGAAAGATGACAAAAGACGAGAGAGAGAGAGAAAGACTGATGCGTGGCAGAAAAATAATTTAAAATATAAATTTCGGCTTTGGGGAGGAAATTTCTTGCCATAAGAGCATCTCCAACAGTTTCTGTAAATTTTTGTACTGTTTGGAGAATGAACAGTGACATTTAGTTTTTACCTACCCACTTTTTCAAATACACTTTCCAACAGATTCTCTATTACATTCTCTATCTCATTTAAATATTATTTTTTCATTCATTGTTTATTCTTTTTTTAATCATCATTTATTCTTTTTTTAACAACTATATTTTTCAATGAAAATTGTTATATTCACAACATTTTATGCAATACTTTCACAACAAAATTTATGTGGGAAGTTGTTACTAGTTCTAATTTGAACCCACTACTGAAATTATTTTTTTACTCGCCAATATTATCTAATAACAATCCATTACTTAAAATTTATTGTGAAAATATTGTGGTAGAATTTCTTAATTGCATTTTTTTATTTTTTATATTATTTTTCCCTTCACACCATCTGGACACGTTTCTTCTTCTTCTTCTTCTTTTTTCTTTTTTTTTTCTCTTGGTTTTTCACCCACGTATCCCACTCCTTTCCTCTATCTACCTTCTTTTTCATTTTCTTCTAGTTCATTCCGGATCATTTCTTCAGCTATCTCTTTCTCTCTCTTTCTCTAGCTCTCTCTTCTTTTACTTTTTCTATTTCTATTTCTATTTTCTTTCCTCTTCAGCTCACTTCACACACACACACACACAGCCGACATGGCCTTCATCTATCTTCTTCTTCTTTTTTATTTTTTTTATTTTTTTATTCTTTTATCTTGTTTTGATTCACTTTGTTGTTACAATGGAGCTTAGATAGGCTTTCATGCTCTTGATCTGTTGTTTTTGTTTTGATTTTACATTTTTTGTTCTAATTAAATTTGTATTTTTCCCTGTTCTTGATCTGTTATTGTGTTTGTGTTTTGATTGTGTTACCGTTTGAGAGAGAGACAGATGAACAAGGAAGAGAGGAGGAAAGAGAAAGAATTTTTTTTTTTATTCAACCGGGTATTTTTTAAGATAAAATAATGGTTTGGAGTTGCTACAGTGTTCTCTAAATTAAGAGAATTACTGTAGCAACTCCAAAAAAAAAATTTGGAGAATCTGTGTGTTTAGAGAAGCTGTTAGAGCGTGAACAGTAGCATTTGGTGGTCCAAAAATAGCTTTACAGTGACTGTTGGAGATGCTCTAAGAGGCTTGTCACTGTCCTCAGTATTTTGGACTAGTTTGGTGAGACTAATGTGTGAGTTTTTTTTTTTTTTTTTGAGTCTTTAGCTATTTATTTGCTGAAATATTAAAATAGCTACACTAATGCAAATGCATTAAGGCATTAGTTTTTGAAATATTTTTAGAATCAGTTTATGGGATAAAAAAAAGGACAAAACTTAGGTACAATATCTTAAGGGTTGTTTCTTAATTTTCCCCTCTTAAAATTTAGTCATTTGGCTATTCTCATACGAGATAGAAGTGTATTTTTAATTAATTACAGCCTTATGACTGAATTTTAAGAGATGAGCCTAATAAAAAATACATAAGTATTGTACTTAAGTTTTACATAAGGAAAAAAAAAAAGTTTTTTTTCCCAACTTTTTATATTTTCCATAAAAATGGTTTCAAAACTTTACTAAAATCGTCTATTATAATAAGCTCATGTGTGTGGCGGCCAGAAATAGAGATAATCAAATGGCTACACAGAAAGAGAGAGCTGAACACTGAAATGTTGAAGTACTCATACAAAGGTAAAAAAGAAAGTTTAAACGTGAAAAGGGAGAAAAGATAAACCTTGATAGATATTAAATTATTAATTTGGCATTCATTCTTGTGAAGGTATGTTTTTTTGAGAGAGAGTTTCAACCTATGGCGTCCGCTCCTGATAATAGCTCTTTGTTATCAGACCAAGACACCAATCAGTTTTGGTGTAGGCGAGGATTGAACCCCATATCTCTTATACAACCATCAGAGACTTTACCAGTTGAGCTAACTGGAACCCACTTCTTGTGAAGGTATGTTAAAAGGTTACGATCATAGCTTCTTTTTTTTTTTTTTTTTTTGAGAGAGGCTGCGATCATAGCTTTGTTTCCTCACGAATCGTGACCTTGTTATAAGGCATTTAAAGTTTGGGCTACAACTAACCACATAATTTAGACCATAAAGACCAGCAACCTTTATTTTTATGATTCCCACGTGCTTCGTGTTATTGTGTTAGACTTCCCAGAAAACAAACAAAAAAATTGCTAGAAGCACAATATTTTTACAACAATGCTAATAATGAACCAAATAATAATAATAATAATAATTTACCACTTAAAGTTTGTTATTAATAATGAACCAAATGAGAAAATAATTGTTATAGCAGCTGTCTAAGATGATCTTAGACAGCTGCTATAACAATTATTTTTTATAAACCACTATAATAATTCTATAAATTATGTTTGACCATGTCTTCAATATAGCTGGCTTAAGAACCTTAATCATGACATTAGGACATGGAACAATCACTTTTTTTCTTATTTAGAATAACAATCTTGTTAATGGTGTCCTTAAAACATTTGTTAAAATATTATTTTAGAAAAAATTTAATACTATTTTTATGGGAAATATAAATAGTGATAAAAAAATAGGTTGCTCTTTTCTTTTTCCATAAAATGTTTTTAAAAATATTTTCTAAGTCAATGTCTGTAGAGCATTCTTTAACTTTTCAGTTAGAAAAAAGGGAACTGAAAAAAATAAAAATAAAAATAAAAAAATCTTTAAACACAAAGAAAACATAATTTCCTCCCATCATGACAATCCACTAGATGACTTTAGTAACTTATATATATATATATACACATATAGAGAGAGAGAAAGAGAGAGAGATGCAGGCTCTAAATAAACACGTTTTTTTTTTTGGGAATCCAGAAACCTTATAAACACTTAAAAAATTGTGTTGGCAACATTCATAGGCATCTATATCTTCTATTCACTTGTCCCTAATTTTGTAAATAATGTTAAATTTTTGGAAGTTATAATATTCAAATATTCGTTAAATAATTAAATTCGTCATTTTCTAATAGCTTAAACATTTTGCTGATTCAGTAATTTATCATGATATTTAAGTCATATCATTACAATACCATCAAGCTTGAAATAACGAAAAATCAAGATCTGATGGTTGTGGAATAGATCCATCAACAAAACCAAGCTTCTTCTTTGCTGAGAGTTCCTTGGTCATTTATCTACTCCATGTTGGGTAATTCTCTGCATTAAGCAACTTAAGACAAAAATAGTTCCTGAATTTTCTCCATTGTGAAGGAAATAGGGACCTGAAGGTTGATCAACAATCGAAGAAGAAGAAATTCTAGAAGGAGTAGATAGGTGAGAATTCAGAGTTGATTTTTCATTTGTCGCCACAGAAATCTCTCAAGACAAAGAACAAGAACTTGAAAGAAAGGAATAAATAATTGCAAGAAAGAAGAATTCGAAACAGAAACCACAAGAATCTGAAGCAGAAACGCAAAAAATGCTCTAACACCATAGTAGAAATCAACCACATAATAGGAAAACATTGATTGGAATGAGACAACAAATTTCTATGTGCAATTGAATGTATAAACTTAGAAAAGAAAATGCATGCTCTGTTCTTTATATATAAGAACCAAAGGCGCGGGAAAAGAAACTAACACCTTAACAAACTATACTAGGGACAGAGCCTGAATTTTGAGTTAAGGGGGGCGGCTTTACTATTGGCTGTGTGCGGCGGTTTCAACCTCTGACTCTGCTACTATTTAACCACTGGGTTTTTTTTTTTTTTTTTTTTTTTTTTTTGGTGCGGCTAAGAACAAAATTATTTTTGTTTATAAATTTTTAAAGGGTAGGGTTGTTTATTTTGGATAAAAATGTTAGGATATGTGCCCTTTAAATCCTATTGTATGATGCTATGTATGACATTATGTTATGATTAATAAAGTTGTTTTATTATTATCTAAAATAATGGTAACATGAATATTTGGATATTATCATATAATCCATGAGATGCATAGTGATGATGCCAAAAATCGTTAGTAAGTCGTACAGTCATCACGTGCTCTAGACAAGAATTGCACAACAAAGAAGAAGACAACCTCACAAAGAGTATTGGTGTGGTACCGGCCAAATACCCTTCGAAGGTTAAGTTAAAGAACTTTCGTAACTCTAGAGTGCTAGAGTTGGGGTAAATTATGTGTTCCTTACTTTCTGAGGGTTTTGAGTTTTTATAGTAGTGTAGAACCGACCTTTATTTCTTGGAGAAAAAGATGTTTCCTTGTGGGGAAGATCCTCATAAATATACGTATTTTGTGGGATTCTTCCCATATATGGATTTCATTGACTAAGGTTAATAGTAGGGCACAAGGCATTTCCATTTGGGGTTTCTTGGAGACCACTCAGGCCATGCAAATGCCACGTGGTTTTACTATCCGTCCCCTTTGTGACCATTTGGTTGGAATCTGTTTACTACAGAAGGTCCGTCTTCCTTCTTCTCCACCTGAGTCATAACTTATTTTGTCTGTTGTCTCATTCGTATGCTTTGACTGTTCCTTAGTACCGTCACCCATGCCAAGCCTTACTGAACAAATCCGTCTACCTCAATTTTATCCACTCCAACTGCCTCCTCACTTTATGGGTTCGTCGCCTAACTTCATAGACGGACTCGTGGAGTGACGGTTTAACTCAATCTTTGGGAAAATGTGCCTTGATTTACTAGGCTAGCCTAGGGTCTTTAACGCTGGAAAGGCATGTGGCAAATTTTTAATTGCTGATTACTCGGACCGAAATGACCCTTTGTCTTTTGTGTCGTTTCCTCTATATATATGCTGCTTCTCCCCTTCATTTTCACTTTCTGCAACAAATTCTCATTGTCAGAGTGCTACAGTCTCCTGCCAAAAACCGACATACCATCTGCTTAGTGTGACCATCCACCACGCTTTCTCTGTCGCCTTCTTGCCTTATTCAATCGGTAAGTATCCTTATGCTAAATTCTCTTTTATTTATTTAAATATTGCATGCTCGTCGCCTATGTAGACCCGTTAGAGTCTTAGGGGTTTATCCATCACGTGTAGGTGACAGATGTCTAGTGCGTTGAGTGAATAATCGTGAGTCTGTGAAGGAGCAGGCTACGATGAAGTGTATCTGTCAAGTTAGGACGGCCTCGACACCTCCTATGATGAAAGGGTCCCATCCGCCAACTCACCTTGCACGGAGAAGGATGATGACTTGGATGTGGATGGATCAGAGGGTGATTCAAATGATGAAGAAGACATAGGCAATGCTGAGCCCCCCATCCAGTCCATCATAGGCCCTGATGGTTTTAGGCAGTTCATACTCCTTCCGTTGTGGACAGTAAATGATTTTAATTCTTCCATAAAGAAAAAAATTTTGGATACCCTTAGGGAAAAATACCAAATTCCCATTGGCATCCCAATTTGTCTGCCCTTCAAGTTTGAAAAGTGCTACTACCAGGATGCTAAAGACGTCGGAGTGTATAAGCAGATGCTGAAAGTGGGACTTAGATTCCTTTTAAGTGCTCTTCACCATCGTCTTCTTCAGTACTTGGGACTGGCCGTCACCCAAATCTCTCCGAACACCTGGAAAGTCTTCCTTGGTGCAGAAGTTTTACATGGAGTGTTATCTAATGAGGCACGTAGGATGACGGTGGAGGAGTTCTTCCACTGCTACCGTCCATCCGAGATTGTCCAATCTAAGGGCATGTATAGTTTCCTACAGAGGAAGCTGACTCTTAGGTTAGTGTGCGAGACCCCTGACTCAAACAGAAACTAGAAGAGTCTGTACTTCTTACTTCAGGGGGCGACTAGATATGTTACCCCGATGACTAGGAGTACACGCCAGTGGAAAAAACTTGGGGTATAATGCCCCCGTGTGGTAGGTGTCTGTCTGTCTTAAATCTCATTTGTTATTACTTGTTTTACATGACGTCCTAGCCATCTCTCATTACAGCTCGGAACCGTCCAAAGGTTACTCTAGAGCAGTGGAGTTTCCTAGAGCAAATCTTCAAGATCAAGTTGTTGGAGAGAACGTGGGCGAAGCTGGTTACTTTGGACACCCTCCATTGGTATTGTGAGGATCCTGAACCTACTGCAGCTGCCCATCGCTACAACAGTCAAGTGCACAAACATAAGTCCGTTGCTCATTACTTGCTTTCCTTTCTAGTTTTTAGTAGCTTATCTTACTGCTTTCCATCCATCTCTATGCAGAAATGGAAGACAGTAGGAAGAAGGCTTACATTAAGCAGCAGGCTACTACGCGAAAGAAGATGGAGGGAGGCGTTCCTCTGAAGGGGTCGAGTCCATCCATAAAGAGGAAGCCATTAGACAATACTGACCATTTGCCCAAAAAGCCTAAGGTGGCGGCAGGGTTAGCTATTGGGGAGTCTGTTGATGCAAGCAAGCTGCCTCCTCTGTCTGGTCACAGGAAGGGAAAAGGCTTGATGACGAGTCAAGGCCTTGTCACTGAGAAACGCCCCATCCTCCTCCGCGAAGACCCCCTGTATGCCCTTAAACAACTCTCGTCTATCATCAAGAGTGATGATTACGAGGACTTGGGCAACCATGCAACTGAAGCCATGGGGGAGAGGGGTCTCTTTAGCCTAGCTCAAGTATGTGTCCGTTTTTCTCTCCCTTCTGTCATGTTGTTTCTTTACTCCTTCTAATCCTTGTCCTTGATTTTTGCAAGGGGTGCTTATGATGAAGGGCCTAATGGATCGTTGCCTATCCTAGGCAATGGTGGTGGATCGCGTGAAAGCGAAGATGGAGGTGGAGCTAGGGGAACTGAAGGCCTGGAAGGCCATCCAGGAGAACAAACTTTACTAGACAAAAAAGCTCCTGTAAGAGGAGGAGGCACAGATAGAGGCACTGAAAAAAGTGCTTAAGGGCAAGGAGGATGAAATCTCCAAGTCCAAGAAGCAGCTCCGTCAAGCTAAGGAGGACGCAATAAAGGAATACCGCGACTCCGGCACTCTCTTAGTCGAGCTAGGCAGTTCCTTTGCTAACGGATTCAATGATTACCTCCATCAGGTCAAGGCTTCATTCCCGAGTCTAGACCTATCTCATATCACTATTGAAGCTAAAGGCCAGACCACAGCCCGTCCTATAGACTCTGAGGGGACCGACGACCTATTTGCGAATGGCACCACCCCCGACCCTCTAGGTGACAAGGAAGCTGCCCCTTATGATGATCAGACTAAATCCATCGAGGAGGAGTCTCGTCCACTTAAAGGGAACCAGACGGCTTAAGAGAAGGATGGAGAGACCCTGGCTAACCAACAATAGACCTATTTTTGTTTAACTTATGTATATTTTCTTTTTTGAGTGTGAAGATCTTTTGGGAGGACAATGTCTTTGTTGTTTTTACCGTCGTCCATCATTTCTTTGGGTTTTGTATGTAAACTTTTACCTTTTAATGGGCTTTTATCTACTGCTTATATTTGGTTTATAAAAATCTTTCTATTTCCTATCTTTGAGGCATGTTTTTGTTCGTCTACCTTGGATTTGGCATTTAGGATGTACTGTCCCTTTGAAGACTTACTGAAACCAGGATATGCCCAATTATTTTGGTACTTATATTGGGATGCACCTGTCCCCTTGAGGACTTGCAATTTGAATATTTTTAGGATGGACCCATCCATTAGTGCCTTTAAAGAATGAAACTTATCCATTTGTAGATTTAATAACATACCCGTCCACTTATGGACTTGATAAATTCAAATCACCCATTGGGATGAATCCGTCCACTTATGGACTTGATAAATTCAAATCACCCATTGGGGTGAATCCGTCCACTTATGGACTTGATAAATTCAAATCACCCATTGGGATGAATCCGTCCACATATGGACTTGATAAATTCAAATCACCCCTTAGGATGAATCCGTCCATTTATGGACTTCATAACTCGAATCACCCCTTGGGATGAATCCGTCCACTTATGGACTTGATAAATTTATGGCATCCCTTTGGGACGAACCCGTCCACTTAGGGTTTGTATAAATTTTAATTGCATCCTTATGGCACATCCGTTCACCTAAAGGAATGGTTTTGTAGAAATGTATACATACGCAGGTCATATCTGAATAACTCTTCTTATTGTAATAAATGCGTGCATAAGTAAAAAATTGTTCTTGAAAGAATAAAAAGCTGCCCTTTGGGCATAAAAAGTACTATAGATAGTAAAAATTAACTAAAATGAAGTAAAATTGAAATAAGGAGTGTCGTTCTTCATGCCATCGCCTACTGGTAGTATTTTTTCAGGTGCCCCTTGTTCCATGGGTGGTGCAACTTCTACCCGTCTAGCGTCTCCAGGTGATAGGTGACTTTCCTTTGCCATGAAGTGATTCTGTAGGGTCTTGTGGAGTAGGTGCAAGCCTAGTATGAAATACCTCCACATTTAGGGATGTCCAGCATATGTGTTGAAAGGGAAGTCTGATAAGTTGAAAGCAAAAACAGAAGTATGCATGTTTTTAGGGTATTCAAAGGAAACTAGGTTATTTATTCTATAATCATAAAGATATCAAAGTGTTTGTTAGCACCAATGCCAAAATTTTGGAAGATGATTATGTGAATAATTTTAATCCTAGAAGTAAAGTTGTCTAGGGTGAAATAAATGAACCTGTAATTGAACAACCAATGGATGAAACTAAGGATGATGTGGCTGTATTAGATACACCACAAGATATTACTCACAAGATGACAAGTACACAAGAGCCTCGTCGTAGTGGGAGGATTATAAGGCCACCTGTAAGATTTATAGGTCTGGGAGAAACTTATGAAGCTATCTCATAAGAGGCTGAATCTGATCCTTACACTTATGAAAAGGCAATGAAAGATATAGATGCACCTCATTGGGTCAAAGCTATGAAATCTAAATTGGATTCAATGTATTCCAATCAAGTTTGGGATCTTGTAAAGGCGCCTAACAACATTAAACCTGTTGGTTGCAAATGGGTTTACAAGAGGAAGAAAGGGATATATGGAAAGGTTTAAACCTTTAAGGCAAGGCTAGTGGCGAAAGGGTATACTAAAAAAGAAGGTTTTCATTATGAAGAAACCTTTTCACCAGTAGCAATGCTTAAATATATCAGAATTCTCTTATCCATTGCTACTCATTATGATTATGAGATTTGGCAAATGGATGTCAAGACTGCATTTCTTAATGGCAATCTTGAAGAAGAAATCTATATGATGCAACCAGAAGGTTTCATAGCAAAGAACTGTTAGGACATATATGGGAATTGTTAGAGACATATGTCATGTAAATTGGCTAGTCCTTTTACAAAACACACTTTACTTGTAATTAGGTAGATCTAGGATGGGTTTAGTACTTCAAGAAACAAGTGTTCAAGTTTAGTATTGAAGCCATGGAAGTCTGACCAAGATACAAGTGAAGAAGTGCTATTTATTAAAGCTCGACAGATGTCTCGATAGAATCCTTTCTATTGAGGTATAATGTTGAAGCTCGACAAAAGCTCGACAGGAGCTGAATCTGTCGAGAATTACGAAATTAGAATTTTCAGATCTGATTTCACGCATATCCATGAGTATTTGTGTAAGTTTCTTTTCTCACAACCCTAGACATATATAATGATTATTTTAAGGCCGGTTCAAGTGATGCAAAGTGATGCGATCGTCATTGCACTAGTTACATGCATGTTGTGACTGGAGACATTCTTGCCCTAGTTCATAATATTCTTTGTAGAAGCTATTGTGTCTTTGCACCAAGGGTTTTGTAACCAAAGAGCTTCCTGATCTTCATTGTTGGATGAATTGAAGAACTTTGTAGCCAACATATTCCTCAAGTTGGTGTGTTAGTCATGTACTGGAATCCGTGCATCATTGGTTAGTCATGTACTGAGATTTGTGCATTGAACGAAGAGATTATCACTTCAATACAAGTCCAATTGGGTATTGGGGTAAGGGTTCAACTGTAGGTTGGTATTAGGTACTAGGATTCCTTTTACTTGTAACTGCTTGTTTTGATAATAGTGAATTCTTGAGAGCGATGACCTTAAATTCACTCGGTGGGGTTTTGCCTCTGTGGTTTTCCCCATTCGTAAACAAATCACCTATGTTAAATTTATTTTCTGCTGCATTTAACTTAGTTGGTGATTTGTTTGTGCTACCATGCTATTGCATGTTAAATTGACTTAATTAATTCACTTGGGTAATTAATTTGCCAAAAGGGGTCAATACATTTTTGGCCTATCAAGTGGTATCAAAGCAGGTACACTCTAATTAGGTTTAATCTTTGCTGTGTGATCCATTAACCCCTGTTGTCATGGCTACAAGCGGCATGAAAAGATCTTTTATTTCAAATACATCTTATTTTTCTAATCTCTATTTGATTGAGTGTTTCAGAAAATGTAAGTCTAAAAGTTATTTGAAAGCTATCTTGATGATTGTTAAAAAAGGTCTTAGTGTGACAAGGAAGAAACTAGACTATCTCAAAATGATGATATGCAAAGGAGTTCGTCTGAGAAGGGTGAAATTTAAAAGTTTTATTCATAAATGGCAGAAGAGAGAGAAAACCATTCCTACTGATTTGTCAAGCAAGCATGAAGTGTGCTTTATGATGAAGTCTGCATTTAAGGTAATGGACACATGTTTGTGGTACCTTAACAGTGGATGCTCAAGACACATGACTGGAGACCGTTATCTCTTTAAGGTTTTTGAGTTTAAGAAAGGTGGAAATGTCACTTTTGGTGATGGGAGCAAATCATAAATAAAAGGGAAGGGAACTATCTCTCTACCTGGATTGCCAAACATTACAAATGTGTTGTATGTAGAAGGTCTGAGAGTGAACTTGTTGAGCATAAGTCAGATATCTGATCAAGACTTCATGGTGTTGTTCTCAAAAGGGAAGTGTCTCATTTTGAATGAGTCTGGAAAGAAACTCATAAGCAGAGTCCGCACTCTGGATAACTGTTATGGATTGGAACCTGATGCTAATATTGTGTGCAATAGTATTCATTTACCAAATGAAGACTTATGGCACCAAAGAATGGGACATGCTAGCTACAAACATCTATCAATTGTATCTAAGCATAAATCAGTGTTGGTAATACCAAAGCTCAACAGGGTTAGCAATGTTATGTGTGGACTATTTCAGCTTGGAAAACAAACGAAAGCAAAACGTCCAGGAGATTCATTCCAAACCTCAGTCATTATTGCAAAAACTTTCCTTTTTTATGTCTCTGAAAACCTAGCTACGTACGCAGGAGTGTGCCTGCATACGCATGCTTTGGCCCACGTACGCAGGGTACTACCCATGTACGCAAGTTGAAGGCCACTTTGGTCATTTTATTTCTAAAAATTGATTTTTTCTCATTTAACAGGTTATATTTTCCATTTTAATACTCCTCAAGTCAATTTTATATTTGATGGGGCTCTAAACTGGCCTTAGGCCTTAGAGTTTAGGCATCATTGGGGAACGAAGGCTTGAGTCGTAAAGGGTAGAAAATGTGGTGTCTACATCGAGGATTGTAGAAACCAGGTGACATAATCAGTATCTACCATAACGAAAATCTCGAAAGAAACTGGCTCATAGGTAGGGTCATCCAAAATGACCTCATAACGGGATAACTTGGGAGGTGGATCCATAAGCACTCTAAAAATTGGCATGACCTGATGGAAGGTTCTCTCAGCTAAGAAAAACTTCAAGCTCGATAAAGCCCAGAACCAACGCCATACACGCGACTCAGCTATAGCAAGGGTGACCTCATGCCTAGCCAAAAACTACCCATCATAGGGGTTGTTGAGTATCTTGCCCTAGGTGACACAATCCAGCATAGCACTAATAGTGGACGACTGTGTCAAAACAACTCTGGTGACTGTGCAGAGGGACCAGGCATATGCCCAAGGATATATTGTTGAAGACAGGCCAAAATACAATGTATGCAGGGCCGAGATGTACTCATATGCCCACCATGTCAAAATCTGCCAATAACCCTCAAGGCTCTTGAAGCCTTATCACGAAACTTGCCTCAGGAAAGCGATAAAGAATCCATAAGAAAGGGACCCCCAATCATAGGCCCCTGTATCTAACACTACTCTCATGGTTCCCAGCAGCCTGCATTCAACACTGACCGATTGTTGCCCAGCAGGCAACTATCGATGAAATAGAAAAAGAACCGCCTGAGATCAATGTCGTCCAGCTCCATCCTCCAAGGTATGTTCATCTTCAGCCACTGCATGCAGATCTACGGCTCATCGGTAGGCCCAAAATACCATATCGTCTCCCGAGTAAGGGGATAGTGGATGCCCATGCTCGCAATGTCGAAGTCCACAAACTCGGTTAGGACCGGACGCCTACTGAATCTAAGGCCCAAGATGGCTATCCAGTTAAGGGAAAGGTGCCAGTCTCCGTGTGGAACTACTGCACCAAAGTCTCCGCTATCGATTGCCTCATGGAATAAGACAAAGTCCTCAAAGCCCTGCTCAATCAAAAATGCGCGGTAGCGTGCATTAGTCCTAGAGTCGAACAGGTGAATAACGAATGAAGACCAAGCTCCCCGACCACGACTCCTCTCAGCAACCTATGCTCAAAATTAGAAAAGCTACCAGTTAGCATGCATATCTACATATCCAAAATTGACAAGTGGAAGAGAAAAAGGAACATACCTAACCTTTCTAAGCCTGAGTGGAAGGATGCCTTTTCAGACCACGCTAAAGATGAGTATCATCTATGCTATCATCAGCTTCTCCAGTGTAGGCCGAGGCCCAGGCCTAACAAGGCAAAAATCTCGGCCTATAACTATTGCACCTCAGAGTGCCTGGACCCAGCCCGACCATGTTGCTGGCCTCCAAATTCGCATCCAGATTGAACATGAGCTCATCCTCTAGCTCCACGCCCCTCGGGCCCTCTTCCTCCTCAATCCGAGGATACTACAAAGAACTGCCAGCAGAACCAATATGGGACTAGGGTGAAGCACTAGCCATCTCTACCAAGCGTCGACCCTTGGTATGATGCGCAATGGGCACACCGCCAGAGGGCATAATGTCATCACACCCTCGATTGAAGTGACTCTAAAGAATTCGAGCCGCCTACTCACTAGCTAAAACGATGTCATCGTCGCTGCTAGATGAATCTCCTTGGGATGGAACAATGGTAGGAGCGTTCCTGTGATCTTCGCTGGATCTCGCCCATCGAGACATAATCTGCAAAAGAAAATTCAGATTTAATTAGTAAGCCTAAATCAAATGGCAATGTAAGCAAACAAGCAAGTATGTCTAATCCTACTACCTAACACATATCATGCAGGTTCATACCAAGAAGTCATATTTCCTAAAATGTCAAAGTTTCCAAACTACCCCTATCCGAGATTCAAATTTGGCCACGACCGTTCACCTCATTGGGATTTCGATTCAGCCATGACCATTTAATCCTATGCCCTCTCAAAGATTCAGATTCCGCCATGACTGTTCATCTCACTGGGATTTCAATTCAGCCACGACTGTCTAATCTTATGCTCCCTCTGAGATTCAAATTCGGCCACAACCATTAATCTTATCGGGATTTCAATTCGGCCAAAACCGTTCATCTCAATGGGATTTCAATTCGGCCATAACTGTTCATCTTATCGGGATTTCAATTCAGTCACAACCATTCATCTCATCAGGATTTCAATTTGGTCACGACCGTTTAATCCTATGCCCTCTCCAAGACTCAGATTCGGCTACAAGCGTTCATCTCATTGGGATTTTGATTTGGCCATAACCGTTTAATCCTATGCCCTCTCCGAGATTCAGATTCGGCCACAACCATTCATCTCATCAGGATTTCGATTCGGCCATGACTGTCTAATCCTATGCCCTCTTTGAGATTCAGATTTGGCCACGACCATTTATCTCACTAGGATTTCGATTCGAACATGACCGTCTAATCCTATGCCTTTTTTGAGATTCAGATTCGGCCATGACCGTTCATCTCACAGGGATTTTGATTCGGCCACGACCATCTAATCTTATGCCCTCTTCGAGATTTAGATTCGTCCATGACCGTTCATCTCACTAGGACTTCGATTTGGCCACGACCATCTAATCCTATATCCTTTCCGAGATTCAAATTTGGCCACAACCGTTCATCTCATCAAGAATTCGATTCAGCCACGACCATTTAATCCTATGTCATCTCATCGGGATTTTGATTTAGCCACGACCGTTTAATCCTATGTCATCTCATCGGGATTTCGATTCGCCCACGACCCTTTAATCCTATGCCCTCTCTAAGATTCAGGTTCGACCACAGCCATTCATCTCATTGGGATTTCAATTTGACCATGACCGTTTAATCCTATATTCTCAAAACTACTCACCCCTCAAAGTTACGTTATCGTTATGACTACAAGATCTCAAGGTTCCCAGTCGCTATGCTTTTTCTCTTATGTCTACTTTGCATTTTATTTTGGTATCCGTGGCATCCAACATTTTCATGTTCATCTATGTGGCCTAAAAATTAAGTTTTCCTTGCACGAATAGGTGTAAACGTAATTATGCATGTATGTAGTTCACACACACACACACACACATATATGAATGTGCACTCTTATGCCTACATGTATGTACATGTGAAAGCATGCAAGTATGATTATGTGAATACCCCACGTGTGAAAAAAAAAAAATCCCAACAGCATCATGACATAAATAACCAAAAAAAAAAAAACATATATATGCAAAATACCAAAAATAAAATAAATACTAGCACGCTTTCCTAGTTGCTATGCTACTAACTTAGTTGCAGAAAATAAAGAGTAGAAAAATAGACACTGACCTCAAAGTGCAGAAAAAAAGGCTAAACGAATAGACTGGAAGGCCGAAGCTAGACCTACTAGACCGTGACTCACCCTAGAGAAATTTTTAGAAGTGGAATTTCAGAAAAATAAAATGGATATGGCCAAAATGGGCCTTAGGGCCCCTTTATAGGCCATTGTACGGCCTGGGCAACCTGGCGCACCTTATGTGGCCACTAGGTCTGCCCAGTGTACATACAAAGGCCGCCAGTCAGCATTGACCCAATCAACGTTGAACGGTTGACCTTTCGCCAAAAAAAAAAAAAAAAAGAGTTTCTTGCCCAGTTCCAAGGACCAAGTCAGAAAATTTCTCCACACCAGTTGCAGCAACTCAACCTTGCCAGGTAAAACCGGTCTCAATCCACGAACAGCGTAGTTTTTGCATGCAATTTTGGGGCAACAAAATGCAGAATTACGTTCTTTATCCAATACCTCTCACTGAACTCAAGATATTAGATAAAGAAGGAGCAGCTGAGATACCGTATTTTGTCCATCCTCAATTTGTGTGCCAGACCCCAAAAATTCCAAAAATATTACCTTTTCTCCATGAGGCCGTAGAAACATCTAGATTGACGTGGTGCAACCTATTCGGGCATCAGAGCACTTAAAGTGCCTTTTCCAGTCAAATTGAACAAAATGCCCCTAGTTAACCCTGAGTTAACCGAAAGTCAAACAAGGTCAAATTCCTCTCAAAATGACATTTTCATGATTTTACATCAAACTCGAGCCACTTAGAGATTTTTGTCAACTTTGACCAAGTTTGACCCGACATTGACTATTGAGCACCAGAAACCTTAACTTTTATTTGACCATCAAAATGGGTTAATACTAGTGCCATTGTAAATATTATCAAATTCTCTTTCCAATTACTATTCATGTGTCAAAATCGGAGTTAAAACATTTGAGATATCTAGAAAACCATTCAAAGCGCATTAGCACGCTTCTTGAGGCCATAACTTTTGATATGACCATTGGATTTCCAATTTCTTTAGTTTTTGGAAATTAGACATTTAGAGCTTTCCACGGACACTAAGATCAGCTTAATCCAAGTTTGGGAAGACCTTCAAATACGCATCTGAATCTAGACCAGAAAAAGCCAAAACTACTGATGTTAGCAGAGGTGGCCAGCGGCCACTCAAGGACCGCCGGAAGCTGTAGGGTTAGATTTCAATTATAAATACTCCCAGACACCTCATTTTGTAAAAAAGAGGATTTGGGGCAGTTTTTTGGGCAGATCCTCACTCTTTTCTCCTCTAATTTCTCTCCTAAACATATCTAAATACATCCAAACACCTTTGATTCTTCTCTTTTCTCTAGAATCACAAGGTAATGTTCTTGTACTCAATCTTTCTCTCTTTGGTTCCATATCTTGGATTTGAGGTTTAGGGGAGTGGACGTTGCTTTTTTAGTAACAATCCACACCCTTTTCTTTGCATAGATTTTTCTAGCTTTTTCTTGCTTAATAATATGCTTTATTGCTTTTCCTAGCATGTTCTTGCTTCTTCTTCTTTTTTTTTTTTTTTTTTTTTGGTTCCTAGCATGTTTCCTTGCTTTTTGCCATGATTTATCGCTTTGATGTTCTTGGACTAGCCTTTTTAGGCTAGGATATGTCTAGATCTACATGTAATCTATATGTTTATGCTTAGATCTACACGCCTATGCTTTCTATGCCATGCTTGTGCTTAGATCTACACGCCTATGTGTTCTTTTCCATGTTTATGCTTAGATCTACATGCCTATGCTTTCTATGCCATGTGTGTGCTTAGATCTACATGCCTATATGTTCTTTGTCATGTTTATGCTTAGATCTACGTGCCTATGTTTAGATCTATGTATATTTGGGCCCCGTGTCATCCCTATGTTTAGATCTATGTGTTTTTGTGCTCCATGCCATGTTTGTGTGCTTAGTTCTATATGTTGGTTGCTAATGCCATGTGCTTCTATAGCCATTTTGTCTCTTGATATCTCTCTTTCTTGTGTTTTGGCCCTTATTGGTGGGGTGTAGATCTAGATCCCGTGTTCTAGGCCTACATCCACACACCTAGGCCTATATTAAAGGGTTTGGATCATTTCTCTATATGCATGTGTATGTTTGCTTTCTTCTATGCTTTATGTCTATGCTTGCCTCTCTAGATCAAGGCTCTGTGATGCTTTATACCTCCTGTGGGCTTATTCTTGTGTGGTTACATTCATCCCCCTCGTGGCCTATTGGGGTGTAACCACTTGTGAGAGGCATCCCCATGATGCCGGTTTGCTTGATGCATACCCTTTCTCCACCCCGTTCGATGTTGTTTGCCATGCCTGCTTTGTGCCACCCGTTTGGCTTTCTTTGCTTCTATGCATTCTTTTTGCATGCTTGCCTATATGTTCATGCATGAGTCTTTGCTTGTTTGTGTCATCAAGCCTAATTCCTACTATCTTGTGCGGGTTCACACCCGTCTTTGATACACAAGACCTAGAGTCCATTTTAAGAATTTTGCTTGACAGCACGTGTATCGTCCATACTCCAATCTAATGGAACTATGGACACTCGATCCAAACCTACATTTGTCCTTCTAAGACACCCTCTTTTGTTTGCTTCTTTGCTTTGTTTGCCCTCGTTTGGCTCTCTTTGTTAGTATGTTCTTTGCATGCTCTCCCTATATCCTTTATTTGTTTCTTTGCTTGTCTACTAGCTTGTTTCCTTTGTTTCTTTCTTCTACACTTGATCATTTCATCTTCCATCATGGGAGGAAGCACTTGCAAGGCCAACTCACGCCACCTCTAGGGATACTCACAGAAAGATTCCCCACTTTTCTTTTCTGTCCTCTAAAGAACTGTGTGGTCAGGAACTATCTTACTATTGAACTGATAATACTCCAAAAATGCATTGGCCATCTCTCTCTAACTAGAGGTTTTTTCCAATCTCACATGCCATGTGGCCGTAGGGCCAGTTAAGCTATCGGGGAAAATCTAGCAGATCAAAGGTTGATTGTCTCCATATAGTGCCATCTTTCTACAAAACATGCACAAATGGGCGCAAGGATCTCCAATTCCATAATACTAGACAAACTAAGGTGACTTGAACTTGGGAGGCATAATAACCTGAGGAAAATTGGTCAGGCTGTCTAAATTGACATTCCCTCGAGCACCGGAGCCCTTTATGATACGTATCTTCTCAGTCAGGGTCTCCACTTGACTTTAGACCTAACCATAGCCAGAATCTGTGGTCATAACCTTAGGAATATTCAATACTTGGTCACCCCCCTATGGGATGAACGGCAGTGCAATTTAGCCTTGATTTGTTTCTGCAGTGGCTGGGCCTCATTTTCAAACTTGGGTGCAGGGCCCTCTAGAATGGGACCAAACGAATCTCGACCTCCTCCTACATCCAGCTGTTGCATCATGTGCATCATTTCTACCATCTGCACTCTCAAAAGAGTGATCTCATGAGTGTTTTCCTCGATGGGGGAAGGACCACTAGTAGACATCTTAGTACGAAACCTAGTTATGATCGGATCACGATGTGACGGTAACTTGGACTGTTTCCTTTTAGTAATCTTTTCTCTTCATAATCCTGGAAAAGAAAAGAATGGGATGGGAAAGAAATGGGGTACATTTGAAAATTTGACTATGTGTAAACACAAAACAAACACGAAGTTAGCTTGGGTTCGTGCTTATTTAAAATGCACCTATCATTTTTGAATATTGGCTTGGACCCTTGAGTGGGTTTTTATCATGGTGAGTTTCTATAGTGATGCAAAATTAATGCACAAGCTTGGCAAGTAACCTGAACTTTCATATCATGCTTGAAATTGCAGGATGGACCCTTCTCTTGATTACAAAGAAAACAACGCTTTTACAAAAATTCAGTTTTTATAATGCCCCCAAAACATAGGCTATATACAATGGCTCCAACAGTAGGCCTTTTACAATACAAGGGAATTCAAATTTACAAGATGTGGAGGCTTCATTCTTGATGGCCTTGCCTTCTCGGAGAAGATCTTAGACTCTTGGCAATGTTCTCCTTGGTGCGGAGTTCTGACTACTTGCCACAAATTTTACCTGTACACATTTACAAGATGGAGCCATTAATGTGTACATGCATGCCCTTGTAGGGTTGAAAACCCTTAGGGACTAGGTACAATCTAATGTGCAAGAAATGGGGTTGCTTTTCCCTAGGGGTTAATCACAGATGCTGTGTAAACAGGATGGATAGAACCTGGAGTAAAGCACAACTCTTTGACACAAGCAAAAAGGGAAACCTGCAAATGGAAACTGGGCACTTTCCCATTGACTCATTTTGAAAGCAACCCTAAAAAGGATATCCTACCCTAGGCTTGGATGTTCACTCGTCTTGGCTCTTCCTAATTCTCAAGAGTTTTAACTTACTCTAGGCCAACTATATGAGACACGGCTCAACTAGTAAGTTGGTCCTATTCTTAGAGGGGACATCGATCATCTAATCCTTCTCTTCATAGAAGTTGTGGGATAGAGAGGATCAATGGGGGCCTTTTCAACCACTCTTGTCCACCCATGGACCTAGAGGTGCCTACAAGTCAAGGCCTAGTAACAATCTAGGGTATACGCATCCAGCATTTGCCTTCAATGCTGAGTCTAGGTTTAACCCAATATGAAGGGTGATGTCATGCATTTTGAAAAGAAAGGGGAAAGACTTCCCAAACGCAACAAATATATAAACAGGTAAAAGAGTAGCATAAAATAAATCTACTACCCTAGGTTTGCACATGTGAAGGAAAGTTGTAAAGCATGCTTAGGAAAGCAAGAAAGCTTCACACATACAAAAATGCCTCAAAGCCTATTTTTAGAAAACCATTTGAAAACATTTTTTATTTTGAAAATAGTTTACTAAGGATATAGTAAAAGCATTTTTCAAAAAGAAAGCCCCAGAGGCTAATGCCAATTTCAACATATTTGAAAGCTAATGTCTAAAGATTAAGATTTTATCAAAAGCTCTAAAGGCTAAACTCTCTAAGTGTCCCTAGTGGAGTCACCAATCTGTTAATGCTTTGCGGCTGTTTGACCACCCATCACGGCGTCGCTCGCACGCGCCTATGCGTGCAAAGAACTCAGGTGCTGTGAAGAAGGGTAGACCTCTGGTGTGTGACTGAAAAATGAGTCAATTTTAATGGAGTTACCAAAGGTATGTGAAGTCACCACCAATCATTGGGTTTTTTCCAAGGTGTGATTGGTCACCTAACTCTATTTGATTTTATTACCAATCCTAGGCTAAGAGAAAGGGCATTTTTCCTAATCTAATATAGATGGGTAAAAAATATTGATTCTTGAGTTCGGAAGTCTGGTTACGTGTGGGGAAGGTGTTAAGCACCCCGCAATGCCTGTCCGTAGACAATCCTTTGTTTTGGTAAAATCTTAATTTAAATACATTGGAAATTAAAAATGAGCTATTGGCATTAGCTTTCGAGCCTTTAAATGAATTAGGCTTTGAGGTTTGATTTCAGAAAGGGTGTGGTCTTGAGCAATGCTTCCCTAGTGTGTTTGGGATTGGTGCCAAATTTCCACGATGAAAATCTGGTAGAATTTCACCTTATTTTCATGGCAAAAAATCGGTAGCGCTTCGCCTCAGATGCGTCATAGCACACAAAATGCTATTCTCACCAAGCTTTCGCTGTGAGAATACAGCAATGGAGGTGCCCCATTTGCACGACAAAAATCTGGCAAAGTTTCACGTTTGGTGCGCTATGGTGCACCGGCAGGGTTTCACGCCTGTGTATACGGCGAGTGCCAACATGCTCATGCTAGAATGAGCTGGAGCCTTTCAAAGCATCAAGCATATTAATGCATGATGCATACATGGGGAAACCAATGTCACTTAGGTGACATGGATCAAGACAATCACACCACAATAATCATGCACACAATATAGCATGAGCATGCACCTACAACAATTGCCTTGAGTACATACCCACACTACAAGATCAAAAGCAATCATGACTAGAGAGGGTTGCTTACATAGCCATGAGAGTCCATCATACAAAGTGCACGATCACCCACATACAGGCATATATATATATATATATATATATAGACACACACACATATCATGCACAATGCTATCACACAGAGCAGGAAAGTAAAGCAGACATTGCCAACGTTCCAAGGGTATGGCCTTGTAAGGTACAGAAAATATAAAATAGACATTGTCATACCCAGAGAACGTGGCCCAAGCAAAGTGTAGGAAAGATAAAGTATACATGGAGAGGGAACCCTAATACATGATTCTAAGGAAAGGCTAAGAGAGAGGGAGAGAAAAAAACCACTCAAGGAGGCCAAGCCTCCTAATCTACTGAAGATTGTCCTTGTTGGGCTTGCTTGCATCCTTACCCTTGTTGCTCACACTTAGGAAGTCGCACCCTCACTCCAAGCATATACATGCAACAAACAAAGAAAGCAGCTAGCAGACAAGCAAAGAGGAGCATGCAAAGAGACACGCTAGCAAAGAGGGCCAAACAGGGGCCAACAAACATGTTAAGCACACGAAGGGGCAAACAAACATGTTATCAGACAAAATGGAGTGTCCTAGAAGGACATATGTAGGTTTGGATCAGGTGTCCATAGTTCCATGAGATTGGAGTATGGACGACACACGTGCCATCAAAGAAAATTCCTAAAAGGGACTCAGGTCTTGTGTATCAAAGACAGGTGTGAACTCACACGAGATAGTAGGAATTAGGCTTGATGACACAAGCAAGCAAGGACTCATGCATGAACATGTAGGCAAGCATGCAAAAATGCAAAGAAGCAAAGAAAGCAGAACGTCGCACAAAGCAAAGAAAGGGTATGCATAAAGAAAACCAACATCACGAGGATGTTTTCTCACAAGTGGGTACACCCAAACAAGCCACAAATAGGACGAATGCAACCACACACAAGCAAATGGCCCCAAAGACCAACAAGCACAAGCCCACGAAGGGCACCAAGCATAGTAAAACCTAGATCTAAGTAGTCAAACATGGATATAAAGCGTAGAAGCAAGCAAGCAAGCATACACATGCATAAAGGAAATGATCCAAACCTTTTGATATAGGCCTTGATGTATGGATGTAGGCCTAGACCACAAGATCTAGATCTACACCCAAATTAAAGGGCCAAAACACAAGAAAGAGATATAACAAGCAACAGAAAGGGCTACATAAGCACATGGCATGGCAACCAACATGTAGATTTAGACACATAAACATGGCAAGGAGCACACCAACATATAGATCTAAGCATAGACTTGGCAAAAAGCACCTAGGCATAGGGATCTAAGCATAAACATAGTATTTAGACATATCAACATCATCAAAATGATAAAATATGGCAAAAAGTAAGGAGACATGCTAGGAAAGCCATATAACATGCTAGGAAGTAAGATAAAGCAAGAGATATACTAAGGAAAGCAATAAAACATGTTATAAAGCAAAGGGTCTAGATAGTAGCTAAAAAGCTACATCTACACCCTTAAACCTCAAATCCGAGGTCCTAAGACCAAGGAAAAGAAAAAGAGTGCAAGAACACTACCTCTTGATTGTTAAGAAAAGAGAGAAATCAAAGGTTTTTGGATATGTTTGGGAGAGAATTTAGAAAGTTAAAGAGAGAGAATCTACCGAGAAAAGTGCTCCAAATTGCCCAAAATCTTTTTTTTTTTAATTTTTTATCTGAGGGGGGTCTGGGGATATTTATAGACGTTTAGTGACTGTTTGGCTTCCCACAGCCACTTAATGGCCGTCGAGTTTGATGCTGACATCAGCAATCTCGACTTCTTCCCAGGTTTGACTTCAGATGCATATTTGAAGGTCTTCCTAAACTTCGATTGAGCTGATCTTGGTATCCCTGGAAAGATATGGATGTCTAGTTTCCAGAACACTAAAGATATTGATATTCCAATGGTCGAATCAAAGGTTATGGTATCGAGAAGTGAGCTAACACGCTTTGCACAATTTTCAATATATCTCAACCATTTTAACTCTGATTTCGACTCATGAATAGTCATTAGAAAAGAATTCAATAATCTTTGCAATGAAGCTAGCACCAATCTGTTCTGACAGTCGAATCAAAATTAGAGTATTTGGGACCTTGGGAGTCAACTTCAGGTCAAACTTGGTCAAAGTAGACGAAAATCACCGAGTAGCTCGGGTTTGATGTAGAAGCAAGAAAAATGTTGTGTTTGGGATGATTTTGACCAACTTTTACTTTCGGTCAACCCAAGGTTGACCAGGGGCATTTGGTCAATTTGACATGAAATGACATTTCGAGTGCTCCAATGCCCAAACAGGTTGCGCCACTTCAAGCTAGTTGTTTCCGTGGCCCCATGAAAGAAAGTTAATATTTTTGAAATTTTTGAGATCCGGCACACAAATTGAGGGCAAAAAAAATACGGTATCTACATAACTAAAAATAGTTCTTCAAAAAAAAAAAAAAAAAAAAAACGAAATATGTAAGAGAATTAAAGGATTCAATTGAAGGAAATTCTTTCCTGTTTTCGTTTAGGGGTTCATGTTTGTTCTGCTCTCACTTCAAGCAAGGTGGATAAAAAAATTATGAAATTGAAGGGCCAAATTAAGCGAAAAAATTATATATAATTATAAATTAAAGTGTTATATATATATATATATATAATAGATACACGTTTTGGGGTCATCCACATATTTTACGAAAACAAAGGTCATTGAATGTAAATAAAAATTTATAGAATTTCAAAAAGTTTAAGAAGCCATGGCCAAATGGCCCTCATGGGCTTTCTATTAAAAAAAAGGTAAAAAGAAAATTAACATGAAAATGGTCAGTCTTATAGTTCCTTGGTATTATTTGCTCTCCTTTCTAAGTAAATCAAGAAATATTTGGGCCCAAATCCTCCTCTTTTTTTGTTGTAATTATCAAATTATACACACACACACACAAAAAATGCCACTCATTATCTCTTTACAAGTATTTTTCCTATCCAAAAAAAGAATTACTTTTTTGGTTGAGAATTGGGCTTGCTATGAGGCAGTAAAATAAAATAAATAAAAAAAAAAGAAAAAAGAAAAAGAGGAGTATCAAGGCCTGTTCCAGGTACAATGTGGGTTAACCCACATCTGAAAGCAAGCGCGTTAAGTCCAACCCATTTTGTGCCAACTTTGCTCCAGAAGGGACGATTTTATTTTGATATATATATGTCCAGAGAAATTTTGACTACTTTTTAGAAAATAATATGTCTACAATATTTTTACAATAAATTTTATGTGACAAATTGTTACAGGTTGTTATTGATGAGATAAAAAAGTAATTTCAATGATAAATTCAAATTAGAGCAAAAAACAACTAACCACCTACAATTTGTTGTGAAAATGTTGAGGACATAACACATTTCTTTCGCTCCATGGATTTTGAATGATACGCTTAATACATATTGAACGTAGACTGAATCTAAACTCGTCTCTCTTTACAAAATATATAAAATAAACGTAAAATTTTTTATGACTAGAGACCGGAAGATTTTGGTTTCCATGCATTTCTTTTTTGGTATATCAAATTTGTTTTTGTTCAACCATACTCAAATTTTTGTTCTTTATATATTATATTTTATTTGTAATACTTTGATGTCATCTGCATAGAGATATCTCACGTGGCATATAGAGATTTTTTCTCAATATTTTTTTTAACAAATATAAAAAATTCTAGTGACACATGAAAAAAAATAAAAAATAAAAACAATTGCAACAATTGTCTATATGAAAAAGTGTGAGTGATGAAGAAAAAAAGATGTAAGTCCATGTGAATGTAATAAACAACTATTCATAATCTGTCATATAAAATAGTTCGCAGAAAGTGATACTAAAACCCTAGAATAAGTGAATAACTATTTTGCTTGTGGCTTGATGCTATTGGAGTGTAGCTGATTGGTAATAAAGTAACTAGGCCCAGAAAAGGGGAGAGAGAGAGAGAGAGAGAGAGAGAGAGAGAGAGAGATTCTTTTAACATATTCAAAGTTTGTGAGAACATACGGTTAGAGTGAGGCACACATTTAGGGAGGCGAATAGGTGCGCGGATGCCTTGGCGATAAGAGGATGCTCTCTCCAGGAAGATTTTGTTATTTTTTATTTCCCTCATCTATAGAAGTTGAATCCTATGTAACTACAGATGCTAATGGCATGTACTATGGTAGACTTACTACCGCCTCTTTGGCCACTATGGCCTCCTAGTTTTCTTTAATGCAATTTCCTTTTAACCAAAAAAAAAAAAAAAAAGTTTGTGAGACTGGGGCATCTTGAAAGTGGCAGCCATCATGTCAAAAAATATTAAATAATTAAAATTGATTATATTATACAACAAAGCATTCCACTTTTTTACCATCTGCATTTAGCATCCAAAATACTAATTTTATAACATTTAACACATCACTTTACAATATACCCACATCAAAATTTTTATTTTTTTTTACCACTTCATTTAAATATTCTTTCTTTATTATTTTTTTATTCTTCCTCTCTCTCCCTCTATCTCTCTCTCTTTCTCAACCCACCACCCATACCACAACCACCACAAAACTACCACCCATGCCACAACCAACAACAACCCACCGTCGCCTCCATTCACCACCACAAAACCACAGCAAAAAAAAAAAAAAAAAAAAAAAAAAAAATCCCACCATCACCTCTACCAGCCACATCCACTGTTTCTCTCTTTCTTTGAGGCAACCCCACCACTTCTCAATCCAAGCAGACCCACAACCACAGCCACCCCTAGCCACTGCCAAGCCAACCACCAAAAAAAAAAAAAAAAAAAAAACAAAGACCACCAGCCAGCAGCCACCACAGCTACAACAACTACTACTGTCACCACCACCCACAACCACAGCCTCCAACCACCAAAATCACAACCAAATCACAAACCCACAACTTCATCACCACCAACAACCAGAAAAAGAAAAAGAAAAAGAAAAACAACCCACTATATGTGCCTCTCTCTTCTCTGAAGCAACCTAACCAACAAACTCACCTATTTCTTCTCAACCTAGAAAAACCCACATCCACACACCCACTACTAGCCACCAAAAACCACCACCAACGAAAAAAAAAAAAAAAAAAAAAAAAACCAACCACCACAACCCACTAACCAGGGGCGGAGCTACTTAGCTCCTTGGGGGGGCCAAAATTTTTAAATTTTCCCTTAAAGTATATAAAAAAAAGACATGGGCCCCTCCAAGAATTAAATCCGGCCCCCCCAAATTATTTTCAACAACTAGTCCAATACAATTTCAAATAAAACAAAAATATTTGTCCACATTTAGCCTAGCCAGCTAGCCCAAAATCCTTAATTATACAAAATTCTTCTCCTCTAAACTAAAGACACTTCTAGCCTAGCACAACCCAAATTTTGAAATCCCTAATCCTAATCAAACAAAAATCACCTCATGCTTCTGCCTAAATTCCTAGTCTTCATGTAGTCACGCCTCTGCGCTCTGCTTGATGGCCTCAGTTCATGCTGCTTGAATTCTCAATCCTCACGTCATGTAGTCACGCCACTCTAGCTCGCCGTGACACTGTAGCTCCACTAGCCACTAACCTCACTTAGCCTTCCTCAACCTCAAGTCCTAAAGCCCTCACCTCAATTCCTCAAGGTATCTCATTCAGTCATTCTCATCTCAGTTCTCTCTCTTTTTCTCTAGAACTTAACTAAATACTAAATCGCATAATAGAAATATCATGTATGTGTATGTGATATCTTTTGCCAGTAAAGCAATTTATATTTATTTGACTTTATCTTTTTGTGTTTATTGTTATTGGATTCTTTATTCTTGACCCACTGACTCTATGACTCAGCCTTTTTGGCTTTTGTGTTGTTTATCTCTTGAGTGGGCCCAGGTGGGGTGAGGGCCATGAGACTGTGTAAGAATGAATTTTATATGATAATTTATTATATCTCTCTTCCAAGTTAGTTTATCATTTTTTTGAATTGATATATATATATATATATATATATATGGATTGAAATTAGGTGCCAAATAATGAGCAAATGACAAACAATTAATGCATTTTTTAAGAAAAAGTTGTATGTCATTCAAAACTTAGGTAATTGTAGAAACAAATGTTGATACTTCAATGTCTGTTGAGCATCCCTCCAAATTTTTAAGAATTCAATCTAAAGGGATAGACTATGATCTAGGATCACGTAAGTAAATATATAAATTCCCTATCAAAAAACAAGATGAAATTCGACCTGCTTATCTCATAACAGGCCCATATCAACCTAGAAACATAAAGTATCCATACAAATGACCGAAAACTTATCGTTGTAGTTTTCAATTTTTGTGGTTTGAATCACATGAAAATTGGTTGAATTATGTTTTAGTATATCTCTACTACAACCTGGCCCCCCCAAGTAATTATTCTTGGCTACGCCCCTGCCACTAACCACAAAACCCACTCAACCACCACCATAGACATAACAACCACTGCCATTGTCACCACCGCCCACAACCTCAACCCCTAACCACCAAAATCACAACCAAATCTCAAACCCAAACCCACAACCACATCACTAAATACAATCATAAAAAGAAAAACAAAAAGAAAAGCCAATCACAGATCAAACCATCGTTAAAAATCAGAGAGAAAGATGTGGGTCGATTTGGGTTTCTAGATTCTGTTGATTTAGGTTTCTAGATTCGGCAATCTTACTATATGTGGGCGGGTTGATGGAAGTGGTGATTTGATGGAGTGTGTGGTGAAGAAACAGTGGCTGAGAGAGAAAGAGATGTGGATCGAGTTTTGAAGGAGAGATGTGGCTAAGAGGGAGAGAGCGACGAAGAGAAATTTAAGAGAGAGAAAAGAGTGTGAGATCTAAGAGGAGAGAGAGAGAGAGAATGAGAATAAAAAATAATAAAAAATGAGTAGCAACTTGCTACAGTAAGGTGTTAGATGCAGTGAATCTAAAATTTTAGCTATTTAGCTACACAAAAAGCCATTTTATTTATTTTACCTACACACATGCTACAGCAGTGAATCTATTTTAGCATTTAACACAATAAAATAATATAAACACTACAATAAAATAATATAATTACTACAATAAAATAATATATCTCACTACAAAAAAAACATTCACAACACCAACCACAACCACAACCACCTCTACCGTCAGCCACGGCCTTAACCACACCCACAACCACCACCACCACCACCGCCACCGCCACCGCCATTCATCAACCAGAGAGACCCAGCCACCGTTCATCAACCATCAACAAACTCCATCCATCAACCATCAACAAAATCAAAACCCATTCATCAAAATAAAAATAGAACCCATCAAAATCAAAACCCAGCACCGGCGATCATGGGTCTTGGTGTTTGAGACGGAGAAAGATTGAGAGATAAAGTAAAAGAAAAATGAGATAGCAGAGATCAATCGGCTTGGGTCGGCATTGGGCAAGGGCTTGGGCTGGCGCTGGGCAGGGACTTGGGCCGGCGTTGTCAGCACTGGGCAGAGGCTTGGGTCGGGGGCTTGGGTCGGCGTTGTTGGCGCCGGGCAAGGGCTTGGGTCGGCGGCGAGTGGAGGAATTGAAGCTTGCAACGGGAAGAAATGAAGAGTGAGGACCGACTGAGGGGAGAGAGGAGCAACAGGTAGAAATAGGGAAGGAGGAGAAAGAAAAAAGAAAAAAATAATTCTAATCACAGTGTGAACACGTAATAAAATAATTTTTTTTTTTTTTTTTTTTTTACCTGTGAGCTACAGTGCACATCTAAAAATAGATGTACAATGTAGTGGAGAAGCAAAAGATTTTGCTTATAGCTCCACTGCTGTGCCCTTATTTTGTGGTTAGTGGTGCTAAAAAATAGCAATATAGCTATTTAGCACCACTACTGCGAATGCTTAGCAGTAGCATCTTACTGTAGCAAGGTGCTAAAAAATTTTAAGTTTAGTACCATTGATGTAGGGACTTTTTTAGTGGTTTTATTGCTAAAAATAGTTTTTAGCATTTATCACACCTTTGGTGTAAATGCTCTAAGAAACCTAATGAATTTATTGCAGTATATATATATATATATATTTTTTTAAGGGTTTGACTTACTTTCAGTACTTTTTTTAACTAGACATCTCATTTTATTTTAAATAACAATGGCAAGTGATAGTGGATTTTAATCTCCACATTTTGTTTAGTTAGCGAGTGATGTAACAGTTTCTCATTAAAACAAAAGGATACTTCAATTAAAAAAGTACTAGAAGTAAGTCAAACCTTTTTTTTAGACACCTATATTTATTTAAGTGTAAATCTTAAAGGGAAATGGTAATGAGTGCCCTGGTTAATTATCTATTTTAAGAAAGTTTTGATATCATTTTTATAGGAAATAAAAAAAGCTGTTAAAACATTAATTGTTTTTTTTTTTTTTTTCCTCATAAAAACTTTATTTAACTGGATTGTTAACCAATGTCATAAGAGCACTCGTTAGCATGACCCAATCTTAAATATAGTTCCTTAAATAATCATATCTTTGTTTTTTTTTAAGAGAAAATATTGTATCATGTTTTTTAATTGAATTCAATTATATAAATGATACGCCACAACAATAAAAACAAATCCCAATGCAAAATTAATTGTTTTACATGAATTTTTTAGATTATCATGTTATTTTATTAACTTTTATTTATTGACGTGAAATATCATGTTAACCATACTTCAGAGTTATTAATAATCACTTCTTCACAAAATGGCATTTTATTTTATATATCTGATAGATGGCAGCACTTTTACTCCTCCATGGGTTAATATCATTAAAAAAGTCATGTCAATATTTTAGGAAACCTTATGTATGCCCCAGTTAAATTGTGTTGTTCATTCAGCAATTAATTGTGTTGTAACGATGAAAGACCCCACCTTCAATGCTTCATCTAGCCTAGAGTCAACTGGAAAATGGGTTACGATTACCTTTGTTATACCATGTTATGTTGCAAAATTTCAATATTATTTTGAATCTTGTTAGACCACTCAATGATCAAACATAGAGAAAATAAGTATACATTAAACAGTAAACAAAGCACAAATTTTATTCATTCTCTTTATTTTCACCATATTAGGGCCGGCCCTAGATCTAAATCACTTAGGCCATGGCTTAGGCCCCTTACTAGAGAAAAACTTTCAAATTAAGGTTGTCCATATTTGACCGAAACCCGCCAAACCGACAAATTTGATTACGCCTGAACTAAGATTCGATTGACCTACTCGATGCAATGGTTGGTGGCAATTGACTCCTTTGAAAAAATTGACAGCTTCCAGGTTGAGTGACAAATCATTCCAAGAAAACTCGATTCCAACTAATCCAATTGATCTCTCTCGTTACATGTGATTTCGGTCAAATCTAGCGAGGATGTCGGCAGATTCAACTAGATCTACTCTCTTGCTGTTATACCAACATCCGCCACTTGTAGAGACTTGACGAAAGGTTCCGTTCTCCCCACTCGAAGTGATCGAGTTAAGTACAAGTTGAGCACAAACCCGACTCAGATCGACCTGTATGAGGGCAATAAGTGACTTTTTTTTTTTTTTTTCCTACAAAAAAATGTGATTTTTTATTTACAAATTTATATGTGAGTTGCGCATTTTTTTGTCCACTTCTAAGATAACCCAAAATATTATGGATTAATAGGAATCCACCTCAATCATTATTAAGAGAATTAGTCAATTAGAAAATTAGAATGATTAATGAATTTTAAATAATAAAAAAGTTTATAATATACCACATTAACTAACTATTATTTAAGTAATATTTAAATATGAAAAAAATTATTATTTAAAATTGTGGCTTAGGACTTATACTGTATTGAGAAGACCATACACTATATAAAGAGAACATTAGATTATAAGTATATTTGTATTCTATACAAATCTCCATGGGGTACCCCGGGTGGTAGGCACATTGATTTGAGAAGTTTCAAGTTCAATCCGTTGTACTATTGGTCTATGAGATTTCTAGAGTGTCTCATTGGCATGGTATAGAATATAGCATATCAAAAAATAATAATAAAAAAATAAAAACTTGCACTCCTATTTAAGTTTTCCTTGTGGCATATTCCATGAGGGTGTAAGTACGTGAGATCATGCCTAGGGATAGAGTTAGAACTTTGAATTAGGAGAGTGGTTTTATTGTTAGTTGTGTGCAGTGGTTTTAATCTCTGATTTTGCTACTTAGTTTTGAGATTTTTTTTTTTTGGGTAAGAACAAAATTATTTTTGTTTAGAGCTTTTTAAAGGGCAGGGTTATTTATTTTGGATAAAATTAGTTAATTGAGCTTTTTTTTTTTTTGGCTTGTATATTTTGTTTTAGATTTTAGATCTATAAATTTTTTTATGGTCACTAAATTGAGGAAAATTTTTAGAGCGTTTTAGTTTTTTATAAATTACTGATGTGATAAGTGGTTACTAGTAAGTAAAAAAAAAAAAATATGAGTGGTGTGCCCATATTTGAATCAATAAGAATTTACTACCAAAACGGTTTGTAAAAATATTATAAAAAAGTTTGTGAGTATAACATTACTTTAAAAAAATCAATAATATTGTTAAAGGGAAATAAAATGTAATTTTATAAAAAAAAATTGCTAAAATTAGTATACATATATAAATAAATTTTTTTAAAAAAAATTTAGTGGGGGTCATTGCCCCTAGTCCAAGGGTAGTTCCGTCCCTGACCATACCTTTTATATATTTATCATAAACAGTTAAAAACAATGCTGAAATTTCATTGCAATTGAAACGAAATTAATGCGTACTTAGCCAACACTTTTCCTTATATTTTTCATAGTTTGCCAGGCCAACAAAAAAATACAAACGAAATAACGAAGAAAAAGTGACCTCAAAATTGTCCCCTGATGGAAGAACGCATGAATATATTGATAGTGTGAAAATAAAGCAGTCCCCACCATAGGCTACTATTTAGATGTTTAATTTCCAGGTCAAAAGCACGTTTCCGTTGACGATCGAGCCTGGAATTCGTACTTCATATATAATTTTATACTATCTCACAATAAAAAAATATATTAAAAAAAACAATTTAGTAGGCGATGATGGAAAAGCATTAATTACAATTAATCTTTACTTTTAAATAAACTATACTAGCACTAGCCACTAGCTACTACAATCTTTAGGAATTGAAGATCCTCCATGCTGCATTGTAAATAGGAACTCCTTTTCTTTTTGCCGGAAAACCAAACCTCGTTCATATATCTAAATACCATTATTGCTATCACTATCAAACAGTTACTTTGATCGCCTAAGTGGTATTTATTACAGCCCATTGTATATATAGGTTTCTTTGCTTGTTTTCTTTTCTTGATTCCACAATTAACCGGATTTCAAATTTAAACCCCTTTTTAATAATAATAATAATAATAATAATAATTGTTATTAAGGGAGTAATAAGTACATGTCCAACAAACTAGTCAAAGTTTCTAATGTAACTAAACAAACAGCTCGCCAAAACTATAGTTAACTCAATCCAACCGATAATATTGTAGCTTAACCTTCTTTACGAGGAGAATAGGTGATTAAATACCTCTCTCCCATTTATTAAAAAAAAAATGAAAAAAAACCTCGTAGTCCAACCATGCTTAAAGCCCAAATACAACTACCTCATAACCTCCGAATTCAAATCTTCTATCCCGCTTTTCTTGTCTTATTATGTGCTTCTCAAATAAAAAATTGCCAAGTGTACACCTACTTAATTAAATACTAATTTTCTTCGTCTTTTATTTCAGTTTCCTAAAATAAATAAAATAAAAACCAACACATCCCCACTAGCCACCTCCACTAGTCCACCACCACCAACTAGTGCCGCTGCTACTTCATCAACGACCATCCACCGCTAGTTATGTTTATGTTCCGATATACTGTACAATTTTTCAAATATATTGATGTCTGTTCAACCAAAGTGTTCTCAAGGGGATGATGTTTGTTTTGTTATGAAATTCTTCTTAAAATCGAACCAAATGGACTCGTGCGTACTACCATATCATGAATCAGTCCCCTTCTATTTCAAAAGCAAATGCAAGATCCTAAATTCCTAAGATAATAATATCAAAGTATATACCCAACGCAATTTATGCTAAATACCAAATGAAAATCACAGCCACAGAGCCACTTGATATTAGTTTTTTGTTTTCTAATATACTTTATCAATCTACCAAAATAGACCATTGGTTGGTGGATTCGATGAATAGATGCTAATTGATGAAAGGACAACGCAATTTCTCTATACCTGTACCTAGTCATGGATTTGAAGACAACTGAGGCGTTGATAGATGGCTGTTGTAGACCTGTAGTGGCACCGACGCTGGTCGGTGGTGGTGGACTAGTGGCAGTGACCGGTGGGGATGTTTTGGTTCTTATTTTAGAAAACTAAAATAAGAGAAGACAAAAAATTAGCATTTAATTTAGTAGGTAGACACTTGGCAATTTTTTATTTGTGGAGCATAGAGTGGGATAGGAAAAATGAGACAAAAAATTTGAACTCATAACCACCACCATGTCCAAAACTCATTGGGAACCATACTGAATCCATTCCCCAAACCTCTTCCAATCAACCAAAATTCGTATGTGAAACCCATTGTGCCCTTTGGCCTCGACTTGAATCTTATAAATATGGTCAAAACTATATATTGTGGTTGAGAGAGAAGTTACTATGGTCCCACTTGGAGGTGCTTCAAATTAAAGGATTACATCATCAAATACCTAACCACTTAGAGGTTGTATAGGTAGTGGGTCAAGAATCAAGATCAAGGGCACAAGCAGAGGGTAGAGTAATCACATCCGGCTCAATGCATTTTTAGCCAAATTTGATCTAAAAACCTCACATTTGTTAGTTTAGCTAATCCATTATTCATGAGCAATCAAATCAATCTCAATACTCTATTAATTTTATTTAAATATTAATTTTTTTCTCATTCCAAATATATATATAATATTTCACTCAATTAATCCTTCCTCAATTTCACATTTTCCCTAATGAACCACCACAGCCAAAGACCAAGAATACCCACACATTACAATCAAAGAACACTACCAAAAGAACACCACCAAATTTATGATAAAAAGAAAAAAAAATTATTCTTATTTATTAATAATGTAATATTTTTGAAATTATTTAATAAGCCCATTTACATTTAAATATGCAATCTCTCTTTCCAAATTATTTTGTGACTTAAGCATTTCTATTTGTATTTTTTTACACTCTTGTATGATACAAGTGTATGTACTTTGCAGCCTTCACGTGATACTCTTTAATTCCAATTGCCAAATTTGTGAGTTGGATTTCAAGTTATAGAAAATACGGATAATATCAAAACAAGCTACTATCTTAGGATAGGTATCGTGGGTATCTAACATCTTCCCTACACATAATAAAACTCTCGAGTCTGTCTCTTTGGTTCAAGACATTTGCCTATCATTTTTAGCTTAGGAAACCTTAGGGTACCGTTTAGTTAATTAAGAAAAAAATGAACTAGACATAAGTGATTAAACACGCCTTAAAAACTAATGGTTAGTGATGACTCCTAAAAAATTGGAGAAATAATAAAATGATTTAATAATGCACACACATTACCTAAGTGTCCACATGAGTCACATACGTCACACGTGTCTCGCCATAAAAACCTTCAAATGTTTGTTAGGAGGGTTGACCATCAAAATCCGGCATTGACAAGAATCTAAAAATATTAAAGAAAACAAAATAAGAAAAGAATAATTAAATGAAATAGAGAAAAAATAAATGGTTTGTTAAAATGTGTACTAGAAAAATAGTTGGTTGAAAGAGAAAGGTGACTTTTTAGTTGAAATTTGGGTGAAATTTGGGCTCAATTGCTTGAAATGGTCTAAATTCATCATTGCTAATCAATTTAAAAAAATAAGACAAATGACAATTTTTTCAACTCTTGCTTCCTTTATCACAACTCATAAGCCCTAGAGTTCAGGTGCAACATACATAACAACTGGCATTACAAAAAACTGGGGCTATAGTAGTGTTTTTAAATCGCGGCTACAACCCCAAAAACTGTCAGTATAGGTCCAAATGGGCTATCTCGACGCTTTTTTCCTGGTGCTTCCTAGCATTTACTAATGACTGTGACAATAGCCCTGCAAGGCATACACCAGCAGTTTTAAAGTCACTGGTAGAGGTCCCAGCGGTTTTAAAAACCCTATCTTAGCGTTTTTTAAACACTGCTCAGATATCCTTTATCAGCAGTTTTGAACCCTATATCTGCACTTTTTAAAAAGTGAAAACTGCCATAGTAGGTGAACCTATAACAGCGGTTTTAAATTGCCGCTATAGGACCTAATGGTGGTTTTGGAACCGATGCTTTTTTTTAATCTTAAAACCGTTGTAATAGAAGTGGTTACCTGCAGTTTCAAAACTGCCACTATAGGAATTTTTATAATTTTCCAATATAGCCTATACCAGCAGTTGCTATAGGTCTTTTTTTTTTCAAGCACATAAATTTCTCCTGCATTTTGCTTTCATGACCTATTGCTAGCTAAACAAAAATCAATATTAGATGCTAGACTGGATCTAGTTTATGCACGCAATATAGACCCCACAATAATCAACCAAAATCAAACAATCAAATTAATATAATACAATAAAAAAATTTCTAGCTATATTAATTGTTATGCCCAATACAAGACATTCCAAATGTCTAGAATGTCATATCAAAGTTGCAAACTATTTAATACAGATAGTGCAACAAGATAAATTAAATAGTCCTCAATTTTTTTGGTGGGGGGGGGGGGGGGGGGGAACCACAAGCGGCATATTTCCGAATGAGATTCCTCTAATGATTCATGATTAATTTTGCACATTAGGAGAATGGTCACTCGCATCATCACCAACCTAAATATTTAACAACAAAGTTACTAAATAATACAATAAGATTAATTCATTACCAATTGAATACATTATATACATATTCTAATAACAACATCACATGAAAGATGACTCTGATACCAAATGTAAGAATAAATTTAGAGTTGCGGAAGAAAATAAACATACCTCCAACTATAGTTGTTTAAGTGTTTTAGAAAAAAGAATACTTAATATAAGATAGTGTATAGATAAACCTTAAAGTTGCATATGTTAGCATATATTAACAACTAGGAATGCAACCCATAACCTCATATAACAATTATCACAACCAGAAGTCAAGTAATCCAATCTCATAACTCATGGAGGTAATTTACTAAACACTTGGCAAGCAACAAGCATTCAAGGGAAGTAGGACAAGAGAAAATGCCTGACATTTTTCACTTGTTTGTCTCTTATGAGCTCCGCAACTTCCTCAATACCATGCCTCAATTCTTGGTAAAAAAGGACCAAAGTACACACATGTTAAAATGAATTTATGGAAAACTTCATCACCAAAATTCAAAAGGATTTTCAGGATGATTCTTCTGCAACAAGAACAAGACATAATTTGAAAAGATCAAAACTACATTCATTAAGGATCAAAAATTACACAATCTTAAACTAAGTCTACACAATAATAATCATCAATGAAACTCAACCTATTTTATCCAAATATACACAAAACACAATACACAAGCAACACTCCCAAAATCAATGTACACCACCTTATTGCAGGCCACCTACTAGCTCCAAATAAACAGTCCACCACAGCAAAAATTTTAAGCATTCATTATAGAATAGTATGATATTATGAAGCATAATTTACTTACCATTTAGAACTTCACTGGCCGCCTCTATATTAGAACCCCTAACTTACCACAAGTTGATGTTGCTTATCCTATAAAAGCTATGCATAATTTACAAAGAATTTATCAAGCCAACTCAATAATAATCATCAATGAAACTCAACCTATTTTATCCAAATATACATAAAACACATTACACAGCAACACTCTCAAGATCAATGTACAACACCTTATAACACCATGCAAGCCACCCGCTTACTCTAAATAAATAGTCCACCATAGTAGAAATTTTAAGCATTTATTATAGACTAGTACAATATTATGAAGCATAATTTACTCACCATTTAGAATTTCACTGGACGCCTCTGTATAAGAACCCCTAACTTACCACAAGTTGATGCTGCTTATTCTACAAAAGCTAAGCATAATTTACAAAGAATTTATCAAGCCAACTCAATAATAATCATCAATGAAACTTAACCTATTTTATCCAAATATACACAAGTCACAATACACAATATATTACAGTTGACATTTTGCTTACGCTGCAAGGAAAAAAAATCAATAAAAACAATTAACGAATAAAACCCACAACTGCAAGTAAGATTTTATTAATCAATATTTGGGGAGATTAAATTCTCCTACAAATTGAAAATATCATAGACTTTTAGGAATTGATGATTTGCTTTCCATTGATAGTTGTTGCTATAGTATTCTCTTTAATAGTCAACATAGTATAATTCTCATCAATAGATAAAAAGTCATCTTGATTAAGGCATCACCAAACAAAGAAATCAATGCCTAAGATTTCTTATCAATATAACATTCATATCAATAAGGCAAAATAAAAATCATATCAAACCCTTTTTCGTAATAAGTTTCCTTTACCCCTCGGTCTTCTTTCAAGGTGGTCCATTCATTATCAACCATGACCTAAATAATTTAAGATTGTCTAACCTATAGGAGCATCAAACAAAAAGAGTTCATGATGACCATTTTTTTTATTTTTTATTTTTTTGCTGTGTAAATTTAAATTATTTAAGAACATGAAAAAGCAAATTACAGAAAGAAGGGATCAAACCCTTCTTTTTCCAAGTTCCCATAATGCAAAAATATTGGAGGAAATAAATGAGAAATATTTCCTCAAGATCACACAAAAGAGCCCATTTGGTTAAATTATGAGCCCCAAAATTCATCTTCTTATGAGTGTGATTTACAAAATATATATTCTAAGAAGTTGTTTCTAGGGAACTCATACCTTTAATTATTAGTTGTGTTTTAATTCAGGTTAACCGCTGCTTGCTCACTCCCAAGTGCAGGAGATCGTAGCAATATAATTCTTGGAGTACTGAGGTCAAACCACAAGGAGCAGGGTAAATTCAAAGACAATATAATTAAATAACAATTTGGGTGAAGAAGAAAAATACTTTTGCTTGGTGATTGTTAACAAGAATGATAATAAAAACTGATTTAAATCAATAATGTAAATACTAGGGCATCAGGGTGTTTCCCTATATCGATATGAAATTCTTTGTGATCTAAGAAATTATATATTTCACAACTAATTGTTCTTATACAATTAAAAACTTATGATTCGGTTGAACTGAGACAATTCAAGAACGCATAATAACCTCAATTAATAATGCAGTTAGAATAGTTTTCAGAAAAACCTATTCACTTTAAAACATGATTTCTATTTGAAACTATTAGAAATTCCTCTAATCAATAAGAAAAACATGATTGAACTTATTGAAAGCATGGAAGAACTAATACATCAAAAGAAATCTAATTGAACAATCAAATATATCATTGATAAAATCCTAGAAAGAATCACATTGAATATTCATACCGTATAGAAGAAACATAACCCCTAGCCCTAGCAAAGAGTTTAGGCTGCCATTAGAGAAAGAAAAATACAAGGTTTTCTCTGCCAAAATTCGTTCTCACAGCCTCCCTTCTAAAACCCTAATGTCTAAGTGTCCAAAGAAAATAAAACTTTTCACTATTTAAATTTCCGTTCAGGTTTACAGCAGTAACTTGTGAGTTAATCTCGGCCTTCAAAAATTGAGAATTTCAAAAAACTCAAAACTGGAAAGTTGTAGATATTTAAGTCATGGTTCCAACCCATCTATCCTTGTGTCAATTGGATTTTTAAGGAGAGAGATACGGCCAAAATACTGATCAGTGCTCAAATCAGATTTTTCCTTTTTAGATTCTGCCTCTTTGATTTCTTTCCTTATTTGAAGCTTCCAATCATGGTAGACGATCCAAGCACTCCAGCTGCACCTCCTTAGACATTTAAGCATGGTCCTTTAGCTCCACTTTAATTCTAGTTTGGCCTCTATTCTCTCACAAATTCCTGTAAACTTATCTTTCTCACATGATTTCCTGAAAGTAGAAAATTACACACAATGAATAGCATCTTATTCAAGAAATTATGTAAAGATAAATAATAGGGACTAATGCAAATCATGGCTTAATTATACAAATTAAGCATAGTAATAAGGAGATAACGCCCACATAAATATATAACAAGTACACATTTTAAGGCGTTATCAACCACATAAAAAAAAAAAAAAAAAAAAAGACTAAGTGTTTCATATAAAACGAGTAAACTAGAAGCCCAAACTAACCTCTCTTTTCTATGTTGATCAAAATTCCAATATATTTGGCTCTACCTCTATTCCACCCACTTTAGCCATTTAAAGAATTTAATTTAATTAATTGATTATAAATCACCACATTTTCAAAATCACTAAATCAGGTAGATTGAAAACAACAACCAACCAACAAATTAACAGAACCCATAACCACAAAATCTCATGTTTGCATCTATTCAAGTATATTCAGGAATTAGGACAAGCATAAATCACAGCCAAGCTACGTTCACCACAATTCATCAAAACCCAACAAGTACAAACCTTATGAAACACAAAATCACAACCATTAAATTACAACTAGAGCTAAAAGCAACAAAAATGAAAAGGAATTATTAGATTGCATCATTTTGTTTAAAAAATAAAGGTGCAGAAAAATACCACAAGCATGTATGTGAGGTGGTTGAGAGGGGAGGAGATCGAGGATGGCCACGGAGGCTGGCGAGGGAGGTAATGGCGGCGGTAGAGTGGAGAGAAGGGACAAATCGGGCCGATTTTAGAGTAGAGAGTGAACGTGTGAGTTGAGACTAAGGGCAACGGACGTGGAGGGTGGACGATGACGACAGTAAGCAGGCTAGAGATTGGCGGCGTGGAGGCTAAAGGCATCGGTGACGGTAAGGGTCAGTAGATTAGTGAGAGAGAGGGAGTGAAAATTTTTTCTTTTTTTTTGATAAAGGAGACCGAAATTTAGGTAAAAAAGGGGTCTGAAATTTTAGTGGGAAGGTTGAAATTTTTTGAGTGGGAAGCCCAAAAATATTCAGGAGCACTTATTGTGGCAGAAATTGAGACTTATTGCGGCAGTTTTAAAACCACCATAATAAGTCTGCTATTGTGGCAAAGTCTTTTCATCCTCGATTTTAATAATACATGTTATTACTTATTACGGTGGTTTTAACAACCACAGTTATAGGTTTGAATACCCGTAGTGGCAGTTTTTAAAACCGCCGTAATAGGTCTTTTCATCCCCCCTTTAGTAATACACTTTATTACGTATTACGATGGTTTTAAAACTGCTGTAATAGGTCTTATACAAAAACAAATTCCTAAATCAAAAGCCTATATCAGCGGTTTTAAAACTGCCCTAATAGGTCATCTAAATTACAAAAAAATAATCATAAAAGTAAAAATATTAATTTCAAACCTATAGCAATAGTTTCAAAACTATCGTAATAGATCTTCAATATGAGCAAACCTATAGCGGTAGTTCTAAAACCGCCGTAATAGGTTACTTAAATTACAAAATAATAATAATAATAATAAAAGTAAAAATATTAATTTCAAACTTGTAGCAATAGCTTTCGAATTGTTGTAATAGGTCATCAATATGAGCAAACCCATAATACGTAATTTAAAATACCAAAAAAAAAAAAAAAAGAGTTTCAAACCTACAACAGCGGTTTTAAAACCGTCGTAATAGGTCTTCAATATGAGCAAACCTATAATAGCAGTTTTAAAACTGCTGTAATAGGTCATTTAAAAGACCCAAAAAAAAAAAAAAAAAACTAATTTCAAACTTATAGTGGTGGTTTTAAAATGTTGTAATAACACTACTTATTGTAGCAATTTCTTAAAGCGCTGCAGTAGGGTATCTATTGCAGTAGTTTAAAAAGCACCGGCTTTAAGCTACCGTAATAGGTTAGCCTATTACGGTAGTTTCTAAAAGCGTTGTTTTAGGTCTCCCATAGTGGCAGTTTTCAAAATTGCTGAGAAAAAAAAGCGGCTATAGAACCAATTTTTTTGTAGTGTAACGTGTTACCAGTCTTCCATGTACATTTAATTTATGAGTTTCATAAGCAAAATAATTAAGACTTTTTACTCTCGTCATCTGCTCAACGGAAACTACCCATATATGCATGCCTTGACTATTTAGTGCCCTTCGCCGCGCCCCACCCCCCCAAATTAAAATCTTTTACCGGAACCCATGCCAAGTAATATTTTCGTAATTTCTCATCAAAGTTACCACTTACCATTTTCCATTTTTCTGATTTGCGTACTTTTACAGCTCCACTATCTTAGCAAAATAACAATAAATTAAAAAGATGTTATAAATGCACATAAATTAATGGAAAATATAACATATTTACTAGTGTACACTCTATACACATAATGTATATAATTTCACTCGTGTTATTCATATTTTGTTTTTTAGCATGGTCACATTTAACATACATGAAATAGGTAATGTGTATAGAGAATATACAATAACAAGTGTGCAATAATCAATAGTATAAACTAATTAAATGATATCAAAATTAATTAAGTAAACAATATATTGTGGGTTCCAGTTAATTTAACTGGTAAAATATCTTATATATGGTTGAATAAGAGATCTGAAATTCAATCTCCGCCTACACCAAAAATCAATTGGTGTCTTGATCTGATGATAAAGATTTATCATCAAAAACAGAAGTCATAAGTAAATACTTTCTAAATTAAAAAATAAAAAAAAGAAAATAAAAAATAAAAAAAAGTAAACAATATATTAAAATCTCGCCGCAAAGCCCCGTCCCGAAAGGTGCTTACCCACCAATTGTCCTATTAAAATAAACCATGCAAAAAGCATATACGTGACCATTTCAGCGGTTTCCCAAGGCTAATAACATAATTAACGTGTTTGAAGGTTTATGCAGTTCCACATAAACCTAGAGCGTCAATATATTCAAAATGTTTACTCATTTTGCTGTGTCCTGTCAAACGAAGTACCACGCAAGTTTCTTCCAAGTCACACCTAAATTTAGAATTCTCCCTTGAAAATCAAACTCCTTCGGTCATTAATCAAAAGGTCTTAAAAACTTATATATACCCGTATAGCTCCCATATCTTACAGCTACAAACAAAAGGAATTAAAAACAGAATAGAAACTTTGTTTCTTTTTTATAAACATTTACAAGTACAAATTGCCATTTTAATTTTAAATTTTTTTAAGCTTAGCTTCTTGAAGGAGCCATGCAGCGTTCACCAGCTTTGATCAAGAGTTTAATTTCCAGTAAAATCCTTCATTCCCTTCCCAAGAGCCAAACCAGAACAATATCACGTTCATGCGACGTGTTCATAAATCACCGAGGGATCGATACCAAGAGAACCGTTGCCGGGTTGCTCTACAACCACCTTTCTGGGATGGGGCTTAAGCCTTTCTTGGATAGCCAAAACATGAAACCTGGGGACAAGCTGTTTGACAAAATTGACAAAGCCATCCTAAATTCCAAGCTAGGTGTCGCCGTGTTCTCTCCTAGGTATTGTGAGTCCTACTTTTGTCTACATGAGTTGGCTCTCATCATGGAATCCAAGAAAAGGGTTATACCTATCTTTTGTGATGTCAAACCCTCCCAGCTTCGGGTTAAGGACTATGGAATTTGTCCAGCCAAAGAGCTCCAAAGATTCACCTGGGCACTTGAGGAAGCTAAATACACGGTTGGACTTACCTTTGACACGTCAAGAGGGTACATTTCTATATCATTTGTATTTTTTCCTGAAAACTTTGATTGTTCTTTTTAATCATTTAATAAATACTTCACATGCATGTTTTAATTAATTCCTTCTTTTTTTCTTTTTCTTTTTTTTAGGGATTGGTCAGAATTCCTAAGAAATGCTTCGGATGCAGTCATGAAGAATTTGCTCGAGGTAGATGTGATGGAGAAGATCCTTAAATGAAGCTGATACATGTACAAATGTACATCACAATCACAATGAAGGAGGCCGAGAAGTGGTTTCGTTTTCATTGTTAACCGAAGATATATTAATTCCTTTATTTTTTTTATGTATAGGAAGAAACAACTGGAGATACACACTTGCTAACACATACTTAATGGTACTAAAATCGTTGGTAATTGATTTTGACTTAAAATAAATTGTAAAATTATTCTTTTTTTCAATTCTGTATTCAAAGATGCGTAGACGATTCAATAATATATACAGTGTGTACACATTCTTGGAGACCTTCTGTAAGAAATTCAAGTTTCTATATATTATAAAGTTGATTATTTCCTTTTTCATCTCATGTTGTGACAATTGTAGTACAAATGATTAAGTAAGATTACTCTCTCGCTCTCTCTTATCTCTACACAATGCGGATACATATGATCAAATTTGATAGAGTAGCACCTTAAGATTGATCTAAATGGTTTAAGCAAAACCATAAAATATGAAAGTAGGCCAATTTTAACTTACTTGAATTAGTGAAAAAATTATTTATATTTTCCTTATATTTATACAACTACAGATTTTATATATTTAAAAAACAAAACTTTTATTTTTGGGTAAAAATAAGTGTTGAATCTATAATATCACTCAATTATCTATTTTATAAAATATTATTAAAGTAGTGTTGAATGGTTTAGATGGTTGATTGATTTTTTTTTTTTTAATAATTCGATATTTAGGAGATAAGGGATTTGAACCCTAATATTTCTATTGAGAATAACTAGAGGTGACAATTGAGTTACAAACCTCTTGACAATTGTTAATTGCTCAAATAGTTGATTTTAAGATTGATGGTTTAAATTCGTTTGATCTAACCTTTTGTTATTGTTACAATTACATCAGTCAATAACTATCAATTTAATTCATATTTTTCTCATAAAAAATTAAATTAATATTTAGAAAATCTTAGTGTCAGATCACACATTCCTAGTATATTTAACATTCATAACAAATTTTATATTAATTGAATATTTTTTACTATATGATCAATAAATTTTGTTATGTTTTGAAAATATATATTAAAATTTATATATTTTATAAATGACAGTTATTAATATCCAATTATCAAAATAAGTTTTAAAATAATGTTATTAATACCCAATTGTCAGAATAAGGTCGGACATAATGTTATTGATATCCAATTGTCAAAATGTATAGGAAAAAAATGTAACTCAATATAAGGTTTGACCTAATGTTAATCGTATGAAGATTTATTTACAGTTATGACATTATAACAAGAACCAAGAATTTCTCTCTCTCTCTCTCTCTCTCTCTCTCTCTCTCTCTCGTGCAATGTATAGCAAAAGGTTTGACAAAAATGTTAACGGCATGAAAATTGATTTACAAGTGACATATGACAATGAGAGTCTCTCCCTATATCTCAATTGAATTCTACATGCATACTCGTCATATTTTTCAAGGATTGGAATAACAGGAAATTGAGGATTTTTTTGTTTGATAAGTGTTATTATAGTTATTTTTATATTATAAAAAACAAATAAAAAAATTAATTAGTTTTAGATTGGAAAGCTAATTAATGATACCTGATGCTATATATATGTCTTGTCTGAGTTCTATTCATCCACACAGTTACCTGTTTAGGGCATAAATGGACGAGAGAAAGAAGACGGATCACCTCCTTTGAAAATGTACAAACCTCAGGACATATGATATGAGTGATAACCACACACACAATTGATCCACTCACCTAGAATATGGGCATAAATCCCGAGAAGTTTTGCATAATCACAGCCACAGCCACAGGCACTATACAATAAAATAAAATTCACACTTTGATTCTTGATTTCATGATACTAAAGTATGTACTACTAATTTAAGTATTGAAGGAGTTTTGGCTAGCACAAAACAATACCATCTTCGCTTTGAGTTTCTGTATTCATGTTTCGCAGGTATTTTAAAGCTAGCTAGTTTATATCTGTAACTACTGAGATTTCTTGTATCATCAATATATATCAAATTGACATTGACATTTAACAAGTATGACAAGCATATCGAGTACTTGTAAGATCCATTGATGGATATGATAAATCATTAATCTAATTAGAAGTTATTAAGTGGTGTAATGGTTAAAGAATTGAATTTTGTTAAGTGTAATTTCTAATTTGAACCTAATAATATGATTTGGAAAAATGTGTGACCAAAGAAATTTAGGGTTTTCTCTCAATTTAATTACACAAAACTACAAAAGTGGAGACTTCTATGTAAGCTCCGGGAACTGCTGGTAAAGCTTCGCACGTCCATTAATTGCCTATAGCATTTCTAGTTTTTTTTTTTTTTTTTTTTTTTTTTTTTTTTTTTTTTTTCAGAATCATTTCTAACAGATTCGATAGATTCCATTGGCAATAAGATATATAATATGTTAAATAGGATAAAGAATATGAAGCTTATTTCTTCACTTTAGAGGACGTACTATCTACCTAGCTAACTGTTGCGATGTATTTCCAAATAATCAAGTTTATTAGTTAAATTTTTTTAATTTTTTTTTCTCCTTCTCGTAATGGAATTTTTACATTGCCTTCCAATTAAAAAATTGAAAAAGTCATAACATTGTCAAATGTCTTACAATCAAATTGCATTGCTTCTTCTTTCAAGGTGGGTTTGGCCGTTAGGGACTTTGTGTGTATTGTTTGTTTACGTGTAGTTTGACTTTTTTTTTTTAATCTAAAAATTAATTAAGAAAACATTAAATATGAAAAATCAGTTGTTCTTCCTCAACATATATGCCCTTAGATCACTTGTTAACAAAACAGGTCTAAGATTCTATAGTTAAGCTTCTATAACTCAATTTTTTTTTTCCTTTTTCTTTTTTTAAGAAGATTCTATAACTCAACTTTAAACAAACAAACAAAAACATAAACTCAATCAAAATAACAACGGGTAATAATTCTGTAGCTCAAAGTACAGTTGGGTTGTACTTCAAAACAATAAATGCAAATTAAACTAGCTAATATTAGAATTAAAATTTTCATATTAATTTATGAGTGTATATCATATTTTTATATTAACTTACTTGATTTAATAGTCACTTACCAAAAAAAAAAATAGAAAAAATTTAGTTACAAATTTGATTGTAGTTAATGGCTATAGCTCCCATTAAAAAAATTAATATAACTGCATATTTTGAAAATTTAATCATTAGATTATATGTTCTTTATGTTTGTAACACCAATTAAATGTTATTTACTATTCGATTTATAAGTTTATTTTTTATTCATAATTTTAAATTACAAACACTTGATATTTAAATATTTGATTGATGATATAATTATTAATCTTTGATCTTCTAATTATTAATATTTAATCTTTTGAAAATTTTGCAAACATGAATGATATAAGAAGAAAATGTAATCTAATGGTTGATTTGACAAAATTTACATTTAATAAAAATATTGAATAGTGTTATAATCATTAACTATAATCAAGTTTATAGCTGAAACTTGTCTTAAAAAAAAATTTTGTATTTATCACTTATTAGTGTAGACGGTAGAGTAATACATATCTGATACTTTTTTTTTTCCCATATAAACATATCAATTGATTTTTTTTTATTAAAAAAAAACATATCAATTGATTGAAGTAATGAAATAAAGTTAAGATTCTCATTTATTTAGTATTATTCATTAAATTTTATCAACTTAGATCACGTGCCATTAATTTCCAAATGAATTTTGAACTGTTTCCTCTCCAATTACCTTGTTATACTTGCTGTATACTGATCTGGCACATACATTAATTTACTTGTAGGAAAGACCATGGATATTGTACCCTCGAAATAGCTTAGGTCATTTTCTCTTTCCCCAATATTTAGATAAGAAGAAGAGAGAGATTTCTTGCCATGGTGCGGGCAATCTCTAATTCGCCAATGATAGTTGACAATGTTATAATTTATTATTAAATTTGTTGGCTTATAAATTAGAATCAGATGCATCCATTCCCTACTAGCTTCCAAATGTTTTTTTTTAGATATATACATCCATGCGAAGCCCCAATAAAAGAAGAAACAATGCATTTTCCACGTAGCTACTAGCTAGCTAGAGTTTGATTTTTTTGCAGTTTTGAAGCATAAAACAAGAAGAAAGAGAAAAGTTATTAATTCATTAATCTGGAAGATACATATAAAATTTATTGAGAAGGGAGAACAGATTACGAAGGTTTAAACTTTAGACTACATTAACAGACTAGTGCACCGACGTCCAAATCACATAAATACACCTTTATGCACGCAAGCCAAGAAAATCAACTGGTGTCCCACCAAAAGTACAATCAAATTTCGGCGCAAATTGATTGACTTTTTCTTGACTGCAAGGATACTTTTTTAAATGTGGCCAAAAAGAAAGCTTTTTTACCAGTTCATCGTGATTTCATGATTCATGTTATATAGGTATTACTAAGTATTACCAATCTTTAGCTCAATCCTTGACCAAAATGAAAAGGCACAGCTGCTCAATCCAAAGACTTCTTGGGTCCCCTGTTGTTTTACATGTTTTCTTTCGGTGTTCATTCTTGGATAATTCACACCTCTTTTCAATGTCATTTGTCCATATTATGAAGACACATGTGGGAAAAAGCATGAATTGTCCAGTGATTTTCCACAGACAAATTATTGTCTAAGAAATTATGTACGTAATTTTTTTAAGATTGTTTTTTCAATCGGATATGGTTCGGGCGTTGAAACTTGAAACAATATATTGATCTATAAGTCAACCAAAAAATAAATAAATAAATAAATAAAGAAAAAAAGAAAGAAAGAGAAAAGAAGAAGTAGAAGATCAAAAGATGAGGTTTCTTAAATAGATGAAAAAAAAAAAACTATTTTTTATTTACACCCTAAACATTCATAATAATCAACTTAGTGATTTAGGTTTATACTAATAACTATATATTTTTATTTTGAATGAGGTTTTTTACTTCTTTTTTTCTTTCTCTTAAATAACATCTTGGATGAAGGTTGGTTGATGTAGGATAGAATATTGTGTCAATTTTTGTCATTCGTTAATTAATTACATTTTTATATAATTTTCATATTTGACATTTTTTATATAATTTCCTTTATATTCAAATAATACATGAATGTCATCCTATAATCAAGCTAGTCAACTATAATAGAGGCCCCCCTTCAGGACTTTACACCTCCTTTGGCCTCCCCCTCTCAGAATGGCTGCATGTAAATTGCAAATCTGGACTAGTCTCTCGGCATCAAGGCATTCCATGGCCTACTCTGTTTCTCTTTGGTCTATGGTCCATATGGACTAATAGAAACTGTGTCACTTATCAAGCAAAGCAGCCAAATCAACACCTTCAGAAAGATTGTGTAGCTAAAGCCCTTGAATTTCACTTCTTGACAGCCTCGAGCAAACCATCTTGTGCAAGGGCTCGACTAAATGCTAAGTGGACCAAACCCTCTCCGGGTTGGCACAAGCTTAACATTGATGCTTCTGTCACAAATGGCCATGCTGGTGCAGGTGGTCTAATCCGTGACTCGAATGGAAACTGGGTCCAAGGATTCTCAAAATCAATAGGCACCACTTCAGTCTTAATGGCTGAATTATGGGCCTTACGTCTCCGCATGGCAAAACATCTGAATATACACAGTCTTATTGTGAATGTGGACTCCTCTGATGTAGTTAATCTCATATCTTCCCCTGCTTCCACTAATAGACTAACCTAGCCTTTGGTGGCTGAATGCAGGGACACTCTCCAAGCTTTCCATTAGGTCTGGCTCAACCGCTACTTCAGGGAAGCCAACCAAGTAGCTGACTCTCTAGCTAGGATGGGTAGCTCTCAGCAGGAGGCTTTTGTGTATTATATTACGCTTCTTATGTTTATGTTGGATATTTTGTCTTTTAACAATGCTAATAGCGGCATTCTAATGTTAATGCTATGACTTAAACTTTTGTAATGACTGAAACCCGTTCCTTCTTGGGTTAGTTTTAATAGACTCTCTGTTTAACCCCCAAAAAAAAAAAAAAAAAAAAAAAAAACTATAATAGAGTAACACTAGTAATTTTTAGGTTAATAACATTTCTAGTGTTTGCAATGGAGATGTTTAATATTTAAATGGATTCTCAATTTTGTGCCACATGTCGCATTTAATTTTTAATTTTGTACCAATTGAATTATTGAGGTTTAAAATCGAAAAGTCCAAATCCAATTAGATTCTAAAATAGATTTCAATTGGAGTCCAATTTTCCGCCATATTTTTATCTAAGGTTGTAATTTTTGTGGCAAGTGAATCATTGGGTGCAAAAATAGAAGAGTCTAAAACCAATTAAATTCTAAATCATATATATATATATATATATGTATATATAAACCTACAAAATGACAGATAATACCCATGAAAACTCTAAAATGACTCAAATACCATCTAGAAAACCTCCAAAATGACTAAAATACCTCTAAAACATCCAAAATTGTCAAAGTACACCTTAAACAGACAAATTAACCGAAATACCTACAACTCCAAAGTTACCAAAATGTCCACTAAAACCTCCAAAATGACCAATATATCCCAAAATCCCTCCAAAATAAAGAAACTGCCCTCAAAATGTCAAAAAAAAACTAAAATACAATTGAAGTCTAAAATGACCAATAAACACTTAATCCGAAATAACATAAATAGCCCCTGAACTATTGAAAATGACAAGTATACCCTAACAAGTTCAAATGACCACAATGCTCCTCAAAACCTCTAAAATGATCAAAATTCTCTCAAAACATCCAAAGAACCAAAAATACCACTAAAACATTTAAAATGACATAAATATCCTTTGAAACCTACAAAATGACTAAATTACCATGAAACTTTTAAAGTATCCATACCCTTTATAATTATTTCCAACCATTCCCTCTTAAACCCTACTAAAATGGGAAGAAATAACGCAAAATCCTCACTACTTAGGATTTAGTCATGTATAGCACCTACTACTCAATCCCTCCTTACTTGATACTGAAAGCTCGAAAATGTGTAAAACACAAGAGCTGTTTAGACCCTCAAATTAAAATAACAGCTTGATTGATTTTACTCTAACTTAATACTAAGTGCGGAATAGAGTAAATGTGAGCGGATAAACAAACAAACTAATCTAACCCATAATCATTATAACACAGTAGTAAAATGAAAGGCAAAAGAGTAGGGAAGAAGAATGCAAACACAAGATAACACGCTGATGTGTTATCGAAGAGGAAACCGAAGAACTTGGCGAAAAACCTCTCTGCCGCCCTCCAAGCGGTAATCGATCCACTAAACAATCAGTTGTGATACATGGGTTAGCAAGAGACCCTCCAAGCCTAATCTACCCGATGCACCTAAGCCCTCCAAGCTCCTACTCCAACAAGGCTTCTTGGAACCATGTCTTGTCTACCTTTCCGAATCCCACAATATGCCCGATTGCATCTGCCAAAGCCTAGTTTCTTCCAATGCTTTCCAATAGCACCAAAACCTCACTTGACACTCTGAAATGGTGTGGTAAGTATTTGGGCTATCAACCTCTCAATGGTATGGAAATAGAAAGGTAGGAGTTGAGGAAAATCCACAAGCAATTGTGTAGAAAATTGTGGGTATAACAACCTTTGACTCTCAAGGTTTGTGGCTAGGGTTTTCTCTCTGAAGCACTCCTCAACATATGTGGGTAATGTGGGTATATATAGTGTGGGTACAGAAAGTGTGTATCAGATAGGACAATCTTGCAAAATAGAATGTTTCATGGGTATCTCGCGGGAAGGCCTTACCTGCGAGACACTCACGAAAACCAGTTGTCTCCATTTTGTCTTGACTCAAAGCATTCTATTATGTGCAGGGCACATACTTCACTTCACAGGATGCTTAGTCGCGAGCTACCTGTGAAAACACTTTAGTCTTCAATTTGCCTTGAGTCTTTATGCTCTCTCTCTCACGCACAACCCTTACAATTAAATCCCACATAAAATACAAGGTACAAAAGATTGAACATAATTAAAATCAAATTTGGCATGGAATAAAAGCTAACAAAACACATAGTTGTAAATTACAACTTTACAGTCTCTCCGTTTGGCTATTCCGTGACAAAACCTCTAAAACAGGCTTTAGACTTAAACATGAGTTTAGGAACAGTGGCAAAACTCACTCACACCTAATCTAGAAGTTGTGAATCACTTGCACGTGTATACCTATAACCTGAAACACTCGCACACAAACAAAACTTTTATTAAGCTTATGACAAGTTGAATACATGGTACGTACATGAGCAAGTAAAGTGCGATCAAGTTCATAAACACTATAAAACATATAAGCATATCTTGATCGAACAAGGTCAGTCATTAAAGAATGACTACAATGAACATTTAGCTAGTAAATGCTCATCCAGACATGCAAAGAAATAAAGCGCAATCGTAATGATCAATTGCATGTCCAACACACAACCAATGCAAAATAGACGAAGTATATGCATCTAGGATACAAGATCCTACTAGGGTACAAGTGTGAGGTACTTAAGATAGTTTTGCAACATCTAAAAGTACGAAAAAAAATTGCTACAAAAGCAATGAGATAAACACAAGTACTGAATATTAAACAGAAATATAAAAAACATAGTACTTAATCTTTAAAACAAAGCAATAATTAAAAAATATATATATATAGTAAACAAACAACAGCTACTAGCTACTCCTCCCCTTAACACTACACTCCCCCTATCAACGACACCATCTCCCTCTTTTTGTCATGGAATAGCTATTCTCCATGTTCTTCTAGCTTCCTTTGAATTTGGTCCAATTGAGTCTCGAGAGATGTGAACTTTGTGTCGAAGCAAATGTGCCGGGAGTGCATGATGGTAGATAAATTGGTGTTACTAAGAAACTCTTTCCTCTAACCCAACATTTCAGCTCCTCTCCTTCAACAATGGCATTGGCATAGAACTCTTTCACCAGGTTCTCGTATGCATCATCAAGATTGGAGAGGAGAAAGTTCCAATCCTTTGTGGCAAACCATTTGGGAATATTCTTGTCAAGGAGAGTTGGCTGATTAACGGCCCTTTCAACCAACAATGGAGCCTCTCGAAAATAGGTTGCATAATTCTAAAATGCAGCATAGGATCTGAACTTGTCAAGTTCAAAAATTCCTGTTGATGATTAAGTCCTTTTTGGCCCTGGTGAAAGATCATCAACATCAATTACAGGCTCTTTTCCTTTGTTGCTACCTCCTTTCACGGCTGAGGTCTTGAATGGAGACATTTGCACACATAATTACCAAGCAAGAGAAAAAACAAGTGCAATAACACAAAACAGACCACAAAACTTGATTAGATACAAGTTAGTCCAAAACAGAAGTAAGAATGCTTAAAACAGAGCACAACAAACTTAAAATAGGACAAAACACAGTTAAAACAACATGCTTAAAGTGCTAGATCATGCGAACATTAGCAAAATGCAGGAAAATAGCAACTGTGCATATGTATGCATGTGCTGTGCATGTGTGTGCATGAGGTGATGCATGGTGTGTGCCTAGTGGGTGCCTAGTGTGTGCCTAGGTGGTGCATGGTATGGCATTGAGGTACAAATTGGGCAAAATGTGTAAAACACACACCCATTGACCAAAACATGTCAAGCATGTTCAATCAAGAGTAAACCCAAGCAATGGAACTCATTTGAGTCTGAAGCAACACAAAAATGCCACTTGAGCATTTTGTCAAATACAAAGCATGCAACACTACAAAACACCAATGGGCAATGCATGAACACATGTAAAAATGCCTTAATACATGATTAAACTGCCACAAGGGGCCAACACAGATACACTCAAACCAAATCGGACTCAGCCCAATCAAAATTTTGAAAAAATTTGGTGAAAGTTAAGAATCCCAACTCTTTTTCGAAAAAATCCCCAATTTTAAAAACCTAAGATAATTTCTGCATAATCGAAGTGGAAATGATGAAAAGAATGTTAAGAACATACCTTTGAGATTGATTTTGTAGAGATTTGCTTGAAAGTGATGGGGTTTTGGGTGAAAAATAGTTTTGGGTTGAGAGGGGTTCGAGAGAGGCAAGGCGAGGGAAATGAGAGTGTTTTTGAAAAACTGTCACATCTACCTTATAAAACTGAAAACACGCATTTTTCGCAGGTTAGGCAGTAGCAAAATTAGTCGCGAAAAATACCGCTGAAGCACAAAAGCTTTTGCGAGAAGCTTTTAGTTGCAAAATACTTGTGAGACAGTCGCGATAGCCTCTGTATGAATTGAAAATTTTCCAGTTTTTGTCTAAAAACATTTTGCAAGAAAAGTTTAATCGCGAAACACTCTCGAGATAGTCGCGAGACTCTTTGTATGAAATTGGAAAAAAATTTATTTCCCTTAAGCTGTTTTCGTGGGAAGCTCTAAGTCGCGAGCTTCTCGCGAAATTACCTCTGGACCAGTTTTTGAAGAAAAAAACTAAAAGCATTTTAAACAAAAACTAAAAACACGAAAGTATAAAATCACTTTCAAAAACATATAAAACACTCAAAAATCTCTTTGGGTTTGATTAGCAAGCACTTGAGCATACACATCACATTTGAACATGTACAATCACACAAATAAAATAAGCATTATTTGAACAAAGTCTTGTGTGTTGTGGGTGAGTATCAAATGTGGAAAAGTCCTTAGACCAGAGTGAAGCTTCAATGATCAATTCAATCAAGTCATACATAATTGGTACTAAGTCAAGTGGTCTATCTCAATTATAAAAATGAACATATATGACATTCCACAAGAGAATGATTACAAATCTTAGAAGCTTTTCATTTGGCTTTTGCACAAATCATAACATTTGATCTTTTTGAAAAATACATCTCATTTTGAGATTGGTGCTTGAAATTTTTAATATTTCAACATTGAGAGTTAGCCTTTGGCTTTTTGAGCACCATACATTTCAAATTAAAATATCGCTTTACCTTTTTCCTAGTCAAATACTAGTATGTGCGACAGCTTTTGCAGCTCATTATCTCTTTTCATTTTAAGATTTACATTTGTTGAGCTCTTTAAGTAAAAACATAAAGATAAAGGTGGGAAGAGATATAGGCACAAGTTTATTCAAGTATCAAGACCAACAAGACTATTGACCAATAATTTATGACAAGCTTGAAGATCTATTTACAACAATCACACATAGTTTTCAAGATTTCTCCACAAAAATATATGTGCATACATAACAAGCTAAGCTCGTAAATGCACTATGCCATTAGTACGAATGTACTAGGCCAAACTCACATGTGATATACACAATACAAGCGATCAAACTTTTTGGAGATTTTTCAATTTTTATGGGTTTTTGAATTTTTGAACACGCTCAAAAACAGAACAAGTCAAGTAAGATCAACAAAAACAAGTACAAACCAAAACTTGTAAAAGAAACATGTTATAAACCAAAAGCAATTGACACAAATTGAATTATGCATGTCATGATGCATGAACCTATGACCCTAAACATCGGAAGTATTAATGCATGGGCATGTTATAATGCGTATGCATGTGTACCCTTCTTCACCCACACGACACTTGCGTTTGGGGTGATATCCCTAGAGGATTGGGTACGATCATTATGACTTTCAAACTTTTGGTAAAGCTTGCCAAACAGGTGGTGAATGCATCAATCATCCTCATCACATCCCTCACTCTAGGATCACCTTCTTAGCCTTTTGATTGCTCAGTAGTCCAATTCCTTTTGTCATTTCTTGGTCCTTCTGACCTTTGAGCACTTGCATTCTTCAATGCTCTAAGCTTATGACAATTGGGTCTAGTGTGTCCTTGAATTCCACAATGATGGTAGAAATGTTTTGTTCTCAAACATCTTTGTGATTTTGGAAGTCGTTTCCCATTAGCTTCAAGTTTGACCACTGATTGGTTACGAGGCTTTATCAGCACTCGTTGGTCATTCACATTCCTCTTTTTTTCCACTTTCACTTTCTCAGCAGCAGTGGTAGCTACCATCGGTTCCTTGGCCTTCACAAACTTCATTTCCTTGGATATATTGGCAGCCGAACTACTCTTTCCAGTGTATCCCAATCTGCTTTTGCCAGAGAAAGGTTTTTGATGAGCAAGTACTTGATCAAGCTTCTTAGAGGAAACTTATTCTACTTTAGCATTGGCTTGAACCACCTCAAGCTCAAGGAATTTGATCTCTGAATAAGCTTCTGTTAACTCTCCATTCAGTGTCTCCATTTCACATTTGGTCTCCTTGTATCACACTAGAAGACTTCTATAATCTTGTTTTGCTCTCTTCATCTTTTTAATGGCTACCTTAGCCACTTTTGCATATTCACCGATCTTCTCAAGGAAGGAATTGTAGGTCTCTTACAGTCCCACTGTTCCTTCATTTTCCTCATCATCAGATTCCTCTACTATCCCTATTGACTCCAATTCAGTGTGCTCACCAAGCTCTTCTACTAGCACACTCAAATCATCTGAAGATTCCACGGGAGCAATGGTCATAAATGCAGAGAAATTTCCCTCTCTGTCATAACTTTCTTCTGAATCTGAATTAGAGGAGTCTAAATCACAAAGAGTAGTGGCATACACCTTACCCTTCCCTCTTAAATAATTGGGACACTCTCTCTTGAGATGTCCATGTCTGTTGCATTCGAAGCATGTGATTCCTTGAAAGGATTGAGATTCCTTCCCATCTTTCCTCTTAAAATCCTTTTTCTCCTTTCTGAAATTTTGGAATTTTTCCTTCTCAGTAAACTTTCCATTCTTCTTGAACTTCAAGAACTTTCGAAAATTCTTCACAATATATGCCACATCTTTATCGACCTCATCCTCATCCAATGAGTCGTGAGCATCTATCCTCTCATTAATTGTCTTAACAGCAAGGGATTTGCTCTTCCTTTGTGATGGCAACGACAATTAGTTTGAAGTGAGCCAATTAGTTCTTGAACGATATCATCGAGATCCTTGCTCTCTTCAATTGCTATAACCTTTACACGGAAGCTCTCTGACAATGATCGAAGGATTTTTCTCACTATCTTTGAGTCCTCTGTCTTTTCACCCAAGTTGAACTTGCCAATAACCACCTCATTTAGCTTGTTATAGAATGAGTCAAATGACTCATCTTCACTCATTTTCATCTCTTCAAATCGAGTGGTTAGCATCTGCAACTTAGTATCCTTCATCTTCTTTACGCCTTCATAGGTGGTCTCCAATATCTCCCACGCCTCCTTGGCAACTGTTATGTGAGAAATCCTGTGAAACTCATATGGAGAAACATCACAGAAAATAGCATTTAGTGCTTTGCTATTTGCATTTACTGCCACAAGAGCCGCCTTATCCCATATGGATTTAGCAGCCTTCGGCCTAGTCCATCCAACATCTATCGCATCCCAAACAGTTGCATCAATTGAACATAGGAATGCCCTCATTCGGAAGAAGAATGCAAACACAAGATAACACGCCGATGTGTTATTGAAGAGGAAAACGAAAAACTCGGCGAAAAACCTCTTCGCTGCCCTCCAAGCGGTAATCAATCCACTAGACAATCAGTTGTGAAACATGGGTTAGCAAGAAACCCTCCAAGTCCAATCTATCCGATGCACCTAAGCCCTCCAAGCTCCTACTCCAACAAGGCTTCTCAAAACCATGTCTTGTCTAGCTCTCCGAATCCCGCAATACGCCTAATTGCATCCGCCAAAGCTTGGCTTTTTCTAATGCTTTCTAATAGCACCAAAACCTCACTTGACACTCTAAAAGGGTGTGGTAAGTGTTTGGGCTATCAATCTATCAATGGTATAGAAATGGAGAGGTAGGAGTTGAGGAAAATCCACAAGTAATTGTGTAGAGAATTGTGGGTATAACAATCTCTAACTCTTAAGGTTTGTGGCTACGGTTTTCTCTCTGAATCACTCCTCAACATATGTGGGTAATGTGGGTATATATAGTGTGGGTATAGAAAGTGTGTATTAGATAGGACAATCTGGCAAAATAGAATGTTTCGCAGGTATCTCGCGGGAAGGCTTTACCCGCGAGACACTCGCGAAAACTAGCTATCTCCATCTTGTCCTGACTCTTTGCATTCTAGTCATGTGGAAGACACATGCTTCACTTCGTAGGATGCTTAGTCACGAGCTACCTATGAAAACACTTTAGTCTTCAATTTGCCTTGAGTCTTCACACTCTCTCTCTCACACACAACCCTTACAATTAAATCCCACATAAAATACAGGCTACAAAAGATTGAACATAATTACAATCAAATTTAGCACGAAATAAAAGTCAACAAAACACATAGTTGTAAATTACAACTTTGCAAATACTCCAATAATTACAATTGTGTCATTAAAGCATTTTATAGGTTCAAAGAGTATTTTAGTAATTTCGTCATGTGGAGGGCACATGCTTCACTTTGCAAGATGCTTAGTCACGAGCTACCTGTGAAAACACTTCAGTCTTCAATTTGCCTTGAATCTTCACACTCTCTCTCTCACACACAACCCTTACAATTAAATCCCACATAAAATACAGGGTACAAAAGATTGAACATAATTACAATCAAATTTAGCACGGAATAAAAGTCAACAAAACACATAGTTGTAAATTATAACTTTGCAAATACTCCAATAATTACAATTGTGTCATTAAAGCATTTTATAGGTTCAAAGAGTATTTTAGCAATTTCCCCAACCCTTAAGGAAAAGTAAGGGCGAAGTATAATCTCTAAAATTGATATTGTAGAGGTTCCAAAGATATTTTTTGATTGGCCAAGAATGTATTGAACCCCTTTGGTAACTTAATCAATTAATTTTGTCAAGTGAAATTAATTAGATTCAATTACTTGCAATGAGCATGGTAGCACAAACAAATCACCAAATAGTTAAATGCAGCAGAAATTAAATTTGACACAGGTGATTTGTATACGAATGGGGAAAACCACTGAGGCAAACCCCACCAGGTAAATTTAAGGTCACCACTCCCGAGAATCCACTATTATCAAAACAAGTAGTTACAAGTAAAAGGAATCCCAATACTTAATACCAACCTACAGTTGAACCCTTACCCCAATACACAATTAGACTTGCAATGTAATGAAAAACTCTCCTTTTAATGCATGGCACCAAGTACGTGACTAACTAATCGATGCATGGATCCCAGTACGTGATTAACACACCAACTTGAGAAAGATGTTGGCTGCAAAGTTCTTCAGTTCATCCAAATGATAAAGATCAAGAAGCTCCTTGGTTAGAAAACCCTTGGTGCACAAATGCAATAGCTTCTACAAAGAAGATGAACTATGGCAAATTGTCTCCGGCCACAATTTGGGTGAATGATCACTTTGCGTCAAGTTGCATCACCTTAAACGGCTCTTAAAATAATCCTTATATATGTCTAGGGTTGTGAGAAAAAAAACCCTACACAAATAGTTTGGATACACGTGAAAAACAGATCTGGAAATCTGAATTTCATATTTCTCGATAGATATAACTTTTGTCGAGAGCCGTTGAGAATTAAACATTAAATCTTGATTGATACATCTGTCAAGCTATCTGTCGAGCTTTAATGAACAGTACTTCTTCACTTGTTTCTTGGACATACTTGCATGGCTTCAATACTAGACTTGAACTCTTATTCCTTAAAGTATTAAACACATCCTAGATTTACCCAATTACAAGTAAAGTGTGTTTTGTCAAAGGATTAGCCAATTCTACATAATATATGTTCTAACAAATTTCACATATGTCCTAACATTTTTAATCATTTTGGATGTTCATAGGTATTTTTCTTCATTTTAGAGATTTCAAGAGTGTTTTTTATTTTCATTTTGTAGGTCCAAGTTTTAGAGTATTTTTTGGAGTATTTTGGTCATTTTGGTTATTTTAGAGGTTTGATGGTATTTTGTAGGTTTTAAATATATTTTGATCATTTTAAAAGTTTTGAGGGTATTTGGATCATACTTGAAGTTTTAGGATTGTTTTGATAGAGGTTAGACCAAGGCAAATGCCTTTCATCAAAATCTGCATGTCACAAGTTCAAGCTTTGGAATTATCCTTTGTAAAACATTAAGGGTACTACCTACCAATCACCTATCCCAAACACCCACAATAGATTGGAGATCTTTACAATGGGTATGGCCTAGGAGCCTTGTGGTCATTTTGGAGATTTTAGGAGGAACTTTGCTGATTTTGGAGGTTTCGAGGTATTTGGTAATTTCATTAATTTTATGTTTATTTTGGTTATTAAGTTTTCATTGGTATTTTTTCGATTTAAGTGATTTTGGGGTATTTTGGCTATATTGGATGTTTCGTGTATATTTTGGAAATTTTGGGAGGCTTAAAGGAAAATTTTGATTATTTTAGTTGTTTCAGTCTTTCAGAGTGGGTGTTTTGGTTTTTGAATGTTTTTGGTGCTAGGGGGTATTTGGGTAAATTTGATTTTTTTAATTTTTTTTTTTGGAGAGGGGAGGGGTTGGGTATTTTTTAAGTCATTCAAGTGATTTGGGAGATTTTATACTTTTCAAGGGTCTTTTGGTTGATTTAGAGTTTGTTTTTTTAGGAGGGATGGGGATATTTTGGTCATTTAGGAGGCTTCAGGAACTATTGTAGGAATTTCGATGTATTTTAGTCATTTTCATTAATTTTAAGGTATTTTGGAAATCTTTGGGATATTTTATAATTTTAAAGTTTTATTTAAACATCTTAGTAATTTTTAAGGTTTTAGATGATTTCAGCGGTATTTTGATAATTTTAGATGTTTTAAGGTTATTTTGTTTTATTTGAAAGTTTTAGAGTATTTTGGACATTTTACGGTTATTTTGATCATTTTAAAGGTTTTTGGCGTATTTTGGGCAATATGGTGGTTCATATGTTTTTCTTTTTTTTTCCTGTTCATATATATATATATATATATATATATATTTAAGTTGGGGTATTTTATTCACTTTTAGGATTTAGAGATTATTTTGATCATTTGGATGTTTGGATGTTATAATGGTCATAGTTGAGTTTTTGGGGGGTGCTTTGGCCATTTTTAATAATTTTGCTTTATTTTGGTTAGTTTGAAATTTTAAGGGGTATTTTAGTAATTTCATATGTTTCCAATAGTTTTTTTGGATGTTTCAAGGGTATAGTGACCATTTTGGAGGTTTCAGTTGTATTTTGGTGTTTTAAGGGGTATTTTGGACAATATGGGGATTTTAGGAATATTTTGACCATTTTTTTTATTTTAGTGTTTTTATAGGTATTTAGATCATTTTGAAGTCTTCTAAAAAAAAAAAAAATCATTTTGAAGGTTTTTAGAGATATTTTTGTCATTTTTTGATATTTTAGGGTATTTTGGTAGTTTTATCCAAGAAGAATTTTGTAAGTACAAGTTAGTAGTGGACAAATTTTTATTAAAAAAATTATCACATTCCGATGATTATGTAAGATAATATAACCATCATTTAATGTTGTAATCACATTACAAGGTAATGTGAAGCTTTTGGTTATATTACATTACCATAGAGTTGTGTATAAATAATAAATAAACTAAACATCGTAATATTCCCCATTCTTGTAATGTTGAGGCAATATTTGCTACACTGTGATGAACAAAACACCCAAAAGAGTAAAGTGTACGATGATAAAGTTAATAATTTTTGTTTATGAAACCAAATAATGTTGTTAATTAATTTGTAATGATAAATTCAAAACACATACGCAATTATATATATATAGGTCATGGTAGTGGTTTCCAATGTATTGTTTTTGGTCATTTTAAAGGTTTCATGGGGGTATTTTACACATTTTTAAAGTTTCAAGGGGTTTATTTATCTATTATTATTTTGGATGTTTTAAGATTATTTTTGACATTTTTTAGGTTTTCAGGAGTGTGTTGGTCATTTTAGATGTTTCAAAGGTATTTTAGATGTTCCAAGGGTAAATTAATCATTTTGGAGGTTTTTATGGTATTTTAGTAAATTTGGGGGGTTTTAGGGATATTTGGTCATTTTTAAGACTTTAGGGTTATTCTTGTCTTTTTAAAAATTTTGTAGATATTTAGGTATTTTTGGAGCTTTTCAAGGATATTTTATCCTTTTTTTTTTTTTTTTTTTTTTTAATGTATGGGGATATTTTGGCAAAATAATCCAATAAATTTTTTTTAATTAACATTTGTATCGCTGTAAAATATTTTCAAATGTAATTTTTTTTCCATTTCAATAAAAATATTTTCAAGCGTTTGATATGACATGTAAAATTTTCGAGCTCATACCACCAAAATTGGTGACTTAACCACCAGACCACCGACTTCAACAACCTAGCCACTAGATGGGGAGAGACAGGGGTGGAACTAGGATATATATATATATATATATATATCTTTTTTTGGAGTGGTCAAGGTAAAACTATCATAGTTGATAGGCCCGAAAAATATATATAATCGTCCATCTCAAATGGACGATGTATAAGAACGACCTCACTGGCAGCACAGTACGAGGGTGATTGCCCGAACAACGACTTAACCGTCATCCTTCAATCAAGACCAGCCATTACGGAAATGACAATAAATTTCAATATCGTTGAAGGTGTATCTGTCGACTTAACACCCTGCATGAGCGTTACAAACTCAAACAATTATGCTCTCATTATGGCAAAACCAACGGCTAGAAGAGTACTGAAATAACCTATATATATATATATATATATCCGTAAACAAGATTCAAAAAAGGTATGAAAAATAGTCACATAAGATTCCATTCATCTAAGGTTTATTATTATCTTCCTTCGTTTCCAAGCTTTTCTAACTTTGCCATCGGAGGCCTTGTGGCTGGCACCACACCGATGACCACATCTTTCATAATTTGTTGTGTTCCAGGGTCAATAATAGCCGCGGACGATCCCTCTCTGGACGAACATCTCGACTGATGATCATAGCATCATTAGTTTGGCGCCATCTGTTGGGACGATATTCTTGAGCATTCAATTCAAGGACATTGTTCTATTATAACGAGATGGAGTCTAGCTCTAATCCAGATCCCGCTGCATTGGCCCTGCAAATTCAAGCACTTGCAGCCACAGTGGAAGAACTCACCAAGCAAAATCAAGAGATGAGACAACGACTGCAATAGGGAGATAACCACACAAAAGTCAACAGAGATGACGACGGAGATAGTCATAGGAGACGAGCCAGCACTCCAGAAGAGCCAAACTCGAATTTCCTCAAGGAAATGAGGAAAGAGATGGACGAGCTGAGAAACGCTATTAGGGGAAAGACAGATCAAGGATTGGACAGAATCGTCAGGAAGACTGACTCGCCTTTCATTGCAGCCGTCCAAGAATGCCCGGTGCCCTCCAAGTTCCGCCTACCCCAGCTCGAGCCCTTTGATGGGCTAAAGGATCCGTTGGATCATCTGAATACTTTCAAGACGACTTTGGGTCTCCAACAGCCCCCTGACGAGATTCTATGTGGATCTTTCCCCACTACCCTTAAAAGGGCAGCCCGGGAATGGTTCACCAAACTGCCTACATCGTCCATTGATAATTTCTAGCAGCTAAGCAGTTCGTTTGTTCGTCACTTTGTTGGTGGACAACGTCCAAAAAGGACGGCTGATCACTTGCTCACAATCAAACAAGGAGAAAAAGAAACTTTGAGGTCCTATGTGACGCGCTTCACACAAGGAATGCTGGAAGTGGACAAGTCAGACGATAAGGTACAACTTACAACCTTTAAAGCTGGATTAAAGTCTAGAGACTTTGTGGTTTCTTTGGCGAAGAATCCCCCCAAGACGATGACAGAAGTGCTTTTGAAGGCGCAGAAATATATGAACGCCGAAGATGCCCTGGCAGCTATAGATGGGGCAGAAAAGACAAAGGATAAGAAGAAGGACAAAGAAGAAGATCGAAGGGGGCAGAAGAGAGATCGGGCTAACCGACGTATTGACGACGGGAATAGACGAAGAGATGATAAAAATCCTCGATAAACGAAGTTCACGCCACTAGTGATGCCCGTCGATCAGATTTTGTCGGAGATTAAAGACGAACAATGTCTTAAATGGCCCAGGCCACTCCAATCACCACCTAGTGTGCATGATAAGAGGAAATATTTCCATTTTCACAAAGACCACGGGCATTACACAGAGGATTGCCGAGACCTGAAGGAGCAGATAGAAGAACTCATCCAGAATGGGAAGCTTCAAAGATATGTGAAAAGGGGAGAAGCCACCAGGTACAATAAGAAGGATCAACGCACAGGATTCCAAAGAAGTGAAGATCAACCACCTCGTCCACAGAATGCAAAAGGAGAAATAAAAACCATCACGGGAGGACCATCCACAGAAGGGTCGTTCAGATCACTGAAAAAATCATACCAAAGGCAAATAAACAGTGTTCATAGCCTACCACCCTCAAAGCGGCAGCGAACGAACCAAGACATGTACTTCTTAGAGGAAGATGTCAGAGGGGTAAAGCAACCTCACGACGACCCACTGGTTATCATGATCATGATCAAAGGTTTCAACACAAGGAGAGTCCTGGTAGATAATGGGAGCTCAGCGGACATTATTTATCTATCCGCCTTCCAGAAATTGAAGGTAGACCCAAGAAGACTTCGTCCTTTTGAATCACCTCTCATCAGCTTCAGTGGAGACAAGGGGTACCCTCGGGGAATAGTGACGTTGACGGTCACAGCCGGTTCATATCCCCACCAGGTAACCAACAAACACAATTTTTTGGTTGTAGATTCACTTTCGTCTTACAATGTGATCATAGGACGACCTACCCTTAATTGATGGAAAGCTGCCACTTCCACATACTGCCTGAAGGTAAAGTTTCCAACAGAATAGGGAGTTGGAGAAATAAGAGGAGATCAAGTGTTGGCAAGGGAGTGTTACCAGGCCGTCCTAGCCTCGAAAGAAAACCATACGTGGGTAATCGAAGATAAGGTACCTGAGATCGTGGAAAAGCTAGAAACAGTAGAGCTGGTCGAAGGGGATCCATCAAAGACGACTCAAGTAGGGACGGACCTAAACCCGAGGACGAAAGAAGGAATCATCAATTTCCTAAAAAACAATCTCGATGTATTTGCTTGGAGCCATGAAGATATGCCAGGGATTCCAGCAGACATCATCCAACACCGCCTAAATGTAGACCCAAAAAAGAAGCCCGTCCAGTAGAAAAGAAGGGTCTTTGCCCCTGAACGAAACAAAGTGGTGATGGACGAAGTAAGAAAATTACTTGCTGCAAACTTTATTCGAGAAGTTTACTATCCGGAGTGGTTGGCCAATGTCGTCATGGTCAAGAAGGCAAATGGGAAATGGAGGATGTGCGTCGACTTCACGGATCTAAACCAAGCCTACCAGAAAGATAGCTTCCCCTTGTCCCGAATTGACCAGCTAGTAGACTCTACCGCCGGGCACAAACTTCTCACTTTCATGGACGCATTCTCGGGGTATAACCAGATACAGATGGCCGAAGAAGATCAAGAAAAAACTGCCTTTATCACTAGCCAAGGGCTTTATTGCTACAGGGTCATGCCTTTTGGTTTGAAGAACGCAGGGGCCACATACCAGAGATTGGTAAATCAGATGTTCAACAAACAAATTGGGAGAAATGTGGAAGTGTACGTCGACGATATGCTCGTCAAGAGCAAAGAGGAAGAGGATCACCTGGACAACCTTAAGGAGACATTTAACACGCTCAGGCAGTAAAGCATGAAGTTAAACCCCTCCAAATGTGCTTTCGGAGTCTCCTCAGGGAAGTTCCTCGGGTTTATGGTTTCACGAAGGGGAATTGAAGCAAATCCTGAAAATGTAAAGGCCATCCTTGAGATGTCCTCACCAAGGATGACTAAAGAAGTACAATCGCTCATAGGAAGAGTAGCAGCCCTCAATAGGTTCGTCTCGAGGGCAACAGACAAGTGCCTCCCTTTCTTCAGGACCTTGAAGAAGGTGTTTGCCTGGACGGAAGAATGCAAGACAGCATTCCAAGAGTTGAAGCGATACTTAAGCAATCCCCCGCTCTTGAGTCCATCCAAAGAAGGGGAAGATTTGTTCTTATACTTGGCAATGTCTGTCACGGCAGTAAGTGCAGCCTTAATCAAGGAAGAAAACAAGATACAACTTCCTGTGTATTACGTCAGCCAGGCTTTCCAGGGAGCTGAGGCTCGATATCCACGAATAAAAAAGATCACCTTCGCCCTAATAGTGGCCTCAAGAAAACTGCGTCCTTACTTCCAGGCTAACCCAATCAAAGTAATGACAGACCAGCCCATCAAGAAAGCAATGAACAAGCCCGAGGCAACTAGACGAATGGTTCAATGGGCAATCGAACTTAGCCAGTTCGATATCGAATACCGCTCACGAACAGCCATAAAAGCTCAAGCATTAGCAGACTTTATAGCAGAATTCACCATCAACGAGTAGGAAGAAGATCGGGAAGACGTCTGGACGATCAACACAAATGGGTCGTCCACACAGAAAGGAGGTGGAGCAGGCATCGTTATCGTCTCCCCCCAAGAAGATGTTCTCAAATATGGGGTCTAGCTGAAATTCCCTGTAACCAATAACAAAGCAGAATACGAAGCTCTGTTAACAGGGCTTAGACTAGCCCAAGCACTGGGAGCTGAAAAAATTGTGGTCAAGAATGACTCACAACTCGTCATAGGACAAGCTAGAGGGGATTTTAAAGCAAAGGAGACGAGGATGCAAAAATATCTTAAACTGACAAATCAGCTAGTAAGCAACTTTAATCGTGTGGAGTTTATACAGGTTCCACGGGAACAGAATGCAGAAGCCGACGAAGTAGCCCGCAGCGCATCAACAAATATCCAGGACAAGACAAATAATTGGAAACTAGAAGAACAAAGCCTCCCCAGCATCAAAGAATTGCGAACCTTCTCTGTGCATACCCGCCAGGGATGGACGAGTCCAATTCTGTCTTTCCTTAAGGATGGACGGCTACCATCAAACACTGAGGAAGCCAAGAAAGTCCGAAGACGAGCTGCTCGATTCACTATATTGAATGATCAACTTTATAGAAGAGGTTTCTCTCAACCCTACTTGAGATGCATAGAAGAAGAAGAGGCCAGATATGTCCTCGAAGAAGTACACGGAGGAGTTTGTGGAGATCATATGGGGTCAAAGTCCCTCGTCAGAAAGATCATGAAGGCAGGTTACTTCTGGCCCACGATGCAGCAAGACGTAGCAGACTTTGTGAAGAAATGTGACAGCTGTCAAAGATATGGGAATGTTCAACGAGTCCCTGGGAAAAGAATGACGAGCATTTCCTCACCCTGGCCATTCGCGCAATGGGGGATCGACATCGTGGGCCCCCTACCACGAGGAAAGAGACAAATGAAGTTCCTACTCATCGCGATCGATTATTTCACGAAGTGGGTCGAAGCAGAAGCTCTTGCAACAATCACAGAAGCTAAGGTACAAAATTTTATGTTGAAAAATATTGTTTGTAGGTTCGGGATTCCGAGGACGATCATATCAGACAATGGTCGTTAGTTCGCTTGTCAAGGGTTCAGGTCATTTTGCTCGAGCTTAGGTATCAAAAACAAATATTCTTCACCAGGACATCCTCAGGCCAACGGACAGATGGAAGTAACAAACCGAACCTTGCTCAAGATCATCAAGTCTCGGTTAGTGGGGGCAAAGGGAGCATGGCTCGAGGAACTACCAGGCGTCCTATGGGCTTACAGGACGACGACAAGAACACCAACAGGAGAAACTCCTTTTGACCTGACATACGGCACATAAACTGTCATTCCAGTCGAAGTATGGCTCACTAGCATCAGGAGGGAATTTTTTGACGAAAAAGGCAATGACGACCAACTGAGATTAAACCTGGATTGCATGGACGAAGTCAGAGACCAGGCCTCCCAGAGAATGGCCAAGTACCAGCAGAAGATGGCAGGATACTACAATCAAAGAGTGAAGTTGAAAAGATTCAGCATCAGTGACCTCGTCCTCTGGAAAGTAACTCCTGCGACAAAGGATCCTGCACAAGGCAAATTGGGTCCAACCTGGGAAGGACCTTACCGAGTCGTCCACTATTCACGACAAGGAAGCTACCACCTAGAAGACCTGGAAGGAAACAAGCTACCTCGCCCATGGAATGTCGAGCACCTAAAGAGGTATTACGAGAAAGAATCCATGGCCTAATTGTAAGCAGTTAACATAATTTGATTCCATACTTTCTATTAACACAAATTGATTCTATGCTTTCTACTACAAGTTATGTATTTATGTAAGATTATATAAGTAATCATTCAGGACTCCATAAGTGATCATTCAGCATTTCAATAGCCTCGTTCAGCAATTCCCGTGTTCTAATTATCTTTTCAAAACCTAAAACGGCTAATCATCCAGATCAAAAAGACGATGAAATCCCTTGAAATGATGTACATCGTCCAGATCGAAAAGACAATGAAATTCCCTGAAAGAATGTGCATCGTCCAGATCAAAAAGACGATGAAATTCCTGCAAAGGATGTACATCGTTCAGATCAAAAAGACGATGGAATTCCTTCAAAGGATACACATCGCCCAGATAAAAAGATGGCAAAAAGTCCATAATGGAACATACATCGTCCAAGAACACTCCAACAAAAATCATCTAAGTCCACAAGCAGACGAAGAAAATAAATCCTTCAAGAGACGAAGAAGTAATTTCAACACAAATTTTTCTAAGTCTAAGGGGGAGAAATGTTGAAAACAAATATAACACACATATATATATGCTTGAAGATGCAAATTGTTCAAGAAAAAACCCCAAAACATACGGGGACCAAACAGAGTGTTCATCCAAAAAGCCCAGAACACACAGGGCATAAAAAAAAAAAAAAAAAACACTAAGTGATTATGCAGGAGGAGCATTATCACCACCCTCATTAGCTGCAGAAGGGTCCTCGCCTGAAGCCATAGAAGCCTGAGCTACCAGAGCAGCCTCGTCCGCTTCAATCTCTTTATCTACAGCTTCAAAATCCAGATCCTCTAGATTGACTCCTTGTTCGTGCTTGATCAAATATCTTCTCAACAATTCGAACCCCTTGAAGTACCACTAGAACAAGATAGTGTTGTATTCATCTGTCGTCTGGAAGGCGAGGACGGCCTTGGCCACTGCAGCTTTCATCCTCTAACTCGCTAACGCAAGGAGCTCGTCCCTTTGTTTTGTCTGCAACTTTGTAGCTTCAAGTTGCTCGGTCAAAACTTTGACTTGCTCCTTGGAAGTGTTATGGGCATCCATCGCTGCAATCAAATCCTTCCGCAATACAGATGCCTCGGCCTCTAAAGCTTCTACCTTCGAGGTGGCCATGACAACCTTCTCCTCGTTCGCCAAAAACTGTGAAGTAAGATGCATCGTCTCCCCCAGCACCTGGTGATAAAGACATATATATATATATATATATATAAAATAAAATAAAATAAAAAATTTACACAAAGGCAAGGAATGATTACCTGCACGAGCTTATGAATGTGCTGGTTCACCATCTCATGAGAAGGCACGAGAGAAAGCTCTTTTTTCTCTTCAGGAGTAAAAAATTCATTTGCCCGAGACACAGCAGCCTCGGCATCATCCAAAACGCTGAAACCCAACTTCTCCTTGCCTTTATGCCCCGTCTTCTGCCTTTTAAAAGCAGGGACCTCCTCCACAGAAAGGGCAAAAGAAGTTGTCCGCCCTTCATCCAGAGTGGGGGTGGACGAACCCCTCTCAGTCGTCTCCTTCTCTCTCTTTCCCTTTCCTTATCAGTGAACTTCAAAGTTTTTTGGCCAATACTTGAAAGGGGCTCATTTTTCTTCCCCTTGATTTTCGCGTACAGATCCTTGTTGAATTTGCTCGTCATTTCTACAGAAAAAAGTAAAAGAAAATCCCCAAGTTAGAATGGGTAAAAAAAAAAAATTACCCACAGCTACTCACGTTTTCACTGCTCGCGATCAAGTACTTGAAGGACGTAGAGTGAAGGCTCAGGTCCCAAACAATGACAGGCCAACGTATGTGGATCAATGAGCTCGTCGAAGTCGTCAATCGTCCTTGCGTATTTGATCGCCTCCTGAACTCTCGCCTTAAATTGGCTCTCAAGATCAGGGCGCTCCTTCACTGCACAACAAGGAAACCACTCAAGGTTATAAAGACGATCAAAGAAAACAGCCACGATGATAGAAGAAAGGAAGCATAAAAGGCGAACGCACCAAGACGAGGGGTCTCCCACCGGCGCAGCAACCTAGGGACATTTCCCCAAAAGTCATCTGACAAAGTTTCCCAACCATCTCCTGACACGAAGAAATATCTTGACTTCCAATAACGGAAGGACGAAGGGAGGTCGACTACGAGACGAGATCTCCTATCCCAGGGAACAAGCTCATAGTACCCTAACTCCCTAGACTCTTTTAGATGATAAAGATGGGTGAGCTCGTTCACGGTTATCATCTCTCCATCTGCTATGGTCGTCCAGATCACCATACAGCTTATAACAATTCTCCAAGAATTGGGCATAAGTTGCCCAGGAGCAATCTGCAGGTGATCTAGAAGCTCCATAATAAATGGATGGACGGGAAATCTTAGACCACACAAGAAGGCCGCCTCATAAAAGCAAACCTCTCCGTGGGCAAAGGCACAAGCCTTTTCACACTTCCTGGGAAGACGAACCCTAGTTTCCTTAAGGAATTGAAACCTATCCCTAAATTTACTAAAGACATCAACCTTCAAGTTACATTTTTCCTTGAGGGCATGGAAGGGACGAGGAATGATAGCAAAAGTAGAAGGAAGAGTTGATGGAGGAGGAGGCGCGGAGGTAGCTGTGTCCATCACAGCCCCGTCCACGGCCGTGCCAGAAGATGAACCCCTCTCATGACCACTCGATCTAACAGCAGAACCCATTTTTTCCGTCCTAAGGACCCCACGAATGGATTTAAACCAAGAAAACAACTGCTACAACAGTGGATACAGATCACTCAATGCTAAATCTAAACCACTCCCCCTACCACAAAATCACCAAGTTGTGGGTACCGGTCACCAGAAAACTCTAATAATCCCCCCAAGCGAGCAAAGAGAAAGGCAATAGAAGGAGAAGTATGCTTAAATTCAATATAATCCACCATTAAGAAAGGATATATGCATTTCGAAAAAGGAAAGTAGACAAAGAAATATGAAGCAGAAAAAGGAAAGGAGCAAAAAAGAAGGGATACGCACCTGAAAAAAGGAAGAAAATCGGAAATTGGAAGGGCGAGGCAGGAACAGCAGTAAACTCAGAAAAACTAGACACAAAGAGGATAAAAAGAAAAGCCCAGAGAAGCCAAATGGAAAGTAAAAATGACGAAATGAGGGAAAAATGAAAGTAAAAGTTAAAATTTGCCTTGGAAATCGCGAGAAACTGAAAAGGCACTTGCCAGAAACAATGTCTCCCCACCGGTTAGAACTGAACACGTGGCCACAATGTGTGCCATGCCTCCATAAGGCAGTTAATACGGAGAACACATCCCCAAGCGTTAAAAAAAAAAACCTTTCATATTCCCAGGACCGTCCAAATTATGGACGACCTTGGAATGAGGGGGGCAGCTGATAGGCTCGAAAAATATATATATAATCGTCCATCTCAAATGGACGATGTATAAGAACGACCTAACTGGCAGCACAGTACGAGGGTGATTGCCCGAACAACGACTTAACCGTCGTCTTTCAACCAAGACCAGCCGTTACAGAAATGACAATAAATTTCAATACCGTTGAAGGTGTATCTGTCAACTTAACACCCTGCACGAGCATTACAAACTCAAACAATTATGCTCTCATTATGGCAAAACCAACGGCTAGAAAAGTACTGAAATAACCTATATATATCCATAAACAAGATCCGAAAAAGGTATGAAAAACAGTCACATAAGATTCCATTCATCTAAGGTTTATTATTATCTTCCTTCGTTTCCAAGCTTTTCTAACTTTGCCATCGGAGGCCTTGTGGCTGGGACCACACCGGTGACTACATCTTTCATAATTTGTTGTGTTCCAGGGTCAATAACAGCTGCGGACGATCCCTCTCTAGACGAAAATCTCTACTGACGATCATAGCATCATCAATATTGATTTGCAATTCATGAAAAATTTAATGTAATATATATAACATGAGAAACTTACGGGGAAATAAGTGAATAGTGGTGGAGGAAGAGGCCGATGGGGTTCAAACAACAGATATTGGACGTCATAATGGATACCATTACAATGGAGTTATCACTTGTATTGTAAATTAAATCTATTAAAAGATATATTATTAATAGAAAATAAATATAACTAAAAAATTATAAGCAACCATAAAAGAAATAGAATTTAAATTATATGGAATTAGACTACCATGTTCCAAAGTAAATTCAAAATTACTAATGCACCTCTCAATTAAATAGAAATTGAACTAAAACAAACATGATAAATAAATATGAATTGAGCTAAAGTAGAAATCAAAAAGGAAACGAAAAATTTTACACCTCTCAGTATTTGCATAGCTTCAAATAAGAAAACTCTTTGTTAAGAAAGATAGAGTTAATTAGAATGTGACTATGTGAGAGTCTTTTGGGTGGTTAGAACGTGGAAGGATACTATAAGAGTTTTAGAAAAGAATGATAACAAAGATACTACAAATTTTATTACATAATACTTACAAACTGATGTGTCATTAATCATAATAAAGTCATTTAAAAAACTATTAATTAAATTGTTGAAATCTAGAAATCGCTTTTATTGACATGTCAATTTGTAAACATTTGTAGATAGAATTTGTAGTTGGTTTAACATTATTCTTTTTAAAAAGTTGAATTTACGACGTAAACAATAATAGTTATGGGTAAAATTTAGTACAAGCTAAGGGTAAAAATTAGTAAAAATTATGGGATATGAGTTTAGAGGAGAATGGAAAGACTAGTGAAAGGAATTGGTAATTGGGAGACCAAATGGTTGACATGCAAGGAAAGGGGGGTGTGGGGGGGGGGGGGGGGGGGGGGGAATCTTTGTCCATTGGGGGGTCATGTCTTTGAAAACAATGTTGGGTTATAATTTGACTCCAATAAATTAATTCAATTACCCAATTTGACTAATTAGGTCAAATTACGTGCAAATTATGGAGGCACACACAAATCACCAAATAAACTAAAGTGCAATAGAAAATAAACTTGACATGGTGATTTGTTGACAAATCGAGAAAACCTCTCATAAGGCAAAAATTCCACCAAGTGATTTTCAGAACACCACTCTCAAGAATCACTAATCAAGAATCAAACAATTACATGTATAAGGAATCTTACCACTACCTTGGACTATCCTGAAGTACTAACCTACAGTTGAATCTTCACTTCTATCCCCAATTGGACTTGATCTTGTAGAGACTTCTTCCATTGCACAGATCCCAATATGTGACTAACTTCCTAACAACTAATGTTTGTCATTGGATGCAAAGTTCTTCACATCAATACACATTGAAGATTTGGAAGCACTTGGTTACAAAACCTTAAGGCACATAAGAACGCAACGGCTTCTCCAAAAGTGTATAAGTTCTCTAATTGAGTCTCTGTATCTTGTGATGACTTTAAAATAAAGCATGTATACCCTGTAAGAGTTTAGTAGACGAAACCCTAGCAATCCAAGTCGTCATGAGCCAAAAATATGATCTGGGAATTCTGGATCTACGCAACTCGATAGATCAAGAGGTATTGAGACTAGTATCGAGGTCCTTCATTTATTCTTGATAGATGCTAGTATTGAGCTACTGTTGAAATTAGTGTCTAAGGGTGGCAATTCGTGTTTGCGTATTGAGTTCGTGTCGTGTCAACTTATGAGTGTCCGACTATATAGGTCAACACTAACCTGACGTGCTTATTAAAAGGGTCAAGATTCATCAACCCTAACACGACCCATTTATTAAATGGGTTAGTTGTGTCATCCTATTTATCAAATTTTATCAAAATGAAAAAGAAAATTATGAAAAACAAATAAATAAATATATTTAATATAAAATTCTGAACTAATGAGTAACTACATCACAAATAATCATTCAAAACTAAAGCATATCTCAATATCACAAATAATCAATCACATTATGTCAAAGAAAGTAAACCACAACAACTAGTAAGTTTATATACCTAGGGTTTGAAAGGTATATTAGTAAAATGTCATTTAACTAAATGGATCAGACAGATCAGACTGGTTCCATAGGTTGAACACTTACCCAACCCGTTTGTTAAACGGGTTAGTTGTGTCAACCCGAATATGACACGAACCCATTAAGCCTCAACCCATAACCTACTAATTTCGTGTTGTGTCGTGTCGGATTCGTGGGTTGTGTCCAATTTTGCCAACCCTACTAGTGTCGAGATTCATTTTTTAAGTTTTTCTTCACTTGTTTCTTGGTGTACTCTTCATATCTTCAATAATACCAATTGTTTAAGTCCTAAGACATACTTCATAATATTCTATGGACAATCATGGTAAATTGATGAAAATGTTATCGATAAAACATTTTTTGCAAAAGAAACTAAGCCTAAAAGTTATTAGTTATTTTTCATTTAAATAAATTATAATTTATGACATTCACTCCATGATAATTACTTTTTAGTTTTACGCCTAAAAACCAATTGGTTTTGGTGTACAGATTTGAACACCATATCTCTCATTTAATGACAAAATACTTTATTAGTTGAGTTAATTATAACTCATAGCATTCCCATAATTAGGGAATATAATACTAACGTCATTGAAAGTGATAACCATTTAGAGAATTTACATTAGGTGTGTCAAATGCTAAAAAATGCAAAAATATTTGGCATTTGGCTCACCAAACACCAAAGGCCTCTCCTCGCCAGATGTGCCAAAATCCAATTTTTTTGGGCAACATGCTACAGTACCATTCTACCGATAGAATAGTACTATAGCATGTTATAAAATTAAATAATGATTTTTTATTCTCTCTTTCTCTCTCATCTCTCCCCCCTCTCTTATTTTTTTTTTCTTTTCTCTCTTCTCTCACATAGTCACACAGACAAACCAGGTCTTTCTCTCTTCTCTCTTCTCTTTTTTCTCCTCTCTCTTCTAGGTTAAGATCGACCTTCTCTCTTTCCTCTTATGTTTTTCATCTCTCTCTTCTCTCACACTTATAGCAAACTTTTTTTTTTCCAGGGTTGAGATTTCTGTTTCCAGTGGTGGTGGGACTGAGATTGGTAGCTATTTGTTGTGGTGTCCCTCTCCTGCACACTGGCAGAGCCACCACTAGTGGCCACTAGCCTCTCTCTCTTCTATCAATTTCTCTTCTTTTCTTTTTTCTTTTCTTTTTTTCTTTTTTTGGTTCTTGTTTGTCTTATGGTGTTTGTGATTTGGTTTTGGGATGAGTTTTGTGGTGGTTTTGGTGTCTCAGACGATGGTTTCTGATGGTAGTGGTGGAGGGTTGTGCTGTTGTGGGGGTGACGATTGGTGGTGATGGGATGTGGGGGTGATGGATGATGGTACTTGGATTGGTTTGGTTTTTGTTTTTGTTAATTATAGCAAAGATTTAAAAAAAAAAATTTATTTTAATATGGTGTAATGATAAAATAGAACATGTGATGTATAACGTATTATTAAATGATATGCTAAAATTGATAAAGTAAGTTTTGGTGTGGTAAAATGGCATTTGGGTATTACAAGCTTGTACCTTGGTATAGGAAAGCCAGACTTATTGTTAACCTCCCTTCGTCATTCCGTCACTGGGAATCCAAATACCTTTTCATGTCTGGTGACGGTTGGGAAACTCTTTTAGACGACTTTTGGGGTGATGTTCCTAGATTGCAGCGTAGGTGGGGGATCCCTAAGCTTGGTGCATCGTCTTCTGCGAACCATTTTTTATGAAAGATTTCTTTTTATATCGTCTAGTCTCAAATTGAACTCTCTTCTCTTCTCTTTTTTGTAACTGAAGTTCATCCAAAGTTGAAGAGCAGGTACAAAGGACACGTCAAGGAGGCTTTGGACTACACAAAGACCATCGAGGATTTTGACAAATTGATCAATCCTCAGACCTTAGCTCGTCATTTCCTAGGTCCTAAACCTTCCCATTTCATTCTTCGTGCTATAGCTAGAGAAGAGAAAACTAAGTTTCTTATGAGGACATATTCATATTTGTGTTAGCTTGTGCTGATTTTTCCTTTATGGTGTTCGTTATAGAGATGATGACCAAATTCAACTAGGAAATGTATGGCAGGCTGAGGGCTATGAAGAACGAGCCACTATCCAACATAGGCTAGAAGAGGCCCAGGGTGATGAAAGAGGTTGTCGAGACAACTGCATCCACTTCGATTGCTTCTGAGCCCAAGGTGGCTTTTCCTACTGTTTTTATTGAGGAGATCACTCCTTGCCCAAAGAGAACGCGTGGCAGTGATAAGGGAAAGAGCAAGGCTGACTCTAGTGTCTGGGATGATGCAGCAACTGCCTTGGGGAGAGCCCACAACGTCATTACCCCTGACGAGTTAAAGAGTTTATCTACTATTCCTTCTCATGAGTTAGTGAATCATCACATTCACAAGCTCGTCCAGGTACTCTTTGGTCCAAACTCATTTCTATTGAAGTTTGCATTGCATTTTCTTTGTTTCCTTTTTTTAAAGGTGATTCTTACCTTGTTCCTGTTTTACCAGGTTTTGGGAGAAACAATTCACATTACCACCGAGTACCTGACCAATGAAGAAAAGGTCGTCATGGCCAGTTCCAAGGTGGATGCTCTAGAGCTTGAAAACTCTAAGCTGAGGAAAGAGTTGATAACAGCCATGGACAATGGGAACTAGATGAAGGAGCAGATTAAGCCTTGACTGACGATCTCAGGGTGGAGAAGCTACTGACGAAGCAGAAGGACGAGCAACTTCAGGCAGCCAACTGTGAGGTTTCCGGGGCCGGGGATAATGTTGTGTAGGCCTTTCAGCTTACTAACGAGTACAATGGCATTCTACTTAGTTGGTACTTCAAGGGCTTTGAGTTGCTGAGGAGGTGCTTGACAAAGCACAAACTCGGAGTACACCTGGAAGGCTTGGATTTTGAAGCTATGGATAAGGAGATGGAAGCCAATGAGGCCAATGCTGTTGAGGGGGTTGCACCTGAGGTTGTTGGTGATGAGGGTGCGGTTGCTGGAGATGACCCTGTCGTTTGAACTTTATATACATGCTTTTTTTTTCTTTTTTTTTTAGGTGTGTAGACATCTCATTTTGTACCCGGTTAATAAACTTTAGTCCCTAGTCCCAATGATGAGCTTGACATATCTGCGAAAGTTAATTGAAATTATTTTGATAGTTTGGAAGTAATCACAACTCAAAAGTGCTTAAATCGCTTGTTGAAAAGTGACCTTTACTCACTATTTTGGACAAAACTTTTGATCCACAAATAATCTTTTAGTAAGGTTTGTCTCATTGGAAAGTAGACATCCCGGGCTTTAATTTGAATACAAATTTTACCTAATGTGAGCTTAAATTGAGTGAGTTACGACTGTTTGAAATTGGGCCAACTAGGCAGTCCAATTTTCTGGGTTTTAAAACTTCATTTTAAGGGCCCAGAGCATAATGTTTTGATGTGGGCCAGCCCATGGACCCTTGAGAACGTCCAAGGATCATTAAAAAGTCTAAAAACCCTAATTTTAACTTATAAATACTCATCTTATACCTCCAATCAAAACCCTAGTTAGAGAGAGCCATTTTTTACCCTCATCTTCTCTAAAGCCCTAATTCTCTTTTATGATTTGTGTTTTATTGTTCTTAGTTAATTTATATGTTATTCATGCTTAGAAATATGTTTTGTTTTGTTTGATTTTATTTTGTTTTGTCTCATCATGTTTTGATTGGAAAGTTGATATGATTTGTTATATTGATGAATATGTTTTGATATGTTAAGTGATGTTCTTATTTGTTGTTAGATCCAACGCATGTTTAGGAATAGATTTTGTTTTATTTATCTTTGATATCTTTGTTGTTAGTTTAGGTTGTTTAGTTTTATATTAGAATCAAGTTAGGTTTGGTTTGATTGTTATTTTGTTGCTTGCTTTAAAAATGTGTTTCTAGGCATGTATGCATGGGATATCTTTTTTTTTTTTTTTAAAGACTAGCGCTTGGTGCACTGTTCATGGGACATGAACAGTGCACGAAGGCATATGAACAGTAAAAAAAAGAGTGAACAATAATTTTTCACACATTTAAAAATTATTTTATTACAGTGTTTTCAGTTTTCAGTTTTCAATTTTCAATAAAATAAGTTGTATCCAAACGGACCCTAAGTCTCGTTGAGTTTAATTTTCACATGTTTAGGCCTAGTGTTAGTAGAATAACATGTTTCTCATGCTTTGATTGTTGAATTCATAATTAGGGTTTATATCTTGTTTGAATCACATGAACATGCATTGATGCATATGTGCTGTGGTGCTATGAGGTAAGTGAGGTAAGTCATGTATAATTACATGAACATGCATTTGATTGGGATGATGAGCATGATATGGTTTATGAACATGATGAATATGCTTGGTTAATACAATCATGCTATGCTTGGATGTTTGGGATATGCTTAATGTTAATGCCTTGTTAATGTTACCGTATTGTGATATGTTTGCTGCCTTGGATGAGATGAGATAGATATATGCTTAGGTTGTGATATACCATGATAGATGAGTGATTAGATTTTGGGATGATTGATGTTATGTTGATTGTTAGATGTATGCTAGCGTTTGTGTGAGTATAGATGCAATGTTGAATGTACCTTTCATAAGGTTAAGACATAAAACACAATGAGAGGAAGCCAACCGTAGGATTAGGCAGTTTTGAGTGCCTAACACCTTCTTAAGATCGTACCTTAACTCCAAACCCATATTTCTGGTAGTAAGATCAATGGTCCTTCCTTGAGAGGACGATATATATGGTTCCTAGGCTATTGCAAAAACTAGGTGACGACTCCAAAAAGAAACGACCCCTTGCGTCCACAGGGTGCCCTATCTGTTTTGGGGCTTATGTTTTCTTTGTCTTGAACACTGCTTCTCGTATGCTTGGACAACTACTTTAAAACAATATCATGGTATGCTTTGCTATCTAGTTTATGTGTCTAAATTTTATTTTTGCTTACTTGGCTCATGTGGGCCATATTTGGTCATTGCTCAGTATGAACCTTTTTCTTAGGATAACCTGATTTCATCATAAACTGATGCTTTGTTAAACATTTCAACTCATCGAACAACTGGTGCTTACCTTGATCAACACACATCGGTTAAGGGCTGTTGTCGACGATGTTGTTATGTACTTGGTTGAGGATTTTTTTTTTTTTTAATTCCAGGTCATGTGATTTATGTTCGTCTAGGGATCTTTATCACTGGCTTTGTCATGTGATTTATATCCGTTGGTAGACTTATATCACTGCCTTGTCATGTGATTTATATCCACTGGCAAATTTATATCACTATCCTCGTCATGTGATTTCTATCCGTTGGCAGATTTATATCATTGGCCTTGTCATGTGATTTATATCCGTTGGAGGATTTATATTAGTTGGCGGATTTATATCATTGGCCTCATCATGTGATTTATATCCATTGGTGGATTTATATCACAGGCCTAGGGGTTCGTCATTTGCTACTATGTGGAGATTAAGAGTAAATAATTTCTTTATTGAACTGCTTTAAAGCATAAACAAAAGGTTGTCATTGATTACAAGAAACTTAATCCCTATTGATGATACCTCTTGAGGTGTTCAATGTTCCATGGATGAGGCAGTTTATTGCCATCCATGGATTCCAAATGGTAGCTCCTTTGTCACAAATAATGGGCGATTTTGTAGGGGCCTTCCTAGGTTGGCCCTAACTTCCTATGGGTTGGATCCTTTGTTGCTGGTGTGACCTTTTGTAAGACAAGGTCTCCTATGTTGAATCTCTTGAGCTTCACTCCCTGGTCGTAGTACCCAACCATCTTCTGTTGATATCTTGCCATTCTTTGGGATGATTCATCTCTTACTTCGTCTAGGCAGTCTAGGTTTGTCCTTAGCTGGCCATCATTAACATATTCGTTGAAAAACTCTCTTCTTATGTTGGTGTCTTCAACATGGATTACTGCTTCAATGCCGTAGGTAAGGTTGAATGGTGTCTCTCCTGTTGGGGTTTTGGCCATGGTTCGGTATGCCCACAAGACGCTTGGTAATTCCTCAGACCATGTACCCTTTATCCCTTCTAGTCGAACTTTGATGGATTTAAGCAAGGTTTGATTGGTTACTTCCATTTGTCCATTGGCTTGAAGGTGTCTAGGTAACAAGAACTAGTTTCTGATTTTAAGCCCTAAGCAAAAAGATCTAAAGCCTTGGCTGTCGAACTGACGGCCATTGTCTAAGATGATTGTCCTTGGTATGCCGAACCTACAAATTATATCCTTCCACACAAAATTTTGTATCTTTGCTTCTTTGATGGTTGCTAAAGCTTCTGCTTCTACCCATTTTGTGAAATAATTAATTGCTACAAGTAAAAATTTTACTTGTTTTTTACGTTAGGGCAAGAGGCCTACTATGTCAATCCCCCATTATACAAATGGCCATGGTGAGTTTATGGTCGTCATTTTCTCCCTTGGCATCTGTTGGACGTTTCCATACCTTTAGCATTTGTCACATTTCTTGATGAAGTCTTTTGCTTCTTTTTGCATCATCGGCTAGAAATAACCTGCTCTAGTGATCTTTGATACTAGAGACAATGCCCCCAAATGATCTCCACACACACATTCATGAACCTCTTCTAGGATATACTTTGCTTCGTCCTACTCGATGCACTTGAGGTAGGGGAGGGAGAGCCTCCTTTTGTAAAGTACATTGTTCAAGAGGGTGAATTTGGTAGCTCGCTTCTTGATCTTCCTTGCCTCTTTTAGATCCGGCGGCAATTGTCTGTCCTTGAGGTAAGACCTGATGGGGGTTGTCTAGCTCATGTTACCTTGTATTGAGAACGTGTGGAATTCTTTGATGCTGGGGAACTTCTGTACTTCCAGCATCAGTCCTAGGGGATTTGTCCCGATTTCTAATGACGCATGTCGTGCCACTTCGTCTAGTTCTCAGTTCAGGTCACGTGGGACTTGCATGAATTGCATTCGTTCTAACTCTCCAATCAATTGGTTCATTAGCTTTTGGTATCTTTTCATTCTTTGTTTGTTCGCTTCTTAATCTCATTTAATCTGTCATATGGAAGACTGTGCCAGCTTATTGAACCATACCCATGCTGCTCCCTTTAGTGTTGTTGAGAAGGATTGGCATACTATCTCTTCCGAGGTTTGTTGTAGGCTTAAGGTCATCTTGAAGGTGGTTATGTGATCCAACGGGTCTTTCAATCCGTCATATGACTCAAGTTGCAGGAGATAGAACATTAGTGGCAAGGGGCACTCTAGGACCTTCAACGTGAACGGTGAGTCAGTCCTTTTTACCATCCCATCCAAGTTTTTTGCCATTTTCCCCTTTATAGCATCTTTAAGCTCATCCATTTCCCTCATTATGCTCCTTAGGAGGTCGTTGCTAGTTTCATCAAACCGTTCGGTTCTTTTTAAGCCATCTCTTCCCCAGCTACCTTTCGGGTCTTGAGCTTCATCTTCATTCTTGTTGTTCTCGACCCTCCTTGGCGAACAGTTTTCTTCCTGTTGCAATCGTTATCTCATTTCTTGGCTTTGATATGTGAGTTCTTCCACACTGGCCATAAGGGCTTGGATCTGCAAGGCTAGGGTGGCTGACTCTGGTTATGCACTGGATTCCATCTAGACGCTAACAATGGTAGGGCAACATCTTTTGACCTTAAGGTTAGAAAGAAGTTCCCCATAGATAGCGCCAAATTGATGAAGCTAAGTTTGTCAGTCATTGTGATCGTCCAAACAGAATCGTGTGTTCCTATAAGAAATAAGGAGTGAGTCGAATAGGTGATCGGCATGGTGCCAGCCAATAAACCTCCGATAACAAAGTTAGATAATTGGAGAAAATGGTATCTAAATATCTGGAATGATATATTTGTTTTTTTGTGTACCTTTGCTCTAGGTTTGACCTCCTTTATATATGTTTTTACCTTTCTAGCCGTTGGAGGCCTTCAATAGTTGCTTAATTGCTTGTTTGAGTAACGTATTTGGTGATTAATGCAGTGTTTATGGGGACTTTTGAGCTGTTATGCCTCTTGCTTCGTCTAACCGTAACAGCTCTTGCATTGAATGCCTTCTTTATGCGTTTTGGTCGTCCATTACCGTGTTTGGACGAGGAAGATTTCCTGACTTGTCAGATATAGCTAGAGATTTTTGATTTTCTTAATTTTTTGCAGAGATATAATAAAAAAAAATACAATTTAAAGGAGAATTTGCTAGAATTTAGATTTAATAAAAAGATATAAGGAAGGTTTCCCTTCAAACTAGTAACTTTGTCCTTTTGTAATTTACATATTTTTTAAAAATTCAATTATTATAAGTAGGGGAGGGGATTGATTGAAATTAAACGGATTCTTGACTGCTTGAGTTGAAATAGTTGGAAGATCGTTGGTGATGCAACTGTTGAGTCACTGATATGATTCTCCCGGTAAACGGTTTGTGCAACCGTGATTATTGGTTCACTGTGCAAATAGCCAAGCAACATTAATTCAACTGTCCCACCAATAATCTACATTTACAATTTTGCATTTAAAACTAAAAGTAACATCTTTCAATCTAATAAGAAGGTTGTCTCCCACCGACAACCATCCTCGTATGCTTTTGTTGTTAATGTTAATCACTTTTATGGTTCCAGATCTATCTTTCTCTTTTCCATTTGCCCTTCGTTTACTTGTTCAAATACCCACATAGTCAATCTTCAGTTTTCCACTTCTTAAGCCTCCACATATAAAACAATGAGTTGGAGAGGCATCTCTCTCTCTGTTCTTGTTATTTTTGTTGTTTTATGCAGTGCTAAAATAGCACATGCACATGCACATGCCAGTATGAATCTCAGAAACAGCAGCAGCAGCAGCGATACCGATACCCATCAAAATTACACTCAGTTCCTTCTTACAAATGGCGTTGCTCGTACGCCCCCAATGGGGTATTGGGATACTTTCTAACACCTGCCCTTTTGCTTAAATTAAATTTGAGTTATTAGATATTATTGGTTTGTTTTAATTAATTTTCTTTTGACTACTGTAGTTGGAACAGCTGGAATCATTTTCAATGCAACATAGATGAATGGACTATGAAGACTACTGGTACCATTTTCGATGCTTATTGATTTTTTTTTGGGTTTAGTTTTAATTTGAACTTTGTTATTATTATTAAATAATAATGGTTTTTCAGTTACTTTAGTACAATCATCTTTTATTAATTTAAAAAGACCCTTGGCCCTTCATCTAATGAAAAGATGGCCTAGTAATTTTTTTTTTCTTTACAATAAACTTAATACTTTTTTTTTTCTTCTATGATTTTATTATATTCAATGCAAATGGAGATCCACTTTCGTAGATTGACTTTTACTTTTTGTAGTGACACTCTTTGTTCAAAGTATTGTCGTGTTTTTCATTATTCTAACATTCTCTATCAATTAAGGTCAGTTACATCAATATACTATTGCCTAAACATATTTCTTCAAGGGAGGTTTTAGCTTTCATATAATGCTTGTGCACACAGGAATCATCCTAGGGTGCCAAACCATCCCCAGTGAATGATCGCGTCCTGCGCGGGACATAGGAGGACCCAATCCTTTCTCATAGAGTATTTTCTTGAAGACCTCAAACTAGTTTTACCTAGCTAAAGAAAGCAAAGGAACTTCCTAATTAGGTTCCTCACAAATGACCAAGTCACCAAGACCAACATCAATGTGATTTAGAGAATAGACCAATTGAACATTCCAACTGCCTTTGAAAATGGAAAGTCAAATCAACTATAGTCATTGCAGGAAAAAAAAATGTATATATTATATGTTTCCGTTATATGCAAAATCACACATACAGGGTTGGCCCCACCTACCTATGGAAACCATACGCTGTGAGTGTGATGCTGTATGTAGCCGCGGAAACACTATATACCTTCTCGTCATTGCAGCTGCTGTCCAAGGCTCCAATCACAACATTTAATCTTATACGGCACAAACTTGATCTAATATATCATTGCTGAATGTACACTTCTAATGACTAATGATCACTATTTCCATGAAACTATTCAGAGTTTCTAGGTTCTAGCCTTCTCAAGGATTGTTTTATTTAATCTTTGCTATTCCTTTTGGTTACTGAGAACAGCAGATGCTCTTATTTCAACCGGTTTGGCGGCACTGGGGTACAAATATATAAATATTGGTATGCATCCTCAAATCTATTTCTTTAGTACTTGCAACAAATTTTGAATTTTTATGTTATCCTGCAAAAGTGGTAAATTTCTGCATTAGATACGACATTTTTTTTAAGAATGTGGAATAAATTCTTACCCATCTAGCAACTAGAGACAGGGTGTTTTCCTTTTTCTTTTACTTTGTTGTTCATATTATTTAATTTTTAATCCGTCTTGCTACTCTGGTGAAAATTAACATAAATAGATTTGGACCATTTTGTCATATTGACTCGCACATTTCTAACGGTTGATGGCAGATGATTGCTGGGCAGAAGGGAAGAGAGACTGGAGGGGTAATTTAAGGGAAAAACCTTCTACTTTTCCTTCTGGAATCAAGGCCCTTGCAGACTATGTTCATGCAAAAGGATTAAAACTTGGCATATATTCTGATGCTGGGTAGATTTTTTTCAATTATTTTGATTAGAGTAATGCTAGTGATACTACAAATTTTAATAATTGATTACTAAGTAATTCAACTTGGCATATATGCCGACTTTTAATCTCAAAATAATTCAATCTTAGACAGTTATTTAGAGTCTTAAAAGTAATTGATTACTTTTTTGATTACTGAGTAATTGAGACAGTTACTAATCAAAGTAATCAATTACTAAGTTGTTAAATGTCAGAGTCTACAATCAGTTATACCACAATCAGAGTCTTAGACAGTTATTTACTAAGTTGTTAAAGTGGTACAAATCACATTAATTTCCACGTTAGTTTGTAACCCCTTCTCAGTAAAATTGGTAGTAACTCTTATATTTTCCTTTTGACTATATATAATGACTTTCATTTTTTTTTTCCATCTTTTTATCTCCTTAGTTACAAAACCTGCAGCAAGACAATGCCCGGTTCTCTTGGGCATGAAGATATAGATGCAAGAACCTTTGCTGAATGGGTTAGTTTCCTCTAGTCTGTTACTACATAATTAGGAAATAGTGATGGTGATTGGTTTATGGGGCATTTAATTGTAGGGAATTGATTACTTGAAGTATGATAACTGCTACCATGATGGTTCTAAGCCTCTAGAGAGGTATTATCTTTTGAAGCTTTGTATATTCTATAATTGCTATAATGCTGAAAGGTAGCTCTATACTAGTGAGAGCCTGTGTTTTAGAATATATCTTCCTCTGTGACAGATTTGCTAGGATGAGTTATGCATTGCAGAAGGTTGCCAGGCCAATCCTTTACGCTATATGTGAATGGTAAGACAATTGTATTTAATTTGTTGGACCATTAATATCACAAATTCTTTTAGGGGGTGAGTATCTGCATGCTCTGGCATGTTTTAGTTAGCATATCTACAATCTGCATCATATTTCAAGGAAGTATAATTGTTTGAGTCTTACATTAGGCTTTGAAAACTAGAAGTAACTTGTTGGTCTCTTGTTTGGATGTTCCTTCCTAGCCTCTCGGGATGTAAATTATAATTGGTGCTTCAGAAGACAGGGAAGTTACTTGGATAATTTTTTTGCAAGGCATGTAACTTGTTGTAGAGTGATTGCTTTATTTTTTTTTTAGTGATGATCTAGGGAATGACCTAGGACAGGTCTTGGTAAGCTTTAGGATTAAGGGACCCCTAAAAGCATGCTTTGAGCTATGCTGTGTATATGAAGGTGAAAAACCTAATATACCAAAAAATGAAAACTACAAGTCAAGGCTCTAGATTAGGTGGGACTGGAACATAGTACATGGAATGAGTTTAGTAAAAGTAGAAGCATAGATGAAGGGCCGGTAAAACTTGATGGCCAAGAGATACTGAAGAACGATATCTGTTGATATCTTGGATCAATTATTCATAAAGAAGGAGAGATTAAGTAGGATGTGAATCATAGGATAAGAGTAAGGTGGATGAAGTGGAGAAGTGCATAAAGAGTATTGTGTAATCATATAATACCAATTAAGTTAAAGTCATATACAAGATCGTAATAAGGCTAACCATACTCTATGGTACTGAATATTGAGTTATTAAGATGAATGTGATTGTTAGGATGGATAAGTGGGCATATATGGAAAGATAAGATTTGAATTGTAGAAATGTGCTTAAAGATAGTAGTGACTCTTATTGATAAAAAGATGAGGGAGAGTTGCTTAAGATTTTTTGGTTATATTCAAAGGAGAACAATTAATCCACCTGTGAGAAAGTGTGAACTTATTCAAGTTGAAGAAATGAAAGAAAAGGTAGAGGACAACAAAAAATGACATTACTAGAAGCAGTCTAAAATGATATGTTAATCAAAAAAGTAACTGAGAGTATGACTTTGAATAGAATAGAACTGCGGAAAGAAAGCATGTGGCTGGCCTTGACTAATTTGTTGAGGATCCTTAGCAGACCCCAAAAAATTTGGGACTAAGGTTTGATTGTGGTTTGTTATTGTATAACATACACTTTTCTAGAAACTTTTGAATGTTATCTTATAGATTTTGACAGGAAAATATTCTCATAGGGGAGAAGAGAATCCAGCAAAATGGGCCAGTCGGTATGGTAATGCTTGGAGAACTACAACGGACATAAAAGACATTTGGGAAAGGTCAAATTCTCATTCCTTTTGCTTCCATGTTTTTTTTTGAACTGGCTCTGATTTTGGAGGTCAGTCTGACATTAGAAATTGAGTAAGTTCTTTAATCTTTGTACATCTCTTTTCAGTATCACATCAATAGCAGATGAAAACAACATTTGGGGAAGATATGCTGGACCTGGCAGGTGGAATGGTAATTGCCAAAATTTCAATATTAGCCTGAGTAAAGATTGTCATCTTTCTGTTTTTGTGTCAACAGCTATAGCTCTGATACAAATTATGTTCACAAAGAAAACTAGACAATATCCATTGACATTTCATTTACTGATCTTTGGGCCAATTTCACTAAACTATTTCCAATGCTGATTGTTATAGATCCTGACATGTTGGAAGTGGGCAATGGAGGCATGAGTTTGGAGGAGTATCGATCTCATTTTAGCATTTGGGCTATAATGAAAGTTAGTCCAGAATTGATGCCTGTATTGTGTAACATCTCTATGACTTTCATGTTGTGATAAATGGAAATCCTTATTCTGGCAGGCCCCTTTACTTATCGGATGTGACATCCGATCTGCAAGCAGAGAAACTCTAAGGATTCTTGGAAACAAGGAGGTGATTGATGTTAATCAGGATCCACTAGGAGTGCAAGCAAGAAAAATACGATCGCAAGCAGGTCTAGAGGTATATAACCTGTTGTTTTTCTTCGTTTTTGCAAATAAACATATAACATTGCAACCATAACTTATATCCCTCAACCTTGGGCCTAGGCTCACGTGGTAAAGGAGTGGGGTAGTGTTGGCATAGGTTTTAAGTTCAAATCCTACATATTCAAAAAAGAAAAAGAATGCACAATGATAAGGCTTTGTGAATTAGCCATCTTAACTTAAAAATCATTGTGCAAATTGTTATATCCTGCCTAAGTTGCTCTAGTTCATCTAGATGATTTATCACAGACACGGTTTAAGAAGAGTTTGTCTATGTTTCTCATCAATGTGATGCAGGTTTGGGCAGGGCCATTATCATCGAGAAGAGTGGTGATAGTATTATGGAATAGAAGCAAGTATAGGGCTCCCATATCAGTGGGATGGAGGGAGGTTGGACTCTCTCCATCTAATCCTGTTAGTGTTCGAGACTTATGGGCGGTATGATATACTTCATTTTTCCTTTTTTCAGTTTTTTTGGTTCCTTTTTCATGCATGGATACTTAAACTTCACGTAGGCAGATTTATGTTGTTTGGATTCCATGGATGTAGTTGCTTTTGAACTTTCATTCAACATGACTGTTAAAGTGGTGGAACCACATAGCTTCACCACTTTCAGTCAACTGTGTCCTCATGAGAAGGTTCAGGCCATTTTTTTGTTTTTTGTTTTTGTTTTGTTATTGTCATTGTTGGTAGGAAGTGAAAAGGTTTGGCTTAAGTTGCATATTGTTTGGCCTTGGCCCTCCTCTAACATAGTTTTTGTGGGAAAAATAGAATAGAATGCATTATTAATATAGGATCTTCAACTTGGTCGTGGATTTAAACTCTTCAGTTGTCAAAATGGTAACACATAGAATGCTTCTATGTAAGTCAAAGATATATGTATTTTTTGTCACTTTAACTGTATTTTTTGCAAGAAAACTTACCACCAGTTTTCTTTCAGCACTCATTCATTTCCAAGAGTATACGCTCTCGATTGACTGCACATGTTGCTCCTCATGCTTGCAAAATGTATATCCTAACTTCAATCTAAAAGGCCGAGGGGCTCTTCACTCCATAATAGTGAGTGAAAACAATGTTCCCTTCCGAAGGCTGCTTAATGAGGTGAGGATATTTATTGGTAATACTCAATATATGTTAAAGTGAAACTAATTTTGGTCCGAAGGATATTTTGTGCTTCTTTGCCTATTCCCTTTCTATTTTGCTTACACTTGATCTCTACTTGAAATATATTGAAAGTTCAATATGGGTACGAAACACCCTTGAACGTTTAGACCCCAAATTACAAAAATACCAATTCAAGCTTTATATCAAACAATTAATGTGCGGAACATGATAATAAGCTTATAACAGAATTGATAAACAATCTAAGCCAAATATAAACACATCCACAGCAGTAAATATAAGGCAAAGATAAAGGGAAGAAAGATGCAAACACACGGACAACACACGATGTGTTATCGAAGAGGAAACCGAAGTTCTCGGCGTAAAACCTCCCCGCCGCCCTTCAAGCGGTGATAAAATCCACTAAAGAATATAGTTGGGATACATGAACAGCAGAAGACCCTCCAAGCCTAATCTACCCAGGTACCTAAACCCTCCAAGTTTCTTGCTCCAACGAGGTTACGCCGAACCTATTTCTTCTTTAACTTCCCGGATTCCGCTACTTGACCATAGCATCAACCAATGTATATTGGTTCCTTCCAAACTGCTTCCCTTAGCACCAAATAAACCTTCTCACAGACGTGGGTGTGGTGAGATAAGAATTTGGTAAAAGACCTCTCAAGAGTATGACAATGGAGAGGAAGATAGTAGAGGAATTTGTAGAGTTTCTTAGATGAAGATTGGGGATGAGACAATCTTGTTTTTCTCTAGGGTTTTCTCTCACAAAATTCTCCCTGGAAGCTCTCTCAATTTGGTGGGTATAAGGGTCTATATATAGTGAGGTGAGATGAGAATACGAAGAGACAGTTTTTTGCCAAATAAGGTAAATTGGCGGCTTGGTCTCGCGGCTTGTCCAAGTTGCGAAATCAAGTCGCGACGTAACGGCCTGGATAGCCTGGGACTTTTGTCCTGTAGTGCGACAGCTGGTGCGACCCTTCAGCTTCCCTGCATGCATCTCAAGTGCCTGAAGTTGGCGACTTGCAGCCGCGAGCCACCCGCGAGTCCTAGCCGCGAAACTCTGCTTCTTTGCACATCCTTGAACTTTTCTTCACATCTTCTCACACACACTACCCTTACAATAATCCCACCTAAATACAGGGTTACTAAGTACTTAAATTACAAGCAAATTGGTACGGAATAAAGCCAACAAGATGGTTGATAAATTTCAACCTTACATATATAACAAATTTGAGTGGGATGGACGGGGTTAAAAATTTGAAATTTTAATGAGAACATCTGAACATTGAATATAAAATGTGAGGAAATTAAAAAGGAAAGTAAGTCTATTTATAAGGAAATTCAAGATGGATGATTACATGAAGGCTGGATCAATATTAACCAAACGACTATTCTATAAATATATATATATAACCAAACAACTAAATCAAATTAACCAGATAGGCTGGTGTTCCAGTGTTTGCAGTAAGGGTAGGGGACTATTTCAAGATCTAAAATATAATTGCAAATCAATTACTGGCAACTAAAAGTCTAAAAAAACTTACCTCCTACCAAACATATCCAATTATTCCAGGACTCCTGGCGAGGTTCAAATCTTCGTTGAATCAACCACAGGAACTGCTGTTGTTAGCGCAAAACTTAGATACTGGCATGCATGTGTCATTTGCAGTGTCTAATGGTATATTTGGAATGGAGGGAGAGGAGAGGGAAGGAGTGGGGAGGTGGCTGGAATATTCAAACATAGGGTTAGGTTCTCCAATTAAATTCAACCGTGTGACTATATTGACAATTGCAGCTCAAATGATATTATCTTCTCCTTATGACAATAAATTTAATGTGGTTTATTGGTTGATGTAGTCACATGGCTGAAGTTAATTGGGGAAACTAAATTCAGTTAGGAATTTACCCTAATTTCTAGAACTTATGAGATTGCGAAAAATAGAGAAGAAATTGTGCAAAAGATCATTACACCTGTATCAATATAAAATCCATGTTTGCAAGCATCAATAGACTGAACACCATTATGCTCCTAACAAAGCTTGCATTGCTTAAATTTGGTTTCTTGATTCAGGAAGCCAAATATATATATATATTTGGCTTCCTGAATCAAGAAACCAAATTTAAGCAATGCAAGCTTATATATATATATATATATATTCTGTTTCTGTCATAGTCTTTCATTTCCCATATATATAGAGATTCTCTCATATCAAGCAAGCAAGAGTACCAGTGTGCAAGTAAAGAGGATGGGGAGGAAGGTATTGGAGTGTATGTAAAGTGAATCATCCGGTGCACCTTTCCATGTACTTATACCCATAACATATGGAGGAATTGAAGAGATCTCTTTGCCCTCAAACATTAGACCTGAGCTGCATGTTTGAACTTGTGTAGCTTGATCCTTTATGGGAACTAAACAAGAACCCTTTATTTATTTATTTATATTTTTTTATAGTAGCATGGTTGTCAAAATCGCGATTTAGATCGTAGGATCACACGATTTTATGATCCTACCTCACCAAAACATTTAGGATCGCACTAGGATTGTAAAAATGGTAGGGTCGTACGTAGGATTGTAGGGAATCCTATCGATCCTACCAAAAACATAAATTTTTGGTTTATTTATTTATTATTTTTATTTATTATTTATTATTTTTTTTATGGGATAAATTTTTTGTTTAGATGAAAGTTTAAGGGTTTTTATTTTTTTAAGTTGTGATGGTATGACCTTTTATTTTTTATTTTATAAAATTATGTTAACCTAAGTAAATGTTTTCTAGTTTCTAGTTTACTTGTAATCAAAATAAAGGAATGCTTCATCATTTCTAAATGAAGAATTTGATGTTGGCTTTGCTGCCTTTTAAGCTATAATGTTGTTAAATTTATTTGATCAATATACTAATTTGTGTTATAATATTACTATAATATTTTTTTTTTAATAATTTTATCAATTATGCTTGTATCTTATATTGATTGATTAATTTTTTTGAGCATGCTCTTTAATTGTTGCTTAGTGGTATAACTTGAATAGTTGAGTGTGAAATTGTATCTTGATGTCTTTTACAGCTCTAGTATACAAATATATAATGTCTAGCACAGTTTGGTCACATAGCAATTGATGTGCAGCACATTGCCTCCCAATCTTTCATTGATTTTAATTTTTCTCATGTAAGCAGGCTTTGTAATAATTTAGCACATTCACTTGCACGGAGAGCTATTTGTTCTTCCCATATGGTAATTTGGATGGAGGATGTTCTACCAGACGTTGTTCTTGTTCTTCAAGCTGAACTCAATAGCCTCCTTTAACAATAATATGCACTCTCTTTCTTCTCAATAATTAAGGTTGATGGTTTTTATTTTATTTTATTGTGTTTTGGTCTTTTGTGTGTGTGTGTGTGTGTGTGTGTGTTTTTTTTTTTTTAATTTCCCATCACAAAGTCTAATTTCTTCTTTTTATAGCTTTAATTGAATTTTGGTTTGAGTTAATGCCTAGTTTTTTTTTTTTTTTTTTTTTTTTTTTTTTTTTTGGAAAGAGGAATTTGAGTCTATATTAAAGCACAATCTACATGGCTATGAATATAATATGCCTGCCAATTGTTTGAGTAATAAATTATTACAAAGTCCATCTTTCATTCCTTTCGTTTTGTTATAAGTTTGGTTAAGATAACATTGTAATTTTATGATGTGTTATAATCATTATGATAATCTCCTTATTCCTTAAGATATGAGAAATTTGAATAATAAATTTGAAACTTATAAAGTTTAATTGTATATTATACAAATATAACACACTACAACAGAAGTTAGAAGAATATGATTTACCTTTAAAAAAAATATGTTAATCAAACATAAAAAAAATATAATATAATGATATATTTGTAGAAATATTTTTGAAAAAAATATAAAATATTTGAAGTAATTATTACTTTTTATATATTATATCTAATTACATAATATTTATATATTTTCACACATCGCTTGAGTTTACTGCTAATATATATATATATAAAGGTAGAGACCATAAAGAGGGGAAGGTATTTCCTATGCTGGGTTTATGCTATATATATATATATATATATATATATATATATATAAATAAATAAAGGTAGAGACCATAAAGAGTGGAAGGTATTTCCTATGCTGGGTTTATGCACCCTCTCCTTGGCATATATAGGTCTTAAACGTGTTTTCATGTATAATAAATGAATTTGTCCTTGTTGAAATCATATAAAAATAATACTATACAAAAATTGGCTATAATAATTGAAGCAAATTTTGACCAATTTTATCCTAATGTACTTTGCAAAACAAATCTCTCAATAAAAAAATTTCGACATTCAATAAATTTTTTTTTTTTTTAGCAAGATAGTGTTTCTTTAGATCTATTATTGTTAGCTTTCCACGGATTTGTGACTAGTACATTTTAAGAATTCTGTGTCACCAAGAGCATGGTGTTAACGATAGGTAATATGTTGTGACTTGTGAGATAGTATTTCTTTAGATCTATTATCGTTAGCTTTCTACGGAATTGTGGCTAGTACATTTTAAGAATTCTGTGTCACCAAGAGCACGTGTTAACGTTAGGTAATATGTTGTGCGTCACCCCTTCTCTTTATATATAATTACATATACATTAGACAAACTAGGGGCTACTTTGTGTCTTATGGCTGTATGCCTATTGATGCAACACTATAAATCAAGTCGGTTTGTGCAAAAAAATTCCACTGTAAGAATCTGTTTTTTATTTATTTTATATGATCAGATTATCTATTTTAAACCCTATTTCATTAAAATATCAAATTTATTTAATTTTTTCTCTTTTTTCACAAACAAGATTTGTCATCAACTTTTTTTTTCCTTCATTACCAGGATACATAAAAAAAGAATAAAAATTTAAATGCAAAATGAATAGTTCTACTGTAAATTTACACAATTAGTGTAGCAACTTTGTAAACTTAGTAATTTACACATATTTAGCTTAATTGATGTGTGCGATTTTGGAGTTTGGATGTATAATTAAGTCATTTTTCTATTTTTCATTGTCTTTGTTGGAAAAATACATGTTTGTATCACATACAAAACATACGCAGCGGAAAAATTAACGGATCTACTTCATTCGTAATTGATAACATGTACTATGTAAATTTCAGAATATAAGAACAAGAGAGTGTAAATTAGTGTGGTGAATTTCAAAACAAATATTAGAAGTACTTGGGAACACTTTTATTCTTCACTCCAATTCCACTAACACCCAAGAAGTGTGGTCTCTCAATCAGTTTATAAGAATGTGTTCAATGGAGAATAATAGAGTGTTCAACACTCACATACAAACCATTTCGTTCTCTTACAAAATTATGTATGTTTCTCTCCTTATCACTGATTATTTAATTAGGCTAGTTTTTTGGGTCATTTTAATTGGGCTTTAGTATTTGACTTAGAGTGCGATCAAAAGGGAACAAATAAGACACTAGCTCCAATGGGCATTGGGTTTTTCTGTTAACTCTTGATAAATCCAAAGTTACCTTTAATTATATTTAATACTATTATATAAATTTAATTGCACTTTAGGCATTATTAATAAATTATATTCCAAGACTTTATTATACATGCAACCCTTTCATTAAAATATTCGTAGTAATACAAAGTCATAAATGTAGACTGTCACTTTGAAGATTACTGCATCTTAATTCTTGAGTACCCGGTTTAATTCTTTAAGGATTTCATAAATATATACTTTAGTAACTCTTTACTAAAGTAATAGGCCTAACATTTTGAATAACCAAACTCATTAAACTTATCTCAAGGAAATATTTTATATCTCCGTTAAAAGACTATGAATTTCATCTTGAGAATATATGTTCCATCAACACTAAATGTGGTTGCTCAACATACTAAGGTTTTGACCGTGACTTTAGATCTTATTCCGGATATATCAAAGCAACCTATACTTCATAAGTAGGTCCATTATTCTCTCAGGATTAAGAGTTGATGTAAATAAAAGTCGTGAAATTTATTATTTATTTGATAGTCGTTAGGAGAATAATAAATCTCACAATGGTCCAATTCAATATGTTTTAACTCTTAAAATATATCAACTAGAAGTCTCCACTTCCATGACCAAGACAAATCATCTTAGTTGATATGTTATAGTCTTTGCAGATGAAATGCCAAATTTCATCACTGACTACGAACTAAAATTCTGAGTTTACAAAGAACTTGTGATTTATATCTTCTGTGACTAAATCACATAAATCACATACTATGTATCTCATGGACTATATGATAATGTCCAAATATTCATGTTACCATTATTTTAGATAATAATAAAACAACTTTATTAATCACAACATTAAGTAATACATAATGTCATACATAATATCATACAATAGGATTTAAGGGCACTAATCCTAACAATCTCCCACTTGCCCTAAAGACTATTGCGCACTAATCTAACTCTCATTCCCTCCAAATGTGACTTAAAGGTCCTTTGGGGCAAGACTTTGGTAAAGGGGTCTGCTAGATTATTTGCATTATCTATCTTTGCTATCACTACATCTCTACGAGCAACAACGTCTCGAATGATGTGGTACTTTCTTTCAATGTGCTTTCCTTTCTTGTGATTCCTTGGATCTTTGGATTGTGCAACCGCTCTACTATTGTCGCAAAACAATGTGATAGGAACTTACTCCATTCTCATAACACTAAGATTAGAAAGAAATTTCTTGAGCCAAACAGCTTCTTTTACCGCTTCACAAGCAACAACATATTCAGCTTCCATAGTGGAGTCAGCAATACAAGATTGCTTAACATTCCTCCAACTTATGGCTCCACCTCCCAAGGTGAATACACAACCTAAAGTGAACTTTTTGAAATTAAGATCTGATTGAAAATCTGAATTTGTATAGCCAATAAGAATCAAATCATCACACCGGTAAATAAACATATAATTTCTCGTTCTCCATAGATACTTGAGAATATGATTTACAGCTTGCCAATGTTTTGGTCCTGGATTTGATTGATATCGGCTGACCATGTCAACTAAATAACAAATATTTGGTCTAGTACAAAGCATGACATACATGAGACTTCCAACTGCAAAAATATAAAGAACTTGTCTCATCATATTTTCTTCCTTAAGAGTCTCAGGCATTTGGTCATCAGATAGAGGAACTCCCTGTTTGAAAGGAAGTAATCATTTCTTGGAGTTTTGCATGCTAAATTGTTCTAGAACCTTATCTATATACTCAACTTGTGATAAACCTAACATCTTATTCTTGCGATCTCGCCAAAGCTTAATCCCTAGAATAAGGTTAGCTTCACCCAAGTCCTTCATATCAAATTGGCTTGACAACCAAACTTTTACTGATGACATTACCCCTACATCATTTCCAATGAGTAGAATATCATCAACATAAAGCACTAAGAACATTACTACTTTATCTTGATGTCTTTTGTACACACATGGTTCATTAAGATTTTGTTCGAGACTATTAGGACATGTGTTTCACTTGTTAAGAACATATGTCATTCTTTTATGTAATTGGCTAATCCTTTGACAAAATGCACTTTACTTGTAATTGGATAGATCTAGGTATTTTTAATACTTCAAGAAACAAGGTTTCAAGATTAAGTGTTAAACCCATTCAAGTCTGTCCAAGAAACAAGTTGAATAGTGCAAATTTATTAAAGCACGATAGCTGCATCTATCGAGCTTAAGAAAACTGTCTCAGCCTGTGTGCTCGACACCTGCTCGACAGCTCCTATCTGTCGAGGTTTAAGAAAAATAGATTTTCTGATATGTTTTCTTGGGATCCCTGAATGTGTCTTTGAGCCTTCTTTTCTCCCAACCCTAGACATATAAAAGGATTATTTTAAGGGCCATCAAAGTGTTCACAAGTTGCACAAGTGTTGAGCAAAGTTTGTTCAAGCAAATTGTGACTGGAGATAGAGTTTTGCCCTAGTTCATCATTCTTGCGAAGAAGTTGCAATGTTTGTACACCGTAGGGTTTTGTGACCAAGCATCTTCTTGATCTTCATCGTGGGATGAACTGAAGAACTTTGCAGCCAACAACCTTCTTTAGTTGGTGATTGAAGTCACGTACTGGGATTTGCGCAATTGGTTAGTCACGTACTGGGAGCCGTACATCAAAAGGAGAAATTACCACTACAGAACAAGTCCAATTGGGTATTGTGGTTAGGGTTCAACTGTAGGTTGGTATAAGGTGCTAGAATTCCTTTACTTGTAACCACTTGTTGTGATAATAGTGGAATTTCGGGAGTGGTGACCTTAAAATCACCCGGTAGGATTTTTGCCATATAAGTTTTCCCTATTCGTAAATAAATCACCGTGTCAATTTATTTTTTGCTGCATACTTTAGTTATTAGTGATTTGTTTGTGCTACCACGCGTTTTGTATGTTAATTTGATTATAACTTGGCTAATTAATCAATTAATTTAATCGCAAGGGATCAATACGTTTTTGGCCTATCAAGTGGTTTCAGAGCAGGCACAATTTGATTAGGTTTAATCTTTACTGTGTTGATCCATTAACCCCTATTTGTCATGGATAGAGGACAGTCATTAATTATATTTCCTTTATTTTATGGCATTAACTATGCATACTGGAAAGTACGCATGAAAGTTTTCTTGCAGTCTTTAGATGAGAAGGTGTGGCAAGTTGTAGAGATTGGCTGGACCAAGCCAAAGGAAGCGTCGACCGACTGGGATGATGCCAAGATCAAGGCAGCAAACTTCAACAGTAGGGCATTGAATGCTTTATTCAGTGCGGTCACCAATAAGGAGTTCAAGGAGATATCCTCCACTGAAACTGCTAAAGAAGCATGGACCATCCTTTAGACAACCTATGAGGGAACAAAGTCTGTCAAGGATTCAAAGTTTCAGAGGCTCACTACAAGCTTTGAAGAAATAAAGATGGAGGAGCATGAGTCATTTGATGAGTTCTATACCAAACTTAAGGACATAGTGAACTAAGCTTTTAATCTTGGGGAAACCATTCTTGAACCCAAGATTGTGAGAAAAGTTCTTAGATCTCTACCCGAGAGATTTCATGTCAAGATTACAGCGATCGAGGAAACAAAGGATATTGACAAGATTCCTTTGACTGAGTTGGTTGGACACTTGCAGACCTACAAGCTAGGGTTAACAAGAATTGGCAAGTCGGGTAAAGGTAAGAGCATGGCTTTGAAGGCCAAGAGCAGTGACACTGATGAGTCTTCAGATGATGAGGATTCTAAGATGAAGTCCTACATTACAAGGCAATTTAAGGAGTTCATGAAGAATGCAAATGGGAAGGGCTTCGACAAGTATCGTAGGCAATCCAGTTCTTCTCAACACAAGAGCCAAGATAAAGGAAAGAAAGATGCTAGGGATGGCGGTCAGTACACTATTCCCGCAAGACCTAAGTGCTTTGGGTGCCAAGGCTTTAGTCACATGAAGCAAAAGTGTCCCACATATCTCATGAGCATTGGGAGAGCAAGGCACTTGCCGCTACTTTGAGTGACGCTGAGCCTAAGGATGATTCTAACAATGAGGATGACAGAATCTTGAATGCCTTCATTGCCACTGTCAATCCTACTGAGGGGATTGTTGAAGATGTGGACAAAGAAGAGGAATTGGTGGAGTCCAAGTTTAAGAAAATGGGTGATCAAGATGATATCCATACAGCCTATGAGAAACTATACAAGTTGTCGGAGAAACACGATAAACTCTATAGGTTGGCCACCAAGAAACTCAGTGATGTGGAACTTGATTGGGAAGAGCTTTCCACAAAGTTTGATGAAGCTAATCAGACAATTGGTGCACTGAGGTTTGAGAACAATTTCTTGGTTGAGAAGATCAAGAAGCTTAAAGCGGAGCTATTTCAAATTAGAGCTCAATTGAAGAGGACTTCAAGTGTGAAACTTGACGAGATGCTCAGCATTCAGAAATTCGCTTCAGATAGAACAGGTTTAGGGTATGGTCATTCTTTCTCTAATATTGATTCTACTAGTACTACTGTTTTTGTTCCTCCTACTAATAATGTTGAAATTGAGAACAATGTTGTTAAAAATGAATTAGCTAGTGAGAACTTAGACAAGGGTAAATCTATCTTAGGAGCACCCCCTAAACAGGATAAGAAAGATGTTAAAAACCATAGGGGTAAGAAGTCTAACTCTTAAAAGCCTAATAGAAGAGGCAGCATCTCTATCATTATTGTGGAGTTGCCGGTCATACTCGATCAAATTGCTATAAGTGGTCAGCCACTCAACAGAGCAATGGCATGATAGAATCTGGAAGCTAGAATCAGCTTCAATCCTCTCTTGCTCCTCTTGGAGATCTTCTTAAAGCCCTTATGTTCCTTTTGAACTTGAACAGTTTCAATTCTTCCCCCTTACTGCCGGTTCAAAGGTTTAATCAAAGGAAAGGTTCTTCCAAGGTATGGAAGGAAAATGATTCCAAGTGATTCTATCATTTTCTTTTCTCTCTCCTTGTTTTGTTTTTGCATAACTTGTGTGTTTTGCTTTTATTTTTTTTGAGTCAGTCTAGTTTTTATACTTTGTTTTGTTTAACATGTTTTTGTTTGTTTGATTTAAGTTTTGTTTACTTTGTTTTTGATATAAATACATTGGTACTTGTGTACCTTGGATGGCCATTGAAACAAAGTTTTCTAAATTTTGTATCTTTTATTACTTAGATGAGCATCTCTATGCACAACTAAGCAAGTGAGCTCTGTGGCTCATGTTTATGATGAGTAAGATTAAATAATCTCTTGTACTTAACACTCGTATCACTCTTTTTTACGGGAATGACTAGAAAATCCTAAGAGAAAGGCATAAATAATCATCTCACCACTGTTTCCCGCCAATCATGAATGACATCTATATGCTTCGGCATAGCAAAAGTGCAATGTCAATGACATTTGTATGCTTCGGCATAGCAAAATTGGAATGTCAAATGTTAGCATAATTGGGTATTTCTTTTCTATCTCTTATATGCCCATGCATGATTTTCTTAATAAGAAAAATATGCAAAGAAAAATAAAAAGCAAAAATAATAAAAATGCTTTATATATGATTGCAAGCGTGTATTTTAGGAGATGTGGGAGTTATAGGATGTACCTCGAAAGTGATAGTCCCTATCAAACAGTTATGATTGTGTGTGAGTTAAAGTGATTTTCTCATATCTCAAATCGTCATAACAAGTTGACACTTATGCAATCTTGAGATGTTTTTCACACACAATACGCAATATTCTTTGCTACTCTTGATACATGTGCAGGTACAATGTGATTTGGCCATCACAAGGTTTACATGTGTTAATGTATGCTTACTAAACTGTCTTGACTTGTTTTTGAAATATAAAATTGGTTAAACGTGTTTAATGTGTGTGTGTGTTTTTGGGATCCATGTGCTTAAAACTATTGTTGAGAGATGATCTTGATAGACTAATATGTTGATTGAATCATTGGTTGAGTTGCATGCTTGATTGCATTCATGTCTATGTTTTTCAATTCTCGAAAAACTATTTTTAAAAACAATCTTGACAGCTCATCGACACCTGGCTATCTGTCGAGCTTCTTAAGCTTTTTTCTTATCGCAATCTCGACAGCTTCTCGACACCTGGTGGATCGATCGAGAAAATTCCTGACCTCTCGATAGCTTCTCGACAACTAGGTCGATCGATCGAGCTTCTGTTCTTGTATCTGGTGGTTTGTTCCTCAACACATTATCGACACCTGCATCTGTCAATAACCAATATCTCAACACCTCCCTCGACATATGTCTCGACACCTCTATCTGTCGAGATTTACTAACCTTCTATATGAAGGTTCAGCGCAATTTCACTCTCATTTTTCTCGATCTCTCTCTCGATAGATCTGACTTCTCACCTCCCAAATCACTATTTCTCACTCCAAATCTTCTTCCCAAGTAATTTTTGAGCTTTTTCAAGTTTTCTCTTCACTTGGTAAGCTTCTAATCTTTCATTCATCATGCATTTCATGTTTAGAAACCTAAATTTTGGGGGTTTTGAAATTTTTTTGGGGGTTTTCGAAATTGATGAAGTTATGGTGAAATTTTTGGGTTGAGTTATGCTTAAATGAGTTTAAAATCTCATACATTGCATCACATGTGCATTATAACAGTATTATCATGCATTTAGATGTGCATAAATTGTTTGTGTGCTGGTAGGATTGGATTGGGCTGAGCCCATGATGCAATTTACTTTGCATGTCACATGTTCATGCATTTCCCATGCATACGTACTCTCTTTTCAATATACTTGCTATATTTGAACTGTTTTGGAGCTTTTTTGATCCTCTCTCTCTTTCTCCCTCTCTTTTCTGTTTACGTTAGTCGTGTCTATGGAACCTAAACGTAAGTCAGCTCCGTCTCGGAACCCTCTTTGCTTTGGGGCATTCGCTTCATTTGATCCTACTCCATCACATATTTGGTTCCATGATGAGGATGCCCGTAAGGCCTTCTCGGAGAACTTTTCTCGATGAGGCATTCATTCTGAATGCTAAGTCATTCTGAATGCCAAGTCATTCTGAATGCCCAGTCATTCTATCGGACTTCGTAGACACTAACCTTCCCGATGTCATTCAAAGTCAGTGTGACGTCCTATTCACTTGTCCTTCTATGCTTATACATGAGTTTTACTCCAATATGCATGGAATCGATCGTTCTGTACCTTATTTCTTCACTCATGTTTGAGGTACGCGCTTTCCTATCACACTGCAACTTGTTGCGGATGTGCTTCAGGTTCCTAGGGTAGAGTTTCCTAATTATCGTAGTTGTGAGCGTCTGAGGACTGTGTCCAAGGATGAGCTCATGTTTAGTTTCTGCGAGTGCCCTTCTGATTGGGGTGATCGTCAGTTTACACCATGTAAGCCCTTTGCTAAAGGTTCTAGATTCTTGAACTTGGTGATGACTTTTGTTTTGCACCCACTCTCTCATTATAACTCCATCACAGAGTCTTGTGGTCGGTGTTTGTTATCCTTTCTTGAGCATCTTACTATAGATTTTCCTTCACATTTTATTCTTTCCATTATAGATGTTCATTATGATTTGGTGTCCCGTGATAAACTTATCTTTCCTTCCGCTATTACGAGGATTTTACGCTATTTTTCTGTCCCTTTTCTGGTGTTTGACCATTTCACTCATATTTGTGACATAAATGCCACTACCGTTAAACGTAGCAAGGCGCAGTTTAGGTCACGATAGTCGGATTTAGCAGCTCCTTCCTCCCGTTCAGTTTCATCTCATTCTGCTCCATCCACATCCACTCCCTCATCTTTTACGAGCGATGTGTCATTCGGAGACATCATGGCTAGCTGCAGTGCATGGATGCTCGCCTTGATACACTTTTTACTGAGTTGTATCAGGTGAATGTTCATGTCAGCCGTATTGCATGGCGGCAGGCAAGCATGGGTGGCTTCGCTTCTGAGGCTTCTCCTCCACCTCCTTTAGTGGCTTTTGATTTTAAGGCTGAGGATGATGATGATGATGCTTCTAATGATGATGATGGAGATGCTAGCTCTACCGATGAGATGTCTACTTGACATTCTACCCTTTGTCACTTGTGACAAAAAGGGGGAGTAGTTTTAGGTTATATGAGAGTAGTCATTCTTAGGGGGAGAGTTAGTATAGGACCATTTTGTTAAGGGGAGTGTTGATATGAGGGATGTAGTGAGGTTTATTTATATCTTTTCTTTTCTTTCTATTTTAGATACTTTTATTCTTGTACATTGGGTCTTGTGACCATTTTTGACATACATTGTACTTATTTTCTTTATATGTTAATGTATGTTTCTTTCACCTACCCTTACATGTGTTGTTTCTTTTCTCTCTTTATGCACATGCTTCTTATTACTTGTATGCAATCTATTATTTCTGTTTCACACAAAGATGTCTTGATGAGTTTTGTTTAAAGTGTTTCAGAAATACAGGAGTCAAAGTCTACTTGCCATAAACTCTCTTCTTGCAAAGTTTTTCAAAAGTTTGTGTTAGGATAGATTTTATTGTATTCAACAAGTGAATATGAGTTGAGTGATTTATGACTTTTCTCATATGCTCATTTGTTTGTTGTGTTTTTGTCACAGATTGCCAAAGGGGGAGATTGTTAGGACATATGTGTTTCACTTGTTAAGAACATATGTCATTCTTTTATGTAATTGGCTAATCCTTTGACAAAACGCACTTTACTTGTAATTGGGTAGATCTAGGTGTTTTTAATACTTCAAAAAACAAGTTTTCAAGATCAAGTGTTAAAGCCATTCAAGTCTGTTCAAGAAACAAGCTGAATAGTTCAAATTCATTAAAGCTCGACAGTTGCATCTATCGAGCTTAAGAAAGCTATCTCAGCCTGTGTGCTCGAAACCTACTCGATATCTCCTATTTGTTAAGGTTTAAGAAAAACAGATTTTTTGTTCTGTTTTCTTGGGATCCGTGAATGTGTCTTTGGACCTTCTTTTCTCCTAACAATAGACATATAAAAGGATTATTTTAAGGGCTGTCAAAGTGTTCACAAGTTGCATAAGTGTTGAGCAAAGTTTGTTCAAGCAAATTGTGACCGGAGACAGAGTTTTGCCCTAGTTCATCATTCTTGTGAAGAAGTTGCTGTGTTTGTACACCGTAGGGTTTTGTGACCAAACATCTTCTTGATCTTCATCATGGGATGAACTGAAGAACTTTGCAGCCAACGACCTTCTCTAGTTGGTGATTGAAGTTGCATACTGGGATCTACGCAATTAGTTAGTCACATACTTGGAGCCGTGCATCAAAAGAAGAAATTGTCACTACAAAACAAGTCTAATTGGGTATTGGGGTAATGGTTCAATTGTAGTTTGGTATAAGGTACTGGGATTCCTTTACTTGTAACCGCTTGTTGTGATAATAGTGGAATTTCGGGAGTGGTGATCTTAAAATCACCCTGTAGGGTTTTTGCCGTGTAGGTTTTCTCCTTTCGTAAACGAATCACTGTGTCAATTTATTTTCAGCCGCATACTTTAGTTATTGGTGATTTTTTTTGTGCTACCATGCATTTTGCATGTTAATTTGATTAATTAATAACTTGGCTAATTAATCAATTAATTTAATCACAAGGGGTCAATACGTTTTTGGCCTATCAAAAACCAAATGACTTGATTGCTTGATCAAATCTGATGTTCGATGACCTAGATGCTTGCTTAAGACCATAAATGGATCTTTTCAACTTGCATACCATATGCTTTGGTTCTTTGCTATGAAACCTTCCAGTTGCATCATATAGATTTCCTCTTCAAGATTGCCATTTAGAAATGTAGTCTTGACATCCATTTGCCAAATCTCATAATCATAATGAGCAACAATGGATAAGATAATTATGATAGACTTAAGCATTGCTACTTGTGAAAAGGTTTCTTCATAATCAATACCTTCTTTTTGTGTATACCATTTCACCACTAGCCTTGCTTTAAAGGTTTTAACCTTTCCATCTATCCCTCTCTTCCTCTTGTAAACCCATTTGCAACCAACAGGTTTAATGCCATTAGGCGCCTTTACATGATTCCACATTTGATTGGAATACATTGAATCCAATTCAGATTTCATAGTATTGACCTAATGATGTGCATCTTTGTCATTTATTGCATCTTCATAAGTGTAAGGATTAGTTTCGGCCTATTTTGAGATAGCTTCATAAGTTTCTCCCAAACCTATAAATCTTATAGGTGGCCTAATAATCCTCCCACTACAACGAGGCTGTTGTGTACTAGTCATCTCATGAGTAATATCTTGTGGTGTATTTGATACTACCACATCATCCCTAGTTTCATCCATAAGTTGTTCAATTACAAGTTCATTCATTTCAGCCAAAGCAACTCTACTTCTAGGAGTATAATCATTCATGTACTCATTTTCCAAAAATTTGGCATTTGTGCTAACAAATACTTTATTATCTTTATGACTATAGAATAAACCTCCAACAGTTCCTTTTGGATACCTTACAAAGAAAACCACTTATGTTTTAGACTGTAACTTGTCAGACTTTCCTTTTAACACATGTGCTAGACAACCCCAAATATGGAGATGTCTCATACTAGGCTTACACCCATTCCACAACTCTATAAGTGTTTTAGGAACAGACTTCAAAGGTACTAAATTCGGAAGGCACATTGCAGTATTTAAGGCATATCCACAAAAAGAAATTGGTAGAGTTGAATAACTCATCATGGACCTAACCATATCTAAAAGAGTCCTAATCCTTCTTTCTGCTACACCATTTTGTTATAGAGTTCCAGGTGTAGTCAATTGGGATATAATCCCATTTTCAGTTAAGTAATCCTTGAAATCCCTAAGAAGATATTCGCCACCTCAATCAAATTGAATGGCCTTTATGCATTTACCTAATTGATTCTCAACATCAGCGTTAAACTCTTTGAACTTTTCAAAGGCTTTGGACTTCCGTTTCATTAGGTACACATAACCAAATCTAGAGTAATCATTAGTGAAAGTAATGAAATACTCATAGCCACCTCTTACTTGGGTTGACATAGGACCGCATACATCTAAATGTACTAGTTCTAGCAAATCATGGGCTTTTCTACCTTTTGCATTAAAAGGTTGTTTGATCATTTTACCCTCAAAACAAGATTCACAAATTGGAAATCCATCAAAGCTAATGGCTCTAAGAGACCATCTTTGACCAGTCTTTGAATTCAGTTTGAATTAATATGACCCAAACGCAAGTGCCAAAGATATGCATCACTAGTTGAAGGAAACTTTCTCTTTAATGATTTCACATGTGAATTATTATCTAATTCAGAATTATATAATTCATGCTTATAAGGAGTTAAAATATAAAGACCATCAACAATATTTCCAGGATAGATAAACATTTTACCCTTCTTTATTACAATATTGTCTTTCAAGATAACATAATATCCATGTTTACCTAAATAAGTTGCAGAAATTAATTTCCTAAGAACATTAGGTACATATAAACAGTCTTCCAATATTAAAACTCTAGATTCAAAGCATAAATTAAACACTCAAACGGTTACAACTGGAATTCTGCTCCCATTAGCCAAAGTAAGAAACAATTCCCCTTCACTCAGCTTTTTGGCCTCTTGGAACCCCTGCAAAGAATTGTAGATATGATTAGTACAACCTAAATCCACACACTAGGAATCCGTGAGATTTTGTACTAAACATATTTCAAGAAGGAATGTACTTTTCATACCCTTATTATTGGCAGCTCTGAATTTTGGACAATTCCTCTTCTAATGTCCTTTCTTACCACAATGGAAACACTTTCCTTTGATTTTCTTTCCTTTGTTGGCAACTCCTAAGGAAATTTGTTTACCATCTTGCTTGGTGAAGTCCTTCTTCTTCTTCTTCTTCTTACCCTTGCCTTTCGACTTAAGTTGAGAAGTAAAAGCTTCAGCCATATTAGCATCAACACTGGATCTACCAAGAATGCCTTCCGCCGCTACCAATTCATTCATTAATTCAGATAATGAATAAATCTTTTTGTTCATATTATAATTAAGTCTGAATTCCTTGAATGATTCTGGTAGTGATTGAAGTATTATATCCACTTGGGATTCTCCATCAATATTGGCACCTAAAACTTCCAGTGTATTCAGATTAGAGATCATCCTAAGACAATGCTCCCTTATTGAAATGCCATTAGTCATTTTGGTATTATAAATTTGCCTCATAGTTTCTTACTTTGCAGAATGGCCTTGCTCACCAAACATCCCTTTCAGACTTAGCATTATGTCTGAAACTAGTTCTACATCTTGCATTTGATGTTGTAGAACATTTGAGATAGATGCAAGGATATAGCACTTGGCCATCACATTAGATTTTTGCCAACGATCATATCGCTGTTTTTCCTCAAAAGGAGCATCTAATGAAGGAAAGTTATGACATGGTTGAGTAAGCACATATTTGTGCTCTTCAGTAGTAAGAACAATGTCCAAATTTCTTTTCCAGTTAACATAGTTGGATCCAGTCAATTTGTTTTGGTTAAGAATAGTAACAAGTGGGCTAAATGATGCCATGATCAAATCTGAAAACGATAAACATGAATATAATAAGTAAACTGGACATTATCAATTTAGCATATAAACATATAGTATGGAACCTTAATAAAACCATAATATAATATATGCAACGACAACCCAATCCCATATTTAATATTCCTCAGTATAGAGTGAACATTAAATACTATGATTGATTGAGAACTATTCTCTTTATTAGTGCTATCATGATAACTCTTATCAAACAATAATAATATGCCGTTATACATTTAGCCTCTAAATAATAATAGTAAGAACTCAGCATAGATGATATTATAATATTTAGTCTAATGTATGCCATTGTCTAGAATCATGTGTAATCACATTTCATCTCCCTTAACAGGCTTATCTTGTAGTATCATGATACAAAACACTCTCCACGTTGAATGCAAAGCTCAAGGCTAAGACAAGGTGTTTGATCAAACCACTATAAACCAAGAAATTCAATCTTGTAGTACCATGAAATAAATATTCTCCGCATGGAATGCTAAGCTCAAAGCAAAGACAAAGTATATATTTCATACTACTAAGAACCGATAATAAAGGCCGTGAGATCCAACCCTTGTATCTCTCTCCCACTAGATATTTTAAAAGAAAGGTTTTTAATTATAAAACATGCGTAATCTAATTACACACAGCCTTGCACTTTACTTATGTGAAAACACTTAGAAAAAATTCAAAATTCTCAGTTTTTGATCGATCGAATGTATGTTCGAATCGGTCAAAAAAATTAGAAAATTCTTAGAAAACAATTTGCCTGGCTTGATTGGTACTCGATTGCTGCTCGATCGATCGACTAGCAATCGAATCAAACTTAACAATCTGCCTGGCTCGATTGGTACTCGATCGTTGCTCGATCGATCGAAAAGAATACTCGATCAATCGACTAGCAATCGAATATCAATCGAACCAAATAGATTAGTCACTGTTTCACTTGATTGATCGAAGGTAATTTTCGATCGATCGAAACTTGTGAAACTCTTTTCCAAAATTTTTCTGAAGCAATTTTCAACGGTTTTCCATGAACAAACAACCATCATATAAACATAATAGACAGAGATTGATATCAAAAGTGAATTCCACTGATGCTATAGCCTTAAAGTTCAATTTAACATACTTAACATCAAACTCAAACAACATCATAACATCAATATCAGTTTTTATCAAACAATAATTTCAATGACCATGCAGAAAATTAATTGCTAAATCTTCTAACATCTTGAAATTACTTTCTCTAACTCTAAAACTCACAAAACATGTTATACAGAATCGAAATTGAAGACCGCTCTGATATCAATTGTTGGAAAAGTACATGTTTGTATCGCATACAAAACATACGCAGCGGAAGGCATTCTTGGTAGAGTGTACCTTGGTGTGGATCTACTTCATTCGCAATTGATAACATGTACTATGTAAATTTCAAAATATAAGAACAAGAAAGTGTATCTCAGTGTGGTGAATTTCAAAACAAAGATTAGAAGTACTTGAGAACACTTTTAATCTTTACTCCAATTCTACTAACGCCCAAGAAGTGTGGTCTCTCAATCAGTTTATATGAATGTGTTCATGGAAGAATAATAGAGTGTCCAACACTCACATACAAACCACTTCATTCTCTTACAAAATTTTGTATGTCTTTCTCTTTATAACGGATTATCTAATTGGGCTATAATACCTGAGGAAAAAAAAAAAAAAAAAGAAGAAGAAGAAGAAGAAAAGAAAAGAAAAGAAAAAAGAAAGAAAGAGAGAGATTAAAAGGAAGGGTATTTGAGTTGTAATACCCGGCAAAAAAAAGGATTTAAAAGGAGGGGTATTTAAGTAAATTTTAGGTGTGGCAAATTTTATAATTTACCATTATAAGAGAGTTTTTAGAAAATTAAGCTGAAACCCTAGCTATATATAAGCTTATTAAGTTTTGAGAGAGGAGACTACCCAAATTACTTAAGTAGAGAATGTTTGATTACACAATTGAGGTAAGAGCCTAAAAATTTATTTCTTATCAAATCTAAATTTTATTTAGAATTAAAGTATTTTTTTTATGAGTATTTTGACTTATAATGAGACTATTTAAAAATCCAATGCATATGATGACGTAGACGAAGAAGGAATTAGATCTATTTTTCCTGTGCCGGTGTTGCGTTAACTGTAAGTGCTGCACAGATTTACCGAATTGAGTTTTTGTGAATAGCAAAAAGTTATGGTGTAGGCCGGTAGTGTGATAAATAAATTATAGAGGTAAGATATATATGTCAAATAGTATTTTTCTGTAAAAGCATGTCAGGACCTTGATTTTGGTTTGATATGGTGCTTTTCCTAGTTTTGTCCTCATGCCAAAAGAGAACTAGGGTCAGCGGCAGTGGCTAGAAAATTTTTTTTTTTATATATTTATATATGACAAAGCAACGCCAGCCCCTTTCCTTTATTTTTATTATTATTATTATTATATTTGTTTATTTGGTTGGTTGAGGCATATAGGGGAAGTTAGTAGGTCTGACATAAGTGATAATATATATATATATATATATATATTAACTCACAAATAGAAGATTAGGTGATATACTTTTGACCCTTTATGTCTATAGGTATGGTGTAACTATAGACTCGATTCCTCGGAACTATTAGTAGCAGAAAATAAAAGAACAAAAATATTGTAATTATGATTAGGAGGAATTTTGGTGTGAGATAATAGTGGATAATTATTGGATATTTTTAGTAGTCTCTCTATCTGGTTGGGTACTATTATTTGTTCTTAAATTATTTGATTATTGAGTAAAAATATTTGAAAATTGTTCTAGGTGATATCTAAATATTTTAAAGGAATTATTAAGGAAAATTTTCTTTTGGAGGTAAGTAACCTTATCCTAATTGAGTTTTATTTTGCTTATATTAATGTATTTTTAACTACTGAAAATTGTTTATAATTGTGAGAATTTTATTTCTACTGAGTATATGATTATAAATATATTTTAATACTGAGTATATGATTTTTAAATACATGCTTGAATAAAATATGTTTTTGTTAAAAACTATGATTTCATATATATGATTATGGACAATCTGACTATGAATTGATTCTAATACCCAAACCAATAGGGGTTATTCATTGGTACTCTGATACCCAGCCGATGGAGGTTATTCATTGGTACTCTAATACCCAGTCACGGAGATATAGCATTCCCATAGTTATAAGATTGTTAAGAATATGAATTGCATTTGAATATTTGAACTATTTTGAGTCCTTAAAACTACATATGCGATTTTTGAAATGTTTGAGTATTTATACTATTTTGAGTCATTAAAATTGCTTATGTATTTTTGGAACATATTGTAAGTTATAATTTTGATATATGAAAAACTGACTACTTTCTAAACCATCTATGATATATTTGTAAGATTAAAGTATGTGATCTATTTATAACTTATTATTTTAAGACTATGAAACTTCTTTAGTTATTTTTGAAAACTCATAGTATATTATAACTTTTGAAAACTCATATTACATCTTATTACTTTACAGATCTATTGCTTGGTAGAACTTATTAGGATTTTGGTTACTTATTTTGAGTTGTCAGCTCACCCCTTTTTCCCCTCCAGTTTCAGATTGTGAAGAATAGCAAGTTTTGAGAGCTTTGATGTTATGTTATGAGCAGAAAAAGAAGTTTAGTGATTTTGGAATTGGATGGTCTTTTAATAGTTTTATGTTTATTGGCCAATTGGCATTATGTACATGAGGTTTGGATTTTGTTCCTATTAAATTATTGGAGATCTATTCATAAAGAAATTGTTGAGATATTTTGGATTTATTTGATTTAATTTTTGAGGATAAATTTTAGTTGCTAAGAAGGCCTTGCACACTTATAGGGTGCTTACTTTATAATCATGCGGTAATTGTCACGTGCCTGTCTTTATAGTTGGGTTCAAGGCGTGACAATTTTAATGGTATCAGAGCTTAGGTTATGATCTTGTAGACTTTATGCTATGATAATGATATATTTTTATGTAATTGGCATATCCTTTGACAAAACACATTTTACTTGTATTTGGGTAAATCTAAATAGGTTCAAGATGACCATTACAAGTGGTTAAATTGAAGACATGAAGATTACTCAAGAACTGTTCAAGAAAAGTGCAATCTACAGGTCTTAATACCTCCTCGATAGAAGCTCAATCTGTCGAGATTCATTAAAGCTCGACACATGTCTCGATCTATCGAGCTTACGAGATTCAGATTATAGCCCGCAATATTTTTATTCTAAAAGGCTATTTGTTTATGATTTTGTATAATCCTTATTGGACTAGGAAAGCCCAAGATTTGTGTAAACCTATTTGGAATAGAAAAGCCCATTAAGCTCCTATTTAAAGGAGGTGGAAAAAGAAAAAAAACCTAACCCTAGAGAGTTTTATAAGGTTTTCTTTTTGAAATCCTAGCCTCCTCCTACAGAAGAAAGAGTTCTTACTGCGTTTCTTACACGCCTTTGGGTTCTGTAACCAAGCAAAGTCTCTTGCACCAGCATTAAAAATCTTATTGGTGTTTCTATTTGCAGTTGTTGCAAATCAACTACAACAATCAAAGGGTTGCTGTGGAGTTAGTCACGTACTTGGATTTGTGCAAAGGAGTAAGCCGCATACTGGGATCCACACATCAAGTTGGTTAGTCATGTACTGGGAGTTGTGCATCAAAATGAGAGATTGTTACTACAAAACAAGTCCAATTGGGTATTGGGTAAGGGTTCAACAGTAGGTTGGTATAAGATACTGGGATTCCTTTACTTGTAACCGCTTGTTCTGATAATAGTAGATTCTCGGGAATTGTGACCTTAAAATCACCCCGTGGGGTTTTGCCTCGGTGGTTTTCCCCATTCGTAAACAAATCACCTGTGTCAAATTTATTTTCCGCCGCCCTATAACTTAATTGGTAATTTGTTTGTGCTATCACGCTTATTGCATGTAATTGAACTTGATTAATTCACTTGGTTAGTTAATTGGTAAATTTATCACAAGATGTCAATACATTCTCGGTCTATTAAGTGGTATCAGAGCAAGCACAGTCTGATTAGGTTTTAATCATTGCTGTGTGATTCATTGACCCATGTTGTCATAGAAACTCTTGATTGTTTTGATTTGCATGATCTTGTGTTGAATGATGATGAAGATATTCAAGATACCTATTGCAAGCTTTATAATCTTTGTATGAAATGTCTTGAATGTTCTACAAAATTAAAAGCTAAATTTAAAATGGTCGAACTTGAAAAAGATGATTTGATTGCAAAATTGGATGAAGCCAATAATTTGAATGAGAATTTTAAAACTGAAGTTGAAAATTTAACTAGTGCCAAACTTGTTGTTAAGCCTAACTCAAAAGAAAAAGATTTTTATATTCCCCCATTTAAAAGGAATAATGAAGAGTTGAAGGCTAATATTGCTAGGATAGACAAAGGTAAAAATTTTGGTGTTAACGCTGAAGTTTCTAAACCTATGTCTATAACTCCTCCTAGGTTGAATAAAAATTCTGAATTTGTTCCCACTTGTCATCATTGTCATATTGTTGGTCATATTAGTCCAAATTGTCCTAAGTTGTCAACCTCTAAGGTTAGACCTCTTTCTAGGAAGTCGAGTAGCTCTAAAACTACTCATGTTTGTCACCATTATGGTGGTTCTGGTCACACTCGTCCTAATTATTTCAAGTTGTTTCCTCATAAGCGAGTGTCAAATAGGTCTCATCCTTTGTGTAGAGGCTCTATACCTATTCTTGGTGAGTTATTAAAAGTTTTGACCTTTTTGACTCAATTTTAGGGGAATTCTAATTCCTCTATGTCCTTTAGTGGTCATACTAGGACATGCGCCTTTTCATCTTCACAGCCAAGGACTCGTGCTATGTGAGTGATAAAGGATTCTAAGACTTAATTGTCTTTTTGTTTGTCATTTGCTTTAATTCTTTCTATCTAAAGTTGGACTTTCTTTCTTGATTTCTTATTTGTTTTTGGAATCATGCTTTTATGCATTTGCATCTAGTTTTATGCTTTGCTTTACTTAACATGATTTTGTTTGTTTGTTTTCAGTTTTTGATTTATTTCATTTTTCATAAAAATAAAAATAAAAAAATAAAAAAAATCTTAAAAATACAAAAACAATGTGTGTTTGTGTACATTGGTACTTGTGTACCTTGAATGGCCATTGAAACAAAGTTTTCTAAACTTTGTATCTTTTGTAGCTTAGATGAGCATCTCTATGTAAAACTAAACAAGTGAGTTTTGTGGCTTATGTTGTGATGAGTAAGATTAAGTAATCTCTTGTACTTAATACTCGTGTCACTCTTTTTGATGGGAAGGACTAGAAAATCCTAAGAGAAAGGTATAAATAACCATCTCACCACTATTGCCTGCCAATCATGAAATGACATCTGTATGCTTTGGCATAGCAAAAGTGCAATGTCAATGACATTTGTGTGCTTCGACATAGCAAAATTGGAATGTCAAATGCTTAACATCATTGGGTATTTCTTTTCTCTCTCTTATATGCCCATGCATGATATGCTTATTAAAAGAAAAATAGCAAAGAAAAATAAAAAGCAAAAAGAATAAAAATGCTTTATATATGATTGCAAGCGTGTATTTAAGGAGATGTGGGAGTTATAGGATATACCTCGAAGGTAATAGTCCCCATCAAACAGTTATGATTGTGTGTAAGTTAAAATGATTTTCTCATATCTCAAATCGTCATAATATGTATACACTTATGCAATCTTGAGATTTTTTTCACACACAACACGCAATATTCTCTGCTATTCTTGATAAATGTGTAGGTACAATGTGATTTGGCCATCACAAGATTTACATGTGTTACTGTATGCTCATTAAATTGTCTTGACTTTTTTTGAAATATAAAATTGGTTAGACTTGTTCTGTGTGTGTGTGTGTGTGTGTGTGTGTGTGTGTGTGTTTTGGGATCTATGTGCTTAACAATTTTTGTTGAGAGATGTTTTTGAGAGATCAAAATGTTGTTTGGATCCTTGGTTGAGTTGCATGTTTGATTGCATTCATACATGTCTTTTTCTCTTCTTGAAAAATTATTTTTAAGCAATCTCGACAGCTCCTCGACAACTCTCGATACCTAGATTATCTATCGAGCTCTTCAGCTACTTTTTTATTGCAATCTCGACACATCTCGATAGTTAGGTCGATCGATCGAGAAAGTTTCTGTCTCCTCGATAGCTATTCGATCCATCGAGGTCTGCTCGATAGCTTCTCGACCCCTCTCGATCCATCGAGATCCTCCTGCATGCATTATTTTTCACAAGGTTTTCATGTTTCTCTTATCTTTGTGTCCATAGCATCTTGTTTTTCTTTTTCTTGTAGGTCTATAGTTCCTTGTTCTCATCGTTCCCTCTATTGGGATTAGTGCCTTATAATCCTATTGTATGATGTTATGTATGATATTATGTATGACATTATGTATGACATTATGTTTGACACGATGTATGACTTACTATTCTGATTAATAAAGTTGTTTTATTATTATCTAAAATAATCGTAACATGAATATTCGGACATTATCATATAGTCCATGAGATGCATAGTATGTGATTTATGTGAAAAGTCACAGAAGATATAAATCACAAGTTCTTTGTAAATTCAGAATTTTAGTTCGTAGTCGGTGATGAAATTGGGCATTTCATCTACGAAGACAATAACATGTCAACTAAGATGATTTGTCTTGATCATAGAAGTGGTGACTTTTAGTTGATATGTTGATATGTTTTAAGAGTTAAGACATATTGAATTGGACCGCTGTGAGATTTATTATTCTCCTAATGACTATCAATTGAATAATAAATCTCACGACTTATATTTACATGAACTCTTAATCCTGAGAGAATAATGGACCTGATCATGAAGTGTAGGTTGCTTTGATATATCAGGAGTGAGATCTAAAGTAACGGTCAAAATCTCAGTATGTTGGGTAGCCACATTTAGTATTGATGGAACATATATTCTCAAGATGGAATTCATAGTCTCTTAACGGAGATACAAAATATTCTCTTGAGATAAGTTTAATGGGTTTGTTATTCAGAATGTTAGGCCTAACTGCTTTAGTAAATAGTTACTAAAGTATATATTTATGAAATTGGATTTCATAAATATATGATGAATAACAGAAAGGATTAAACTGGGTACTCATGGATTAAGATGTGGAAATTTACAAAGTGACAGTCTACTTTCATAACTTTGTATTACTATGAATATTTTATGAAGGGGTTGCATGTACAATAAAGTCTTGGGATATTATTAATTAATAAGGCTTAGAGTGCAATTATATTTATATAGTGGTATTAAATATAATTAATGGTAACTTTGGACTTGTCAAGAGTTGACAGAAAAGCCCAAGGTCCATTGGAGCTAGTGTCTTATTGGTTCCTTTTGGTCCCACTCTAAGCCACATACTAAAGTCCAACTGGAAAGGCCCTATAGGCCAGCCCAATTAGATAATCAGTTAAATATAAAGGGAGACACATACAAAATTTTAATAATAAGAAGAAAGAGAGACACCGTTGTGAAATGGTGTGTATGTGTGAGTGAAGCCACTCGATTATTCTCCCTTGGAAATTGATTGAGAGACCGCACATCTTGGGCGTTAGTGGATGAAAGTTCAATATGGGTATGAAACACCCTTAAACGTTTAGACCCCCAATTATAAAATTACCAATTCAAACTATATATCAAACAACATATGTGCGGAAAATGATAATGAACTTATACCAGAATTTATAAACAATCTAAACCATAAATAGATCACACACACAGCAGTAATTAAATGGTAAAGATAAAGGGAAGAGAGATGCAAACACAAGGACAATACTCGATGTGTTATCGAAGAGGAAACCGAAGCCTTCGACATAAAACCTCTCCGTCGCCCTCCAAGCGGTCAATAATCCACTAGAAAATGTAGTTGGGATACATGAACAGCAGTAGACCCTCCAAGCCTAATCTACCTAGGTACCTAAGCCATCCAAGCTTCTTGCTCTAACGAGGTTGCGCCGAACCTTTTTCTTTTCTAGCTTACCGGATTCCGCTATAGCCCATAGCATCAACCAATCACCATTGGTTTCTTCCCAAACTGCTTCCCTTAGCACCAAATGAACTTTCTCACAGACGTGGGTATGGTGAGATAAGGATTTGGTAAAAGACCTCTCAAGGGTATGATAATGGAGAGGAAGAGAGTAGAGGAATTTGTAGAGACTCTAAGGTAAAGATTGGGGATGAGACAATCTTGTTTTTCTCAAGGGTTTCTCTCACAAAAATTCTCTCTGGAAGCTCTCTCAATTTAGTGGGTATAAGGGTTTATATATAGTGAGGTGAGATGAGAATACGAAGAGACAGTTTTTTGCCAAATAGGGTAAATTGGCAGCTTGGTCTCGCGGCTTGTCCAAGTCGCGAAATCAAGTTGCGACGTAATGGCCTGGCCAGCCTGGGACTTTTGTCCTGTAGTACGACAGCTGGTGCGACCCTTTAGCTTCCCTGCGTGCATCTCACGTGCCTGAAGTTGGCGACTTGCAGCCGCAAGCCACCCGCGAGTCCTAGCCACGAAGCTCTGCTTCTTTGCATATCCTTGAGCTTTTCTTCACATCTTCTCACACACACTACCCTTACAATAATCCCACCTAAATACAGGGTTACTAAGTGCTTAAATTACAAACAAATTGGCACGGAATAAAGCCAACAAGATGGTTAGTAAATTTCAACCTTACAATCTCCCCCTTTGGCTATTCCGTGACAAAACCCTAAAACAAACTCTAGACTTAACGCGTGAGTTGGGAACAGTTGGAAAACTCACTCACACCTAACTCTAGAATTTGCGAAGCTTTAGAACCATAAGAACAAGTAACTCCTGAAACACAACAACACAATAAGTTCATTGTATACAGAAACTTGTAATGCATATGGAGCAAGCACAATGCGATCATGCACAATGGAGTAAAGCAATAAACCATGGCAAGACCAAAACAAGTAATCACTATAGCCAAGTGATCACAATGCTCATTCACACTTGGAATGAACATCCGGATATTCAAGATAATAAATACAAGGTAAATCGCTTGAATGACCAACACTCAACCAATGCACAGTACATAAAGTATGTGTATCTAGGAAAAATCCTACAAGGGCACAAGAGTGACAGTACTTAGAAGAAAATGCAAGACATTTAGTTGGAAGTACTGATTTAACAAAGCACAAAGGCTACATAAAGCATGGCATAAACCACAAAGGCCTACAAATGTGCATAAGAACAAAACAAACCCTTAAAGCTTACATAAGCAACATGGGTACAAAACAACAACATAAAGAACTGAATGATATAAGATGGATACATAAATATGATAATAACTAAAGATAGACAAAAGCAGTAAACAAAAGTCTGCTAGCTGAAATCTCCCCATTTCGTTGAGCTCTCCCCCTTTTTCTCATGGAATAGCTAGTCGTCATTATCTTCTAGCTTTCTTTGAATTTCATCCAATTGAGTTTGAATCGAAGTGAACTTCGTATCCCATCGAATGCTGAGATGATTCACAATGGAAGTAAGGTTGGACAATTTGGAACTCAGTTCATGAACAGAAGCTATAATAGAGTCTAGCTTCTCGTCAGCGGGAAGTGAACTAGAGCGCGAGCCACTGTGGGACGCGGAAGCTTTTGTTTTGATTCCCTTCTTGCTATGAGCAACGCTGGCGTTGAATGTGCACATGTTGATTGGACATGGTTTTGTGCAGGGAAATTCATTCTCAGACGGATGAAGCCCTTTACGCTTCAGAATCCGTGAGATGAGACAGCAAAATGGGATGCACATCCTTGATTCTGTTCGTAGAACAGTTTTGTGAAGGATATGGAAGATATGAGCGCAGATGTCAATCTCGACATCAGAAATCAGATCATGAAGAAACAGTGCACGCCCGAGATTCATATACCCTGTGCTGGATAGGGGATACAGGTTGTGAACATGACGATCGTGAGCACCCTCAATTTTGGAGGAAGAGATGAAACACTGACTGCGTTCCCTTTTGAGGAAAATTCCAGATTGTCCCCAATAGCTGCTTTAAGTAGATCTTCATTTGGATGTAGATCATCATAGACCGGTGAGACCCCAAGTATTGGCCTGTTGATGTGCAGAATCTCTGCTAGATATGCGGGAGAGACCAAGAAACTTTTTCCTCTGACCCAGCACTTAAGTTCATCTCCTTCAACAATTGCATTAGCATAAAACTCTTTTACCAGATCTTCATATGCATCATCAAGGTTAGAGAGGAGATAATTCCAATCCTTGCGTGCAAACCAGTGAGGAATGTTTGTGTCAAACAGAGAATGTTGGTCAAAGACTCTTTCAATCAGAGGTGTAGCCTTTTTGAAGTAATTGTCATGATTCTGAAAGGCAGCATATGATCGAAACCTGTTGGGATCGAAAACACCAGATGGAGAATGAGCCCGCTTTGGTCTAGGAGAAAAGTCATCAATTTCAATGACATGTTCCTTTCCTTTGCTGCTGCCTCCTTTCACAGCTGATCTCTTGAATGGAGACATTTTAACTCTGCACCATGATTTAACGCACACAAGAAACACCAAACAGGACAGTAAACATTATTAGCAATGTGTCAGTGCCATACCATGGGTAATGAAGGAAACCCTAAACACTTGAAATTTGGGTTCAAAACATGACATTGAGTGTGTGTAAACAACCAACACCACAGTAGGTACACAAGATTGAGAAGATCAGTGTATGAACCAGCACAAACAAGCAATATAACTCGAAAATCAGAAACCCATGTTCGAACATGATAAATCACAACCCACAACAACATCTTCACAAATCAGAAAAAAATGCTCAAACCAGTAAGTATGAAGGGAAAGGAGAAAAAAACCCATACCTTTTTGTGGAAGATTTGAGAGAAGATGATGCAGAAATGGAGGATTTTCACAGAAAAGCTCAGAGTGTTTGTGAGAATAAAATTAGGAAGACAATGAACAGTCACAAAGGTACGAGGGAAAAACTAAAAGTTTTAAAACTGACATTAGAAAGCAAAAACACGCGTTTTTTGCGACTGGATCAAGTCGCCAGTAAGTCGCCATGGTAAGCCGCGACACACTGTGAGGAAAGAAATCTGAAAAATTTCTCTAAGTGTTTTTCGCGACTGGATGGTCTACCCGCGAGATAGTCGCGATATGAGCCGCGAAATTCCCTGAGTACCTCTCGCGACTAGACCTTCCACCCGCGAACAAGTCGCCACACTGAGTCACGAAAATCAAGAAACTCAAATTTTGGGAAAAATTTCTAAGTCTTTTTCGCGACTGGGATGCTGACCCGCCAGTGACCCGCGAAAATCTCTGAGAGAGGTTCGCGACTGGAGCATGCGACTAGACCTACCCACGACTAAGTCGCCAAAACAGAACAACACTGTTTATGAAAATTTTGACATTTTTGTAAAAACAAAGTACTTTCCAAGAACAAACTAAAACACTCAAAAATCTTTTTGTATTTGATCAACAAAGATTGAGCATGTGAAAACACATTTAATCAAGTACAATTACACAAATGAATATGACATTCATTGAACATAGACTTATGTGTTGTGTGTGGATATCAAAAATGAGATAGTCCTTAGTCCAATGTGAAGCTTCAATGATCAATTCAATCAAGGCATACACAACTAGCACTAGATTATGTGACCTATCTCAATTATAAAAACATGCATATATGACCTCCCACAAGTACTTGATAACAAAACTTTAAAGCTTTTCATTTGACTCCATATTCAATATAACATTTGCAACTTTTGAGCAAAGAAGATCTCATTGAGAGATAGATGCCTGAAATTTTTGATATTTCAATTGATGAGTTAGCCTTTGGCTTTTTGGGCATCATTCATACATTTCATTTTGGTCGCTTTCCCTTTTTCCTAGTCGAATACTAGTTTGTGCGATAGGCTTTTGTAGCTCTATATCTCTTTTCATTTGGAGATTTACATTTAGAGAGCTCTTTTAAGCATAAAAAACAAAAAGTGTGAAGATATATAGGCATGAGTCTATGCATATCTCAAGATCAACACAACCATTCACTAATCATTCATGACAAGGTTGAAGATCTATTTACAACAGTCACATAGATTTCAGAATTTCTTCCACAATGATATGAGTGCATGAGAGACAAGTTAAGCTTGTTAAATGCACAAAGCCATAAGTACAAAGGTACAAGGCAAAACATGCTTTGAGACAAAACTCAACAAAGTGATCAAACTTTTTGAATTTTCTACTTTTTGTGTGTTTTTGGATTTTTGACTCAAAACAAATTTGACAAACAAATCCACAAAAAAACGAAAACAAACAAAAGACACACAAAGCAACTAAACACACAATTAGATATCATGGAAGATTGAGTTTAAGGGATGATACCGACACCAATTGTCTTACGCAAGGATTCAAACCTTGGGCCATCAAGAGGTTTGGTGAATATGTCTGCCTTTTGATTGTCAGTATTGATGAATTCTAGACATACTGTCTTGTCTTCTACCAAGTCCCGAATAAAATGATAGCGGATCTCAATATGCTTTGATTTAGAGTGCTGAACTGGATTCTTTGACAAGTTTATGACACTAGTATTATCACAGAACACACACATGGTGTCTTGAGAAATGCCATAGTCATGCAATAGCTTTTGCATCCATAACAATTGTGCACAACAACTTCCTGCTGCAATGTATTCAGCTTCAGCTGTTGACAGAGATACTGAATTCTGCTTTTTTCTCATCCATGAAACCGAGTTATTTCCAAGATAGAAGCACCCACCAGAAGTACTTTTTCTGTCATCAGTGCACCCTACCCAGTCAGCATCTGAATATCCTGCCAAACATTCATTCGAATCTTTTGTATACCAAATCCCATAGTCAGATGTGCCATTTACATAGCGAATGATTCGCTTAACTGCTGTTAAGTGGGATTCTTTAGAAGCAGCTTGAAACCTTGCACAGACTCTGACACTGAATGCAATATCTGGCCTACTTGCTGTGAGATAGAGAAGACTGCCAATCATACTCCGATAAAGGGTTGGATCAACATTAACACCAGCTGCATCTATGCTCAACTTTGCTGAGGAACTCATGGGAGTAGAGGTATGTTTCTTGGAGTCCAGACCAAATCTTTTGACAAGATTTTTGGCATACTTCTCTTGAGAAATAAATATTCTATCTCTTCGTTGTTTCACTTGAAGCCCAAGAAAGTAGTTCAACTCTCCCATCATGCTCATTTCAAATTCCCTTTTCATTTCTTCCGAGAACTCATGAGCAAGTTGATCAATTGTGGATCTAAATACAATATCATCCATGTACACTTGAGCGACAAGAAGGAATTTTTCATCTCTTTTGACAAACAATGTGCGATCTGCTTGACCTCTCTTAAACCTACGATCCAATAGGTAAGTAGTGAGACGATCGTACCATGCTATTGGCACTGCTTCAACCCATATAAAGCTTTCTTCAATCTTAGTACATGACCCGGGAAGTGAGGATCTTCAAACCCCTTGGGTTGTTCAACGAAGACTTCTTCATTAAGAAAGCCGTTTAAGAAGGCACTTTTTACATCCATTTGATACAACTTGAAATCCATGATGCATGCTATGGATAAGAGAATTCGAATGGACTCTAGTCTTGCTACCGAAGCAAATGATTCATCAAAATCTATGCCTTCCACCTGAGTATACCGTTGTGCCACCAATCTAGACTTATTTCGGATAACTTCACTATCTTCATCTATTTTGTTCTTAAAAATCCACTTGGTGCCGATCACATGTGTATCTTCAGGCCTTGGAACCAATTCCCACACATCATTTCTAACAAATTGGTGTAGCTCCTGGTGCATAGACTCTACCCAATTCTCATTTTCAGAGCTTCTTCTACCTTTTTAGGTTCAAATTGAGCGAGATAGCAGTTGTATGTTACATGGTTAGCAGTATACTTTGGCCCTTTTCTCAAACGAAGTCCCTCGTTCACATCCCCAATAATATTACTTGATGGGTGATTGAGAGTTACTCTTGATGAAGGTTTCTTGGTAGTTGAGAGTTCCTCATCACAAGAAATTGGGGTTTGAACTTCTGGAGGAGTGAGTGGACTTGAGACTTCTTGTGTTGATCTAGTCTCTCTTCTTAATATAAAAGGTGTGGACTCCTTTCCGGGTGTTACTCAGCATCATCACTTAGAGGCATATCATCATCATCCTCATTTTCCTTGAGTTTGAGCCCCTTTCCATCATCCTCAATTTCCTTTTTAGATATGGTGTCGTCTATGACCACATTGATTGACTCCATCACCGTCTTAGTGCACTTGTTGTACACTCTATAAGCTCGGCTGTTTGTGGAGTATCCTAGGAGTATTCCTTCATCACTCTTAGCATCAAATTTTCCTGGATTTTCCCTGTCATTTAGAATGTAGCATGTGCTCCCAAATACTCTGAAATACTTCACCTTGGGTTTCTTTTCTCTCCATATTTCATATGACGTCTTCTTTGTCCTTGCTCGGAAATAGATTCTGTTACAAATGTGACAAGATGTGTTCACAGCTTCAGCCCAGAACCTTTGAGGTATGTTTTTGTTGAGTAGCATAACTCTAGCCATCTCTTGGATCACCCGGTTCTTTCTTTCAACCACCCCATTTTGTTGTGGAGTCTTTGAACCTGAAAATTCCTTCTTGATACCATACTTTTCACAAAACGATTCAAATTTAGCATTTTCGAATTCCTTCCCATGATCACTTTTGATTTTGACTATGGGAACTCCTTTTTCATTATGCAGTCTCTTGCATAACCTTTGCATTTTATCACATGCTTCGGACTTCTCTCTAAGGAATTCCACCCAAGAGTACCTTGAGAAATAATCAACTACCACCATAATGTATCTCTTTCCTCCTAGGCTTTCAGTTCTTGTAGGCCCCATTAGATCAACGTGAAGAAGTTCCAAACATCGTGAGGTAGCAATCACATTCACCTTATGATGGTTTGCTTTTGTTTGTTTCCCCATTTGACATGCTCCACATATGGTCTTCTCCACCTTTCCAAACTTTGGAAGTCCCTCCACAGCCTCAAGTGTAGAGACTTTACATACTTGTTTGAAGTTTGCATGTCCAAACCTGTGATGCCAGAGTTTCAGCATATCAACACGAGCACTTCTACACGAAATAGGTGCCGTAGGGACTACTCCATAGCAATTATTAGTAGTCCTATTTCCCTCCAAGACTTGAATCCCTTTCTCATCAATGATTATGCACCCCTTCTTTGAGAATTGAACAAGAAAATCTTCATCACATATTTGAGTAATACTTAGGAGATTTGCCTTCAATCCTTTGATGTATAGTACTTCTTTCAACAGAGGTAATCCCGGTATTTCAACCGTCCCTTTCTCGAGAACTTGAGCATGACTCCCATCACCAAAAGTCACATAATCACATGCTTTCTCTTTAAGAGTCTTAAACAGTGATTTATCTCCTGTCATATGACGAGAACATCCACTGTCAAGGTACCATAAGCATGAGTTAAATATCTTCAATGAGGTGTGCACAAACATACAAGCATGGGACAGGCATTCTTGACCATCAAACAAAAATTCATAGTTATTTTCCATGCTTTTTCCAGATTGAATTTTTTTTTTCTTCAGATTATTAACCTTTTCACACAATGATCTGTTTCTTCTTTTGTAATTCTCAATCAAAGAGTTAGACTCACATAGACTATTGTCAAGAATGTGGTTCTTACTTTCAAAATATTTCAGCATGTGAATGAACATCCTAGCATGTTTCCTGGATTTAATTAACTCTAAGAGTTCCTTTTTAGAGTATCCCTCAAACATACTCATAGAGTTATTATCACAAACACTTAAACCACAATTCAGCATGCCCCTTTTTACAGTTACCTCCAAAGCCAAGTGGTCTAGGATCGCACTCAGGTAATCAAACCACAAAGAGTGCACCCGCTCTGATACCAATTGAAAGTTCAATATGGGTATGAAACACCCTTGAACGTTTAGACCCCCAATTACAAAATTACCAATTCAAGCTATATATCAAACAACATATGTGCGGAAAATGATAATGAGCTTATACCAGAATTTATAAACAATCTAAACCATAAATAATCACACACATAGCAGTAATTAAATGGTAAAGATAAAGGGAAGAGAGATGCAAACACAAGGACAACACTCGATGTGTTATCGAAGAGGAAACCGAAACTCTCGGCATAAAACCTCTCCGCCGCCCTCCAAGCGGTCAATAATCCACTAGAAAATGTAGTTGGGATACATGAACAGCAGTAGACCCTCCAAGCCTAATCTACCCAGGTACTTAAGCCCTCCAAGCTTCCTGCTCCAACGAGGTTGCGCCGAACCTTTTTCTTTTCTAGCTTACCGGATTCCGCTATAGCCCATAGCATCAACCAATCACCATTGGTTTCTCCCAAACTGTTTCCCTTAGCACCAAATGAACTTTCTCACAGACGTGGGTATGGTGAGATAAGGATTTGGTAAAAGACCTCTCAAGGGTATGATAATGGAGAGGAAGAGAGTAGAGGAATTTATAGAGACTCTAAGGTAAAGATTGGGGATGAGGCAATCTTGTTTTTCTCTAGGGTTTCTCTCACAAAGATTCTCTCTAGAAGCTCTCTCAATTTAGTAGGTGTAAGGGTCTATATATAGTGAGGTGAGATGAGAATACGAAGAGACAGTTTTTTGCCAAACAGGCTTGGTCTCGCAGCTTGTCCAAGTCGCGAAATCAAGTCGCGACGTAACGGCCTGGCTAGCCTGGGACTTTTGTCCTGTAGTGCGACAGCTGACGCGACCCTTCAGCTTCCCTGCGTGCATCTCACGTGCCAGAAGTTGGCGACTTGCAGCCACGAGCCACCCGTGGGTCCTAGCCGCGAAGCTCTGCTTCTTTGCACATCCTTGAGCTTTTCTTCACATCTTCTCGCACACACTACCCTTACAATAATCCCACCTAAATACAGGGTTACTAAGTGCTTAAATTACAAGCAAATTGGCACGGAATAAAGCCAACAAGATGGTTGATAAATTTCAACCTTACAGTGGAATTGGAGTGAAGATTAAAAGTGTTCCTGAGAACTTCTGATCTTTGGTTTTGAAATTCACTGCACCAAGGTACACTCTCTTGTTCTATATTCTGAAACTTATATAATATATGTTATCAATTCTGAATGATAATTTTCCGCAGCATACATGTATATTTCCAACACCCTTTATATCAGTTTTCTGTCTATCTCTAGTCAAGTCTTTTGGCTTTTTATGGCCTTTGACAATCGTATCAAAAAAGGGGAGAAATTTGAGAATTGAATGTCATTCCCCAGGGGGAGTAATAGACTTAAGGGGATAATTTCATGTTAAAAGGAAGAATGCTTTTTATGTAACTAACTTGGGGGGAGAGTTAGTTGATATTGATATATATTTTGTGTTGTGTATCTTTTGGTTTTGTAACCATTTACATACACCATGTGTTGTTTCTATACTTGATGATGATGTATGTGTTTCACTCATTATCTCACATGTGTTGTTTATTTTCTCTCTTTATACACATGTTTCTTATTTATTTAACTTGTGATTATTTTCCACATGGTACCTTGATGTGTTTTGTTTAGTGCCTTTCAGGAAAGACAAGTTAAAGCCAAGTCAAGATTCTGAACCTTCTTCTTGTAGCAACTTCCAAGGTTCAGATCTTTTAGACTAGGCTTATTTATTCTATAATCTTGAGTAGAATGTATTCTAGGACATTCAATGTACTCCTATGGTTTTGTCACAGATTGCCAAAGGGGGAGATTATTAAGGACATATTTTTATGTAATTGGAAAATCCTTTGACAAAACACACTTTATTTGTATTTGGGTAAATCTAAATAGGTTCAAGATGATCATTACAAGTGGTTAAATTGAAGACATGAAGATTACTCAAGAACTGCTCAAGAAAAGTGCAATCTACAGGTCTCGACACCTCCTTGATAGAAACTCAATCTATTGAGATTCATTAAAGCTCGACCCATGTCTTGAACTATTGAGCTTACGAGATTCAGATTATAGCGAACAATGTTTTTATTCTAAAAGGCTATTTGTTTATGAGTTTGTATAATCCTTATTGGACTAGGAAAGTCCAAGGTTTGTGTAAACCTATTTGGAATAGGAGAGCCCATTAAGCTCCTATTTAAAGGAGGTAGAAAAAAAAAAAAAACCTAACCCTAGAGAGCTTCATAAGGTTTTCTTTTTGAAACCCTAGCCTCCTCCTACAGAAGAAAGAGTTCTTGCTGCATTTCTTATACGTCTTTGGGTTCTGTAACCAAGCGAAGTCTCTTACACCAACATTGAAGATCTTATTGGTGTTTCTATGTGAAGCTATTGCAAATCAACTACAACAATCAAAGGGTTGCTGTGGAGTTAGTCACGTACTTGGATTCATGCAAAGGAGTAAGCCGCATACTGGGATCTGCGCATTAATTTGGTTAGTCACGTACTGGGAGTCGTGCATCAAAAGGGGTTACATGTCCAATAAAGTCTTGGGATATAATTAATTAATAAGGCCTAGAGTGCAATTATATTTATATAGTGGTATTAAATATAATTAATGATAATTTTTGACTAGTCAAGAGTTGACAGAAAAGGACAAGGCCTATTGTAGCTAGTGTCTTATTAGTCCATTTTGGTTTGACTCCAAGCCACATACTAAAACTCAATTGGAAAGGCTCAATAGACCAGCCCAATTAGATAATCAGTTAAATATAAAGGGAGACATATACAAAATTTTAATAATAAGAAGAAAGAGAGACATGTTGGGAAATTGTGTGTATGTGTGAGTGAAGCTACTTGATTATTCTTTCTTGGAAACTAATTGAGAGACCACACATCTTGGGCGTTAGTGGAATTGGAGTGAAGATTGAAAGTGTTCTTGAGAACTTCTGATCTTTGGTTTTAAAATTCACTCCACCAAGGTATACTCTGTTGTTCTATATTCTACAACTTACATAATGCATGTTATCAATTCTGAATGAAGTAGATCCGTTAATTTTCCACTGCGTACATGTATATTTCCAACAATTGGTATCAGAGCGGTCTTCATTTTCGAATCTGTATAGTATGTTTAGTGAGTTTTAGAATTAGAGAAAACTATTTTCATAGTTGTGAAAATTTTGCAGTCATTTTTCTGTGTATTATAGTTTTTGAAACTATTGTTTGATTAAAACTGTTTTTGATGTTATGATGTTGTTTAAGTTTGATTTTAATAATGTAAAATTGAATTTTAACACTTTAACATCAATGAAATTCAAGTTTTAATCTTAATCTCATCGTTTTTGATCATTAAGAATGTGTTTTGTTCATTGGAAACGTCAAAAACAGTTAAACAAAAAAACGGCTATTTCTGGTTTTTTTCGTGACTAGCGAGTCACGAGATGAGTTGCGAGTGAGTTGCGAGAGCTTCTGGATGAACTCACAACTGAGGTCTCGCGATTGGGCGAGTCGCCAAAACGAGTCGCCAAAAATTCGGACACCTGTTTATTACATGTATAAACAGCAAGGCTATGTGTAATTGGTTTACGTATGTAATAAACAATTAAAAACCTTTCTTTTAAAACATCTAATAGGAGAGAGATACAAGGGTTACATCTCACGGCCTCTATTGTTGGTTCATAGTAGTGTGAAATATATACTTTGTCTTTGATTTGAGCTTAGCTTAGCATTCCATGTGGAGAGTATTTGTTTCATGGTCCTATAAGATTGAGTTTCCTGGTTTATAGTGGTTTGATTAAACACCTTGTCTCAGCCTTGAGCTTTGCATTCCATGCGGATGGTGTTTTGTATCATGGTACTACAAAATAAGCCTGTTAAAGGGATGAAATATGGCTACACATGATTTTAGACAATGGTATACACTAGACTAAGTATTATAGTATCCTCTATGCTAAGTTCTTACTATTATTACTTAGAGGCTAAATGTAAAACGGCATATTATTAGTGTTTAATAAGAGTTATCATGAGAGGACTAATAATGAGAATAGTTCTCAATCAATCATAGTATTTAATGTTCACCCTATGCTGAGGGATATTGAATATGGGATTGGGTTGTCGTTGCATATATTATATTATGGTTTTATTAAGGTTCTATACTATATGTTTATATGCTAAATTGATAATGTCCAGTTTACTTATTATATTCATGTTTATTATTTTCAGATTTGAACATGGCATCATTTAGCCCACTTGTTACTATTCTTAATCAAAACAAACTGATTGGATCCAACTATGTTGACTGGAAAAGAAATTTGAACATAGTTCTCACTGCTGAAGAGCACAAGTATGTGCTTACTAAACCATGTCCTAGCTTTCCTTCATTAGATGCTCCTCTTGAGGAAAAACAACGACATGATCGTTGGTAGAAATCTAATGAGATAGCCAAGTGCTACATCCTAGCATCTATATCAAATGTTCTACAGCATCAAATGCAGGATGTAGAACTAGTTTCGGACATTATGCTAAATCTGAAGGAGATGTTTGGTGAGCAAGGCTGTTCTGCAAGGCAAGAAACCATGAGACAAATTTATAATACCAAAATGGCTAAAGGTAGTTCAGTAAAGGAGCATTGTCTTACAATGATCTCTAATCTGAATACATTGGAGGTTTTAGGTGCCGATATTGATGGAGAATCCGAAGTGTATATGATACCCCAGTCACTACCGGAATCATTCAAGAAATTCAGACTCAATTATAATATGAACAAAAAGATTTACTTTTTGTCTGAATTAATGAATAAATTGGTAGAGGCGGAAGGCATCCTTGGTACTTCTAATGTTGAAGCCAATATGGGTGAAACTTCTACTTTTCAACCTAAGTCGAAAGGCAAGGGTAAGAAGAATAAGAAGAAGGACTTCACCAAGTAAGAGGGTAAACAAATTGTCTTAAGGGTTGTTGACAAAGGAAAGAAGCTCAAAGGAAAATGTTTCCATTGTGGTGAGAAAGGACATTGGAAGAGAAATTGTCCAAAATTCAAGGTTGCCAATAATAAGGGTATGAATAGTGCATTTATCCTTGAAATATGTTTGGTACAAAATCCCACAGATTCCTGATGTGTGGATTCAGGTTGTACTAATCATATCTGCAATTCTTTGTAGGGGTTCTAGGAGACCAGAAAACTTAATGAAGGAGAATTGTTTCTTATTTTGGCTGATGGGAGCAAGATTCCAGTTGTAGCTGTTGGTGTTTATAATTTATGTTTTGAATCTAGAGTTTAAGTATTGGAAGACTGTCTATATATACCTAATGTTCGTAGGAATTTAATTTCTGCAACTTATTTAGGTAAACATGGATATTGTGTTATCCTTAAAGACAATGTTGTAATAAAGAAGGGTAAAGTGTTTATCTATTCTGGCAATATTGTGGATGGTCTTTATATTTTAACTCCTGATAAGCATGAATTATATAATTCTGAATTAGATAATAACTCTCATGTAAAATCATTAAAGAGAAAGTTTCCTTCTGCTAATGATGCATATCTTTGGCACTTGCGTTTGGGTTATATTAATCCAAACAGAATTGAAAGACTGATCAAAGATGGACTCTTAGAGCCATTGGACTTTGATGATTTTTCAGTTTGTGAATCTTGTTTGGAAGGTAAAATGACCAAACGACCTTTTAATGCAAAAGGTAGAAAAGCCCAAGATTTGCGAGAACTAGTATATTCAGATGTATGTGGTCCTATGTCAATCCAGGCAAGAGGTGACTATGAGTATTTCATTACTTTCATTGATGATTACTCTAGATTTGGTTATGTGTACCTAATGAAACGGAAGTTTGAAGCCTTTGAAAAGTTCAAAGAGTTTAGGGCTGAAGTTGAAAATAAATTAGGTAAACGCATAAAAGCCATTCAATTTGATCGTGGTGGTGAATACCTTCTTGGGGATTTCAAGGATTACTTAACTCAAAATGGGATTGTATCCCAATTGACTGCACCTGGAACTCCACAACAAATGGTGTAGCGGAAAGAAGGAATAAGACTCTTTTAGATATGGTTAGATCCATGATGAGTTATTCAACTCTACCAATTTCATTTTGGGGATATGCCTTAAATACTACAATGTATCTTTTGAATTTAGTACCTTCGAAGTCTGTTCCTAAAACACCTGTAGAGTTGTGGAATGGGCATAAGCCTAGTATGAGACATCTCCATATTTGGGGTTGTCCAGCACATGTGTTGAAAGGAAAGTCTGACAAGTTACAGTCTAAAACAAAAGTGATTTTCTTTGCAGGGTATCCAAAAGGAACCGTTGGAGATTTGTTCTATAGTCATAAGGGTAATAAAGTGTTTGTTAGCACAAATGCCAAATTCTTGGAAAATGACTATATGAAGGACTATACTCCTAGAAATAGAGTTGTGTTGGCTGAAATGAATGAACCTGTAGTTGAACAACCAATAGATGAAACTAGGGATGATGTGGTTGTATTGGATACACCACAAGATACTACTCATGAAATGTTTAGTACATAGGTGTCTCGTCGTAGTGGGAGGATTGTTAGGCACCTATAAGGTTTATAGGTCTGGGAGAAACTTATGAAGCTACCTCAGAAGTGGCCGAAACCGATCCTTACACTTACGAAGAAGCAATGAATGATATAGATGCACATCATTGGGTTAAAGCTATGATATTTGAATTAGATTCCATGTATTCCAATCAAGTTTGGGATCTTGTAAAGGCATCTAATGGCATTAAACCTGTTGGTTGCAAATGGGTTTACAAGAGGAAGAGAGGGATAGATAGAAAGGTTGAAACATTTAAAGCAAGGCTAGTGGCGAAAGGGTATACTCAAAAAGAAGGTATTGATTATAAAGAAACCTTTTTCACCAGTAGCAATGCTTAAATCTATCAGAATTCTCTTATCCATTGCTGCTCATTATGATTATGAGATTTGACAAATGGATGTCAAGACTGCATTTCTTAATGGCAATCTTGAAGAGGAAATCTATATGATGCAACTAGAAGGTTTCGTAGTTAAGAACCAAGAACTTATGGTATGCAAGTTGAAAAGGTCCATTTATGGACTTAAGCAAGCATCTAGGTCATGGAACATCAGATTTGATCAAGCAATCATGTCATTTGGTTTTGAACAAAATCTTGATAAACCATGTGTGTACAAAAAACATCGAGATAAAGTAGTAATGTTCCTAGTACTTTATGTTGATGATATTTTACTTATTGGAAATGATGTAGGGGTAATGTCATCCATAAAGGTTTGGTTGTCAAGCCAATTTGATATGAAGGACTTGGGTAAGGCTAACTTTATTCTAGGGATCAAGCTTTGGCGAGAACGCAAGAATAAGATGTTAGGCTTATCACAAGCTGGATATATAGATAAGGTTCTAGAATGATTTAGCATACAAAACTCCAAGAAAGGATTTCTTCCTTTTAGACATAGAGTTCCGCTGTCTGATGACCAAAGGCCTAAGACTCAAGAGGAAGTAGATATGATGAGACAAGTTCCTTATGCTTCTGCAGTAGGAAGTCTCATGTATGCCATGCTGTGTACTAGGCCAGATATTTGTTATTCAGTTGGCATGGTCAGCCGATATCAATTAAATCCAGGACCAAAACATAGGTAAGCTATAAAGCATATTATCAAGTATCTATGGAGAACGAGAGATTATATGCTTGTTTACCATTGTGGGGATTTGATTCCCATTTGCTATACAGATTCAGACTTTCAATCGGATCTAGATTTCAAAAAGTCCACATCAGGATGAGTTTTCACCTTGGGAGATGGAGCCATAACTTGGAGGAGTGTCAAGCAATCTTGTATTGTAGACTCCACCATGGAAGCAGAATATGTTACTGCTTGTGAAGCAGCAAAAGAAGCTGTATGGTTCAAGAAATTCCTTTCTGACCTTGGTGTAATGAGAATGGAACAAGTTCCCATCACATTGTTTTGCAACAATAGTGGTGCAGTTGCACAAACAAAAGATCCAAGGAATCACAAGAAAGGAAAGTACATTGAGAGAAATTATCACATCATTTGAGACATCATTGCTCGTGGAGATGTAGTGGTTGCAAAGATTGAAAGTGCAAATAATCTAGCAGATCCCTTTACCAAAGCCTTGCCTCAAAGGACTTTTGAGTCGCATTTGGAGGGAATGGGAGTAAGCTTAGTACGTAATAGTCTTCAGGGCAAGTGGGAGATTGTTGGGATTAGTGCCCTAAAATCCTATTGTATGATGTTATGTATCATATTATGTATGACATTATGTTTGACATGATGTATGACTTATTATTATGATTAATAAAGTTGTTTTATTATTATCTAAAATAATGGTAACATGAATATTCGAACATTATCATATAGTCAATGAGATGCATAGTATGTGATTTATGTGAAAAGTCACAGAAGATATAAATCACAAGTTCTTTGTAAATTCAGAATTTTAGTTCGTAGTCGATGATGAAATTGGGCATTTCATCTGCGAAGACTATAACATGTCAACTAAGATGATTTGTCTTGATCATGGAAGTGGTGACTTCTAGTTGATATGTTGATATGTTTTAAGAATTAAGACATATTGAACTGGACCGCTGTGAGATTTATTATTCTCCTAATGACTGTCAATTGAATAATAAATCTCACGACTTATATTTACATGAACTCTTAATCCTGAGAGAATAATGGACCTGATCATGAAGTGTAGGTTGCTTTGATATATCAGGAGTGAGATCTAAAGTAAAGGTCAAAACCTCAGTATGTTGGGCAGCCACATTTAGTGTTGATGGAACATATATTTTCAAGATGGAATTCATAGTCTCTTAACGGAGATACAAAATATTCCCTTGAGATAAGTTTAATGGGTTTGTTATTCAGAATGTTAGGCCTAACTGCTTTAGTAAATAGTTACTAAAGTATATATTTATGAAATTAGATTTCATAAATATGTGATGAATAACTAAAAGGATTAAACCGAGTACTTAAGGATTAAGACGTGGTATTTTACAAAGTGGCAGTCTACTTTCATAACTTTGTATTACTACGAATATTTTATAAAGGGGTTGCATGTACAATAAAGTCTAGGGATATAATTAATTAATAAGGCCTAGAGTGCAATTATATTTATATAGTGGTATTAAATATAATCGATGGTAACTTTGGATTTGTCAAGAGTTGACAGAAAAGCTCAAGGTCCATTGGAGCTAGTGTCTTATTGGTCCCTTTTGGTCCCACTCTAAGCCACATACTAAAGCCCAATTGGAAAGGCCCAATAGGCCAGCCCAATTAGATAATCAGTTAAATATAAATGAGGACACATATAGAATTTTAATAATAAGAAGAAAGAGAGACACCGTTGTGAAATGGTGTGTATGTGTGAGTGAAGCCACTTGATTATTCTCCCTTGGAAACTGATTGAGAGACCACACATCTTGGGCGTTAGTGGAATTGGAGTGAAGATTGAAAGTGTTCCTGAGAACTTCTAATCTTTGGTTTTGAAATTCACTGCACCAAGGTACACTCTCTTGTTCTATATTCTGAAACTTACATAATGCATGTTATCAATTCTGAATGAAGTAGATCCATTAATTTTCTGAGGCATACTTGTATATTTCCAACACCCTCTATATCAATTTTCTGTCTATCTCTGGTTAAGTCTTTTGGCTTTTTATGCCCTTTGACAATCGTGTCAAAAAGGGGGAGAAATTCGAGAATTGAATGTCATTCCTCAGGTTCAGTAATAGACTTAGGGGGAGAACTTCATGTTAAAGGGAATAATATTTTTTATGTAACTAACTTAGGGGGAGAGTTAGTTGATATTGATATATATTTTGTGTTGTGTATCTTTTGGTTTTGTAACCATTTACATACATCATGTGTTGTTTCTATATTTGATGATGATGTATGTGTTTCACTCATTATCTCACATGTTTTGTTTCTTATCTCTCTTTATACACATGTTTCTTATTTATTTAACTTGTGATAATTTTCCACATGGTACCTTGATGTGTTTTGTTTAGTGCCTTTTAGGAAAGACAATTTAAAGCCAAGTCAAGATTTTGAACCTTCCTCTTGCAGAAACTTCCAAGGTTCAGATCTTTTGGACTAGGCTTATTTATTATGTAATCTTGAGTAGAATGTATTCTAGGACATTCAATGTACTCCTGTGGTTTTGTCACGGATTGCCAAAGGGGGAGATTTTTAAGGACATATTTTTATGTAATTGGCAAATCCTTTGACAAAACGCACTTTATTTGTATTTGGGTAAATCTAAATAGGTTCAAGATGATCATTACAAGTGGTTAAGTTGAAGACATGAAGATTACTCAAGAACTGCTCAAGAAAAGTGCAATCTACAGGTCTCAATACCTCCATGATAAAAGCTCAATTTGTTGAGATTTATTAAAACTTAACCCATGTCTCGATCTATTGAGCTTACGAGATTCACATTATAGCCAACAACGTTTTTATTCTAATAGGCTATTTGTTTATGGGTTTGTATAATCCTTATTGGACTAGGAAAGCCCAAGGTTTGTGTAAACCTATTTGGAATAGGAGAGCCCATTAAGCTCCTATTTAAAGGTGGTGGAAAAAGAAAAAAACCTAACCCTAGAGAGCTTCATAAGGTTTTCTTTTTGAGACCTTAGCCTCCTCCTATAGAAGAAGGAGTTCTTGCTGCGTTTCTTATACGTCTTTGGGTTCTGTAATCAAGCAAAGTCTCTTACACCAACATTGAAGATCTTATTGGTTTTTCTATGTGAAGTTTTTGCAAATCAACTACAACAATCAAAGGGTTGCTGTGGAGTTAGTCACGTACTTGGATTCGTGTAAAGGAGTAATGTAACACCCCAAACCCATACCAAGGATTTAGATACATAACTTGTCTTAATAATACTCAGCACTAATATAATGGAACAAAGCATAATTAAATATCCACAATAAACTTCAATTAATCAAAATCTTTTCCCTTAGAAATCCATAAAAATAAAAAGTTTAACAATAAAGTCTCCAAATACAATCTTCAAGAGTTCCACAATTGCCAAATTTAGTATCCTAAGAAAAAAATACTAAAACAATCCATCAACTAACATAGCTCCAAAAGAAGTCTTCAATCTATGTCTCCAATGATCTACCACCAAAAGATATTCCACTGCTCTAATCTGAAAGAGTGGAGAAAGGGAGGTGAGCTAAAAGCCCAATAAGAGACTACATAACATGAGGATGTCTTTCAAAACAAAACATTAGTATCATTTATAAAATATAAGATTTACAAAACGTTTACAAATAATTTTAACAGTAATATAATATGCTTTGTAAAACTGTCAAGAATAAAACATTTAACTCTAATACTGTAATCATTAAATAAAATAATAACCACTTTGGTTTGCCAAAATACACTAAATAGGTAAAAACAATATATTATAGTAATAAACCACTTTTCCCACTTATAAAGGTCAGTAACAATAAAACAATAGTTCGATATGAAAAACATTAGATATTAGCCAGACAAGACATAAACTGCTAAATACTCGATGGGTGATTCCCATAGGGAACAATAACACTAACCTCAAAGAGGCAACACTGGCTCCAAAGAGCAAACGATAATACTGCACCACACCACAATAACACTACATCGGCCGAAGGTCAACACTTAACCCTGTGTTGGCAAAGGTTGCAGACTGTCTAACTGATTGTTTGAAAACATTCTTGACATGTACAGTTTCAAAGTAATATACAAGAAATAATAATAAAATTCACGTGTATAAAACATTGACAATGGTATAAGTTTTTGAAACTACACTTTTACAATTATGTATATATAGATATATTTTTACCAAAAATATATATAGATATATACGTCCTGAGAGACGTCATGTTCTGAAGTCCACTTACCTCTAGTTCCTAATACTCGTTAGATCTCAACTATCCAAGCCGATGCCACTTGAACCTAATACACAAATAGATGATTTTGCTATGTTAAGCCATACTTACACTATTTATATAAACCATTCATGTTATCCTTCTTCCAAAGTCACATATGGACCATTATACATCATACCTACAAGTCAGATCCTAACAATGTTTTTAACCAAAGGCGTCATTAGTATTTAATACTTTTGCCATCAAATCTGAAATAATCCACAAGCATCAGTATTTACTTACATCTCATGATAGTCTATTTAAATAGGATATAGGGAATTCGATCTCAATTGGGGTATTTATATCATGTAATCTTATGACTCACCATGCTATGTACATCAAGTTGACTCTTAACTCTCTACATATACGTAGGTACCTATCATGCCACTTAATAAAGTCATAATGCTGAAACTCCAAGAAATCTTATACCATCAACTTAGAGATATCTTGCACCATGTAATATAATATTGTAATATAAACTCTACTGTATGGAGATAAACAACACATATCTTTAACCTATGATACCACATACAATCAATAATCAACTTGTTAATAGTTACCTTGATGCCGTCTTTGTCAAGTTTGGCAATAATCCTTTTTGCTGTAGCTTTTAGCATCCAGCGTCTCTCTCTACCTTTCACGTGACTGACTTAAAAGACCCAGTATATATACCTCTAAAATAACACTCCAATTCAGCCTAGGAATATCAATCCCACTCCAATTAGTACTCTTAAATAACACTCCTACTTGGGCTAGAGTTTAAGACCTACTAAAACTTAAATAAGCTTCCAAGACTTTAATTTCCACTAAAACTCATATTAAGGTTGTTTAGATAGGCTAAAACTCTCAAGAATTCCAATAACACTTAAACTCCTTATTCAAATAGGAAACCTCTTATCCTTTTCCTTAACTGATAAGGAGACTAAAAGTTAAATATGAATAATCTACAAAAATAACTCCCACGTTACATCTTCTTTTATTTATTTTCTTGGTAGTGACCTTAAGATAGAATAATATTGCCTTCAAAATAAATTAAATAATTCGTCAATTTCACTTTAGAAGCAAATAAATTCAATTTAAATGAGGCGAGTGTTACAAGTAAGCTGTGTACTGGGATCTGTGCATCAAATTGGTTAGTCACGTACTGGGAGCCATGCATCAAAAGGATAGATTGTCACTACAGAACAAGTCCAATTGGGTAATGGGGTAAGGGTTCAACTGTAGGTTGGTATAAGGTACTGGGATTCCTTTACTTGTAACCACCTGTTCTGATAATAGTGGATTCTCGGAAGTGGTGACCTTAAAATCACCCAGTGGGGTTTTGTTTCGGTGGTTTTCCCCAATCGTAAACAAATCACCTGTGTCAAATTTATTTTCCGCTGCACTTTAACTTAATTGGTGACTTTTTTGTGCTACCACTCTCATTGCATGTAATTGAACCTAATTAATTTACTTGGTTAATTAATTGGTAAATTTATCACAAGTGGTCAATACATTCTTGCCCTGTCATGCTAGGTTTTGATTTAGAATGAAATTTGCGCCCTAGGCATTACAATTCTAGTTATTGTTTATGAAGGTTATTAGGTTATAGATAGTGTTCTTTTCATGACTTGATGGGAAGTGTAAGTGAGGTTCCATCATATGATGATTTGTTAGGTCATATTTGAAGGATTCGATATTTATGTCTCTTGGGTTATGCCTACATGACTTATAAAACAAAAAGGAGGATTTTAATTGATACACTTCTATGTTCTTATACTAGTATTAAGTATGTGTATTTTACTCTTGAAAATTTTGTAATTGATCAGATTGGTTATTAAAACTTCTTCTTATTAAAAAGGAAAATAGAGTGAGAAAATAACAAGCAAAGGAAATCTTCCTGCTATTTTGTGACTGATCTTCTGCAAACTCATTTGATAGTTTTGCCTAATATAGTTGACCTACCTGAGGTTAGTTTGATCTGTAGAGGATTCTCATAGGTCTAATTTTTGAATGATAGTTTACTGTATGTCCTATTTAGAATTTGGAGTGCTTTTAGGGAATTGGAAATTGCAAAACTTTATTTAGGGGTTAAGGTTTGATGTTAGAGCTATGATTCCTTGATTTTAGTTTATATGGAGTTAGGAAATTAACAGAAGGTTCGTAGTGTGAAGGAAAATCAATTTGTGGTTATTGTAGTTCACATTATATTAAATATTATTATATAATTCTAAGGGTACTTCCTTGGATTCTAATGTTAAGGACCGACTTTCTTTGGATCACTGTTCTGTTAAGTTTGACCTACATGGATTACCATAACTTTATTTATCTGTGAGGTAGTCCCTAAATGTTTTGAGACATGTTTTGTTACTTAGAAGTTTGAGGTCAGCAATTTCTTTTCTATGGACTTAGAGAATTGTTTAATATCCTGGGGAATAAGTTTTGATACTAGAAATGTAATTCTTTAAACTTAACTGATAAAAGTTGATGTATTGGCTCAATAGAAAATGAAGTGGATAGAACACAAGTACGTGGTAGTATTGAATTGGACTAGTGGACCATATTTTTGATTGGATATTGAAGGAGTTGGGATGGCAAGAGAGTTTATTTTGAAAGACTATTACAATTTGAATTATAGTCAATTGCTGTACCTTTTGTTCTATATTGGCAAATGGTTAGTGATTATAAATTGCAGTGTACTCTTAAGTTCTAAGCTGCTGGGACTATTATTTGCAAAGTATAAAAAAAAATAAAACAAAAAAGTGGTTTGAGATACTTCATGGACTATTCCCTTCTAGCCGATGTATACTTAGAGACTTGCTTTCATAATAGGCAATGTAATTATAAGGAACCCATCTCTTCAATGAGTTCCAGCCCAAGTATCATCTATAGGTTAAAGGTGAATAAATGTTGCTTATTTGTGAAGATAATTTATGATTAAGATAGATGTTCAATGACAGACCCTTATATCAATGCTTAATAGATTATTTATGGAGACTTTGGAATTTCTATTTTACAAAACTCGAGGAAGAAAAGATATGCACATATTGTAAATGAGTTTTGAACTTATGAAAGGATGGAACTTTGGATGCACTACTTAATTTTGAGGTATAGAATTAAATGGATGCTAGCATTCAATGGTCTATGGTGAATCTCAAAATTGTAGATTTCCCTTGTTGTAATTTTTGGAGACTACTTAGACCTTGGAATTTTGTTGAAATTAATAATTGATGGAAAATTAGTTATTGGGGTTGATCTAAACGAATGGGCCTTGAAACTTTTTTTTTTTTTTTTTTTTTCATATTGAAAGAAACTTAAAGAGCTATTTTGACTATAGATATGTATATCTTTAAAGAATCTTATATTTTTCGTAATATGGTTGTTCTTAAACTATGGGTAATTGAGTAAGAGATTTTATAGTGGTATTGTATTATGCAGTGGAAGCATCATGGCTCCAATTGCTTTGGAAATTTTTATTTCACAAATCTTGGGAAGGAAAAGTCTACGCATATGTTGTAAAATAGTGTTGAACTATGGTGATGAGTGATAAATTTGTATAGATCGATACAATTGTGGCTTTAGAGTAACGCAGTGGAAGTGTGATAATTCGTTCAGCTTTTGATGAATTCAGAAGACATAATTTTTATAAGTGGGGGAGATTGTAATACCCGAGAAAAAAAAAAGATTAAAAGGAAGAGTATTTAAGTAAATATTTTGTGGGGTAAATTTTATAATTAATATTACCGAGGGAGATTTTAGAAAACTGTTGGAGTTTATGCCCTGAAATCCAATTTATTGGCATGTTATAAATAATTAAGTTATTTAATTATATGAAACTATTTATGAACTAATGGGACATTATCATAGTCCTTGAGATGCATTGTATGTGGTTTATGTGATTTAGTCACAGAAGATATAAATCACAAGTTCCTTGTAAACTCAAAATATAGTTCGTAGTCGGTGATGAAATTGGGCGTTTCATCTGCGAAGACTATAACACATTAACTAAGATAGTTTGTCTTGATCATGGAAGTGTAGACTTCTAGTTGATATGTTGATGTGTCTTAAGAGTTAAGACATATTGAACTGGACCGCTGTGAGATTAATTATTCAATCAACAACTGTCACCTGAATAATTAATCTCACGACTTCTAATTTCATAGACTCTTAATCCTAAGAGGATAGTGAACCCAATCATGAAATGTAGGTTACTTTGATATATCAGGAGTGAGATCTAATATTCACGATCAAAACCTCAGTATGTTGGGTAACTACACGTAGTGTTGAGGGAACACATATTCTCAAGATGGAATCCATAATCTCTTTTAATAGAGAAACGAAATATCCCCTTGAGATAAGTTTAATTGGAACTGGTTATTCAGGGCGCCCACTTTAGTAAAGAATTACTAAAACTTATATTTATTGAAATTGGATTTCAATAAATGTGAATAACTAAAAGATTAAACCGGGTACTCAAGGATAAAATAGTTGTTTACAAAGTGACAGTTCTTTATGACTTTGTTCACTATGGATATTTCATGGAGGGGTCATATGATATCATTAGAGTCTTGGGATATAATTTATTAATAAGCCCTAGAGTGCAATTATATTTATATAGTGGTATTAAATATAATTAATGGTAACTTTGGACTTGTCAAGAGTTGACAGAAAAGCCCAAGGCCCATTGGAGCTAGTGTCTTATTGGTCCCTTTTGGTCCCACTCCAAGCCACACACTAAAGCCCAATTGGAAAGGCCTAATAGGCCAGCCCAATTAGATAATCAGTTAGTTATAAAGGGAGAAACATACAGAATTTTATTTTAAGAGAGACATCATTGTGAAATGGTGTGTATGTGTGAGTGAAGCCACTCGATTATTCTCCCTTGGAAACTGATTGAGAGACCACACTTCTTGGGCATAAAGTGGAATTCGAGTGAAGATTAAAAGTGTTCCCAAGTACTTCTAATATTTTGTTTTTAATTTCACCGCACCAAGGTACGTTATCTTGTTCTTAAATTCTGAAATTTACATAGTGCATGTTATCAATCATGAATGAAATAGATTCATGTTTGTTGCTTCCGCTGTGTGTTTTGTATGAGATACAAAACCAGATTTTCCAACAATTGGTATCAGAGCCAGGTTTTCATATCATGTTTGTATAACATGTGATTGAGTTTTAGAATTTAAGAAAACCGTTATCTTTGTGTTTTCAAATTTCTGCATAATTGTGTCCTTCAACATGTTCTTTTGTATGAGATGTTTTGATAATTATGGTTTTATGAATTTATGTATTTCTTTCGTCAAGATTCGTGAAACTCAAGATACTGTGCAAGATAATTAGACAGTGTCTTTAAGTTTCATGGAGCGAATCTACTGAACAAACGCTATAATGGATTGCACAGTTTGCTTTCTATGTTGTTAGCGTTGGAATTCATATGCCGTGATTTATATATGTGATATATAGATTGAAGTTTATCCCTGGCCATAAACTTCCAGATGATTTGTTTTTTGGATAGAGTTATTGAATGTTATTGTAATAACCGTGAAGTGTGTGAATGATGTTATTGCACCGCTTGGATGTTATTGCACCGCTTGGATGTATAATATGACAATTTAATGTTAATTGTCTTGATGGCCATCTTGCATGTGTTAATATAAGGGATTCATTTAATCCGTATATTATATTTCATATGCATTCGAATTAGTGATTCAAGGTTTCAAGCACTCAATAACTATATCTAAGCATTTCAACTTTTCGTGTTCATCAAATGACATATATATGTGACAATGTCGATTTACTAGTTTTGAATTAGTATTGTACATCGTCAAGGATTATATATGATTTATGGCCTGATTACACATGGATTAGATTGTATCCTTTGTGTGATAATATATGCATGATCTGACTTTGAAAAAGTTAAACTAGAAATTATCTTTTTCGGTATTGCATCAAGGTTGCTAATTTACATGCTATCATGTTAATGCTAGGATTATGAAATTTATTCCTAATGAGATTAGGATTATGTTTTCAAGGGTTTCTAGCATTATTATGGTTCTTGATCTTGATCTTGAAAACCTTAATGTTTGATTTGTGAATCTTCATTCATAAAATCAAAAGGTGTTTTTGATAGAAAACAATGAAGATGTCAAACACGGTTCCTGGAAAATTCTGAAAAATTCAGTTATGCGAGTTTCGATCGATCGAGAATTCCTTTTGATCGATCGAATGTATTTTTCGATCGATCTAAGGGGAATCGAAAACTGATCGAGTTAGGCAGAAGCTCTATGATGAAATTCTTCATTGTCTCGATCGATCGAGAATTCCTTTCAACTGATCGAATGTTGATTTCAATCGATCGAACAAGAGTCGAGAATCAATCGAATGAGGCAGAACCTATGTGATGAATTTCTTCATTTTTCGATCGATCGAGTAATAGGATCGACTGATCGAAGGCATTGAATTTTGAATTTTCACTTGTTTTTGACTAAGTGTTAAAACTTTGATAAAAAGCAAGGCTATGTGATTAATTTTATAGTCCTTAAAAATTAAGGACATACATTAATCATTATCTAACTAAAAGACATAATAAGATCAAAGATGTTAGTTAAATAGAACTCTTAGTCCTTAATTTATTTAAATTAGAAGTTTTTTTAATAAGATTAAAATTCTAATTAAAGTTATATAGTTTCTAATGGGATTAGAATACTTTATCTAGTAAATTTAGGATAGAGTTCTATATAACTAATTTTTTTTGATTCATTAGTATCTAAGGAATCCTAAATAGTTTAGGACTTCCATTTTAGTTAGTGATTTTAATGAAGTTAAAGTTTTCATCAAGTGCAAGGTTATTAATTGTGATAGGATCACAATTATTTAAGAAAAACCCAAATAATGAGTGGGAGTGCTGAAATAACCCTTTTTGTTAAATTTATTGTAAAGTGAATAGATACCTTGTCTTGACTTCGAGTCTTACATTCCATGCAGAGGGTATTTACTTCGCGGTTTACATGATTAAACGTCTTTGTGATTGCGCGAATGTTCATTACGCTATTGTGACGTAACTTAGTAAAATCACATCGAATTTAAACAATTAAACACTCTTGATGTGTAGGGTTAAAATTGTGATGAGATCACAATGTTTTCAGGACAATCCACTTGTTTTAAAATTTCTAGTGGGAGAGAGATACAAGGGTTGGATCTCACGGCCTCCATTATCGGTTCAAAGTAGTGTGGGTAAGCACCTCGTCTTGGCGTATATGCCTTGCGATCCCAAAGGAGGGTGTTCACTTCATAGTACTACAAGATTGAACTAACCTGTTTAAAGTAGTGTGGACAAACACCTCGTCTTGGCGTATATGCCTTGCGATCCCAAAGGAAGGTGTTTTGTTCCATGGTACTACAAGTTTAAACATTATAAAGGGAGATGAAATGTGGCTACACATGATTCTAGATAATGGTGTATACTAGACTAAGTGTAATATTAACCTCCCAAAGGAGCTATGTCATTATTACTTAGAGGCCAAAAGGAAAAGCGGCATATTATTAGTGTATGATAAGAGTTATCATGATAGCACTGATAATGAGAATAATTCTCAATCAATTAATGTGTTTATAATAAACTTGCTACCAAGGAATTATAGACATGGATTGGGTTGTCGTTGCATCTAGTATAGTATGGTTTTCGGGTTCCATATTATATGGTTATGGATGCAAAATATAATGTCTCTGAAATTATGTTCATAGTCTCAAAATAAAGTTGTCATAATTTTGTTCTCTAACTATTATTTTAAACGAATCACATTAACTAAGAAATAATTTTGGACATGGTGCTTAAAGGAGTTGAAGTACATAAATATGTTTCGATTCAGCATTGTCATAATTTCCTATACATGATGCATTTATGGAAGATAGCTTAAGATGTAATCATACTCTCCATTGAAATGCTAAAATGTTACATTAGCTTCTATCTCAATTGTGCTACAGCATGAGATGCAAGAGTTAGTACTAGATTTAGACTTTATATTAAGTCTAAATGAGACGTTTGGTATGATTCATATTGAGTGCTTAAAAAGGCTTAAGGAGTTCCAATTCTATATTATTTTATGAAAATGTTTTATTTTTAAAATGAATTGGAATTATTGGATGTAGAGATTAAATATTAATCTAATATGGATATGATCCATAAGTCCTTGTTAGAATTATTTGATTAATTCAGATTGTTTTGAAAATAAATTATTTTTTATATTATCTGAGTTGATAAGTGAGTTCTACGCAACGGAAGACATCCTAAAAGCTAAGACTAAGATCAATATCATTTAATTCAAATTCTTAACCTAAATCAAAAGGTAAGGGTGGTAAGAAAAGGAATTATAATACCAAACAGTTGGACAAGTCATTTACCCTAGGAGTTGCCAAAAGGAAATTAGACTTAAAAGTTTGACCAAAAGGAAAGTATTTCCATTTTGGTAAAGATAAGCATTGTCCATAATTATCTTCTAGATGGAAATTTACATGTCTTACTTTTTAAAGAGAATTTTTCATCCTTTGGTATTGTATGTTTTGGCACTTCTGTCTAGATTTTATTAGTCTAAATGATATTCAAGATTAGTGAAAGATGGGCTTTTAGAACCATTATTTTGTTATATTCCTAGTTTATGAATTCTATTTAGAAGATACTAAGATCTAAGGCTCCTTTTCATAAAGGAATGAAGTTCCAATGACTTCTTTAAGTCAGTGCATACATAAAGGAAGAATAGAGCTCTTTTAAAGGTAGATTGTTCTAGAAGTAAAATGTCAGAATTTGTTGTAGGACAACTATAAAATACATTTAGAAATGAGATGGTTGTATTAAATACACCACAAGACATTATTCTGTAGATAACTATTACACCGGTACAATATCGTAGTGGGAGGATTATCAATTACCAAATAAATTCATACTTTTGGAATAAACTTTTGAAGCCATTCCATAAGTATATGAATTTGATCCTCGGTCCTACATAAAGGCAATAGATGATATGAATATGGATTACTGGATCAAGGTTATGTGAATAGAATTGGATTCTATTCAAAGTCTAGAACTTGTAGAGGCGCCTAATGGCATTAAGCCTATTGTTTTCAAATAGGTCTACAAGAAAATGAGATTGATAGATTTGAAGGTACAAAGCTTCAAAATCAAGACTAATGGGGAAAAGACTTATTCAGAAAGAAATGATTCGATTATGAAAAGATTTTTTCACCAATAGTCAAGTTTGACTCTATCTAGATTCTCTTATTCATTATATTTTATTTGGATGAAATATAGCAATGGATATCAAGAAAGCTTCTTTTAGCAGCAATCTTGAGGAAGACATCTATATGATGTAACTAGACTTGTTCATAGCAAAGAACCAGTGGTGATTAGTATGCAAGTTGCTTAAAGTCCATTTATGGACTAAAGAAAGCATCTGAATCATAAAATATCATCTTTGATCAAGAAATCAAGTTGTTTGATTTTGATCAAGTATTAAAAGGCCTTATGTGTGTCAAAGCTATATAGAATAATAAATTTCTTAATGTATGTTGATGACATTCTAATCATTTAGAATGATGTAGAGTTATTGTCATCAATGAAGTTTTGGTTGTCTAGTCCAGTTTGATATAAAGTACTTGTGAAAGACTGGTTACATCCTAAGAATTAAACTTTGGTTAAAATTCAAAAATTAGGATTTTGGGTCTATCTCCAACTGCTTAAATAGATTAGATTCTAGCCAAGTATAACATGTAATACTTCAAGAAAAGATTCTTTCCTTTTAAGTTTGAAGTACCTTCATATAGGACTATGGTTCTAAGACATAAAAAAGGAAGAGCATATTAAAGACAATTCCTTATACTATATCAATAGGAAGTCTTTATGCTATGCTATATACTAGGCTAAATATCTATTTTGCGGTGGACATGGTAAGCAAATATCAATTGAATCTAAGATCACTTAATTTAATGGGAGTAAAAGCATATACTCAACATCTTAGGAGAATGAGGGATTATATGCTTGTCCACCAAAGTGAGGATTTGATGGTTACTAGTTATAAACATACTGACTTGTAGTTTGATTGTGATTCATGAAGTTGGACTTCAAGATATGTGTTCATCCTAGGTGGTAAAGATGCACATTAAGCATACGTATTATCTCATTAGAGAGATTTAAGTACGTGAGATATAGTAGTAGAAAAGATAATTTATGCAATAAATCTGACTGAAACTTGTTTCCAAACCTTGCCTTAGAGTGATTATGAATTACTCTAAAGTGAAATAAGTGTCGGATAGATGGTAAATTGTCTTTGAGGGCAAGTGGTAGATTGTTGGGGTTTATGCCCTGAAATCCAATTTATTGGCATGTTATAAATAATTAAGTTATTTAATTATATGAGACTATTTATGAACTAATGGGACATTATCATAGTCCTTGAGATGCATTGTATGTGGTTTATGTGATTTAGTCACAGAAGATATAAAACACAAGTTTCTTGTAAACTCAAAATATAGTTCGTAGTCGGTGATGAAATTGGGCGTTTCATCTGCGAAGACTATAACACATTAACTAAGATGGTTTGTCTTGATCATGGAAGTGTAGACTTCTAGTTGATATGTTGATGTGTCTTAAGAGTTAAGACATATTGAACTGGACCGCTGTGAGATTAATTATTCAATCAACAACTGTCACTTGAATAATTAATCTCACGACTTCTAATTTCATAGACTCTTAATCTTAAGAGGATAGTGAACCCAATCATGAAATGTATGTTACTTTGATATATCAGGAGTGAGATCTAATATTCACGATCAAAACCTCAGTATGTTGGGTAACTACACGTAGTGTTGAGGGAACACATATTCTCAAGATGGAATCCATAATCTCTTTTAATAGAGACACGAAATATCCCCTTGAGATAAGTTTAATTGGAACTGGTTATTCAGGGCGCCCACTTTAGTAAAGAATTACTAAAACTTATATTTATTGAAATTGGATTTCAATAAATGTGAATAACTAAAAGATTAAACCGGGTACTCAAGGATAAAATAGTTGTTTACAAAGTGACAGTTCTTTATGACTTTGTTCACTATGGATATTTCATGGAGGGGTCATATGATATCATTAGAGTCTTGGGATATAATTTATTAATAAGGCCTAGAGTGCAATTATATTTATATAGTGGTATTAAATATAATTAATGGTAACTTTGGACTTATCAAGAGTTGGCAGAAAAGCCCAAGGCCCATTGGAGCTAGTGTCTTATTGGTCCCTTTTGGTCCCACTCCAAGCCACACACTAAAGCCCAATTGGAAAGGCCCAATAGGCCAGCCCAATTAGATAATCAGTTAGTTATAAAGGGAGAAACATACAGAATTTTATTTTAAGAGAGACATCATTGTGAAATGGTGTGTATGTGTGAGTGAAGCCACTCGATTATTCTCCCTTGGAAACTGATTGAGAGACCACACTTCTTGGGCGTAAAGTGGAATTGGAGTGAAGATTAAAAGTGTTTCCAAGTACTTCTAATCTTTTGTTTTTAATTTCACCGCACCAAGGTACGCTATCTTATTCTTAAATTCTGAAATTTACATAGTGCATGTTATCAATCATGAATGAAATAGATTCATGTTTATTGCTTCCGCTGTGTGTTTTGTATGAGATACAAAACCAGATTTTCCAACAAAAACTAGGTTGAAACCCTAGCTATGTATAAGCTAATTAAGTTAGAGTATAACATTAGATATTTTTGGAGAAGGACTTCTGAGTTTGTTCAAGTAGTGAAAGATTGACGGCACACTCGAGGAAAGAGCCTAAGAAATCTCATTGTTTGTCAGATTTAGGTTTTATATGGATTTAGAATATTTTTTTTATGTGAGTATTTAGGCCAACAGTGAGACTTTCTTTAGGCATGACCGCATGGGTCTGTTTTGCTCTTCTTAGTGAAAGAATATTTTAGGATTCAAAGAAATTTATTCAACTCTTTGAAGCCTAAAATGCTTCGCTTACAAGAAAGAAATTCCTAAGGCAAGAGCCTCTAGAACGTCTTTAACATAAGAGGGAAAGGAAAAGAAGAGAAGAGCCAGAAAGAGGGGGGAGGGGTCAGAAAGCATAAAAAAGTGTCCTAAATTTTGAGAGGCATCCTTTATTTATAGAGGTAAGAATGCTTCAAAAAATTAGCTGAATGATTAGAAAACAAATTGGGACGCGTCCTTATCTCTAAAAAATCAAAAAAGGTAAGGTTTATCTCAATCTAGAAGTCCTCGGGACAGGCCTTGAATTTGTGCCAATCGGCACTCTTGGGTGCCGAACCCACATTTGAGTTTTGGTCCACTTTGGACTCCTTTTTTGAGTTATTTTGAGCCAGGACTTGCACTTAGATGCGTTTTTAATCTATATTCTAAAAATTAAACTCCTTTTCTAGATATTTAGGTCTCTAAAGTAATGATTATCTTGTAGATAAATATTCCAAAAAGTCTTGATTATCCACAATTTTGTTGTTATCTGATTATCCACTTTATTCCCATGCAAGCAAGTCTATTTTTGACACTAACTAACAACCAATCACAAAATTATATACTTAATTTTAATTGTTTAACCAACTAGAATTAATTTTAATTAATTATGCGTGGTTGGTTTCACCCAAACAAAATGCATGCTGACCGTGCAAACTTGATCATGCGATATCTTTCAATCCAACGGTCCAATTTGGAACTCGAGCATACCGTCATGACCATTAGAATCTCAATATCATTTTTATGTTATGCAATGAATGAATTAATACATGTAATGCAACTATGATTTTTCGGGTATATGAATGGTCATTCGAGCCATCTTCCTTAATTAAATTATGGGTGCAAAATCAAGTGTCTACACCTTGCTGCCATGATTAAGTGGTTGCCTTGTTTTAGATGTGTGATAGGATTTCACATGCTAGGGTTAACATATGTGTGGGTTTGGATTTCTTTTGTTTAAGGGTAGACAGGTATGTGTTTTGGGGTGAATGATGCCATGATTGTATGCTTAGATGTATGCTAGTGTGTGTGTGAGTATAAATGCAAGTGTTGAACATGTTTTTAATGAGGTTAAGACGTAAGACACAATGATGGGAGGCCAACCTTGGGGTTGGGCAATCTTGGGTGCTTAACACCTTCCCAAGAGCGTACCTAAACTTCGAACCCATATCTTTGGTAGTAAGATCAAAAGGTCCTTCCTCGAGAGGACGCTATATATATGGTTCCTAAACCATTGCAAAAACTAGGTGGCGACTCCCCCCCCCCCCCCCCTTTGTGTCCACAATGGTGATTCCACTAGGGATTGTGAGTTTAATTCCTAAACTATTTCAATATTTGTTTGCACACACATCACTTGGTTTCTTTTGTCCCTTAATCTTGGTTGGTGATGAGTGGGAAGATGGAAGGCTCCATTCGGGCCCAAATCTTTCGAAGTTCATCCCACCAACTCACAATTGGTGCCATCGCCAATAATGGGCTTTAAGTACGTTATATGTTTGCTACCAATCCACTATGGGGTCCACTTAGGCCCTTAGTTGGAATCATAGCCCACCAAGTTGTGAGTGACCTACGTATCTATCCTTTTAGCCTTAGGAAGCCTACCCACCCACACTTAGAGAGATCCTAGAACCTATCACAAAGGTTGCCCTTTATATCTCTTGTTTGTTCAACCATATATCATGTGTTCACCTAATTCTAAAGAACAAATAAAAGATGTAAAAATTGAAGGGATGGCCAAATGTTGTGGTATACCCTAAGATGTTTTGGGATAAAAGAAAGGAAGTTCTCACATATAAGAGGCTTGTCCCTAAGTCCAAAGGTATATTTTAACTTAAAAGGTTTATAAGGCTATAGCCTAATTGCTATCATAGGTCCAAGTGGAAAAAGCCCTTTTGAAAAAGAGGACTTTGGGCCTAAGATAACAATTATGCTATGGACTTAGCATCCAAAATCCTACAAAACCAATATGAACTTCCCTAATCTTGGGCCTCCTTGTTGTATGCCAAGGCCCAAAATGATGAGGGCTTTATGGACTTTGAGAGGAAGGCTATAATATATTCTAGCTGAAGGGCTATTTAAAAAAAAAAAAGTGAAATAAATGAATATAAATGAAAAGTCCAAAGGTGATGAATACATTGTAAGCCCATGTTTGAGACAAAGGGTTGAAAATTCCTAACTTCATTCTAGTGAAAGCTGATGAGAGTGTTGGGAAATTTAGACCCCGATTGATAGAATTAACAAGTTTTAAACCCAAGTTGTTAATTATATTTATTATGAATAAAACTTGTTAAAACCAACAAACATCAATATCATGTCAAAATCATGCAGCGAAAAAATAAATAAGACAAGATATGTGACCCATGAAAACCAATGAAACAAATTAGTTTCACAGTAAAAAACCTGGGGGGAAACCTTCCCGAAAAGTAATCCACTATAGTAAAGAGAAGTTTCAGATCTAGTACAAAACCTTTGTCCCTAGACTTTACAATCCCCGTAGATGAACTTACAGTAGAAACCTTATACCGCTTCAGAACCTTTAAACTCTTCAATATATGAACGTCATCCTTTTGATGCACGGATCCCAGTATGTGACTAACCAAAGATGCACAGCTTCCAGTACGCGACTAACTTGAAGAAGATGTTGGCTGCAAAGTTCTTCACTTCATCAACAATAAAGATCAAGAAGCACTTGGTTACAAAACCCTAAGACATAAAGACGCAGTAGCTTCTTTTAGAGAGAATAAGGCATTGGTCACCTTTTGCATATGGTCTCTTTGTATTCTCTTATGTGATGACCTCTAAAATAAGCCTTATATAGGTCTGGGGTTGTGAGAAAAGAAACCCTACACATACATGTCAGCATGGGCCAAAAATCAGATCTGAAAATCTGAATTTCGTAAAGCTCAGTAATTCTCGATCGACCGAGGAGGTGTCGAGCCTATCTGTTACGAGTTATTAAGAGCTATAGAGGAGCTATCGAGGGGACAGAAAATTGCTTGATCGATCTATCAAGGGGACAAAATGTCATCAACATGCATTAAGAGATTTATTATTCTATATAGCTTTTACACACATAAGGCCTTTTAATACTTGATCAAAATCAAACAACTTGATTGCTTGATCAAAGATGATATTTTATGATTCAGATGCTTGCTTTAGTCCATAAATAGACTTTAAGCGACTTGCATACTAAACACTACTGGTTCCTTGCTATGAACAAGTCTAGTTACATCATATAGATGTCTTCCTCACGATTGCTACTAATAGAAGCTTTCTTGATATCCATTGACTATTGGTGAAAAAATCTTTTCATAATCGAACTATTTCTTTTTGAATAAATCTTTTCACCACTAGTCTTGACTTTGAAGGTTTACACCTTCTAATCTATCAATCTCATTTTCTTGTAGACCTGTTTGAAAAATATAGGCTTAATGCCACTAGGCGCCTCTATAAGTTCTAGACTTTAAATAGAATCTAATTCTATTCACATAATCTTGATCCAGTAATCCATATTCATATTATCTATTGCCTTTACATAGGACTAGGGATCAAATTCATATCCTTGTGGAATGACTTCAAAAGTTTATTCCAAAACTATGAATTTATTTGGTAATTGATAATCCTTCCACTACGATATTGTACTGGTGTAATAGTTATCTACAGAATAATGTCTTATGGTGTATCTAATGCAACCATCTCATTTCTAAATGTATTTTATAGTTTTCCTACAACAAATTCTGACCTTTTTCTTTTAGAACATTCTACTTTTAAAAGAGCCCTATTCCTCCTTTATGTACACACTAACTTAAAGAAGTCATTGGAACTTCATTCCTTTACAAAAAGGAGCCCTAGATCATATTATCCTCTAAATTGAATTCATAGACTAAGAATATAACAAAATAATGGTTCTAAAAGCCCATCTTTCACCAATCTTGAATATCATTTAGATTAATAAGATCTAGACATAAGTGCCAAAACATACAATACCAAAGGATGAAAACTTTTTCTTTAAAAAATAAAACATGTAAATTTCTATCTAGAAAACAATCATGGACAATGCTCAACTTTACCAAAACGAAAACACTTTCCTTTTGGTTATACTTTTTAGTCTAATTTCCTTTTCTCAACTACTAAGGTAATTAGCTTGTCCAACTGTTTGGTATTATAATTCCTCTTCTTACCACCCTTATTTCTCGGTTCAAGCTAAGAATTTGAATTAAATCATATTGATCCTAGCCTTAGCTTTTAGGATGTCTTCCGTTGCATAGAACTCACTCATCAATTTAGATAATTTAAAAAGAATTAATTTTCAAAACGATCTTAATTGATCAAATGATTCTAACAAGTACTTGTGGATCAAATCCATATGAGATTAACATTTAATCTCTGCATCCAAGAATTCCAATTCATTTAAAAATAAAATATTTTCATAAAATGATATAGAATTGGAACTTCTTAAGCCTTTCTTAACACTCAATATGATTCATACCAAACATCTCATTTAGACTTAATATAAAGTCCAAGTCTAGTACTAACTCTTGCATCTCATGCTATAGCACAATTGAGATAGAAGCCAATGTAACATTTTAGCATTTCAATGGAGACTATGATCACATCATAAGCTATCTTCCATATATGCATCATGTATAGGAAATCATGACAATGCTGAATTGAAACATATTTATGTACTTCATGATGGATATAAAGATGAATGCAGCGGAAAATAAGTTTTAAACGGATCTACTTCATTCGATATTGATAACATGCACAAAGTAAATTTCTGAATTAGAGAACAAGAGATCGTACCTTGATGCGGTGAATTTCAAAACTTGAAGATTGAAGTACTTGGAACTACTTTTAATCTTCACTCCAATTCCACTAATCGCCCAAGATGTGTGGTCTCTCAATTGGTAACAAAGGGATGACCATAAAAGTGACTTACACTCTCATACACACCACCTTTCAATGATGTTTTTCTGTCACTTACATTTCTGTACGTTTTTCCCTTTGTATCTAACCAATTTATCTAATTGGGCTGGCCTCTTGGGCCTTTCCAATTGGGCTTAAGTGTGTGGCTTGGAGTGGGACCAAAAGGGACCAATAAGACACTAGCTCCAATGGGCCTTGGGCTTTTCTGTCAACTCTTGACAAGCCCAAAGTTACCATTAACTATTTTTAATACCACTATATAAAAATAGTTGCACTCTAGGTCTTATCTATAAATTATATCCCAAGACTTTATTATACATGCAACCCCTTCATAAAATATTCGTAGTAATACAAAGTCATTAATGTAGACTGCCACTTTGTAAATTACTACATCTTAATCCTTGAGTACCCGGTTTAATCCTTTAATGTTATTCATTATATATTTATGAAATCCAATTCCATAAATATATACTTTAGTCTTACTAAAGTGGTTAGGCCTAACTCTCTGAATAACAAACCCATTAAACTTATCTCAAGGGAATATTTTATATCTCCGTTAAGAGACTATGAATTCCATCTTGAGAATACATGTTCCATCAACACTAAATGTGGCTGCCCAACATACTAAGGTTTTGACCATAACTATAGATCTCACTCCTGATATATCAAAGCAACCTACACCTCATGATTAGGTTCATTATTCTCTTAGGATTAAGAGTTCATGCTAATACAAGTCGTGAGATTTATTATTCATTTGACAGTCTTTAGGAGAATAATAAATCTCACAGTGGTCCAGTTCAATATGTCTTAACTCTTAAAACATATTAACACATCAACTAGAAGTCTCCACTTCCATGATCAAGACAAATCATCGTAGTTGATATGTTATAGTCTTCGCAGATGAAATGCCCAATTTCATCACCGACTAGGAACTATAATTCTGAGTTTACAAAGAACTTGTGATTTATATCTTCTGTGACTCTTCACATAAATCACATACTATGCATCTCATGGACTATATGATAATGTCTGAATATTCATGTTACCATTATTTCAAATAATAATAAAACAAATTTATTAAACATAATATTAAGTCATACATAATGTCAAACACAATGTCACACTTAATATCATACATAGCATCTTACAATAGGATTTAAGGGCACCAATCCTAACACTTCAGCTTCTTTAAGCACCATGTCCAAAATTGTTTCTTAGTTAATGTGATTCAATTAAAATAGTACTTAGAGAACAAAAATTTATGACAACTTTATTTTGAGACGATGAACATAAATACCTAGACATTATTATTTTGCATCCATAACCATATAATATGGAACCCAAAAACCATACTATACTAGATGCAATGACAACCTAATCCCGCAATTAATATTCCTTAGCATAGAGTGAATACCAACCACTATGATCAGGCGAGAACTATTCTCATTATTAATGCTATCATGGTAACTCTTACCAAACAAAAATAATTTGTCGCTTTTCCTTCAGCCTCAAAGTAATAATGATATAACTCCTTTGGGAGGTTAACATTACACTTAGTCTAGTGTACACTATTATCTAGAATCATGTGTAACCACATTTTATCCCCCTTATAGTGTTTAAATTTGTAGTACCATGAAATAGAACACCCTCCTTTGGGATTGTGAGGCATATACGCCAAGATGAGGTGCTTGTTCACACTACTTTAAACAGGTAAGTTCAATCTTGTAGTACTATGAAGTAAACACCCTCATTTGGGATTGCGAAGCATTTACGCCAAGACAAGGTGTTTACCCACACTACTATGAACCAATAATGGAGGCCGTGAGATCCAACCCTTGTATCTCTCTCCCACTAGAAATTTTAAAACAAGTGGATTGTCTTGAAATCATTGTAATCTTATCACAATTTTAACCCTACACATCAAATGTGTTTAATTGTTTAAATTCGATGTGATCTGACTAAGCCACGTCGTAACAAACATTCGCGTAATCACAAAAAAGTTTAGTCATGTAATTTGTGAAGTAAATACCCTCCACATGGAATGCAAGGCCAAGACAAGGTATCTATTCACATTACAATAAACTTAACAAAAGGGTTATTTCAATACTCCCACTCATTTTTTGGGCTTTTCTTAAATAATTGTGATCCCATCACAACTAATAACCTTGCACTTGTTGAAGACTCTAATCTCATTGAATCACTAACTAATATGGAAGTCCTAAACTATTTAGGGTTCCTTAAACACTAATGAATCAAAAATTAGTATCCTTAACTTATTTGATTAATAATTCTAATCTCATTAGAAACTATATACCTTTTAATTAAGCTTTAATCTCATTAAAAATTCTAAATAAAATAAATTAAGGACTTTCAATCATACAACAATTCCAATCTCATTAGAATGTTCCTTAAAAGAGAGGTCCTAAACAATTTAGGACTAAGAGTTCTATTTAACTAACATCTTTGATTTCATTAGGTCTTTTAGTTAGAACCGTGTGTAATCTCATCACACACAACCTTGCCTTTTATTAAAGTTTTAACACTTAATAAAAAAGGCAAGTGAAAATTCAAAATTCAGTGCCTTCGTTCGGTTGAACTTGTTTCTCGATTGATCGAAAAATGAAGAAATTCATCACAAAGCTTCTGCCTCATTCAATTGATTCTTATTTCTTGTTCGATCAATTGAAAATAACATTCGATCGATCGAAAGGAATTCTTGATCGATCAAGACAGTGAAGAATTTCATCATAGAGTTTTTGCCTGACTTGATCGGTTCTCGATTCCTCTTCGATCAATTGAAAGGAATTCTCGATCGATTGAAACTCACATAACTGAATTTTTTCAGAATTTTCTAGGCAACTGTTTTTGACATTTTTACTATTTTCCATCAAAAACACTTTTTGAATTTATAAAAGAAGATTTATAGATCAAACATTAAGGTTTGGAAGATCAAGATAAAGAATCTTAATACATTAAGAACACTATAAATCATAAAAACTTAATCTCAAAAATAACATCACACCTATATTAATATATTTAATCATGAATTGATATCCTAACAGCAATGGTTTATATACCCGCACAAGAATTTGTACATATATTCATTTAATCCAAAGATGTAAAGGCATATGAATGATGTCAAGCACACAATTCCATTAGAAAGGTTCTAGTGCTTCAACTTTTATATGATAAAGCATAACAGTTATGTTATATTTCAATAAACCTAAAAATCTAATTGGCAGTGTGCATCTCGAACCATGGCTTTTACGAATCAAGTTCATACCCATATATATATATATATATATATATGCGCCAAGCCATAGTATTAGAAACTTCAATTTATATATATCACATATATCAATCTCAACTAGGGGTGACCACGGGTCGGTCCGGGTCAGGTTTGTGCCCAACCCGCAACCGACCCGATTAAGTCTGGTTCCAAATTTTCAGACCCGTCGCCGACCAGTTAGAAAATTGGATCGGATCGGAAGGTTCTTGCCGGAAAGTGGTTGGGTCTCGGTCGGGGTTGATTATTTGGAAAACAGCGAGAATCCGGCCAAGAAAATATGAAAAACAGCAAAATCCGACGAGAAAATTTTGAAAAATGGTAGAAATCCGGCCAGATCTCGCCAAATCCAGCGAGATCTTTGCCATTTTCGGCAAGATCTTGGCCAGATCTAGCGAAACATTGCCGGATCTAGCTTAAATCTTCCCAAAGAAAACTCAAAACTCGCCGGGAAAATGATGGGTCGGTCGGATCAGGTTTCTCGGATTTGAGAGGAGGAGATCCGATCTCCGACCCATTGATCTCGGGTTTTGGAGAATGAAATCCTTCGCTGACCACTGGAGCAGTCGGTTCGGTCAGCGGCGGGTCGGGTTCGATCGGCGGCAGCGGGTGGGTCGGTTCCGACGGGTCCTTGGACAGCCCTAATCTCAACACATAAGTTTATTGAACATTAATTCTAAAACAAAATTATGCAGAAAAATTACTGCAAAATTTTGGAATACCAAGAAAAAAAATATTTTCTTTGATTCTAAAAACTCAATCACATGTTATACAAGCATGATATTGAAGACTACTTTGATACCAATTGTTGGAAAAACTAGTTTTGCATCTCATAGAAAACACACAGTGGAAGCAATAATCATAGATCTACATCATTCATGAGAGATAATATGTAACCTTGACTTTTAGAACAAAGAATAGAAAGCATACCTTGATGCTATGAAAATCAAAACCAAGACTTGAGAATACTTCTAATCTTCATCTCAATTCCACATGGTGCCCAAGAAGTATGGTCTCTCAATCAATTTACATGTATGTGTTCAAGGAAGAATAAGAGAGTGTCTTACACTCACATACACACCATTTTTATAATCATATATTGAAAATTCTGTATGTTTCTATCCTTCTACATAACTGATTATCTAATTGGGTTAGCCTTTTGGATTTGCCCAATTGGGCTTTTAGTTTGTGGCTTGAGATGGGACCAAAGGGAACAAATAAGACTCTAACTCTAATGGGCCTTGGACTTATCTGTCAACTCTTAACAAGTCCAAATTTATCATTAATTATATTTAATACCACTGTATAAATATAATTGCATTCTAGGCCTTATTAATAAATTATATCCCAAGACTCTAATGATATCATTTGACCCCTCCATGAAATATCCATAGTGAACAAAGTCATAATAAACTGTCACTTTGCAAACAACTATTTTATCCTTGAGTACCCGGTTTAATCTTTTAGTTATTCACATTTATTGAAATCCAATTTCAATAAATATAAGCTTTGGTAACTCCTTACTAAAGTGGGCGCCCTGAATAACCAGTTCCCATTAAACTTATCTTAAGGGGATATTTCGTGTCTCTATAAAAAGAGATTATGAATTCCATCTTGAGAATATGTGTTCCCTCAACACTACATGTGGCTACCCAACATACTGAGGTTTTGACCATGAATATTAGATCTCACTCCTGATATATCAAAGTAACCTACATTTCATGATCGAGTTCACTATCCTCTCAGGATTTAGAGTTTATGAAATTAGAAGTCGTGAGATTAGTTATTTAGGTGACAGTTGTTGATTGAATAATTAATATCACAGCGGTCCAGTTCAATATGTCTTAACTCTTAAGACACATCAACACATCAACTAGAAGTCCCCACTTCCATGATCAAGACAAACCATCTTAGTTGATGTGTTATAGTCTTCGTAGATGAAATGCCCAATTTCATCACCGATTGTGAACTATATTTTGAGTTTACAAGGAACTTGTGATTTATATTTTCAGTGACTAAATCACATAAATCACATACAATGCATATCAAGGACTATGATAATGTCCCATTAGTTCATTTATAAATTGTCTCATATAATTAAGCAATTTAATTATTTAGGCCATGCCAATAAATTGGATTTTAGGGCATAAATCCCAACAAAACCATATATGGGAATGGGATAGGAATACGCTTGATCACTCCCTAGGGATCCCACATACCTTTGGTAATCAAGTTGAACTTTGAAGCAACTAATAACATGGCTGAATATGAGGCTTGTATTGCCGGAATGGAAGCTCTTCAAGAGTTGAGGGTAAAGGAGGCCGAAGTCTTTGGAGATTCAACTTTAGTTATAGCCCAAACACAAAAGTTTTGGAAGATGAAGAAGGAAAACTAGAAGCCTCATCAATAATACTTGTAGGGCTTGACCAAGACCTTTGACAAGATTGAGTACACAATGTCAACGCCCAACCCAGAACAAAGAACCATCGGGCCTTCGTTCAACCACCTACCGTGGCGATGCTCCCGCAAGCGTGGGGTCCATTGGAGGCCCCCTTGATGATTTTGTGTGGTTTGCGTGGAGTTTTGGGTACTCTCTCTCTCTCTTGATGGAGGAAGATAGGTCTATCTTTAGAGGTGTGGCGGGAATCTTGGCCAAATTTTAAGTGATTACCAAAGGTAAGTGAAGTCGCTACCAATAATTTTGTTTTTCTAAAGTGTGATTGGTCACCTGTTTCTAGTTGACTTTATTATTGATCCTAGACTAAGAAAAATGGCATTTTTCCTAATCTAATGTGGATGGCAAAAAAATCTTGATTCTTGTGTCTGGAAGTTTGGTTACGTGTGGGGAAGGTGTTAGGCACTCCACAACGTCTATCCAAGGACAATCCTTTGTTTTGATAAAACCTTAATTTTCAGAGATTGGCAATAAAAAACATGATTTTGGCATTGGCTTATGGGGCTTTACATGCATAGGGGCTTTAAGGTTTGGCTTTTGAATGGGTGTGGTACCAATCTATGCTTTCCTAAGGCATTCGGGCAAAGTACCAGATTTCCACGGCGAAAATCCAGTGATGTGTCACCTTACTTTCGCAGTGGAAATTAGGCATCGCTTTGCTTAGGTGACACGGACTATGACAATCACACCAGAAGGGTGTGAGCAGGTATATGTATACATACATCATGCATAATGCTAGCACACAGAGTAGGAAAGTAAATGCCTACATCCCTAGAGCATGGTCTAAAATATAGGTTCAGGAAAGTAAATGGGGGTCGCCATATACTAGAGATGAGGACGAATGGTACATAGCATGATATAACTAATACAACTCATCTAAGAGAGAAAGGAGGGAGGAAGGAAGGGGATTTGAAAGAGTACATAACCAAATGGGAGAGGCTAGACCCCTAAACCTACCGAACATAACCACTTGGCTTATATCCACATGTTCGCATCCTCACCCTTTTTGCTTGCGCCTGGGAGATCGTGCCCTAACCACATGCGTCCTCGCTCCGTGTGTGTACATGCAAAGGCAAATACAAGAAACTAGCAGACAAGCAATGGAAGGAAAAGATGCGAAGAGCATATGAAAAAGGCGTAAAGTAGATAAGCATGATGGACATGGCATGCAGAGAAATAAGAAAGCAAGCAAACAAGAAAGAAGACAAAAGAAGCAAAAAGCAAACAAAAGGTGGTGTCCAACGAAGGACAAATGTAGGTTTGGATTGATTGTCCATAACTTCATTTTGTTGAAGCATGGACGACACACTAGCAAGCAAGACTCATGCATGGACATGTGAGGAAGCGTGTAAAGATGCAAATAAAGCCAATAAGTGGCGCGAACAAACATGGTAAGCATAGCATCTTACGGATTAGAAGGGAAGGGTATGCACGAAGCAACCGGCATCATGGCAATGCATCCCAAATGGTTACATCCAAACAAGGCTTCATGGGCATCGGATGTAACTACACAACCACAAACCCACTAAGGGTGTCAAGCATGGCAAATTGTAGAACTAGAGAGGCTAACATAAGCATAAAGCATAGAAGCAAGCAAGCATAGACATGCAAATAGGAATGATCCAAACTTTTTTGATGTGGGCCTCGGTGTATGGACGATGACAAAGACCATAGGGCCTAGATCGAGTCCGAACCAATAGGCTAAAACACAAGAAAATGCAATAAAAGGAACAAAAGGGCTACAATAGCACATGGCATGACAAACATAGCCTAGGTCTAGGTACATAAACATGGCATGGAGCACACAAGCACATGGAAGATAGTATAAAGCATGTAGAGAACATAGATCCAGGCACACAAACATGTGAAAACATAGATCTAGACAAGTAGGCATAGAAACATACACATCAACATGTACAAGCCATGGCATGGAGCACACAAGCACATGGAAGATAGTATAAAGCATGTAGAGAACATAGATCCAGGCACATAAACATGTGAAAACATAGATCTAGACAAGTAGGCATAGAAACATACACATCAACATGTACAAGCCTAGCACATAAATATGGAAGAACATGAATCCAAGCATATGAGCATGTGAAAACAAGGATCTAACCATATAGCATAGAAATACACATATCAACACATAGATCCGAGCAAGGCATAGCTAACAACATCATGCAAGCATGTGAGCATGTAACCCTAACATTAACATAGAATAAAAAGAGGAACAACGCATAGAAAAACATGGCATAAAGCATAAAGCATGTAGATCAAGACAAATAACATGTAAACAAGCATGGAAGAACATGGATCTAAAATAAGAATACGTTAGGAGCAAAATAAAGCAAGGAACATGCTAAGGAAAGCAATAAATTATGTTATTAAGGTAGAAAATAGCAAGATAAATGCTAGAAAAAGATGATAGGCCACAAACTGAATGACCCATTGTGATAGAAATTAATTAATTAATTAACCAAGTTATTAATTAATCAATTTATCATGAAAACACGTGGTAGCACAAATAAATCACCAAATAAACTAATTATGCAGTGAAAATTAAATGACACGATTGATTTGTTTACGAATGGCGAAAACCTAACGGCAAAAACCTTATCGGGTGATTTTCAGGTCACCACTCCCTAAACTCCACTATTATCACAACAAGTAGTTACAAGTAAAAGAATCACAAGTACCTTACCAACCTATAGTTGAACTCTTACCCCAATACCCAATTGGACTTGTTCTGTAGTGAGAGTTTCCCCTTTTGATGCACGGCTCCCAAGTTAAGCACACGAAGGGGCAAACAAAGATGTTATCAAACAAAAGGGGTTGTCCTAGATGGACAAACGTAGGTTTAGATTGGGTGTCCATAGTTCGATTGGATTGAAGTACGGACACCACACAAACTCATGCATGCACTTGTAGGCAAGTATGCAAAAATGCAATGAAGCAAAGAAAGCCAAATGGGTGGCACAAAGCAAGCAAGGCATGCATATCGACATTGTACGGAGCGGAGAATGGTGTAAAAGTACACCGATATCACGAAGATGTGTCTCACAAGCGGTCACATCCAAACAAACCATAAGCGTGATGGATGCAACCACACAAGCAAGTAGCCCCAAAAATCGACAGGCACAAGCCCTTAGAGGGCACAAAGCATGGCAAAGCCTAGATCTAGATGGGCAAACATGGAGATATGGCATAGCAACAAACATGTAGGCACATGAACAAAACAAGAAGCACATAAACCTATAGATCTAAGCATAAACATGGCAAAGAGTACATAAACATGAAGATCTAAGCAAAAGCATAAAATTTAGGCATATCCTACCCAAGAAGGTTAGGCCAACATCAACAAAGTGGTAAAACATGGCAAAAAGAAAAGAGAGAAGCTAAAACAGGCTATAAAACACGCTAGGAAGCAAGATAAAACAAATATATACTATGGAAAGCAAATAGACATGCTATGAAGAAAGATAAAGTGAAGGATGTAGATTGTAGCTAAAAAGCCACATTTACACCCTTAAAACCTTAAATCCAAGTTCCTTATACCAGGGAGAGGAAAAAGAGTACAAGAACACTACCTCTTGATTGTTGAGGAAAGAGAGAAATCAAAGGTTTTGGATGTGTTTGGGAGAGAATTTACCGAGGAAAAGAGAGAGAATCTGCCCAGAAAATGCTCCAAAAACTACCTAAATTCGTTTTTTTTTTTTTTTTTTTGAAATATGGGGGTCTAGGGGGTATTTATAGGCCTTTTGTGACCCTTCAGCTTTTGGCAGCCACTTAGTGGCCCGCGGCCAGCTCTAGCGGCCACTTTTTATGTGTTGGGCTGGTGCTGACATCAGCAACTTTGCCTTTTTCTAGTTCTGAATTTGACCATATGTTTAAATATCTTCCCAGAGCCTGATTGAGCTGATCTTGCTGTCCTTAGAAATCTCGAGATGTCTAGTTTCCAGAACACTAAAGAAAATAAAATTCCAACGGTCGAATCAAAAGTTATGGCCTTGGGAAGCAAGCTCACACACTTTGCATGGTTTTTAAGATATCTCAACCGTTTTAACTCCGATTTCGACCTATGAATAGTCATTGGAAAACTTGGGTAAACTTGGTCAAAGTTGACAAAACGTAGTCAAAGTTGATGAAAATCATCAAGTGGCTCGGGTTTGATGTAGAAACATGAAAATGTTGTTTTGGGATGATTTTAACCAGCTTTGACTTTCAGTCAACCTAAGGTTGACCAAGGGTATTTTGGTCAACTTGACTTAAAATGGCACTTTGAGTGCTTTGATACCCAAACGGGTTGCACCACGTTAATCTAGATGTTTCTGCGGCCCCATGAAAGAAAGTTAATCATTTTGGAATTTTCTAGGTCTGGCATGCAAATTGAAGGTAGACAAAATACGGTATTTACAACCACTAGAATTCGTCCTCTTTGAAAATGTACCTTTTATGGCTCCTAGATGATGTGGGATTCGTTCTAAACCTAGTTTAAATGCAGAAAACTTGCCTTACATAGTTTCTGGAACCCTAGCATGAGCACATATGCACGTGTATGCGTACGCATGCATAAAGCATGTATACAAAGATCTTGAGCATGCATGCGCATACGTGTGTATGTGTAGGCATGCCCTTGGGTTTCTGTGGCCTTTCTTTTCTAAAAATAGTTAATTTGGTCCAAAAATAAGTTATGTTTTCCATAAACACTTTGCTCAAGTCAATTTTTATCTGATTGGGCCATAAACCAACCTTGGACTTTAGAATTCCTACATCATTGGGAAATAAGGGCCCAAGTCATAAGGGGTACAAAATGCGACGTCTACAAATATTCATTGGAGGTTTGGTCCCCCACCATGAACCATTCGAATAGCCTATGACCTTTGCGTTTGCCGTCCTCATACTTCACAACTATAAGCCATGAATCTAAACCCAGAAAGAAGCCTTGTCAAACGTGGCATCATCAATCGTTGCTTCTTCACCAGGTCTATATAGTTCTATTAAGTACATATCGAAAGACCAAGGACCTTGCATAAGTATTCGGTTTACATCAGCCTCGTCTTCAAACAAAATCAGCATTGTATTATTCCCAAGATCTCGGATTTCAAAGGAACCACCAACTCTCCACATGCTTCATAAGGTACAGTTTATGGCCTTTATGTTTGTTTTCCTCTTAGTGAAGAACTTCGCCACCAACTTTTCCGAATTATCAATATCATCTAGCGCTAGGCCTACTGCTTGGCTTTCCTTTGCGTTAAGAGAGAGTTTCGCCCATCGGCCTATAAGATCCTCCATGATACAATTGGAGTGTTGGAACCAGAGTTTCACCCGAAGGGAAAAGAACGGTCTATCGCTAGATAGACACGAGAGTTTTCACCTTTTGTTGTTGTTGTTATTGTTATTGAATTTGAAAGAGTAATATATAATATACTTATATAGGAACAACAAATAATCCACAATAATATGACAACATTCATAAATTGGCATGTCACATCAATTTAAATTGGAGATTGTGGTTGATTCATGTGTGAGCTGGTACATTAGTTTAGGAATGTTGTGAAATTATTATAGCTTTTTATCATGTTCATATCATTAATTAATTTATATCTCAGTAGGAGTTTTGGATAAAAGAAAGGATGGTCATGCAAGAAAATGACGCCGAAAAAGCAAGATTAATCAAAATGGGATCTCTTTTTGAGTTGTTATTACTGGAGTTGGATTCATCCAAGTAAGTTTTCATTCATTCGAGTGTGGACTTCCTTGTGTTATATTATTTTATTGTATTCTTGTTTTTTATAATTTTCTTACTTGAGTCCATTAGAACCTATAAAAAAAGGTTTTTAAAATTTGGTAAACAATGGGATATACTAACGACTATTATGAGATACCTCTGGAATATGATAACGTTGTGCTCCTCTTCCCAGATTCTTAGTGAGTCCCACTAATTTATGATAAGATCCATAATGAATGTGAGAGAAATGAGCACCATTTCATTGTACCCGGGGTGTATAATAATTTTCATATACTAAAATCTCAAAAACTAATAAAGTAATTCCTATTTATGTGTAATGTTTATATTAATCAGACGGCTCTTTTTGTTAAATTCTGCATTAATTCTCAATTATGAGAAAAATATTACAAATGACTTTATAATTAAAGTATTAACTAAAAATTTTATATGTTGTGATAAATATTGCAAATGACTTTGTAATTAAAAATGAATAGTTAGCTAAGAGGTTTTTAGTTCAACCAGTATGATTTTAGTGTTTTTAATAGAGACTTAAAGAAATTAGGGCATGTTTGGTATATAATCTCAAACTCATATTTTTACATTTTAAACAATATTACACACATTTTCACACATTTTTTAACTTACACGTATTTCAAAAAACTACCAAACATTCTCTAATTTTCGTTACTCTATTGTAGTTATCGATTTAATTATTAAAATGAACAATGGAGAGAGAGAGAAAGAAACAGAGTAATAAGGACGTCGCTATAATGAAGGAGGTTTTGGAACTGAACCTCCTATCTCAAACTAACATTTCAAGTGGTACTTCTTCTACCTCTCCACTAGATCTCGGGTTTGATTCGATGGCTTGCCCTTTACTTTTCTTAGCAGAAAGGGAGAAATTGAAAAAAAAATAATAGGAAAGAGATCACTAGTGGAAGGTAATACTAAATTCCAAACCATGTATGGTAATCATGAAAAGCGGAAAACCAGTGACCGACATCTATCTTTTCAAAATAAAAACGTGGACAAGTCAAAATCAAGAACCCCACATGTTGTATGTATCTTTAACTTTTTAGCTACATGAATTTGATCACTACTTTGGGGCAGGTGGACAATATAAGTAAACCACATAAAAAATTGCATTGGTCAAACTTTATGGTATTTTATTTATATTTTCGTGGTAAGGTTTTGGACTTCAATTGGAAGGATCTTGCAAGGAAGTGAAAAGGCAATGGACGCCGGTCTCACCGCTATGACCATGTTAGAGCCAATCGCATGAAACCGGAAAAAAAATACAAGAAAGAAAAAACAAAAAGACATTTTGATAGTTGGAAATTGGAGGATTTGACCATTTCTATCTCATTTTTCTGAATTCTCATTTCTAAAAATTTCTCTAGAGTGAGTCGTGGTCTAGTGGGCCCAGCATTCATCTTCAGTTTGCAACATGAGTCTCCTGTTTTGCACTTAAGGTCAGTGTCTATTTTCTCTTTTTCTTTATTTTTCTGCAAATATGTTAGTAGCGATGCAACTAGGAAGCATACTAGTATATTTTTGGTATTTTGCATATATGTTTTTTATATATTTTTTTTTTTTTATCATTTATGCCATGAAGATGTTGGGAAAATATTTTTTGTTCACATGCTTAGGCAGTTATGTAGACATAAACATCCGCATACTCTTTCACATGTACATACATGTAGGCACAAGGGTGCACATTCATATATATATATATATATATATTTGTGTGTGTGAGAGAGAGAGAGAGCGTACATGTATAATTATGTTTACACACTTGTTTGCACGAGGAAAACTTAATTTTTTAGGCCATATAGATGAATATGAAAATGTTGGATGTTATAAACGCTAAAAATAAAATAAAATGCTAGAGAGTCATGAGTGTTGTAAGGTTGAATTTAATCAACTATTTTGTTGGCTTTATTCCATGCCAATTTGCTTGTAATTCAGCATTTAGAAACCCTGTATTTAGGTGGGAATCATGTAAGCGTAGTGTGTAAAAGAGTGTGAAGAAAAGCTCAAGAGTGTGCACTCAGCAGGGCCTCGCGACTGGATTTCACGATTGACTCACGGCTGGTAAGTCGCCAAAGGAGGCACACGTGTGAAGCATACAGAGGAGTTGAAGAGTCACAGCAACTAGAGCATTACAGGACAAAACTTCCAGTCTGGCTAGGTAGTTAGCTCGCGACTTAGACTCGCAACTCAATCAAGTCGCGAGGTCAAGTCGCCAGACCACTATGTTTGGGAAAACTGACCTTTCACATTCCAAACACACACAGTATAAATACCCCTTATACCAACGTATTGTAGAGAGCTTCCAGAGAGAATTTTGAGAAAAAAATCCTAGAGAAAAACAAGATTGACTCATCCACAATCTTCATCCTTTGATTCTCCAAATTCCTCTACTCTCATCCTCTCCATTGTTACATCCTTGAGATGTACATTTAGCCAAATCATTTTCTCAACATACCAATATCTGTGAGAAGGTTATTTGGTGCTTGGGAAGCAGTTAGGAAGGGATCAATTGATATTGGTTGATGCTATGGGCTATAGCGGAATCCGGTAAGCTAGAGAAGATAAAGGTTCGGCGTAACCTCGTTGGAGCAAGAAGCTTGGAGGACTTAGGTACACTAAGTAGATTAGGCTTAGAGCGTTTTCTGCTGTTCATGTATCCCAACTTCATTCTTTAGTGGATTATTGACCACTTGGAGGGCGGCGGAGAGGTTTTACGCTGAGGATTTCGGTTTCCTCTTCGATAACACATCGCTGTGTTGTCTTTGTGTTTGCATCTCTCTTCCCTTAATTTTTGCCTTTTAATTACTATTGTGGTTGTGATTTATTATGGTTTAGATTGTTTTATCAATTCTATTTTAGCTTATTTTCATATTCCGCACATATATTGTTTGATAATAAGCTAGTGTTGGTAATTTGTAAATTGGGGGTCTAAATGTTCATAGGTGTTTTACACACAATTGAACAATCAATTGATATCAGAGTGGGTACACTTATTTTGGTTTAAATACCTAAGTGTGATCCTTGACCCCTTGTGTTATTTGCCATGGATAGTACTTTGTATGCTTCTATGCATGTTTTGGATGTTGATGAATGTAACATGCCACATGTTTGTGAAAATGCCTCTATGAGTGATAATCCTCATGATTGTGATGCTATGTTACATGAATCTTTGGGTGTTGTTTATATTCCTAACATCAAACTCTTGAAGAAAAATGCTAAGAAGTTTCGAAAGGATTTGAGCAAGTTATTTTGTGAAAATGATGATTTGATTGCTAAGCTCAATGAATCCAACAAATTAGTTGAGAAATATAAGAAACTTGCTGAAAATTCTCTTGAAAGGCTAAAAGAGTTTGAATGTTTGAATATGGACTTGGATGCTAAACTTGTTTTGTTTAACAAACTTGTTGATGAGCTAAAATGTGAAAATGAATCTCTTAAAATGCATGCCTAGTGTTTGATTGCTGAACCTATTCCTAAAAATGATGAAAATATTTGTTGCAATCATGTTGTGGTACCTGATTTTGTGCCTATTGTGTGTTCTACCTCAAAGGACAAATCGGTGTACATTCCTCCACATAAAAGAAATCAAAAGGTAGAGAGAAAGGCTATTAAGTCATAGCCTCTGTTTAGGTCTCAACCTAAAGTTTTGAATGGATCTAAGTTTGTTTCAACTTGTCACCATTGTGGTGTGATTGGTCATATAAGACCTCAATGTCATAAGTTGAAGAGAGAACAAAACCGTGTTGACAGATCCCTTTCTAAAAAGTCTAGTGGACCTAAACACATTGTTTGTCACCATTGTGGTGCTTTTGGTCATCTAAGACCTCATTGCTCTAAGTTTCATGCTCTTAAAAGAATCAAAAGAAAAGAGAAACTTGAGCTTCTTGGAAGTTGTGCTAAAAATGGTAAATCGGATTTGAGTGAAAATAGCATGTTGTTAAAGAAAGTGTTTAATGATCTCAACTCCTTGTCTATATGCATCTCCGGTTCTCATTCTTCCAACCCTCGTCTCAGTTCTCATGAGACACTCATTCTAAACAATCATTCTGTTTGGATGAGGAAGGGTTCTTATGGTTGAGCTTTTACTCTTTTGGTCCTTGATCTAATTCTTTTGATCTTTATAGGACCCTTCATTCACTAAATGTCATATCTTCATGCATTTTGTGCATCTTGCATTTATTTGTATGCATTGTTTTGTTTTTTATCTTACTTTTATGTTTCAGTTTTGTGCGAGAAAAAAAACAATCCAAAACCACATAAAAAGTGTAAATTTCAAAAAGTTTGATTGTATATGTTTGAGCACATATCTTATGTGAGTTTGGCCTTGTACCTTCGTACAAATGGCTTAGTGCATTTATGAGTTTAGCTTGTTTTGTATACACATCTATCTTTGTGGCAAAAATCTTGACATCTACGTGTGATTGTTGTAAATCGATTTTCAAGCTTGTTATTAATGATTAGCCAATAGTCATGTTGGTTTTGAGACATGTGTAGACTTGTGCCTATATATCTTCCCACTCTTTTATATTTTTTTTTCCTTAAAGAGCTCAACCAATGTAAATCTCAAAATGAAAAGAGATAATGAGCTACAAAAGTCGTCGCACATACTAGTATTCGACCAGGAAAAAGGGAAAGCGACTTACATGAAAATGTATGATGCCCAAAAAGCCAAAAGGCTTGTTCATCAAATTGAAATATCAAAAATTTCAGGCATTGATTTCAAAAAGAGATATAAAGATAAAAAATGATCAAATGTTATGAATTGTAAAGAAGCCAAATGAAAAGTTTCAAAGATATGTAATCATTTTCTTATGGGAGGTCATATATGTTCATTTATATAATTGACATAGACCACTTGACTTAGTACTAGTTGTGTATGACTTAATTGAATTGATCATTGAAGCTTCACTCTAGACTAAGGACTATTCCACATTTGATACACACACACAACACACATGCCTAATGTTCAATGAATGCCTTATTTATTTGTTAGATTGTACTTGTCTAAATGTGATGTGTGTGTGTTCAACTATATATGGATCAAACCAAAAAGATTTTTGATCATTTTATATGTTTTTGGAAGTGATTTTTATCACTCTTTGTGTTCATGTTTAGTGTGTGCTTTGTTTTTCATTGTTTAAACATGTTTTGTTTTGAAAAACAGGTGTCAGAATTTTTGACTACTCATTCTAGCTACTCTCGCGAGTAGCGAGTTTTGGCGACTCGCCCAGTCGTAAGATCTAGTCACGAGTTTACACAGAATGGTTTCACGACTCACTCACAACTCATCTCACAACTCGCCAGTCGTGAAATGCCCAGAAACAGCTTTTTAAAGAGCTTTTTTTTTGTGAAAAACCTCTTTTAAACCTCTTCCATTCTCTCTAAAACCTCTCTTTCAATATTTTTACATAAAAACCCAACCAATTTGAATGATTTTTCATTCCATTAACATTTCTATGTTAATTTTAAACTCTTTTCATTGATTTGGATTCTTGGATTATGTTTTGGAGAGTTTTGTGCTCTTGGTTGGGATTTTCATAATAAGGGTTGGGAAAACTTAATTTTTGTCAAACTTTTGTATAAGATTGGTTTCTTTTGATGATTTGCTTTGGATGTTGGCCCCTTGTGGAAAAAAGAACATGTATTAAGGGTGGATTTCATGATGTTCATGCATTGTTTTACATTGTTGTTCATAGTGTGCACACTAAGTGTTTGATAAAATGCCTCTTAAGCATTTTCTCACTTGTTTGGACTCCGATAAGTATCAAACTTTGGGGTTTCTCATGTTTCCTCATTAGGAACATGTTTGGTTCATTGGTTGTGTATTTAACACACCTTGCCCCACATGTGCACTTTACATTGGTCATGCATTGCACATAGCCACCTCTTGCATACACATTTACTACCCTTGTCATGCATTAGTCTATACCTTGTTTCTTCATCCTAGCATTTCATGTTTACTTTATGCTTTGTAGCATTTTTTTTTTGTCTTATGTTTGAGTTTCATTTTCTCATTCATCTCGCACCCCTCATGCATCATTATCTTTGTTTGTACCTTCATCTCTTGCCTTTGTTTCTCCTTGACAATTTGTCTATTCGTGACAAAAAGGGGGATAGTATATCGGAGAATTTTTTCATTTCTATATGACTCTTTTGCACATCCTTATGGGGAGAAATTCTATTTCTTGTGGACATTTGTAGGGGGAGAGATATTCCACAGTGGAGAAGCATATACCAAAGGGGAGAAGACATTATGTTAATAAGAAAACTTTGTTTTGTTTGTGTTTCTTTTTGTTTGTTTTCTTGTTTGCTTTTTGGTGCTTTGAGTTATGTTTAGTTTCTATACTTTGTTGTTCTCATTGCATCGTGTTTGTGTGTTGGACATGCATACATCCTTATGCTATTGTGCTTTTTTGAATGCAGGTTCGGATGATCATTTACTTTGCTATGTGATCATTGTAGTTATTTCTATATAACTGTTTTGGTGTATGATCAAGTTGCTCACATGTTTCACATCATGATTACTTGATCACAATTTACTTGTTACATTATACTTGTCCTTTTACTACTTGCTTTACCTTTAGGGTCTAATGTGTTTTGTGCAAGTATTTCAGGTTACAAGTATATATGTTCCAAGTGCATCACAAGAAGAGAAGTGTGCATATTGAAAGGGGAAGTGTTTATCTTTGTACCCATGCTTTGTAGCTTAGTACTTGTTGTTAATGTTATGCATTTCTTTAAGTATAAGTACATCACTCTTGTGCCCTTGTTGGATTTTATATCCTTAATGCAATTACTTTGAGTTTTTGTATCGGTTGAGTGTTAGACATGTAAATGATACTTAGCATTGAGCTTATTAGCTTGCATGTCCGGATGTTCATTTCATATGAGAATGTTCATTGTGGTCACTATTTTTAGTGATTGTTCATTTTTGGTCAAGCCATGCTTTATTGCTTTAATCTATATTGCTTGATCGCATTGTGCTTATTCCATATGCATTACAAGTTTTCTGCATACAATGATCATACCGTGTTATTGTTTTTCAGGAGATGCTCTTATGGTTCAAGAGCTACACAGATTCTAGAGTTAGGTGTGAGTGAGTTTTGTTCAACTGTTCCCAACTCTCATGTTAAGTCTAGAGTTTGTTTTAGGGTTTTGTCACGGAATATCCAAATGGGGAGATTGTAAGGTTGAATTTAATCAACCATTTTTTTGGCTTTATTCCGAGCCAATTTGCTTGTAATTCAGTATTTAGAAACCCTGTATTTAGGTGGGAATCATGTAAGGGTAGTGTGTGAGAGAGTATGAAGAAAAGCTCAAGAGTGTACACTCAGTAGGGCCTCGTGACTGGATCTCACGACTGGCTCACGGCTGGCAAGTCGCCAAATGAGGCACACATGTGAAGCATGCAGAGGAGCTAAAGAGTCACGCCAGCTGGAGCACTACAGGACAAAACTTCCAATCTGGCCAGGTAGTTCGCTCGCGACTCAGACTCGCGACTCAGTCAAGTCGCCCGACCACTCTGTTTAGTAAAAATTGACCTTTCACATTCCAAACACACATCATTATAAGTACCCCTTATAGCCACGTATTATAGAGAGCTTCTAGAGAGAATTTTAAGAAAGAAACCCTATAGAAAAACAAGATTGACTCATCCACAATCTTCATCCTTTGAATCTCCAAATTCCTTTACTCTTACCCTCTCCATTGTTACATCCTTAAGAGGTACATTTAACCAAATCATTTTCTCACCATACCAATATCTATGAGAATGTTATTTGGTGCTTGGGAAGTAGTTAGGAAGGGACCAATTGATATTAGTTAATGCTATGGGCTATAGCGGAATCCAGTAAGCTTGAGAAGACAAAGGTTCGGCGTAACCTCGTTGGAGCAAGAAGCTTGGAGGGCTTAGGTACATTGGGTAGATTAGGCTTAGAGGGTTTTCTGTTGTTCATGTATCCCAACTTCATTCTTTAGTGAATTATTGACCGCTTGGACGGTGATGGAGAAGTTTTATGCCGAGGACTTCGGTTTCCTCTTCGATAACACATCGTTGTGTTATCTTTGTGTTTGCATTTCTCTTCCCTTAATCTTTGCCTTTTAATTACTACTATGGTTGTGATTTATTATGGTTTAGATTGTTTTACCAATTCTGTTTTAGCTTATTTTTATATTCCGCACATATATTGTTTGATAATAAGCTAGTGTTGGTAATTTGTAAATTGAGGGTCTAAACATTCATAGGTATTTTACACACATATTGAACATTCAAGTGTAAATGCATGGTAATTGGAAACTTTGAGATATTGAAACCATGATGATGATGTAATTTTGAAATAGGAGTGACTTTGAAGACGTAGGATTAAATAACCACCACCGAATCTAAATCTTAAAAGGTATCTTTAGAGAAAGGGAATAGGATTAAACAACCACCGTTGAATATGAACCCTAAAAGAGATTAAATGACCACCACTGAATATGAACCCTAAAAGAGATTAAACAATTGCCACAAAATATGAATCTCGAATAGATGGATAGGATTAAACAATTGCCGCCAAATATGAACCCTAAACAAGATTAAACAATCGTCGTCGAATATGAATCTTGGATAGACAGATACGATTAAACGACCTCTATCAAATATGAACCCTAAAAGACTTTAAAAGATCACCACCAAATATGAATCTCAAATAGGCAGATAGGATTGAACAACCGCCACCAAATATGAATCTTGAAAGAGATTAAGGTATCGCTACCGAATATGAACCCTAAAAGAGATTAAAGGATCACCACTGAATATGAACCTCAAATAGATAGATAGGATTAAATGACCACCGCAGAATATGAACACATCATGCCTATTCCCAATATGGCATGATGTGTTCACGGCTTCACCCCAAAACTTTTGAGGGATATCTTGTTGAGAAGCATTACTCCTGCCATCTCTTGTATGACGCGATTCTTCCTATCGACAACCCCATTTTGTTGTGGAGTTTTTGGAGCTGAGAATTCCTTCTTTATTCCATGCTCATTGCAAAATGCTTCAAACTTTGCATTCTCGAATTCCTTCCCATGATCACTTCTTATTTTGATGAAGGGGACCCCCTTTTCATTTTGACACCTTTTGCAAAGTTTCTCCATCTTCTCACATGCTTTTGATTTCTCTCTAAGTAATTCCATCCAAGAGTATTTTGAGAAATCATCAACCACAACCATGATGTACCTCTTGCCACCCAAGCTTTCCATCCTCGTGGGACCCATTACATCAACATGGAGTAACTCCAAAGGTCGAGACATAGCAATAACATTCACTTTAGGATGGCTTGACTTGGTTTGTTTTCCAAATCGACATGGTCCATAAACGTTCTTCTCAACTTCTCCAAACTTTGGTAAACCAACCACTGCTTCGAGCTTGGAAACTTTTGCCACTTGCTTGTAGTTAGCATGACGAAATCGTTGATGCCATAACTCTAGCAAGTTGACTCGAGAACTCCAACATGACACATTTGGTTTGGGAACCACACCATAACAATTGTCGATAGTTCTAAGTCCCTTCAACACTTGAACACCATCTTCATTAAGGATGACACACCATTTCTTTAAGAATTGAACCAGAAAATCCTCATCACAAATTTGAGTGATGCTCAACAGGTTTGCTTTAAGTCCTTTTGTTAGGACATATGTGTCTCACTTGTTAAGAATATATGTCATTGTTTTATGTAATTGGCTAATCCTTTGACAAAACACACTTTACTTGTGATTAGGTAGATCTAGGTGTTCTTAATATATCAAGAAACAAGCTTTCAAGATCAAGTGTTAAAGCCATTCAAGTCTGTCCAAGAAGCAAGCTGAATAGTGCAAGTTCATTAAAGCTCGACAGTTGGATCGACAACTGCATCTATCGAGCTTAAGAAAGTTGTTTCAGCCCGTGTGCTCGACACCTGCTCGACTGCTGCTTGATAGCTCCTATCTGTTGAGGTTTAAGAATTTTAGAATTCTGATATGATTTTCTTGGGATACGTGAATGTGTCTTTGGGCTTTCTTTTCTCCTAAACCTAGACATATAAAAGGATTGCTTTAAGGGTCGTCAAAGAGTACACAAGTTGCACAAGCATTGAGCAAAGTCTGTTCAAGCAAATTGTGACCGAAGACGAAGTTTTCCCTAATTCATCATTCTTGAAGAAGTTGCTGTGTTTGTACACCATAGGGTTTTGTGACCAAGCATATTCTTGATCTTCATCGTGGGATGAATTGAAGAACTTTGCAGCCAACAACTTTCTCTAGTTGGTGATTGAAGTCGCGTATTGGATCCACGCAGTTGGTTAGTCACGTACTTGGGAGCCGTGCATCAAAAGGAGAAATTGTCACTATAGAACAAGTCCAATTGGGTATTGGGGTAAATGTTCAACTATATGTTGGTATAAGGTACTAGAATTCCTTTACTGGTAACCGCTTGTTGTGATAATAGTGGAATTTCGGGAGTGGTGGCCTGAAAATCACCCGGTGGGATTTTTACCGTGTAGGTTTTCCCCATTCGTAAACAAATCACCGTGTCAATTTATTTTCCACTGCACACTTATTCTAATTGGTGATTTGTTTGTGTTACCACGCGTTTGCATGTTAATTTGATTAATTAATAATTTGGCTAATTAATCAATTAATTTAATCACAAGGGGTCAATTCGTTTTTGGCCTATCAAGTGGTATTAGAGCAGGCACACTTTGATTAGGTTTAATCTTTGTTGTGTTGATCCATTGACCCCTGTTTGTCATGGATAGAGGACAGTCATTAATTATACATCCTTTAATTGATGGCACTAACTATGCATACTGGAAAGTACGCATGAGAGCTTTCTTACAGTCTTTAGGTGAGTAGGTGTGGCAAGTTGTAGAGATTGGCTGGACTAAGCCAAAGGAAGTGCCGACCGATTGGGATGAAGCCAAGATCTAGGCGGCAAACTTCAATAGTAGGGCATTGAATGCTTTATTCAGTGCAGTCACTAATGAGGAATTCATGAAGATATCCTCTACTGAAACTGCTAAGGAAGCATGGACCATCCTCCAGACAACCTATGAGGGAACAAAGGCTGTCAAGGATTCAAAGTTTCAGAGGCTCACTACAAGCTTTGAAGAGATTAAGATGGAGAAGGATGAGTCATTTGATGAGTTCTATGCCAAACTCAAGGACATAGTGAACTCAGCCTTCAATCTTGGAGAAACCATTCATGAACCCAAGATTGTGAGGAAAGTGCTTAAATCTTTACCCGAGAGATTTCATGCCAAGATCACAGTGATAGAGGAATCAAAGGATATTGAAAAGATTCCTTTGACAGAGCTGGTTGGTAATTTGTAGACCTACGAGCTGGGGTTATCAAGGACTGACAAGTCGAGTAAGGGCAAGAGTATGGCTCTGAAGGCCTTGTAGTGACACTGATGAGTCTTCTAATGATGAGAATTCGAAGATGAAGTCCTATATCATAAGGCAATTTAAGAAGTTTGTCAAGAATGCCAATGGGAAGGGATTTGACAAGGACTGTAGGCAATCCAGTTCTTATCAGTTCAAGAGCCAAGACAAAGGGAAAAAGGATGCAAGGGATGGCGGTTAGTACACTATTCCAGCAGGACCTAAGTGCTTTGGGTATTATGGCTTCGGTCACGTGAAACAGGAGTGTCCCACATATCTCAAGAGCATTGGAAAGAGCAAGCCACTTGCTGCTACCTTGAGCGACACCGAGCCTAAAGATGATTCCGACAATAAGGATGACAGAATCTTGAATGCCTTCACTTCCACTATCAATCCAACTGAAGGGATTGTTGAAGATGTGGATGAAGAAGAGGATTTGGTGGAGTCCAAGATTGAGAAAATGGATGATCAAGATGACATTCATATGACCTATGAGAAACTATACAAGTTGTTGGAGAAACACGAGAAACTCTATAGGCTGGCCACCAAGAAACTCAGTGATGTGGAACTTGACCGTGAAGAGTTGTCCACAAAGTTTGATGAGGCTAATAAGACTATTAGAGCACTGAGATTTGAGAACAATTTCTTGGCTAAAAAGACCAAGAAGCTTGAAGCAGAGTTGTTTCAAGTCAGAGCTGAATTGGAGAAGACTTCAAGTGTGAAGCTTAACGAAATGCTCAGCATTCAGAAATCTACTTCGGATTGAACAGGTTTAGGGTATGGCCTTTCTTCCTCTAATATTGCTTCTATTAGTACTTCTGTTTTTGTTCCTCTTGCTAATAATGTTGAAACTGAGAACAATGTTGTTAAAAATGAATTAGCTAATGAGAACTTAGACAAGGGTAAATTTATCTTAGGAGCACCCCCTAATCTTGAGAAGAAAGATGCTAAAAACCCTAGGGCTAAGAAGGCTAACTCTTAAAAGCCTAAACAGAAGAAGCAGCATCTCTGTCATCATTGTGGTGTTGCCGGTCATACTCGACCAAATTGCTATAAGTGGTTAGCCACTCAACAGAGTAATGGCATGATAGCATCTAGAAGCCAGAATCAGCTTCAATCCTCTCTTGCTCCTCTTGGAGATCTTCTCAAAGCCCTCATGTTCCTTTCGAACTTGAATAGTTTCAATTTTTTCCCCTCACTGCCGATTCAAGGGTTTAATCAAAGGAAAGGTTCCTCCAAGGTGTGAAAGGAAAAGGGTTCCAAGTGATTCTATCATTTTCTTCTCTCTCTTCATGTTGTTGTTGTTGTTGTATTTTTTTTTTTTTTTTTTGCATAACTTGTGTGTTTGGCCTTTATTTTGAGTTAGTCTAGTTTTTGCTTTGTTTTGTTTAACATGTTTTTGTTTGGTTATTTTTCAGTTTTGCTTATTTTGTTTTTCATATAAAAAAAAAATTAAAAATCAGAAAAATACAAAAACAGTGTGTGTTTTGTGCATTGGTACTTGTATATCTTGGATGGCCATTGAAACAAAATTTTCTAAACTTTGTATCTTTTGTAGCTTAGATGATCATCTCTATGCACAACTAAGCAAGTGAGCTTTGTGGCTCTTGTTTGTGATGAGTAAGATTAAGTTATCTCTTGTACTTAACACTCGTATCACTCTTTTTGATGGGAAGGATTAGAAAATTCTAAGAGAAAGACATAAATAACCATCTCACCACTGTTGCCCGCCAATCATAAATGACATCTGTATGCTTCGTCATAGCAAAAGTGCAATGTCAATGACATTTGTGTGCTTTGGCATAGCAAAATTGGAATGTCAATATCATTGGATATTTCTTTTCTCTCTCTTATATGCCCATGCATGATATGCTTATTAAAAAGAAAAATATGCAAAGAAAAATAAAAAGCAAAAAGATCAAAAATGCTTTAAATATGATTGTAAGCGTGTATTTTAAGAGATGTAGGAGTTACAGGATGTACCTTGAAGGTGATAGTCCCCATCAAACAGTTATGATTATGTGTGAGTTAAAGTGATTTTCTCATATCTCAAATTGTCATAACATGTATACACTTATGCAATCTTGTGATGTTTTTCACACACAACACACAATATTCTTTGCTACTTTTGATACATGTACAGATAGAATATGATTTGGCCATCACAAGGTTTACATGTGTTAATATATGCTCACTAAACTATCTTGACTTGTTTTTGAAATATAAAATTGGTTAGACTTGTTTAGTGTGTGTGTGTGTGTGTTTTTGGGATCCATGTGCTTAAAATTGTTGTTAAGAGATGATTTTGAGAGCCAAAAATGTTGATTGGATCATTGGTTGAGTTACATGTTTGATTGCATTCATGTCTGTGTTTTTCACTTCTCAAAAAACTATTTTTAAAAGCAATCTCGACAGCTCCTCGACACTTCCTTGACATCTGGCTATCTGTCGAGCTCCTCAGCTTTTTCTTATCACTATCTCGACACTTCCTCGATAGCTAGGTGGATCGATCGAGAAAGTTCCTGTCCCCTCGATAGCTTCTCGACAGCTGGTGGATCGATTGAGCTTCTATTCTTGTGTCCTTGCCTTGTTCCTCGACACATTCTCGATAGCTTTATCTGTCGACGTTGTTTTTCTCAACACCTTCCTTAACAGATTTCTTAACACCTCTCGACACCTTCATCTATCAAGATTTACTAAACCTCTATATATTTGTTCTGTGCAATCCGGTTCTTCATTTCTCTCGATCTCTCTCTTGATACCTCTGTCTGTTCACCTCCTAAACCTCTCTCACTCACTCCAAATCCTTTGCTCAAGGTTTATTCAAGCTTTTTTCAAGTTTTCCTTCACTTGGTAAGCTTCTAATCTCTCATTTTCATGCATTTTCATGTTTTGAAACCTAGGTTTTGGGGTTTTTGAAATATTTTGAGGTTTTTTAAAATTGATGAGTTTTTGTTGAAATTTTAGGATGGGTTTTACTTAAATGAGTTTAAAATCTCATGCATTGCATCACATTAGCATTATAACAGTATTATTATGCATTTAGATGTGTGCAATTTAATTGTGTAATGGTAGGATTGGATTGGGTTGAGCCCATGATGAATTTACTTTGCATGTCATATGTTCATGCATTACCCATGCATACGTACTCTCTTTTCAATATACTTTCTATATTTTAACTATTTTGGAGCTTTTCTGATTGTCTCTCTCTCTCTCCCTCTCTTTCTGTTTACATTAGTCGTGTCTATGGTACTTAAGCGTAAATTTGCTCCGTCCCGGAACCTTTTTCGTTTCGGGGCATCATCTTCGTCTGATCCTACTCCCTCTCATCTTCGATTCCGTGATGAGGATGCTTGGAAGGATTTCTCAGAGAACTTTTCGAGATGAGGAATTCATTCTGAATGCCAAAGTCATTCTGGCGGACTTCGTCGACACCAACCTTCCCGATGTCATTCACAGTCGGGGATGGGAGTCACTGTGTGACGTCCCGGTCACCTGTCCTTCTGTGCTTATACAGGAGTTTTACTCCAATATGCATGGAATTGATTGCTCAGTACCTCACTACTTCACTCGCGTTCAAGTACGCATTTTCCTGTCACACTGCAACTTGTTACGGATGTGCTTCAGGTTCCTAGGATAGAGCTTCTTGACTATCCTAGTTGTGAGCATCTGAGGACTGTGTCCAAGGATGAGTTCATGTATGCTTTCTGTGAGTGCCCTTTTGATTGGTGTGAGCGTCAGTTTACACTATGTAGGCCTTTTGCTAAAGGTCCTAGATTCTTGAACAAGGTGATGACTTTTGTTTTGCACCCATTCTCTCATTATAACTCCATTACAGAGCCTCGTGCTCAGTTTTTGTTATCACTTCTTGAGCATCTTACTATAGACTTCCCTTCTCATTTTATTCTTTTAACTATAGATGTTCATCTAGATTCGGCGTCTCGTGATAAGCTTATCTTTCCTTCTGCTATCACGAGGATTTTACGCCATTTTTTCGTCCCTTTTCCGGTGTTCGACCATTTCATTTTTATGTGTGTCGTAGACGCTGCTACCATTAAACGTAGTGACGCGTAGTTTCGGTCACGGCAGACGGATTTAGCAGCTCCTCCCTCCCGTTCGGCTCTATCTCGATCTACTCCGTCCACATCCACCCCCTCCACTTTCATGGGTGATGTTACTCTAGGAGACATCATGGCACAACTTCAGCGTATGGATGCTCGCCTTGATACACTCTCTACTAAGTTGTATCAGGTGAATGTTCGTGTTGGCCGTATTGCTAGGTGGCAGGCGACCATGGGTGGTTTCGCTTCTGAGGCTTCTCCTCCACCTCCTACAGTGGCTTCTGATTCTAAGGGTGATGATGATGATGATGATGATGGCGATGATGATGATGCTTCTGATGATGATGATGGAGATGCTAGCTCTACCGATGAGATGTCTACTTGGCACTCTACTCTTCGTCATTCATGACAAAAAGGGGAGTAGTTTTGGGTTATATGAGAGTAGTCATTCTTAGGGGGACAGTTAGTATAGGACCATTTTGTTAGGGGGAGTGTTGATGTGAGGGATGTAGTGAGGATATTTTATATCTTTTCTTTTCTTTCTTTTATAGATACATTTATTCTTGTACATTGGGTCTTGTGACCAGTTGTTGACATACATTGTATTTATCTTCTTTATATGTTGATGTATGGTTCTTTCACCTACCCTTACATGTGTTGTTTCTTTTCTCTCTTTATGTGATGGAAATATACATGTACGCAGCAGAAAAAATTACAGATCTACTTCATTCACAATTGTTAACATGTGCTATGTAAGTTTCAAAATTAGAGAACAAGAGAGTGTATCTTGAAGCGGTGAAATTCAAAACCGAAGATCAGAAGTTCTCGAGAAGACTTTCAATCTTCACTCCAATTCCACTTGATAACCAAGAAGTGTGGTCTCTCAATCAGTTATATGTATATGTTCTAGAGAGAATGAAAGAGTGTCTAACACTCACATACATACCAAATCATATTCTGTATGTTTCTCTCCTAATAACTGATTATCTAATTGGACTTACCTTTAGGGCCTTCCTAATTGGGCTTTAGTATGTGGCTTGAAGTGAGATCAAAAGGGAAAAAATAAGACACTAGCTCCAATGGGTTTTGAGCTTTTCTGTTAACTCTTGACAAGTCCAAAGTTACCATTAATTATATTTAATACTACTATATAAATATAATTGCACTCCTAGGCCTTATTGATAAATTATATCCCAAGACTTTATTGTACATGCAACCCCTTCATAAAATATTCGTAGTAATATAAAGTCATAAATGTAGACTGCCACTTTGTAAATTACTACATCTTAATCCTTGAGTACCCTGTTTAATCCTTTAAGTTATTCTTTATATATTTATGAAATCCATTTTCATAAATATATACTTTAGTAAGTATTTACTAAAGTAGTTAGGCCTAACATTTTAAATAACAAACCCATTAAACTTATTTCAAGGAAATATTTTATATCTCCGTTAAGAGACTATGAATTTCATCTTGAGAATATATGTTTCATCAACACTAAATGTGGATGCCCAATATACTGAGGTTTTGACCGTAATTTTAGATCTCACTCCTGATATATTAAAGCAACCTACATTTCATGATTAGGTCTATTATCCTCTCAGGATTAAGAGTTCATGCAAATATAAGTCAAGAGATTTATTATTCAATTGATAGTCATTAGGTGAATAATAAATCTCACAGTGGTCCTGTTCAATATGCTTTAACTCTTAAAACATATCAACATATCAACTACAAGTCACCACTTCCATGATCAAGACAAATCATCTTAGTTAATATGTTATATAGTCTTTGCTAATGAAATGCCAAATTTCATCACTGACTATGAACTAAATTCTGAGTTTACAAAGAACTTGTGATTTATATCTTCTATGACTTTTCACATAAATCACATACTATGCATCTCACGGACTATATAATAATGTCCAAATATTCATGTTACCATTATTTTAGATAATAATAAAACAACTTTATTAATTACAATATTAAGTCATACATCACGGCATACATAATGTCATACATAATATCATACATAGCATCATACAATAGGATTCTAGGGCACTAATCCTAACAATCTCCCACTAGCCCTAAAGACTATTGTGCACTAATCTAACTCTCATTCCCTCCAAATGTGACTCGAAAGTCCTTTGAGGCAAGGCTTTGGTAAAAGGATCTGCTAGATTATTTGCACTTTCAATCTTTGCCACCACCACATCTCCACGAGCAATAATATCTCTAATGATGTGGTACTTTCTCTTAATGTGCTTTCCTTTCTTGTGATTCCTTAGATCTTTTGATTGTGCAACTGCACCACTATTGTCGCAAAACAATGTGGTGGGAACTTGTTCCATTCTCATTACACCAAGGCCAGAAAGGAATTTCTTAAGCCATACAACTTCTTTTGCTTCTTCACTAGCAGCAACATATTCTGCTTCCATAGTGGAGTCTGCAATACAAGATTGCTTGACACTCCTCCAAGTTAAGGCTCCACCTCCCAAGGTGAAAACACGTCCTGATGTGGATTTTCTGAAATCTAGATCCGATTGAAAATCTGAATCTATATAGCCAATGGGAACCAAATCCTCACACCTGTAAACAAGCATATAATCTCTCGTTCTCCGAAGATACTTGAGAATATGCTTTATAGCTTGCCAATGTTTTGGTCCTGGATTTGATTGATATCGGCTGACCATGTCAACTGAATAATAGATATCTAGTCTAGTACAAAGCATGGCATACATGAGGCTTTCTACTACAGAAGCATAAAGAACTTGTCTTATTCTTCCTCTTGAGTCTTAGGCATTTGGTCATCAGACAGAGGAACTCCATGTCTAAAAGGAAGTAATCCTTTCTTGGAGTTTTGCATGCTAAACCGTTTTAGAACCTTATCTATATATCCAGCTTGTGATAAGCCTAACATCTTATTCTTGCGATCTCGCCAAAGCTTGATCCCTAGAATAAAGTTAGCCTCACCCAAGTCCTTCATATCAAATTGACTTGACAACCACACCTTTACTGATGACATTACCCCTGCATCATTTCCAATGAGTAGATTATCATCAACATAAAGCACTAGGAACATTACTACTTTATCTTGATGTCTTTTGTACACACATGGTTCATAAAGATTTTTTTCAAAACCAAATGATTTGATTGCTTGATCAAATCTGATGTTCCATGACCTGGATGCTTGCTTAAGTCCATAAATGGACCTTTTCAACTTGCATACCATATGTTCTTGGTTCTTATCTACGAAACTTTCTAGTTGCATCATATAGATTTCCTTTTCAAGATTGTCATTAAGAAATGCAGTCTTGACATCCATTTAGCAAATCTCATAATCATAATGAGCAGCAATGGATAAGAGAATTCTGATAGATTTAAGCATTGCTACTGGTGAAAAGGTTTCTTCATAATCAATACCTTCTTTTTTAATATACCCTTTTGCCACTAGCCTTGCTTTAAAGGTTTCAACATTTCCATCTATCCCTCTCTTCCTGTTGTAAACCCATTTACAACCAACAGGTTTAATGCCGTTAGGCGCCTTTACAAGATCACTAACTTCATTGGAATACATGGAATCTAATTCAGATTTCATAGCTTTAACCCAATGATGTGGATCTATATCACTCATTGCTTCTTCGTAAGTGTAAGGATCGGTTTCAGTCTCTTCTGAGATAGCTTCATAAGTTTCTCCCAGACCTATAAACCTTATAGGTGGCCTAACAATCCTCCCACTACAACGAGGCACCTTTGTACTAGACATATCATGAGTAGTATCTTATGGTGTATCCAATACAACCGTATCATCCTTAGTTTCATCTATTGGTTGTTCAACTACAGGTTCATTCATTTCAGCCAACACAACTCTACTTCTAGGAGTATAATCATTCATATAGTCATTTTCCAAGAATTTGGCATTTATACTAACAAACACTTTATTATCCTTATGAATATAGAACAAAACTCCAACAGTTCCTTTTGGATACCCTACAAAGAAAACCACTTCTATTTTAGGCTGTAACTTGTCAGACTTTCCTTTTAACACATGTGCTGGACAACCCCAAATATGGAGATGTCTCATACTAGGCTTACGCCCATTCCACAACTCTACAGGTGTTTTAGGAACAGACTTTGAAGGTACTAAATTCAGAAGATACATTGCAGTATTTAAGACATATCCCCAAAAATAAATTGGTAGAGTTGAATAACTCATCATGGATTTAACCATATCTAAAAGAGTCCTATTCCTTCCAACAGTTACAACCAGAATCCTGCTCCCATCAGCCAAAGTAAGAAACAATTCCCCTTCTTTAAGCTTTCTGGTCTCCTGGAACCCCTGCAAAGAATTGCAGATATGATTAGTACAACCTGAATCTGTGGGATTTTGCACTAAACATATTTCAGGGAGGAATGAACTTTTCATACCTTTATTCTTGGCAGCCTTGAATTTTGGACAATTCCTCTTCCAATGTCCTTTCTCACCATAATGGAAACATTTTCCTTTGAGCTTCTTTCCTTTGTCGGCAACCCCTAAGGCAATTTATTTACCCTTTTGCTTGGTAAAGTCCTTCTTCTTCTTCTTCTTACCCTTGCCTTTCGACTTAGGTTGAGAGGTAGAAGCTTCACCCACATTGGCTTCAACATTAGAAGTACCAAGGATGCCTTCTGCCACTACCAATTCATTCATTAATTCAAACAAAGAGTAAATCTTTTTGGTCATATTATAATTGAGTCTGAATTCCTTGAATGATTCTAGTAGTGACATATCCATTTGGGATTCTCTATCAATATCGGCACCTAAAACTTCCAATGTATTCAGATTGGAAATCATTATAAGACAATGCTCCCTCACTGAACTACCTTCAGCCATTTTGGTATTATAATTTGCCTCATGGTTTCTTGCCTTGCAGAACGGCCTTACTCACCAAACATCTCCTTTAGACTTAGCATAATGTCTGAAGCTAGTTCTACATCCTGCATTTGATACTGTAGAACATTTGAGATAGATGCTAGGATGTAGCACTTGGCCATCTTATTAGATTTCTACCAACGATCATATCACTGTTTTTCCTCAAGAGGAGCATCTAATGATGGAAAGCTAGGACATGGTTTAGTAAGCACATATTTATGCTCTTCAACAGTGAGAACTATGTCCAAATTTCTTTTCTAGTCAACATAGTTAGATCCTGTCAGTTTGTTTTGATTAAGAATAGTAACAAGGGGGCTAAATTATGCCATGTTCAAATCTGAAAATAATAAACATGAATATAATAAGTAAATTAGACATTATCAATTTAGCATATAAACATTTAGTATGGAACCTTAATAAAACCATAATATAATATATGCAATGACAACCCAATCCCATATTCAATATCCCTCAGCATAGAGTAAACATTAAATACTATGATTGATTGAGAACTGTTCTCATTATTAATGCTATCATGATAACTCTTATCAAACACTAATAATATGCCGTTTTATATTTGGCCTCTAAATAATAATAGTAAGAACTCAGCATAGAGGATACTATAATATTTAGTCTAGTGTATACCATTGTCTAGAATCATGTGTAGCCACATTTCATCCCCTTAACGGGTTTATTTTGTAGTACCATGATACAAAACACCCTCCGCATGGAATGCAAAGCTCGAGGCTAAGACAAGGTGTTTGATCAAACTACTATAAACCAAGAAATTCAATCCTGTAGTACCATGAAATAAATACTCTCCGCATGGAATGCTAAGCTCAAAGCAAAGACAAAGTACATATTTCACACTACTATGAACTGACAATGGAGGCCGTGAGATCCACCCCTTGTATCTCTCTCCCACTAGATGTTTTAAATTAAAGGTTTTTATTTTGTAAACATGTGTAAACTAATTACACACAACCTTGCACTTCATACATTTGAAAACACATAGGAAAAATTCAAAATTCCCTTCAGTAGCATTTTCGCGAGTATCTCGCGACTAAGCTCTTCCTACAAAAATGAAATAGTGAAAACACAAAATTCAGACAGAAACTTTTTCTACTGTCTTGCTACTGTCTTACGACTAAGCTCTTCCTGCGAAATTGAGTTAAGCCAAAATAGTGAAAACTCAAAATTTCAAACAGAAACTTTCGCTACTATCTCACGACTGTTTCACGAGTAAAACTTACCTGCGAAAAGTTTTGTGCTTCAAAAGTATTTTTCACAAGTAACTTCGCGGGTAGCTAACCCGCGAAAAACCCGTGTTTTCATTTTTTTAAGGAAAAATATGAACATTTTTCCATGGACAAACAATCACCATATGAACATGATAGATGAAATTTGATATATAAACTGAAATTCATTGATGTTATAGCCTTAAAGTTCAATTTAACATACTTAAATTCAAATTTGAACAACATAACATCAATATCAGTTTTCATCAAATCATAGTTTCAACAACCATGCAGAAAATTAAATACATATATAATCTTCTAACATCATGAAACTATTATCTCTAATTCCAAAACTCACAAAACATGTTATACAAATTGGAAATTGAAGACCACTCTGATACCATTTGATGGAAATATACATGTATGCAACGGAAAAAATAACGGATTTACTTCATTCACAATTGTTAACATGTGCGATGTAAGTTTCAGAATTAGAGAACAAGAGAGTGTACCTTGAAGCGGTGAAATTCAAAACCAAAGATCAGAAGTTCTTGAGAAGACTTTCAATCTTCACTCCAATTCCACTTGATACCCAAGAAGTGTGGTCTCTCAATCAGTTATATGTATATATTCTAGAAAGAATGAAAGAGTGTCTAACACTCACATACATACCAAATCATCTTCTTCTTCCAATATTCTGTATGTTTCTCTCCTAATAACTGATTATCTAATTGGGTTAGCCTTTTGGACCTTCTCAATTGGGCTTTAGTATGTGGCTTGGAGTGGGACCAAAAGGAAACAAATAAGACACTAGCTCCAATGGGCCTTGGGCTTTTCTGTCAACTCTTGACAAGTCCAAAGTTACCATTAATTATATTTAATACCACTATATAAATATAATTGCACTTTTAGGCCTTATTGATAAATTATATCCCAAGACTTTATTAAACATGCAACCCCTTCATAAAATATTCGTAGTAATACAAAGTCATGAATGTAGACTGTCACTTTATTAATTACTACATCTTAATCCTTGAGTATCCGATTTAATCCTTTAAGTTATTCATTATATAGATCACAACGCCCAATTTTATCACCAACTACGAACTAAATTCTGAGTTTACGAAGAACTTGTGATTTATATCTTCTGTAACTTTTCCCATAAATCACATACTATACATTGCATGGACTATATGATAATGTCCAAATATTCATGTTACCATTATTTTAGATAATAATAAAACAATTTTATTAATTACAATATTAAGTCATACATCATGTCATACATAATGTCATACATAATATCATACATAGTATCATATAATAGGATTCTAGGGCACTAATTCCAACATTATGCACATGCTTCTTATTAATTGTATGCAATCTATTATTTTTGTTTCACACTAAGATGCCTTGATGAGTTCTGTTTAAAGTGTTTTAGAAATCCAGGTTGTCAAAGTCTAGTTGCCATAAACTTTCTTCTTGCAAAGCACTTCAAGAGTTTGTGTTAAGATAGATTTTATTGTATTTAACAAGTGAGTATGAGTTGATTGATTTATGACTTCTCTCATATATTCATTTGTTTGTTGTGGTTTTGTCATTAATTGCTGAAAGAGGAGATTGTTAGGACATATGTGTTTCACTTGTCAAGAACATATGTCATTATTTTATATAATTGGCTAATCTTTTGACAAAACGCACTTTACTTGTAATTGAGTAGATCTAGGTATTCTAAATACTTTAAGAAACAATGTTTCAAGATCAAGTGTTAAAGCCATTCAAGTATGTCCAAGAAACAAGCTGAATAGTGCAAGTTCATTAAAGCTCGACAGTTGGCTCGACAGCTGCATCTATCGAGCTTAAGAAAGCTGTTTCAGCCCGTGTGCTTGACAGTTGCTCGACAGCTCCTATTTGTCAAGGTTTAAGAATATCAGAATTCTGATATGATTTTCTTAGGATTCGTGAATGTGTCTTTGGGCCTTCTTTTCTCCTAACCCTAGACATATAAAAGTATTGTTTTAAGGGCCGTCAAAGAGTACACAAGTTGCACAAGCATTGAGCAAAGTCTATTCAAGCAAATTATGATCGGAGATGAAGTTTTTCCCTAGTTCATCATTCTTGAAGAAGTTGCTGTGTTTGTACACTGTAGAGTTTTGTGACCAAGCATCTTCTTGATCTTCATCATAGGATGAACTAAAGAATTTTGTAGCCAATAACTTTCTCTAGTTGGTGATTTAAGTCGTGCACTGGGATCCGCGCAGTTGGTTAGTCACGTACTTGGGAGCCGTGCATCAAAAGGAGAAATTGTCACTACAGAACAAGTCCAATTGGGTATTGGGGTAAGGGTTCAACTGTAGGTTGGTATAAGGTACTGAGATTCCTTTACTTGTAACCGCTTGTTGTGATAATAGTGAAATTTTGGGAGTGGTAACCTGAAAATCACCCGGTGGGGTTTTTGCCGGGTAGGTTTTTCCCATTCGTAAACAAATCACCGTGTCAATTTATTTTCCGCTGCACACTTATTCTAATTGGTGATTTGTTTGTGCTACCACGCGTTTGCATGTTAATTTGATTAATTAATAACTTGACTAATTAATCAATTAATTTAATCACAATGGGTCAATTCGTTTTTGGCCTATCACCTTTGATGTACAACACATCGGTCAACAATGATATCCTGGAATATCAATCATTACTTTTCCAAGAACTTGAGAATGAATACCATCTCCAAACTTAACATATCTATCTTCTTTTTCTTTAAGACTTTTGAAGAGAGATTTATCACCGATCATATGCCTTTAGCACCCATTATTAAGATACCACAAACAAGAGTTAAATACTTTTAATGCGGTATGAACAAAAAAGGCAAGCATGAGATAAACACTCTTGTTTTTCAAAACAAGATCCATCTTCCTTTTTATTGTGATTGGATGAGTGAAACCATCTTTTCAAACCATCAAGCTTATCACACAAATGTCTATTCCTTCTCTTATATTTTTCAATCAAGGAATTTGACTCACACAAACTATTATGAAGCATGTGATTCTTATGCTCTAAACATTTTAGCATGTTTCTTTGATTTTAATAACTCTATGAGCTCATTACTAGGACAATCTCCAAAAATGCTCATAGAGTCATTATCACAAACACATGAACCACAATTTATGTTAGTTTTTTCCATTTCCACATCCATAGCAAGGAGGGGTCTAGGATCACACAAGGATAATGAAATTCACAAAGTGTACCCGCTCTGATACCAATTGAAAGCTCAATTAGAGGAAAACATTAGTACTTGTTTAGACCCCCAATTTTAAATTACGGCTTTCTTGCTTTTATTCTAACTTAATTAAGTACGGAACAAGAGTAAAGCACGTGTTTTAAACCGGTAATACTATCTAAGCTATAAGCAACCACAATGAGCAATAAAAGTAAAGCTTAAAGAGTAGGGAAGAGAGATGCAAATACAAGATAACACTAAGACTTGTTATCGAAGAGGAAACCGAAGTACTTGGTGAAAAACCTCTCTGTGATCCTCCATGTTGAAACCGATCCACTAATGAATAAGTTGCAGTACACGAATATCAAAAAGACCCTCCAAGCCTAATCTACACAATGTACTTGAACCCTCCAATCTCCTACTACCAAAAAACTTCTTGGAGTCTTGTTTTCACTAGATTTCTGGATCCCGCAATTCCACCCAATTGCATCCGTCACTCAATGGCTTCTTCCAATGCTTCCCAAAGCCACCAAAAGTTCTCTCAACACTCAGAATAGGTGAGGTAAGTGTTTGGGTTAAGAATCTCTCAAGGATGTATAGATGGAGAGGTAAGAGCAGAGGAAAATCAAGAGAATTTGTGTAGATGATTGTGGGTATGACAATGTCTAACTCTCAAATGTTTTGCTAGGGTTTTCTCTTTGAAAATAACTCCTTACAATTTTGTGAGTAATGAGGGAATATATAGTGTGTGTAAAGAATTTAGAAAATCACTTTTCATTTTTGCCAAACATAAAGTTTTGCAAGTATTTCGCGAGATGGCCTTTCTTGCAAACTACTCGCGAAATAACAGGCTAGCATGATTCTTCGGCTTTTAGTCATGTGCTTCACACGTGGCCTTTCTGCAGGTTACTTTACTCACGAGCTAGCCGCGAAACTGCACTGATCTTCATTGCATGCTTGATTCTTCACCAATCTCTCACATTCGTACCTTACAATTAAACCCATATAAATACATGAAAATGATTGATTGAATTACAACCAAATTTCGCACAGAATTAAAGCCAATAAAGGCTAGTTGGAAATCACAACTTTACAGTACTAGAAGACAAGAGGACTCTCTTTGTGGGCACTACGGATGACGTTCACTTATCCAATAAGGATTTCAACATGTGAGATTTGTTTTATGCATAATTTCAACTCTTGTAGCCAAGAGTATGGTAACTTAACTGGCATCTCATGGTGTTGAACTCCTATAAATTTTTTTTTTTTATGGTAATTTAAATCCATTTTGGCCTTCTATTTTTTTTTTTTTTTTTTTTTTGTAGTTTATTTTATTTTTAAATTATAAAGATTAAATCCAATGCATGTCTAGGTAGGAAGTAAGGAATTGAACCCATAAAAAGCATGTTACCTTTTTGGCATAATCTAACTTTATATGTGTGTGAAGCTCTCTTTTAAAGACTTTAATTCGAGCTTTTGCCCCTCATACCCCACAAGTACTTATACATGTGGAGCGACCATCATGCCAAGGTGCACAGTGGTTATTAAAGTATTTAATTGGTTATCAAAGTATTTAATACCCAACATCTATTCAATGACAAAACTTCATTATGTACCCTTTTTTTAGTAAAAAAAAAAATATAAATTCAATTGAATTGACCTATGGCACTTGGTTCATAATACTCGCTTCTTATCATCAAACTAAAACATCAATTAGTTTTTGGTGTAGACGGGATTCGAACTCCTAATCTCTAATTCATTGATAAGATTTTACCATTGAGTTAACTTGAACTTAAATTTATGGGAGTTAAATATATCATTCATTCAATTACCAATTCCTATATATCTATACTATTAATAACATGATTCCCTACTTGGGTTTCATCATTTTGCGTACTAAAATATTCTCACAAAAATTTTTAAACTCTCTAAAATCCTCCTATCTTTTTGTTAAATAATTTTAAATTTAAAAACTCAAACTGGTTAAAAGAATAATTTACTATTTTAGAAAAATTTCTTAAATTTTAGGGTTTCAAACTTTTATTAATTCTCACATAACTAGATAAAAGACATTATTTCTATCTCACTTTTAAACATTATTTCACTATAACAAAAATAAAAAATAAAAAAAGAGCCTAATTGCACGCACAAGAGCGTGTGATGAGACGTGTATATATACATATACATATATATATATATATATATATTACCAATTTTACCCAAATATACAGAATCCTTTAATTCAACGACATAATGTTGTCTTCATCTCTAATTTTTATTTTTTAAAGTTGTCTCATCACCTGCCATTTTGTTATTACTTTTAAGAGTGCCCTAACCAGCCATTTTCCGCAACTAATAAGGACTCGGACTCCTTCCCTACAAAACTTTTTTGGTCACCGTTTCAATGGGAGTATTATATAGTCTATTCAATTGTTAAAAACGAAAGTAAAATGTTATGAAAGTTTTCTACTCTCATTATGAAAGAAACTTTATGGATATGGGGGCACATGGACTGTGTGATGCAGCCCAATGACCAACGGGGGGGAAAAAAAAGAAAAAAAAAAAAAGAGCATATCGATCTTTTTAATTTGTATAAACTTTTCCAATACGATCCATTTCGTTTGAGAATTAGGAGCCATACAATTAGACAGTAGTACAAACTATAAACTATAAATATGTGCATATTCCAGGTGTTTATTTTATTTGGGAGAAGATTCCAGCTGTATACTGATCTATTGAGTATCAAAGAAAGTGAGAGAATCGTCCCCTCAGAAATTATGAACATACATATCCTCCTAAAGACAAAAGGAAAGACTAAATAAAAGTAGTGAGAGATAGCATGGAAATTAGCACGTGCACAGTGCCAACTAACCCACTTTCTTTATTTCTCACTCAGATACGTGTGTAAATTTGTTGATTTTCGAAAAAGGCATAAGAAAAGCATGACATGAAAAGCGTAGAGGCAGTTCCAAAACCTCTCTCGACAAACCTTCCCCTTTCTCCTCATCCTCAACCTCATTTCCTTTGCCTTCTTACTTCTTACTCCCATCCTATGTGGTCCCCTCCCCACTCCTATACTCTACGTGTCATTCAGCCATCATCTCAAGTATTACACGTGTCACGTTATTATCGGATCCCTTATCAGCACCGATATGCATGCCTCCTTTAATTAATGCTTATTATATTATGCCAAAGTTTATACTAATTAGTTTATATATATATATAGTAATTTATAATAAACCACATCTCTCTCTCTCTTCCGAATTCTTCAATAATGGAAAGCACAGATTCATCATCTGGGTCACAACACCCTCAGCTTCCACCTGGGTTCCGGTTCCACCCTACAGATGAAGAACTCGTGGTCCACTATCTCAAAAGGAAGCTTGCCTCAGCTCCTCTACCCGTTACTATCATAGCCGAGATCGATTTATACAAGTTTGATCCATGGGAGCTCCCAAGTAATTATACTACTACTACTACTACTACTATATATAATAATTAATGGTCCTTTCTTTTCTTTTTATTTTTTTTGTATTTTACTATTTTTAAAATCAATAATTAAATTGTGATTATTTGGTACTTATATATATATATATATAATTATGTAACGTTTTTTGAATTATATTTGTGAATAATTTTGTTGTAGGTAAGGCTACGTTTGGAGAACAAGAGTGGTATTTTTTCAGTCCTAGGGACCGGAAATACCCGAACGGGGCTAGGCCTAATAGGGCTGCAACTTCAGGATATTGGAAAGCAACGGGGACCGATAAACCTATACTAACATCTAATGGAACTCAAAAGGTTGGTGTTAAAAAAGCCCTTGTGTTCTACGGAGGAAAGCCCCCTAAGGGTATTAAAACCAATTGGATTATGCATGAGTACCGCCTTGTGGACAACACTTCTACTTCCAAGCCTACTACTACTTCTTCTGACGCTACAAACAAGAAAGGTTCTTTAAGGGTACGTTAAAAAAAAAAAAAAAACACTTCCCTTTTTTTTTTTTGAATCTTGTTTATACATGTTATCATTAATGTAATGGGGTTCTGTTTTATGATTTTATTTATTATTTATTTATTTATTTATTTTTATTATGTGTAGCTTGATGATTGGGTTTTGTGTCGGATTTATAAGAAAAACAACACCCAAAGACCTATTATGGATCAGGACAAGGAGGATTCAATGGAGGCTATGATTCCAACTATGCCAACCATGTCGATGGCTAGCCAGCACAATGGTAAAGTACCTCTACCTTCGAAGACTGCAAACTATACTGCATTAATTGACAATGATTCTGAGAATTACTTTGATGGAATTTTGAGTGCGGAGGGCATGCAAAATGGTTCCATTTCTTATAATTTAGCCACTTCAAGCTCAAAAAGTAGTACACTTGCGGTGAAACGCACACTCCCATCACAGTTTTGGAATGAAACAGGATCTCTAGGCTCTTCTTCCTCTGGTGGTAAGCGATTCCATGGTGATCTTAATAGTGGAAGTGCAGGGCTTGATGAAAACAACTCGTTTGTTTCTCTGCTAAATCAGCTCCCTCAGGGTGCTTCATTCCATCCAAACTCGCTTCTTGGGTCTCTTGGTGATGGGGTTTTGAGGCAACAATTTCAACTTCCAAGCATAAATTGGAACTCATAGTATGGTTTAGTGTAATGGGTGCTACAAGTACAACCATCATATTTATTTTATACATGACAGTCAAAGTCAAAACTCTTAGTAATTAGGACACCTTTTCTCATAGATTATATATAATGATACGTAACAAACTGATTAGAAAGGTTGAGTTATTTTCTCTCAGTGTAAGTACTATAGGTAGTAGCGAATGCCAGGTTAGGTTATACGTATCATACTCTTGGTTTCATTTCAGAAATGATGAACGACTTTGCTATAAATATATGAATTTGTTAGAATTGTTAGATATTGAATAGAGAGGAAAATGAAGAAGAATGAATATTTTTATGTTTGAACTCTAAAGGAAGTTGATAAGCACGTTACCTTGTATAGAATCCTAAATCATATACACTATTTGATTCGTGAAGATTATGTGATGATTTATTATTTTCCAGTTTAATTAGTCTTGACTAAAATCTTTGAGCCATGATGAGATGAAACTGAACCTGGAACTGGATGCGTTGTCACTCAGATACATACATCCTTCTTTTCGTTTTATTATTTGTTTTCTTTTTCAGTTTTAGATTGTCTTGTTTTGTTTACAACGCACGAAAATCCTGATAAAGGTAATTAGGTGACAGCCTTTTCGATTTTGATTTCCTTGGTTCTAAAGCATTAATAGTTAGTTTTTGTTTTGATATTTATCTTTTTCCTTTTTCTTACATATATATATATATATCCTTTTAGAGATGAAAAGCGAAAAAATCATCTTCATATTCTCTAAGGCTGTGTTCATGTGCAAATATCTTATTTGCACATGAACATAATTTAGAAACTATTAGTCTACTACGTGACAATGCTATTATCTCAAACATTCATGTTGTTGCTAGAGATTTCCAAGACAATATTATGCGTGTGTTTGGTATATTGGCTAAAGATGAGCAAGAAAATGGTTTTAAGCAAGTAAACTGGCTTATTTGATGAAATACATTTTCTTTAAGGAAGCAAGCTAGCCAAACAGACATTATTCTCCAATTTAAGTTCTCCCATTGATAAAAATAAAGGTCATTATCAAGTTGTTATGATTTGTAAGAATGATTCAATGCCTTAAAGGGGAAAAATGAATGTTAATAAATTCATTGCCAGGTTGTTTCTAGTGTAGGTTCATACTTGATATAGTTTAAAAAATAGATATGGGTTACATTTTCTTTAAATTGTTATTATGTTTGAAATTATATAAGTTCAAGCAACCAATGATCTTGTAGTCTAGAGATATTTCCATGAAACAGATTTGGGTTTTGACCATTAATGGTTGAGGGATTTATGAATTATGAGAAAGAAGATTAATCTCTTGCGTGATGAAAGTCATGAAACCCAAAAACAAAACAAAAAAATAATAATAAATAAATAAAACAAAAAAACAAAAAGAAAAAACAAAAGAGAAAAAGAAACAAAATAAAGAAACTCAATTACAGGCATTATAAACGACACGAAAGAATCTGTTCGGGCCATAATTTCCACTAATGACGTAGGATTATTCCTCATCGCAATCAGCTATTGTAGTGATAAGTGATATCAATGAATAAGATTTAGATTTCAAATGTCAGCATGGGGAACATGGGCTTTTTAATTCACGATGGAATGTTGTCGAATGCTCTGCACTAACGTATCGCCCTCGCATTGGCTCATCACAAACCACTAAACATGGCTGTCACTTCTCCTGATTGGCTCCATTTTATTCGTGTCGTTTGATTATTGAATCTAATTAAGCGGGATATGATCCTATATTTAGAGAAGGCTTAAGAGCATCCTTATCAAGAATGTTAAAATTTTTAGCATTTAACACTTTAAAAATCTACTTTATTTATCATACTATTCCACTTTAAAATACATCAAATATCAAAACTTCTATATTTTTTACCATTTCATTTCAACAATATAAACTACTCATTAAAATAATAATAAAACAACTTAACATAAACAACCAGCCAACCATCTCACCAACATGAGAATAAAAAACTATTTTTTTTTACAATTCAGGCTACAGTGAGCTTGTATTAATACAAGCTCACTATGCAAGTATGCCAAAAACTTTACAATTTGAAAGTTTTGATGGAGTTACTTTTTTGGTGTTTTGATGCTAAAATTTAGCATATACCCCTTTTAGCATCCTTAATGAGGATGCTCGAACTATTCCGTTTGATATGTGTAGTTTTCTATCCCACACTGCCACACATATACCAAATAACTAGTCACTAACTCATGCAATTCACGAGAAAGCTATTGAAAATAAAATTTTAAAAAGAATAATTTTAGAAATTTTGTTTGAATAATGCTAGAGATACAAACTATTTTACAAAAAAATTTATAAACAGTTGATGTAATGAGTGGTTATTGGTAAATGAAAAAGTAATATTAATGTTGGGCTTAGATGAAAACTGATGATACCAAAATCGTCAGTCGTTGAGATCATCCAGATGGCTCTGGCGTCACCTACAAGATGATAAGAAAGTGAAACAAAAGGGTCACCAGCGTGGTGCCTGCCGATTAGCCTGCCGATGGCAAAGTCAAAATGAGAGAGAGATATAACTGAGTGATTGTATTGATAAAAGTGTTTTTTCATGATCCTTTACCTTTGGTTGGATATGCTTTATATAAGCCTTTACTCTCCTAGCCGTTGGAAGGCCATTAATGGTGATTTAATTTCTTGTATGGGTAACGCCTTTGATAATGCTGAGATACGGAGACCTTTAGGTTAATGCTCCTATTACTTCGTCTAGTCATAACAGTTCAGGCAATAAAGGCTTCATTTATGGTTCGTTGCTCGTCCATTGCGATATCTGGATGAGCAATACTTCCCGACTCATTAGTTGCCCCTTATTCCTTGGTCGTTAGATCCTTTAACGATCTAAGGAATGCGAAGGGTTGCCCCACGTTCAGTGTGGCCTTTTTAGGTTCCATTTCTATCGCATTTATGGTGACGTGACAGCGCCACACGCTTGGTGGCCACGTGTCGTGTTCTGATTGGCTGGACGTGGGCACATTCCTCAACGAGGCATTTGGTTTTCCCGCGTCTCAGTTTTTGGGGAAGCCTTTAAATGCCTTTTTCTTTCTTCCATTTCCTTCATTTTTGTTTTCTTCCTGCGTTTTCTTCATTTCTGTGCTTCCTTCTTCCTACGAGCTCAGGCCACCTTGCTTTTTCCTCCTTAGGTACGACCTTTTCTTTTTCTTTTTCCTACCTGATTTTCCGTCGCTTTGATTCAATTAGGGAACTCCATTTTTCTTTTATTTTTTATGTGTGATTATTCTGAGGTTAGACATCATTGCTTTTCTAATTATTTCCTTTTCACTTGTTTAGGGGCTTTTCTTGGGTCCACCAATGGTTGCCCGGAGGTTGGGTCTTTCACACCTGGGGATAATGCCTTAAGGTTAGTCTTAGCTGATCTTTCCCCTTTAATGTGCCCGTCCCTGAATTGGTTTAGGTCTGTCTGAGAGATGTCTGTAGAGGTGAGGTCTAGTGACTTGGACACAGGTTTATCATCTAGTGACAAGGCTGTGGAAATTGATTTCACAATCTCAGCATCTTCGTCTTTAAACCCTTCATCTTCTTCACACACCATGTTGAGAGCTTTCCACGCCCTTAAGGAAGTGTGCTCTTTGGATGAGGGCACTCTTTTCAAGTTTAGGGATAGGTTTCAACTCCCTAATGAGACCAGGATTCGTCTACCTCGTCTAGACGAAAAGGCTTGTGCCTTCAATCCTGGGGAGATGTGCTTTTATGAGGCTGCCTTTTTGAATGGCCTCAGATTCCCTATCCATCCCTTTGTAATGGAGCTTCTCCATCACTTGGGCCTGGCGTCTGGGCAACTTACGAACTCCTGGAGGATCATCATCATTTGCATGGGGATATGGATGATCGTGACTAAGGGTGATATGATTCATCCAGATGACTTTCTGTACTTATATCGTCTAAAAGAGTCAAAAGAGTTTGGGTATTACGAACTAGTGCCTTGGGATAGGAAGGCCAGGCTTATTGGCAATCTCCCCTCGTCATTCTGTTATTGGAAATCCAGATACTTCTTTGTGTCTAGTGACGGTTGGGAGACCCTCTCAGATGACTTTTGGGGCGATGTCCCTAGATTACAGCATAGGTGGGGAACACCCAAGCATAGGTGGCGATGTCCTTAGATGACTTTTTTTTTTTTTTTTAAGGTTCCTCTTAGTCTCGTCTAGTCTTGACACTTGCTTTCTCTTATGTCCTTCGAGCGAAGGTTCGTCCCAAGTTGAAAAGCAAGTACAAAGGTAGTGTCAAGGACGCTTTGGACTATATGAAGACCATTGACAATTTTGACGAATTGATCGACCCTCGGACTCTAGCTCATCATTTCCTAGGTCCTGAACCTTCTCCTTACGTTTGGCATGCTATAGCGAAAGAAGAAAAAAAGTAAGTTTTCTGTGTTGGCATACATGTTTTCATATATATATGTGTATATATATTTGATGTTGGTATCTCGTCTGTGGTGTTTCTTACAGAAATGACCATGAAATTCAACCAAGAGATATATGCCAAGCTGAGGGCTAGGAAGAATGAGCCTTTGTCTAGCATCAGCCAAAAGCGACCTAGGGTAACGAAGGAGGTTGTTGAGACTACCATGTCCACTCCCACTGCTTCTAACCCCAAGGCAGCTTCCCCTGCTGTTTCCATCGATGAGATCACTCCTCATCCAAAGAGAGCCCGTGGTGGTGATAAAGAAAAGAGCAAGGTTGACTCCAATGTCTAGGACGATGCTGCCACTGCCATGGGAAGGGCCCATAATGTCATTACTCCTGACGAGCTGAAAAGTTTGAGTGTTGTTCCTTCGCATGAGCTAGTGAACCCCCATGTTCATAAGCTCGTCCAGGTACTTTTCTACTAGAATTTATTATTTGAAAGCTCGAAAATGTGTTGAAAACACAAGAGCTGTTTAGACCCCCAAATTAAAGTTACGGCTCGATTGATTTTACACTAACTTAATACTAAGTGCAGAATAGTATAAAAGCGAGCAGATAAACAAACAAGCTACTCTAATCCATAATCAAAGCAACACAATAGTAAAATGGAAAGTAAGATAGTAGGGAAGAAAGATGCAAATACAAGATAACATGCTGATGTGTTATCGAAGAGGAAACTGAAGAACTCGGCGAAAAACCTCTCCACCGCTCTCCAAGCGATAATCGATCCACTAGATAATCATTTGGGATACATGGGTTAGCAAGAGATTCTCCAGGCCTAATCTACCCGATGTACCTGAGCCCTCCAAGCTCCTACTCCAACAAGGCTTCTCGGAACCGTGTCTTGTCTAGTTCTCCAGATCCTGCAACAAGCTCCATGTTACATCTGCCATCCTTGGCTTCTTCTAATGCTTCCCAACAGCACCAAAACTTCACTTGAAACTCTAAAAGGGTGTGGTGAGTGTTTGGGCTATCAACCTCTCAATGGTATGGAAATGGAGAGGTAGGAGTTGAGGAAATTCCACAAGCAAATGTGTAGAGGATTGTGGGTATAACAATCTCTAACTCTCAAGGTGTTTGGCTAGGATTTTCTCTCAGAAGCACTCCTCAACATTTGTGGGTAATGTGGGTATAAATAGTGTAAGCACAAAAAGTGTGTATCAGAATGGACAGGCTGGCAGAACAGAATTTCTCGTGGTTGTCTCGCGGGAAGGCCTTACCCATGAGATACTCGCGAGACACAACTGTCTCCATCTGGGCCTGACTCTTCGCATTCCAGCATGTGCAAGGCACATGAGTCACTTCGCGGAATGCTTAGTCACGAGCTACCTGCGAAAACTCTTCAGTCTTCAATTGCTTGAGTCTTCACACACACACTCTCTCTCTATCACACAACCCTTACAATCAAATCCCACAACAAATACAGGGTACAAAAGATTGAACAATAAATACAATCAAATTTGGCATGGAATAAAAGCTAGCAAAACACATAGTTGTAAATAACAACTTTACAATCTTCCTCTTTGGCTATTCTGTGAGAAAACCGCTAAAACAGACTTTAGACTTAAACGTGAGTTTGGGAACAGTGGCAAAACTCACTCACACCTAATCTAGAAGTTGTGAACCACTTGCACGTATATACCTGTAACCTGAAACACTTGCACACAAACAAAACTTTCATTAAGCTTATGACAAGTTGAACACATGGTACGTACATGAGCAAGTAAAGTGCGATCAAGTTTGTAAACACTATAAAACATGTAAGCATATCTTGATCAAACAAAAACAGTCATTAAAGAATGACTACAATGAACATTTAGCAAGTAAATGCTCATCCAGACACGCAATGCAATTAAGAACAATCCAAAAGATCAATTGCATGTCCAACACTCAACCAATGCAAAATACACGAAGTATTTGCATCTAGGATATAAGATCCTACTAGGGCATAAGAGTGAGGTACTTAAGACATATTAGCAATATCTTAAAAGTACAAAAAGATGCTACAAAGCATAGAGATAAACACAAATACTGAAAATAAACTGAAATTAAAAGCAGAGTATTTAAGTTTTAAACAAAAATAGTAAAAACTGTAAACACAAATGACTTCTAGCTTCTCCTCTCCCTATCACTACACTCCCCCTATCAATGACACCAACTCCTCCTTTTTATCATGGACACCATCTCCCCCTTTTTGTCATGGAATAGCCAGTCTCCATTTTCTTCTAGCTTCCTTTGAATTTCGTCCATCTGAGTTTGGAGAGATGTGAACTTTGTATCAAAGCAAATGTGCTGGGAGTACATGATAGTAGATAGTCCGGATATCTTGGTATTAATCTCTTGAAGTGCAGCCATGATGTTTTCTAATTGTTCATCAAAGGCATGGGGGGTAGAACTTGAGCTTCCCGGAGTTGCATGACTTTCTTGCTTGGTATTCTTCTTGGTGTGACTCATATTTGCATAAAGAGTACGAATGTTAATTGGACTTGGCCTTGGGTATGGACGCTCATCTTCCGAGGGATGGACACCTTTGAGCTTCAAGATCCTTGAGATAAGGCAACAGAAAGGAATACAATTCCTTGAAGCAGTCTGATCAACCGTTTTGGCCAAGATGTGGAAAATATGAGAACACACATCAATCTCTTCGTCAGTGATCAGATCATGCAAGAATAATGCTCGACCGAGATTCATATACCCAGTGCTGGACAGAGGATTGAGATTGCTACACATGATCATTGTGAGCAGTCTTGATTCTGGGGAAAGGGATGCCACTCTAATTGATTTCCTATTGGAGGAGAATTCCAAATTAGCTCCTAAAGCTTCTCTAAGAACCTCTTCATCTGGATTCAGCTCATCATATACCGGTGGTATGGGAAGTATTGGCTGGTTAATGTGTAAGATTTCTGCCAAATAAACCGGTGTCACTGAGAAACTTTTTCCTCTAACCCAACATTTAACTCTTCTCCTTCAACAATGGCATTGGCATAGAACTCTTTTACCATGTTCTCGTATATATCCTTAAGAGTTGAAAGCAAAAAGTTCCAATCCTTTGTTGCAAACCATATTGGAATATTAGTTTCACGGAGGGATGGTTGATCAACGGCCCTTTCAAAATGAAGCATCTCGAAAATAGGTCGTATAGGTCTGAAATGCAGCATAAGATCTGAACAGGTCAAGATCATACACTTCCGTTGAAAAACGAGTCCACTTTGACCTTGGTGACGGGTCATCAACATTAATTATCGGCTCTTTCCTTTTGTTGCTACCTTCTTTCACAGCTGAGCGCTTAAATGGAGATATCTGCACTAATGAACACAGAACAGACTAGAAACATGTGCAAAAACACAAAACAAAACACAAAACTTGATTAGATTCAAGTTAGTCCCAAAACAAAGATAAAACAACCTAAAACAGAGCATAAATAACTCAAAACAACATGCTAAAACAGTTAAAACAAGTAAACATAGACACAATGCATGAAATTAAGTAGTTGTGCATGTGTGTGCATATGTGTGCATGTGATGATACATGAGGATTCAGCATTAGATGCATGAGGTGTGCCCAAAGAGTGCCTAGATGTGTGCGTAGTGTGTGCATGGCATGGCATTGAGGCATAAAATGGACAAAGTGTGTAAAACACACAACCATTGACCAAAGCATGGTAAACATGACCATTCAAGACCAAAATCAAACATTGGAACTCAGTTGAGTCCAATTCAACATAGAGATGTCATTCAGACATTCTGTCAAACACCTAACATGCAACAATGCACAACAGTTATGAATAATGCATGAACATGGTGAAAACTTGCCTCAATACATGCTAAAATGCCTCATGGGGCCAACACAGATGCACAAACACCAAATGGGACTCAGCCCAATCAAAGATTTTGGAAAAAAATTCACAAAATAAAGAACCCCAACCCAATTTCGAAAAATCCACAAATTTTGAACCCTAACTCAAATAACTGCATAATCTTAGAAAAAACATGAAGAAAATGTTTTAGAAAACATACCTTGAAGTTGAAAATGCAGAAAATAAGCTTGAGAATGATGGGGTTTGAGAAAAATGTGATTTTGGGTTGAAAAGGGTTCGAGAGAGGCTTAGCAAGAGAAATGGATATGTTTTGAAAAAACTATCACATCTGCATTATAAAACTAAAAACACGTGTTTTTCGTAGTTTAGGCAGTTGCGAGATAGTCGCAAGAATGGCCACTGAAGCACAAAAACTTTTGTGAGAAGCTTTAAGTCGCGAATCAGTTGCGATAGTCTCTGTTTGAATTTGAAGAAATTCCAGTTTTTGCCTAAAACTCATTTCGCAAGAAGCTGTTAGTCGCGAAATACTCGCGAGACAGTAGCGAGAGTCTCTGTGTGAAATGACCAAAAATTTATTTCCCTTAAATCCTTTTCTTGGGAAGCTCTAAGTTGCGAGCTTCTCGCGAAACAACCTCTGAACCAGTTTTTGAAGAAAAACACAAAAATGCATTTTGAATAAAAACTAAAGACACGAAAGTATAAAATCACTTTCAAAAACATATAAAACACTCAAAAATCTTTTTGGGTTTGATCAGCAAGTACTTGAGCATACACATCACATTTGAACATGTACAATCACACAAATGAGATAAGCATTAATTGAATCAAAGTCTTGTGTGTTGTGGGTGAGTATCAAGTGTGAAATAGTCCTTAGACCAAAGTGAAGCTTCAATGATCAATTCAATCAAGTCATACACAACTGGTACTAAATCAAGTGGTCTATCTTAATTATAGAAATGAACATATATGACCTCCCACAAAATGATTACAAAACTTAGAAGCTTTTCATTTGGCTTCTGCATAAATCATAACATTTGATCCATTTTGGATAATACATCTCTTTTTGAGATCGGTGCTTGAAATTTTTGATATTTCAACATTCCTTTGGCTTTTTGAGCACCATATATTTCAAAACAAAATTCGCTTTCCATTTTTCCTAGTCAAATACTAGTATGTGCAACAGGCTTTTGCAACTTAATATCTCTTTTCATTTGGAGATTTACATTTGGTGAGCTCTTTTGCAAAAACATAAAAATAAAGTGGGAAGAGATATAGGCACAAGTCTATGCAAGTATCAAGACCATCAAGACTATTGACCAATCATTCATGACAAGCTTGAAGATCTATTTACAACAATCACACATAGTTTTCAAGATTTCTTCCACACAGATAAATGTGCATACATAACAAGCTAAGCTCGTAAATGCACTATGCCATTAGTACAAAGGTACTGGGCCAAACTCACATGTGATATACACAACACAAGCGATCAAACATTTTGAAGATTTTTCAATTTTTATGGGTTTTTGAATTTTTTTGAACATACTAAAAAACAGAACAAAAACAAGAACAGAGCAAAAACTTGTAAAAGAAACATGCTAAAAACCAAAAGCAAATGGTACAAAGTAAATTATGCATGTAATGATGCAAGAACAAATGCCTCTAAACATCGAAAGTATTAATGCATGGACATGTTGAAATGCTTATGCATGAGTACCCCTTTTCACCCACACGGCACGTGCGTTTAGGGTGATATCCCTATAGGATTGGGTACAAGAGTTAGGACTTTCAAACTGTCTAGTGAAGCTCTCCAAGCAAGTGGTGAATGCACCGATCATCTTCATCACATCCATCACACCGGAATCACCATTTCGACCTCTTGATTGCTCAACAGCCCAATTCTGTTTGTCATTTCTTGGGTCTTTTGACCTCTAATCACTTGCATTCTTCAATGCCCTCAGTTTATGAAAATTTGGTCTGGTGTGTCCTTGAAGTCCATAGTAATGACAGAAATGTTGAATTCTCGGACCTCTTTGTGACTTTGGAGGTGATTTCCCTTGAACCTTAGGCTTGACCACTGATTGGTTATGAGGCTTATTCAACACCCGTTGGTCGGCCACAATTTTATTCTTCTTTGGCTTTCCTTTCTCAGCCTTTGTGGTAGCTACAATTGGCTCCTTGGCTTTCACAAACTTCACTTCCTTGGTTACATTGACAGCTGAACTACTTTCTCCAATATATCCCACTTCGGTTTTGTCGGAGAAATGTTTTTGATGAGAGAGGACTTCATCAAGCTTCTTGGAGGAGACTCACTCTACTTTTACTTTAGCTTGAACCACCTTAAGCTCAAGGAATTTTATCTTTGAGTAGGCTTCCGTCAGCTCTCCATTCAGCGTCTCTATTTCACATTTGGCCTCCTTATATCGCACTAGGAGACTTCTATTGTCCTCATCTGCCTTCTTCATCTTTTTAACAGCTGCCTTGGCCACCCTTGTATATTCTCTTGACTTCTCAAGTAAGGAATTGTAGTTTTCTTGAAGACTAGCTAAATCTTCATCTTCTTCAGCATCCAATTCGTCTACAATTCCCATGGATTCCTCATCACTATGCTCCCCAAGTTCTTGCACTAGCAAACTCAAGTCCTCCGAAGACTCAACATGAGCAGTAGTCATAAAGACGGAGTAATTCCCTTCTCTATAACAGCTCTCTTTCGAATCAGAATCGGATGAATCCGAGTCACTAAGATTGTGGCATATGCCCTACCCTTCCCTCTTAGATAGTTGGGACACTCCTTTTTGAGATGTCCATGGCCATTGCATTCATAACACACAATGCCTTGAGGAGATTGGGTATCCTTCCCTTCTTTCTTCTTAAACTCTTTCCTATCACCTTTGGAGGATGAAAACTTCCCTCTGCTGAACAGGTTCCCACTGTTCTTCATCTTCAGAAATTTTCGGAAGTTCTTTGTAAGAAATGCTACCTCCTTCTCCATTCCATCTTCTTCGGAGGGATCATCCATTCTTTCGGTGATGGTTTTAAGAGCAAGAGATTTGCTCGACTTATGAGAAAGCAGTCCCAGCTCATAGGTTTGGAGAGATCCAATGAGCTCTTTGATTTTAATCTCATCCAAATCTTTGCTTTCCTCTATAGCTGTGACTTTTTCTCGGAAGCTCTCCGGTAAGGACCTCAAAATTTTTCTTACCACCTTAGCATCTTCAATCTTCTCACCAAGATTGAGCTTAGCAATTACAATTTCGTTGAGCTTCCCATAGAAGGAATCAAAGGACTCATCATCTCCCATCTTAAGCTCTTCAAATTTGGTGGTAAGCATCTGAAGCTTTGTATCCTTCACTTTCTTTGTTCCTTCATTGGTGGTCTCCAATATCTCCCAAACTTCCTTGGCTATTGTTATGTGAGAAATCCTAAGAAATTCATCTGGAGAAACACCACAAAAGATTGCATTCAAAGCTTTACAGTTACCGTTAGCTGCCGCAAGTGTTGCTTTATCCCAAGTGGATTTAGCGGCCTCCGGCCTTGTCCATCCTCCTTCTACCGCATTCTAAACAGTATCATCAATTGAACACAAGAATGCCCTTATTCGGACTTTCCAAAAGGCATAATTACTGCCATCAAAATATGGCGGAATATTTAAAGATTGAGATCGGTCCATCTTAAATGGGGTTAAGGTACATACTCAGGTAGTTAAACCATAGCGAGTGTACCCACTCTGATACCAATTGAAAACTCGAAAATGTGTCAAAAACACAAGAGCTGTTTAGACCCCCAAATTAAAGTTACGGCTCAATTGATTTTACACTAACTTAATACTAAGTGTAGAATAGTGTAAAAGCGAGCGGATAAACAAACAAGCTACTCTAATCCATAATCAAAGCAACACAGCAGTAAAATGGAAAGTAAAAGAGTAGGGAAGAAAGATGCAAACATAAGATAACACGACGATGTGTTATCGAAGAGGAAATTGAAGAATTCGGCAAAAAACCTTTCCGCCGCCCTCCAAGCGGTAATCGATCCACTAGACAATTAGTTGGGATACATGGGTTAGCAAGAGACCCTCCAAGCCTAATCTACCCGATGTACCTAAGCCTTCCATGCTCCTACTCCAACAAGGCTTCTCGGAACCGCGTCTTGTCTAGTTCTCCAGATCCCGCAAAAAGCTCCATGTTGCATTTGCCATCCTTGGCTTCTTCCAATACTTCCCAGCAGCACCAAAACTTCACTAGACACTCTGAAAGGGTGTGGTGAGTGTTTGGGCTATCAACCTCTCAATGGTATGGAAATGGAAAGGTAGGAGTTGAGGAAATTTCACAAGCAAATGTGTAGAGGATTGTGGGTATAACAATCTCTAACTCTCAAGGTGTTTGGCTAGGGTTTTCTCTCAGAAGCACTCCTCAATATTTGTGGGTAATGTGGGTATAAATAGTGTAGGCACAGAAAATGTGTATCAGAATGGATAGGCTGGCAGAACAGAATGTCTTGCGGTTGTCTCGCTGGAAGGCCTTGTCCACGAGATACTCGCGAAACACAGTTGTCTCCATCCTAGCCTGACTCTTTGCATTCCAGCATGTACAAGGCACATAAGTCACTTCGCGAGATGCTTAGTCACGAGCTACCCACGAAAACTCTTCAGTCTTCAATTGCTTGAGTCTTCACACTTTCTCTCTCTATCACACAACCCTTACAATCAAATCCCATAATAAATATAGGGTACAAAAGATTAAACAATAATTACAATCAAATTTGGCATGGAATAAAAGCCAACAAAACACATAGTTGTAAATAACAACTTTACATTCTCGTTATAGATTTCTTTGTTTCTTGGGCTAATTCTCGTCATGTTCATCTTTAACCAGGTTTTGGGAGAGGTGCTCTACATTACCATTGAGTATCTCACCACTGAGGGGAAGGTCGTCATGGCCAATTCTAAGGTGGATGAATTGGAGGCCAAAAACTCCACGCTGAGGAGGGAGCTAATAGCAGCAATGGATAGTGGAAAACAAGATGAAGGAACAGGTCAAGACCTTAATTGATGATCTTAAGGTGGAAAGGCTGCTGGTGGAGCAGAAGGACGAGTTGCTTCAAGCGGCCAAGTGCGAGGCTTTGGTGACTGGAGACAACGCTATGCAGGCTTTCCAGCTTATCGACGAATACAACGGTGTCTTGCTTAGCTAGTACTTCAAGGGTTTTGATGAGATACTTGGCGAAACATCATCCTGGAGTGGATTTGGAAAATCTGGACTTTGAAGCTGTGGACAAATAAATGTAGGCTGACGAAGCCAATTTGTTGAGGATGTTGCTCTTGAAGGTGATGCAGATGAGGAAGTTGAAGATGGACAGGATGACCTTGCGGTTTGAACCACCTGCAAGACTTCTTTTTTTTTTTTGGTGCCCCATTTGTTTTGGGGATTTTTGTTTTTGAACACTATCTCTATGCCTGCTTCTTATTTTTGAACATTGCCTTTTATCAGTTTAAGTAATGGCATACTTTTTTTCTTTTTAGCTTGCAGAGATTTGGTCTTACCTCTTAATTTTGCTAACCTTTTTCCTTTGAAAATAGAATTTTAATGCTTGAGAGGCTATTAGACTCGTAGTCTATTCACTTACTTATCTAGAGTTTGCAATGTGCTTTTGCTTTACATTTGTCATTACTGATTTCGTCATTACTGACTTCATCATGTGATTTATACCCTTTGAAGGATTTACATCATTGGCCTCATCATGTGACTTATATCCTTTGAAGGACTCGTCATGTGACTTATATCGTTTGAAGGACTCATCATGTGACTTATATCCTTTAAAGGATTTATATCACAAGCCTCGTCATGTGATTTATATCCTTTGAAGGATTTATATCACTAGCATCATTAGTTGTTAGTGCTTTTGTGGAAGCTTATGACTTTGAATAATTCCTTTATTGAACTGCTTTAGAGTAAAACAAGAATTTTTCAATGATTAAAAATGACTATATTCTTGCTGATGATACCTCTTAAGGTGTTCAACATTCCAGGACAGGGTAATTTGATGCCTTCCATGGATTCCAAGTGGTAGCTTCCTTGTCTTGAGTAGTGAGTGACTTTGTAGGGGCCTTCCTAGGTTGGTCCCAATTTTCCATGAGTTGAGTCCCTTGTCGCGGGCATAACCTTTCGTAAGAGGAGGTCTCCTATGTCAAATCTTCTGAATTTTACTCTCTAGTCAAAGTATCCGACCATCTTTTATTGGTACTTTGCCATTCTCTTAGATGCTTGATCTCTGGTTTCATCGAGGTAGTTTAGATTCGTCCTCAGTTGATTGTCATTGGTTTCTTCGTCGAAAAACTCCCTTCTTATGCTGGTGACTGTTGGAAAATCTATTTTTACATCTCATATAAAACACACAGTAAAAGCAACAAACACGAATCTACTTCATTTATGAGAGATAACATGTAACCTTGAATTCTAGAATAAAGAATAGAAAGCGTACCTTGATGCAGTGAAATTCAAAACCAAGACTTGAGAATACCTCTAATCAACATCCCAATTCCACATGGTGCCCGAGAAGAGTGGTCTCTCAATCAGTCTTTATGTACGTTGATTCTCAAAGGAAATTCTTCTTCTACTCATTGTAGAGAAAAAACAGTTTTCTTTTCTTTTCATCATATGTACATACTACCTACCTTGGTAGTTACTTTATTTAATAACTCTTATTAAATAAAAACTGATTATCTAATTGGGTTAGTCTTTTGCGCCTGCCCAATTGGGCTTTATTTTGTGGCTTAAGATGGGACCAAAAGGAACAAATAAGACTCTAACTCCAATGGGCCTTGGGCTTATCTGTCAACTCTTGATAAGTACAAAGTTACCATTAATTATATTTAATACCACTATATAAATATAATTGCATTCTAGGCCTTATTAATAAATTATATCCCAAGACTCTAATGATATCATTTGACCCCTCCATGAAATATCCATAGAAAAGAAAGTCATAATGAACTGTCACTTGTAAACAACTATTTTATCCTTGAGTACCCGGTTTAATTTTTTAGTTATTTATATTTATTGAAATCCGATTTCAATAAATATAAACTTTAGTAACTCCTTAATAAAGTGGGCGCCTTGAATAATCAATTCTCATTAAACTTATCTCGATGGGATATTTCGTGTCTCTATAAAAAGATATTATAGATTTCATCTTGAGAATATGTGTTAATTCAACACTACGTGTGGTTACCCAACATACTGAGGTTTTGACAGTCAATATTAGATTTCACTCCTGATATATCAAAGTAACCTACATTTCATGATCGGGTTCACTATCCTCTCAAGATTGAGAGTCTATGAAATTAGAAGTCGTGAGATTAATCATTCAGGTGACAACTGTTGATTGAATAATTAAATCTCACAGGGGTCCAGTTCAATATGTCTTAACACTTAAGACACGTCAACACATCAACTAGAAGTCTCCACTTCCATGATCAAGACAAACCATCTTAGTTGATGTGTTATAGTCTTCGCAGATGAAACGCGCAATTTCATCACCAACTACGAACTACATTTTGAGTTTACAAGGAACTTGTGATTTATATCTTCTATGACTAAATCACATAAATCACATACAATACATCTCAAGAACTATGATAATGTCTCATTAGTTCATTTATAAATAGTCTCATATAATTAAACAATTTAATTATTTATGACATGCCAATAAATTGGATTTTAGGCCATAAACCCCAACAATCTCCAATTTGCCCTCAAAGACAATTTTCCATATATTTGACACTTATTTCCCTTTCGAGTAATTCGTAGTCACTCTAAGGCAAGGTTTGGAAACAAGTTTCAGCCAGATTTATTGCATAAATTATCTTTTCTACTACTACATCTCACGTACTCATATCTATCTAATGAGATAATACTTACGCTTAATGTGTATCTTCACCACCTAGGATGAACACATATCTTAAAGTTCAACTTTATGAATCACAATCAAACTACAAGTCAGTATTTGTACAACCAGTAACCATCAAATCCTCACTTTGGTAGGCAAGCATATAATCCCTCATTCTCTTAAGATATTTGAGTATATGCTTTACTCCCACTAAATTAAGTGATCTTAGATTCAATTGATATTTGCTTACCATGCCTACTGCAAAATAGATATTTAGCCTAGTATAGAGCATAGCATAAAGACTCCCTATTGATATGGTATAAGGAACCGTCTTAATATGCTTTTCCTTTTATATGGCTTAGGACTATAGTCCTTTATAAAGGAACTTCAAACTTAAAAGGAAAGAATCATTTCTTGAAGTATTACATGTTTTACTTGGCTAGAATCTAATCTATTTAAGCAGTTTGAGATAGACCCAACATCCTAATTTCTAAATTTTAACAAAGTTTAATTCTTAGGATGTGACTAGTCTTTCCTAAGTACTTTATATCATTTAGCAAAAAAAAAAAAAAAAAAAAAAAATATTCTATATCAAACTGGACTAGACAACAAAAAACTCCATTGATGACAATAACTCTACATCATTCTAAATGATTAGAATGTCATCAACATACATTAAGAGATTTATTATTCTATATAGCTTTTACACACATAAGGCCTTTTAATACTTAATTAAAATCAAACAACTTGATTGCTTGATCAAAGATGATATTTTATGATTTAGATGTTTGCTTTAGTCCATAAATAGATTTTAGGCAACTTGCATACTAAACACTACTAGTTCCTTGCTATGAACAAGTCTAGTTATATGATATAGATGTCTTCCTCAAGATTGCTACTAAAAGAAGCTTTCTTGATATCTATGGCCATATTTCATCTAAATAAAATATAATGGATAAGAGAATCTAGATAGAGTTAAACATGACTATTGATGAAAAATCTTTTCACCATTAGTCTTAACTTTGAAGGTCTACACCTTCAAATCTATCAATCTCATTTACTGGTAGAACTATCTGAAAACAATAGGCTTAATGCCATTAGGCAACCCTACAAGCTCTAGACTTTAAATAGAATTTAATTCTATTCACATAACCTTGATCTAGTAATCCATATTCATATCATCTATTGCCTTTATGTAGGACCGATGATCAAATTCATATCCTTGTGGAATGACTTCAAAAGTTTATCCCAAAAGTATGAATTTATTTGGTAATTGATAATCCTCCTACTAAGATATTGTACCAGTGTAATAGTTATCTACAGAATAATGTCTTATGGTGTATCTAATACAACCTTCTCATTTCTAAATGTATTTTATAGTTGTCTTACAACAAATTTTGACATTTTTCTTCTAGGACATTCTTCCTCTAAAAGAGCCCTATTCCTCCTTTATGTATGCACTAACTTAAAAAGTCATTGGAACTTCATTCCTTTACAAAAAGGTGCGCTAGATCACATTATTCTCTAAATAGAATTCATAGACTGAGAATATAACAAAATAATGGTTCTAAAAGCTCATCTTTCACCAATCCTGAATATCATTTAGATTAATAAGATCTAGACATAGGTGCCAAAACATAAATTTCCATCTAGAAAATAATCATGGACAATGCTTAGCCTTACCAAAATGGGAACACTTTCCTTCTGGTCATAGTTTTGAGTCTAATTTCCTTTTGGCAACTACTAGGGCAACTAGCTTGTCCAACTATTCGGTATTATAATTCCTCTTCTTACCACCTTTACCTTTCGGTTCAGGCTAAGAATTTGAATTAAATCATATTTATCATAGCCTTAGCTTTTAGGATGTCTTCCATTGTTTAGAACTCATTCATCAATTCAAATAATATAAAAAGAATTTACTTATTTTCAAAACAATCTAAATTAATCAAATGATTCTAACAAGGACTTGTGGATCATATCCATATGAGATTAACATTTAATCTCTACATCCAAGAATTCCAATTCATTTAAAATAAAACATTTTAATAAAATGATATAGAATTGGAACTCCTTAAGCCTTTCTTAGCACTTAATATGATTTATACCAAACATCTCATTTAGACTTAATATAAAGTCTAAGTCTAGTACTAACTCTTGCATTTCATGCTATAACAGAATTGAGATAGAAGCCAATGTAACATTTTAGCATTTCAATGGAGATTGTGATCACATCATAAGCTGTCCTCCATAAATGCGTATAGGAAATTGTGACAATGCTGAATCGAAACATATTTATGTACTTCAGCTCCTTTAAGCACCATGTCCAAAATTATTTCTTAGTTAATGTGATTCAATTAAAATAGTAGTTAGAGAACAAAAATTTATGACAACTTTATTTTGAGACTATGAACAAAAATACAAGGACATTATAATTTTGCATTTATAACCATATAGTATGGAACCCGAAAACCATACTATACTAGGTGCAACGACAACCTAATCCTGCAATTAATATTCCTTAGCATAGAGTGAATACCAACCACTATGATCTGGCGAGAAATATTCTCATTATTAATGTTATCATAGTAACTCTTACCAAACAAAAATAATTTGCCACTCTTCCTTTAGCCTCTAAGTAATAATGACATACCTCCTTTAGGAGGTTAACATTACACTTAGTCTAGTGTACACCATTATCTAGAATCATGTGTAGCCATATTTCGTCTCCCTTATAATGTTTAAACTTGTAGTACCATAAAACAAAACACCCTTCTTTGGGATCACGAGGCATATACGCCAAGACGAGGTGCTTGTTCACACTACTTTAAACAGGTAAGTTCAATCTTGTAGTACTATGAAGTAAACACCCTCCTCTGGGATCGTGAGGCATATACGCCAAGACGAGGTGCTTACCCACACTACTATGAACCAATAATGGAGGCTATGAGATCCAACCCTTGTATCTCTCTCCCACTAGAAATTTTAAAACAAGTGGATTGTCTTGAAATCATTGTGATCTTATCACAATTTAACCATACACATCAAATGTGTTTAATTGTTTAAATTTGATGTGAATTGACTAAGCCACATCACAGCAGCGTAACGAACATTTGTGTAATCATAAAGTAATCATGTAATCTATGAAGTAAATACCCTCCGCATGGAATGCAAGGCTCAAGGCCAAGACAAGATATCTATTCACATTACAATAAACTTAACAAAGGGTTATATCAACACTCCCACTCGTTATTTGGGTTTTTCTTTAAATAATTGTGATCCCATCACAACTAATAACCTTGCACTTGTTGAAGACTCTAATCTCATTAGAATCACTAACTAAAATGGAAGTCCTAAACTATTTAGGATTCCTTAAACCCTAATGGATCAAAAACTAGTTCTAAAGAACTCTATCTTTAATTTACTAGATAAAGTATTCTAATCTCATTAGAAACTATATAACTTTAATTAAAATTTTAATTTCATTAAAAACTTCTAATTAAAATAAATTAAGGACTTTTAATCATAAAAAAATTCCAATCTCATTAGAATGTTTCTTAAAAGAAAAGTCCTAAACAATTTAGGACTAAGAGTTCTATTTAACTAACATATTTGATCTCATTAGGTCTTTTAGTTAGTTAATGATTAATAAATGTCCTTAACTTTTAAGGATTATAAAAATTAATCACCTTATATAGAATCATGTTTAATCTCATCACACACAACCTTGCCTTTTATCAAAGTTTTAACACTTAATCAAAAAGCAAGTGAAAATTCAAAATTTAGTACCTTCGATCGGTCGAATCTTTTCCTCGATCGATCGAAAAAATGAAGAAATACATCACAAAGTCACTGTATAATTCAATTGATTCTCAATTCCTATTCGATCAGTTAAAAAGAATATTCGATCAATTGAAAGGGATTCTCGATCAATCGAGACAATGAAGTATTTCGTCATAGAGTTTTTGCCTAAATTGATCGGTTCTCGATTCCTCTTTGATCAACTGAAAAGAACATTCAATTGATCGAAAGGAATTCTCAATCTATCGAAACTCGCAAAACTAAATTTTTTCAGAATTTTCTAGCAACCGTTTTTGACAGTTTTTCCTATTTTCTAACAAAAAACACCTTTTGATTTTATAAGTGAAGATTTACAAATCAAACATTCAAGTTTTCAAGATTAGGATCAAGAACTCTAATAATGCTAGAAAAGTGATCTTGTCGATGCGTGGATATTTCACCTCTGCTCCTTGAAAAGCTTAACTAATGTAGTATATTGGGCGCTGGACCCTTGATTCATCTTGGATCAAGGCTGCACTTACCTCCATGGTAGAGACAGCCAGATATAAGAACAGGTCTTTGCCTTCCTTAGACGGGCTTAATAGTGGCGAGTTACTCAAATAACGTTTCAGCTCCTAGAACGCTGCCTTACACTTGTCGGTCCAAGTGAAGGCCTGTTTGAGAGTTTTGAAGAAAGGGAGGCATTTTTCCGTCGCCCTCGAGATGAAGCATTTGAGAGCTTCTACACCTCCTTGACGTTTCTAGGTGAGGTCATTTCCAGTATGGCTTTTACTTTCTCCGAGTTGGATTTTATTCCTCGTTGTGACACCATGAAGCCGAGGAACTTTCCCAAAGAGACTTGAAACACACACTTTACTGGGTTCAACCTCATCTAGTATCGTCTTAAAGTCTCGAAGGTTTCCTCGAGGTTGTCTAAATGACTTTCCACCTCTTTTCTCTTGACGAGCATATCGTCCACGTACACCTCCATGTTTCCACTGATTTGTTTGCTGAACATCTAATTCACTAATCTTTGATAAGTAGCTCCCACATTTTTCAATCCGAATGGCTTGACCCTATAAAAGTAGAGTCCCTGGCTGATGATGAAGATCATTCTTTGATCTTCTTCTAACATCTAGATATGATTGTACCCTAACAACGCATCCATAAATGTTGAGAGCTTGTGTCCCACCATAGAATCTACGAGCTAGTCAATTCATGGTAAGGGGAAGCTATCCTTTGGGCAAGCTTGGTTTAGATCCATGAAATCCATACACATCCTCCATTTCCTGTTTGCTTTCTTCACCATTTTGATGTTGGCCAGCCACTCTGGGTAGTATACCTCTCAAATGAATTTGGCAGCCAAGAGCTTATTGACTTCTTCCATGATGGTCTTGTTCCTCTCGGGCGCGAAGACTCTTCTTCTTTGATGGACGATCTTTTTCTTCAGATCTACATTTAGCCGGTGTTGAGTGACTTCCTCTGAGATGTCGAGCATGTCTTCATGGCTCCATGCAAAGACATCTAGATTTCTTTTTAGGAACTCCACTATCCCTTTTTTCATAGCAGGGTCAAGGTTTGCTCCTATTTTTGTTACCTTTATAGGCTTCCCTTCCATTAGTTCAACTGCCTCCAATGTTTCCATCGTTTCTGGGCTTTTCTCTTCGATCATCCATGTGTGGTTCTCCTTTGATGCTAGAACTGATTGATAACATTCACGAGCTAGAACTTGGTCCCCTTTGATCACTCCTACCTTATTCTCCATAGGGAATTTTATCGTTAAGCAGTATGTTGAGGTTGTAGCTTTCCAACAGTTAAGGGTTGGTCATCCAATGATTACATTGTATGACGAGGGACAATGTACTACGAGGAAATTGATTCACTTTATTATCTGCTAGGGGTACGTGCCAGTTGTAACCTTTAAGGTCATGATCCCCTTTGGATAAACCCTATCTTCATCAAAACTAACAATGGGAGACTCGAATGGACAAAGCTTGTTCGAGTTTACTTTCAACTGTTGAAAGGCGGAGAGGTGAATGATATCAGTAGAGCTTCCATTGTCTACTAGGATCCTTCTAGTGTTGAACCCTTCTATCATGAGCATGATGACTAGGGGGTTATCATGTGGTTGCTTCACCCCTCTAGCGTCCTCTTCTGAAATGACCATGTTTACTGCTTCCCTTATCCTGTGTTTTGTTGGTGGTCTCATGTGGACACAATTGACCTATCTTTTTTGTGATTTCTTGAGGGATTTGAAGGAGCCCGTCATTGATCATCCTTATCTCTCCTATGGCACTTTTTGGTCGTTCTTGTGGCTTATCGTCGTCTTTGGGCTTATCTTCTATTTTGGTTCGATTTTCCTGCTTTGGCGTCCATATGTGTCTATTTTTACGAACTTTTTCAATTTTCCTTTTTGGATTAGCTCTTCTATCTATTCTTTGAGGTCTCTACACTCGTCAATGTATTGCCCGTGGTCTCGGTGGAAATGATAGTACTTTTTCTTGTTTCGGGCATTAGGTGAACAACTTAATGGCTTTGGCCATCTAAGCTGATGGTCGTCCTTACACTAAGATTTGGTCAATGGGCATTACCAAGTGTGTGAAGTTTACCGTTTTTCAAGTCTTGTCATCCCCGAACGAGTGATCTTTTCTTTCCCTCTTCTACCCTTTCAAGTTATCTTGGGGGCCCGCCTTGGATGTTCGAGGTCCACCCACCTTTATTGCCACAAGAGCATCCTCTGTGTTCATGTATTTTTGAGCCTTTATAAGTAAATCCATCATTGATGCTCAAAGATGTACTTGATGGGGTCCATGCTAGAAATCAATTGTGTGGTGAAGTAGAGCATGTACTACCACAACTTTCGTGAGGCCCAAGTTAAAGCGCAACACGTCTTCTTGATGGTGATGTAATTGATCTCACAGCTAGCGAACTTCTTACTCAGTTAGTAAGTCACCTTTTCCTTTTTATCAGGTTCATTTAGTTGGTCTAACATGCAAGCCATGGATGCCTCTTGCACTGCTAGGTTGAGAATCAACAGATGTCCCGGTGTCTTGGAAACCAGAATAGGAGGGTTTAACAAATACTGCTTAATCTTGTCAAAGGCCGCTTGACACTCATCTGTCCATTCTATCTTTGTATCCTTCTTCAAGAGCTTGAACAAGGGGTCGCATGTGGTGGTCAACTACACTATGAAGCAAGCTATGTAATTGATTAGTCCTAAAAAGCTTTGAACTCGTTTCTCGATTTTTGGAACATGTCCTTGATGGCCTAGACTTTTATTGGGTCCACATTAATTCCTCTTTGGCAGACTATGAAGCTGAGTAATTTCCCTAAACTGGCTTTGAAGACGCACTTGTTAGGGTTAAGCCTTAACCTGTACTTAACAAGGCGTTTGAGTAGCTTTCTCAAATCTATCAAATGATCTAGGAGTGCGTGACTTGGCAATCATATTGTCCACATAAGCTTTAATCTCCTTATGCATCATATCATGGAACAGGGTTACCATGGCTCCTTGGTAGGTTGCCCCATCATTCTTCAAGCCAAATAGAATGACGTCATAAGCGTAGGTTCCCTAATGAGTGGTCAACGCTGTCTTGGCTTTGTCCTCTTTAGCCATCTTGATCTGATTATAACCTGAGAATTTGTCCATAAAGGAGAAGAACATTTTGATCACAGTGTTATTAATTAGGGTATTAATATGCGGCAAGGGAAAATTATCCTTCAGGCTGGTCTAATTCAAATCTCTATAATCGACACGCATATGTACTTTCCCATTTTTCCTTGGCACAGGAACAATGTTGGCAACCCAATTAGAGTAGGATATGGTGGTAAGAAAACTGGCTTTCAACTACTTTTTCACTTCTAATTTGCTGCACTGGGGGTATTCAGGTCTAAATGGAATTCTATGGACAAGGATCTCGGTATGCAGTCCTGGAACATCTTGATAAGACCAAGCAAAGATTTCCTTGAATTCCTTCAGTAGAGCTATGAGCTCATCTTTCATGTCTTTAGGAAAGTTTACCCTGATCTTGATGAGTTTTTCTGTCTCGCCTTCATCAGCTAGGTTTATCACCTATGTCTCTTCTACATTGGGCTTTTCAAAGCTTCTAGGATGTCTCGAGGTAAGTTCGGGACCTCTTCCATTCCTTTAACATCATTGTCCAACTCTATTGTCTCATTCACATCATCTATACCCTGTTATGGCAAAGGGACGATGTACACATTCAGGAATCAAAAAGATCCCATAGAGCGGAACATATACAAAGAAACATATGATAATTTGCACACACATATTCATAGGAAAGCAAATAAAGCGAGATGCAAGAATTTTCCTGAATAATACGTTGAATATTTCATTAATGGATTATGGGTAGAGGGAAAACAAAGTTCATGCCTCATAATGAAAGAAGGGAAATGATGTTTTTTTTTTTGGGAAACAAACTGGGGAAATGAATAGGAAATACAAATAAAGTAGGAAAGAACATAAGCATGCAAAACAAACTAGATATGTTATTCCAACAATCTTGGGTGAATGGGAGGCCCAATCTCTCGATGATGTAATACTCCTTACTCAGCCGATGCAACGATAAAGCAAGGCTCGATGGTCTAAAGGCCTGTCGTCTTGCTTGGCATCCCTGGTTGGACAATAGGAGTTGGATTATCTTCGAAAGATATGATAGCATTCATGGAGAACTCTTTGAGACAGAGCTAAATAATGCAAGCCAGATCAAGCTCTTCGTCTTCCGATTCCTTGAAAGGTTCTGGCATAATGACCATGGTCGGAGCCGGAAAAGTGGTTCTGATATGGGGAATAAACATCCTTGAAGTGTCACACTTCCTCTTCTTGCCTCTAGAAGCTTGAAAGAGTTCTTCATGAGTGGGTTCATACCCCAAACTGAATCTTCCTTTGTTATTTGGGAGTTCAATGAGAGCAGGGCTCCCACGCCCTATGGCTCTGAGGCCTTGACCTAGTTGGTACCTAAACTTGAGCATCTCCTTTACGACCATTAAAACTACTGCGGGCTAGCTGGAATTAGGCTTTAAAGCATTATGAATCATGGAAACTAGCTCGAAGCTATGGAAAGACACTTCAGTGAAAGCATTGGCATCGATGTATGGGATAGATGTCTCTTGGAAGATGGCCATGGGCTATTAAGCCATAATGGTGATCAACTGATTATCGGAGATGAACTTCAGTCTCCAATGGAGGATAGACATGACTGCACCTGCTGTATGCAACCAAGGACTCCCTAAAGGCATATTGTATTGAAAGTCCACTTTAATCACTTGGAAGTTGACCATGAATAATCTTAGGCCAATCTCAATCATTAGCTCAATTTCACCTTGCACTTCGCGATGCATGCCATCAAAGGCTCTGATGATCATAGTGCTAGGCCTAATAAGAGACATATCCACTTTTAGGCACTCATGAGTAGCCATCGGGCAAACATTCAGGGCTGATCCATTGTCGATTAACACCCTTATGATAATCATGTCTTCACACTTGACTACGATATACATGGCCAATGTATGATCTCTGACTTCTAGAGGTAACACATCATCGAAAAAGGAGACTTGGTTGGTGTCCAACACCAATGATACCATACCCTCGAAGGAGGAGTCTCTAATACTAGTAGGAACATGCGTTTCCTTCAACACCTTAAACAGAGCTTCACGATGGACCTCGAAAGATAGCAACAGGGCTAAAATTGAAATCTGAACTGGAGATTTTTTCAACTGCTGAATCAAGCTATAATCGGCCTACTAGATAGTTTTCAAGAATTACTCAGCTTCTTTAGTGGTAACCCTATTCCTGACTGGCTCAGCTATGCTCTTGCCAATCTCTTTCCTCCTTTTTTTTTTTTTTTTTGTTCCTCAAAAGTATAACATCAACCACTCTTGGTGAGTCCGTCTAGTCTTGAAGAGATATTAGAGCAAACCTTTTCCTTTCCAGTTCAGGAGGAAATCATGGTTACTTCATACTTCCATGGGACACGATGGCTATCCTTGTAAGGGAAGGGCTTCAACATGCGGATGACCACACCTTCCTGAGTCTGCAAATTTGGCACGAGGGAGAAAATCTTTGGAGTGATGATGACTGGGCTAGGCAGAGCAACTTCTAAAGCTTTTGGGCTAGGAGCCCTAGAGATTCCTTGGATAGACCTTGGCAGGACTAGAGGATCAGAACCTCAAATGGCCGAGACGACAGGGGTTCCATTCTAGATAAATCCTAGAAATGGCCTTACGACCATAAGCAGTGCCAAGACTAAAGGAGTGAAACCTTCAATGGCTGGTATGGCTTGTCCTTTCTCCAGAGCTAGTGCCCCCGATGTTAGAAAAACATACGCCGTAGAAAATTAATGGATCTACTTCATTCGCAATTGATAACATGTACTATGTAAATTTCAGAATATAAGAACAAGAGAGTGTATCTTGGTGCAGTGAAATTCAAAACCAAATATTAGAAGTATTTGGGAACACTCTTAATCTTCACTCCAATTCCACTTGTGCCCAAGAAGTGTGGTCTCTTAATCAGTTTGTATGTTTATTTTCATGGGAGAATAAGAGAGTGTCCTACACTCACATACAAACCATTTCATTCTCTTACAAAATTTTGTATGTTTCTCTCCTTATAACTGATTATCTAATTAGGCTATCCTTTTGGGCCATTCCAATTGGGCTTTAGTATATGGCCGGGAGTGGGACCAAAAGGGAACAAATAAGACTCTAGCTCCAATGGGCCTTGGACTTTTCTATCAATTCTTTACAAGTCCAAAATTACCATTAATTATATTTAATACCACTATATAAATATAATTGCACTGTAGGTCTTATTAATAAATTATATCCCTAGACTTTATTGTACATGCAACCCATTCATAAAATATTCGTAGTAATACAAAGTCATGAATGTAGACTGTCACTTTGAAGATTACTACATCTTAATCTTTGAGTACCCGTTTTAATCCTTTAAGTTATTCATCATATATTTATGAAATCTAATTTCATAAATATATACTTTAGTAACTCCTTACTAAAGTAGTTAGGCCTAACATTCTGAATAACCAAACCCATTAAACTTAACTCAAGGGAATATTTTATATCTCTGTTAAGAGATTATGAACTCCATCTTGAGAATATATATTTCATCAACACTAAATGTGGCTGCCAACATACTGAGATTTTGATCATGACTTTAGATCTCACTCTTGATATATCAAAGCAACCTACACTTTATGATCAGGTCCATTATTCTCTCAAGATTAAGTGTTCATGTAAATAGAAGTTGTGAGATTTATTATTCATTTGACAGTCATTAGGAGAATAATAAATCTCACAGCAGTCCAGTTCAATATGTCTTAACTCTTGGAACATATTAACATATCAGAACTGTATAATTCATGCTTATCAGGAGTTAAAATATAAAGACCATCTACAATATTGCCAGAATAGATAAACACTTTATCCTTCTTTATTACAACATTGTATTTCAAGATAACACAATATCCATGTTTACCTAAATAAGTTGTAAAAATTAAATTCCTACGAACATCAAGTACATATAAAAAGTCTTCCGATATTAAAACTTTAGAATCAAAGCATAAATTAAACCCTCCAACATCTACAACTGGAATCCTGGTCCCATCAGCCAATGTAAGAAATAATTCCCCTTCATTAAACTTTTTGGTCTCTTGGAACCCCTGCAAAGTATTGCAGATATGGTTAGTACAACTTAAATCCACACACCAGGAACCCAGGGGATTTTGTACTAAACATATTTCAAGAAGGAATGAACTTTTCATACCCTTATTATTGGCAGCTCTGAATTTTGGAAAATTTGTCTTCCAATGACCTTTCTCACCACAATGGAAACACTTTCCTTTGGCATACTCCTTTTTCTTTCCCTTGTTGGCAACTCCTAAGGCAATTTGCTTACCATCTTGCTGTTGGGATTTATGCACTAAAATCCAATTTATTGGCATGTCATAAATAATTAAATTGTTTAATTATATGAGACTATTTATTAATGAACTAATGTGACATTATCTTAGTCCATCAGATGCATAGTATGTGATTTATATGAAAAGTTACAGAAAATATAAATCACAAGTTTTTTGTAAACTCAGAATTTTAGTTCGTAGTCAGTGATGCAATTAGGCATTTCATCTGCGAAGACTATAACATATCAACTAAGATGATTTGTCTTGATCATGGAAGTGGAGATCTATAAGACACGATCAAAACCTCAGTATGTTGGGTAGCCGCATTTAGTGTTGATGGAACATATATTCTCAAGATGGAATTCATAATCTCTTAACAGAGATATAAAATATTCCCTTGAGATAAGTTTAATAAGTTTGGTTATTCAGAGTGTTGGGCACAACCACTTTAGTAAGGAGTTACTAAAGTATATATTTATGGAATTGGATTTCATAAATATATAATGAATAACATAAAGGATTAAACCTAGTACTCAAGAATTAGGATGTAGTAATCTTCAAAGTGGCAGTCAACATTCATGACTTTGTATTACTACGAATATTTTAATGAAGGAGTTGTATCTATAATAAAGTCTTGGGATATAATTTATTAATAAGGCCTAGAGTGTAATTATATTTATATAGTGGTATTAAATATAATTAATAGTAACTTTGGACTTGTCAAGAGTTGACTGAAAAGCCTAAGGCCTATTGGAGCTAGAGTCTTATTTGTTCCCTTTTGGTCCCACTCCAAGCCATATACTAAAGCCCTATTGGAATGGCCCAAAAAGCTAGCCCAATTAGATAATCAGTTATATATGTAAGGAGAGAAACATACAGAGTAAGTTAGGTGGTTTTTCATTAAGATTATATATTAAATGAAATGGTGTATGTGAGTGTTGGACACTCTTTTATTCTCTCCTTGGAAAGTGATTGAGAAACCATACTTCTTGGGCATTAAATGGAATTGGAGTGAAGATTAAAATTTTTCCTAAGTATTTTTCAAGTCTTGGTTTTGAATTTCACCGCACTAAGGTACGCTTTCTATTCTTTGTTCTATAATTTAAGGTTACATATTATGTTTCATGAATGAAGTAAATCCGTGTCTGTTGCTTCCGTTGTGTATTTTGTATGAGATACAAAACTAGATTTTCCAACAAATGGTATCAGAGCAGTCTTGATGTTCTCGTTTTCTGCAGTAAAAATTTCTACATATTTGTGTCATAATTGTGGTTTACGATGTGTATATGTTTAGAGATTCATGGCATTAGTTTTAAATGGAACTGGTATATCGGTCAAGCATGTGCATTTTGTTTTGCACTGCTTGGATATAGTTGGTAACTGAACTTTCTTTGATAACCGTTGCCCATGCCGTTTACGTGTATGTTGAATTCAGTTTTATGAAGTGGTCATGATTATTTCTTTTAATATATGAGAGATATATATATATATATATATATATTGGTTTGTGTTATTCCATGAAGCCCATGATCATGTCTTTTGTTTATGGTGCCATGTTATGCTTAATCATATAAAAGTTGAAGCACTAGAACCTTTCTTATGGAATTGTGTGCTTGACATCATTGGATTAAATGAATATATGTATAGATTCATGTCCGGGCATATAATCCATTGGTGTTATGATATCAGTTCATGATTACATATATTAATATAGGCGTGATGTTATTTTGGAGATTAAGTTAATATGATTTATACTTTTCTTAATGTATTAGGGTTCTTCATCTAAATCTTGAAAACCTTAATGTTTGAACTATAAATCTTCATTCATAAAAATCAGAAGGGTTTTTGATGGAAGAACAACGAAGATGTCAAAAATAGTTACCTAAAAATTCTATTAAAAAAAATTCATTTTTTCCCTTTAAAAAATGAAAACACACGTTTTTCGCAGGTTAACTTTCGGCAAAGCTACTCACGTAAAATGCCCCTGAAACATAACAGTTTTCGCGGGTAAGCTTTACTCGCAAAATAGTCATGAGATAGTCACGAAACTTTCTGTCTGAATTTTGTGTTTTCATAATTTAGCCTTAACCCATTTTCGTGGGAAGAGCTTAGTCACGAGATTCTCGCGAAAATGCTTTTGAGGCTAAAAGTTCGAAGGATTGAAGGCATTTAATTTTGAATTTTCACTTGTTTTTGACTAAGTGTTAAAACTTTGATTAAAAGTCAAGCTATGTGATTAATTTTATAGTCCTTAAAAGTGACATTTATTAATCATTATCTAACTAAAAGATCTAATGAGATCAAAGGTGTTAGTTAAATAGAACTCCTAGTACTAAATTATTTTATGATTAAAAGTCCTTAATTTATTTTGAAAGCTCGAAAATGTGTCGAAAACACACGAGCAGTTTAGACCCCTAAATTAAAGTTACGGCTTGGTTGATTTTACACTAACTTAATACTAAGTGTGGAATAGTGTAAACACAAGTGTATAAGCAAGACAACTACTCGAATCCATATTTAAAGCAACACAGCAGTAAAAATGAAATGACAAGAGTAGGGAAGAGAGATGCAAACACAAATAACACCGAGACGTGTTATCGAAGAGGAAACCGAAGAACTCGGCAAAAACCTCTCCGCCACCCTTAAAATGGAAATTGATCCACTAGACAATCAGTTGGGATACATGGGTTAGCAAGAGACCCTCCAAGCCTAATTTACCCGATGTACCTAAGCCCTCCAAGCTCCTACTCCAACAAGGCTTCTCGGAACCGTGTCTTATCTTAGTTCTCCGGATCCCGCAACAAGCTCCATGTTGCATCTGCCATCATCGGCTTCTTCCAATGCTTCCCAGCAGCACCAAAACATCACTTAATACTCTAAAAGGGTGTGGTAAGTGTTTGGGCTATCAACCTCTCAATGGTATGGAAGTGGAGAGGTAGGAGATGAGGAAATTCCCAAAACAAATGTGTAGAGGATTGTGGGTATAACAATCTCTAACTTTCAAGGTGTTTGGCTAGAGTTTTCTCTCAGAAGCTCTCCTTTCAATTGTGGGTAATGTGGGTATAAATAGTGTGGGTACAGAAAGTGTGTATCAGACTGGACAAGCTGACAGAATAGAATACCTTACCGGTGTCTCGCGGGAAGGCCTTACCCGCGAAATACTCGCGAGACACAACTGTCTCCATCTAGCCTGACACAACTGTCTCCATCTAGCCTGACTCTTCGCATTCCAGCATGTGCAGGGCACATGAGTCACTTCACGGGAAGTTAAGTCGCGAGATACCCGTGAGAAATCTTCAGTCTTCAAATGCTTCAGTCTTCACACTCTCTCTCTCTAATACATAACCCTTACAATGAAATCTCACAATAAATACAGGGTACAACAGATTGAATATAATTACAATCAAATTTGGCACGAAATATAAGCCAACAAAACATATAGTTGTAAGTAATAACTTTACAATCTCCCCCTTTGGCTATTCCGTGACAAAAAACCTAAAACAGACTCTAGACTTAAACGTGGGTTTGGGAACAGTGGCAAAACTCACTTACAACTAATCTAGAAGCTGTGAAGCTCTTGAACCATAATGACAAGTATCTCCTGAAACACAACAACACAATAAGTTCATTGTTATGCAGAAAACTTGTAATGAAAATGGAACAAGCACAATGCGATCAAGCAAAATGGAATAAAGCAATAGACCATGGCTTGGCCAAACACGCAATCACTATACAATAGTGATCACAATGCTCATTCACACAAGGAATGAACATCCGAACATGCAAGCTAATAAGCTCAATTGCAAACTATCATTTGCATGTCCAACACTCAACCAATGCATAAAAAACATATATGCATCTAGGAACAATCCTACAAGGACACAAGAGTGAGGTACTTAAGACATAATAGCAATATCTTAAAAGTACAGAAAAGAATATGCTACAAAGCATAGAGAGAATCACAAAAAAACTGAAATAAAACTGAGATTAAAACAGAGTATTTAAGTTTTAAACAAAAACAGCAGTTATAAAAACTAAAATAAACAAAAATAAACTGTCTATGAACCAATAACCAATGCTTATAAGTCTAGAACTATGCTCCCCCTAACACTGTGCAAGCTCTTCCTCAGCTCCCCCTCAAAATTTTCTCCCCCTTTTTGATCGGAATGGCCAAAGAGGCTAGAACTGATCAGACTCTGAATCTGATCCATGCTCCGTGGACAAGTCACTGATCTGGGAAGACAATGCAGTTATCTGTCCTTGAACGTATGCAAACTGGGTTGCTGTGTGTTGCACATGGGAGTCTAACATAATGAGCATCTGGTTTACCCTTTGTAGGAGACGATCTAGTCTATCTGATCCTCGTGCTAGTGTAGAAGATGATGGTTATGCTGAGGGTTGATTTGATGACTCTAGAGCAGTAGTAAAACGCTCTATCTCATCTTCTGTGTCACCTTTCTCCTGCTGAATGCGCTGTTGTGGTATGGTATGCACACCGGTCTTGAAGCCTTTGATGTGTGATGTGCTCCTAGTCAATGTATGACCACCAATGGGGTAGTCCCTCTGAACTGCTGTGAAGCCACTGGGAATTTTGAGCTTTGCCTTAGCAATCAAGCCCATAATCAGAGAGGGAAACAGCATTACAGTCCTTGAATTCTGCTTTGTAATGCTCTTCTTTAGGACATGGATGATATGGTCACAAATGTCTATCTCCTTATGGGTAAAGTGATCATACAGAAATCTTGTTCTTGGAGCTGATAGTGTGGTGAGGTTGGTGACCAAATACAAGTTTTGGATCATCATATAACTCAATGTCCTCATTTCTAGAGAAAATCGGATTGTATCCATTGATGATTTCTTCAGTGAGCCACCAAGTACTCGAATCATCTCATCAGTAGAACCCATTCTGTCCTCATACGCCACTGTAATTGGCTGTGAGGGAGGACGAACCTCCAAGAAGTCTTGGATGATCTCTCTTGTAATCACAAATTCTTTGTGCCTTACCCAGCACTCAATGCCATTCAACAATAGCATTTGAGAAAAACTCCCTGACTATCTCTGAATAGACAACCCTAACCGAGTTCAACAACTTGGTCCAAGTTTGTTCTTTGAACACTTCAAGAATGAAGGTGTCTTCAAGAGATTCCAATTGAACCACCCTTTCCATGATGATTGTTCTGTGCTTATAGCAGTCATTATACTTCATATCAGCTTCAGCAGACTTAAAATGATTAGAATCAGTGCGTGCACATTTGGAAGTTAGTTTCTTTGTTGTTGCATGCTTAGTTGGAGCCATCTGTATAACAACAAGTCCAGAAAAGAACCAAGTACACAAAGCACAAATAGAACATAAAAACTTGATTAGATTCAAGTTAGTTCCATAACAGAGGTAAAATAGCCTAAAACAAAGCAAAACCAACTCAAAACAATATGCTAAAGCATATAGAACAAGGAATTATAAACACAATGCATGAAAATAAGTTATTGTGCATGTGTGTGCATATATGTGCATGTGCTGATGCATGAGTGTGCAACATGAGATGCATGAGGTGTGCCTAGAAGGTGCCTAGGTGTGTGCCTAGTGTGTGCATGGCATGGCATTGAGGCACAAAATGGGCAAAGTGTGTAAAACACATAGCCATTGACTAAAACATGATAAACATGGAAAAAGAGACCAAGACCAATGATTGGAACTAAGTTTAGCCCAATTCAACACACAAATGTCACTCAGACATTTTGTCAAACACCTAACATGCAACAAAGCACATAACACATGAAAAATGCATGAACATGGTGAAATCTTGCCTAAATACATGTTAAAATGCTTCATGGGGCCAATACAGATGTACAAACAACAAATGGGACTTAGCCCAATCAAAGATTTTGGAAATAAATCTGCAGAAAAAGAAACCCAACCCAATTTTCAAAAAATCCTCAAATTTTTGAAACCCTAACAAAAATTTCTGCATAAATGAAGAAAAACATGAAGCAAATGTTTTAGAAAACATACCTTGAAGTTGAAAATGCAGAAAATATGCTTGAGAATGATGGGGTTTTAGTAAAATTGATTTTGGGTTGAAAATGGTTCGAGGGAGGTTAAGCGAGGGAAATGTGAGTGATTTGAAAAACTGTCACATCTGCTACATATAAACTGAAAACACGCATTTTTCACGGGTTAGAGAGTAACGAGACAGTTGTGAGAAGTACATCTGATACACAAAAACTTTCACGAGAAGCTTTAAGTCGCGAGACAGTAGTGAGACAGTCGCGATAGCTTTTGTCTGATTTTGGAAAAAAATCCAATTTTGGCCAAACAGCATTTCGCGAGAAGCTGTTGGTCGAGAGGTAGTCGCGATATAGTCGTGAGAGTTTCTATGTGACATGATGAAAAATTTATTTCCCTCAAGCCCTTTTCGCGGGAAGCTCTAAGTCGTGAGCTTCTCACGAGAAAACCTCTGAACCGAGTTTGTGAAGAAAAACACAAAAGTGCATTTGAACAAAAACAAAGAACACGAAAGTATAAAATCACTTTCAAAAACAAATAAAACACTCAAAAATCTTTTTGGATTTGATCATCAAGTATTTGAGCATACACATCACATTTGAACATGTACAATCACACAAATGAGATAAGCATTCATTGAATCAAAGTCTTGTGTGTTGTGGGTGAGTATCAAGTGTGAAATAGTCCTTAGACCAGAGTGAAGCTTCAATGATCAATTCAATTGAGTCATACACAACTGATACGAAATCAAGTGGACTATCTCAATTATAGAAATGAGTATATATGACCTCCCACAAATTGATTACATAACTTAGAAGCTTTTCATTTGGCTCCTGCATAAATCATAAACTGATTACATTTGATCCATTTTGGATGATACATCTCCTTTTTGAGATTGGTGCTTGATATTTTTGATATATCAACATTTAGGATTAGCCTTTGGCTTTTTGAGCACCATACATTTCAAAACACAAGTCGCTTTCCCTTTTTCCTAGTCAAATGCTAGTATGTGCGACAAGCTTTTGTAGCTCGATATCTCTTTTCATTTGTAGATTTACATTTAGTGAGCTCTTTTCCAAAAACAAAAAATAAAGTGGGAAGAGATATAGACACAAGTCTATGCATGTATCAAGACCATCAAGACTATTGATCAATCATTCATGACAAGCTTGAAGATCTATTTACAATAATCACACATAATTTTCAAGATTTCTTCCACAAAGATAAATGTGCATACATAACAAACTAAGCTCGTAAATGCACTAAGCCATTAGTACAAAGATACTAGGCCAAACTCATATGAGATATGCACAAAACAAGCGATCAAACTTTTTGAAGATTTTTCAATTTTTATGGGTTTTATTTTTATTTTTTGAACACACTCAAAAACAAATCAAAATAAAGTAAGATCAACAAAACAAAAACAGGCATAAGCCAAACAGGTAAAAGAAACATGCTATAAGATGAAGGCAATGCATGATAAGATGCCACAGTAAATGTCCCAAAGCATTGGAAGAATTAGTGCATGGACATGTTATAATGCTTATGCATGAGTACCCCTCTTCACCCACACGTCACGTGCGTTTGGGGTGATATCCTTGACGGATTGGGTACGAGAGTTGGGACTTTCAAATCTTCTAGTGAAACTTTCCTGACAACTAGTGAAGGCACCGATCATCTTCATCACGTCCATCATTCCGAGATCATCATTTTGACTTCTTGGTTTGCTCACCACCCCAGGACCTCTTGTCATTTCTACTTCCTCGTGACCGAGGAGCGCTTGCATTGTTCAATGCTCTCAGCTTATGGCAGTTAGGTCTGGTATGTCCTTGCAATCCACAAAAGTGACAAAAATGATTTGTTCTAGGACCCCGTTGTGATCTTGGAAGGGATCTTCCTCTAGCTTCAAATCTGGCTTCTGATTGGTTACGGGACTTATTAAACACCCGTTGATTAGCTCCCTTCTTCTTCTTTTCAACCTTAACTTTCTCAGTAATAAGCTCTTCTACAACCATTTCTTTGGACTTCACAAACTTCACTTCTTTGGTGACATTGGCTAATGAGCTACTCCCTCCGGTATATCCCAACCCGGACTTATCTGAGAAAAGTTTTTGAGATGAGATAACATCTTCCAACTTCTTGGAGGAGACCCTCTCTATCTTGGCATGTGCTTGCACTACCTCTTGCTCAAGAAATCTGATTTTTTAGTACGCTTCAGTTAGCTCACCATTCAGCGTCTCAATTTCACACTTGGCCTCTTTATAATGCACTAGAAGACTTTTATAGTCCTCTTCTGCCTTTTTCATCTTCTTTATGGCTGCCTTGGCCACCCTTGTATATTCTCCTGACTTTTCAAGTAGAGAATTGTAGTTTTCTTGAAGACCGGTTGAATCTTCATCTTCTTCAGCATCTGATTCTTCTACAATTCCCATGGATTCCTCATCACTATGCTCTCCAAGTTCTTGCACTAGTTGATTTAAGTCCTCTGCGGACTCAACATGAGCAATAGTCATAAAGGCAGAGTAGTTTCCTTCTCCATCACAGCTCTCTTCCAAATCAGAGTTAGATGAATCTGAATCACTCAGAGTTGTAGCATATGCCCTGCCCTTTCCTCTTAGATAATTGGGACACTCTTTCTTGAGATGTCCATGGCCATTGCATTCATAACAAACAATGCCTTGAGGAGACTGGGAATCCTTTCCATCTTTCTTCTTAAACTCTTTCCTATCCCCTTTGGAGGATGAGAACTTCCCTCTGCTGAACGGTTTCCCACTGTTCTTCATCTTCAAAAATTTCCGAAAGTTCTTTGCAAGGAATGCTACATATTTTTCCACTCTATTTTCATCGGAGGAATCATCCATTCTTTCAGTGATGGTTTTAAGAGCAAGAGATTTACTTGTCTTATGAGAGGGCAGTCCAAGCTCATACGTTTGAAAGGACCCAATGAGCTCTTGGATCTTAATTTCATCCAAATCTTTGCTTTCCTCTATGGCTGTGACTTTTGCTCGAAAGCTTTCAGGCAAGGACCTCAAGATTTTTCTCACCACCTTAGCATCTTCAATCTTCTCACCTAGATTGAGCTTCGCAATCACAGTTTCATTGAGCTTTCCATAGAACGAATCAAAGGACTCATCATCTCCCATCTTAAGCTTTTCAAACTTGGTGGTAAGCATCTGAAGTTTTGTGTCCTTAACTTTCTTTGTACCTTCATATGTAGTCTCCAAAATCTCCCAAGCTTCCTTGGCAACTGTCATGTGAGAGATCCTGTGGAATTCATCTGGAGACACATCACAGAAAATAGCATTCAAGGCTTTACTATTAGTATTAGCCACTGCAAGAGTTGCCTTATCCCAAGTGGATTTTGCAGCCTCCGGCCTAGTCCAACCTACTTCAACCGCATCCCAAACGGTATCATCAATAGAGCATAAAAATGCCCTCATTCTGACTTTCCAGAAAGCACAGTTGTTACCATCAAAGAATGGTGGAACATTTAGGGATTGAGACCTATCCATCTCAAAATGGGTCAAGGATCACACTCAAGTATTTAAACCACAGCAAGTGTACTTGCTCTAATACCAATTGAAAGCTCAAAAATGTGTCGAAAACACACAAGCAGTTTAGACCCCTAAATTAAAGTTACGGCTTGGTTGATTTTACACCAACTTAATACCAAGTGCGGAATAGTGTAAACATAAGCGTATAAGCAAGACAACTACTCTAATCCTTATTTAAAGCAACATAGCAATAAAAATGAAATGAACAAGAGAAGGGAAGAGAGATGCAAACATAGATAACACCGAGACGTGTTATCGAAGAGGAAACCGAAGAACTCAGCGAAAAACCTCTCCACCGCCCTCAAAATGGAAATCGATCTACTAGACAATCAGTTGGGATACATGGGTTAGCAAGAGACCCTCTAAGCCTAATCTGCCCGATGTACCTAAGCCCTCCAAGCTCCTACTCCAACAAGGCTTCTCAGAACTGCGTCTTGTCTCAGTTCTCCGGATCCCGCAACAAGCTCCATGTTGCATCTGCCATCATCAGCTTCTTCCAATGCTTCCCAGCAGCACCAAAACTTCACTTAACACTCTGAAAGGGTGTGGTATGTGTTTGGACTATCAACCTCTCAATGGTATGAAAGTGGAGAGGTAGGAGATGAGGAAATTTCCAAAACAAATGTGTTAAGGATTGTGGGTATAACAATCTCTAACTCTCAAGGTGTTTGGCTAGGGTTTTCTCTCAGAAGCTCACCTTTCAATTGTGGGTAATGTGGGTATAAATAGTGTGGGTACAGAAAGTTTGTATCAGACTAGACAGGCTGGCAAAACAGAATGCCTCGCGGGTGTCTCGCGGGAAGGCCTTACCCGCGAGATACTCGCGAGACACAGCTGTCTCCATCTGGCCTGACTCTTCGCATTCCAGCATGTGCAGGGCACATGAATCACTTCGCGGGAAGCTAAGTCGTGAGATACCCGCGAGAAATCTTCAGTCTTCAAATGCTTAAGTCTTCACACACTCTCTCTCTAACACACAACCCTTACAATGAAATCCCACAATAAATACAGAGTACAACATATTAAATATAATTACAATCAAATTTGGCACATAATATAAGCCAACAAAACATATAGTTGTAAATAATAACTTTATATTTTAATTAGAGGTTTTTAATGAGATTAAAATTCTAATTAAAGTTATATAGTTTCTAATGAGATTAGAATACTTTATTTAGTAAATTAAGGATAGAGTTTTATATAACTAATTTTTGATTCATTAGTGTTTAAGGAATCCTAAATAATTTAGGACTTCCATTTTAGTTAGTGATTCTAATGAGATTAGAGTCTTTATCAAGTGCAAGGTTATTAGTTGTGATGGGATCACAATTATTTAAAGAAAAACCCAAATAATGAGTGGGAGTGCTGAAATAACCCTTTTGTTAAGTTTATTATAATGTGAATAGATACCTTGTCTTGACTTCGAGTCTAGCATTCCATGCGGAGGGTATTTACTTCACGGATTACAAGGTTAAACTTCTTTGTGATTGCGTGAATGTTCGTTATGCTATTGTGACGTGACTTAGTTACATCACATTGAATTTAAACAATTAAACACTGTTAGAAATTTAGACCCCTTAAACCAACCAGATTAACCTAGTTAATTAGCCAAGTGATTAACTTAGTCAAATTATGCAATTCTAGGTTATCACAAACATACAATCATATAAAAAATATAAAGCAGCGGAATAATAAATAACACAATGATATGATCACCCAGGAAACCACACGGTAAAAACCTGGGGAGGATTAGACCTAGCTATCCTCAAGGTAAACCTGAATCCACTATGCGAAAGAATCGAAGTTCATACAAAAGGACTTACAAGCTCCCCGCTTGACTTCCTAATGCTACCTACAAGTAGAACTTACTGACATGACCAAGTGCAAGCTCCGAATCCACAGACTCCTTCTTTCTTGGATTCTCCAATTAGCTACAAGCACCCATGCTTGTTATTCTTTAAGCTCCAATGGCAGCAATCGAGTTGATCATCAAGATGTTGATACTATCTCTACCTTGAAAACCCTAAACTTTGTGTAAAGGAAAGCTCCTCTAGATCTCACAAGAGATTTACACAAAATAGAAAAGTATGAGCAACAATACAACAGAAGCAACTCTCAAAACGTGTCTAAGGTTTTTCTTTATATACCTAGGGTAAAAACAGAAAACCCAAAATGTTTAATGAGTTAGGGCTGAGTTGGAAAATTCTGCAGAAAAGCATTCTGGCCGAGATTCGATCGATTGAGTCTTTCTTTCGATCGATCGAGCCAGGCCGAAATGCATCAATGCATCTGCAGCCTCTCGATTCCAACTTTACATGAAAGACACAACTTTGAGCAAGCCTAAACAAGACTAAACAACTTGTTTTGATCATGGTTTGCCAACAATACAAATTAGAGTTCTAAATACATAAATTCCTAAATCTTTAGAACCTAACAAACTCCCCATTTGGCAATCCGTGACAAAACACAAACACAAAGTTCAAAGTTTACAAGTGAAAGCCCTTTACAAAAACAATGCTCATAAAAACTAAAATTCAATCCTAACTACTATCCATCAGTTGCAAGTGTAGATAGCAGCTCAATTGAATCAACCTGTATATTCCTGAAACACTCAACAAAAGCATAAACGCATGTGTGACAAAACATAGTAAATAAACAGGTATAACATTCTTGTATGATTTACACAACACATAATAAAGACATATATCAATGAACAACTCAGAAATATAAATCAATGAACAGTGAATCCAAAGAAAACAAGAATCAAGAATGTATCATGTATATCAAAAACAATGTTACTCCCCCTAACATGAATAGCCCCAAAAAAATGATATACAAAATGAAGCACCTAGATACAATCTAACATCTCCACTAGCTCCTCAAAAACAAAAAGTCTCCCCCTAACTACAAAACTCCTCTACAAATACTACTCCTCCTTTTTGTGACGGAATGCCAAAAAACAATCACAAGCCATCATCAAAAGGAGGTGGTGAGGGCGAATGCAAATGCGCCAAATCAGCACGCAAAGCACGGATCTCATCAAATAAGTCCACCAAAAGCTGACCATAAGCCGCTTGAACGGTCATGACAGTCTCTAAAGTGCGACGTATATCAAAGTCATCCGATGGAGGTGGAGGAACAGCAGCAGCAGCAGCAGCATCAAGATCAGGAACAGCCTCACCAGCAGGACCTGTAGAAGAAGAGGGAGGAGGTGCGGAACCAGAAGGCGCAGACCTAGGGTGTTTAGAGCCAACTCGAAGGTGAGCAGCCCTCTATCTAAGAAAAGACGCACATACAGGAGCAATCACATGAGCGGGCTCAGAGGAAGGAAAGCCACCAAGATCAAGATATAGCAAAATCCTATATATGAAAATAGGATGAACAAGGGCATGAGATGAAGATGAACTTCTATAAACTTCGTTCAAAGAACGAAGAAACAGATGGGGAAAACTGATAGGAGTATCAGTGACAAGAGCATACAGAAATACACACCGCTCGAGAGGAATGGTGTGAAGATGAGAAATGGGCCAAAAAGAGTGACACGTTATCCTAAAGAAGAGATAATGTAACTCAGAAAGCTCAACAGTGGTGATCCTAGGATCAGAACCCCACTGGATAGAAGACCCAGTGATGTAAGACATGACATCATTCAATAAAGGAGACTCATCATAAGGGTAAACAGGGTGTTGTACCAAAGGTACCCCTAGAGTATCCGCCACTACCTTGGGAGTAATGGTGTACTCTACGCCTCGTATCCAAATCTTTACCAAAGTGTTGGAATCATAGACGTGGATAGAGATGTTCGAAAAGAACTCTCTAATCAAGGTAGCAGGTGGAGGAGGATCAGAAATATCCACCAAAGGTAACCAGCCCCTACGCTCAAAGTTTGCCCTAATGGCAGGATCAAGCTCATCTAAGATGATAGATCGCTCAGACCATATCTTCCTCTTAAGGTTCAGTGTATCATAAATCTCTTGGTTTTTCTCACTAGGAAACCTCTCTCGGTCAAAGGGAGGAGGGGAATGAGTAGGTGAGGGAATAGACCTACGAGCCCTAGTCTTCCTAGGCATAGTGCTAAGGAAAGGACAAAGACACAAAGAGAAAAAAAAAAAAAAAAAAAAAAAAAAAAACGAAGGGCAGACTGCATGTTAGCCCAAAAAAAATATAGAGCAAAAATCTATATGATGCATGAATAATTACAATGTCATGATGCATGTACTAATGCAGTAAACAAAGTTCAAATTAAGTTCAATTGCATAAAATTGGCTTGAGCATAGAGTTTCTAACAAAAACCCAAAAAATTTGAAAAACCACTTGAAAATTTTGAAACAAATTGATGAATTGAGCATTTCATAACACAACACACAGATTATAATGCCTAATTACATCAAAACAACAAGCCAATTTCATCAATTTCAACCTAATTGAACAAAATCCCCAATTCGGATTCAATGCAAACCCTAGAAAATTCAATTTTTCACAAAACCCAAAATTGATCAAATTAAACCACCAAGAACAAGTTTATATCATGTCCCAACAAAAACCCATTGATCAATTTCACAAAATAGAGCTTGAATCAACAAAAATCCCAAATTCCTTAGGTTCGAAAATCCCAAAATAAAATGCATGAAAAATGCATGAAATGTGAAAATAAACTCAAAAGGAAGGGCAAAATAGTCTTACCAGCTTGGGGGAAGAGAAACCTCGCAAAAATTTCAGAGGAAAACGACAAAAAATTGAACCTTTAGCCTTGCCAAGTCGAAGAGAGAAAGAAAGTTTGAAAAACTTTTGAAAAAGGTGTTTTGAATCAGTTAAAGAATAGTGTTTTAAAAACCTGATTCGCGACATTCGATTGATTGAAAAATAGAATGGATCGATCGAAACAGGCAGAGGCTTACAAAATTTTTGAGAAAAAACATAGGTTTGAAAATTTCAAACCAGTTTTTGAAAATAACTCCTCAAAGCATTAAAATTGACGAAACAAAATGCATGAGTATGAGATGATATGGAATGATTTTTCAAAAACCCAAATTTTAATCACAGTTTCTCCAAAGAAAGATTTCAGCCAGTCTCCATTTACATTCTCAAGCAAAAAGAATTTTGCATAATACTCAAAGTATTTTCAAACTTGGTTGGTTAGACCAAAAACACACACGATAGCATGTACAATGTTTAACAAAGAGTAACTTGTGTAGTGTGTGCAACTAGCAAAAGCTTGAGATACATGTGAGGTGATATATGAATAGCAATAAATCACAAAGTCTACAAAATCCATCACATAGAATTCAAAAGAGACTATCACCTAAAGAGTTACATCATATAACTCCCACATCTCCTAGAACATAAGCTTGCAATCATATAGGTTTCTTGAATTTTGCCCCATAATTAGATGAAATTTGGCATCAAGCCTAATAGTACTGATAGGCCACAAACTGAATGACCCATTGTGATTAAACCAATTAATTAATTAGCTAAGTTATTAATTAATTAATTTATCATGCAATTGCGTGGAAGTACAAACAAATCACCAAACAACTAAATATGTAGCAGAAATTAAATGACACGGTGATTTGTTTATGAATGGGGGAAAACCCTTTGCGGCAAAAATCCCACTGGGTGATTTTTAGGTCACCATTCCCGAAACTCCACTATTATCAAATCAAGCGGCTACAAGTAAAGGAATCTCAAGTACCTTACCAACCTAAAGTTGAACCATTACCCTAATACCCAATTAGACTTGATCTGTAGTGACAGTTCCCCCTTTTTGATGCACGACTCCCAAGTACGTGACTAACCAATGCGCGGATCCCAGTACGCGACTTCAAACACCAACTTAGAAAGAGAGGTTGGCTGCAAAGTTCTTCAGCTCATCATACACAATGAAGATTAGAAAGATGCTTGGTTACAAAACCCTTTGGTGCAAATACACGGCAACTTCTTCAGAGAAGATGAACTAGGTCAAGAACTTCGTCTTTGATCACAAATTGCTTGAACAGAGTTTGCTCAATGCTTGTGCAACTTGTGTCTCCTTTGACGGCTCTTAAAACAATCCTTTTATATGTCTAGGGTTAGGAGAAAAGAAGGCTCAAAGACACATTCACGGATTCCCAAGAAATTAGATCAGAAAATTTGATTTTATAAATCTCGACAGATAGCAAGTGTTGAGGAGCTATCGAGAAAGTGTTGAGCTTTAATGAATTTGCACTTCAGCTTGTTTTTCTTGGACAAACTTGATGACTTCAACACTTGATCTTGAAACCTTGTTTCTTGAAGTATTAAAAACACCTAGAACTACCCAATTACAAGTAGAGTGCGTTTTGGTCAAAGGATTAGCCAATTTACATAAATAAGTGACATATGTTCTTAACAAGTGAAAACACATATGTCCTAACAATCTCCCCCTTTGGAAATCCGTGACAAAACCACAACAAACAAATGAACATATGAGGTAAGTCATAAATCACTACACTCATACTCACTTGTTGAATACAATAAAATCTATCCTAACACAAACCCTTGAAAAACTTTGGAAGAAAAGAGTTTATGGCAAGTTAGACTTTAAGAACTTGTATTTCTAAAACACTTTAAACAAAACTTATCAGGGCATCTTGTGTGAAACAGAAATAAATAGATTGCATACAAGTATAAGAATCATGTGTATAAAGATAGAAAAGAAACAACATATGTAGAGAAAGGTGAAAGAAACATACATCCACATATAATGAATATAAGTACAATGTATGTAAAACTAGTCACAAGACCTCATGTACAAGAACCATGAATCTAAAAAGAAAGAAAAGAAAAGATACATCATAACCTCACTACATCCCTCAAATATCAACACTCCCCCTAACAAAAATGTCCTATACTAACTCTCCCCCTAAAATGACTACTCTCATAACCTAAAACTACTCCCCTTTTTTGTCACAAGTGACAAAGGGTAGAGTGTCATGTAGATATCTCACCAGTAGAGCTAGCATCTCCATCATCATTCGAAGCATCATCGTCATCACCATCATCATCATCATCCTTAGAGTCAGAACCCGCTGGAGAAGGTGGTGAAGGAGTAGCTTCAGAAGCAAAATCACCCATGGTCGCCTGCCATCGTGCAATACAACCAACATGAACATTCACCTGATACAACTCAGTGGAAAGTGTATCGAGGCGAGCATCCATGTGCTGCAGCTGTGCCATGATATCTCCAAGAGATACATCGCCCCACAGAGGAAGAAGGAGCCGATGTAGATGGAGCGGATCTGGATGGAGCTGAACAGGAGGGAGGAGTGGAATTCGTCTATCTCGACCTAAACTGATCCTCACTACGTTTGACGGTAGCGGCATCTATGGCACAAATGTGTGTGAAGTGGTCGGACACAAAAAAGGGATAAAAAATGGCGTAAGATCCTCGTGATAGCGGAAGGAAAGATGAGCTTATCACGGGACGCCGAATCTAAGTGAACATCTATGATAGAAAGAATGAAATGAGAAGTGAAATCTATAGTCAGATGCTCAAGAAGAGATAACAAAAATCGAGCACGAGGCTCTGTGATGGAGTTGTAGTGAGAGAGTGGATGGAGTGCAAAAGTCATCACCATGTTTAAGAATCTAGGACCTTTAGCAAAAGGACTACATAATGTATACTGATGTTCACCCCAATCAGCAGGGCGCTCACAAAAAGCAGAGATGAGCTCATCTTTGGACACAGTCCTCAGACGCTCACAACATGGATAGCCAGGAAACTCTATCCTAAGAACCCTAAGTACATCCGCAACTAGTTGCGGTGTGACAGGGATGCGCGTACCTCGAACGTGAGTGAAAAAGAAAGGTACTGAACGATCGATCCCGTGCATGTTGGAGTAGAACTCCTGAATGAGCACGAGAGGACAAGTGACTGGGACGTCACACAGTGACTCCCATCCCCTACTGTGAATGATAGAAGGAAGGTCAGTGTCGGCGAAGTCTGCGAAAATGACTTGGCGTTCTGAATGAACACCTCGTCTAGAAAAGTTCTCTGAAAATGGCTTGTGGGCATCTCCATCACAGAACCGAAGATTAAGAGGAGCATAATTAGAAGAGGAAGAAGCTCCAGAACGCAGAGGGTTTCGAGCAAGAGTGGATTAACGTTTGGGTGCCATAGATACTATTAACGTATACAGAATGAGAAAGAGATGGAGAAGGAGACAATCAGAAAAGTCCCAAAACAGTTCACATATATCAAATATATTGAGAAATGAGTACGTATGCATGGGGAATGCATGAACATGCAAGGAAAAAACATCATGGGCTCAGCCCAATCCAATCCTAGCAGCACACAAACATAGAACACACATCTAAATGCATGTAAATACCATTCTAATGCACATGAAATGCAATGTATGACATTTTTGAACACATTTAAGTGAAAACCCAACCCAAAATTTCAAGAAAAATTCATTAATTTTGAAAAACCCCAAAAATTTTCAAAAACTCCAAAACCTAAGATTCAAAACATGAAATGCATGAATTATGAGGGAAAGAGAGATCATACCAAGTGATTTGAAGCAAGGAAGGATCGAAAATCACGTGGATTGAAGATTTGGAGTGAGAAAAAGGAATTTGGGAGATGAACAACCGTGGACAGATCGAGAGAGATCGAGAAAATGAAGTTCAGATCACGACAGAAGCTTATATAGGAGCTTCAGTAATTCTCGACAGCTAAGGTGTCGAGAGGTGTCGAGACAACTATCAAGGTAGGTGTCGAGAAAATGCACGTGGACAGCTACAGGTGTCGAGAAGGTATCGAGGAATGAACACCAGAACCAAGAACAGAAGCTCGATCGATCGTCAAGGTATCGAGAAGGTATCGAGGAGATAGGAGATTTCTCGATCGATCCATCAGGTGTCGAAGAGCTGTCGAGATTATGATAAGAAAAAGGCATGAGAAGCTCGATAGATAACAAGGTATCGAGGAGGTGTCGAGCTAGCAGTTAAAAGCAGTTTTTCGAGAAGTGAAAAACACAGACATGAATACAATCCAACAAGCACCTCAACCAATGATCCAATCAACATATTAAGCTCTCAAAATCATCTCTCAACAGAAATTTTAAGCACATGGATCCTTAGAAACACACATACACACTAAACAAGTCTAACCAATTTTATTTTTCAAAAACAAGTCAAAACAGTTTAGTGAGCATACATTAGCACATGTAAACACTTGTGATGGTCAAATCACATTGTACCTGCACATGTATCAAGAGTAGCAAAGAATATTGCGTGTTGTGTGTGAAAAACATCGCAAGATTGCATATGTGTATACATGTTATGACGATCTGAGATATGAGAAAATAACTTTAACTCACACACAATCATAACTGTTTGATGGGGACTATCACCTTTGAGGTACATCTTATAACTCCAACATCTCCTAGAAAACACGCTTGCAATCATATTTAAAGCATTTTAATTTTTTTGCTTTATATTTTCTTTTAAGTATATCATGCATGGGCATATAAAAGAGAGAAAATAAATACCCAACATGTTAAGCATAGACATTGTACTTTTGCTATGCCGAAGCATACGGATGTCTTTGACACATCACTTTTGCTATGCCGAAGCATATAGGTGTCTATGACACTGCACTTTTGCTATGCCGAAGCATACAGGTGTCATATTATGATTGGTGGGAAATAGTGGTGAGATGGTCATTTATGCCTTTTTCTTAGGATTTTCTAGTCCTACGTGTCAAAAAGAGTGATATGAGTGTTAAGTTTAAGAGATAACTTAATCTTACTCATCACAAACAAGAGTCATAAAGCTCACTTGCTTAGTTGTGCATAAAGATGCTCATCTAAGTTACAAAAGATACAAAGTTTAGAAAACTTTGTTTCAATAGCCATCCAAGGTACACAAGTATCAATGTACACATAACACACACTGTTTTTGTATTTTTCAATTTTTTATTTATTTATTTTTTTTATCAAAAACAAAATAAACAAAACTGAAAATAAACAAACAAAAACATGTTATCAAAGCAAAGCATAAAACTAGATGCAAATGCATGAGGAAGAGGAACAAGAGAAGGAGACCAATCCATGGAGATGACACCAATGTTTTGACAAAGGAATTCAAAACGTTTGCTGTCAAGAGGTTTAGTGAACAAGTCAGCCTTCTGATCATCAGTGTGGATAAACTCAAGAGTGAGAGTACCATCTTTGACAAGCTCCCTAATGAAGTGATGTCGAATCTCTATGTGTTTGGTTCTAAAATGTTGAACCGGGTTCTTAGAGATATTGATGGCACTGGTATTGTCACAGTAAATAGTGAGATGCTCTTGACAAATACAATTATCATGAAGGAGTTTTTGCATCCAAAGGAGTTAGGTGCAGCAGCTACAGGCAGCGATGTACTCAGCTTCCGCAGTGGATAAGGAGATGGAGTTCTGCTTTTTGCTCATCCAAGAGACAAGATTGTTACCCACATAAAAACAACCCCCCGACGTACTCTTTCTATCATCAGCATTGCCAGCCCAATCAGCATCAGAGTACCCAGCTAAGACACCATTAGTGTCCTTGCTATACCATACACTGAACTCAGCAGTGGTTTTCACATACTTTATAATTCTTTTTAAAGTAGTCATGTAAGATTCTTTGGGGTTAGCCTGATATCTAGCACACACACCAACACTATAACTAATGTCAGGTCTACTAGCAGTAAGATAAAGAAGACTACCTGTCATGCTTCTATAGAGAGAATGATCAACACTCTTACCTAACAAGTCTACAGTGAGTTTAACATTAGGGCTCATAGGGGTTCTAACAGCACTAGCAAAATCCGAATCAAACTTTTTCACAAGATTCTTTGCATATTTAGATTGAGAAAGGAATATACCTGAATCTTATTGGTGAATCTGCAATCCTAGGAAGTGAGTCAGCTCTCCAATGATGCTCATCTCGAACTCGGCTTGCATGAGTTTTGAGAAGCCATGAGCAAGTTCATCCTTAGTCGACCCAAAGATGATATCATCAACATAGACTTGAGCACCTATCAACTCACCATCTTCCTTTTTGATGAAGAGAGTTTAATCAGCCTTCCCCCTTGTGAACCTATGTGACACCAGATATTGTGTGAGTCTATCATACCAAGCTCTAAGAGCTTGCTTCAACCCATAAAGTGCCTTTTTAAGGTATAGCACATGATTCGGAAAGTGTGGATCAATGAATCATTTTGGTTGAGCCACATAGACATTCTCTTTGAGTAACCCATTCAAGAAAGCAGTCTTTACATCCATCTGATAAAGTTTGAAATTCAGTTGACATGCTAGGGCAAGAAGAATTCTGATTGACTCCATTCGGGCAACTGGGGCAAATGTTTCATCATAGTCTACTCCTTCCATTTGTGAGTATCCTTGAGCCACAAGTCGAGCCTTGTTGCGAATCACATTGCCTTCTTCATCAGTTTTTTTGCGGAATATCCACTTTGTACCAATGATGTGTTCACCTTCTGGTCTAGGTACTAGAGTCCAAACATCATTCCTCTGAAACTGAAGTAATTCATCAGGCATTGCTTCAACCCAACTCTCATCTTGTAATGCTTCCTCAACTTTCTTAGGTTCAACCTGTGACAAGTAGCAGGAATAAGACACAAAGTTAGCAACACATTTATCAACTATGCGTTTCCTTAATGTGAGTTCATTCATGTCTCCCACAATAACTTCTGGAGGATGATTTAATTTGATTCTAGATGAAGGTCCCTTCTTTTCATGAGATTTAGACTCTAGTGAAACGGGTAAGTCTGCAGGGTCTTCCACAATGCTAGGAGTACTAGGAGTACTTGGAGATGCAGGTTCTTGTTCAGTAATGTCTTGAACTTCCCTAGGCTCATGAGGAAGAATTTCTTTGGAGAGTCCCTCAATGCCTTTCTCAGAACTAGACTCTAAAGACTCATCAATGACGACATTTACTGTCTCCATTACCTTCATAGTTCTTTTGTTGTACACCCGATAAGTCTTGCTTGTAGAAGAGTAGCCCAGAAGTATGCCTTCATCGCTCCGAGAGTCAAACTTTCCCACATTCTCTCTATCCTTGAGAAGGAAGCAAGTACTTCCAAAGATTCTGAAGTACTTCACTTTTGGCTTCCTTCCTTTCCACAACTCATAGGGAGTCTTTTTGGTACCAGGTCTGAAGTATACCCTATTAACCGTATGACATGAAGTGTTTACGGCTTCTCCCCACAACTTTCTAGCCACATCTTTGTTATGCAGCATGGCTCTGACCATCTCTTGAATAACCCTATTCTTCCTTTCTACCACACCATTTTACTGCGATGTAATAGGAGGAGAGAATTCTTGAGATATATCCGATCTTATGCAGAAAGACTCCATGTATGAGTTCTCGAATTCCTTCCCATGGTCACTTCGAATTCGATCAATTTGTAGGCTCTTTTCACTCTGCAGTCTTGTGCATAAAGCCTCAATGTGCTTAGGAGCATCAGACTTGGATCATAGTAGAATGACCCAACTGTATCTAGTAAAGTCGTGTACCATAACCATGATGAATCTCTTACCCCCAAGAGACTTGGTTCTGGTTGGACCCATAAGATCTAAATGTAACAGCTCCAATGGTCTGGATGTAGCTGATGTCTGAGTGCCTGGATGCTTAGCTTTCATCTGTTTTCCAAGTTGACATGGTCCACACATCACATTGCTTATTCTACTAAGCTTTGGTATCCCCAAGACTGATTCATGCTTAGATACAATAGATAGATGCTTGTAACTAGCATGTCCCATTCGTTGATGCCGTAGATCTTCATTAGGCAAACGAATGTTATTACACACAATATCAACATCAGGAACCAATCCATAGCAGTTGTCCAAAGTGCGGACCCCACTAATCCAGACTCATGAAGTCTTGATCACATATCTGACTTATGCTCAATAGGTTCACCCTTAGACCTTCTACATAAAGAACATTTGCAATGTCCGGCATTCCTAGTAGAGATATGATTCCTTTCCCTTTAATCTGTGACTTGCTTCCATCACCAAAGGTAACATTGCCAACTTTCTTAGACTCAAAGACCTTGAAGAGAGATCTGTCTCCAGTCATATGTCTTGAGCAACCATTGTCAAGATACCATAGGTGTCCATCACTTTGAATGTAGACTTCATCATGAAACACACTTCATGCTTAGATGACAAATCAGAGGGAATGGTTCTTTCTCTCAACTGCCTTTTATGAGCTAAGCCTTTAACTTTCACTCTTCTCAGATGAACTCCTTTGCATATTTTCATTCTGAGACAGTCTAGTTTCTTCTTAGCCAAACTGAGATCTTTTCCAATAGTCATCATAGTCATCATAAGAGAATTCAAATAACTTTTAGACTTGTATTTTCTGAGACACTCAAACAACTAGTGATTCGAAAAACAAGATGTATTTGAAAATAAAGATCTTTTCAAGCCGGTTACAACCATGACAACAGGGGTCAATGGATCAACACAGCAAAGATTAAACCCTAATCAGAGTGTGCCTGCTCTGATACCACTTGATAGGCCACAAATTGAATGACCACTTGTGATTAAATGAATTAATTAATTAGCCAAGTTATTAATTAATAAATTTATCATGCAATTGCGTAGAAGCACAAACAAATCACCAAACAACTAAACATGCAGCGGAAATTAAATGACACGGTGATTTGTTTACGAATGGGGAAAATCCTTGCGGTAAAAACCCCACCGGGTGATTTTCAGGTCACCACTCCCGAAACTCCACTATTATCAAATCAAGCGGTTATAAGTAAAGGAATCCCAAGTACCTTACCAACCTACAGTTGAACCCTTACCCCAATACCCAATTGGACTTGATCTGTAGTGATAATTCCTCCTTTTTGATGCACGGCTCCCAAATACGTGACTAACCAATGCACAGATCCCAGTACGCGACTTCAAACACCAACTTAGAAAAAGAGGTTCGCTGCAAAGTTCTTCAGTTCATCATACACGATGAAGATCAGGAACATTCTTGGCTATAACCCTTTGGTGCAAATACACAGCAACTTCTTCAGAGAAGATGAACTAGGTCAAGAACTTCGTCTTTGGTCACAAATTGCTTGAATATAGTCTGCTCAATGCTTGTGCAACTTGTGTCTCCTTTGACGGCTCTTAAAACAATCCTTTTATATGTCTAGAGTTAGGAGGAAAGAAGGCCCAAAGACACATTCACGGATTTCTAAGAAATCAGATCAGAAATCTGATTTTATAAATCCCAACAGATAGCAGGTGTCCAGGAGCTATCGAGAAGGTGTCGAGCTTTAATGAATTTACACTTCAGCTTGTTTTTCTTGGACAGACTTGATGACTTCAACACTTGATCTTGAAACCTTGTTTCCTGAAATATTAAAAACACCTAGAACAACCCAATTACAAGTAGAGTGCGTTTTGGTCAAAGGATTAGCCAATTTACATAAATAAGTGGCATATGTTCTTAACAAGTGAAAACACATATGTCCTAACAAGTACACACTAGACTCATCCATGACAAGATACTTTCCTTTTGAGAATAGCACCAAGAAGTCTTGATCACATATCTGACTTATGCTCAATAGGTTCACCCTTAGGCCTTCTACATAAAGAACATTTGCAATGTCCGGCAGTCCTGACAGGGATATGATTCCTTTCCCTTTAATTTGTGACTTGCTTCCATCACCAAAGGTAACATTGCCACCTTTCTTAGACTCAAAGACCTTGAAGAGTGATCTGTCTCCAGTCATGTGTCTTGAGCAACCAATGTCAAGATACCATAGACATGTGTCCATCACTTTGAATGCAGACTTTATCATGAAACACACCTCATACTTAGACGACAAACCAGAGGGAATGGTTCTTTCTCTCAACTGCCTTTTATGAGCTAAGCCTTTAACTTTCACTCTTCCCAGGCGAACTCCTTTGCACATTTTCATTTTGAGACAGTCTAATTTCTTTTTAGCCAAACTGAGATCTTTTCCAATAGTCATCATAAGAGAATTCAAATAACTTTTGGACTTGTATTTTCTGAGACGGTCAAACAAATAGTGATTAGAAAAACAAGATGTATTTGAAAACAAAGATCTCTTCAAGCCGGTTACAATCAAGACAACAGGGGTCAATGGATTAACAGAGCAAAGATTAAACCCTAATTGGAGTGTGCCCGCTCTGATACCACTTGATAGGCCACAAACTGAATGACCCCTTGTGATTAAACCAATTAATTAATTAGCCAAGTTATTAATTAATAAATTTATCATGCAATTGCGGGGAAGCACAAACAAATCACCAAACAACTTATTATGCAGCGAAAATTAAATGACACGGTGATTTGTTTACAAATGGGGAAAACCCTTGCGGCAAAAACCCCACCAGGTGATTTTCAGGTCACCCCTCCCGAAACTCCACTATTATCAAATCAAGCGGTTACAAGTAAAGGAATCCCATGTACCTTACCAACCTACAGTTGAACCCTTACCCCAATATCCAATTGGACTTGATTTGTAGTGACAGTTCCCCCTTTTTGATGCACGGCTCCCAAGTACGTGACTAACCAATGCGCAGATCCCCGTACGTGACTTCAAATACCAACTTAGAAAGAGAGGTTGGCTACAAAGTTCTTGTGTTCATCATACACGATGAAGATCAAGAAGATGCTTGGTTACAAAACCCTTTTGTGCAAATACACAGCAACTTCTTCAGAGAGGATGAACTAGGTCAAGAACTTCGTCTTTGATCACAAATTGCTTAAGCAGAGTTTGCTCAATGCTTATGCAACTTGTGTCTCCTTTGACAGCTCTTAAAACAATCCTTTTATATGTTTAGAGTTAGAAGGAAAGAAGGCCCAAAGACACATTCACGGATTCCCAAGAAACCAGATCAGAAAATCTGATTTTATAAATCTCGACAGATAGAAGGTGTCGAGCTTTAATGAATTTACACTTCAACTTGTTTTTCTTGGACAGACTTGATGACTTCAACACTTGATCTTGAAACCTTGTTTCTTGAAATATTAAAAACACCTAGAACTACCCAATTGCAAATAGAGTGCGTTTTGGTCAAAGGATTGGCCAATTTACATAAATAAGTGACATATGTTCTTAACAAGTGAAAACACATATGCCCTAACAAGTACACACCAGACTCATCCATGACAAGACACTTTCCTTTCGAGAATAGCACCATGAACTCTTGATCACATATCTGACTTATGCTCAATAGGTTCACCCTTAGACGTTTTGCATAAAGGACATTTGCAATATCCGGCAGTCTTGGCAGAGATATGATTCCTTTCCCTTTAATCTGTAACTTGCTTCCATCACTAAAGGTGACATTGCCACCTTTCTTAGACTCAAAGACCAAGAAGAGAGATCTATCTCCAATCATGTGTCTTGAACAACCACTATCAAGATACCATAGACCTGTGTCCATCACTTTGACTTCAGACTTCATCATAAAACATACTTCATGCTTAGATGACAAATAAGAGGGAATGGTTCTTTCTCTCAACTACCTTTTATGAGCTAAGCCTTTAACTTTCACTCTTCTCAGGTGAACTCCTTTGCACATTTTCATTCTGAGACAGTCTACTTTCTTCTTAGCCAAACTGAGATCTTTTCCAATAGTCATCATAAGAGAATTCAAATAACTTTTGGACTTGTATTTTCTGAAACAGTCAAACAAATAGTGATTAGAAAAACAAGATGTATTTGAAAACAAAGATCTCTTCAAGCCGGTTACAGTGAAGACAACAGGGGTTAATGGATTACAAGAGCAAAGATTAAACCCTAATCAGAGTGTGCCCGCTCTGATACCACTTCATAGGCCACAAACTGAATGACCCCATGCGATTAAGCCAATTAATTAATTAGCCAAGTTATTAATTAATAAATTTATCATGCAATTGCGTGGAAACACAAACAAATCACCAAACAACTAAATATGCAGCGGAAATTAAATGATACGGTGATTTGTTTACGAATAGAGAAAACACTTGCAGTAAAAACCCCACCGGGTGATTTTCAGGTCACCACTCCCGAAACTCCACTATTATCAAATCAAGCGGTTACAAGTAAAGGAATCCCAAGTACCTTACCAACCTACAGTTGAACCCTTACCCCAATACCCAATTGGACTTGATCTGTAGTGATAGTTCCCCTTTTTAATGCATGGCTCCCAAGTACGTGACTAACCAATGCGCAGATCCCAGTTCGTGACTTCAAACACCAACTTAGAAAGAGAGGTTGGCTGCAAAGTTCTTCAGTTTATCATACACGATGAAGATCATTAAGATGCTTGGTTACAAAACCCTTTGGTGCAAATGCACAGCAACTTCTTCAGAGAAGAAGAACTAGGTCAAGAATTTCATCTTTGATCACAAATTGCTTGAACAGAGTTTGCTCAATGCTTGTGCAACTTGTGTCTCCTTTGACGGCTCTTAAAACAATCCTTTTATATGTCTAGAGTTAGGAGGAAAGAAGACCCAAAGACACATTCATGGATTCCCAAGAAATCAGATCAGAAATCTGATTTTATAAATCCCAACAGATAGCAGGTGTCCAGGAGCTATCGAGAAGGTGTCGAGCTTTAATGAATTTACACTTCAGCTTGTTTTTCTTGGACAGACTTGATGACTTCAACACTTGATCTTGAAACCTTGTTTCTTGAAATATTAAAAACACCTAGAACTAACCAATTACAAGTAGAGTGCGTTTTGGTCAAAGGATTAGCCAATTTATATAAATAAGTGACATATGTTCTTAACAAGTGAAAACACATATGTCCTAACAAGTACACACCAGACTCATCCATGACAAGACACTTTCCTTTTGAGAATAGCACCAAGAAGTCTTGATCACATATCTGACTTATGCTCAATAGGTTCACCCTTAGACCTTCTACATAAAGAACATTTGCAATTTCCGGCAGTCCTGACAAAGATATGATTCCTTTCCCTTTAATCTGTGACTTGCTTCCATCACCAAAGGTAACATTGCCACCTTTCTTAGACTCAAAGACCTTGAAGAGTGATCTGTCTCCAGTCATGTGTCTTGAGCAACCACTGTTAAGATACCATAGACATGTGTCCATCACTTTGAATGCAAACTTCATCATGAAACACACCTCATACTTAGCTGACAAACCAGAGGGAACGGTTCTTTCTCTCAACTGCCTTTTATGAGCTAAGCCTTTAACTTTCACTCTTCCTAGGCGAACTCCTTCGCACATTTTCATTTTGAGACAGTTTAGTTTCTTTTTAGCCAAACTGAGATCTTTTCCAATAGTCATCATAAGAGAATTCAAATAACTTTTGGACTTGTATTTTCTGAGACAGTCAAACAAATAGTGATTAGAAAAACAAGATGTATTTGAAAACAAAGATCTCTTCAAGCCGGTTACAGTCAAGACAACAGGGGTCAATGGATTAACAGAGCAAAGATTAAACCCTAATTGGAGTGTGCCCGCTCTGATACCACTTGATAGGCCACAAACTGAATGACCCCTTGCGATTAAACCAATTAATTAATTAGCCAAGTTATTAATTAATAAATTTATCATGCAATTGCGGGGAAGCACAAACAAATCACCAAACAACTTATTATGCAGTGGAAATTAAATGACACGGTGATTTGTTTACAAATGGGGAAAACCCTTGCGGCAAAAACCCCACCAGGTGATTTTCAGGTCACCACTCCCGAAACTCCACTATTATCAAATCAAGCGGTTACAAGTAAAGGAATCCCATGTACCTTACCAACCTACAGTTGAACCCTTAACCCAATATCCAATTGGACTTGATCTGTAGTGACAGTTCCCCCTTTTTGATGCACGGCTCCCAAGTACGTGACTAACCAATGCGCAGATCCCAGTACGTGACTTCAAACACCAACTTAGAAAGAGAGGTTGGCTACAAAGTTCTTGTGTTCATCGTACACGATGAAGATCAAGAAGATGCTTGGTTACAAAACCCTTTGGTGCAAATACACAGCAACTTCTTCAGAGAAGATGAACTAGGTCAAGAACTTCGTCTTTGATAGGTCACAATCTGAATGACCCCTTGTGATAAACCCTAATTAATTAATTAATTAGCCAAGTTGTTAATTAACCAATTAAGCATGCAATTTTGTGGAAGCACAAACAAATCACCAAATACTAAATATGCAGCGGAAAATAAATAACACGGTGATTTGTTTACGAATGGGGAAAACCCTAACGGCAAAAACCCCACCGGGTGATTTTCAGGTCACCACTCCCGAAACTCCACTATTATCAAATCAAGCGGTTACAAGAAAGGAATCCCAAGTACCTTACCAACCTACAGTTGAACCCTTACCCCAGTACCCAATTGGACTTGATCTGTAGTGACAATTTCCACCTTTGATGCACGGCTCCCAAGTACGTGACTAACCAATGCGCGGATCCCAGTACGCGACTTCAGAAACACCAACTTGAGGAAGAAAGGTTGGCTGCAAAGTTCTTCAGTTCATCCACGTGATGAATAGCAGGAAGATGCTTGGTTACAAAACCCTATGGTGTAAAGACACAGCAACTTCTTGATGGAAGATGAACTAGGTCAAGAACTTCGTCTGTTGAGCACAATTTGCATAAACAGAGATTGCTCAATGATAATACAACTTGTGTCACCCAAAACGGCTCTTAAAATAATCCTTTTATATGTTTAGGGTTAGAAGAAAAGAAGTCCCAAAAACATATTCACGGATCCCAAGAAAATCAGATTTGGAATTCTGACTTTTTAAATCTCGACAGATAGCAGGTGTCGAGGTAGCTATCGAGAGGTGTCGAGCTTTAAAAATTCTGCACTTCAACTTGCTTTCTCTTGGACAGACTTGATGACTTCAATACTTGACCTTGAAACATTGTTTCTTAAAGTATTAAAAACACCTAGATCTACCCAATTACAAGTAGAGTGCGTTTTGTCAAAGGATTAGCCAATTTACATAAATAAGTAAGACATATGTTCTTAGTATGTGAAACACATATGTCCTAACAGTCTTCGATCACAAATTGCTTGAGCAGAGTTTGCTCAATGCTTATGCAACTTGTGTCTCCTTTGACGGCTCTTAAAACAATCCTTTTATATGTTTAGAGTTAGAAGGAAAGAAGGCCCAAAGACACATTCACGGATTCCCAAGAAATTAGATCAGAAAATCTGATTTTATAAATCTCGACAGATAGAAGGTGTCGAGCTTTAATGAATTTACACTTCAGCTTGTTTTTCTTGGACAGACTTGATGACTTCAACACTAGATCTTGAAACCTTGTTTCTTGAAATATTAAAAACACCTAGAACTACCCAATTACAAGTAGAGTGCGTTTTGGTCAAAGGATTAGCCAATTTACATAAATAAGTAACATATGTTCTTAACAAATGAAAACACATATGTCCTAACAAGTACACACCAGACTCATCCATGACAAGACACTTTCCTTTCGAGAATAGCACCATGAACTCTTGATCACATATCTGACTTATGCTCAATAGGTTCACCCTTACACCTTCTACATAAAGAACATTTGCAATGTTCGGCAGTCCTGGTAGAGATATGATTCCTTTCCCTTTAATCTGTGACTTGCTTCCATCACCAAAGGTAACATTGCCACCTTTCTTAGACTCAAAGACCTTGAAGAGTGATCTGTCTCCAGTCAGGTGTCTTGAGCAACCACTCTCAAGTTACCATAGACATGTGTCCATCACTTTGAATGCAGACTTCATCATGAAACACACTTCATGCTTAGATGACAAATCAGAGGGAATGGTTTTTTCTCTCAATTGCCTTTTATGAGCTAAGCCTTTAACTTTCACTCTTCTCAGACGAACTCCTCTGCACATTTGCATTCTGAGACAATCTAGTTTCTTCTTAGCCAAACTGAGATATTTTCCAATAGTCATCGTAAGAGAATTCAAATAACTTTTAGACTTGTATTTTCTGAGACACTCAAACAAATAGTGATTAGAAAAACAAGATGTATTTGAAAACAAAGATCTCTTCAAGCCGGTTACAGCCATGACAACAGGGGTCAATAGATCAACACAGCAAAGATTAAACCCTAATCAGAGTGTGCCCGCTCTGATACCACTTGATAGGCCACAAACTGAATGACCCCTTGTGATTAAACCAATTAATTAATTAGCCAAGATATTAATTAATAAATTTATCATGCAATTGCGTGGAAGCACAAACAAATCACCAAACAACTAAATATGCAGCGAAAATTAAATGACACGGTGATTTGTTTACGAATGGGGAAAACCCTTGCGGCAAAAACCCTACCGGGTGATTTTCAGGTCAACACTCCCGAAACTCCACTATTATCAAATCAAGCAGTTACAAGTAAAGGAATCCCAAGTACCTTACCAACCTACAGTTGAACCCTTATCCCAATACCCAATTGGACTTGATCTGTAGTGACAGTTCCCCCTTTTTGATGCACGGCTCCCAAGTACGTGACTAATCAATGCGCAGATCCCAGTACGCTACTTCAAACACCAACTTAGAAAGAGAGGTTGGATGCAAAATTTTTCAATTCATCATACACGATGAAGATCAGGAAGATGCTTGGTTACAAAACCCTTTGGTGCAAATACACAGCAACTTCTTCAGAGAAGATGAACTAGGTCAAGAACTTCGTCTTTGTTCACAAATTGCTTGAACAGAGTTTGCTCAATACTTGTGCAACTTGTGTCTCCTTTGACGGCTCTTAAAACAATCCTTTTATATGTCTAGAGTTAGGAGAAAAGAAGGTCCAAAGACACATTCACGGATTCCCAAGAAATCAGATCAGAAAATCTGATTTTATAAATCTCGACAGATAGCAGGTGTCGAGGATCTATTGAGAAGGTGTCGAGCTTTAATGAATTTACACTTCATCTTGTTTTTCTTGGACAGACTTGATGACTTCAACACTTGATCTTGAAATCTTGTTTCTTGAAATATTAAAAACACCTAGAACTATCCAATTACAAGTAGAGTGCGTTTTGGTCATAGGATTAGCCAATTTACATAAATAAGTGACATATGTTCTTAACAAGTGAAAACACGTATGTCCTAACAATTACACACCAATTTTAATCAAGTGAATTGGCATCAAGCCTAATAGAACACACCAGTTTTAATCATTAAGCAATTTACCGAGGCTACACCTTATGTTCTTTTTGTGCATGTGCTACACTTTCTCGAGCACAAAATCTTATGATATGCACTAAGGTGTTCATGATTGGCTAGTGAACAGTGGTAAGATGGTTATTTATGCCTTTCTCAAAAGGATCAGGTCCGATAGTCAAATAAAATGTGACTTTAAGATTAAGACAAAGTGATAAACACCATAAACATCTTTCCCACACAACATGCACTACAAAGTTTTAACTAGTCAAGTGCAATAAATAAGCTCATCAACGCTAAACAAGGTACATAAACTTGTTATGTAAAGATAATATGGCCAATCCTTGATTATAAATCCAAGATGTGAAATACAAAACACAAAAATCCTTTTGGTTTTAAAAAATTTATGACCAAAAACAAAAAGCACATATTATGCTAAATGAACAATGCAAAAGCAATGCATGATAATGCAAAACTAAGCTATAGAGGGTACACAAACAAGAAATATCAATTTCTTAATTAACCCTTGAGTACATGTACAAACTAGTACATACTCATACAAAATCAGAAATAGCTTAGCACAAACTATTCAAGTTTCTCCACAATGTCAAGCATGTTCTAAATCAAGAGAGAGATATTATAACTCATGTAATCCTCAAGAAAAATAAAACAAGACACAAAATAAAATATTTTTGTCTTTTTGAAATTTTTCAATGTTTTTGGATTTTTTTTTTTAAAATAAAAAACAACCTAAAAAACAAAACAACCAAAAACAAAACATGTCCACAAACAATTGAAAGAATTAAATTAGGGACAAGTCAGCAACACTCACCTTAAAGGATCTTTTCTCACCCATATAGCATGATTCTTCGGCTTTGTAGGTGAAAATCCATGGGAAGCAGAGTGTATTTGAGGAATTACACCAATCTTCTGAGAAAGACTGAAATCCTGCAAATTCCTTTTACAAGCAGCTCAAATTTTTCAAAAGAATATGAAACAATTTATTTGGACTTATGGCAGGAGAAATATCATCACATATCTTAGATTGAAACACAGAATGCTTAAATTTCAATTTATAACAATTAGGACAAATGTGACCACAGACACCACAAAAGTGACAAACAGGAACAAATTTAGGAATATCAGTATTCCTAACAGCAAATCTAGTCTCAGATTTTAGCTTTTGCCTCAACAAAGAACAATTTGGTTTGATATGACTAACAACACCACAACAGTGACAAGTAGGCACAAAAACAGAATTCTTATGCTCTCTAACAGTAGGTTTAGACTTAGGTGTAGAAACTTCAGCGTCTACATCAGAACTTTTACCTTTGTCTAACCTAGCAAAATAAGTCTTTTCTTTATTATTCCTCTTAAAAGGAGGGATATAAACTTTCTTAGTTTTAGGCTTAAGAGAAACAGAAACACTTTTGTTATCAACAGCAGGCTTGGTACTAGTCAAATTTTCAATTTAAGCTTTAGATTCAACTAACTCTTGTTCCAAGCTTTTCATCTTCTCATCTTTAGAGGAAATTTGATTTCTCAAAAATTCATTCTTTTTATTAGACTCATCTAATCTCACAATCAAATCCTCTTTTTCAAGATTAGCCAATTTTAACACTTCTTTAAATTTTTTAGAAATTTTCAAAGATTTAGATAATTCCTTATGAAGAGTTTCAAAAGCATCAAAAAAATCAAAAGAAACAATAGTATCCTTTTTATTCAAAGCATTACAAACATGAGCAGAAAGACACTTCAAATTATCCATGATAACAGGGGTCAAGGATCAGCTCAGAGATCAAAAGATCTACAACAAAAGAGCTACCTGCTCTGATACCACTTGTTAGAAATTTAGACCCCTTAAACCAACCAGATTAACCTAGTTAATTAGCCAAGTGATTAACTTAGTCAAATTATGCAATTCTAGGTTATCACAAACATACAATTATATAAAAAATATAAAGCAGCGGAATAATAAATAACACAATGATATGATCACCGAGGAAACCACACGGTAAAAACTTGGGAAGGATTTGACCTAGCTATCCTTAAGATAAACTTGAATCCACTATGCGAAAGAATCGAAGTTCATACAAAAGGACTTACAAGTTCCCCGCTTAACTTTCTAATGCTACCTACCAGTAGAACTTACTGACACGACCACGTGCAAGCTCCGAATCCACGGACTCCTTCTTTCTTGGATTCTCCAATCAGCTACAAGCACCCACGATTGTTATTCTTTAAACTCCAATGGCAGCAACCGAGTTGGTCATCAAGATGTTGATACTATCTCTACCTTGAAAACCCTAAGCTTTGTGTAAAGGAAAGCTCCTCTAGATCTCACAAGAGATTTACACAAAACAGAAAAGTATGAGCAACAATACAACAGGAGTAACTCTCAAAATGTGGCTAGGGTTTTTCTTTATATACCTAGGGTAAAAACAGAAAACCCAAAACGTTTAATGAGTTAGGGCTGAGTTGGAAAATTCTGCAGAAAAGCATTCTGGCTGAGATTCGATCGATCGAGTCTTTCTTTCGATCGATCGAGCCAGGCCGAAATGCACCAATGCATCTGCAGCCTCTCGATTCCAACTTTACATGAAAGACACAACTTTGAGCAAGCCTAAACAAGACTAAACAACCTGTTTTGATCATGGTTTGCCAACAATACAAATTAGAGTTCTAAATACATAAATTCCTAAATCTTTAGAACATAACAAACACATTTAATGTTTAGGATTAAAATTGTGATTAGATCACAATGATTTCATGACAATTCACTTGTTTTAAAATTTATAGTGGGAGAGAGATTCAAGGGTTGATTCTCACGGTCTCCATTACCGGTTTATAGTAGTGTGATTAGGCACCTCGCCTTGGCGTATATGCCTTGCTCCCTTCGGAGGGTGTTTAATTTATGGTACTACAGATTAAACTTCTTAATGATGGATGAAGTGTGTTTTTACATTGAGAACGACCACGCTTTCGTGGAGTTACTTGGTCACTCACATAGATTCTAGGCAATGGTGTACACTAGACTAAGTTTAATGTTAACCTCCCTATGGAGCTATGTCATTATTACTTAGAGGCTAAAGGAAAAGCGGCAAATTATTTTTGTTTGGTAAGAGTTACCATGATAGCATTAATAATGAGACTAATTCTCGCCTAATCATAGTGATTGGTATGACCTCGCTTCTGAGGAATATTAATCGCATGATTGGGTTGTCATTGCACCTAATATAATATGTTTTTTTTATGGGTTCCATATTATATGGTAGTGGTTGCAAAATATAATGTCCCTGTAATTATGTTCATAATCTTAAAATAAAGTTGTCATAAATATTTGTTCTTTAACTACTATTTTAATAGAATCACATTGTTGGAAAATTTAGACCCCGGTTGATAGAATTAACAAGTTTTAAACCCAAGTTATTAATTAGATTTATTATGAATAAAACTTGTTAAAACAAACAAACATTAATATCATGTCAAAATCATGCAGCGGAAAAATAAATAAGACAAGATATGATAATCCAGGAAAACCAATGAAACCAACCAGTTTCACATTAAAAAACCTGAGAGGAAACCTTCCCGAAAAGCAATCCACTATAGTAAAGAGAAGTTTCAGATCTAGTACAAAACCTTTGTCCCTAGACTCTACAATCCCCGTAGATGAACTCACAGCAGAAACCTTCTACCACTTCAGAACCTCTGAACTCTTCAATATATGAACGCTACCCTTTTTGTTGCATGGATCCCAGTACGTGACTAACTCCTTTGCACGAATCCCAGTACGTGACTCAGTCACCAACTTGAGGAAGAAGAATGTTGGTTGCAAAGTTCTTCACTTCATCAACAATGAAGATCAAGAAGCACTTGGTTACAAAACCCTAAGGCATAAAGACGTAGTAACTTCTTTCAGAGAGAATAAGATATCGGTCACCTTTTGCATATGTTCTCCTTGAATTCTCTTATTTGACGGCCTCTAAAATAAGCCTTATATAGGTCTAGGGTTATGAGAAAAGAAACCCTACACAAATACATAAGCCTGGCCCAAAAATCAAAAAGCTCAAATTCCGTAACCTCGACAGATAGCAGCTATCGAGGAGGTGTCGAGAAGGTATCGAGGTTTAATGAATCTCAACAGATAGCAGCTATCGAGAAGGTGTCGAGAAGGTGTCGAGGGGACAGAAGCTTTCTCGATCGATCGACCAGCTATCGAGATTGCGATAAGAATCAGCTGAAGAACTCGACAGATAGCCAGGTGTCGAGGAGGTGTCGAGAAGGTGTCGAGGAGGTGTCGAGAAGCTATCGAGCTATCTGTCCGCAGGTGTCGAGATATCTGTCCAGTTTTATTGAACACCTTTTCTTCACTTGTTTCTTAGTTCAATCTTCATGGCTTTAATACTAGACTTGAGCAACATGTTTCTTCAAGTATTAAACACAACTTAGATCTAACCAAATACAAGTAAAGTGCGTTTTGTCAAAGGATTAGCCAACTACATAAAATAGTGACATATGTTCCTAACAAGTGAAACACATATGTCCTAACAATCTCCCCCTTTGGCAATCTGTGATAAAACCACAACAAACAAATGAACATATGAGAGAAGTCATAAATTACTCAACTTATATTCACTTGTTGAATACAATAAAATATATCCTAACATAAACTCTTGAAAAACTTTGCAAGAAAAGAGTTTATGACAAGTAGACTTTGACAACTTGTATTTCTGAAACACTTAAATAAAACTTATCAAGGTATCTTAGTGTGAAATAGAAATAATAGATTGCATACAAGTAATAAGAAACATGTGTATAAAGATAGAAAAGAAACAACACATGTAGAGGTATGTGAAAGAAACATACATCAGCATATAAAGAAGATAAGTTCAATGTATGTAAACATGATCACAAGACCCAAAGTACAAGAAGAAGGAAGAAAGCACTCCCCCTAACAAGATGAAACACATCTCCCCCTTACAAAGGAATGTATTTCTCCCCCTAACATGTAGAATCTTATAAAAAGAAACCACATTCCACAATTTCTCCCCATTTTTGTCATGATTGACAAAGGGTACAGAAAGCTAGAAAGCTTCACCCGAGAAACATAAAGATGATCAAAGATAATCAAGGGGGCACAAAGAAATCCATATAAATGCATGAATGTAATGAAACAAGATGCTATGGATGACAAGATAATAGAAGGATGCAAAACATGTGAAAAACAAGAAAAATGTTAGGCACATAGATCCTCAAAAACACACACACACACTAAACAAGTCTAACCAATTTATTTATTTTAAAAACAAGTCAAGACAGTTTAGCGAGCATACATTAGCACATGTAAACACTTGTGATGGCCAAATCACATTGTACCTGCACATGTATCAAGAGTAGCAAAGAATATTGCGTGTTGTGTGTAAAAAACATCGCAAGATTGCATATGTGTATACATGTTATGACGATCTGAGATATAAGAAATAACTTTAACTCACACATAATCATAACTGTTTGATGGGGACTATCACCTTTGAGGTACATCCTATAACTCCAACATCTCTTAGAAAACACACTTGCAATCATATTTAAAGCATTTTAATCTTTTTACTTTTTATTTTCTTTGCATATTTTCTTTTAAGCATATCATGCATGGGCATAAAAAGAGAGAAAAGAAATACCCAACATGTTAAGCATAGACATTGCACTTTTGCTATGTCGAAGCATACGGATGTCTTTGACACTACACTGTTGCTATGCCGAAGCATACAGGTGTCTATGACACTGCACTTTTGCTATGCCGAAGCATACAGGTGTCATACTATGATTGGCGGGCAACAGTGGTGAGATGGTCATTTATGCCTTTCTCTTAGGATTTTCTAGTCTTACCCGTCAAAAAGAGTGATATAAGTGTTAAGTTTAAGAGATAACTTAATCTTACTCATCACAAACAAGAGTCACAAATCTCACTTGCTTAGTTGTGCATAGAGATGCTCATCTAAACTACAAGAGATACAAAGTTTTAGAAAACTCTATTTCATTGGCCATCCAAGGTACACAAATACCAAAATACACAAAACACACACTGTTTTTGTATTTTTATAATTTTTCTATTTTTATTTTGAAAACAAAAACAAAATAAAAACTAAACAACCAAACAAAAACAGATAAACAACATGAATGCATGAAAGAAAAATGCATATGCATGAAAACATGATAGAAATATGTAGATGCATGAAAGCATGATTCCAAAAGCAGATAAGAAATCAAGCAAAAAGTCCTACTTTAGATAAAAAGAATTAAAGCAGAGGACAAACATAAAAGACAATTAAGTCTTAGGCTCCTTTCTCACCCATACAGCACGAGTCTTTGGCCGTGAAGATGAAAAGGCACGTGTCCTAGTATGTCTACTAAAGGACATAGAAGAATTAGAATTCTCCTGAAATTGAGTTAAAAATTTCAAGACTTTTAATAACTCTCCAAACAAAGGTGTAGGTCCTTGAGAGGAAACCTGTGACCGTTTGGAAAATTGCTTATGAGGATACAACTTAAAGCAATTAGGACGAATGTGTCCAGCAACACTACAATGATGACAAACATGAGGTCTAACAAATGATTTAGAATTAACCAAAACAGTTTTGGATTTCATACCTTTATTACCTTTCTCAGATTATGGCATAAAGATAGTCCTTGATCCAAAAGCCGTGGACGAGGAGGGGCTGGAGGAAACAGCATATCCTAAGCCAGTCTTATCAGAACGAGGCTTTTGAGCACTCAAGACTTCATCAAGCTTTGCACTAGACATCCTCTCTATTTGAGTTCTAGCTTGACTAAGTTCAACCTCAAGATTCTTGACCTTCTTTTCTAATGAGGTGTTCCCTACAACAAGAGTCTCAACTAATCTTGTAGTCTCATCTAGCTTGACTGATAGATCAGCTTTTTCAGTTTTTACCTCATTAAGGTCTCTTCTACAAAGATGAGAAGTCTTCTCAGATTTTATGAATTCAGTGCATAGCTTATCATAGGCTTCCTAAAGGGTCAACTTCTTGGGTACTTCATCATCAGAAGAATTCTCACTGTCACTAGCACTCTCCACAATCACCTTATCGGTTGTGGCAGTAAAGGCTATAACGTGACGACATTCATCCACAAACTCATCAGAAGAGTCATCCTCAGTATCACTCCAAGTAGCAATCAACCCTTTATCTTTTGACTCATTGGTCTTTTCCTTCATGAGGTAGTTTGGACATTCTATCCTCATATGACCAAAACCTTTGCACTCATGGCATTGAATAAGGGGTTTCTCATTCTTGCCCTTCCTAGAGGATTTAGGTTTCCTAGGAGGTTTGCCCTTATCCTTTTTCCTAAATTGGAAAAGCTTGATAATCTTATCAGTTATGAAAGTCAGATCCTCGTCCTCATCATCATCTTCATCTTCACTTTCATCTTCATCTTCAGAGTCCTCAATCTCTTCCTTTATACCCTTAAGAGCCAAGTTTTTGCTCTTTCCACCTTTTCCCATTGAGCGTAATCCCATCTCATAGGTTTGAAGGTTCTACAAGCTCGGTCAAAGGAATTTGATCAATGTCCTTTGCTTCTTCAATGGCCGTGATCTTGGCATGGAATCTTTCAAGTAAGGACCTAAGGATTTTCCTAACAATTTTGGATTCTGCTATAAATTCTCCAAGGTTAAAAGCAGAATTCACAATATCCATGAGTTTAGCATAGAACTCATCAAATGTCTCATCCTCCTCCATCCTTATTTCTTCAAAACTACTAGTAAGTCTTTGAAGCTTCACAGTCTTTACTGCCTTGGTACCTTCATAGGTGGTCTCAAGAATGGTCCATGCTTCCTTGGCAACTTCCGTGGATGATATCTTCTTAAATTCCTCATTGGTCACCCCACAAAATAGAGCATTCAAAGCCCTATTGTTGAAATTTGCCGCTATGATTTTTGCATCATCCCAATCCACTGGCGCTTCATTTGGCTTAATCCAGCCAACTTCAACAACTTGCCATACCTGTTCACCTAGGGCCTGCAAGAAAACTTTCATACGAACTTTTCAGTACGCATAATTAATTCCATTAAATAAAGGAGGTATAAATAAAGATTTTCCTCTATCCATGACAACAAAGGTCAATGGATCACACTCAGGAAATTAATCCAATCAGAGTGAACCCGCTCTGATACCACTTGTTGGGAAATTTAGACCTCGATTGATAGAATTAACAAGTTTTAAACCCAAGTTATTAATTAGATTTATTATGAATAAAACTTGTTAAAACAAACAAACATCAATATCATGTAGCGGAAAAATAAATAAGACAAGATATGATAACCCAGGAAAACCAATGAAACCAACCAGTTTCATAGTAAAAAACCTGGGAGGAAACCTTCCCGAAAAAAAATCCACTATAGTAAAGAGAAGTTTCAGATCTAGTACAAAACCTTTGTCCCTAGACTCTACAATCCCCATAGATGAACTCACAGCAGAAACCTTCTACCGCTTCAGAACCTCTGAACTCTTCAATATATGAATGCCACCCTTTTTGTTGCACGGATCCCAGTACGTGACTAACTCCTTTGCACGAATCCCAGTACGTGACTCACTCACCAACTTGAGGAAGAAGAATGTTCGTTGTAAAGTTCTTCACTTCATCAACAATGAAGATCAAGAAGCACTTGGTTACAAAACCCTAAGGCGCAAAGACGCAGTAACTTCTTTCAGAGAGAATAAGGTATCGGTCACCTTTTGCATATGTTCTCCTTGTATTCTCTTATTTGACGGCCTCTAAAATAAGCCTTATATAGGTCTAGGGTTATGAGAAAAGAAACCCTACACAAATACATAAGCCTGGCCCAAAAATCAAAAAGCTCAAATTCCGTAACCTCGACAGATAGCAGCTATCGAGGAGGTGTCGAGAAGGTGTCGAGGGGACAGAAGCTTTCTCGATCGATCGACCAACTATCGAGAAGCTATCGAGATTGCGATAAGAATCAACTGAAGAACTCGACAGATGGCCAGGTGTCGAGGAGGTGTCGAGAAGCTATCGAGCTATCTGTCCGCAGGTGTCGAGATATCTGTCTAGCTTTATTGAACACCTTTTCTTCACTTGTTTCTTGGTTCAATCTTCATGGCTTTAATACTAGACTTGAACAACATGTTTCTTCAAGTATTAAACACAACTTAGATCTACCCAAATACAAGTAAAGTGCGTTTTGTCAAAGGATTAGCCAACTACATAAAATAGTGACATATGTTCCTAACAAGTGAAACACATATGTCCTAACACACATTAACTAAGAAATAATTTTGGACATGATGCTTAAATGCGCTGAAGTACATAAATATGTTTTGATTCAGCATTGTCATAATTTCCTATGCATGATACATTGATGGAAGATAGCTTATGATATGATCATAGTCTCCATTGAAATGCTAATATACTACATTGGCTTCTATTTCAATTGTACTACAGCATGAGATGCAAGAGTTAGTACTAGACTTAGACTTTATATTAAATCTAAATGAGATGTTTGGTATGAATCATATTAAGTGCTATGAAAGGCATAAGGAGTTCCAATTCTATATCATTTTATGAAAATGTTTTACTTTAAAATGAATCGGAATTCTTGGATGAAGAGATTAAATGTTAATCTCATATGGATATGATCCATAAGTCCTTGTTAGAATCATTTGATCAATTCAGATTATTTTGAAACTAAATTCTTTTTATGTTACCTGAATTGATGAGTGAGTTCTATGCAACGGAAGACATCCTAAAAGCTAAGGCTAGGATCAATATGATTTAATTCAAATTCTTAGCCTAAACCAAAAGGTAAGGGTGGTAAGAAGAGGAATTATAATACCAAACAGTTGGACAAGTTAGTTGCCCTAGTAGTTACCAAAAGGAAATTAGACTCAAATGTATGACCAAAAAGAAAGTGTTTCCATTTTGGTAAAGTTAAGCATTGTCCATGATTGTTTTCTAAATGGAAATTTACATGTTTTATTTCTTAAAGAGAAAGTTTCCATACTTTGTAATTGTATGTTTTGACACTTATGTCTATAGACCTTATTAATTTAAATGATATTCAAGATTGGTGAAAGATGGGCTTTTAGAACCATTATTTTATTATATTCTCAGTCTATGAATTCTATTTAGAGGATAATAAGATCTAGGGTTCCTTTTGGTAAAGGAATGAAGTTCCAATGACTTCTTTAAGTTAGTGCATACATAAAGGAGGAATAGGGCTCTTTTAAAGGTAAATTGTTCTAGAACAAAATGTCAGAATTTGTTGTAGAACAACTATAAAATACATTTAGAAATGAAATGGTTGTATTAGATACACCGTAAAGCATTATTCTATAAATATATAGCTAGTACACCGGTACAATATCGTAGTGGGAGGATTATCAATTACCAAATAAATTCATACTTTTAGGATAAACTTTTGAAGTCATTCCACAAGGATATGAATTTGATCCTCGGTCCTATGTAGAGGCAATAGATGATATAAATATGGATTATTGGATCAAGGTTATGTGAATAGAATTAGATTCTATTTAAAGTCTAGAACTTGTAGAGGCGCCTAATGGCATTAAGCTTATTGTTTTCCAATAGGTCTACAAGAAAATGAGATTGATAGATTTGAAGGTGCAAACCTTCAAAATCAAGACTAGTGGCTAAAAGATTTATTCAAAAAGAAATTGTTCGACTATGAAAAGATTTTTTCACCAATAGTTAAGTTTGACTCTATCTAGATTCTCTTATTCATTATATTTCATTTTGGATGAAATATGGTAATGGATATCAAGAAAGCTTCTTTTAGTAGCAATTTTGAGGAAGACATCTATATGATGTAACTTGATTTGTTCATAGCAAAGAACTAGTGGTGATTAGTATGTAAGTTGCTTAAATTCTATTTATGGACTAAAGCAAGCATATGAATCATAAAGTATGTGTTTGGATTGCGCGTTTCAGTTTCAGCGTTTTGGGTTTTTTTTTTTTTAGCATATGAACAGTAAAATCACATGAATGTACTGTGCAGGAGACAAAAATCACTGTTCATGCACTGTAGCAACACTGTTCATGCACTGTAGCAGTACTGTTCATGCATTTAAAAATATTAAAAATGGGTCCCACGACACTATTCACAAATATAAAAATTATTTTGCTACAGTGTTTTTAGTTTTCAGTTTTCAGTTTCAGCAACAATAAGTTCAATCCAAACAGACCCAAAATATCATCTTTGATCAAGAAATCAAATTGTTTGATTTTGATCAAGTATTAAAAGGCCTTATGTGTGTAAAAACTATATAGAATAATAAATTTCTTAATATATGTTGATGACATTCTAATCATTTAGAATGATGTAGAGTTATTGTCATCAGTGGAATTTTTTTGTTGTCTAGTCCAGTATGATATAAAGTACTCGGGAAAGACTGGTCACATCCTAAGAATTAAACTTTGTTAAAATTCAAGAATTAGGATGTTGAGTCTATCTCAAACTGCTTAAATAGATTAGATTCTAGCCAATTATAGCATGTATTGCTTCAAGAAAGGATTCTTTTCTTTTAAGTTTGAAGTTCCTTTATATGGGACTATAGTCCTAAGACATATAAAATGAAAAGCATATTAACATGGTTCCTAATATCATATCAATGGGAAGTCTTTATGCTATGCTATATACTAGGCTAAATATTTATTCTATGGTGGGCATAGTAAGCAAATATCAATTGAATCAAAGATCACTTAATTTAGTGGGAGCAAAGCATATACTCAACCAGATTTATTATGCTTTTCAACCAAAGTGAGGTTTTGATGGTTATTGGATGTACAAATACTGGCTTGTAGTTTGATTGTGATTCATGAAGTTGAACTTCAAGATATGTGTTCATCCTAAGTGGTGAAGATACACATTATGCGTAAGTATTATCTCATAAGAGAGATATGAATACGTGAGATATAGTAGTAAAAAAGATAATTTATGCAATAAATCTGGTTGAAACATGTTTCCAAACCTTGCCTTAGAGTGACTATGAATTACTCTAAAGGGAGATAAGTGTCGGATATATGGTAAATTGTCTTTGAGGGAAAGTGGGAGATTGTTGGGATTTATGGCCTAAAATCCAATTTATTGGCATGTCATAAATAATTAAATTGTTTAATTATATGAGACTATTTATTAATGAACTAATGAGACATTATCTTAGTCCATGAGATGCATAGTATGTGATTTATGTGAAAAGTGACATAAAATATAAATCACAAGTTCTTTGTAAACTCAGAATTTTAGTTCGTAGTTGGTGATGAAATTGGGCATTTCATCTACGAAGACTATAACATATCAACTAAGATGATTTGTCTTGATCATGAAAGTGGAGACTTCTAGTTGATATGTTGATATGTTTTAAGAGTTAAGACATATTGAACTGGACCGCTGTGAGATTTATTATTCTCTTAACGACTGTCAAATGAATAATAAATCTCACGACTTTTATTTACATCAACTCTAAATCCTGAGAGAATAATGGACCTGATCATGAAGTGTAGGTTGCTTTGATATATCAGGAGTGAGATTTATAAGACACGATCAAAACCTCAGTATATTGGGCAGCCGCATTTAGTGTTGATAGAACATATATTCTCAAGATGGAATTCATAATCTCTTAACGGAGATATAAAATATTCCATTGAGATAAGTTTAATGGGTTTGGTTATTCAGAGTGTTGGGCCCAACCACTTTAGTAAGGAGTTACTAAAGTATATATTTATGGAATTGGATTCCATAAATATATGGTGAATTACATAAAGGATTAAACCCAGTACTCAAGGATTAAGATGTAGTAATCTTCAAAGTGGCAGTCAACATTCATGATTTTGTATTACTACGAATATTTTAATGAAGGGGTTGTATGTATAATAAAGTCTTGGGATATAATTTATTAATAAGGCCTAGAGTACAATTATATTTATTTAGTGGTATTAAATATAATTAATGGTAACTTTGGACTTGTCAAGAGTTGATAGAAAAGCCCAAGGCCCATTGGAGCTAGAGTCTTATTTGTTCCCTTTTGGTCCCACTCCAAGCCACCTACTAAAGCCCAATTGGAATGGCCCAAAAGCCTGGCCCAATTAGATAATTATTTAAATATATAAGGAGAGAAACATACTAAATAAGTTAGGTGGTTTTTCATTAAGATCATATATTAAATGAAATGGTGTATGTGAGTGTTGGAAACTCTTTTATTCTCTCATTGGAAACTGATTGAGAGACCACACTTCTTGGGCATTAAGTGGAATTGGAGTGAAAATTAAAAGTTTTCCCAAGTATTTTTCAAGTCTTGGTTTTGAATTTCGCTACACTAGGGTACGCTTTCTATTCTTTGTTCTATAATTTAAGGTTACATGTAGTGTTTCATGAATGAAGTAGATCCATGTTTGTTGCTTTCGCTATGTGTTTTGTATGAGATACAAAACCAGATTTTCCAACACTTGCTTGGTGAAGTCCTTCTTCTACTTCTTTTTACCCTTGCCTTTTGACTTTGGTTGAGAAGTAAGAGCTTCAACCATATTAGCATCAGCACTGGAGGTACCAAGAATGCCTTCCGCCGCTACCAATTCATTCATTAATTCAGACAGTGAATAAATCTTTTTGTTCATATTATTATTAAGTTTGAATTCCTTGAACGATTCTAGTAGAGATTGAAGTATCATATCCAATTGGGATTCTCCATCAATATTGGCACCTAAAACTTCCAGTGTATTCAGATTAGAGATCATCGTAAGACAATGCTCCCTTACTGAAATACCTTAAGCCATTTTGGTATTATAAATTTGCCTCATGGTTTCTTGCCTAGCAGAACGGCCTTGCTCACCAAACGTCTCCTTCAGACTTAACATTATGTTCAAAGCTAGTCCTACATCCTGCATTTGATTTTGTAGAACATTTGAGATAGATGCTAGGATATAGCACTTGGCCATTTCATTAGATTTCTGCCAATGATCATATCACTGTTTTTCCTTAAGAAGAGTATCTAATGATGGAAAGTCAGGACATGGTTGAGTAAGCATATATATGTGCTCTTCAACAGTAAGAACAATGTCCAAATTTCTATTCTAGTCAACATAGTTGGATCTAGTCAGTTTGATTTGATTAAGAACAACAACAAGTGGGCTAATTGATGCCATGATTAAATCTTAAAACAATAAACATGAATATAATAAGTAAATTGGACATTATCAATTTTAGCATATAAACATATAGTATGGAACCTTAATAAAACCATATAGTATGGAACCTTAATAAAACCATAATATAAAATATGCAACGACAACCCAGTCCCATGTTTAAAATTCCTTGGTAGCAAGTAAATTATGACTAATTGAAAACTGTTCTCATTATTAGTGCTATCATGATAACTCTTATCAAATACTAATAATATGCAGTATTTCCTTTAGCCTCTAAGTAATAATGACATAGCTCCGTAGGGAGGTTAACATTAAACTTAGTCTAGTGTACACCATTGCCTGAAATCTATGTGAGTCATTAAGTAACTCCATGCTAGCGTGGTCGTTCTTAATGTAAAAACACATATCATCCATCATTAAAAAGTTTAATCTATAGTACCATGAATTAAACACCCTTCGTTGGGAGCAAGGCATATATGCCAAGGCGAGGTGCTTAATCACACTACTATAAACCGACAATGGAGGCTGTGAGATCCAACCCTTGTATCTCTCTCCCACTAGATGTTTTAAAATAAAGGTTTTTAATTAGAAAATATGCGTAATCTCATCACTCATAGCCTTGCACTTTATCCATGTGAAAACACTTAGAAAAATTCAAAATTCACAGTTTTCGATAGATTGAATGTGTATCTAAATCGGTCGAATTTTTTTTAAAAAAAAATTCATACTTAACAATCTGCCTAGCTCGATTGGTACTTGATCGCTACTCCATCGATCGACTAGAAATCGAATCAAATAGATTGATCACAATCTCACTGGATCGATCGAAAGTAATTTTCGATCGATCGAATCTCGTGAAACTCAAATTTTCCATAATTTTTCTAAATCAGTTTTCAACGATTTTTCTTTAACAAACAACCATCATATGAACATAATAGACAGAGATTGATGTCAAAACTAAATTCCATTGATGCTATAGCCTAAAAGTTCAATTTAACTTACTTAATATCAAACTTAAACAACATCATAACATCAATATCAGTTTTCTTTATAAAACAGTAACTTCAACAACCATGTAGAGAATTGAATGTATAATCTTCTAACAACATGAAATTAATATCTCTAACTCCAAAACTCACAAAACATGTTATACAGATTTGAAATTGAAGATCGCTCTGATACCAATTGTTAGAAAAACATACACAGCGAAAAATTAATGGATCTACTTCATTCGCAATTGATAACATGTAATATGTAAATTTCTAAATACAAGAACAAGATAGTGTATCTTGGTGTGGTGAAATTCAAAACCAAAGACTAGAAATACTTGAGAACACTCTTAATCTTCATTCCAATTACACTTGTGGCGAAGAAGTGTGGTCTCTCAATCAGTTTATATGTGTGCATTCAAGGAAGAATAAGAGTGTGTCCTACACTCACTTACAAACCATTTCATTCTTTTACAAAATTCTGTATGTTTCTCTCCTTATAACTGGTTATCTAATTGGGATAGCCTTTTGGGCCATTCCAATTGGGCTTTAGTGTATGGGTTGGAGTGGGGCCAAAAGGGAACAAATAAGACTCTAGCTCCAATGGGCCTTGGGCATTTTTGTCAACTCTTGACAAATCCAAAGTTACCCATTAATTATATTTAATACCACTATATAAATATAATTGCACTCTAGGTCTTATTAATAAATTATATCTTAAGACTTTATTGTACATGTAACCCCTTCATAAAATATTTATAGTAATACAAAGTCATGAATGTAAACTGCCACTTTGAAGATTACTACATTTTAATCCTTGAGCACCCGATTTAATCCTTTAAGTTATTCGTCGTATATTTATGAAATCTAATTTCATAAATATATACTTTAGTAACTCCTTACTAATGTAGTTAATCCTAACATTCTGAATAACCAAACTCATTAAACTTATCATAAGGGAATATTTTATATCTCCATTAAGAGAGTATAAATTCCATTCTGAGAATATATGTTCCATCAACACTAAATGTGGCTGCCCCATATACTGAAGTTTTGATCGTAACTTTAGATCTTACTCCTAATATATCAAAGCAACCTACACTTCATAATTCGGTGCATTATTCTCTCTGGATTAAGAGTTCATGTAAATAGAAGTCGTGAGATTTATTATTCAATTGACAATCGTTAGGAGAATAATAAATCTCATAGCGGTCTAGTTCAATATGTCTAAACTCTTAAAACATATCAACATATCAACTAGAAGTCTTCACTACCATGATCAAGAAAAATCATCTTAGTTTATATGTTATAGTCTTCGTAGATGAAATGCCTAATTTCATCACTGACTACGAACTAAAATTTGGAGTTTACAAAGAACTTGTGGTTTATATCTTCTGTGACTAAATCACATAAATTGCATACTATGCATCTCATGGACTATATGATAATGCCCAAATATTTATGTTACCATAATTTTAGATAACCATAAAACAACTCTATTAATTACAACATAATGTCACACATAATGTCATACATAGCATCATACAATAGGATTTAAGGGCACTAATCATAACACTCGAATCCATGGTGATTCTATAATCTCTTCGATAACAACTAAAGTCAGAGGAGATGGAGAAATATTGCATAAGCGCTCTCGCAAGTATTTGTCCCTATCTTTCCTTGACCTTATTGTCATAGTGATGTGGCTAGTTCCCGTTTGGGCACTTGTAGGGCATAGGCTGGCTGGCATGCAATCATTCCTCCGTACGACCTCTCTTTCGATCCAGATAATGCCATGGTCGGCTAAACTCTAAACTTGTTCCATGATCACTCTACAATTGAATAGGGCATGTCGGTCCCCACTATGACAAAACGAGTAGATTTCCTAGTCAAATCCTAGTGCTCCTATGTTCTCGAGAACAATGTGACTTTCTTGGCTAGGGCCCACAGAATGGCTTTCGAAGGGAACGAAAGGGATGAGAAATCCAGAGTACTTTATTTCATTATGAAAATAGCATTCACATTCCCTTCCTGATGAGGAGTCAAAGGGTTAGAGATAGCATTTGGCCCAGCAACATTGTCGAATTGTATTAGCTTGTTATCGATGAGGTCTTGGATTCTATGCCTCAACTATTTACACTCTTCTAAAGTGTGCCCTTCAGCCCCGAAAATGGTGCTCACATTTCTTGGATGGATCAAAATCAGGCAGAGGAGGACCGTCTTTAAGTCTCGCAAATAATAGAGTCAGTAGCTTCTTCTCCAACAGATAGGCATAAAGCTCTGCCATGGGCATGAGTAACAGAGAGAGTTTCCATGGTTCTGCCTTGGGAAATCGAGGTTGATCAGGCCTTCCCCTCTGATTGTGATTGAATGCTCGGTAAGGTGACTAGGCTGGCTGAACTTGTTGCTGATAAGGCTGAGCACTCGGGGTTATATAAGTAGAAACGACACCCCTTAGCCCTTCAGGTGCTTTATCGATCACACGAACATCGGTTTCCTTCCCTTTGCATCTGGTTGCCTTCTTCACCTATTGTCCTATTGTAGAATTCAAAGCCTCAGGATTGACTATCTTCTTGCTCCTAATACCCTCATCAATGCGCTCCCCAATAGGAATCGGGCTTGTGAAGTGAGTGACTTAGGAATTAATCATCTTCTCGTAGTAAGGAGGCTTGAGGTTATCAATGAACCATTTGATCATTTTGTCTTCCATCATGGAGGGAAGCACTTGGGTGGCTAGCTCGCGCCACCTTTAGGCATACTCATAAAAAGATTCCCCACTCTTCTTTTCTATCCTCTAAAGAACTATGCGGTCGAGAGCTATCTCAGTATTGAACCAGTAATATTCCTGGAATGTATTGGCCATCTCTCTCCAGCTGGAGGTCTTTTCCAATTTTGCATACCATGTGGCTGTAGTCAAGCAATCAGGGAAAATCTGGCAAAGTAAAGGATGATTGTCTCCATAGGGTGCCATCTTCCTAAAAAACATGTGCAGATGAGTGCAAGAATCTCCAGTGTCATCATACATGATGAACTCAAGTGCCTTGAACTAGGGAGGTATAATGACCTGGGAGAAATTGGTCAAGCTGTCTAGATCGACACTTCCTTTGGGCGTTGGAGCCCTCTATGATATGAATTTTCTCAGTCAGGGTCTCCACTTGACTTTTGACTTGACCGTAACCAGACTATGAGGTCTTATCCTTAGAAGGATCCACTTCCTGATTATTCCTTTGTGGGGTGAATGGTGGCATGGTTTGGCCTTGATTTGGATCTACTTAAGGTCGAGCCTTGTTTTCAGAACGGGGTACAGAGCCCTCTAGAGTGGGACTAGATGATTCTCAGTTCCCCCTACAAGTAGCTGTTGCATTATGCGCATCATTTCTACCATCTGCTCTTTCATCTGCATGAACTCGGCAATACTTACTTCAGAAGTTGAAGGGTCACTAGTAGACATCTCTCTAGCACGAGACCTATTGATGATGGAATCACGATGTGATGGTAACTTAGACTGTTTCTTTTGAGCGATCTTTTCTCTTTTGGATTCTGGAAAGGAAAAGAATGGGATGGGAGAGAAATGGAGTACATTTGAAAATTTGACAATGTGGAAACACAAAACGAACACGAAATTAGTTTAGGTTTTTGCTCATGTAAAATGCACCTATCATTTTTGAAATATTGGCTTGGACCCTTGATCGGGTATTTATCATAGTAAGTTTCTATAGTGATGTCGAATTAATGTACAAGCGTGGCAAGTAACCGAAACTTTCATATCATGCTCAAAATTGCAAAATGGACCCTTCACTTTTTGATTACATGGAAAATCTTTTACAAAGTTTGACTTTTTACAATGCTCGAAGATCATGGGCTATATACAATGGCTCCAACAGTAGGCCTTTTATAATACAAGGAAATTCAAATTTACAATGAAGAGGCTTCATTCTGAATGGTCTCTCCTTCTCGGGGAAGATCTTGAACTCTTGGCAATGTCCTTCTTGGCACGGAGTTCTGGCTACTTGACTCAAATTTTATTTGTACACATTTACATGACAGAGCCATTAGTTTATGCATGCATGCCCTTGTAGGGTTGGAAACACTTAAGGGCCAAGTATGATCTAATGAGCAAATAATGAGGTTGCTCTTTCCCCTTGACTCATTTTGAAAAAAATCCTATGAAGAATATCCTACCCTAGGCTGGGATGATCACTCATTTTTGGCTCTTCCTAGTTCTCACAGGTTTGATGTAGTCTAGGCTAACTGTATGAGGCATGGCTTAATTGGTAAGTTGGTCCTATTCCTAGGGGGGACCTCAATATCTAATCCTTCCCTTCATAGAAGTTGTGGGATAGAGTGGATCAAGGGGACCTTTTCAGCATAATCATGTCCACCCATAGACCTAGGAAAAGCCTACAATTCGGCATCCAGTAGCTATCTAAGGTGTGCGCATCCAGCATTAGCCTTCAAGACTAAGCCCAGGTTTGACTCAATATGAGGAGTGATGTCATGCAATTTGAAATGAAAGGGGAAAGACTTTCCTAGCACAACAAGATATAAGCACAGATAAAGGTGTAGCAAAAATTAAATCTTACTACCCTAGGTTCGCACATGTGAAGGAAAGCTGTAAAGCATGCTTAGGAAAGCAGTAAAGCTTCACACATAAGAAAACACCTCAAAGCCAATTTTTGGAAAAGCATTTGAAAAACATTTTTGGAAAATATTTTTGAGTTTTGCAAATAGTTTATTAGGATATAGTAAAAGCATTTTTCAAAAAGGAAGTCTCGGAGGCTAATGCCAATTTCAATGTTTTTGAAAGCCAATGTCCAAAGATTAGGATCTTATCAAAAGCTCTAAAGGCTAAACTCTCTAAGTGTCCCTAGTGAAGTCACCAGTCTATTGACGCTTCGCGGTTTCGTGACCACCCATCTTGGCGACGCTCGCGTGCTTTCTCTCTCGGTGCGAGAGTTTTATGGAGGTGTGTCATACCTCGGGTGTGTGACTGGAATTTGAGTCGACTTTAAGGAAATTACCAAGGGTAAGTAAAGTCACCACCAATCATTAGGTTTTTCTAAGGTGTGATTGGTCACTTGACTTTATTTGAATTTACTACCGATCCTAGGTTATGAAAAAGGTGGTTTTTCCTAATCTAATATGGATGGATAAAAAATCTTGATTCTTGAGTTTGGAAGTCTGGTTACGTGTGGGGAAGGTGTTAGGCACCCCACAATGCCTATCCAAGGACAGTCCTTTGTTTTGTTAAAATCGTAATTTTTGGACATTGGCAATTGAAAACAAGCTATTGGCATTAGCTTTGAGACTTTATATGTATTGGGCTTTGAGGTTTGGTTTCGAAATGGGTATGGTCTCGATCGATGCTTTCCAAGTGTGTTTGGAGTCATTGCCAAATTTCCATAGCCAAATTCCAGCAACATTTCACCATATTTTCGTAGCGAAAATCTGGCAACACTTCACCTTAAATGTGTCATAGCACACAAAACGCTATTCTCACCAAGCTTTCGACGTGAGAATACAGCAATAGGGATACCCCATTTTCACAGCTAAAATCTAGCAGAGTTTTGTTTTTGGTGCGCTATGGTACACCGGCAGGGTTTTGCATCTGTGTATATGACGCGTATCGACATGCTTATATTGAGACGAATCGAAGCCCCCCAAAGTATCAAGCGTGTTTATGCATGTCGCATACACGGGTAAACTAGTGTCACTGGGTGACATGGATTGGCACTGATAATAGCTTAATTTTGCATATCTATATCATTATTAGAAAGCATTATCATACTTATTTTGAGTTAATTCATGCATTTGATAGTTGGTTTTGGAATAATGCTAAATAATCAATTTTGTGCATAATTGAATTTTAATGCGTGAATTTGTTTTTTGTAGGATGATGAAATTAAATAAGTGGATTTCTGCAAAGAAGAAATCTAATGGACTTTAATTTTACAAGGGCCATGATGAAGTCAAAGAAGGCCAACTCAATTAAATTCAAGTCCAATTGGAGAAAGGAATCAAAGGAAATTTGCACCAAATCGAAGTCCAATTCGAATTAGAATTCCAGCTTGCACACTAATTAGTATTTGGAGTATAAATTTCACCTTATATGTCTAATTGAGATGATTCAAGTTGAATTGGAAAGCTAACGTAAAGTACTAAAACTTTGTAATTTACCAAAAGTCCTAATTCTGAATTTAAATGGGCCAAAAACATATGTTAAGTGAAGCCTAAAAACCTGGAATTTTCTGCAAACGGGAATTCAACTTGTAATAGGATTCCTTGACCTATTTAAAGGCTCTTTAGGGAAAAATCAAAGAGAGCTGTTGTAGAACATAATTTAAGTTTTCTTAAAGTTTCTTTACAGTTTTTAGAGTTTTAAGTGTTATGGCATTCTAGAAGCCTTGCTAAGGCAAGGGTTGAAACCCAACCGTTTATTGGTACGTTCTTAACAATTATTTATTGGTTTTTTTTTTTTTTGGGTAAAAAGGAAGATTTCATTAAAAATTAAACAGTAGAAATAGAGGAAGAAACAAAACGATCAAACTGAACCCACGCACTATCCAGGCCTAACAAAAGAGCTGCGTCCGCCGGAGGTTCCAAAAAAATTACAAAATCCTGACCTAACAAAGCTCCCCTTCTAGCTAATGCAGCACATTTATTTGCTTCCCTAAAACAATGTTGCACTCGAACCACAGGAATATCCCTTAGGCTATTTTTATAGTCTTCAACAATGGCAGAAATGCCATTCAGATTTACTGCATCCTTGTTCATGAAGTCTACCACCAACTATACATCTAATTCTATGATTACCGCTTGTAGCTTAAGGTACACACATAGCCTGATACCAACCCATAATGCCCATAGCTCAACTGCAACAATGGTAGTGGTTCCAATTGCTCTAGCATAGCCTTTAACCCAATTGCCATTGGCATCTCGAATCAGCCCCCACCTTCTGCCAAGCCGGGATTACCGAGTGATAACCCATCCGAGTTGAGTTTGAACCAATTAATAGGTGGTGGAGACCATCCTATCTTGATGATTTTTCTTGATCTAGTTCTTTTCCCATTAACTCCAACAAAAGCAAACTTAGTAGGTTTACCCATTGTTGCTTCCTTTAGATTCCCATAAGCTCTTTCGTTTTTGAAGATGATTCTATTTCTATGAAGCCAAATAAACCAGAGACCAAAGCTGAAGATAATCCCCTAGTCAATATTTAAATCGGAATAAGGGCATAAGCTACAACAGTTTAGCCTAAGCCAATCAAGCATGTTGGTTTCGTAGAAGATGTTGGGTTGAAATGGGGAAGGAAAGGAGTTCCTAAAGGTCTGAACATACTGGTAATCTCTAAGGGCGTGGAAAATGGATTTGAGGGCTTCATTACAAACCGGGCACAATGGAGACACATCCATTCCTTTAGCAGCTAAAGCAGTGTGCACTGAGATGCTCTTGTGGTAGCATTGCCACAGAAAACATTTGATCTTGGGGATGGTGAGAACTTTCCATATCCATTCCCCTTTAAAACCCACAGCACTATCACCTTCCTCTACAGCTTTTGCAAGCTTGAAGCTCAAAGTTACCACTTGAAGAGGAAGACCAGGTAATGTGGTCTATACATTAGGGGGAGTAAGATATGGGAATAGCTTTAATAATTTGACGTAGCTCCCACAGGAAGGTAAAGGAAAAATCTTGCCAGTTCCAGCCATTGAGATTAACATTATCTTTGAGAAGACACTCCTCCTCCCTACGGTTTAAAGGCCCCACAATGAGACTTCTAAGGCTACCTTTGTCCAACCACTTATCATTCCAAAGGGAAATGCAGCTATTCCCCCAAGCTATCCATTTAGAAACCTCCTTAAAGACCGCTTCACTTTTCTTGCATGCTGACCAAATAGATGAACAAGTACAAAACTTGAATCATTGGCTTGTTAGTCTTCTTGGCTGGCAGTATTTCTAGCTCAAGACTCTGGCCCACAGCGATAAGGATTCAATCCGAAGGCACCAATTAAGCTTAGCAAGAAGGCCTATATTCTTTGCTTTTGCTCCTTGGAGACCAAGGCCGCCTTCCTTTTTGGGTTTGGTGATTTTTTTCCAACCTATCAGGTGAAGTTTCCTCTTATTATCCTATGACCCCCATAAAAATTTCCTGCTAAAATGGTCTACATTTTGCAAGATCTTGTGGAGAAGTACCCCGCATTGCATGATATAGTTTAGAATGGTGGAAGTTACTGCTTGGGTGAGCACAAGCCTACATGTAAAGGATAAAAGATTAGCTTTCCATCCAGCCAGGCGACTTTGAATTCGCTCGATGATAAAGCTGAAGTCCTAGTTAATGCCTGTATGTTTGATGGGAAAACCAAGATATTTCCCTAAGGAGGGAGTAGAACGAAAACCTAAGGTGTCAACAAACTCAGACCGAAGATCGAGAGCAATGTCAGGCGAAACGAATACCTTGGATTTTCCACAGCTAATTTCTAACTCGAGAGGCTACAGAAGGTGTCAAGCACATCCCTCACTGCAATGCAATTCTTTCAGTTTGCCTTCACAAAAAGCACAATGTCGTCTGTGAAGAACAGGTGAGAGAAAGCTTCACCTCCATGAGAAACTTTGAGTGGGGTCCACAACTTTGCATTTCCCTTCTCTAAGATAAGAGCATGTAGAACCTCCATACATAAGATAAAAAGATAGGGGGAGAGGGGGTACCCCAGTCTAATGCCCCTTGATAGAAGAAAGGTTTTAAATGCCCAGTTATTAAATAGAATAAATATGGAGGACGAAGAGACGCAGCTCATAATCAAAGAGATGAGCAGTTCGGGGAACTTATAAAGAAGTAGAGTGTCCCTAATGAAACTCCATTCAAGCCGGTCATACGCCTTTTCCATGTCAATTTTTATTGCCATTCAACTGTTTCTCCCCTCCTTTTTAGACATGGTGTGGATAAGCTCTTGGACAATAATTGCATTATCGATACCTTTTCTACCGGGGACAAAGGTGGATTGGAGGGGAGATAGAAGGCTCTCTAGGAGAGGTTGAATTCTAGCTACAATGTTCTTTGAAACAATCTTATAGACGGTGTTGCATAAGTTGATAGGACGATAGTTGTTTAAAGTCTTCGGGCTCTTGCACTTTAGAATAAGGGTGATGAGAGTCATAATGAGATACTTCGGCATTTTCCTTGAAGTGAAAATAGACCTCACCTTATCTCTATTAGAATCTCCAACTAGTAACCAAAAGTGGTGGAAGAATCTAGTGTGAAGACCATCTGGACCAAAGGCCTTAAAGGCCTCAAGTGACCAAAGACCACGGCAATCTCTGGATCAATGATGGGGGCAATCAAGTTTGCAACATCCCTATCCTTGATACACGAATGCCAAAAGGGAGGGTCCTAGGCAGCATAGATAGCATTGGTATGACTAGTGGATAAAAGATCCTTAAAACCTCTTCTAATGAAGTTTGGAATATCACTATCCCCATTATGCCAGTTCCCCATATGATCTTTCAAGCAAGATATACGATTTCTCCTCCTGTGTACAATTCCGGATGTGTGGTAAAATGTCGTATTTTTATCCCCCTTGACCATCTGGAGGATGCGAGATTTCATAGCCCAAAATTCCTCTTCCAATTTAGAAATTGTGGAGAGCTCTGCTTTCAACTCCTTTTTAACAGCAACCCAAAAGTTGTTGCGATTTATTGATAAAGCCACTTGCACACCTTTTAACCTGGCAAGGACCCTCTTTTTTTGTGAAACAGATTCCCAAAAATATTTTTCTTCTAAGCTTTGGCCTCAATTGAGAAATCCTCAATTGTTCGGGGGAGAGATTTTGAATCTGCCCAAGCCTCATTTATAACTCCTGGGAAGGTTAGATGAGAAAGCTAAACAGGTTGGAATCTAAACCGAGGAAGGCTCAGACCAGAGTGACTATCAGAACAGAGCATGATAGGACAATGATCAGAGAAATATCTTTCAAGGTGCTTCACATAAGCCTTTGGGAAGAGAGCACTCCACTCCACATTAACAAACACCCTATTAATCCTCTCTTGAATTAGGTGGTTTAACAGTCTGTGGTTAGACCAAGTAAACCGGGAGCCAGAGAAACCAATATCAATAATTTTACAAGCATCCAAGCAATCTTGAAACTGGAGAGCTCTACTTATGTTAATCAGTTTACCCCCGAACTTATCTTCACCTATAAGAACTTCATTGAAATCACCAGCGATGACCCAAGGCAAAGAATGGAGGCTAGATACCAAGCATAGATTATCCCAAAGTAACCGCCTCTCAGCAAATCTCGGGTTGGCATAGACCGCAGAGAAAAGCCAAGAGGACTGAGAGCCGTTCAAAGTAACCAAAAGGTGGATTTCTTGCTCAGTGGATGATAATTCAGAAACTGCTACTTGGTCAGAATCCCATAAAACCCATAGACCACTAGAAAGGCTAATAGAATTGGCAACTGATGCCCCATCGAAAGGAAGCCTATCTGCAATTTCTTTGGCTTTATCGCCACCAACCTTTGTTTCAGTTATTACCATAATCGCAAGAGAATGAAGATGGACCATGTCCCTGATCACACTTTGAAATGAATGGTTAAGAGCACCCCGACAGGTCCAAATTTAAATATTCATGATGATTAAATAATAAAAGGAAAAAGAAGGCAGAGATTAGGATAAGAAAACACCTTCACCTCCATCCTCCATCACTATTTCCTCCATTGTGGAGTTAGGGTCCCCCGAAAGGTTAGTGCACAAGGGCTCTTGCGCTTGGGTATCCTCTACTTGCCTAACCCCAGATAGGATGGACGGGTCAATACGCTTGAGAATGGCTTTATAGATGTTGCCTATCATCGTCTTCAAACAGGATTCCCCTTGTCCAGCAACTGGGTCAACATAATTTGTGCTCCCTTGTAATGGCACTCTTTGAACCTCCATATTATCACCCTCTGTTACTTCAATTCTCTCATTTCCCTTGTTTGACAAAGCCACTAGAATCAAGATCGAGGCTTTACCATGGCACTCCATATCTTCTGAATCCTTCCCTCCATTGCGGATAGGCTGATGAGGCAAACCTCCAGTCGACCTACCAGCTAAGAAGCCTTGAAATTCTGAGAGGTTAGGACCATAAATTCCGCCAGATTCTTGATCGAAGCTTAAGGATTGTCCCAAGGGATTTCTTTTGATCGATTCCCATCTAGGGATTAGGCTTGTCTGATTCCCTTTTTGGTCGAAAGATTCCTTGACCACTTTATGAGTATTTTGTCCCTTATTGTTAAGTCTACCTCTAGCTGATGTAGCGTTCTGACCTTTAGTAGTGCGATCTGCTCTAACTGCACTGGAGCCCGAATGTTCCTTGGGCTTTCTCTTTCCTTCATTACTCCCAATGCCTGGGTTGACTGACCCTCCTGCTGGGCTTGGGGGACTCGTTGGATGTTGAGTCATTGGGCTTAGGATAGGCGACCCCAAAGGAGTATCTTGGGCTGGGTCTTTCCAAACCTTTCTGTTATTTTTCCTTTTTCATGTAACAAGGATCCAAGGCCTAAAAACCTTGTCTTCTAAGTGGTGTTACTCCTCGGCCGGAATGCCTTTTCCCGCTTCTTCATCCTTACTAGTACTCGCTGGAGTGCTAGCTCTGTAAGGGCATCCTTTTGATTTATGGCTGACACGACCACATGAAAAACACAACGTACTGATACCTTCATATTGGACTTGTTGAGCGATCCCACCAACCCTGATGAGCTTAATAATCTGTTTGTCCAAATTAACTTGAACACACAACCTTGTAAACCGACCTCTGGCTTTCGTTGCTGTGTGAGAGTTAATTCATAGGACCGGTCCGATTGCTTTCCCAATATCCTTGAGCACAGAAGGTTCAGAGTACTCAATGGGCAATTCAGGAAGTCTAACCCATACAGCTACCAAGGATAGGTTTGCTGAGGAAGCCTTGAAGTTTGGCTCCCAACCTTTGATAGAGAGATAGTGTTCCCCAACAAACCAAGGCCCATCTCTCAGAACCTTAACATAATCCTCTTTAAAGAGAATCTGAAAAGGAAGAAGTTGCTGCCTAAACAAATACAACTCATCGTCCCTACTAGCTTCTACATCCCCAAGAGCCTAGAATGCATGAAGTGGTAGCCCACAATTCTCCCAAATACCTTCACGATCAAAGCATTTACCCAAGGTGCTCAAATACTAGCTTTCCTTCCTCCAAACAGCTTCACAACTGCCTCCCCTAGTGGAATCTTCAAGAACTTATCATCGGACTCCACCTCTTTGTCCATGTGGTTTTCAAAGTCAAATGCTTGCTCAAACGCCCTTGGTATTTCACCAATGAGTTTTTCCTTATAAGATAAAATCTCGCCTTCAAGGTTAGGCTGAAGGCCTACTTGGGAGCTCCCCTACGATGACTTTCCTTGACCTTCTTAGTACTGCACTGGAGCTCCTCATCTTCTTCTCTACTTCTAACTGCTGACTCACTCATCTCTCATGGTACTAAAATGCTACGTGATTTTCTCGTGCCCTACAACCTTTGTCTTCTTTATTTTTCATGTTATTATTTATTTGTTTTAATGCTTATGTTTTTATGTGTTTTTATGTTTTTGATTGTTTTACTCATCTAAAAAGTTTTTAGTTCTGTATAATTCTTTGATTTATCGTAGACTTCGGGCACGTTAAATGCTTAGTATTCCTTGCGAACTAATTCACTAGTTTTGTTTTGCCTAAAATCAATCAATTTCATGAAACTACCTTAGACAATTAATTCCTGAGTTTTTATTGTTAAATCAACTGACTAAGATCATCCTGTTGGAAAAACACATGTTTGTATCGCATACAAATCATACGCAGTGAAAAATTAACTGATTTACTTCATTCGCAATTGATAACATGTACTATGTAAATTTCAGAATGTTCTAAATATAAGAACAAGAGAGTGTACCTTGGTGCGGTGAAATTCAAAACCAAAGATTAGAAGTACTTGGGAACACTTTTAATCTTCACTTCAATTCCACTTATGCCCCAGAAGTATGGTCTCTCAATCAGTTTATAAGTGTGTGTTCAAGGGAGAATAAAAAGAGTGTCCTACACTCACATACAAACCATTTCATTCTCTTACAAAATTTTGTATGTTTCTCTTCTTATAACTGATTATCTAGTTGGGCTAGCCTTTTGAGTCATTCCAATTAGGCTTTAGTATATGGCTTGGAGTGGGACCAACAAGGAACATATAAGACTCTAGCTCCAATGGGCCTTGGGCTTTTCTGACAACTCTTAACAAGTCCAAAATTGTCATTAATTATATTTAATACCACTATATAAATATAATAGCACTCTAGGTCTTATTAATAAATTATATCCCAAGACTTTATTATACATGCAACCCCTTCATAAAATATTCGTAGTAATACAAAGTCATGAATGTAGACTGCCACTTTGAAGATTACTACATCTTAGTTCTTGAGTACCTGGTTTAATCCTTTAAATTATTCATCATATATTTATGAAATCCAATTTCATAAATATATACTTTGGTAACTTCTTGCTAAAGTGGTTAGGCCTAACACTCTGAATAACCAAACCCATTATACTTATCTCAAGGGAATATTTTATATCTCCGTTAAGAGATTATGAATTCCATTTTGAGAAGATATGTTCCATCAACACTAAATGTGGTTGCCCAACATACTGAGGTTTTGATCATGACTTTAGATCTCACTCCGATATATCAAAGCAACCTACACCTCATGATCAGGTCCATTATTCTCTCAGGATTAAGAGTGCATATAAATAGAAGTCGTAAGATTTATTATTTATTTAACAGTTGTTAGGAGAATAATAAATCTCACAGCGGTCCAGTTCAATATGTCTTAACTCTTAGAACATATCAATATATCAACTAGAAGTCTCCACTTCCATGATCAAGACAAATCATCTTAGTTGATATGTTATAGTCTTCACAGATGAAATGCCCAATTCCATCACCGACTACAAACCAAAATTCTGAGTTTACAAAGAACTTGTGATCTATATCTTTTTTGACTAAATCACATAAATCACATACTATGCATCTCATGGACTATATGATAATGTCCAAATATTCATGTTACCATTAGTTTAGATAATAATAAAACAACTTTACTAATCATAATATTAAATCATACATAGCATTATACAATAGGATTTATGGGCACTAATCCTAACAGTAATGAAGAGACCATTAGGTTGAAGTTGTTCCCTTTTTCTCTTAAAAACAAGGCAAAAACTTGGCTTAATTTTTTTGAGACTTAGGTCAATTAGTACTTGGTAAGAGATGCAAACTGAGTTTTTAAAGAAATTTTTTCCAATTCATAGGACCAATGCACTTAAAAGACAAATAATGATTTTTTCACAAAAAGATAATGAGACATTTTATTAATGCTGGGAAAGATTTAAAGATTTGGTTAATGCTTGTCCACATCATGGCTATGAAACTTGGCGTATAATTAGTTTTTTCTATGAAAGTTTAACTCCAAAGATGCGCCAATTTGTAGCGATGATGTGCAATGGAGAGTTTTTGAATAAAGATCCTGATGAGGCTTTTGATTATTTTGATCTCTTAGTTGAGAATGCCCAATCTTGGGATACCATTGGTACCTCAGATAGGTCTAGAGCATCCACCAACCCCTCTGGGGGTGGTAAGTACCAACTTAGGGAAGATGATGACCTTAGTGCTGGGGTGGCTAGTCTACCTAGGAAGCTTGAAGCCATGGAATTAAGGAGGGTCAATGGAATCAATATTGTGCCTAAAATTGATGAAGTTTGTAGAATTTGTGAGACCATGGAACACCCTACCAATGAATGTCCTCCAATTCTAGCTTTTAAAGAGGTGTTGCATGATCAAGCAAATGCTATGACCATGGTGAAAAAATCATACCCTTCCCCTTATTTAGAGACATACAATAAAGGGTGGAGGAATCACCCAAATTTTAGTTGGAGGAATGATAATGTGGTTGCACCTCCTACACATGGTTCTTCAAATTTTGTTCCCTATAATCCCCCTCCAAAGAAGAGTTTTGAGGACACTTTGCAACAATTCGTGCAGACTCAATCCACCATTAATAATCAGAACTCACAAGCCATAAATGACATTAGGAGCACTCTCACTAAATTGACCACATCCATGAGCACAGTAGAAAAGGGTAAGTTTGCATCTCAACCACAACCAAACCCCCAAGGTCAATTTTGTGTTGATGATTGTAGTTCCTCTAAAAATAAAGTGAGTCAAGCTAAATTTGTAATTACTCTTCATAGTGGAAAAATCATTGAATAGATTTTCCTAAAAGCAATACACAAGATGAATCTTCCAAAATAAAGAGTAGCGATGAAGTCCTTGAGACTAAATCTAATGAAATTGAAAGGTGTCCTATCCTTGCTCCTTTTCCCCAAAGGTTGATTCCACCTCAAAAAGTGAATCAAAATTTTGAAATCCTTGAAGTGCTTAAGCAAGTTCAAGTGAACATTCCTCTTTTGGATGCCATAAAGCAAATTCCATCATATGCTAAAATTTTGAAAGATTTGTGTACTGTTAAGCATAAGCTTAATGTACATAAGAAGGCATTTTTGACTGAACAAGTTAGTGCAATCATTCAAAACAATAGACCTCCTAACTTCAAAGATCCATGTTGTCCCACAATTTCATGTGTGATTGGTAATTCAAAAATAGAGAAAGCTTTGCTTGATCTTGGGGCAAGAGTGAATCTTTTGCCATATTCATTTTATGAACAATTAGGTCTGGGCGAGTTAAAACCCACTTCCATAATTTTACAAATTGCCGATCGATCTGTGATTGTTCCAAACGGTGTTGTTGAGGATGCTTTGGTTCAAGTGGACAAATTTTATTTTCCTGTTGACTTTATTATTTTGGACATGCATCCTATTTCTAATGCTAATTCTCAAATATCTGTGATTTTAGGACGCCCAATTCTTGCAACTTCTAATGCATTGATAAATTGTAGAAGTGGGGTCTTAAAATTATCTTTTGGCAATATGACCTTTGAGCTTAATATTTTTAATACTTGTAAGCAAAATAGGGATGAAGAGGATGTGCATGAAGTTAACTTGATTAAAATACTAAACATTAGAAACTTGTTTAGTCAATTCATGTGATTTTAACGTTGATGAGAATTCTGAAATTGCATTCATTCATTGTCTCTTGGAATCTGCATAGGAATTGGAAGCGAGCAATTGGAAATTGAAATATGAGGAGTTGCCACCTTGTGAGATAAAGTTGTTGCCATCTAGTGAGCAAGTACCTATATGGGAGTTGAAGCCTTAGCCAAATGATTTCAAGTATGATTTTCTAGGAATTGGTGAGACTTTTCCTATGGTAATATCTTCTGAACTTGACTCCTTGAAAGAATGTAAGTTACTAAATGTTTTGAGTAAACATAAGGGTGTCATAGGAAGGAACATGGCTAACATAAAAGGACCTAGTCCATTGGTTTGTACTCATAGGATTCATTTAAAGGACAATGACAAACCATCTAGGGAGACTAGACAAATTTTGGAAAAGACGGTTAACCCAAATCGTAAAAATTGGTCTTTGAGGTTGAATGGTGCATTTTCGACATACCGCACTGCCTACAAAAATATTCTTGGTATGTCTCCCTAGACTTGTTTATGATAAAGCTTGTCACTTGCCTGTGGAATTAGAACATAAATCACATTAGGCAATAAAGATGTTTAACTTTAACTTAGACAAGGCTAGTTCATTGAGAAAATTGCAATTGAATGAGTTGGAAGAAATTCGGCGTGATGCATATGAGAATTCGAGGATTTCTAAAGAAAGAATGAAGGTTTTTCATGACAAACAAATTTTAAGGAAATCTTTTGAACCATCTCAAAAAGTTCTTTTGTATCATTCTAGGTTACATTTGTTCCCCGTAAAATTGAGATCTAGATGGACTGGACCTTTCATTGTTAAAAATATTTTCCCCCATGGTGCCACAGAAATTGAAAATCCTAAGAATGGTAACATATTTAAGGTGAATGGACAATGTCTAAAGCCATTTCTTGAGAATTTTTCACAAGAGGAGGAATCCATTAATTTGGAGGATCCCATTTATCAAGACTTGCCAAGCAATTAGCATTAGTGTTTGTGTCATAGTTTAGATTGTGTTTTTATTTTTTATTTTTTATTTATTTTTGTTGTTTTGTTTTCTAACCTCTTTTGCAGGTGTTAAAGTATTTTTTTTTTTTGTTCATTTATATTCATCTCTTCAAGGTACTTTCTGTAATCTATACTCTTTATTGTTTTTTCTTTGTTATCATTGAGGACAATGTAAGTTTGAGGTTGGGGGGAGGAACTTGAGATGATTTGCATTTGGTTTTATTTTATGTTAAAATATATTTTTTTGGGTTGTTTTTAGTGATTTTTTTTTTAAGTCCAATTTTCAAAAAAGAAAAAAAGAAGTGTTGCTTTAGCAAGAGTTTTAAGTCAAAGTTCTTTATGCTACTTCTATCTAAAGAATTCTACTGTTTTTCATGCTCAACAATTATGCACATGCACTTTAGCCACATGAACATGTTTCTTGGTTGAGAGATAGAGATGGCTTTGAAAATCTTGAAAATAAAATGTAGAGACTATAACCCAAGTGAGTTCTTGAGCCATTCATTTTTTTTAGAGGGTCATTTTCTTTTGATCTCATTTTTCATTTGGAAGCACATAACTTTGTTGTTGCTTAGCTCATTATTCTTTGATTTGGTTGAATGCTAAGAATTCATCAATTTTATGCCACACTTGAATCTGTTAAAGTTAGGATTTTGAAGAACTATCTCAATCCTTAAGAGATGATTTTAGGCCATCTTTGTTCATTTTCAGCCTTTATTATTTTCTTTCTTGATACATTACCGCTAGTCACCCATTTGAGCCTATTATTTTAGCCATTCTTTCTCAAACCCTTTCCTAAAGTGTTCCAAGAATGAATGCAATCAAATTGTCTTATTGCAGTAAATTTGTGGTGAAATAGTTGGAAGAAAATGAAGACTCACCCAAAAAAAAAAAAAAAGAGACAGAAAAAAGGAAAAATGTTGGAAAATGAATGTTCAAATAGCGTTGAAAACACTATGAATGTTTAGACCCCCAATTTACAAATTACCAATTCAAGCTTAATATCAAACAATGTATGTGCAGTAAATTAATATAAGCTTATACCAGAATTGATAAACAATCTAAACCAAATAAAATCACATCCACAGCAGAAATTAAATGGCAAAGATTAAGGGAAGAGAGATACAAACACAAGGACAACACAACGATGTGTTATCGAAGAGGAAACCAAAACCCTCGGCGTAAAACCTCTCTGCCACCCTCCAAGCGGTAAATAATCCACTAAAGAATGTAGTTGGGATACATGAATAGCAAAAGACCCTCCAAGCCTAATCTACCCAGTGTGCCTAAGCCCTCCAAGCTTCTTGCTCCAACGAGGTTACGCCAAACTTATTTCTTCTTTAACTTACCGGATTCCGCTATAGCCCATAGCATCAACCAATAGTCATTGTTTCCTTCCTAACTGCTTCTCGAAGCACCAAATAGCCTTCTCACAGATGTGAGTATGGTTAGAAAATGATTTAGGTAAGAACCTCTCAAGGATGTAACAATGGAGAGGGTGAGAGTAGAGGAATTTGAAGAGTCTCTATGTGAAGATTGTGGATGAATCAATCTTTTTTTTTTCTCTAGGGTTTCTCTCTCAAAATTCTCTTTGGAAGCTCTCTACATTTCGTGGGTATAAGGGGTATTTATACTAGGGTGAGAATGGAATGCGAAGAGTCAGGTTTTTCAAAACAGAGCTGGTTGGCGGCTTGGCCTCGTGACTTGACTGAGTCGCGAGTTCAAGCCACGAGATAACAGAAAGGCCAGGCTGGACTGTTCATCTTCTCGCACGCTTCACTCGTGTGCTGCAGTTGGCGGCTTGCCAGTCGCGAGTCACCTGCGAGTCCCAGTCGCGAGTCTCTGCATCCTTGCACAATCTTAAGCATTTCTTCACACTCTCTCACTTACTACCCTTACATGATTCCCACCTAAATATAGGGTTACTAATTGCTAAATTACAAGCAAATTTGGCACGGAATAAAGCCAACAAAATGGTTGATTAAATTCAACCTTACAATCTCCCCCTTTGGCTATTCCATGAAAAAACTCTACAACAAACTCTAGACTTAACGCGGGAGTTGGGAACAGTTGATCAAAACTCACTCACACCTAACTCTAGAATCTGTGAAGCTCTTGAACCATAAGAACAAGTATCTCCTAAAACACAACAACACAGTATGATCATTGTATGCAGAAAACTTGTAATGCAAATGGAGCAGGCACAATGCGATCAAGTAAAATGGAAATAAGTAATGAACCATGGCTTGACCAAAAACGAACAATCACTATGAATAATGATCACAATGCTCATTCACACAAGGAATGAACATCCGAACATGCAAGCTAATAAGCTCAATTGTAAAGTATCATTTGCATGTCCAACACTCAACCAATGCAACAACTCAAGGTAATTTCATTAAGGATAAAAATCCAACAAAGGGCATAAGAGTGATGTACTTAAAGAAAATGCATGACATTTAACATCAAGTACTTAAGCTACAAAGCATGGGTACATAAAACCTTAAAATCTTACAAAAGCAACAGGTACAAACCCTTAACACATACAAAATAACTTAAGTATAAAAAAAAAAAACCAAAGTTTCACAGTCAAACAAAACCATGAGTTTTATAACTTTAAACCAAAACTTTAACCACAGTGTATCAAATCCATAGTGAGAGCATTAACCAAACATAATACCACAAGAAACATAAAGTAAAACTGAAACATAAACTGAATAAACACTGTTTATGGCATGCTCCCCCTAAAAAATTCTCCTCCTTTTTGACCGGAATGGCCAAAGGGTCACTGCTGGGTGTTGATGCTATCAAACTTGGCTGAAAGTACGTTGAGCTGATCCTAAATTACTGCCATCTTGTTAGTATGCTCATTCTGAACTTCTCTGAGTCCATCAATCCTTTCCAGGATGATCTGAAATGCATCTGGAGGTGCAGCTGATGAGGTTGAAGCTTTGCTCCTTTTGCCTCTGCTTCTAGGTGTGGATGTTTGTCCTGCAGCCTCTGCCTCAGTTTCCATTGGATCACCTTCTCCTTGATCACCCTCCTCTTCATCACCTGGAAGACGAACTTGTATCCTTGTGATGGTATGTTTGTTAATGGCTGAGAGTGGAGTCATGGGACTTATCTTGAGAGACTGCAACACCTTTTGCTCTGAAAAGTCTCATGAGAAGACTAGGAAAGATTAGCTTGGGCCTAGAGGTGGTTCTAGTCTCATCTACAATTATGTCAAATATGTGAGAGCTGATGTCAATGAAGGTTTTCTCTTTGAGCTCCATGAGGAAGATAGCTCTGGCATTGTTAATTGTAGTTAGCTTCCTCACTGGATACAAGTTGAACATCATGATGGTGGTCAGACACCTCATGTCAGCAGGGAATGCATTAGTATTGAGACATCTCCCTTTTTTAACACCACCAATCTGATTCTAAACAATTTCTATAGATAACATTTTGTCCTTGTAATTGGTGAAATCATGATCCTTTAAACCCTCAAGCCCTAGAACCTCAAAAATATCATGTGCATCTAGGGTGAACTCATAACCTCTGATCCAGCAATTCAGCTCATCCTCCTTATAACAACATTTGCATAGAATTCCCTTATTAAGGGCTCACAAACTGTAGGTAGGTCACTCAGCAGCTTATCCCATCCTCTGCCCTCAAAACAGTCTGGAATAAAGATGTCCTTCAAGTCCCCTAAGTCTACAAACCTTTCCTGAATAATGGTTCCCTTTAAGAAAGAATCTATGTATCTCTCAAAGTGATGAATAGACCAAAACAGGTTATGGTCCATTTTCAGTCTTTGTCAGCCTTCTTAGTAGGAGTCTTCTTCTTTGTAGGTGTGGGAGCCATTTGTAAACAAGCAGAAGAGGCCACAACAAGACATAGCACAATGGATGAAATTCAAACATTAGTAACAAGTAAGAAACAGGTTGCTTTACCACCATTCAGTCCATATTCAGTTGAGAGTCAGTCAGTAAAAGAGGTAGCACAAATTAGAAAATAATAGAGCACTATATCAACAATATAATGCATAGCATATTGTGACATAAAGCACAATTAAACAACCAAGTGCCCTCTAGAGTACATTCCCAATCACATACTACACTAAGTAATATGTCTATGAGACATATTTTCATGTGAATAAGATGATTAAACTAGCACAGAGTAGACAATAGACACAAGGTAGAAGCAACACACATGATATTTATAGTAACTTAAAGACATAGATTATAACCCAACCATCACAACACAACTATATAGAACCGGCCAAACTCACACACAGAGTGAAACACAGTAAACCCGAACAAATAGCAACATGGGTATAAGATATAACAATCAATCACAGATCATTCTTCAAACTCTGTCAAAGAAACTAAATCATGATAACAATCATATTTAGAATGCTAGACACAAGATTTTACCAAAACCAAACACCAAAACTCAACAAACATTAACCCAAACCATGTTCGAACACTATATTTCTCAAAAACTCAATAACACCTCACAAATCAAGAAACTAAAACCAAAATCATGAAATATGTAGTGAGATATACCATCCATGATGTCGAAATAGAGGATCGTTTGGGTGGTGTACCTCCTCCTAAGCAAGTCTATGCGCAGCTATTTACCCCACTCACCCTCCAAGTTTATAAGAGCCCCATCGCACCTGAGGACGGCAATGCGGTGGAAGTCATAGGGAGTCACAGTCATCTCCCTATTAGCACTGTGGAAGGTATGGGTAGTGTCCCACCACTTCTTAGCCAAAATCGGCACCATAAAGGCACTAGCAAACCTTTTTGGTAGTAAATGAATAATCGGCTCGAAGCTTGCTACATAAATATGGGCCTTCGTTTCTGCAGTAAGGACCCTATACCATGCCACCACATGGTTGGTGCTTCCCCTACCTGAAAATAGGGGCAAAGTCTACAAAAGGATGAAAATAGGGTGTTAGATTTGCATTTGAATAAGAACCAGGTGAAACAGGAGTTAAAATAGGGTTCCTGACTGGCGACATGCACACGCAGGCCCGTGTCTACATACGCAGGCACCTGGCACATGTACGTAGGTTCAAAACAGTGCACGCATGAAGAAGTCTGTATATGCATAAAGCCTAGTCGCACACGCATAAATGCAAGCCATGAACACAGGCTCGAGTCCGCATACGCATGAACATAGACAATGGGTCATTCTTCGACATTTTCAAGCATGCTTCAATTAAAACTCTCCAACATGTTCCTACCCCTCTTAAGGTATCATTTTTTCATCTAAACCCATCCCACAGCAAAACCCAATCATATACATGTCCAAAAACGAAAGATCAAAGAAAAAGTTGAAAATGAGAAAAGTTTGAAAAACTTACTGATCCGATCCTTGCACCCTCTGAAAGATGATCTTGTGGCCTGTATGTCAGCAAAGGGGACTCATTTATCCTCACTACTCCATTTGAATGCATGAGGTTGAAGGCATCACTAGAAAGCATACAGGAGTTTTTCTTGGACTTGGGTGCCATGGAGAAAATGAGAAAGCTTGGAGGCACAGAGTTTTAGATGAGAAGATTTAGGAGAAAGGAATCAGATTGTGAAAGGAAGTGAGAGAGAGGTTAGGAGTTTTGTAGAGAGAAAAGATGGAAGTTAGAGAGTTGGAGAGAATGTTAAGAGATAAGGGAGATGAAGAGAATGAAATGGAAAGAAACAGTCGGTAACCATTGGAGAAAAATGAAAAGGTAGGAACACATTTGATGGCTAAACTACATGTAGTTTAGACCCCCACTAAATTACGTGTAGTTTAGTAAAAAAAAAAAAAATCCTAGTGGGTTCCTAGAACATGGGAAGTGAAAAAAAAAATTCAAAGAATACACCAAAATGACAAAAATATCCTCAGTTGGGTAAAGGACACAAAGACCCTCAAAGCATCCCCAATGAATGGAAAGTATCAAAAGCACCCCTCAACAGATTTGAAGTTACCAAGGAAACTCTCCCATGAGTTAAAATCATCAACCAAATCCCCAGTAAAGTACAGTATCATGGAAGGACTCCCCCATAAGTCCAAGGCATAAAGGCAACCCCCTTCCCCCCCTTTCAGGTGAGTTATGAAGAAAATTCCCCATGGAGTAGACAGGGCCCCCTCGTGGGTAGAATCAACACAAGTTCCCCACTGAAGCATGAAGAAAAAGAAGAATTTTCCCTTATGGACCATGCATTACCAAAGATTTCATCGTAGGTCATAATCACCAACACATTTCTCAACAAGTTACCATCCTTAGTAAACTACATACCAAGAAGGCTCCCCCGAGAGTCACCAAAACTTCTCAGCAGATCTTACTCCCTAGTGAATCTTTCATCATCCACAATGGATTCTTCACACGAGACTCCCTCGTGGGTTGAAACACCAAGGCCACTTATGCACATATCCTACGAGAATTGAATATGCAGGCACAGACCACACATCAGTCAAGCAAAGTCAGAATACAAAATTTGTACACATATCCTCCGGGAATTGAACATGCAGGGACATCATACAGAACTTGTGCACATATCCCGAGGTAATTGAATATGCAGGCACAGTGGAAAAGGTAGGGATAGAGACAAAGGCCAAGGTTACCCCGAGGCAAGAGCCTTACCAGAACAGGCAGAGATAGAGATGGAAAAGATAAGTATTATCCAGAGGTGCAACCCAACTAGAGAAGTTTAAGGCAAGAGCCCCAAATGGACACCACAGATATATATATATATATATATATCCTTTTAAGCTCGTAAGAGCACCTTGTTCATTTGGTTAATGGTTGCGGTCATTTGCCTTGTTTATTTTCCTTTTTAGTGACTCTAGGATAGTGAATCACTCACCTTTTGCTTACAATTAGCAAAACAGGTTCTGGGATAGCAAACCTATCGTTGCTCATTTTCTGAGCAAAAAAGGTGGGAATTTAGACATACAAATCCCACATGACTCTACGGCGTTGCACCCTACCCCATGTATGCGTGTTGTGTGCCATGTGCATAGGTTGGGCCCAAGTCATACGTCGAAGCAAAATGTTTTTTCTCTTATTCTTTTGATTCCATTAGCAAAGCTCACAAATAAAAAAAGGGGCATCTATAAACACCTTATTTTGTACCATTTATGACTCGAGTCCCCGTTCCCCAATCATGCTGAAATCTAAGGCCCAAGGTTGGTTTAGGGCCCAATCAGATTACAAATTGACTTGAGAGGTATTAAAATGGAAAATATAAATTTTTATGAGAAAATAAATCTAGTTTGAAAATAAAAGGCCAAGGAAACCCTAGACTTGTGAACACGAACTAATGCAGGTCTAATGCATGCGTACACAGGCACGAACCTGTGCACGCAGCTAGGGTTTCAAAAACCTATGAAAGGAAAGTTTTCTGCATTGAAGATTGAGTTTTGGAATGAATCCCACATCATCTGGGAGCCATTCCAAACCCCTATTTTTCAACAGAAACTCCTAACGGAAAACCTAATATTCACTAGAAATAGTGAATCAAAGAGGGAGTTTTTCACAAAATATCCTCAACTCAATTTTATTTGATTGGACCTTTTCTAGTCTTAATCTTTTGAGTTTAAGATTACTAATCACTTTTATATTTGATTGTGAATAGATTGACTGAGGAGAATGGTCGAAAATCAAGCTTGAAAAGCTTCTTGTTTAAGGTATTGAGTTCTAAACTTTTTCTTTTCATTTCTTCATTTTGATTATGTCTTTTTGGGTCGTTTTTACTTAGTCTTCATGTTTTAAAGCATGCTAGGTCATTAGAATTTTCATTTTGAGTTCTGCTCTATTTCCGTGTTCTTGTTTTCTGGGTTAGTGTTTTTCAGGGCATGTCTGCGGGCACGTGCTTCTGTAATTGGGTAACCTTACATAGTTGGGTCTTAAGCTCATCTACGTTTGGGTAAACACCTTAAAGCTAAGGGAATAGATCAGTAAGTCACTCACAACTAGGTAGGCCATGATTCCAACCTTGGGCCTAAATGGATCATAATGGATTGGTGGCAAACCGTTGATGTACTCAAAACCCATCATAGGCAATGTCACAAATTGTGAGTTACAGGGATGAACTTTAGAAATTCTTGGCCCAAATGGAGCCTCTACTTTCAAACTCATCACCAACCAAGGTTACATGGGTATGAAGTGCACGTTTGTGAAAAACAAAATAAAATAGGATTAGGCTCAATTAATACAATCTTTATTTAATTATGGCCTAACAACACATCAGAGTTAAACTTCATCTCTACCCTTAGCGGAGTCACCAGTGTGGGTGTAAGGGAGTACGCCTCGGCCTTGGAGTGGACTGTGGCGGAGGGTGAAAAATGGAGTTGCCACCTAGATTAGGTCTAGGAACCATATTGGGCCTTTTGGACCAATCACTTATATGCATAGGTCTACACACCAGATTATAGGCTCGAAGTTTGGGTACGGCTTGGGAAGGTGTTAGGCACTAATGACTGCCTGGCTTGTGAGCCGGCCTTCATTATGTGTTGCTAGGCCATATTTAAATAAGAAGTTATTAAAAAAGCCCTAATCCTTAACCTAAACATACATTATGCACTTAAATAAAATAACACAAACAACATGTTAAAAACATATCACAATATAAAAGGAAACAAATAAAACACAATCAAACAAATATATTAAAAAGGGAAAAGATAACAAATAAATAAACACAAAAGGAAAAATATCACAAATAAATCAAACATGGCAAAAATACTAAAAAAAATGGAAAATAAATAAACATAAATAATAAACCTAAATAGAGTCAAACAGAATCAAAGAACATGTGAAAAATGATTAAAATAATAAAAACAAGACTTTGCCCTAATCTAGGTTCGAGGTGCGTACGCATACTCAACTATGCGTACGCATGGTCGAAACCATGCACACGCATATTCAATGATGCGTACGCATCCTTTAGCACAAAAACAATAAGTCATATTTTTATAGATTTAATCAAACAAAGATAAAGCATGTGAGATCAAATAAGCATGTTAGAAACCCTAAACACTAAACTAACATGAAGCAAATAAAACAAACATCAATAGAAACAAATAAACATGAAAGAAAATCAAATAAGTATACTAAACTAACATAAAATAAATAAACACGTTAAACTTTACATTAAACCAAAAATAATAAAACAAGAACAACCAAAACAGATTATAAACAACCTAAAATCAAATTAACACATAACAAACATAAATAAAAACGTTAAACAAAACAAATAAAACAATTATAAAAACTATGTTAAGAAACTTATGCGAACCTTATTAAACAGAGGAGGAGTTCAGGGAAAGAACACTCACCTTGCTTGATATTATGAGTTTGAGACTATTTAACTGACCCCTCAGTGCCTATCACACAAAGATTAGATTGATAGAACAAAGGAATTAAAGAACACAATAGTTTTTAGGAATCATAACTCAAGAACAAAGTTTAATTGTAAAAGGTTTTGGAGAAATCAAATTAGAACATTAGTTTCTACCTTAGAACTAACTAAAGAAAGGTTTTTGAATCTGTAAAAAACATGCTAAGGTGCTGTGTAGGAGTTTAGAAAAGATGAACTAGGGTTTTAGAAAAGATGGAGGTAAAAAATAACTCTCTCTAGCTAGGGTTTTGATTGGAGACATAAGGTGAGTATTTATAAGTTAAAATTAGTGTTTTGGGGGGCTTTTTAGATGCCTTTGGATGTTCCCAAGGGTCAAGGGCCAGCCCACATCAAAGAATGATGTTTTGGGCCCTTAGAAATGAAGTTTTAAAACCTAGAAACTGAATGTGCATGCGCATCTTTCATGAACTCTTTAATTATTGTGAACTCTTTAATTACCTTCTTATAGACACTGCATTTTGTACCCCTTACAACTCAAGCCCCCATTCCCCAATGATGCTGAAATTCTAAAGTCCAAGATTGGTTTAGGGCCTAATCAGGTTACAAATTGACTTAAGAAATGTTAAAATGGAAAATATAACTTTTTGTGAGCGAATAAATCTATTTTTGGAAAACAAAGGCCAAGAAACCCACGGCCTACATAAGCAGGCAAGGACCTACATATGCAGGTCAGGTGCATGCGTACGCAAGCACAGACCTACGCACATAGCTAGGGTTCCAGAAACTATGAAAGACAAGTTTTCTACATTGAAGACTAAGGTTTGGAAAAAATCTCACATCTTTTGGGAGCCATTCCAAACCCCCATTTTTGAATTACATAAAGCCTTACATGGTATATTTCAAAGACACATAGAAAATCCTAAGGGAAAACCTAAGATTCACTAGAATTAATTAATCAAAGAGGGAGTTTTTCACAAAACATCCTTAAGTCAATTTTATTTTATTGAGACCTTTTCTAGCTTGATCTTTCGAGTTTAAGATTACTGATTACTTTTGTATTTGATTGTGAATAGATTGATGGAGGGAAACGGTCAAAGTCAAGCATGAAAAGCATCTTGTTTGAGGTATTGAGTTCTAAACTTTTTCTTTTCATTTCTTCATTTTGATCATGTTTTAATCTATTTTCTTGCTTTATTTATGTGTTAATATGTTTTTTTAGTTTAGCTTTATGTAGTTCTTATGTTTTAAAGCATGCTAGGTTGCTAGATTTGCTGTTTTAAAGTTCTATTTGTTTTCTGTGTTTCTAGGTAAGGGTTTAGGGTGTGTCTGAGTGTGCATGAGTACGCAGGCTCGAAGTATGCGTATGCATACAACTAACCTGCGTATGCAGGTCTATGTATGTGCACACATACTTATGTATGTGCACACAGGCTCGAAGTTTTATGTTTTTGTCTCTTCACTTCTTTTATAGAATATGCCTTTGTTTTGACGTTTTTTTTTATGTTTTTTAGTCTCTGTTCCTTTGTTTATTACATGCTCTTCTTTAACATGCTAGATTAGGGTTTCTTTTATTTTTTGCTTTAATGCCATGAACGTGCATTCACATGATCATGCATTGATGCCATAGGTGCTATAATGCAGTAAGATAAGTGAGGTAAGTCATGCACTCACATGAACATGCTTATGGGTTCACCTTGACAATGATTATGAGTATGCTTTGTTGAATGATATGCTTTAGATGTTTTGATGATATCATATGGGTTTCTATCATATATACTTACTGCCTCACTTATGAATTTTGTTTGTTTGCTCAGATGAGATGTGATAAGAAGCATGATTAATGAATGCTAGGGTTTGTGATGTGATGAGAAGAATGATAGATGTATGTTAGGTTCGAGATGAAATGCCATGTTGTATGCTTAGATGTATGCTAGTGTGTGTGTGAGTTTTAAGACGCAATATTGAACATGCCTTTAATAAGATTAAGATGTACGACACAATGAATGGAGGCCGACCCATGGGTCGAGCGGTTTTGGGTGCCTAACACCTTCCTAAAATCATACCTAAACTCTAAACCCATACTTTGGCAGTAAGATTAGTCCTTCCATGTAAAGGCGCTACATACATGGTTCCTAGACCATAAAACTAGGTGGCGATCCCTTCCCATTTTCTCCACCCCAATCCACTCGACTAAGGCGTACTCCCCAAAGAGAAGCAGCACCAACCGCGCGTTGCGCCCATAGTGGCAACTCCACTGGGGATAGAGAGTTTGATTCCAATGTGTCTTATTTCTTAATCTTAATAAAAGCTTGTTCATTATTTGTTTGCATAAACTTCACTTGGTTTTTTTTTTCCCCTTTACCTTGGTTGGTGATGAATGGGAAGATAAGTACACTCCATTCGGGCCAAAATCTTTTGATGTTCATCCCACTAACTCACAATGTGTGCCATTGCCTATAATGGGTTTTGAGTACATTAACGGTGTAAAGTTGTAATTTACAACTATGTGTTTTGTTGGCTTTAATTATGTGCCAAATTTGATTGTAATTCTGTTCAATCTTTTGTACCCTATATTTAATGTGGGATTTCATTGTAAGGGTTGTGTGAGAGAGAGAGTGTGTGAAGACTTAAGGCAAATTGAAGACTGAAGTGTTTTCACAGGTAGCTCGTGACTAAGCATCCCACGAAGTGAAGCATGTGCCTTGCACATGACTGGAATGCGAAGAATTAGGATAGGATGGAGACAGCTAGTTTTCACAAGTGTCTCGCGGGTAAGGCCTTCCCGCGAGATACCCACGAAACATTCTATTTTGCCAGATTGTCATTTTTGATACACACTTTCTGTACCTATACTATATATACCCACATTATCCACAGATGTTGATGAGTGCTTTTGAGAGAGAGTCCTAGTCACAAACCTTGAGAGTTAGAGATTGTTATACGCACAATTCTCTACATAATTGTTTGTGGATTTTCCTCAACTCCCACCTCTCCATTTCTATACCATTGAAAGGTTGATAGCCCAAACACTTACCACACCCTTTCAGAGTGTCAAGTGAGGTTTTGGTGCTGCTGGGAAGCATTGGAAGAAGCCAGGCTTTGGCGGATGCAATCAAGCGTATTGTGGGATCCAGAGAGCTAGACAAGACACAATTCCGAGAAGCCTTGTTGAAGTAGGAGCTTGGAGGGCTTAGGTGCATCGGGTAGATTAGGCTTGGAGGGTCTCTTGCTAACCCATGTATCCCAACTAATTTTCTAGTGGATCGATTATTGCTTGGAGGGCAGCGAAGAGGTTTTTCACCGAGTTCTTCGGTTTCCTCACATCGGCGTGTTATCATGTGTTTGCATTCTTCTTCCCTACTCTTTTACCTTTCATTTTACTGCTATGTTATAATGATTATGGGTTAGAGTAGTTGTTTGTTTATCCACTCGCATTTACTCTATTCCGCACTTAGTATTAAGTTAGAGTAAAATCAATCGAGCCGTAACTTTAATTTGGGGGTCTAAATAGCTCTTGTGTTTTTAACACATATTCGGGCTTTCAAACGGTTTGCCACCAATCCACAAAGGTCCACTTAGGCCCTCGGTTGGAATCATGACCCACCTAGTTGTGAGTGACCTACTGATCTGTCCCTTTAGCTTTTAAGAGCCTACCCACACTTAGAGAGATCCAAGATCCTATCAAAAAGAAGTTCAACCATGAGCACAAGATACATGGTTTGTTCAACCATGTATCTTGTGTTCACCTAATTCTAAAGGACAAATAAAGATAAAAGATGTAAAATTAAAGGATGATCCAAAAGTTATGGCATACCCTAAGATGTTTGAATAAAAGCAAAGAAGTTCTCCCACATAAGATTCTTATCCCAAAATCCAAAGGTTATCTTAACTTGAAAGGTTCACAAGACCATAGCCTAACTGCTATCATAAGCCCAAATCAAAAGGCCTTTTGAAAAAGAGAACCTTGGGCTTCAGGTAACAAGTATGCTATGGACTTAGCATCCAATATCCTACAAGTCAACATGAAATTCCCTAATCTTAGGCCTCTTTGTTGTACGCCTAGGCCCAAAATCATAAGAAATTCATGGACTTTGAAAGGAAGGTTACAATATATTCTAGCTAGAAGGCTAGTTCAAAAAAAGTGATGATGATAATGAAATGAAAAGAGAAGAGCCCAAAGGTGATGAATACATTGTAAACCCATATTCGAGACAAAGGGTTGAAAATCTCTAAGTACATTCTAATGAAAGCCCACGAGAGCATGATGAGAGCATTATTGTAAATGTATGTTGATACCGTATTTTGTCCGCCCTCGATTTGCGTGCCAAACCCAAAAAAATACAAAAGTATTATTTTCTCCCCATGCGGCTGCGAGAACATCCAGAATGATGGGGCTCAACCCATTCGGACACCGGAGCACCTAAAGTGCCTTTTTTAGCTAAAATTACCAAAATGCCCCTAGTTAACCTAGGGTTGACCGAAGGTCAAATAAGGTCAAAATCCACACAAAATAACAGGTTGACTTCGGGTGGGCCTAAAAACCCTAGTTTTGATTTGGCTATCAGAACAGGTTGAAACTAATGCCATTGCAAATATTATCGAATTCTCGTTCCAACGACTATTCATGGGTCGAAATAGGAGTTAGAATGGTCGAGATATCACGAAAACTAGAATGACGCATCGATCAATGTACCGCAAACTTCCGAGAGCCATAACTTTTGATTCAACCACTAGCTTTTTGAGTTTGAAAGTTCAAATAGCGTGTAAAACATTTATGAACGTTTAGACCCCCAAATTAAAAATACCAACACAAGCTTATAATCAAACAATATACATGTGGAAAATGAAATATAAGCTATAATAAAAAAGGTAACACACTCTAAACCATAATTAATAACCAACATAGCAGTAATTAAAAGGTAAAGAGAAAGGGAAGAAAGATGCAAACGCAAAGATGACACGGCGATGTGTTATCAAAAAGGAAACTGAAGTACTCGGTGAAAAACCTCTCCGCCACCCTCCAAGCGGTCAATAATCCACTAGAGAATATTGTTGGGATATATGAATAGCAGAAGACCCTCCAAGCCTAATCTACCCATTGCACCTAAGCCCTCCAAGCTTCTTGCTCCAACAGGATTATGTCGAACCTTGTTTTCTCTAGCTTACCGGATCTCACAATCACCCACTATATCAACCAAAATTAATTAGTCCTTTCTGAACTGGTTCCCAAGCACCAATATACCTCCTCACTGATATGGGTATGGTGAGATAAAGATTTGGCTAAATGTACCTCTCAAGGATATGTCAACGGAGAGGGTGAGAGTAGAGGAATCTGGAGAATCAAAGGATGAAGATTATGGATGAGTTAATCTTGTTTTTCTATAGGGTTTCTCTCTAAAAATTCTCTCTAGAAGAACTCTACATTTCGTGGGTATAAGGGTATTTATATTAGTGTGTATGAGGAATATGAAAAGTCATGTTTCAACCAAATAGGGCATTCTGGCAACTCGACCTCATGATCGGAATGAGTCGCGAGTTTGAGTCGTGAGCTAACTGCTTAGCCAGACTGGAAGTTTTCTCCTGTAGTGCTACAGCTGGCGTAACCCTTCAACTCTCTTGCATGCTTCACACGTGTGCCACCTTTGGCGACTTGCTAGTCACAAGATCCAGTTGCGAGGCCCTTCTTGAATGCACACTTCTTAAGCTTTCTTCACACTCTCTCACACACTACCCTTAAATAATTCCCACCTAAATACAGGGTATCTAATTGCTAAATTACAAGCAAATTTGGCATGAAATAAAGTTAACACATGATTGAATAAATTCAACCTTATAATCTCCCCCTTTGGCTATTCCGTGACAAAACCCTAAAACAGACTCTTGACTTAACATGTGAGTTGCGAACAGTTGCCAAAACTCACTCACATCCTAATTCTAGAAACTGAAAAGCTCTTGAAAAATATGAACAAGTATTTCTTGAAAACAACAACACAAGATGATCATTGTAAGCAGAAATCTTGAAATGCATATAGAGCAAGCACAATGCGATCAAGTAGTAAAGATTAAAGCAATAAAGCATGACTTGACCAACAAGAACAATCACTATAAATAGTGATCACAATGAACATTCACACAATGAATGAACATCCGGACATGCAAGCTAATAAGCTCAATGCGAAGTATCATTTGCATGTCCAACACTTAACCAATACAAAAACTCAAGGTAATTGTATCAAGAATATAAAATCCAACAAGGGCACAAGAGTGAAGTACTAAAGAAAATGCATAACATTAACAAAAAGTACTAAGCTACAAAGCAAAGGTACAAAACATAAAGCATAGTTTAAGTACACGACATAATTAAACCAAAGTACTCAAAGTTTTAAACCAGAGCACTATAACCATCAGTATAAGAACTATAAACAACAAGAATATAAATAGCATAAACTAAGAATGCTAGAAGTTTTCTCCCCCTCAAAATGTGCTGCTCCCCTCAAGAGCTATTCTCTCCCTTTTTGACCGGAATGGCCAAAGGGCTACTGTTGTGTAGTGCAGCTGTTAAACTTTGCTAAAAGCAAATTCAGTTGTTCTTGGATAGTAGTCAGCCTGTCAGATTGCTCATTTTAGACATCCTGCAACCAGTCAATCCTCTCAAGGATGATCTGAAATGCATCTGGAGGTATTGCAAAAGATGTTGAAGCTCGGCTCCTTTTACCATGGCTTCATGAGCTTGAGGGCTGTCCTTCTGCTTCTGTCTCAATGTCCATAGGTTCTCCTTGTGCTTGACCAACCTCCTCTTCATCACCTAGAATACAAACTTTGATTTGTGCAATTGTTAGAGCATTTATAGCCAGAGGGGTAAACAAGAGACTGATATCTTGTGGAATGTCCACACCTTTTGCATGAAAGACCCTCATGAGTAAACTAGGGAGAATCAGCTTTGGCCTTGAGGTTGTTCTTGTTTCATCAGTAATAATGCAAAATGCATGAGCACTAATATCAATGTAAGTGTTCTTCCGAAGCTCCATTAGAAAAATAGCTCTAGCATTATTGATGGTGGTTATCTTTTTCACTGGGTATAGATTGAACATCATAATTAAAGTGAGGCATCTAAGGTCCGGTAGAAAAGCAGTTGTATTAAGACATCTTCCTTCTCGAACCCCACCAATATGTGATTAAACAATCTCTATGGAGAGCATTCTGTCCTTGTAGTGAGTGAAATCATGCTCTAGATCCTCAAAACCAAGAAAATTATCAATATCCTCTAAGTCAATGGTGAACTCATGGCCTCTTATCCAACAATCAATTTCATCCTCTCGCAAGATTGCGTTGGCATAGAATTCACAAATCAACGGGTCACACACTCCAAGGAAATCACCAAGGAGCTTGTCCCAACCACTATCTTGAAAGCAACCTGCGATAAAGTAATCCTTCAAATCCACCAAGTCCATAAATCGTTCTTGAATAATTAGAGCCTTCTCGAAGAACTGATTGTATCTTTCAAAGTGTTGGGTAGAGCGGAATCGAGTATTGTCCATTTTCTTGCTTTTGTTAGCACGATGTGCAGTAGTCTTCTTCTTTGGAGTCATCTACAAAGACACAACAGCAAAGACCATAAGAACAAAATCCAACATGTGGTAACACCAAACTTAGCAACAAGTTAGTAGCAATCAAATGGACTTAGAATTAGGTCAAAGATTTAAAATACCAAAGAGTTCCATACCTTTTTAGAAATGAAAATCAAGATCTATCCAAAGGAGTCAAAATCAGCCTGATCAGAGGAGGATTGAGGCTAGAGGCCATTGAAAGGCCGCCAACGACCTTACAAGGGCCGCCGCCACCTCGATTTTCGTGCTCGGGGCTATAAATTGCCCCAAGCACACCCCAGACAAGGGGGAAACACATTTTTCTAAAATTTCCCTTTCGCCCAGCTGCTCTCTACATTTTTTTCTCTCTCTCAAGCACCAAAAAACACCAAAAAACACATCAAAATCTCTTGATTCTTCCCTTTTCACTAAGAACACAAGGTATTGCTTTTGCACTCAAAATTCCTTTCCTTGGTTTCTACACTTTGGATTTGGGATTTAGGGGTGTGGATGTAGCTTTTTAGCTATCATCCACACCCCTAACCTTCTAAATCTTTTTCCTAGCAAGTTCTTGCTCTTTTTGCCATGATAATATGCTTTGTTGCTTTCTTTGGCATGTTTCTTGCTTTACCTTGTTTCTAGCATGTTCTTAGCTTAGATCCATATTCTTTTATGCTTGTTCACATGCTTATATGTTTAGATCTACATGCTTACGATTGTTATGCCATGTTTTGTGCTTAGATCTATGTCTTTACATGCTTATATGTTTAGATCTACATTCTTAGGGTTTTATGCCATGTTTCCTTTCCTTTGTTCCTCTCTTTGCTTTGTGTTGATGTTAGGGTTATGTGCTCATGTGCTTGATACCATGTCTATGGCAATGCTTTTTTCGGATCTATGTGCTCATATGCTTTTTGCCATGTTTTATGCTTAAATCTGCATCCATACATGCTTATATGCTTGGATTCATGTTCTTCCATGTTTATCTACTAGCTTTCACATGTTCACACACGCGTTGCCATGTCTATGCCTAGATCTACATTTTACATGCTTGAGTGCTCGGAACTAGGTTTTCACCTGCTTAATATGCCCGGATCTATGTTCCTACATGCTTGTGTGTTTAGATCTATGCTCTGCTTGCTTTATGCCATCTTCCATGTGCTTCTGTGCTCTGTGCCATGTTTGTGTGCTCAGGCCTAGGCTATGTTTGTCTTGCCATGTGCTATTGTAGCCCTTTTGTCTTGCCATGTGGTTAGGACCCGATCTAGACCTTGTGGTCTTTGTCATCGTTCATATACCTTGGCCCATATCGAAGGGTTTGGATCACCCATTTGCATGTCTATGCCTACTTGCTTCTATGCTTTATCTTCCTTGCCAACCTCTCTAGTTCTAGGCTTTGCTACGCTTGACGCCCTTAACGGGTTATGGTTGTGTGGTTACATCTAATGCCCATGAGGCCTTGTTTGGATGTAACCACTTGGGAAGAATCTCCGTGATACTGGTCACTTCACGCATACCTCTCCTTCTTCCGCTCCGTGTGATGATATGCTTCACATGCTTGTTTGTGCCACCCGTTGGCTTTCTATGCATCTTTACACGCTTGCTTACATATTCATGCATGAGTCTTGCTTGCTAGTGTGTTGTCCATGCTTCAACACAATGAAGTCATGGAAATTCGATCCAAAACTACATTTGTCCCTCGTGGACACCCCATTTGTGTGTTTTCCTTGCTTGTTTGCCCTCTTTGCTTGTTGGTTAGCTTTCTTGCTTTTGTCACATGTTGTGCTTGCTATATCTATCTTGCTTATTTTCTTAAAGACCTTTGCTTTTGTCTATGCTTCTGCTGGTTTTCTTGTCTTTGCATTTGCATGTACATATGGAGCGAGGACGCATGGAGCTAAGGAATGATCTCCTAGGTGCAAGCAAAAAGGGCAAGGACGTGAGCATGTGGTCGATCCAAGCAACTACAGTCAATAGGTTAAGGAGTTTAGCCTTTTCCCTTTGGTTATGTCCTCTTTAAACCCCCTTCTTCCTCCTCCCTTTCTCCCTTAGATGGTTTGTATTTGGTATATCGTGCTTTGTACCATTCATCCTAATCTCTAGAGTATGGCAACCCCTATTTATTTTCCCGCACCTATATTTTGGGCCATACTCTAAGGATGTAGGCATTTACTTTCCTGCTCTGTGTGCTATCATTGTGCATGATGCATGTATATATATACCTGCTTGCCCCTTTCCGGTGCGACTATCGCGATCCGTGTCAATCAAGGCTAGCAGTGCCTAATTTCCACCGCGAAAGTACTGCTACTTCTCACCAGATTTTCACAATAGAAATCTGGCACTATGCTCAAATGCCTTAGGAAAGCAAAGATTGGTACCACACCTTTTCAAAAGCTAAAACCTCAAAGCCCCCATACATGCAAAGCCTTGAAAGCCAATGCCAAAATCATGTTTTTATTGCTAATCTCCAAAAATTAAGGTTTTATCAAAACAAAAGACTGTCCTTGGGACAGGCGTTGTGGGGTGCCTAACACCTTCCCCACACGTAACCAAACTTCCGAACCTAAGAATCAAGATTTTTTGCCATCCACATTAGATTAGGAAAAATGACCTTTTTCTTTACCTAGGATTGGTAATAAAATCAACTAGAAACAGGTGACCAATCACACCTTAGAAAAACCCAATGAATGGTGGTGACTCCACTTACCTTTGGTAATCCCTTAAAATTTGTCCTAGATTCCTACCACAAAACCAAAGGTAGACCTACCTTCCTCCACCAAGAGAGAGAGCACCTAAATCTCCACGTAAACCATACACATTCACATCGAGAGGGGCCTCCAACGGGCCCCACACGTGCATGAACTGTCGCCACGGCGGGTGGTCGCCACAATCTTTGGACATTGGCTTTTAAAAACATAGAAATTGGCATTGGCCTCCAGGGCTTCCTTTTGAAAAAGGCTTCTACTACATCCTAGTAGACCATTTTCAAAAGAGCAATAATCTTTTTTTCCAAAAATCCTTCTTCAAGAAGGGAGGCTTTGAGATATTTTCATATGGGGCTTTACAGCTTTCCTTCACATGCTTTATTGCTTTCCTCACATGCTTTACTGCTTTCCTCATATGCTTTACTGCTTTCCTTCACATGCAAACATAGGGTAGCAAAATTTAATTTCCGCCACACCTTTATCCACTTTGCACACACACACACACACACACACACATATATATATATCTGTTGTGCTTTGAAAAAGTCTTTCCCCTTCATTAAGAATTGCATGACATATACAACCTTTTGAGCCGAACCCGGGCTTCGCACTGCTAGCATAGTCTCACCTCTTTTGGGGATTTCATCACCCCATCTGTAGATGTATAGAACCTAACATATCGACAGTGTTATCCATAATTAGCTTTAGGGCTGATGTTGTAGGCACTTCTGGGTCCATGAGTGGACAGGAGTAGCTGAAAAGGCCCCCTCGATCCTTCTTGCCCCATAACATCCATGAAGGGAGTGGTATGATGATTGAGTACCCTAGGAGAGGAACCACCTAGCAGTTAAGCCTTTGCATACAGTTGGCCTAGTTATGTCAAACACGTGAGGACTAGATCAAGCTAGAGCCCATCAGGACTGGGAAAAACCTAAAGAGTGAACATCCAAGCCTAGGTAAGGATACCCTTCTAGGGCTAGAGGTTAGGGGAATGTGTCTTGTAATAGGTGCACCCTTTTTGCTTGCACTAAAGAAATCGTGCTCTACTTCAGGTTCCTTCTATCCTCCTTGCATAGCATTCATGATTAAACCCCTAGGAAAAGTAACCCCATTGCTCATACATGTTAGATTATACCCTATCCCTAAGGGTTTACAACTCTACAAGGGCATACATGCATACACTAATTGGTTCCATCACCTAATTATGCAAAGATAAAATTTATGGAAAGTAACCAAAACTCCGTTCAGGGGGAGATGCTGCCAAAAAACTGTCAAAAATCCAAAGGTCCAAGAGGTCCAAGTCACCTATGTTGTCAAGATGTCTAAATTGCCAAAAAGACCTAGATGACAAGAATCCAAGGACTCTCCAAGAGATCCAAATCGCCAAGAGGCCCCATGATGTCCAAATTGTCAAGAGATCCGAATTGGCAAGATGTCAAAATAGGCAAGAAGGTCCTAGATGTCAAGAATCCAAGGGCTCCTCCAAGGGATTCAAAGGTCCAAGAGATCCACGCTATCCAAGTGTCCAAGAGCTTCCCCTAGAAGTCCGTATTATCAGAAGCTGAGCTTTCTCCTCGCAGTCACATTTCTTGTATTGTAAAAGGCCCATTATTGGAGCCGTCGAACCTAGCATTGTAAAAGAAAAGTTTGTACAAGCATGTAATCAAAGGAAGGGTCCTTCCCGCATTGCTAAGCGCGTCATGAAAGTTTCAGTTACTTGCCTATCTTGTGCATTAATCTTGCATCATAGTAGAAACTCACAATGATAAATACCCGATTTAGGGTGCAAAGCCACATTTTTCTGAAAATGGTAGGTGCATGTTAAATGGCAAGAGCATAAACTAACTTGATTTTGGTGTTTCCACTTTGTCAAACGCACCCTGTTTCTTTCACTTCCCACTATTTCCCAGGATCAAAAGATTGCTAAAAGGAAACAGTCTAAGCTACCACCACATCGTGATCCCATCATCACTAGGTCTTGTGCAAGAGAGATGTCTACTAGTGCTACTTCTCCCCACAAGGAAACAGTTTAAGAAGTCACTCTTCTGAAAGATCAAATGTCAGAACTAATGCACATAGTGCAATAATTAGTTGTAAGAGGAGGAAAAAAATCTTTCGGTTATAGCCAAGGAGGTCCTTAGACTGAGAATGAAAATCAACCTCCACTAGTATAGGAACAGGGTCACAATGTACCGCCCTAGTGCAATGACCAGGAAACGGATCCTTCTAAGGACAAGAACCCCGAATCTAGGTATGGTCAGGTCAAGAGCCAAATGGAAACCCTAGCTGAGAAGCTTCGTATCATAGAGGGCTCTAGTGTCCATGAAGCATTGACCTAGACAGTCTAACAAACTTCCCTCAAGTCATTATGCCTCCCAAGTTCAAAGCACTAGAGTTTGTCAAGTATGATGGTACCGGAGATCCTTGCGCTCATTTGTGCATGTTCTGTAGGAAAATGGCTCCCTATAGGGATAATCAACCTTTGCTCTACCAAATTTTCCGTGATAGTTTGACTAGCCCCACAGCCACATGGCATGTGAGATTAGAAAATACTTCTAGCTGAAGGGAAATAGCCAACTCTCTCTTAGAGTACTAACGGTCCAACATTGAGATAGCTCCCGACCGCATAGTTCTTCAGAGGATGGAAGAGAAGAGTGGGGAGTCCTTTCGTGAGTATGCTCAGAGGTGGTGTAAGCTAGCTGCACAAGTGCAACCCCCCATGATGGAAAATGAAATGATCAAGTGGTTCATTGATAACCTCAAGCCTCCTTACTATGAGAAGATGATCAACACCCAAGTCACTCATTTCACTAGCCTCATCCCTATTTGGAAGTGCATTGACAAGGGTATTAGGAGCAAGAAGATCATAGATGCGGAGTCTATAAGTTCCATGGTTGAACAGCAAGTCAAGAGAATGACTGGTTGCAAAACCAAGGAAGCTGATGTTCATATGGTTAACAATGCATCGAAAAGGCCTAAGGGTGTTGCTTCTACCTATGCTCCCTTAGCTGCTAGGCCTTATTAGCAACAAAATCAGCCTGCTCAAGCACCTAGCAAAGCCTTTTATAAGAGAGGGAGGCCAGAACCGCCTCGTCCCTTTAGGAAGGAGAACCGGAAGTACACTCTGCTATCGTTCTCACAATTCGAGGTTTCGATCCTCTTATTTTGCCAAAGCCTGCCTCAGGAATCTCCAGGGTATCTGGCTCAACGGCCCTTGAGGCCATGCTGCCAAGTCCGGTGGTCATTAATCCAAAGACATTCTTTATAGCGCCCAATTTGCAAACTCAATAGGGTATTATCATTCTTATGCCAAAGTCATTCCCTTATAAAGATATTCATCGCGTTCCCTAGAAATACGATGTGTCCTTGATCTCCACTCGAACCAGAAAAAATGAGGTTTGCTCCAATATCTCTTCAAGTCTATCTAGGTTTACTAGGAGTGGCCGTTGCTATACCTCCGAATACTTGGAAAAGAGGAGGAAAGTGATTGGCAAAGGTACTGCTGAACCCTTTAGGAACAAAGTCACAATCGAAGAAGCAGAGTAGTTCTTGAAATTTATTAGAAACTTAGAGTACAGTGTGATTCAGCAGCTAAACAAGTCGCCAGCTCAGATCTCCATCTTGGCGTTATTACTATCCTCTAAGGTCCACTGTAATGCTCTCTTGAAAGTCTTGAAGGAGACACGTGTTCCTATAAGTGCTACAAAATTTGCCTTTGAAGGCATGGTCTTAACTGTAGGAAAATCTAGTTTTGTATCTCATACAAAACACACAGCGGAAGCAACAACCACGGATCTACTTCAATCATGAAAGATAACATGTAACCATGAATTCTAGAATAAAGAACAGAAAGCGTACCTTGATGCAGTGAATTTCAAAACATGGCTTGAGAATACCTTCAATCTTCATCTCAATTCCACATGGTGCCCAAGATGTGTGGTCTCTTAACCAGTCTTTTGTACATAGACTCTCAAAGAAAAAAAAAACTTCTTTTTCTCCTTGTGGAGAAAAACTGATTTCTTTTTCTTTTCATCATACGTACGTTAAATTATTCTCATAGTTTCATTATTTAATAACTCTTATTAAATAATGACTGATTACCTAATTGAGTTAGCCTTTTGGGCCTACCCAATTGGGCTTTAGTTTGTGGCTTGAGATGGGACCAAAGGAAATAAATAAGACTCTAGCTACAATGGGCCTTGGGCTTTTCTGTCAACTCTTGACAAATCCAAAGTTACCATTAATTATATTCAATACCACTATAAGAATATAATTGCACTCTAGGCCTTATTAATAAATTATATCCTAAGACTTTATTATACATATAACCCCTTCATAAAAATATTCATAGTAATACAAAGTCGTAAAATAGACTGTCACTTTGAAAATTACTACATCTTAATCCTTGAGTACCCTGTTTAATCCTTTATGTTATTCATCATATATTTATGAAATCCAATTCCATAAATATATACTTTAGTAATTCCTTACTAAAGTGGTTGGGCCCAACACTCTAAATAACCAAACTCATTAAACTTATCTCAAGGGAATATTTTATATCTCCGTTAAGAGATTATGAATTCCATCTTGAGAATATATGTTCCATCAACATTAAATGCGGCCGCCTTACATACTGAGGTTTTGACCGTAACTTATAGATCTCACTCCTAATATATCAAAGCTACCAACATCTCATAATCAGGTCCATTATTCTCTCAGGATTTAGAGTTAATGTAAATAAAAGTCGTGAGATTTATTATTCAATTAACAGTTTTTAGGAGAATAATAAATCTCACAGCGGTCCAATTCAATATGTCTTAACTTTTAAAAAATATCAACATATCAACTAGAAGTTTCCACTTCCATGATCAAGACAAATCATCTTAGTTGATATGTTATAGTCTTCGCAGATGAAATGCCCAATTTCATCACCGACTACAAACTAAAATTATGAGTTTGCAAAGAACTTGTGATTTATAACTTTCTGTGACTTTTCACATAAATCACATACTATGCATCTCATGGACTAAAATAATATCACATTAGTTCATTTATAGATAGTCTCTAATAACTAAACAATTTAATTATTTATGACATGCAAACCAATTGGATTTTAGGGCATAAACCCCAACAATCTCCCACTTGCCCTCAAAGAAAATTTACCGTGTATCCGACACTTATCTCCCTTAAGAGTAAATCACAATTACTCTAAGGCAAGGTTTGGAAACAAGTATCAGCCAGATTTATTGCATAAATTACCTTTTCTACTACTACTTTTTAAGTACTCATATCTCTCTAATGAGATAATGCTTACACTTAATGTGTATCTTCACCACCTAGGATGAACACATATATTGAAGTCCAACTTCATGAATCACAAACAAACTACAAGTTAGTATTTGTACATCCAATAAACATCAAAACTTCACTTTTGTGGACAAGCATATAATCCCTTATTTTCCTAAGATATTTGAGTATATGCTTTACTCCCACTAAATTAAGTGATCTTTGATTCAATTGATATTTGCTTACTATGCTCACCGCAAAATAGATATTTAGCCTAGTATATAGCATAGCATAAAGACTTCCTATAAATTTAATATAAGGAACCATCTTAGTATGCTCTTCCTTTTATATATCTTAGGACTATAGTCCTATATAAAGGAACTTCAAACTTAAAAGGAAAGAATCCTTTCTTGAAGTATTACATGTTATACTTGGCTATAATCTAATCTATTTAAGCAGTTTGAGATAGACCCAACATCCTAATTTCTGAATTTTAACAAAGTTATAATTCTTAGGATATGACCAGTCTTTCCAAAGTACTTTATATCATACCAGACTAGACAACAAAAACTTTATTGATGACAATAACTCTACATCATCCTAAATGATTAGAATGTCATCAACATACATTAAGAAATTTATTATTCTATATAACTTCTACACACATAAGGCCTTTTAATACTTGATCAAAATCAAACAATTTGATTTTGCTTTAGTCCATAAATGGACTTTAAGCAACTTGCATACTAAACACTGCTAGTTCTTTGCTATGAACAAGTCTAGTTACATCATATAGATGTCTTCATCAAGATTGCTACTAAAAGAAGCTTTCTTGATATTCATTGCCATATTTCATCAAAATGAAATATAATGGATAAGAGAATCTAGATAGAGTCAAACTTGACTATTGGTGTAAAAATCTTTTCATAGTCGAACAATTTCTTTCTGAATAAATCTTTTCGCCACTAGTCTTGACTTTGAAGGTTTGCACCTTCAAATCTATCAATCTCATTTAATTGTAGACCTATTTGAAAACAATAGGCTTAATTCCATTAGGCGCCTCTACAAGTTCTAGACTTTAAATAGAATATAATTCTATTCACATAACCTTGATCCAGTAATCCATATTTATATCTTCTATTGCCTTTACGTAGGATCGAGGATCAAATTCATATCCTTGTGGAATAACTACAAAAGTTTATCCCAAAAGTATGAATTTATTTGGTAATCCTCCCACTACGTTATTGTACAGGTGTAATAGTTACCTACAAAATAATGTCTTGTGGTGCATCTAATACAACCATCTCATTTCCAAATGTATTTTATAGTTGTCTTACAACAAATTCTAACATTTTTCTTTTAGAACAATCTACCTTTAAAAGAGCCCTATTCCTCCTTTATGTATGCACTAACTTAAAGAAGTCATTGGAACTTCATTCCTTTACAAAAAGGAACCCTAGATCTTATTATCTTCTAAATAGAATTCATAGACTGGGAATATAATAAAATAATGGTTCTAAAAACCCATCTTTCACCAATCTTGAATATCATTTAGATTAATAAGATTTAGACATAAGTGCCAAAACATACAATACCAAAGGATGGAAACTTTCTCTTTAAAATAAAACATGTAAATTTCCATCTAGAAGACAATCATGGACAATGCTTAGCTTTACCAAAATCAGAAACACTTTCCTTTTGGTCATGCTTATGAGTATAATTTCCTTTTGGCAACTACTAGGGCAACTAACTTGTCCAACTGGTTGGTATTATAATTCATCTTCTTACCACCCTTACCTTTCGGTTTAGGTTAAGAATTTGAATTAAATCATATTGATCCTAGCCTTAGCTTTTAGGATGTCTTCCGTTGCGTAGAACTCACTCATCAATTCAAATAACATAAAAAGAATTTAGTTTCAAAATAATCTGAATTGATCAAACGATTCTAACAAGGACTTGTGGATCATATCCATGTGAGATTAACATTTAATCTCTACATCCAAGAATTCCAATTCATTTTAGAATTAAAATATTTTCATAAAATGATTTAGAATTGGAACTCCTTAAGCCTTTCTTAGCACTCAATATGATTCATACCAAACATCTCATTTAGACTTAATATAAAGTCTAAGTCTAGTACTAACTCTTACATCTCATGCTATAGCACAATTGAGATAGAAGCCAATGAACATTTTATCATTACAATGGAAACTATGATCATATCATAAGCTATCTTCCATTAAATGCATCATGTATAGGAAATTATGACAATGCTGAATCAAAACATAAATATGTATTTCAGCACCTTTAAGCATAATGTCCAAAATTATTTCTTAGTTAATGTGATTCAACTAAAATAGTAGTTAGAGGAAAAAATTTATGACAACTTTATTTTGAGACTATGAACATAATTACAGGGACATTATATTTTGCATCCATAACCATATAGTATGAAACCTAAAAAACATACTATACTAGGTGCAATGACAACCTAATCCAGCAATTAGTATTCCTCGGAAGCAAGGTCATACCAATCACTATGATCAGGCGAGAATTATTCTCATTATTAATGTTATCATGGTAACTCTTACCAAAAAAAAAATAATTTGCCGCTTTTCCTTTAGCCTCTAAGTAATAATGACATAGCTCTGAAGGGAGGTTAACATTAAACTTAGTCTAGTGTACACCATTGTCTAGAATCTATGTGAGTCACCAAGTAACTCCACGGAAGCATGGTCGTTCTCAATGTAAAAACACACTTCATCTATCATTAAGAAGTTTAACCTGTAGTACCATGAATTAAACACCCTCCGAAGGGAGCAAGGCATATACGCCAAGGCGAGGTGCCTAATCACACTACTATAAACCAACAGTGGAGGCCGTGAGAATCAACCCTTGAATCTCTCTCCCACTAGAAATTTTAAAATAAGTGAATTGCCTTGAAATCATTGTGATCTAATCACAATTTTAACCATACACATAAAATGTGTTTAATTATTTAAATTCGATGTGATGTTACTAAGTCACGTCACAATAGCGTAATGAACATTTGCACAATCACAAAGAAGTTTAACCTTGTAATTCGTGAAGTAAATACCCTCCACATGGAATGCAAGACTCGAAGTCAAGACAAGATATCTATTCACATTACAATAAACTTAACAAAAAGGGTTATTTCAGCACTCCCACTCATTATTTGGGTTTTTCTTAAATAATTGTGATCCCATCACAACTAATAACCTTGCACTTGTTGAAGACTTTAATCTCATTAGAATCACTAACTAAAATGGAAGTCCTAAACTATTTAGGATTCCTTAAACACTAATGAATCAAAAATTAGTTATATAGAACTATATCCTTAATTTACTAGATAAAGTATTCTAATCTCATTAGAAACTATATAACTTTTAATTAGAATTGTAATCTCATTAAAAACCTTTAATTAAAATAAATTAAGGACTTTTAATCATAAAACAATTTAAGATTAAGAGTTCTATTTAACTAATATCTTTGACCTCATTAACTCTTTTAGTTAGAACCATGTGTAATCACATCACACATTGCCTTACACCTTATACATTTGAAAACACTTAGAAAAAATTCAAAATTCCCTTCAAATGCATTTTCGCGAGAATCTCGCGACTAAGCGCTTCCCGTGAAAACGAGTTTAGCAAAAAATTGAAAACACAAAATTCAGACAGAAACTTTCGCTACTGTCTCGCGGGTATCTCACGAGTAAAGCTTAACCGCGAAAATTTTTGTGCTTCAGTGGCATTTTTCGCAAGTAGCCTCGCGAGAAGCTTACCCGCGAAAAACCCATTTTTTCAGTTTTTCAAGGGCAAAACTGAATTGTTTTCAGAATTTTCAAGTGACCGTTTTTGACATCTTCATTGTTCTTCCATCAAAAAACACTTTTTGATTTTATCAACGAAGATACGTAGATCAAACATAAGGGTTTTCAAGATCAAGATGAAGAACCCTAAAACATAAAAACTTAATCTTCAAAATAACATCACGCCTATATTAATATATGTAATCATAAACTGATTTCACAACCCAGACATGAATCTATACATATATTCATTTAATCCAATGATGTCAAGCACACAGCTCCATAGGAAAAGTTCTAGTGCTTCAACTTTTATATGATTAAGTATAACAGTTATATTATTAAACTAACACATCCCAAGGAACCGACACTATAAATCATGGCACATTAATTCCAATGCTTGATCACAAATGAATCAATTGGAATTAAAACATGTTTATACGATGGCCAAGGAAACAAATATCAACATAAGGATTCAATCATGATAATACATATATCATATCAACCTTTTATCTATATATCATATATATAAATCATGGCATATGAATTCCAACGCTAATAACATAGAAAGCAAACTGTGCAATCCATTATAGCGTTTGCTCAGTAGATTCGCCCCATGAAACTTAAAGACACTGTCTAATTATCTTGCACAATATCTTGAGTTTCACGAATCTTGATGAAAGAAATACAAAAATTCATTAAACCATGATTATCAAAACATGTCTATACAAAAGAACGCGCTCAAGGACACAACTATGCAGAAAATATTACTGTAGAAATATAAAACACCAAGAAAACGATTTTTCTTTAATTCTAAAACTCAATTACATGTTATACAAGCATGATATTGAAAACCGCTTTGATACCATTTGTAGGAAAATCTGGTTTTGTATCTCATACAAAATACACAGCGGAAGCAACAACCACGGATCTACTTCAATCATGAAAGATAACATGTAACCATGAATTCTAGAATAAAGAACAGAAAACGTACCTTGATGTAGTGAATTTCAAAACATGACTTGAGAATACCTTCAATCTTCATCTCAATTCCACATGGTGCCCAAGATGTGTGGTCTCTTAATCAGTCTTTTGTACATAGACTCTCAAAGAAAAAGAAAAAAACTTCTTTTTGTCCTTGTGGAGAAAAACTGATATCTTTTTCTTTTCATCATACGTACGTTAAACTATTCTCATAGTTTCATTATTTAATAACTCTTATTAAATAATGACTGATTACCTAATTGGGTTAGCCTTTTGGGCCTACCCAATTGGGCTTTAGTTTGTGGCTTGAGATGGGACCAAAGGGAACAAATAAGACTCTAGCTCCAATGGACCTTGGGCTTTTCTGTCAACTCTTGACAAGTCCAAAGTTACCATTAATTATATTCAATATCACTATAAGAATATAATTGTACTCTAGGCCTTATTAATAAATTATATCCCAAGACTTTATTATACATAAAACCCCTTCATAAAAATATTCGTAGTAATATAAAGTCATAAAATAGACTGCCACTTTGAAAATTACTACATCTTAATCCTTGAGTACCCGGTTTAATATTTTATGTTATTCATCATATATTTATGAAATCCAATTCCATAAATATATACTTTAGTAATTCCTTACTAAAGTGGTTGGGCCCAACACTTTGAATAACCAAACTCATTAAACTTATCTCAAGGGAATATTTTATATCTCCGTTAAGAGATTATGAATTCCATCTTGAGAATATATGTTCCATCAATATTAAATGTGGCTGCCCAACATATTGAGGTTTTGACAGTAACTTATAGATCTCACTCCTGATATATCAAAACAACCTACATCTTATGATCAGGTCCATTATTCTCTCAGGATTTAAAGTTGATGTAAATAAAAGTCGTGAGATTTATTATTCAATTGACAGTCTTTAGGAGAATAATAAATCTCACAGCGGTCCAGTTCAATATATCTTAACTCTTAAAATATATCAACATATCAACTAGAAGTTTCCACTTCCATGATCAAGACAAATCATCTTAGTTGATATGTTATAGTCTTCGCAGATGAAATGCCCAATTTCATCACCGACTACGAACTAAAATTATGAGTTTACAAAGAACTTGTGATTTATATCTTTCTGTGACTTTTCACATAAATCACATACTATGCATCTCATAGACTAAAATAATATCTCATTAGTTCATTTATAGACAGTCTCTAATAACTAAACAATTTAATTATTTATGACATGCAAACCAATTGGATTTTAGGGCATAAACCCCAACATCAACAGTATTGGCCACCAACCAGATTTTCTTTACGAATGATGAACTACCACCAGAAGGCAGAGACCACACTTTGCCCATGCATATTATAGTAAAGTGTGACAATATGATCATCACTAGAGTATTGATTGACAATGGGTCGACCCTGAATGTTTGCCCGATGTCTACTTCAGAGCGTTTGAATGTGGATACCTCTCTTATCCACCTTACCACCATGATTATTAGAGCTTTTGATGGCACTCTTTGGGAGGTGCAAGGCGAGATTGAGCTAGCCACTGGAGTTGGCCCTATGTTCTTCACGGTCAACTTCTAGGTCATTAAGGTGAACTTCCCTTATAATATGCTCCTAGGGAGACCTTGACTACACGCTGCGAGCACAGTTGCTTCTACTCTTCATTGAAGACTCAAATTCCCATCCAAAGATCTGATGGTCACTATTATGGTTGAAGAAACCCCTGACTTTCTTCAAGGAGACTTCTGTCCCCTACATAGGTGCTAATGCCTTTCCGGAGGCAACTTTTCACAGTTTCGAGCTAAGTCTCCATGATTTCTAGAGCTCCAAAATTCAAGTCAGCATAGCCCTCCACCACTTTAATGGCCACCAAGGAAATGCTCAAATTTGGCTATCAGATAGGCCAAGGCCTCGATGCCGTAGGACATAGGAAGGCTTCTTTAATTGAGCTCCTTGATAACAAATGAGGTTTCAGTCTAGGCTACAAACCCTTTGATGAAGAACTCTTCTAGGCTTCCAGAGGAAAGAAGAGGAAGTGCATTGGCAGAGGGATGTCTATTCCCCACATCAAGGTCACCATTTCAGCTCTAGCCGAGGTCATCTGATTAGAAGTAGCACAAGAATCATGTGAGGAAGAATCAGATCTGGCTTGTCTCATCCATCTTTGTCCAAAGGAATTTTTGAATGCCATCAGATCCCTAGGGGATAATCTGACTGATACTATCAGGCCTTATGTGCCAGGCGAGACAGTAGGCCATTGGACAGCCGAGCCCTACTTTGTGGTTGCACTGACTGAGTAAGAAGTATTCCATTATCGTGTGGTTGGGTCCTCCAATTTCCTAAAAGAGTTGGAATAGCATATCTAGTTTGTTTTGCATGTTTATTTTCTGTTTCCTGCATTCCTTGTTTACATTTTCTAGTTCATTTTCCAAAACAAAGAAAAATGTTTCCTTTTTATCATTTATTAGGCATGAACTTTGTTTTTCCCCCATCCATAATCAACTAATGAAATTATCCAGTGTATTATTCACAAAATCTTTGCATTTATCTCTTTACTTGCTTTCTTATGAATATGTGTGCGCAAATTGTCTTATATTTCCTTGTATATGTTCTGTTCTATAAGATCTATTCTAATTCCCAAGCGGGTACATCGTCCTATTGCTACAACGAGGATATTGATGACATGAATGAAACAATAGAGTTGGAACATGACATTGAAGGATTAGAGGAAATTCCAAGCCTACCTCGTGATATTTTGGAAGCTCTAAATAGAGAGAGCGAAGGGCCCAAGCCCAACATAGAAGAGATAGAAATGGTTAACCTTGCCGACGAAGGTGAAAATGAAAAACCCGTCAAGATTGGGGTATACTTTCCTAAAGACATGAAGCATGAGCTCATAGCGCTACTCAAGGAATTTAGAGAGATCTTTGCTTGATACTACCAAGATATGCCTAGATTAGTTACTAAGATTGTCGTGCACAGGATTCTAGTTAAACTTGAGTTCCCTCCAGTGCCGGCAAGCCCTGCGAAGAATGAAATTTGAGATCATTTTGAAGATCAAAGAAGAGGTAGAAAAGCAGTTGAAAGCCAGTTTCCTTACCGCGATAGCCTACTCAGATTGGGTTGCCAACATCGTTCCCGTGCCTAAGAAAGATGGGAAAGTGTGTATATGCGTTGATTACAAGGATTTGAACCAGGCCAGCCCCAAGGATAATTTTCCGTTGCCACACATCGATGCCCTGGTCAATAATACCGCTACCAACAGGTTCTTCTCCTTCATGGATGGATTCTCAAGTTACAACCAGATCTAGATGGTTGAGGAGGACAAAGCCAAGACAACATTCACCACTCATTGGGGAACTTATGCATATGATGTCATGCCATTCGGCTTAAAGAACACTGGTGCTACTTATTAATAAGCCATGGTGACCTTGTTCCATGATATAATGCACAAAGAAATTGAAGTCTATGTAGACGACACGATTGCCAAATCCCACACTGCCAGGGATCATTTAGTGGATTTAAGAAAATTGGTCAAGTGCCTTATCAAGTATAGGTTGAGACTAAACCCTAACAAGTGCATCTTTGGAGCTAGTTTAGGGAAATTACTTGGGTTCATAGTCAGCCAAAGAGGAATTGAAGCGAACCCAGCAAAAGTCCAAGCCATCAGGAATATGCTAACACTGCAAACCGAGAAACAGATTCATAGCTTCTTAGGCAAAGTTAATTATATAGCTCACTTCATAGCACAGTTGACCATTATGATAGGCCAAAAAATGTATTGACCCCTTATGATTAATTAATTGATTAATTAGCCAAGTTTATTAATTAATCAAATTAACATGCAAAGTGCGTGGTAGCACAAACAAATCACCAATTAAACTAAGTATGCAGTGGAAATTAAATTGACACGGCGATTTGTTTGCGAATGGGGAAAACCTACACGACAAAAACCCACAGGGTGATTTTAAGGTCACCATTCCCGAGAATCCACTATTATCAAAACAAGCGGTTACAAGCAAGGAATCCCAATACCTTATACCAACCTACAGTTGAACTCTTACCCCAATACTCAATTGGACTTGTTCTGTAGTGACAATCTCTCCTATTCAAGGCATGGCTCCTAGTACGTGACTAACCAATTGCACAGATCCCAGTATGCGACTTGATCACCAACTTGAGAAGGATGTTGGCTGCAAAGTTCTTCAGTTCATCCAGACGATGAAGATCATGAAGTTGCTTGGTCACAAAACTCTACAGTGTACAAACACAATAGGTTCTTCAAGAGAAAGATGAACTAGGGCAAATTTTGTCTTCGATCACAATTTACATGAACACAACTTTGCTTCACACTCACGTAACCTTTGACGGCCTTCAAAACAATCCTTATATATGTTTAGGGTTGTGAGAAAAGAAATCCTAAACATACATTCACGGATTGGATGAAAAACAGTCCTGAAAACTGAACTTCATAAACCTCGACAGATACCCTATCTATCGAGCTAGCTGTCGAGCCACGAGCTTCAGCAGCTTTTAAACCTCGATAGATGCTAGCTGTCTTGCTAGCTATCAAGCTTTAAAATCCTACACTTTCTGACTTGATTCTTGGACAGACTTGTATGGCTTTAACACTTGAATTTGAAACCTTGTTTCTTGAAGCATTAAACACATCCTAGATCTACCCAATTACAAGTAAAGTGTGTTTTGTCAAAGGATTAGCCAACTACATAAAATAGTGACACATGTTCCTAACAATGAATCACATATGCCCTAACACACTACATGTGATCCATTGTTCAAGCTCTTGAAGAAAGACGCCAAGATAGAATAGACATATGAGTGGCAAGCGGCCTTTGACAAGATCAAACGGTATTTGTTGAACCCTCCTATTCTGGTTCCACTGACGCTGGGATATCTATTGATCCTCTACCTAGCGGTACAAGAAACCTCCATGGGTTACATGTTAGGAGAAGCGGCTGAGCCCAACTAGAAAGAAAGGGCGATTTACTACTTAAGCAAGAAGTTCACTAGTTATGAGATTAACTACATCGCCATTGAGAAGATGTGTTGCGCCCTAGCATGGGCATCACGCAAGTTGCAGCAGTATATGCTCTATTTCACCACGCGGCTCATTTCCCGCATGGATCCCATTAAGTACATCTTTGAAAAGCCAGCTCTCATGGGGAAGATCTCCTATTGGCAAATGTTGCTCTCAAAGTTCGATATTGTGTTTGTAATAAGAAAGGCCATCAAGGGGCTAGGCCATAACCGATTACCTATCGGACCAGTCGCTAAATCATCTAGCTTTATTTTGATGGAGCCGCCAATTCTATCAAAAGTGGAGTGGGAGCAGTCTTAGTTTCCGCTAGGGGCTAGCAAATCCCTATTTCAGTTAAGCTGAATTTTAGTTGCACTAACAATGTCACAGAATACGAAGCGTGCATAGTTAACCTACAAGTGGCCCTGGAGTTTGGCACATATAACTTGAGCGTCTTTGGAGATTCCCTTTTAATCATCTCCCAAATTGAAGGAAAATGGCAAGCCCGAGACACCAAGTTGATTCCATATCAAAAATGCGTCAGCCGCTTGATCTCGAAGTTCCGAAACATCAAATTTGCCTATTTGCCCCGAGCTCACAACCAGTTTGCAGATGCCCTGGCTAGACTAGCTAGCATGGTCAAGTTATCACAAGGAGATGATATGCGGTAATTGTGCATAGAAATTCGAGGCATCCCAGCCTATTGCATGAACGTCGAAGAATGCATGAGTGTCGAAGTCAAAGCCGACGGAAAGCCATGGTATCATGATATCAAGGCTTATATTAAGGACAGTGAATACCCACTTCGTGCAACAGACAGTGAAAAGAAGTTTATTCGGCACAATGCCTGCCAATTTTTCCTAAGTGGAGAAGTCTTGTACAAAAGGAACCACGATTCTACCTTGCTTCAATGCGTAGGTGCCTCTTAGGCTAATCACTTGATGGAAGAGATGCATGAGAGTTTACTTGGAGCCCATGCCAGTGGACCCCTGTTGGCCCGTAAGATTATGAGAGCTAGCTACTACTGGCTCACCATGGAAAATGATTGCATTAAGCACATGATGATGTGCCATTGTTGCCAAGCCTATCAAGACAGGAAGAATGCTCCTCCGCAGCCATTGCACTCTTTAGCAGCACCATGGCCCTTCTCAGCTAGAGGTATGGATGTCATCAGACCCGTGATTCCAAAAGCTTCAAATGGCCATGAGTACATCTTGGTGGCCATCGATTATTTTACAAAGTGGTTGGAAGCCACTTCGTACAAGAGCGTCACTCAAGCCGTGGTAGCCTGGTTCTTGAAACACAACATCATTTGCCACTACGGCGGGCCAGGGAAGCACATTATAGATAATGGGACAAACCTAAACGGGAAGATGATCCATCAGCTCTACCAATAGTTCAAGATCGAACATAGATATACGGTTCCCAATCGCCCTCAGATGAATGGTGTTGTGGAAGCTACTAACAAGAACATAAAGAAAATTTTAGTAAAGATGACAGACATATACAAGGATTGGCACAAGTACTTGCTGTTTGCTTTGTGCGCATATCGCACTTCTGTTCGTACATCTGACCTCGTATTCACTGGTGTATGGCATGGAGGCAATCCTCCCAGCCGAGGTAGAGATCTTGTCTCTATGGATTTTGTCTCAGACAAAGCTGTCAAAAGCTGAATGGGCCCATGCCCAATATGAACAACTGAACATGATAGATGAGAAGCACATAACGGCAATGTGCCATTGACAGTTGTACCAAAATAGTGCCGAGTGAGCATTCAACAAGAAGGTTAGACCTAGAGTCTTTGAAGAAGGTGATCTAGTCTTGAAGAAGCGCAACCAAGCCATGCTTGATCATAGAGGCAAGTATGCCCCGACTTACGAGGGACCATATGTGGTAAAGAAGGTCTTTTCTAGAGGAGCCTTGATTCTAGCCAACATGGATGGGCATGACTTCAATATGTCCACCAATTTTGATGCCGTCATATGGTACTTTGCATAAAGAAGCCTTGCAATGCACCTTATTTTTATGTCAAAAAAAAAAAAAACACAAACAAAAACAAAAACAAAAAAGTATATATTTGCCAAAAGGTGGATCGAAAACTCGAAAGGGTGGTCTATGCAAAAGGAAAGCAAAAAGAAAGAATGCGAGAGAAATTGCAAAAGGTAGATTGAAAACCCGAAGGCGGTCTACGCAAAAGGAGAGCCAAAAGAAAGAGTGTGAGAGAACCTACTAGACTGAAAACCCAAAAGGGTGGTCTAGGCAAAATTTAAGGCAATCAAAAAGTCAGTTGAACTACGTGATGACCTGATCTTTCCTCGTGAAGGTATGTAGGCAGCCATCTTGGTTCGGTCACATCTTAAGAGAAAAATCAGTCAATTGCGCTTGCTTGAATTTCTGCTCAAGATCAGAAGATTAAAGGGATCCAACATCCAAGTCAAGGTATAAAGACACCTCCGAGATTGCTCTCTATCTACAATACTGCCACGGCCCGGTAGTTTGCTTAAGATATTTTGGTTTATGCCAATGGGAAATGTACCTTAGTGGGAAAAGGAAAAGATCCGTTCAAAATAGGATGTATCCTTGGAAAAATAAGATATTGATATGCATGAATTTTACATTTATCACGTATTTGTATAATCTTATATTTTCAAAGCATTTGCCTGCATATTCATTAACATGCCTATATTGTTCCATTTTGTTTCTTTCATGCATTCTGATGTCGAGACAAAACATCTCATCTCATATATATCTTTTCTGAATATCATCATGAACATCTCTCTACACCATCTCTCAGTTTCTAAGCATGCCTAACAGACTAGACTATGCTTTAAGAACTCAAAACAAAAAGTGGAAGGTCTTATGCAATTGCCTAGCAATGAAGGACCTTTCAATACATGGTGGAATACTAACTACCTAGCTTATATGTAGTGTAAGGTTGAATTTAATCAACCATCTTGTTGGCTTTATTCTGTGCCAAATTTACTTGTAATTTAGCAATTAGTAACCCTATATTTAGGTGGGAATCATGTAAGGATAGTGAGTGAGAGAGTGTGAAGAAATGCTCAAGTTGTGCAGGGATGCAGAGACTTGAGGCTGGGACTTGCGGGTGACTCGCGACTGGCAAGCCGCCAACTACAGCACACGAGTGAAGCGTGTAGAGAAGACGAATAGTCACGCCAGCTAGAGCACTACAGGACAAAAAACCCAGCCTGGCCGTTCTGTTATCTCGTGACTTGAACTTGCGACTCAGTCAAGTCGCGAGGCCAAGCCGCCAGCCAGCTCTGTTTTGAAAAAAAACCTAAATCTTTACATTCCATTCTTACCCTAATATAAATACCCCTTATACCCACGAAATATAGAGAGCTTCTAGAGAGAATTTTGAGAGAGAAACCCTAGAGAAAAACAAGATTGATTCATCAACAATCTTCACATAGAGACTCTTCAAATTCCTCTACTCTCACCCTCTCCATTGTTACATCCTTGAGAGATTCTTACCCAAATCCTTTTCTCACCATACCCAAATCTTCGAGAAGGTTATTTGGTGCTTTGGGAAGCAGTTAGGAAGGGACCAATGATTATTGGTTGATGCTATGGGCTATAGCAAAATTCAGTAAGCTAAAGAAGAAATAAGTTCAGCCCAACCTCGTTGGAGCAAGAAGCTTAGAGGGCTTAGGTACACTAGGTAGATTAGGCTTGAAAGGTCTTTTGCTGTTCATGTATCCCAACTACATTCTTTAGTGGATTATTTACTGCTTGGAGGGCGGCAGAAATGTTTTACGCCTAGTGCTTTGGTTTCCTCTTCGATAACACATCGTTGTGTTGTCCTTGTGTTTGCATCTCTCTTCCCTTAATCTTTGCCATTTAATTTCTGCTATGGATGTGATTTTAATTGGTTTAGATTGTTTATCAATTCTGATATTAGCTTATGTTCATGTTTCGTACATTTATTGTTTGATAATAAGTTTGAATTGGTAATTTGTAAATTGGGGGTCTAAATGTTCATAGTGTTTTACACACTATTTGACATGTTTTACAAAATCGTCTCGGTAGCCAGTCGGGCACTTTGGTAACTAGAACCAATCATGTAGGAATTCGAAGGACATGCTCCCTTCCTCCTCGCTGCCATGCGAAGTCAGCACCTCCATAACGGGCCTCTTGAAGCCCATCAGATCAGCCAACTTCTTTTGGTATTGTGTTCGCACAGGTGGAATGAAAACAGTGCTCACAGGAGTAAAAAGATAGAGGAAGTGATCGTACTCCTCCAAAGTGAGCACCAAATCAACGTCCCCAATGGTAATGCAATTTAAAGTAGGATCACAACAAGAAGTGATAACCTCTAGCAAGTGCCAATCAAGTATAGTGTAAAGCAGGGTGGCGGGGTTTCCAAGAAACTGCCGAAGGAGAGCTTGGTCACCAAGAGAAAAGGAGCCCCACCACTTCTTGAGCTTCTTCTCATGGTACTCCTCCCTTTCAAGCTCAACAAGGGTGTCATAGGAATGAGCACCAAGAACCTCCATGAGCAAATACTACTTGATCTGACAGTATGATGAAGATCCACGCAAAAAATGATGAAGAATGGTGTTTTATAAGTGTTTTGAGTGAAGAAAGAATAGGAGAAGACCTAGAAAAAATCGTGGAACCAAATGAGCTAGGGCTTGGCTGATGCCCAACTTTTATACAAGAATCCCAAGGCAACGGCCACTGAAAGGCCGCCGAAGGCCTTACAATGGCCACCAAACCTAGGGAAGTGTGCCAGGGCTTTTCAACCCCCCACGCACAAACCCAGACACGTGCTGACACTTTCCCCCCTATTTGACATGTTTTAGACCACTTTGGAGCAAAGATTCCCTTGTTTTAGTGCTCATCATAATGAGTGATCGGCCCAATAGTGACCCAGACAATCGGAAACTTGCATTCATGCATCTAAGGCCGCACAAATCCTACACTGGGGCAATTTATATTTGTGCATCTCGTTCAGCACCTTCAGACATCTTGAACCTCATTTTGAAAGACCGATTCACCCAGTTCAAGGGGCGGTTCAGCCTTGGTAATTAGAGTTTGCAATAGAAAAATGCTAGAGCCTGATCTCAGCCATCTGGCGGCTTTCCTAGCTTATTTGGAGGATAAAGGGAGTCATTTCCCATAGTGGTACCTCAAGAATCCTACCCTTGGATTTTCTAGCCCGCGTGGGTAATAACAGGAGCAATCAGTGCATACCACCTCGTGGCGTGTCTAAAGTTACCTCGTTTGGAGCGTTTGCACTCATCATCGACACTATGGGCATGGCCTGCGAAGCTGAGGCCACTTGCATCCAGTCTACGGGCTCAAAACCCCGCAAAACCCTAACTGGGGCAGTTTATTTTGCACAGTTCTCTCCCTCTATGTCCAATATACGAGAACGGGTCTGTCCCACTAAGGATATACCATTCATGTCAAGAATCGCATGAAACCCTAAACTGGGGCAGTTTATTTCACGCGATCTCTTCTTTCTTTCTCCCGCATCGGGACAGTCATTGTCTAGGAGCCACTAATAAATTCATGAAATAACGGTGCAAAACAAGTGGGTGTAATACAAGCCGTTCAAATCCACCGTCCACGGTAAAAATGCTATGGTGCATACACATCAGCAGCCTTTTCAAAGGTAGTTCGTAGAGTTATACATGTAAGTCCTAATCAGAGGCATTGCCTTTTATACACGTTAACAACCCTCTCAAAGGCAATTTATCTAGAGTTATACATGAAAGTCCTACCCAGAGGCATTGTTTTTTGCACACATCAACAGCCCTCTCAAAGGTAGTTCCTAGAATTATACATATAAGTCCTATCTAGAGGCATTGTTTTTCACACATATTAGTTGCCCTCTCAAAGGCGATTTATCAAGAGCTATACATATAAGTCCTAATCAGAGGAATTGTTTCTTGCATACATCAGCTGCCCTTTTAAAGGCAACATCCAGAACAGTACATGTAAGTCCTACCCAGAGGCATTGTTTCTTGCATACATCAATAGCCCTTTTAAAGGCGACATCCATAACAGTACATGTAAGTCCTAATCAGAGGCATTGTTTTACACATACAAGACAGCGGCCCTCTCAAAGGCGATTTCTCTATGGTGATATAGTAGCCCTCTTAAAAGTGATTTGATAAAGTTATACATGTAAGTCCTAATTGGAGGCATTGTTTTGCGCATATACCAAGGAGCTTCAAAGAGATAATATCATACATCAAGGCCCACTGTGGGGCGATATAATACACACATGTCTAGGCCTACCAAGAGGCAATACATAATATAAATACATAATCGGCCCATCATAGGGCAATGTCTACAAGATACATGGAAAAATAAATGCACACATAGTGGCTACATCATGCTACAACAAAAAGCTAACCCTACTGGGAATCATCATCCCTAAAGGAGTCAACAGTCTTATCATCAGAAGAAGTGTCCCCCTAGGACATAGCATGAATGGGGGCCTTCCCCCAATCTCCCCTAAAACCAGCCGTTCGAGATATGATCTACAAAACAGCAAGAAATTCAGGCAAAAGTGGTAAGCCAAAAAGTTAAATGGCAACACAGATGAACTAACACTTTTTGCTAAACATGTTATGTAGGTCTATGTTAAGCGTATGATCTCATAAAAAAAGCAGATTCTTGCAAGCATTCTACAATGGGTAAACCAGTGACAAGCGTCTCTAGACTCACAGTCTATAGTAGGTGAATCGATGACAAGTGTCCTCGAGCTCATAGTCTATAGCGGGTAGACCAATAATAAGCGTCTCTGTTCTCGCATTCTATAGTGGGTGAACCAATGACAAGCATCTCTGGACTCACAGTCTACAATGGGTGAATCGATGGCAAGCTTCCTTGAGCTCACAATCTACAGTGGTTGAACCAGCGACAAGCGTCCCTAGACTCATAGTCTATAGTGGGTGAATCGACGACAAGCGTCCTCGAGCTCACAATCTACAGCGGGTAAACCAGCGGCAAGTGTCTTTGGACTCACATTTCTTAGCTGGTGAACTAGCGGCAAGTGTTTCTAGGCTCGTATCCTATAATGGGTGAACCAACGGCAAGTGTCTCTGGACTCACATTTCATAGCAGGTGAACTAGCGGCAAGCGTCTCTAGTCTCGTGTCCTACAGTGGGTGAACTAGCAGCAAGCGTCTCTGGACTCACATTTCATAGCGGGTGAACTAACGGCAAGCTTCTCTAGGCTCGTGTCCTACAGTAGGTGAACCAACGACAAGCATCTTTGGACTCACATTTTATAGCGGGTGAACTAGTGGCAAGCATCTCTAGGCTCGTGTCCTATAGTGGGTGAACTAGCGGCAAGCATCTCTAGACTCACATTTCATAGCGGGTGAACTAGCAGCAAGCGTCTCTAGGCTTGTGTCTTAAAGTGGGTGAACCAGCGGCAAGCGTCCTTGGACTTACATTTCATAGCGAGTGAATTAGTGGCAAACGTCTCTAGGCTTGTGTCCTACAGTGGGTGAACTAGTGGCAAGCATCTCTAGACTCACATTTCATAGCGGGTGAACTAGCGGCAAGCATCTCTAGGCTCGTATCCTACAGTGGGTGAACCAACGACAAGCCTCCTCGGGCTCACATGTTGGGGTTTATGCCCTAAAATTCAATTTATTGGCATGTCATAAATAATTAAATTGTTTAATTATATGAGACTATTTATAAATGAATTAGTTGGACATTATCATAGTCCATGAGATGCATTGTATGTGATTTATGTGGTTTAGTCACAGAAGATATAAATCACAAGTTCCTTGTAAACTCAAAAAATAGTTCATAATCGGTGATGAAATAGGGCGTTTCATCTGCGAAGACTATAACATATCAATTAAGATGATTTGTGAACGGTTTTTAGACCCCTTAGCCCAAATAGATTAGCCTAGTTAATTAGCCAAGTTATTAACTTAGTCAAATTATGCAAATCTAGGTTAACACAATCAATTAATCATATCAAGAAATAAAGCAGCGGAAATATAAATAACACAATGATATGATCACCCAGGAAACCACACGGTCAAAACCTGGGGAGGATTTGACCTAGCTATCCTCAAGGTAAACTTGAATCCACTATATGAAAGAATCGAAGTTCATACAAAAGGACTTACAAGCTCCCCGCTTGACTTCCTAATGCTACCCACCAGTAGAACTTACTGACACAACTACGTGCAAGCTCCGAATCCACGGACTCCTTCTTTCTTGGATTTTCCACAAGATACAAGCACTCTCGCTTGTGTTTCATTAAGCTCCAATGGCAGCAATTGAGTTGATCATCAAGATGTTAAAGTAATCTCTACCTTGAAAACCATAAGTTTATGTGAAGGAAAGCTCCTCAAGGATCTCACAAGAGATTCACATAAACAGCAAAAATATGAGCAACAATACAACCAGAACAACTCACTAAAACGTGGCTAGGGTTTTGCCTTATATACCTAGAGCAAAAACATAAAACCCTAAATGTTTAATGAGATAGTGCTGAGTTGGAAATTCTGCAGAAAAAACATTCTGGCAGACTTTCGATCGATCGAGACAAGCCGAAATGCACCAATGCATCTGCAGCCTCTCGATTCCCACTTTACATGAATTACACAACTTTGAGCAAGCCTAAATAAGACTAAACATATTGTTTTGATCATGGTTTGCCAACATTACACATTAGAGTTCTAAATACATAAATTCCTAAATCTTTAGAACCTAACAAACTCCCCCTTTGGCAATCCGTGACAAAACACAAATTAAGAGCTCAAAGTTTACAAATAAAAGCCCTTTACAAAAATAAAGCTCATAACACAAATTCAATCCTAACTACTATCCATCAATTGCAAGTGTAGACAGCAACTCAATTGAATCAACCTGTATATTCCTGAAACACTCAACAAACGCATAGACGCATGTGTGACAGAAAACTGTAAAGCAACAGGTATGCAAACTAACTCTCCCCTTAAGTTAGATACAACAAAAATAAAACATTCTTGTATGATTCACATAACACATAATAAAGACATATATTAATGAATAACTCATAAATATAAATCAATAAGCAGTGAACACAAGAACAAGAATCATGTATATCAAAAAAAATGCATCTCCCCCTAACATGAATAGCCCATAAAAAAGATATACAAAGTGAAGCACCTAGATACAATCTAATATCTCCACTAGCTCTGCAAAACAAAAGAAAAAACTCCCCCTAACTACAAAAACTCCTCTACAAGTGACAAATTTCTACTCTCCCTTTTTGTGATGGAATGCTAAAGGACAATCACATGCCATCATCAAAAGGAGGTGGTAAGGGTGAATGAAGATGTGCTAAGTTAGCTTGCAAAGCACGAATCTTATCAAGTAAGTCCACTAAAATCTGACCATGAGCCGCCTGAACGGTCATGACAGTCTCCAAGGTATGACAAACATCAAAGTCATCCGAAGGAGGTGGAGGAACATCAGCAGCAACAGTATCACCAACAAGATCAGCAACATCCTTACCAGCAGGATAAAGCTAAATCCTATGAATAAAGATAGGATGAACAAGAGCATGAGAGGAAGATAAACTCCTATAAACTTCGTTCAAAGAATGAAGGAACAAGTGAGGAAAACTAATAGGAGCATCAGTCATAAGAGTGTACAAAAAGACACACCGCTCGAGAGGAATGGTGTGAAGATGAGAAATGGGCCATATAGAATGACATGCTATCCTAAAGAAGAGATAGTGCAACTCAGATAGCTCAGCAGTGGTGATCCTAGGATCAGAACCCCACTGGATAGAAGACCCAGTGATGTATGACATGACATCACTCAAAAGAGGAGACTCATCATAAGGATAAACATGGTGCAGGACCAAAGGTACCCCTAGAGCATCAGCCACTACAGTAGGAGTAATGGTGTACTCTACGCCTCATATCCAACTCTTTACCAAAGTGTTGGAAACATAGACGCGGATAGAGATGTTCAAAAAGAACTCTCTAATCAAGGTAGCTGGAGGAGAATCAGAAATATCCAACAAAGGTAACCAACCCCGATGCTCAAAATTTACCCTAATGGCAGGATCAAGCTCATCTAATACTACAGAATGCTCAGACCAAATCTTACGCCTAAGGTTCAGAGTATCAAAAATCTCTTAGTTTTTCTCACTCGAAAACTTCTCACAGTCAAAAGAAGGTGGGGGAGGAGAAGGTGAGGGAACAGACCTACGAGCTCTAGTTTTCCTAGGCATGATGCTAAGGAAAGGACAGAGACACAAAAAGAACCAAAAGAACAGAAACAAAGCACAAACCAATGGCAGACTACAAGTTAGCAAAAAAAAATATAGAACAAAAATCAATATGATGTATGAACAATAGTAATGACATGATGCATATTCTAATGCAGTTAAACTAAGTTCAATTCAAATTCAAATTCACAAAATTGGCTTGAGCACAGAGTTTCTAACAAAAACCCTTGATCAATTGAACATAATATGGCTTGAATCATGAAAATCCCCAAAAAGAAAAGGTCCGAAAATCTCAAGGAAAAATGCATGAAAAATGCATGAAACTTGAAAATAAAAGAAAAAGGAAGGGTAAAATAGACTTACTGGCCTTAAAGGACAAATTCTTTGCAAAAGATTCAGAGGAAAACGACAAAAAATTTGTTGAGTGAGCTTGCCAAGTCGGAGAGAGAGAAAAAGGTTTTGAAACTTTTTGAAAAAGTCAAGAACAGTGTTTTTAAAAAACCGGATTCGCAAAATTCGATTGATCGAAAATTACATTCAATCGATCGAATCAACCCGAGACTCCAAAAAGAATTTTAAGTAATTTTCGATCGATCAAAAAACAGAATGGATCGATCGAAACAGGCAGAGACTCACAAAATTTTTGAAAAAAACATAGTTTTGAAAAACAACAACCACATTTTGGGCACAACTCCTCAAAGCATTAAAATTTATGAAACAAAATGCATGAGTATGAGATGAAATGCTTTTTCAAAAACCCAAGTTTTAACCCCAATTTTTCAAAGAAAATTTCAGCCATTCTTCTTTTAAATTCTTAAGCAAAAAAAATTGTTTTGCATAATACTCAAGGTATTTTCAAACTTGGTTGGTCAGACCAAAAACACACATAATAACATGAACAGTGTTTAGCCAAGAGTAACTTGTGTAGTGTGTGTAACTAGCAAAAGCTTGAGATACATGTGAGGTGATATGTGAATAGCAATCAATCACAAAGTCTACAAAATCCGTCTCATAGAATTCAAAAGAGACTATCACCTAAAGAGTTACATCATATAACTCTCACATCTCCTAGAACATAAGCTTGCAATCATGTAAGTTTCTTGAATTTTTGCCTCATAATATACACACCAATTTTGAATTATGTGATTTGGCATCAAGCCTAATAGTACACACCAATTTTAATTATGTGATTTGGCATCAAGCCTAATAGTACACACCAATTTTAAGCATTAAGCATTTAAACCGAGGCCACACCTTATGTTCTTTTTGTGCATGTGCTACACTTTCGTGAGCACAGAATCTTAAGATATGCACTAAGGTGTTCATGATTGGCTAGTGAACAGTGGTGAGATGGTTATTTATGCTTTTCTCAAAAGGATCAAGTCCGACAGTCAAATAACATGTGACTTCAAGATTAAGACAAAGTGATAAACACCATAAACATCTTTCCCACACAACATGCACTACAAAGTTTCAACTAGTCAAGTGCAATATATAAGCTCATTAAAACTAAACAAGGTACAAAGACATGTTCTGTGTAAATAAATTGACCAACCTTGTTTCAAAAACCAAGAAAAATAGTGCAAAACACAACTTGCTTTTCTTTTTTTTTTTCTTTTTTTTAATTAAAAGAGAAAACAAAAAAAAAAAATCGTAGAATGAAATGCATGAATGTTATGCAATGCAAGTCCTAGAGACAAAAACAACACAAAAACTAAAGAACAGTGGTCACAAAAGAGTAGAGCAATGAAGCACAAGGACCATGTCAGAAAGACTCAATTAAATCGAGTCTTTTGTATCCAAAACCTTTTAGATGCACCATGAGCATTGGAGTTCCTATTCACGTTCGAGTGATTTCCAACTCTAGGATTGGAATAAAGGTTTAAAGCCTTTACCAATTCACCAAAGAGTGCCATAGGATCTTGTGCTTGAGGCACAGGCACTTTTGGTTTGTTTCCTCTCTTAGCAGCTTGAAGCTTGTAACAGTTAGGACGAATATGTCCAGACTTTCCACAAAAATGACAAACCCAAGCAGGTTTACCATGCATCTTGTCCTTAGAAAGGGTAGACTCTTTAGGTTTAGACTCTCCCAGATCAACCCTAATCTTCCTAGGAAGTGAAACTTCTATAGGTTTGACAACCTCACTCACAGGGGGTTTGACAGTTTCACTCACAACCTCACTCACGAAAGGTTCAGAAGAAGATGAAGGAACAAAGTTTGTGGAATTAGGTGCAGACACAAAGATGCTTTCAACAAAACCTAATCCAAATTTGTCAGAAGGAGCCTTTTGAAAATTCAGCATTTGATCAAGTTTAGAACTAGCAGATCTAGCAATAGATAAATCATGTTCCAAAGTTTTAACTTTATCAAGCAAGAGCATGTTCTCAGATTTCACATTGTTCAAAAGATCATTAGCATCAAACAGTTTAACAAACAAATTCTTCTTATCAAGCTCAAGAGATTCAATTTTCTTCAGGCCAAGTTCAACATTCATAGTATCCTTTGCAGCAACTTTGCAAAATTTATTGTAGGCCTCTTGAAGATTTGCATTCTCAGAGAGTTCCCCATCAGAAGGGTTCTTTTCAACAGACACGCTTTCGTTGACCACAGCAGTAACAGTGAAAGCAATGAAGTTTCCATCCTCGTCACATCCAGACTCATCATCAGAAACCTCATTATCACTAAGGGTTACAGCCATAGCTTTACCCTTAGATCTCAAGAATGTAGGACATTCAGATTTAACATGACCATACCCTTGACATCTAAAGCACTGAAAACCCAAAGAATTGTTTGAAGATTGACCAACTTTTTCTCTAGGTTTTTCAAAGTTATTAACCTTAGTGGGATCATTCTTCCTAAAGTTTCTAGGTTCAGCAGTGTTTGTACCTCTTGCCTTTTTGTTGTTATTCTTAAGAAAGTTTCTAAAGTTCTTGGCGAGGTATGCAATCTCTGTAGCAGAGAGCTCATCATCAAATCCACCAACCTCAACATCATTAACTGAATTAAGAGCCATTGGTTTGGATTTGTTTGCTTTGGGTAGGTCTAACTCATAGGACTGAAGAGATCCTACAAGTTCATCAACAGGGATGGAGTCCACATCCTTGCTCTCAGTAATGGCAGTCACTTTGGGTCTAAAGTCCTCAGTCAAAGATCTAAGAATCTTCCTAACAATTTTAGGTTAATCATAGATTTCACCCAGATTAAAAGCAGAATTAACAATATCATTCAATTTAGCATAGAATTCATCAAAAGATTCATCATCAGACATCCTAATGCTTTCAAATCTAGAAGTTAATTGTTGCAGTTTTTTTATCTTAACTGCCTTTGTGCCTTCATGCACAGTCTGGAGGATTTTCCAAGCAGTGTGAGCAACCTCAACATTTGAGATTCTCTTAAATTCCTCTATAGAAACAGCATTAAAGATGGCATTCATAGTTTTACTATTGAAACCAGCTGCTTCATTTTGAGAAGTTTGCCACTCACTCACAAGAGTAGTGGGCTTCTCCCATCCATACTCAACGGAATTCCAAACCCTCTCATCAATAGATTTCAGGAATGCTTTCATCCTTACTTTCCAATAAGCATAGTTATTCCCATCAAAGTGAGGAGGAATAACCAGAGAGTGTCGGTGTTCCATGACAATAGGGGTCAAGGATCAGCTCAGAGATCAAAAGATCTATAACAAGAGAGCTACCCGCTCTGATACCACTTGAACGATTTTTAGACCCGTTAACCCAAATAGATTAACCTAGTTAATTAGCCAAGTTATTAACTTAGTCAAATTATGCAAATCTAGGTTAACACAATCAATTAATCATATCAAGAAATAAAGCAGCGGAAATATAAATAACACAATGATATGATCACCTAGGAAACCACACGGTCAAAACCTGGGGAGGATTTGACCTAGCTATCCTCAAGATAAACTTAAATCCACTATATGAAAGAATCGAAGTTCATACAAAAGGACTTACAAGCTCCCTGCTTGACTTTCTAATGCTACCCACCAGTAGAACTTACTGACATGACCACGTGCAAGCTCCGAATCCACGGACTCCTTCTTTCTTGGATTCTCCACAAGATACAACCACTCCCGCTTGTGTTTCATTAAGCTCCAATGGCAGCAACTGAGTTGATCATCAAGATGTTGAAGTAATCTCTACCTTGAAAGCCTTAAGTTTATGTGAAGGAAAGCTCCTCAAGGATCTCACAAGAGATTCACATAAACAGCAAAAATATAAGCAACAATACAACTAGAACAACTCACTAAAACATGGCTAGAATTTTGCCTTATGTACCTAGGGCAAAAACATAAAACCCTAAATGTTTAATGAGATAGGGCTGAGTTGGAAATTCTGCAGAAAAAACATTCTGGCCGACTTTCGATCGATCGAGTCTAACTTTCGATCGATCGAGCCAGGCCGAAATGCACCAATGCATCTGCAGCCTCTCGATTCCAACTTTACATGAATTACACAACTTTGAGCAAGTCTAAACAAGACTAAACATATTGTTTTGATCATGGTTTGCCAACATTACACATTAGAGTTCTAAATACATAAATTCCTAAATCTTTAGAACCTAACAATTTGTCTTGATCATGGAAGTGGAGACTTCTAGTTGATGTGGTAATGTGTCTTAAGAGTTAAGACATATTGAACTGGACCGCTATGAGATTAATTATTCAATCAACAACTGTCACCGAAATAATTAATCTCACGACTTCTAATTTCATAGACTTTTAATCCTGAGAGGATAATGAACCCAATCATAAAATGTAGATTACTTTGATAAATCAGGAGTGAGATCTAATATTCACGATCAAAACCTTAGTATGTTGGGTAACCACATGTAATGTTGAGGGAACACATATTCTTAAGATGGAATCTATAATCTCTTTTTATAGAGACACAAAATATCCTATTGAGATAAGTTTAACGGGAACTAGTTATTCAGGGCGCCCACTTTAGTAAGGAGTTACTAAATCTTATATTTATTGAAATTGGATTTCAATAAATATGAATAACAAAAATATTAAACCATGTACTCAAGGATAAAATAGTTGTTTACAAAGTGATAGTTTATTATGACTTTGTTCACTATGGATATTTCATGGAGGGGTCAAATGATATCATTAGAGTCTTGGGATATAATTTATTAATGAGGCCTAGAGTGCAATTATCTTTATATAGTAGTATTAAATACAATTAATGATAACTTTGGACTTATCAAGAGTTTACAGAAAAGCCCAAGGCCTATTAGAGTTAGAGTCTTGTTTGTTCCCTTTGGTCCCATCTCAAGCAATAAACTAAAGCCCAATTAGGCAGGCCCAAAGGGCTAGCCTAATTAGATAATCAGTTATGTATAAGGAGAAAAATATACAATTTTTTCAGATGATGGAAATGGTGTGTATGTAAGCCACCCTCTTATTCTCCCTTGAACACATACATGTAAACTAATTGAGAGACCACACTTCTTGGGCATCATTTGGAATTGAGATGAAGATTAGAGGTATTCTCAAGTCTTGGTTTTGAATTTCATTGCATCAAGGTATGCTTTCTATTCTTTATTCTAGAATTCAAGGTTACATGTTATCTCTCATGAATGAAGTAGATCCGTGATTGTTGCTTCCGCTGTGTGTTTTGTATGAGATGCAAAACCAGATTTTCCAACATCACATTCATTCAAAAAAAATTTCAACCTCCTAATCTACGGTGGGTGAACTGGTGACACGCATCCTCGGACTCACGTTCATTCAAGAATTTTTGAGTCATGTTTCCGTTATTCTCAACTACCAAGTAAGTCCCCTTACCCATATCCTGCATTTTACTTTCAGCATTTAAATTCCCGCATATTCATGCACTTATATATCAAAAACAAAACGCATGCATATTTTCCTAAGATAGCATGGCATAAATCATGGCAAAAATATATACTTGTGAAATTTCCATAAAAATAATAAAATAAACGCTAGCATGCATCTCTAGTAGTATTGCTACTAACATTTTGCAGAAAAAATAAAAGAAGAAAGAAAAAGAGACACTGACCTCATGACCAGAGAGTGTTTCAAAAGTAGCTGAGCAGATCAATCTAAGCAGGTAAAGTCCGGTCTAGATCCATGAATAGTCTCCGCACAAATTCGAGGGGCAACAAAATTCGAAATCACTTTCTTTATCCAACACCTCTCATTGCACTCGAGATATCAGATAAAGAAGGGGCAACTGTTGATACTGTATTTTACCCACCCTCGATTTGCATGTCGGACTCTGAAAAATCCAAAAATATTATGTTTTCCCATGGGGCCACGAGAACATTCAGAATGACGTGGCATAACCCGTTTAGACACTGAAGCACCCAAAGTGCCTTTTTCAGCTAAAATGACCAAAATGCCTCTGGTCAACCTAGGGTTGAACAAAGCCTAAACAAGGTTAAATCCACACAAAATAGCACCTTTCATAGTTTTACATCAAACCCGAGCTTTTCGGACATTTTTAGCCGCTTTGACCAAGTTTGACCCGAAGTTCACTTTGGGTAAGCCCAAAAACCCTAATTTTGATCCGGCCACTAGAACGGGTTGAAACCAATGCCACTGCAAAGATTATCAAATTCTCACTCCAATGAATAGTCATGGGTCATAATCGGAGTTAGAACGACCGAGATATCACTAAAATCGGAATGACGCACCGATCGATGCACTGCAAACTTTCCCAACCTTTTTAGAAACTAAAAATCAAGATCTATCCAAAGGAGTCAAGATCAGCCCGATCAGAGTAGGATTGAGGCCAGCGGCCATTGAAAGGCTGCTACCTCGATTTTTGTACCCGAGGCCAAAAATAGCCCCAGACACGCCCCAAACAGGGGGGACACACATTTTTTTGAAATTTCCCTTCTACCCAGCTGCTCTCTACATTTTTTTCTCTCTCCCAAACACTAAAAAACAACCAAAAACACTCCAAAAAACACATTAAAGTCTCATGATTCTTCCCTTTTCACCAAGAACACAAGGTATTGCTTTTTAGCTATCATCCACACCCCTAACTTTCTAAATCTTTTTCCTAGCATGTTCTTGCTCTTTTTGCCATGATAATATGCTTTGTTGCTTTCTTTGACATGTTTCTTGCTTTACCTTTTTTCTAGCATGTTCTTAGCCTAGATTTGTATTCTTTTAAGCTTGCTCACCTGCTTATATGTTTAGATCTACATGCTTAGGGTTTTATGCCATGTTTCCTTTGTTTCGTTCCTCTCTTTGCTTTGTGTTGATGTTAGGGTTATGTACTCATGCGCTTGATACCATGTCTATGGCTATGCTTTGCTCAGCTCTATGTGCTCGTATGCTTTTTGCCATGTTTTATGCTTAGATCTGCATCCGTACATGCTCATATGCTTGGATTCATGTTCTTCCATGTTTATGTGCTAGCTTTCACAGGTTCACACACGCGTTGCCATGCCTACGCCTAGATTTACATTTTTGCATGCTTGTGTGCTCGGATCTAGGTTTTCACATGCTTATATGCCCGGATCTATGTTCCTACATGCTCTTGTGTTTAGATGTATGCTCTACTTGCTTTATGCCATCTTCCATGTGCTTGTGTGCTCTGTGCCATGTTTGTGTGCTTAAACCTAGGCTATGTTTGTCTTGCCATGTGCTATTTAGCCCTTTTGTCGCTTTACCTTTCTTTCTTGTGTTTTGGCAATGTGGTTAAGACCTAATCTAGACCTTGTGGTTTTTGTCATCGTCCATATACCTTGGCCCATCTCAAAGGGTTTGGATCACCCGTTTGCATGTCTATGCTTGCTTTCTTCTATGCTTTATCTTCCGTGCTAGCCTTTCTAGTTCTAGGCTTTGCTATGCTTGATGCCCTTAGTGGGTTATGGTTGTATGGTTACATCTGATGCCCATGAGGCCTTGTCTGGATGTAACCACATGGGAGGCATCTTCGTGATGCCAATTGCTTCGTGCATACCTCTCCCTTTTCCACTCTGTGTGATGAGATGCTTACCAAGCTTGTTTGCGCCACCCGTTGGCTTTTTGTGCATCTTTACATGCTTGCTTATGATGGATATAAAGATAAATGCAGCGGAAAATAAGTTTTAAACGGATCTACTTCATTCGATATTGATAACACGTACTAAGTAAATTTCAGAATTTGAGAACAAGAGAGTGTACCTTGAAGCGGTGAATTTCAAAACCGAAGATTGAAGCACTTGGGACTACTTTTAATCTTCACTCCAATTCCACTAACGCCCAAGATGTGTGGTCTCTCAATTGGTAACCAAAGGGATGACTAGTAAGTTACAAAAACTCACATGCACACCATTTCAATGTTGTTTTTCACACTCAGAAAAATCTGAACGTTTTTCCCTTTGTATCTAACCAATTTATCTAATTGGGCCGGCCTTTTGGGCCTTACCAATTGGGCTTAAGTGTGTGGCTTGGAGTGGGACCAAAAGGGACCAATAAGACACTAGCTCCAATGGGCCTTGGGCTTTTCTGTCAACTCTTGACAAGCCCAAAGTTACCATTAACTATTTTTAATACCACTATATAAAAATAGTTGCACTCTAGGTCTTATCTATAAATTATATCCCAAGACTTTATTATACATGCAACCCCTTCATAAAATATTCGTAGTAATACAAAGTCATAAATGTAGACTGTCACTTTGTAAATTACTACATTTTAATCCTTGAGTACCCGGTTTAATCCTTTAATGTTATTCATTATATATTTATGAAATCCAATTCCATAAATATATACTATAGTCTTACTAAAGTGGTTAGGCCTAACTCTCTGAATAACAAACTCATTAAAAATACCTCAAGGGAATACTTTATATCTCCGTTAAGAGATTATGAATTCCATCTTGAGAATACATGTTCCATCAACACTAAATGTGGCTGCCCAACATACTGAGGTTTTGACCATTACTATAGATCTCACTCCTGATATATCAAAGCAACCTACATCTCATGATCAGGTTCATTATTCTCTCAGGATTAAGAGTTCATGCAAATACAAGTCGTGAGATTTATTATTCATATGACAGTCTTTAATAGAATAATAAATCTCACAGCGGTCCAGTTCAATATGTCTTAACTCTTAAAACATATTAACACATCAACTAGAAGTCTCCACTTCCATGATCAAGACAAATCATCGTAGTTGATATGTTATAGTCTTCGCAGATGAAATGCCCAATTTCATCACCGACTACGAACTATAATTCTGAGTTTACAAAGAACTTGTGATTTATATCTTCTGTGACTCTTCACATAAATCACATACTATGCATCTCATGGACTATATGATAATGTCTTAATATTCATGTTACCATTATTTCAGATAATAATAAAACAAATTTATTAAACATAATATTAAGTCATACATAATGTCAAACACAATGTCACACTTAATATCATACATAGCATCTTACAATAGGATTCAAGGGCACCAATCCTAACAATCTCCCACTTGCCCTAAAGACTATTGTGCACTAATCTAACTCCCATTCTTTCCAAATGCGACTCAAAACTCCTTTGAGGCAAAGCTTTAGTAAATGGATCTGCCAGATTGTTTGCACTTTCAATCTTTGCTACCACCACATCTCCACGAGCAACAATATCTCGAATGATATGGTACTTCCTCTCAATGTGCTTTCCTTTCTTGTGATTCCTTGGATCTTTAGATTGTGCAACTGCTCCACTGTTATCACAAAACAATGTGATTGGAACTTGCTTCATTCTTATTACACCAAGGTCAGAAAGGAACTTCTTGAGCCATACAGCTTCCTTTGCTGCTTCACAAGCAGCAACATATTCTGCCTCCATGGTGGAGTCTGCAATACAAGATTGCTTAATACTCCGCCAACTAATGGCTCCACCTCCCAAGGTGAAAACACATCCTGAAGTGGATTTTCTGAAATCTAGATCCGATTGAAAATCTGAATCTGTATAGCCAATGGGAATCAAATCCTCACAATGGTAAACAAGCATGTAATTTCTCGTTCTCCGTAGATACTTGAGAATATGCTTTACAGCTTGCCAATGTTTTGGTCCTGGATTTGATTGATATCGGCTGACCATGCCAACTGAATAGCAGATATCGGGTCTAGTACAAAGCACGGCATACATGAGACTTCCTACTGCAGAAGCATAAGGAACTTGTCTCATCATTTCTTCTTCCTCTTGAGTCTTAGGCCTTTGGTCGTTAGACAGAGGAACTCCATGTCTGAAAGGAAGCAATCCTTTCTTGGAGTTTTGCATGCTAAACCGTTCTAGAACCTTATCTATATATCCAGCTTGTGATAAGCCTAACATCTTATTCTTGCGATCTCGCCAAAGCTTGATCCCTAGAATAAAGTTAGCCTCACCTAAGTCCTTCATATCAAATTGGCTTGACAACCAAACCTTTACTGATGACATTACCCCTACATCATTTCCAATGAGTAGAATATCATCAACATAAAGCACTAGGAACATTACTACTTTATCTTGATGTCTTTTGTACACACAAGGTTCATCTAGATTTTGTTCAAAACCAAATGTCTTGATTGCTTGATCAAATCTGATGTTCCATGACCTAGATGCTTGCTTAAGTCCATAAATGGACCTTTGCAACTTGCATACCATATGCTCTTGGTTCTTTGCTATGAAACCTTCCGGTTGCATCATATAGATTTCCTCTTTAAGATTGCCATTAAGAAATGTAGTCTTGACATCCATTTGCCAAATCTCATAATCAAAATGAGCAGCAATGGATAAGAGAATTCTGATAGATTTAAGCATTGCTACTGGAGAAAAGGTTTCATCATAATCAATACCTTCTTTTTGTGTATACCCTTTTGCCACTAGCCTTGCTTTAAAGGTTTCAACCTTTCCATCTATCCCTCTCTTCCTCTTATAAACCCATTTGCAACCAATAGGTTTAATGCCGTTAGGCGCCTTTACAAGATCCCAAACTTGATTGGAATACATGGAATCTAATTCAGATTTCATAGCTTGGACCCAATGATGTGCATCTATATCATTCATTGCTTCATCATATGTGTAGGGATCTGATTCAACCTCTTCTGAGATAGCTTCATAAGTTTCTCCCAAACCTATGAATCTTATAGGAGGCCGAACAATTCTCCCACTACGACGAGGCACCTGAGTACTAGACATGTCATGAGTAGTATCTAGTGGTGTATCTAATACAGCCACTTCATCCCTAGTTTCATCTATTGGTTGTACATTTACAGGTTCATTCATTTCAGCCAACACAACTCTACTTCTAGGAATAAAATTATTCATATAGTCATATTCCAAGAATTTAGCATTTGTACTAACAAAAACTTTGTTATCTTTACGACTATAGAATAAATAACCCCTAGTTTCTTTTGGATAACCTACAAGCAAACACACTTCTGATTTTGGTTCCAATTTATCAGGCTTCCCTTTTAACACATGTGCAGGACAACCCCAAATGTGAAGATATTTCATACTAGGCTTATGCCCACTCCACAATTCCATGGGTGTTTTGGGAACAGATTTTGATGGGACTAAATTCAAAAGATGTATTGCTGTATTTAAGGCATAACCCCAAAAAGAAATCGGTAAAGTTGAGTAACTCATCATGGACCTAACCATTTCTAAAAGAGTCCTATTCCTTCTTTCTGCTACACCATTTTGTTGTGGAGTTCCAGGTGCAGTCAACTGGGATACAATCCCATTCTTAGTTAAGTAATCCTTAAAATCCCCAAGAAGGTATTCGCCACCATGATCAGATCGAATGGCCTTTATGCGTTTACCCAATTGATTCTCTACTTCAGCCCTAAACTCTTTGAACTTTTCAAAGGCTTCGGACTTCCGTCTCATTAGGTACACATAACCATACCTTGAGTAATCATCAGTGAAAGTAATGAAATACTCATAGCCACCTCTTGCTTGGATTGACATAGGACCACAAACATCAGAATGCACTAGCTCTAGCAAATCTTGGGCTTTTCTACCTTTTGCATTAAAAGGTCGTTTGGTCATTTTACCTTCCAAACAAGATTCACAAACTGGAAATTCATCAAAGTCCATGGGGTCTAAGAGTCCATCTTTGATGAGTCTTTGAATCCTATTTGAATTAATATGACCCAAACGCAAGTGCCAAAGATATGCTTCACTAGTAGAAGGAAACTTTCTCTTTAATGATTTTACATGAGAGTTATTATCTAATTCAGAATTATATAATTCATGCTTATCAGGAGTTAAAATATAAAGACCATCCACAATATTGCCAGAACAGATAAACACTTTATCCTTCTTTATTACAACATTGTCTTTCAGGATAACACAATATCCATGTCTACCTAAGTAAGTAGCAGAAATTAAATTCCTACGAACATTAGGTACATACAAACAGTCTTCTAATATTAGAACTCTAGATTCAAAACATAAATTACAAACACCAACAGCTACAACTGGAATTTTGCTCCCATCAGCCAAAGTAAGAAACAACTCCCCTTCTTTAAGCTTTCTGGTCTCCTGGAACCCCTGCAAGGAATTGCAGATATGATTAGTACAACCTGAATCCACACACCAGGAATCCGTGGGATTCTGTACCAAACATATTTCAAGAAGGAATGTATTAATCATACCTTTGTTCTTGGCAGCCTTAAATATTGAACAATTTCTCTTCCAATGTCCTTTCTCACCACAATGGAAACACTTTCCTTTGATCTTCTTTCCTTTATCAGCAACCCCTAAGGCGATTTGTTTACCCTCTTGCTTGGTAAAGTCTTTCTTCTTCTTTTTCTTACCCTTGCCTTTCGACTTAGGTTGAGAAGTAGAAGCTTTACCAACATTGGCTTCAACATGGGAAGTACCAAGAATGCCTTCTGCCGCTACCAATTCATTCATTAATTCAAACAAGGTATAAATCTTTTTATTCATATTATAGTTTAGTTTGAATTCCTTGAATGATTCCGGTAGCGACTGGAGTATCATATCCACTTGGGATTCTCCATCTATATCGGCACCTAAAACTTCCAATGTATTCAGGTTAGAGATCATTGTAAGACAATGCTCTCTCACTGAACTTCCTTCAGCCATTCTGGTATTATAAATTTGCCTCATGGTCTCTTGCCTTGCAGAACGGCCTTGCTCACCAAACATCTCCTTCAGACTTTGCATTATGTCTGAAGCTAGTTCTACATCCTGCATTTGATGCTGTAGAACATTTGAGATAGATGCTAGGATGTAGCACTTGGCCATCTCATTAGATTTCTGCCAACGATCATATCGTTGTTTTACCTCAGGAGGTGCATCTAATGAAGGAAAGCTAGGACATGGTTTAGTAAGAACATACTTATGCTCTTCAGCAGTAAGAACAATGTCCAGATTTCTTTTCCAGTCAACATAGTTGGATCCAGTCAGTTTGTTTTGATTAAGAATAGTTACAAGTGGGCTAAAAGATGCCATGTTCTAAATCTGAAAACAATAAACATGAATATAATCAATAAACTGACATTATCTATTTAGCATATGAACATATAGTATGGAACCTTAATAAAACCATAATATAATGTATGCAACGACAACCCAATCCCGTAATTAATATTCCTCGGAAACGAGGTCATACCAATCACTATGATCAGGCGAGAATTATTCTCATTATTAATGCTATCATGGTAACTCTTACCAAACAAAAATAATTTGCCGCTATTCCTTTAGCCTCTAAGTAATAATGACATAGCTCCGAAGGGAGGTTAACATCACACTTAGTCTAGTGTATACCATTGCCTAGAATCAATGTGAATCACCAAGTAACTCCGTGGAAGCGTGGTCGTTCTCAATGTAAAAACAAATTTCATCTATCTTTAAGAAGTTTAACCTGTAGTACCATGAATCAATCACCCTCCGAAGGGAGCAAGGCATATACGCCAAGGCGAGGTGCTTAATCACACTACTTTAAACCGACAATGGAGGCCGTGAGATGCAACCCTTGTATCTCTCTCCCACTAGATGTCTTTAAATAAAAGGTTTTTAATTACTAAACATGCATAATCTAATTGCACATTGTCTTAGTACTTTCACATGTGAAAACACTTAGAAAAATTTCTGATTTTCTTTCTTTCGATCGATCGAAAGTGCCCCTCGATTGATCGAAAAAAATTAAGAAATTCAAACATTATCCTCTGACTCTTTTGATTGATACTCGATCGACTCTCGATCGATCGAAAAACAAATTCGATCGATCGACTAACAATCGAAAATCTATCGTTCTAAAGAGTCTGATCACTGTCTCATTCGATCAATCGAAAATAATTTTCGATCGATCGAAAATCGCGAAACTTGAATTTCCAGAAATTTTTCTAAGACAGTTTTCTTCGTTTTTCATGAACAAACATCTTTCAAACGAACATGACAGACAGAGTTTAATGTCAAAACTGAATTCTATTGATGCTAAAGTCTTAAAGATCAATTTAACATACTTAAATTCAAATTTTAACGACATCATAATATCAATTTCAGTTTTCATCAAATCATAGTTTCAACAACATGCAGAAAATTAAAAACTAATCTTCTAACAATATGAAACTATCTTCTCCAATTCTAAAACTCACAAAACATGTTAAACAATACGAAATAGAAGACCGCTCTGATACCATTTGATGGATATAAAGATAAATGCAGCGGAAAATAAGTTTTAAACGGATCTACTTCATTCGATATTGATAACACGTACTAAGTAAATTTCAGAATTTGAGAACAAGAGAGTGTACCTTGAAGCGGTGAATTTCAAAACCAAAGATTGAAGCACTTGGGACTACTTTTAATCTTCACTCCAATTCCACTAACGCCCAAGATGTGTGGTCTCTCAATTGGTAACCAAAGGGATGACTAGTAAGTTACAAAAACTCACATGCACACCATTTCAATGTTGTTTTTCACACTCAGAAAAATCTGAACGTTTTTCCCTTTGTATCTAACCAATTTATCTAATTGGGCCGGCCTTTTGGGCCTTACCAATTGGGCTTAAGTGTGTGGCTTGGAGTGGGACCAAAAGGGACCAATAAGACACTAGCTCCAATGGGCCTTGGGCTTTTCTGTCAACTCTTGACAAGCCCAAAGTTACCATTAACTATTTTTAATACCACTATATAAAAATAGTTGCACTCTAGGTCTTATCTATAAATTATATCCCAAGACTTTATTATACATGCAACCCCTTCATAAAATATTCGTAGTAATACAAAGTCATAAATGTAGACTGCCACTTTGTAAATTACTACATTTTAATCCTTGAGTACCCGGTTTAATCCTTTAATGTTATTCATTATATATTTATGAAATCCAATTCCATAAATATATACTTTAGTCTTACTAAAGTGGTTAGGCCTAACTCTCTGAATAACAAACTCATTAAACTTAACTCAAGGGAATACTTTATATCTCCGTTAAGAGATTATGAATTCCATCTTGAGAATACATGTTCCATCAACACTAAATGTGGCTGCCCAACATACTGAGGTTTTGACCATTACTATAGATCTCACTCCTGATATATCAAAGTAACCTACATCTCATGATCAGGTTCATTATTCTCTCAGGATTAAGAGTTCATGCAAATACAAGTCGTGAGATTTATTATTCATATGACAGTCTTTAAGAGAATAATAAATCTCACAGCGGTCCAGTTCAATATGTCTTAACTCTTAAAACACATTAACACATCAACTAGAAGTCTCCACTTCCATGATCAAAACAAATCATCGTAGTTGATATGTTATAGTCTTCGCAGATGAAATGCCCAATTTCATCACCGACTACGAACTGTAATTCTGAGTTTACAAAGAACTTGTGATTTATATCTTCTGTGACTCTTCACATAAATCACATACTATGCATCTCATGGACTATATGATAATGTCTTAATATTCATGTTACCATTATTTCAGATAATAATAAAACAAATTTATTAAACATAATATTAAGTCATACATAATGTCAAACACAATGTCACACTTAATATCATACATAGCATCTTACAATAGGATTCAAGGGCACCAATCCTAACAGCTTACAAGTGTGTCATCCACACTTCAACACAATGAAGTCATAGACATTCAATCCAAACCAACGTTTGTCCCTCGTGGACACCCCCTTTGTGTGTTTTCCTTGCTTGTTTGCCCTCTTTGCTTGTTGGTTAGCTTTCTTGATTTTGTCACATGCTGTGCTTGCCATATCCATCTTGCTTGTTTGCTTTGTGACCTTGTGCTTTTATCTGCGCTTTTTCCTTCTATTACTTGTCTGTTGGTTTTCTTGTCTCTTCCTTTGCATGTACGCATATGGAACGAGGATGCATGGAGCTAGGGCATGATCTCCTAGGCATAAGCAAAAAGGGCAAGGATACAAGCACGTGGTCAAGCTAAGCGACTGCAGTCAATAGGTTTAGGAGCTTAGCCTTTTCCCTTTGGTTATGTACTCTATAAACCCCCTCATTCCTTCTCCCTTTCTCCCTTAGATGGTTTGTATTAGGTATATCATGCTTTGTACCATTCGTCCTTATCTCTAAAGTATGGCGACCTCTGTTTATTTTCCCACACCTTTATTTTGGGCCATACTCTAGGGATGTAGGCATTTACTTTCCTGCTCTATGTGCTAGCATTATGCATGATGCATGTATATATATACCTACTTGCCCTTTTCCGATGTGACTATCGTGATCTGTGTCACTTAAGGCTAGCAATGCCTAATTTTCGCCACGAAAGTAAGGCAACTTCTCGCCGGATTTTCGCGATGGAAATTTGGCACTATGCTCGAATGCCTTAGGAAAAAGAAGATTAGGACTACACCCTTTCAAAAGCCAAAACCTCAAAGCCCCCATGCATTCAAAGCCCCGTAAGCCAATGCCAAAATCATGTTTTTACTGCCAATCTCCAAAAATTATGGTTTTATCAAAACAAAGGACTGTCCTTGGGACAGGCGTTATGGGATGCCTAACACCTTCCTTACACGTAACCAAACTACCAGACCTAAGAATCAAGATTTTTTGCCATCCACATTAGATTAGGAAAAATGACATTTTTCTTAACCTAGGATTGGTAATAAAATCAACTAAAAATAGGTGACCAATCAAACCTTAGAAAAACCCAATGATTGGTGGCGACTCCACTTACCTTTGGTAATCCCTAAAATTTGGCCCAGATTCCTGCCATAAAACTAAAGGTAGACCTACCTCCCTCCACTGAGAGAGAGAGAGAGAGCACCCAAAGCTCTATGTGAACCATACACATTCACATTGAGAGGGCCCCCCAACAGGCCCCGCGCACGCGAGCTGTCGCCACAATGGGAGGTCGAACGGAGGCCCACGTTGGCGACGATTTTCTTTCCACCGCCAAAGATGGAGGCCAGGCGTCAACAATGGACTAAAGCCCAAATGAAACAAGGGGCAAGGTTCATGGGAGGAAAGGGAGTGATTTTGTAATTAAGCCTTCATTTAAATAAGCTTAAAGACTTTTTCTAAAGAACATCTAATAAAGGACTTTTTGGGACATGAACCTTCCCAGTTTTCCATGTATCACAATGTCTGACAATTTGACTCAAGAAGATGTCGATCGAATGATGACTGAAGGAAAAGTCCAAGTCAATGATTTCTCTGAATCTAGAAATGTAGGATCATGGGAAGATCATGACTGGCCAAAATGGACCTCGATAGCAGGGGCAACTCAAGTTACCCCAGCTCGCTTCGTGCTTGAGCATGACATAGACCCTCCTTCTGATGACGATCAATACCTTATGCTAACCAAAGATGGAGAAGAGGAAAAGGACGATGTAGTGATTAGCTATTGGAGTGAAGACGATGGCGATTGGTTTTTCGAAGAGGCAGGGAGAGATTTCCCCAACAAAGGTGAACTTTTGTATGACATAACTGAAGCTATCACGTGTAGGAGCCTTTAAAAGATGAGGACTAGTCCGTTGAGCTGAAGATTTTGTTTAAAGAGGAGGACGAGAAGGAAAGCAATGTGCCCTAAAGGAAAAGAAGGATAGAATTCATCATGTCTACTGTGGGGCTGTGGACACAATGGGAAATGGAGTCGCCACCTAGTTTTTGCAATGGTCTAGGAAACATATATATAGCATCCTCTCAAGGAAGGACCATTAATGGCATCATTCATCCCAAAACACATACATATCAATCCATAAAGCATAAGAAACCAAACCACACATATACAACCCTAGCATTCATCTAATAATGGCATCAAGGGATTCATCACATTACAAACCCTAATCACACATCTAAGTATGCTCCATCATAAACTCCATCATATCATACTGTAAAGTTGTTATTTACAACTATGTATTTTGTTGGCTTTTATTCCATGCCAAATTTGATTGTAATTATTATCAATCATTTATACCCTATATTTGTTGTGGGATTTGTTGTAAGGGTTGTGTGATAGAGAGAGTGTGTGAAGACTCAAGCATTTGGAGGCTGAAGGATTCTCGCAGGTATGTCGCGACCTAGCTTCCCACGAAGTGAAGCATATGCCCTGCACGTGCTGGAATGCGAAGAGTCAGGCCAGGTGGAGACAGTTGTCTCTCGCGAGTATCTCGCGGGTAAGGCCTTCTTGCGAGACACCCGTGAGACAAGCTATTCTGCCAGCCTGTACTGACTGACTCACACATTTTGCACCTATCCTATATATACCCTCATTACCCACAAATGTTGAGGAATGCTTCAGAGAGAAAACCCTAGCCAAACACATTGGGAATTAGAGATTGCCATCCCCACCTTTCTCTATACACTTGCTTGTGGTATCTCCTCAACCCTTCCCTCTCCATTTCCATACCATTGAGAGGTTGATAGCTCAAACACTTACCACACCCTTTGAGAGTGCTGTGAGACATTTTGGTGCTGCTGGAAGCATTGGAAGAAGCCTGGAATGGCAGATGCAACATGGAGCTTGTTGCGGGATCCGGGGTGCTAGACAAGACACGGTTCTGAGAAGCCTTGTTGGAGTAGGAGCTTGGAGGGCTTAGGTACATCGGGTAGATTAGGCTTGGAGGGTCTCTTGCTAACCCATGTATCCCAACTGATTGTCTAGTGGATCAATTTCCGCTTGGAGGGCGGCGGAGAGGTTTTTCGCCGAGTTCTTCGGTTTCCTCTTCGAGAACACGTCCCGGTGTTTTCTTTGTTTGCATCCTTCTTCCCTACTCTTGTTTATTCCATTATACTGCTGTGTTACTTAGTTTATGGATTAGAGTAGCTTACTTGTTCATCCGCTCACATTTACACTATTCCGCACTTTGTAGTAAGTTAGTGTAAAATCTATCGAGCCGTAATTTTAATTGGGGGTCTAAATAGCTCTTGTGTTTTCAACACATTTTCGAGCTTTCAATTGGTATCAGAGCGGGTATACTTGTTGTGGTTTTAATACCTAAGTGTGATCCTAGACCCCTTGGTGTGTTTTGAAAAGTATTCTTGTTAAAACTACCATGAAGGATTTGAAAAGTGTTTGTGAAAATGACTCAATGAGCATATTTGAATATTGTTCCAGTAATGCGCTCTTAGAGTTATTTAAATCTAAAAAACATGCTAGAATTTTTAGTCACATGCTGAAATCATTAGTTCATAGGAACCATGATATACATAACAGCCTATGTGAGTCAAAGTCCTTAATCTATGATTATGAGAGAAGAAATAGACAGTTAAGTGATAAAATTGGTCGTTTAAAAAAGAAACTTCACTCATCCTTGAATAAAATAAGGAAAAATGATTCCTGTCTTGATGGTCAAGAATGTCTCTCTCATGCATGTCTTTTTGTTCATACCGCATTGAAAGTGTTTAACTCATGTTTGTGGTACCTTGACAGCAGGTGTTCTAGGCATATGACTGGAGAAAAATCTTTGTTCAAAACTCTTAAAGAGAAGGAAGATGGATTTGTGACATTTGGAGATGGTAGTCATTCACAAGTTCTTGGAAAGGGAACGGTGGATATTCCAGGTCTGCCTTTGTTAACTGACGTGCTGTATATTAAGGGATTAAAAGTGAACTTGCTAAGTATCACTCAGATTTGTGATGAAGATTTCTTGGTCCAATTTTCAAAGAAAGGGTGTCTAATCTTGAATGAAGAAGGTGTTCAAGTTCTAAAGGGACTAAGGACCACTGATAACTGCTATGGGATTATTCCAAAACCCAGCATAGCATGTCGAAGTGCTTGGGTAAACCTCTTGGAGTTGTGGCATCAACAGCTTGGACATGCAAATTGCAAACAAGTGGCAAAAGTCTCAAAGCTTGAGGCTGTGGTTGGTCTACCTAAGTTTGGAAAATTGAGAAGAATGTTTGTGGTCCATGTCAATTGGGAAAACAAACAAAGTCAAGCCATCCTAAAGTGAATGTGGTTGCAACTTCTCGTCCATTAGAATTACTGCATGTGGATTTGATGGGTCCTACAATAACAGAAAGCATGGGTGGAAAGCGGTACATTATGGTGATAGTTTACGATTTCTCAAGGTATTCTTGGGTGGATTTCCTTAGAGAGAAATCGGAAGCATGTGATAAGATGGAAAAATTGTGCAAGAGATTGATGAATGAAAAGGGAGTACCTATCATCAAAATCAGAAGTGATTATGGGAAAGAGTTTGAAAATGCAAAGTTTGAAGCATTTTGCAATGAACACGGTATCAAGAAGGAATTCTCAGCCCCAAAGACTCCACAACAGAATGGAGTAGTTGAAAGGAAGAACTGGGTGATTCAAGAAATGGCTCGAGTAATGTTACTCAACAAAAACCTTCCACAGAAGTTTTGGGCTAAAGCTGTGAACACTTCATGTCACATTGGGAATAGGATTTACTTCCGAGCAGGAACAAAGAAGACATCGTATGAAATTTGGAGAGAAAATAAGTCGAAGGTGAAATATTTCCGAATATTTGGGAGCAAATGTTATGTTTTCAATGATAGAGAGAATTCCGGAAAATTTGATGCCAAAAGTGATGAAGGGATATTTCTAGGCTATTCATTGAATAGCCGAGCGTATAGGGTCTTCAATAAACACACTAAGACGGTAATGGAGTCAATAAATGTGGTCATTGATGATACCATATCTGAAAGGGAAAGGGATGATGGTGAAGGAACGAACCTGAAGAAGGGGGAGGTTGAGGACAACATTTCACAAGATGATGAGATCAAGAAAGAATCACCAGAAAAAGAGTCTACACCCCCAATACCAAGAAGGGAGACCAGATCAACATAAGTGTCTTCTAGCCCTCTCACCCCTCTAGAAGTTCAACCTCCAATCTTTCTTGATGAAGAACCTTCTACCTCCAAGAGACCGTCATCAAGGGTAATTCTCAATCATCCATCAAGTAATATCATTGGTGATGTAAATGAGGGACTTCGGTTGAGAAAAGGACCAAAATACAGTGCGAATCATGTGACATACAATTGTTACCTTGCTCAGTTCGAACCCAAGAAGGTAGAGGAAGCCCTTAGAGACGAAAATTGGATCAAGTCTATGCATCAGGAGTTACATCAGTTTGTCAGAAATGATTTATGAGAGCTGGTTCCAAGACCCAAAGATACCCATGTCATTGGCACCAAGTGGATCTTCAAGAACAAAACTGATGAAGACGGTGAGGTAGTTCGAAACAAGTCTAGGTTGGTAGCTCAAGGATATACTCAAGTGGAAGGCATAGATTTTGATGATTCATTTGCACCAGTAGCAAGATTAGAGTCAATTCGAATTCTACTATCCATCGCATGTGTTATGGATTTCAAATTGTACCAAATGGATGTGAAAAGTGCATTTCTGAATGGTTTTCTAAATGAAGAAGTATTCGTTGAGCAACCAAAGGGATTTCAAGATCCTCATTTTCCAGATCATGTGCTAAGGTTGAAGAAAGCATTGTATGGGTTGAAGCAAGCACCAAGAGCATGGTATGATCGTCTCACAACATACTTGTTGGATCGTGCATTCAAAAGAGGCCAAGCTGATCGAACATTGTTCGTAAAGAGAGATGAGAAGTCTCTCCTAGTTGCTCAAGTATATGTGGATGATATTGTTTTCGGATCCACAATTGATCATTTGGCTCATGAATTCTCCGAAGAAATGAAAAGGGAGTTTGAGATGACTATGGTGGGGGAGCTGAACTATTTCCTTAGGCTTCAAGTGAAACAACGGAAAGATGGGATATTCATATCTCAAGAGAAATATGCCAAAAATCTTGTTAAAAGATTTGGTCTAGACTCTAAGAAACATACGTCCACTCCAATGAGCTCCTCATCAAAGTTGAGTCGGGATGCAGTAGGTATAGAAGTGGATCCAATGCTTTATCGAAGCATGATAGGCAGCCTCTTATATCTCACTGCTAGCAGACCAGACATAGCCTTCAGTGTAGGCGTATGTGCTCGATTTCAGGTAGCCCCCAAAGAGTCACATTTAACAGCTGTCAAAAGAATTATCCGCTACATAAATGGCACCTCTGATTATGGAATTTGGTACTCAAGAGATTAAAATGAATGCTTAGCCGGATATTCTGATGCTGATTGGGCCGGTTGCATTGATGATAGAAAAAGTACTTCTGGTGGATGCTTTTATCTTGGAAACAACTTGGTGTCATGGATGAGCAAAAAGCAGAATTCAGTCTCTCTATCAACAGTCGAAGCTAAATACATTGCTGCTGCAAGTTGCTGTGCTCAATTACTATGGATGAAGAAGCTTCTTCATGATTATGGAATCACTCAAGACACGATGTGTGTATATTGTGATAATACAAGTGCCATAAATTTGTCCAAGAATCCAGTTCAACACTCGAAATCAAAACACATCGAAATTCGGTATCATTTCATTCGAGAATCAGAAGGCAGACATATTTACTAAACCTCTAGATGGCCCAAAGTTTGAATCTTTGCGTAAGACCATCGGTGTCGGTATCATTCCCTGAACTCTATCTTTTGTGTGAACCTATACTACTCTTTGTTGCATACTTGTTGTTGTGGTTCCACATGTTTAGTTTCTAGAAGTTTTTTTTTTTATCTGTTTTGGTTTGTACCTTTTTTTTTTGTTGATCTTACTTTTCTTGCTCTGTTTTTGGGTGTGTTCAAAAATCCAAAAACTCATAAAAATTTGAAAAATCTCAAAAGTTTGATCACTTGTTTTGTGTTTGTCACATGTGAGTTTGGCCTAGTACCTTCGTACTAATGGCGTAGTGCATTTACAATCTTGGCTTGTTATGTATGCACCCATTTCTATGTGGAAGAAATCTTGAATACTGTGTGTGACTGTTGTAAATAGATCTTCAAGCTTGTCATGAATGATCGATCAATAGTCTTGTTGGTCTTAATACTTGCATAGACTTGTGTCTATATCTCTTCCCACTTTATTTTTATGTTTTTGCAACAAGAGCTCACCAAATGTAAATCTCCAAATGAAAAGAGATATTGAGCTGCAAAAGCCTGTCGCACACACTAGTATTCGACTAGGAAAAAGGGAAAGCGACTATTTTTAATTTGTTTTGTATGGTGCTCAAAAAGCCAAAGGCTAATCATCAAAGTTGAAATATCATAAATTTCATGCACCAATCTCAAAATGAGATGATTTTGTCCAAACAAAACAAAATGGACCAAGTGTTATATCTTTTTGGAGAAGCCAAATGAAAAGCTTCTAAGTATTGTATTCAATTTGTGGGAGGTCATATATACTTATTTCTATAATGGAGATAGTCCACTTGATTTCGTATCAGTTGTGTATGACTTGATTGAATTGATCATTGAAGCTTCACTCTAGTCTAAGGACTATTTCACATGTGATACTCACACACAACACACAAGTCTTTGATTCAATCAATGCCTATCTCATTTGTGTGATTGTATATGTTCAAATGTGATGTGTATGCTCAAGAACTCGTTGATCAAAACCAAAAAGATTTTTGAGTGTTTTATTTGTTTTTGAAAGTGATTTTGTACTTTCTTGTCCGCTATTTTTGTTCAAAATGCATTTTTTTTTTTTGTGTTTCTTCAAAAACTGGTTCAGGGGTGGTTTCGCGAGAAGCTCGCGACTTAGAGCTTCCCGCGAAAAGAGATTGAGGGAAATAATTCTTTTCATCCTGTCACACAAAAGGTATCGCGACTGTCTCGCGACTATTTCACGACAAACAGCTTCTCGCGAAATGCTGTTTGGCTAAAATTGGATTTTTCCAAATTCAGACAGAAGTTACCGCGACTGTCTCGCTACTGTCTCAAGACTTAGTGATACTCGCGAAAGTTTTGTGCTTCAGTGGCCCTTCTCGCGACTGTCTCGCAGCTACTTCGTGACTCCCTAACCCGCGAAAAATGCGTGTTTTCACTTTATATGTAGCAGATGTGACTGTTTCGCAAAAATTTCTCATTTCCCTCGCTCAACCTTTCTCGAACCCTTTTTCAACCCAAGGCCAATTTCTATCTAAACCCATCATTTTCAAGCATCTTTTCTGCATTGTCAACTTCAAGGTATGTCTTCTAAAGCATTCTCCTTCAAGTTTCTCCTACTTTATGCAGATTTTTCATTAGGGTTTCAAATTTTAGGGATTTTCGAAAATTTGGATATTTTTTTAAATTGGGTGAAATTTCTTTAATTTCTTTGATTGGGCTGTGTCCTATTTGATATTTGTGCATTTGTGTTGGCCCCTTGTGGCTTTTTAAAGTGTATTTAGGCATGTTTTCAACATGTTCATGCATTTTTCATGTAATATTTGCATTTGTGCATGTTAGGTGTTTGTCAAAATGTCCAAGTGACATTCTTGTGCCTAACTGGGATCAAGTGATATCAAGTTATGGTTTGTCACTTGCTTGACCATGTTTCACTCAGTATGGTCGTTGGTCATATGTTTCATGCATCTGATGCTGCATTCTCATGCATATTCTCACACACCCACACACATTAGCACATGCACACATATACACACACATGCACATTTGCTTAGTTCCATACATTGTGTCTATGCATTCAGCATATTGTTTGGAGTTGATTATGTCTTGTTCTATGCAGTGTTACTTTTGTTTTGACCTAACTTGAATCTAATCAAATTCTGTGTTTTGTGTTATGTGTGTTGTGCACTTGTCTCCTTTTTTTTTTTTTTTTTTGTGCTCTGTTGCACAGATGTCTCCATTCAAGACTTCAGCTGTGAAAGGAGGCAGCAACAAAGGGAAAGAGCCGATCATTGATGTTGATGCTGATTCACCTAGACCAAAGAGAGCTTGTTGTTCAACGAGAATTTTTGATCCTCACTTGTTTAGGTCTTATGCTGCTTTTGAATCCTACAAGAACCACTTTCAGGATGCTCCTTTGATACTTGAAAGAGGGGTTGATCAGCCATCACTCAGGGACACAAAAATACCCATTTGGTTTGCCACGAAAGATTGGAACTATCTGCTCTCAACTTTCGAGGATACATACGAGAACATGGTTAAGGAATTCTATGCCAATGCAAGTGTCGTCGGAGAAGAGATTAAATATTGGGTTTGAGGAAAGAGTTTTTCTATCACACCAATGTACTTGGCGAAAATTCTTCACATTAACCGGCCAATACTCCCCATACCGCCGGTATATGATGAGCTAAACCCAGATGAAGAGTATCTCAAACAGTCTTTAGGAGCCAATTTGGAATTCTCCTCCAATAAGAAGTCAATCAATGTGGCATCCCTTTCTTCCGAATTACGACTTCTCTCAATGATCATGTGTAGCAATCTCTATCCCTTGTCCAGCAACGGATATATGAATCTTGGTCGAGCATTGTTTTTGAATGATCTGCTGACGGACGTAGAGATTGATGTGTGCTCTCATATTTTTCACATTTTGGCAAAAACAGTTGACCGGACCGCTTCAAGGAATTGCATTCCTTTTTGTTGCCTTATTTTAAAGATTTTGAAGCTCAAAGGTGTCCGTCCATTGGAGGATGAACGTCCATATCCAAGGCCAAGTCCAATTAACATTCGCTCTTCCCATGCGAGTATGAGCCACACCAAGAAGAACACCAAGCAAGAAAGTCACGCACCATCGGGAACTTCGAGTTCTGCAACTCGTACCTATGATGAACAGTTCAACAATATCTCCATTGCTCTTCAAGAGATGAGTACAAAGATGTCAGGGCTGGCGACTATCATGTACGCTCACCACAGACGTCTTGATTCACAGTTCACATCACTCCAAACTCAGCTGGACGAGATTCAACTGAAGCTAGAAGAGAATGACTAGCTATTCCATGACAAAAAGGGGGAGATGATGTCATTGATAGGGGGAGTATGGTGATAGGGGGAGAAGAAGTCAACAGTTCCTATGTTTGATGTTTTATGTTTTCTAATTATGTTCTAAAACTTTGATACTATGTTTTTATTTAAGTATAATTTCAGTAGTTTCTTTTGTGATATTCTCTATGCTTTGTAGCATATCTAGCATGTACCCATGTTGCTTTCGTAAGCTTTAAGGGTTTGTTTCATTGCATATTTTGTAGGCTTTTATGGTTTGTGCCATGCATATGCAATACTTTGTTTATGTAGCCTTTATGATTGTGTTCTTGAAGTTTAATGTCATCCATTTTACTTCAGTACATCACTCTTGTGCCCTTGTAGGATTGTTCCTAGATGCAAATACTTCGTGTAGTTCGCATTGGTTGAGTGTTGGACTTGCAAATGATACTCTTCATTTGAGCTTATCACCTTGCATGTCCGGATGGTCATTCCTTGTGTGAATGAGCATAGTGATCACTTTTGCGTAAGTGATTGCTTGTTTGATCTTGCCATGGTCTATTGTTTTTATTCCATTTTGCTTGATCATGCTATTATTGCTCCACGTGCTTTTCAAGTTTTTCTGCATACAATGATATTATTTTGTTGTTGTGTTTCAAGAGATACTTGTTCATATGTTTCAAGAGCTTATCAGAATCTAGAATTAGGTGTGAGTAAGTTTTGCCTTTGTTCCCAAACTCACGTTTAAGTCTAGAGTCTGTTTTAGGGTTTTGTCACGGAATAGCTAAAGGGGGAATTTGTAAAGTTGTTATTTACAACTATGTATTTTGTTGGCTTTTATTCCGTGCCAAATTTGATTGTAATTATTATCAATCATTTATTCCATGTATTTGTTGTGGGATTTGTTGTAAGGGTTGTGTGATAGAGAGTGTGTGTGAAGACTCAAGCATTTGGAGGCTGAAAGATTCTCGCAGGTATGTCGCGACCTAGCTTCCCGCGAAGTGAAGCATGTGCCCTGCACGTGCTGGAATGCGAAGAGTCAAGCCAGGTGGAGACAGCTGTCTCTCGCGAGTATCTCGCGGGTAAGGCCTTCCCGCGAGACACTCGCGAGATAAGCTGTTCTGCCAGCCTGTACTGACTAACTCACACATTTTGCACCTATCCTATATATACCCTCATTACCCACAAATGTTGAGGAATGCTTCAGAGAGAAAACCCTAGCCAAACACATTGGGAATTAGAGATTGTCATCCCCACCTTTCTCTATACACTTGCTTGTGGTATCTCCTCAACCCTTCCCTTTCCATTTCCATACCATTGAGAGGTTGATAGCCCAAACACTTACCACACCCTTTGAGAGTGCTGTGAGATATTTTGGTGCTGCTGGGAAGCATTGGAAGAAGCCTGGAATGGCAGATGCAACATGGAGCTTGTTGCGGGATCCGGGGTGCTAGACAAGACACGGTTCCGAGAAGCCTCGTTGGAGTAGGAGCTTGGAGGGCTTAGGTAGATCAGGTATATTAGGCTTGGAGGGTCACTTGCTAACCCATGTATCCCAACTGATTGTCTAGTGGATCGATTTCCGCTTGGAGGGCGGCGGAGAGGTTTTTTGCCGAGTTCTTCAGTTTCCTCTTCGAGAACACGTCTCAGTGTTTTCTGTGTTTGCATCCTTCTTCCCTACTCTTGTTTATTCCATTATACTGCTGTGTTGCTTAGTTTATGGATTAGAGTAGCTTACTTGTTCATCCGCTCGCATTTACACTATTACGCACTTTGTAGTAAGTTAGTGTAAAATCTATCGAGCCGTAATTTTAATTGGGGGTCTAAACAGCTCTTGTGTTTTCAACACATTTTCGAGCTTTCACATACCAAGGCAGCAACAAAACAAGGCAGTAAAGTAGGCATGGTGAGCAACCATAGATCATCACATGTGTTCCGAAATCTTAGACATGAAATCACACATTAAACAAGCATATTCATCTTTATCATCAAAGCAAGACCATATCACAGATGTGTGGGCATTTCCAATGCATGACTTACCTTTTACTTACCTTACAGCAACTCAGCACCTATGGCATTATGCATGAGCATATAAATGCATGATCATGGAATTGAAACAAAGAAAACACAAGATGAACCGTAATTCTAACATGTGATAGCAAATAAGCAAACAAACATGTGAAACAGGGACTTTGGAAGCATAAAAACATGGTAAAGAAGCTAAACAAAACAACATGTGAAAGCAGAAGCAAAACAAACAAAAAACAATAATTAGGGTCTCTGGGCAGCGGTTTGCACACGCAAGAACAAGCCTGCATGCGCAGGCAAGATTATGCATACATAAGTTCTTGCCCAGAAACACTAAAGACACAACCAAGCCTAAAACACTAAATCTGACACCCTAACATGCATTTTAAGCATACAAAACATAAACCTAATCTAGAAAATCATATTAAAACATATTATAACAAACAAATAAAGCAAACAGAAAGATTTAAAAGCAGTAAATGAAAGAAAGGAAAAAGAAAAGTTTAGACTAGATACCTCACACAAAAGCTTTCCAAGCTTGATTTTTGACTCCTCCCCTTAGTCAAATCTATTCACAAACCAACAATAAAGTGATTAGCAACGTTAAACTAAAAGGATTGGGGCCAGAAAAGGTCCCAATCAAACGAAATTGACTTGAGGGTGTTTTGCCCTTTCGATTCACTATTTTCAAGTGAATCTTGTATTTTTTTCTATGGGATTTCTGTGTGTTTTAAAAATGTACCATATAAGGCTTTATATAGTGAAAAAAATGGGGTTCGGAATGGCTCCCAAACGATGTGAGAATTCCAAATCTCAGCCATTATTGCAGAAAACTTGCATTTTTTATGTCTTTGAAACCCTAGCTGCTTTCGAAGGTGTGTGCCTGTGTACACATGCTTTGTCCCACGTACGCAGGTTGCTGCTCACGTATATGGGCCGAGGGCCTCTTTGGTCATTTACTTCCAAAAATAGATTTTTGCTCATTTCAAAGGTTATATTTTCCATTTTAATACTCCTCAAGTCAATTTGATATCTGATTGGGCTCTAAACTATCATTGGGCCTTAGAGTTTGGGCATCATTGGGGAATAGGGACCTGAGTCGTAAGGGGTACAAAATGCGATGTCTACAAGGGCACCTCGGTAATTGGACTTTGGTGGGGTTTTCTAACAATTAAGGAAAGAAATTTTGTAATGCAAGTTCCAATGTACTTTTCAACATTTTCAATAAGATAAATTCTTATTTGGCTTATTTTAATGTGTCCGATAATAAGAGAATGAGAAGGAAAAAATAAACAGTTGGTGAACGTTGAAGAAAAATGAAGAGGTAGGAAGGCATTTGATGGCTAAACTACATGTAGTTTAGGCCCTTACTAAACAACCTGTAGTTTAGTAAAAAAAAAATTCATTTCTCCAAATATAAAATGGGGGTTTAGAATGGCTCCTAGATGATGTGAAATTCGTTCCAAACTTCAATCTTTAATGCAGAAAAATTGTCTTAAATAGTTTCTGAAACCCTAGCTGCATGCGTAGATCTGTGTCTCCATACACATGCATCAGGCCTGTATACGCAAGTCCTTGTTTGCGTATGCAAGCCGAGGGTTTCCTTGGCCTTTATTTTCCAAAAATATATTTATTCACTCACAAAAAGTTATATTTTCCATTTTAACATTTCTCAAGTCAATTTGTAATCTGATCGGACCCTAAAACAAATTTGGGCTTTAGAATTTTAGCATCATTGGGGAACAAGGGCCCGAGTCGTAAGGGGTACAAAATGCGGTGTCTACAGATGCCCGCTCTTTTAATTCGTGAGCTTCACTAATGGAAAAAAAATAAAAGATAAAACATTTTGTTTCCACATACGACTCAGGCCCAACTCGCGCACACAGTACACAATGCGCATACATGAGACGGGGTGCAACTCCACAGAGTCATGTGGGATTCATATGTCCAACTTCCCACCTTTGTTGCTCAGAAAATGAGCAATGACAGGCTCACTATCCCAGAACCTACTTTACCAATTGCAAGGAAAAGGCGAGTGACTCAGTATCCTAGAGTCACTTAAAAAAGAAAAACAAACAAGGCCAACAAACGCAACCATCAACCAACCAACCAACAAACAAGGCGCTCTTACGAGCTTAAAAGGATACATCTCTATGGTGTCCATCTGGGGCTCTTGCCTCAAACTTCTCTGAGTGGCTTGCGCCTTTGGGTAATACTTATCTTCTCCATCTCTATCTCTATCTATTATGGTGAAGCTCTTGCCTTAGGGTGACCTTGGTCTCTGTCTCTATATCTACCTCTTGTGCCTGTATATTCAATTCCCTCGGGATATGTGCACAAATATTGTATTCTTCTCTTCTAACTTTATAGGTTTATGCCTGCATATTCAATTCTCGTAGGATATGTTCATAAATGGCCTTGGTGTTTTGACCCACGAGGGAGTCTTGGGTAAAGAATCCCCTGGGGATGATAGAAGACTCACTAGGAGTATGATTTACTAAGGAATATGCTGGTGACTCACGAGGAAGTCTTCTTGGTATGTAGTTCATTGGGGATGGTAACTTGCTAAGAAGTTTGGTGGTGATTATGATCCACGAGGAAGTCCTTGATAGTGTGTGGTCCACGGGGGAAGAATCTTCTTCTTCTTCATGGCTAACTGGGGAACTTGTGTTAATTCTACCCACGAGGGAGTTTTATTAGCTCTATAGGGAAGTTTTTCTTCACAACTCATGAGGGGGTTGCCTTTATGCCTTGGACTTGCAGGGGAGTCCTTCCATGATATTGTACTTTACTGGGGATGTGGTACCTGCATACGCAGGCCTATGTATGTGTATGCATACTCATGCCCAGAAACCCTAATCTAATTTTTTTGCTTTTGTCTCTTAACTTCTTTTACATAATATGCCTCTGTTTTGAACTTCTTGTATGTTTTTGAGTCTCTGTTCCTCTGTTTTATTACATGCTCGCATTTAACATGCTAGATTATGGTTTCTTTTATTTCTTGCTTTAATGCCATGAACATGCATTCACATGATCATGCATTGATGCCGTAGGTGCTGTGATGCAGTAAGGTAAGTGAGGTAAATCATGCACTCACAAGAACATGCATTTGGGTTCACCTTAATGATGAGTATGAATATGCTTTGTTGAATGATATGCTTTAGATGTTTTGATGATATCATATGTTTGTTTAAACTTCGATATGCCTAAGTTTCTGTCATAAATACTTGTTGCCTCGCCTATGAATGTTTGTTTGCTTGCTTCGATGAGATGTGATGAGAAGCATGATAGATGAATGCTAGGGTTTATGATGTGATGAGAAGCATGATAGATGTATGTTAGGTTTGGGATGAAATGCATTGTTGTATGCTTAGATGTATGCTAGTTAATGTGTGTGTGTGTGTGTGTGCGCGCGTGCGTGCGAGTTTTAAGAAGCAATATTGAACATGCCTTCAATAAGATTAAGATGTGGGTGCCTAACACCTTCCCAAAATTGTACCTAAACTCTGAACCCATACTCCGGTAGTAAGATCAGTCATTCCATGTAAGGGCACTATATACATGGTTCCTAGACCATAAAACTAGATTGCAACTCCTTCTCTTTTTCTCCATCTTGATCCACTTGGCTGAGGTGTACTCCTCAAAGAGAAGCGACATCGACTACACATTGCGCCCACACCTTAGTTGACATATGTCGAGCTCATCATTAGGGACGGGGAACAAAATTTATTAATGAATACAAAATGAGGTGTCTACGGTTCAAAAGAATAAGTATTTTTGAAACAATCATGACCAGTCTTCCTATCATACTACCATGGTCTACCAAGTAATAAATGACATGCATCCATAGGTATAACATCACAAATTATTGAATCATTATAATAATTCTTGCCAATAGAAAACTAAATTAAACACCACTTATTTACTTTCACCTCATTGCCTTTGTGAAGCCACTGGAGTCTGCATGGTTAAGGATGATTTTCAGTTTCTAACTTCAACTTTTCCATCGTGGTTATTGTAACAACATTCTCACTTCCTTCATCACTGATAACGTCTCAAACTTTTCCATGATAAGTGCATTTTGTGTGGAATATATTTTTCCAAAACCATTCATCTTCTGCATAGGCTACCTTGAGACTTCTTGAACAACAAGTGACTTTCCTTGGTCAACGTAGATCACCTCCTTATTGTAACCAGTAGTTTCATGAGAAACCAGTGTTGACTCATCTTCATCTTGTATTTCCACATCTCCCTCCACAAGAGAAACTATCTTGCGATTTGGACAATTAGAAGCTATATGTCCAAGGCCTTGACATTTAAACATGAACAGTCTGTACTAGAGGTGTTAGGACAATTAGAACCTGATGCAGATTAATTCTTTGGTGGTTGCTTGACAGTGGCTGTCTTCAGTAGTGTAGTGACCTTCGAAATGGAACCACACCCTCGGTTAGAAACCTCCTCTCGATTATAAGATCAAAAGCTACTACCACGCCTTTCCTTCAGTTGCATCTCCACTTTCATAGCAAGCTTGCAAACGTCATTGTAAGTTAAACAGGGTTGTAGTTGGACCACATCATTGAGTTCAACACGTAACCCAACAAGATAGCGGGCTATCATCTGCTCCTCTAGTTCTACAATGTCACATCGAATCATAAGATGATCAAACTCTAATGTATACTCTTCCACAAAAAGTTCATTTTGTTTGAAATTATAAAATCTCAGAAAAGCATCTTGCTTGAAGTAGTCAGGCAAGTATTTTGTTCTTAAGTTCTCTTGTCATCTTTTCCTAAGTCATAATACGATCTCTTCCTTCCTGTTGTCGTTGCCTCTTGAGATGCTCCCACCAGATTATAGCATACTTCCTCAACTTGATAGCAACAATCTTGACTTTGCAATTTTTTGGAACTTCTTTGAAATCAAAGATTCACTCAACAGTAGTTATCCAATTAATGAAATCATCAGGTTGCATTTTCCCTTCAAATTTTGGAATATCCACCTTTATATCATAACCTCGTAGTAAGTTTCTAAGATGACGAGGATGGGGTGGAGTGCTCCTGTCGGAGGAATGACTAGAAGCATAGTGAAATGGATTCTCCTCTTCATCGTCACTAACAACTTCGAATTCTAAATTATGATGTCTAAGACCTCACCCTTCATTCTCGTAAAACTCCAAACGCTCTTAGAGTTGCTGAAGTTGTCTCCTTAAATCATCCATTTCAAAATCGTGATGATCTCTCTCAGGTATCTCACCATTATTCCTATGTCAATGATGTCAAGCCAGTGAACCAAAGCTTTAATACCAACTAATACCAGATTCATATGGGGTAACACAAACTTAACCGATATGATAAATAGGGGAAGGCTGGATGAGCAAATTTTATATTTTCTGGTTATATGGGATAGTAAAAATACTCAAGAACTAAAGTGATAGATAAGCTCACCACCAAAGTAAACCTAAAGGGATACAGATAACGCCACCCAAAAGAATATAACTAAGGATACAGAACTTAATTGGCTCACCACTCTATTGGATATAGATTAACACCACCCAAGAGATATAGAAATCGACACTCACCACCCAAAGGAATCCACACAAGGGATAAGAGTTAATTTAGAAGAAATTCATCTTTTGAAAAACAAAAGGTTTTTAATTTGAAAAATAAACTCTGATATTTATTTGATTAAGCCAAAATGCTTAAATAGAGCTTGAAACAACCCCCAAACATAGGAAAACGAAAATAATGATTAAAACATTCACTTAACCTGGCCAAAGTCAAATATGACTCTTAGGAACTAGAAACACAGTAAAATACTCATCTGCCTAGGAGAAATAAAATATAAAGTCCGATACATCCGAGGAGACACTAATTAAAGACTGTTTAGCCTCTTTAATAATAATAATAATAATAAAAAGTTTAAAATAATGGGCTGATCTTCAAGGAAAGCCTTTGGGCCAAACTAACATCAGATTGGGCTTGTTGGATCAAGGGACGCTTCGGTGTCAACTTCATACGTACAAAATTATTTAAATTCTTCGAGTGATAGTATTCATTCAATGTGCAGAGTATTCAACATCATTTAAAAATTGTGTACTTTGAACATACAAAATTATGTAAATTCTTTGAGTAACATTGTTCATTCAATGTGTAGTATATTCAACATTCTAAAAAATTGTGTACATTAAAAGTGGAATTTTGAGCATTCTTAAAAAAAATCAAAGACTTCGAAAGTGTAAAATTATGTAAATTCTTCAATTAATAATCTTTATTCAATGCGCAAATTTTTCATCATTCTCTTAACATTTATGTACGTTAAACGAGCGAAATTTCAGGCATTCTTCAAAAAATAGAGTACTTCAAATGTACAATATTTTGTAAACTCTTCAAGTGATAGTGTTCCTTAAATGCATGGAATATTAAACATCATTTAAAAATTGTGTATGTTGAATGTGCGAAATATTGAGCGTTCTTCAAATAATTGCATATTTTGAACGTAAAAAATTATATAAATTCCACGAGTAATAGTGTTTGTTCAATGCGTAGAATATTCTACATTCTTTGAAAATTTGTTTATGTTGACTGTGCAGAATTTTGAGTATTCTTCGAAAAATAACATACTTCAAACGAACAAAATTATGTAAATTCTTTGAGTAATAGTGTTTGTTCAATGCACAGAATAATCAACATTCTCTGAAAAATTTTGAACATCAATTATGCAGAATTTTGATCGTTCTTTGAAAAATTGCTTACTTCAAATAAACAAAAATTTAGCAAACTCTTCGAGTAATAGAGTGTTCATTCAGTGCACAAAATATTCAACATTCTCTAAAAATTTGTGTTCGTCAAACATGCAGAATTTTGTACATTCTTCATAAAATTTCGTACTTCGAAAGTGCTGGATCATGTAAATTCTTCGAGAAATAGTGTTCGTTTAGTGTGCTAAATAGTTATCATTCTCTATAAAATTGTGTAGAACATGTGAAATTTTGGGCGTTCTTCAAAAAATTGCGTCATTTATTTTGTTTAGGTGTTTTTCGCCCATTTTTGTGGTTTTGGGGGGTATTTTAGTTATTTAAGAGGTTTTGGGGGTACTTTGGGTATTTTTAAAGGTTTTGTTGGTATTTTTGTTGATTTTCTGGTTTCAGGGGTATTTTGGTCATTTAGGAGGTTTTGGGGGTATTTTTAGTTGTTTTGTTGTTTTTTGCTCATTTTAGAGGTTTAGGGGGTTATTTTGGTTATTTAAAGGTTTACTAGGGTATATTTGGTATTTTAGAGGTTTTGTCAGTATTTTTGGTATTTTAAAATTTTTGGGGTTCTTTTGGCCATTTTTGAGGTTTGGGAGTGTTTTGGGTTATTTTAGAGGTTTTAGGGTATTTTGGCCATTTTAGAAGTTTTTGGAGAATTTTGATTATTTTGGTCGTTTTAGATGTTTCAAGGGTATTTTGATTATTTTAGAGGCTTTGAGGGGTATCTTGGATATTTTAAGGTTTCATGGGTAGTTTTTGTCATTTTAGAAGTTTTCGAGGTATTTTACTCATTACAGGTTGTTAAATTATTGATTGTCCTAAAAGTTTAAGTTATTAGAAAATGATGAATTTAATCACTTAACCATAATTTCAGCACCCCTCACTTGTGGGTTTAAACTTCCTCTTAATAAGTGAGGACTTAACAAGTGAGAATTTAACATTTTAAATGAGAGGTATAGTAAAAACAAGAATTGAACTAGGATCTCCTGTTCTAATACTATGTTAAATTAACTATAGTCCCAAAAGTTTAAGCTATTAGAAAATAATAAATTTAATTACTTAACTATAATTCTAACAGAGGTTTTGGAGGTTATTTTGATTATTTTAGATGTTTTGGAGTTTTTTTTTTTTAGTGTATTTTAAAGGTTTTGTAGACATTACTTGATAAAGTTTAAGGTTATAAAGTCAAACAGTTTTAATAGTTTAGGGAAAAAAAAAGGGGTGGAAAACATACTTTTAAAGCTTAGGAATGAGAAGCAAAGTTTTGGGAACTTATGCACTCATAAGAATACGATACACTTCGGTAATTTTATGATCCAAATATCCATTATCTTCAATTGGCGAGCTGTATGCGATTTCTTTGCGTCATTTTATATATATATATATATATATATACGCACTAAATCTTTTGTTTATTTGTTGTTGTTGTTTACTTGCCATTGTTACTGTTGGTAGATATGGGCGGGTCTGAGCTAGTGTGGGTTTGGAGGTCACTGGGTTTTCTACTATTGATGCCAGGAATTCTGGGTTGGGGAAAGGAAGGCCACTATGCAATTTGTAAAATAGCTGAGGTAAGTATATATGCATAGACTGTTTATTTTTAATTTTAGATTATTTTGGCGTTAACATGTTTATGTGAAAAACCAGAGAAAGAAGAAATTTGTGAAGATGAGGTTGTAATTAGCCTTAGGAAGCAAACGATCAAACCCGCATAATATATATATGTATATATATATCTCATCAACGTATTTGCATTGTTTGTGGGTCTGCCCTGCTATAATTTTTGTAGAGTAGAAATTTGATGAGGGGTGCACTTGATTTGTGGTGTTTCAGGAATATCTAACTGAAGACGCTGTAGCTGCTGTGAAAGAATTGCTTCCAGAGTCTGCTGGAGGTAATCTTGCGGCTGTTTGCTCCTGGCCCGATGAGATTCGACATAACTTTCGTTGGCGATGGAGTAGTGCTTTACATTATGTTGATACACCAGATTTTAAGTGTAATTATGAGTACTGCAGTAAGTTTGCTTACTTTTTGTGGTTCAAAGATTCTGTTTTCTATGTTGTTATGTTCAGGCTATTCTAGATTATATGAGCTTAAGCTTTACATTATGGAGGCATATGTTAGACTGTCTCAATATCATAGGCTATTACTTTTATGGTCTAAACAGTTAATTGATGATTTCTTTTGTTATGGTCTATACTCCAAATTTTCAATATGTTGTTTGTATTTATGCACAAAACTGATAGGAAAGAGTTTTCCATGATCATGTGGGGGGGTGTTTAAAAAAAAAAAAAATCTTATGAAATCTACAGATATTTCTGCAATTTGAAGCATGAAGTCATTCCAGTATCAGCTCTCAAGCCCCTTAGGCTTTGTATGTTGCCACAGAAAAGTAAATTATGAGCAGAAGTTCCTTGATGCTGTTAGATTGGGTGTTTGTACATATGATGGTTATTGAAGTATATCATGTCACCAGAGAAAATAAGGGACAACATATCCTTCTGTGCTATATATTCTAATCTACTTTTGCACTGTCATGATTATTTTCTTTAACATAAATTCCAAATGAAATTGCTCTATGATTTTTATGTAGGAGACTGTCATGACTCTGCTGGACATAAAAATGGATGTGTAACTGGAGCAATTTACAACTACACAATGCAACTCGCATCAGCTTACCAGAATACCAATTTAAAATTGCATTGTAAACACTCTATATCTATGTCACTAGAATCAATTGTTGCACATGATATAACATGATAGTTCCAAGAACTTCAATTCTCTTCCTTTTGTCAATCACAGACAATTTAACGGAGGCACTTATGTTCTTATCACATTTCATGGGAGATGTCCATCAGGTTTGTTCTTTCTACTGGCAGCTCAAAAACTTAAAAGCAGTTTGAAGATACAAACTATGCCAGCAAACTAATTGAATCTGTAATGAACAGTAGAAATTTATTTTCTCACGTTCTGTGCTTGTCAAACTCTCTCTCTCTCTCTCTCTCTCTCTCTCTCTATAGATATATATATATATATATATTTTTTTTTTTTTTCATTTACAAATAATTTACTACAGCTTACAGTGGAATTTCATATATGGCCACTTCTAGCTGACTGGATTTCTCAATCAGAAAGGGAATTTTATCAGAAGAATGTTCTAAATGTTTTAATGGAAATCACCATTCAGATGGTGTGTCTCAGAGGTTTATGAGATTTGTGTGTAAAATGGAACAAACAATAATCATATTTGTGAAAACCATCTGAGTGGTATTTAGAGTGGCAACAATTATTTTAGCCTAAAGCACCATTGTTATTATTATTATTTTTTTTTCCACCTTGATAAGGTGGGTTTAGCTTCAAGGGGTGGAGGAGGGGGAAGTCTCAAACAAGTGACTTTCATTTCATGACACATGGTCCTTAGCTTAGTGTGTTAACCCTTGTTTAAATTTAGCGTAAGTTCTTAAAAAATTCAGTTTTTTTTTTTTTTTTTTTTGGTGTATATCCATAAGTCTATCTGATACAATCAATGTCAATGTACTGGTGTTTCTATGACAATCATGATTAAGAACAGTGTATATTATATGAAGGATGGCTGCAGAATATGATATCACAACTAATTGTGTGCATCTACCATAGTGAGCAGCCACTGGATTTAACTGCTAGTTTTTCAGTCTTTTTCTCCCTTTACTCTGTCCTTAAAGCTAAATTTTCTGTAAAGATTTTGTGCTGAGGAATTTAATATGTTCTCATGTCATCTAACTTCCTGCTTTCTGATGGAAGCCCCTACATGTTGGTTTCACTGGAGATGAAGGTGGGAACACAATAGTAGTGCGATGGTTCCGTCGGAAATCAAATCTCCACCATGTAAGTCTTAGTAGTCCTCCAATTGTGTACCATTTTCCATTTTTTTTGACAATGTATTGGACAAAGAAATATGCATAAAATTTGACTAATATGCATAGGTTAGAATTTTATGCTCTAAGGATAGCAGTTTGCATACAACAGATAGCAAACTGAATAAATGTTGCAGCCTGGATAATGTCTGTGCATGCATGCACTTTTCTTTTCTATCGATTATTCTAGTCAATAATATTATTCAATAATATTGGTTTTGTTCCAGGTATGGGATGACATGATCATTGATTCTGCTCTAAAGACATTCTATTGTTCAGATCTTGAAATCATGATTAAAGCCATTCAAAGGAACATTACAGTATGCTTTCCTTTTCCTTTCTACATGCAATTTTGAATGCAACTGATGGAGTCATAGAAGATTAATATGCTATTACTTTGCAAATTCGCCTATTCAAGAATTATTTTATTGGGTCCTTGTGTGAAGTCCAATTGAAGTGAAAGACGATATGTTGAGGGGCAAATCTGTAATTTCTGCAAATTAAGGGTATTTTGGTAATTTGGTTGAGTCTTGAATCTTCTAAGGTATTCTAAGTATCTTAGGTTTAATTACTTTGGGTCCTAGTATTTATTAGGTTTTATTAGTAGTCCTAATACTAGTGGGAATTCTATAGTACTAGTACAAGTAAAAGTCTTTATATATATTGTGCTCAATGTATTCAAAGAAAAGAGAATGAGTTGATTAATAAAATTGAGTGTTTTGAGCAATAGGCAAGTTGGCCTTTGTTGTTTCTTTCTCTTCTTTTTTTCTAAGCTTACTGTTTACGAGTACGGTTCACACAGTCCCTAACAGCCCTAGCTTCTCTTTAATTCTTCTTCTTTCCTAACCTTAAGCCCACCGCAACTAATCGTAGACAACTCCCTAATTTGTCCTACATCAAATTGGTATTAGAGCAAAATCCTATCACAAGTCTTTTGCCAAAATCTTCTTCAAGCGCTTGACAAAACTTATCATCTAGGATCATGTTGATGCGCAAAGATGGTGATCTCAAGGAAGATGAGGAAGATGGATCTCTTCTCTCAATTGTTAGGCGTATTCAAGTTATACCCAAGCAAGAGGAGGATTGGAAGTGTACTTCAATATTTAGGACCATAGTGCTTTGTGAAACTAAAAGTTGAATGCTTATTATTGATGGTGGCCGCGAGATTATGTTGTTTCTGAAGCTACTGTTGAGAGGTTGAAGCTACCAACAGAACCACATCCAAAACCATACAAGGTAGCGTGGATAAATAGCACATTTATTCTAGTAATGAAACGATGCTTGGTTTCTATTTTTCTTGGGCAATATAATGATTCTATATGGTGTGATGTTTTTCCTATGACTGTGACTCATATTTTATTAGCTTGCCCTTGGCTTTTGAGATGTGTATCATATTGAAAAGGACAATACATATAAATTTATGTTCAATAATGTACAAATTGTGTTAAAGTCTATGAGTGCAAAACAACTAGAACAGCTAAGGAAAAAACAAAAGGTCAGGCCTAAGGATGCTACTGAAACTCCAAAACAAAGAGCTATATTGCCACTAAAGGGAGTTGGAGAGCTGGGGCAAGATGAGAATAAGTTTGATCATGGGAAAGTTGATACCAAGGAAGATAATGCTGTTCTTGCAATGGAGATCACAAAGGAGCAAGGCGAGCATAAAATTGATCATGGAAAAATCAAGATGAAGGAAGATGTTGATGTTACTACCAGAGATCAATTCAAGAAGGATTTCAAGTTGAATAATCCTTTGGTTGTTGATTTAATCATTCCAAATGAATTTAATGATACAAGGGGAAATAAAGACTTTTCATTCTTGATGCTTCCAAAGGTGATTGAAGAGTTGGTGCAAGTTTCTAGTTTGAAGGTTCTTATACTTAAAACACTTTAAACCCAAGGTCAAGTTTCTTCCAACCGGAGGAGTATGATGGAGTCATGGAAGATTAATATGCTATTACTTTGCAAATTTACCTGTACAAGAATTATTTTATTGGGTCCTCATGTGAAGTCCAATTGAAGTGAAAGACATTATATTGAGGGGCAAATCTGTAATTTCCTCAATTCCTTCGAATTAAGGGTATTTTGGTAATTTAGTTGAGTCTAGAATCTTTTGAGGTATTCTAAGTATCTTAGGTTTAATTACTTTGGGTCCAAGTTAGTATTTATTAGGTTTTATTAGTAGGAATCCTATACTAACTACTAGTAAGAGTCTCAATGTATTCAAAGAAAAGAGAATGAGTTTATTAATAAAATTGAGTGTTTTGAGCAATAGGCACATTGGCCTTTGTTGTTTCTTTATCCTTCTCTTTTTTTTTCTTTCTTCTTTTTCTCTTATTTCTTTTAAGGTTACTATTCACGGGTACTGTTCACACAGCCCTTAAACAGCCCTAACTTCTCTCTAATTCTTCATCTTTCCTAACCTTAAACACACCACAACTAAACATAGATTTGTCTACATCAGCAACAGTTAAATGCATCAGATGGCACAATTGACTCCAAAGTTAGATCACCTGATGTGAAGACAGTTTCCCCCAGGCAATACATGCATGAACATCTTTGCTAGCACAATCGCCTAAAACTCTTAGCCTGCACTTTGAATCTCTTTGTTGAATTAATTCTTGTGCATTATATGCAGTAAGCATGAGCACTATACTATTCCAAAACCAATGCTAAATAGAACATTCAATGGCACATGCATTCAAGATTTATCAGTAGCAAGAACTGCTGTCTCACCGAAAAAGAAAGCATAAATGCAGGATACCCAAAAGACAGATTTATTAGGTTATTTCATGTAATTTAATTTAGGAAGGCAGTCAGAAAATAAAAACTATATGTTGATATTTTAAATATCATTTCTTTTTCATCATAATTTTCGTTTGTTATGGATTTGTGACTGCTAACAGCCTTAACATGAGTGTGCTCTGTGAATGCCTGTGCAGCTGAGTGACACTTACCAATGCTTCTTTTTTTTCTTTTCTTTTTTCCTTTTTAATTCCTCTCTTGTCTATAGAATGGTTGGTACAATGAGATATCATCATGGGAAAACTGCTCACATAACGACACAGTTTGTCCGAACCCGTAAGTAAATGCCTGTACTCCTTTCCTGTTCATTGGATTCTTTGTATTTATGTAGTTCTGTTTGTGATAATGGCTTTGAGATCTTTAATAACGTACAGGCTTTATAAGCACATTCACAGATAATATACTGGAGTGACATAAATACCAATGATGCGGAACTGCTACTTCCCTCATAGAGCCTTATTCAAAAAATAAATGTTACCTGTGCCTAGTAATTTACTCATTCACCATTTGGTTGGATTCCTGTGAAGAGGGAAAAAAATTATATATATATATATATATATATATATAGTACACAATGCGGGAGAAGAAGGGAATTGAAATAAATCTATATTTGGTTGTGGTAAATTAATGAATGGAATAGTATACCAGGTTCTAATATTTTCCATTAATAGTAAGGAAAAGGGTGGGGTGGGATACCAGTAAAAAGGACAATATCAATATGAATAACTCAACATGGGATGAATTGAAATAAATAAGCTATGGTTTCAAAACTAAGGGATGATGTGGCTTGCTTTGTTTAAATTTATTTTCTTAAATAATAATAAATAATATATATATAAAATCGAATTTGATTGACAACGCTTGTATAGTTTTTTTTTCACTTCAGATAGAAGAAAAGAAATTAAATTTAGTTTTGTCTTATAAGGAATTAATACACTTGATCAGGACCAGGTTGCTTTTAATTTTTTCAGGTATGCTTCTGAAAGCATTAGTTTGGCGTGCAAGTTTGCATACAAGAATGCCACGCCAGGAAGCACTTTGGGAGGTATTTTTTCTTTTCAATTGATCTTTTACAGTTCATCTCTTTTGACTTTTGGTAAATAAAATAATTAAAAGTTGGACCTTTTAGTTTTAAGGGACATAATTAAGCTAGCAATAAACTGCATATATCTTGCCTGGTATTAAACCCACTGAAAAAATCGTTGCCAAAATTATTATTATTATTATATATAATTGGACTTTTAATCACAGAAAAGATTATTTTATTTAAAAAAAAAAAAAAAAAGATTGGAAGCATCCAATTGAAATGTCTGGTGGCCAACTCTTTTATTTTTACTAATTGTTGCACATGGCCAGCACCAAATTAAGTTGGTGTGAAATGATAAAAAAAGCTATGGTTACACATCATTGCTTCCCGTACATAACCATCTATTCTATCTGAAGTTGATTACGTAATTACCATTTTTGTCTGTGTCTCATAGTTCATTGTTTTTGTTGTAGATGATTATTTTCTTTCAAGGCTGCCAATTGTGGAGAAGAGGCTAGCCCAAGGTGGGGTCAGACTAGCTGCTACACTCAACCGTATTTTCACTTCTCAATTGAAAATTGATGATGATAGACAACTAGAGTGGGCCAGTGCCATCTAATATTATAGCATACGCGAACGTGAGAGTAGTTGTTGTTGAGACGACATCATGAGTCATGATGTAAATTAATTAATTATCATTTTTAAGCTTCTCTCAACGATGATGCCCTTCTATATACCAGCATATGCCCCAACCTTGCTTTAAATGGTGGCAGACTAGCCATTGGAGCGGGTACTTTAAATGGTGGCAATTATAAACTTGTACTCAATGATTAACTTGTATATATAACTCAGACATTCTGTTAACTCTTATTTCATCTTTTTTATGTGTTGTTAGTCATATAAAAAAAATTTGTTGGTATTTTGAGAGAATGGCCAAGTTTGAGGTTTTGGGGAGATGCTCTCCATTCTGGTTTGTTTTGTTGCTGTGTTTTGCTTTCATGATAGGGCCCGGAGCTCAGGGCTGGAGCAAAGAAGGTCATATTATGACATGTCGGATTGCACAGGTAACGTTGAAATTTTACTTTAATAATAATTTATTTACAGCATCATGAATGGTGAACAAGAGAAAATTCTTATGTTGAAGAAATTGATTCTTAATACGCTTAAAATTAAGTAAAATATGCTTTTCAACATATATATATATATATATATATTTTTTTTTTGGTTTTTTTGACGAGTACTTTTCAAAAGTTATTTCAAAGAAAATGGTTTTTGATCAAGCCATCAATTATATACTATAATGGGTACAAAATAAACCACTCGGTTATTTACATTTCTATTTTCTAGATAGTTGCATGGTATTTAGACCCGGACCGTTTAAAGAACTGGTAATGGGAGAGGTTCAAGGTTTTTAAGATTGGATTGAGATTCAACCGAAGTTGAACCGTGGTGATGTTATAATTAATTTAAATAAAATAAAGGTATTAAATTTGTAAATATTAGCAAAATCGACTAAAATATCTAGAAAAATGAACAAAACTTTCAATTAAATTTTCATGATATTATAAGGTTAACATAAAATAGTACATTATAAGGTTAATAGAATATAATATAACATAAATAAGCATGAATAAATATTGTATAATAATCCTTCAAGTAGAAATTATTTATTAAATATAAATCACTTTTAAAATAAATTCATATATAGTAAATTCCTATGCAAATGTATCATTCTTAAATCACAAGTTAATTTAGCAGTGAAAACAAATTTAGTAATATTTAATACATTGAGATAGAGGTGATATGGAAGTTTGGAAATTATAAACCATGTAAATCTAATATAAATTTAATAATACTTCATATTAGCTCACAAGGAGCTTACCTGGTGTTGGTCACGGCGTTAGCCATTTTTTCAAATTGAATACAATCAATTGACCCAGTTGAACCGGGCCACGGTTCAGCCAATTTTTTAGGTTGAACCTCGGTTTACACAATTCCCTCAAATTTATCAAAAGTTCAATTCTTGCATATAAAAAATCAGTTTCATGATCGGTTCACAGTTAAACTCGGACCGGCCGGTTGAACCAACCTACAATTCAGCCGTTTTTTCGGGTTGAACCTCAGTTCATACGGTTGCCTCAGATCTACTAAAAGTCCAGTTCTTGCATATAAAAAATCAGTTTCATAACCGGTTCACAGTTAACCTAATCGGACCGACCGGTCCGGTTCGGATTTAAAAACTAGTTGAAGGATTAATGGAGGGAGCTTTTAACTAAATGTTTAAAGAAAGTGTTTTTGTTTAAGTTGGATGTATGGGTCAATAATACTCAATGGAAACAATTGAACCCATGAGTCCATGACTGACCTTTTTCCCCATGGCCATAATTGTCAACCAGTTTGTATCATCTTGTTGACTGGTTTTGATCATCTTTTATTGTCACTTTATCATTGATGACTTTCTGTGAACTTTCTTTCTTCAGTTAGCTTCGCTAGGCTACCTAACATTGACGCGACTGTTTGGCGTTTGCTTTTTCTACCATTGATTTCTTTTTCTTTTCCTTTTATTCTTTTGTTAATTATTTGGAATTGTAAATTTTTGCATGCTTCCTTTGCCTGTGTGCTAAGAAATTGAACGCCTTTGATTTATAGGCTCTAGTTGTTAGAAAAATGTTAAAAGCGGTGAACAAGAAATTTTAACTCCTTATGTGTCTATTTGAATACGGTATTAAAGTAGTGAAAATTATTGAGTTCTACATAAAAAAGGCAAGAGAGAGTATCTTTTATATACTCTTGGATTGGACTTTGGGAATATGTGGGCTAGGCCCTTTTATCCAAATAATAATATTTTTTTATTTTTTGAGCAAGTCTGTGCACAACAGTTTATTTTGAATAGGTGTCTATTCACCAACGTTCATATTTATAGTCCATCTTTCATGAAATACTTTGATTAAGAAACTTTCCCATAGAAAATATTTGTATGCATGTATAAAGTCAAAGAGAGAGAAAGAGACATAGTCCAATTCACTGAGCATGAAGATTGTAATGCTTCTTCTTTGTATTGTTGATTATTTTATTCTAGAAGGCAAATATCTGTTAGTCTCTAAGCACCATTGTATGTGTGATAGGTGAAATCTACTTTAAGATTGTTGGATATATATATTAGAAATAATTTACTTTTGTTATTATGAATATATATATATATATATATATATATTATTGTAGGGAGGCTAAAAATGAGTGTGCAGCCCAGCCCAACTTGATAAAAATGCCCAATACAACTAATTTATAAAGGTGAATACTTTAGATAACTTCCACCATATTTGGTAGTCCCAGTCTAGTAATTAGAAAAAGAGAAAAAGACAAGAACAACAGCGTAGTTTAGGGGCTAAGTTAAGGAGAAAAATAAAGATTCTCATATTAATTTCTTCCTCGGGCTAGCAGAGGAGCAACAGTTCTATTACTCATACTTCTCGATTTTACAATGACGACTTTCTCTCCCTATGGCCTTTATTTCTCTCTCCTCACTTTTTCTGATCCCCTTTCTTGGAGGAGCTTTCTTCCTTTATATAGGCTACTGGGGTTGCATCACAGCCTTCCACTTAGACTACTATTGATTCTTACTTGGATACTTGTCCCATCATTATCTTATCGATGGTGGTAGAGTAGGTTGCAAGCTATAAGGACACTGTTCATGAGTCATTCTGTCATTAATACAACAGGTTGAGGTAGTATAGTGCATTTAATGTGGAGGTAATGGGTGCTTTATCAGGAAACTTCCCCCTTCCCTTGCCTACACGTCTCTACGTCCTTCCTCGGCCCCCCATCTTGGTGGTTCTTGGGTTGGACCCTAGTCACCCAAGGGAAGCTTGCTCCTCAGCCTCCTCAGACGGGATACTCCCCTCAGTTTTTAGTATTTGATTATCTCATTTGGATTGGGCCCAATCTAATGAACAGTGAGGCCAAATTGCCTCTTTGGGATGTTTTCATACAACGTGTCTCTACTTCTCGGGTTCATCCCTCCTACAATAATCATAAACAAGAACACAAAAAGATTTAAAAGGCAAAAACAATAAATACATTAAGAAGTTTGTACAATAATTAAATAAGTCACAAATCAAATGTGTGAATCTGATTGGATAGTAATGTGTACAATAATTCCAATGTTTATTTTATAGTATTTCTTTGGATGAAATATATGATACATGCCTTATTTGACACGAGTTTGTTATGTGATCTTGCCAAGTAGCAAGGATAAGGCATTAAAGATGTTCATTAATTATAAGAATAAAATTAAGAAAATACTTAATGAATGGGACTAGTTCTTGATTGCCATAGATCTTGGTGGGGGGGAGGGGAGCTATTCTTTTCACCAATTATGTTCTCAATGAGTTGCCTTAAAAGAAATTATAAACGATTTGCCTCCAAAGAAAACCACTAAGATATCTTGTGAATTATAAAAAGGTTATACGTCTTGCTATAAATTCTTTAAATGTGGGGTGTTAAGAAAAGGTGTTGGTTCCATTCCTTAAAGGATAAAATTAGGACTAATAGCCATGAAAGTATTATGGTCATAACGGTAGTGCATGCTAATTTATAATTTATGAGAATATTATTTTTGATATGCATGGAAATTACTTAGAATATATTTCAAGTGTTATTCTTTCTTAAAAGAAAGTTTGAGTTTATGTTTAGTACCTCTCATGATCAAGAGTTGATTGAAGAGAGGTTGAACCTAAGCGTAGTAAAAGGACAAATGTCCTATTCATATGGTTCATATTTTCTAATTTATATTTTAGAAGATGAACCTCAAGGCTTCAAAGAAGCAATATTCACACATGAGGTGCCTCATTGGAAAAAAGAGTGTAAAAAATGCATTAAACGCATCTTAGAAATCCATGCATAGTAATTGGTGGATCTACCACCTGGGAATTTGAGAGTTGATGAATTTATTGACTAGTATAAGGTGAAATTTGTTGTAGAGACTACAAACAAAAGGAAGTTATAAGATTTCTTGAGGAGTTTATGGTTCCTAGATAAGGAAACAAAGTCTGTAGGCTTGTTAAATCCTTATATTGATTAAAGCAAGCTCCAATGCAATGACATGAGAAATTTGACAATTTAATGATGTCAAATGGATTTAAAATTAATGCGATTAGTGTTTCAAGAGGCCATGTTATTATGTGAAGAGCATATATAATTGGCAAGTCTCATTAATCTAAACAAACATGCATTGCTGCATACTCGTGCTTGTTCATATATATTGGTAGGGCATGGAGTTATGGTAAGTCTGGACATATTCATCGTAGACGTAGTACATGCTCTCAAATGGAAATATTTTTCAGATTATAAAACCAATCTATAATCAATTTTTTAATGGAAAGCAAGTAAATTGCGTGTTTATTGAGGGGGGTGGGATTAAAGCCTATAACCTCAATGTTTCCAAGATACCCAACCTAGCTGATTGGAGATCCCAAGATCAAGGTTCAAAGGGACCACTGAATCATGATGACTAGTTTTATCACTATTAAGATAACATCTCCTAGCTATTCCTATGATGAAATCGTGATGCCTACACGTACAAGCAATGATCAAGGTAAGATTTGCTTTCAATAATTCTTATATCTTAAAAATCCAAGTGGGTATAACAAGAAAATAAGAGTCACCTATATAAGTGTGAAGTGAGCCGCTTCTATGAGAGTTCCAATAATGAATTCTCTAGAGCACACCATGAAAATACTAGGATATGTTCAGGACCAAAATGAACACAACCATAAGAACGAACTATGTTCAAAAATGAGTTATGTGAATTATATTTCTTGGTATATACAAACAGCTGAACAGTTCAAGACATCATGTTTAATGGTTAGTTAGTATATCCAATAATCTTTCAAAAAAGAAGGAAATGAACAGAATAATATATGAGTTTATATGCTCATAGGTTTGACTTTAGGTTGGGTTTTAGGCATGTGTGATTTGACTTTAGGTCGGGTTTTAGGCATGTGTGGACTGCCCCTCTTGTCCAAATAATAATATTTATTATTTAAATTTTTGAGTTAGTAAGACTATGCACGACAGTTTATTCTGAATAGGGTGTCTGTTCACCAATGTACATATTCATAATCCTTCTTTCATGAAACTACTTTGACTAAAAAACTCTCCCAAAGAAAATACATTTATGCATACATTTGCATAAAGTCAAAGAGAGAGAAAGAGACACAATTCAGTTCGTTGAGCATGAAGATTGAAATGTCTTCTTCTATGTGGTGTTGATTATTTTGTTCTAGGAGGCAAACGTTAATGAGTCTCTAAGCCCCACTGAATGTGCAAGGGCCAATATCTGCATTTAGGAGTTTGTGTCAAACGCAAGAATCAATTAATTTTGCATCTTTCATTCTTTAGAAATCTGGTATGCGAATTATTCATTATTGTACAGTTTTCTTAATTTAGTCATTATTCTTGCTTTTGAATTTTTTGTGTTCTTGTTTTTGATTAGGTCTATATATTATTCTTATTTGTATAATCAAAAAATGTAAATTGTTTTCAAAATATATCCAACACTAGTTACTTCAGTTAATTAAGTCTGTTTTTGTCAAATAAAAAACCCGAGATCAAATTCTGTGCAACTAAAAGAATTCATTAATGTCATGATTTCATGGTAAAAGACAATCATCATGAAACTGACATTATAGATTCAATCCTATCAAATCTCTAAAACTAATAATAGTAATTATATTAAAAAGAAAAATTTTCAGTTTAATGAAATTAAAAATTTTTTTTTTTTAAATTTTTGAAAAATTGAAAGTTAGTCTTATTATTGGCGGAATATGAAGCCAAGACACTTTAAAAATGACTTGGTGTGGGCAGGGCCTTGTTTCAGAAAGATCAAAGGCCCAAATGTGTTAAAAGAGGGTTACAAATCACCTAAATGTAGGTTTAGCCATTTGGGGCAACCTTGCTGGCTCCTACGCTTTTTCTGTGATCAGGTCCAATCCTATGAGAATAGTGTGTGGCCCAGAATTCATTCAATTAATCATTTTAGAGTGAGTGAGTAAACAAGAACAAAGACATACGAGAGAGAGAGAGAGAGAGAGAGAGAGAGATGCAATCAAATGTGTAAAATCTCCAAGGAATAATTGCGGCTTCATCGTCCTTAAAAATAAGTAAATAACAATAAGTTGTACGCCACAATCAATCAAATATAATGATGATGACTAACTAATTGCTACTACTTGCTTGCTTAATTAATAGGGTCTTCTAGGGTCTGAGGCATTAGAAGCTATTCAAAACTTATTACCCCTTAATGTCAATGGCGACCTGTCGGCCCTTTGTACATGGCCCGACCAAGTCCGGCATTGGCATAAATATCGGTGGACAAGCCCACTTCATTTCATTGACACACCCGATGATGAGTGCACTTTCAATTATCAAAGTAAGCCAAATATTTTCTTCTTTTTGGTGATATAAGTATATTTGCAATTAATATTTTTTTTTTTAATAAAAAAAAAAATTGTTTACATGGCATGGGCTTAGGGGACTGTCATGATCCGCATGGAGTGGAGGACATGTGTGTTGCAGGTGCCGTTCAAAATTTCACCTCTCAGCTTGTGCACTACAGAGAGGGAAGTGCTGATCGTAGATGTAAGGAAATCCAATGAAACAAAATTTTATTGTATAGTTTGTCCTAATTAATTATATATAAGATTGTTTTGGTTTAGCAGTTCCAAGTATATATATAACATATATATATATATATATATATTTGCAGATAATATGACTGAGGCCTTGTTATTCTTGTCACACTTCATGGGAGATATCCATCAAGTATGTGAGAATTTTAACATCTTTTTTCTTTGATAAAATTATCACTTGTCCAAAAAAGATCATTTTATTTTCTTGATTTCTCCAGCCAATGCATGTCGGATTTACAAGCGATGAAGGAGGAAACACCATAAATCTACGCTGGTTTAGGCATAAATCTAATCTGCATCATGTAAGCTGCCTAGATAGGATCTCCATAATAAGTGATAATGCATGTGGCTTTTTAAAGTTTTTGAAAACTCTTCATAGTTTAAATAACTCTCTATTGACTTTACGTACAGGTATGGGATAGGGAGATCGTTCTAACTGCTCTATCAGATTATTATGAAAAAGACATGGGCCTCCTCCAAAAAGACATAGAGGGAAACTTCACCGATGTAAGACTAACTAATTAACTTCCTCACTAGCATTTAAGAAACAAGATTCATTTTTTCCAATAATGAAATTAGTTGCTTTTGATTATTAACTATATAGTTACAGGGAATCTGGTCTTCTGATGTTTCATCATGGGAACATTGCGCTGATATTCTTTCATGCGTAACCAAGTGATTCTCTCTCTCTCTCTCATACCCCTTATTCAGATTTATTTTTCAATAGATGTTTCTTGCAAAATTTCTAAAAAATTAAAGATTAATAGCTATGTCATCAATAAAATTTTTAAATTGCAAGTTTTTGAAATTTAAAATTATGCATAAAATATAATTTTATAGATTATATAGTAAATAGTATCCGACTAACACAAAATTTGACATGTGTATTAAGAGCGTAAAGAATATGCAATTCAACGATTAGATTTAAAAATACGTAGTAATGTTTATTTATTGAATGAGGTTGTAATTTTAGGCTACAACCTTACTCAATATCTTTTTATTGGAAGTGAATTTTGACAAATCCATCATTGGATTACATTTTCCTTTTATATTCTCCATACTTACAAAATTTCTAGAAGATTAAAAATCAATAGCAATGTCATCAACAAATTGTTTAAATTGCAAGTTTTTGTAGTTTAAAATTATGCATAAAATATAATCTTATAGATCATATAACAAATAATATTCGATTGACACAAAATTTGACTTGCGTATTAAGAGTATAAAGAATATGCAATTCAATGGTTAGATTTTAAAAATAAGTAGTAATGTTTATTTTGTTGTTAAACTTTGTCCATACATAAAACATCCTTTGCACATGCATGTAGAAATGCAAACACACAAACAACACAAACACACAAGAATAACACAAACACACCCCTTAGCTCTTACAAATCACTTTTCAATGTCCATTTTTCCCCCTTTCTTTCTTTTTTCCCTAATGGTGGCATATATGCAGGTGGGCTGTAGAGAGCATAAATATAGCTTGCAAATGGGGTTACAAAGGAGTTGACCCTGGTACAACTCTAGCAGGTATGCAAATCCCCCTCACATCATAAACACCAAAGCCAGTTTAAAATGGAAAATTATTCCTGTCAATCCATTACCAATTACAGCATGCTAGATCTAGCAAATTGAGGGTATATTTCAATCTTCTTGTTTGAAATTTATGTATTTTAGGATTGTCCATTTGTTCAAATTTATCAAGCATAAAATAAAATAAGAATATTACAATTTCGACCATCATCAAATTACAAAACAAATCAGGGCATAAAAAAGTGATTAACAGCTAGCCTTGTTTCAAATTAGGATGGCATAGTAGTTAATTTGCATATTTTGTGCGCTTTCAGATGATTACTTCGACTCAAGGGTGCCAATCGTTATGAAACGAATTGCTCAGGGTGGAGTTCGATTAGCTATGATTTTGAACCGCGTTTTTGGTGACACTGATGAAGGATTTGCAATAGCTACTTAAAGCAGTCCATCAACACGAATATTCGTCATTTTCTTTTGTTGACCAGTAATTGCTTTTAACTGAACTTGTTAATAATTGTTAATTTGTATTTAATGACTGATCTTGTAGGTTAGTCATTCATCCCCAGTTTAGTTTATAGATTCAAATAAGAGAACCTCTACTTCATTCAGATATGAAATTGTTGCTTCCACACCCCTCCAGCACATGTACAGTCCATACATATAAGAAATAGAGAACAGTGTAACAATTTCAAGCGTGGAATAACATTTTTTCTAATGATTCTGTAGTGCATTCCACAACAAATCATGATGAATAAATTAGCAGCAGTAGATTAGGTTGTTATTGTTTCAAATTTATATTTGACAGGAGTTAGTTACTATTTTTAAGAATAGTTATTATCTCATTATAAGCATTATTTATGTTGTGTGAAAGAATGAATGGAACTCAAGCATAAAATTAACCCAAAAAGTCTATTCTTCCTCTCAAGTTCAAGAAGCTAGTCATCTCAAATTGAGTAAGTTATCTTTAGGGATGACAATTGCTACCCAACCCGCGAGTACCCGACCCTAATGGGTCGGGTTTTACCCAACTCGCAGTTGGTCTGGGTTTTTAAAATAAAACCCAAAGCAGGTTTAGGTCGGGTTTGGGTTTTAGTGATACCCGCCCCGAACTCGGACCCAAACCCAACCCGTTAAACTAAATTACCAAAAAACCTACTATATATATAAACTTATTCAGTCAAGATCCTAATCCTTTCCTATCTCATTCTCTCATTCTCATCTCTGAGCCGCCACCCACTCTCTCTCAATCTCTAGTCACTCTCACGGTCACAGCCACACGGCCACAACCTCACTGCTGCCCCCCTTAACTCCTCAAGCCATCACTCTTACAGCCTCACTGCCGCCGCCCCTCAATCGCTCCCAGTCTCCCTCCTTCTTACGCCTTCAATGATATGTTCTTCTCTCTGGTTTTTTTTTTTTTTTCCTGTTTGGGTTCCTTGAGGTTTGGGACCTTTGCCTTCATTAGGGTTTGGGTTCTTGTAAGGGTTTGGGTTTGTTGCTATTCCTGTTTCTCAATGATATGTTCTCTTTTTTCTTTTCTTCTTTTTTTTTTTCTTCTTTTTTTTTTTTTTTTTTTTTTTTTGTGATTTATGTGTTTGTGTTAGGATTTGTGTTTGTGATTTTGAAAGGGAAAATTGTAAATCTAAAATTATTGTGTTTGTGATTTCTGTGTTTGTGTTTGTGATTATGAAAGGGAGTAGACACTTGATTTTGCACCCATAATTTAATCAAGGAATATGACTAGAATGACTATTCATATACCTAAAATTTAGAGTTGCATTACATGCATTAATTCATTCATTGCATATCATAAAAATGATTTTGAGGTTCTAACGGTCATGACGGTATGTCCGATTTCCAAATCGGACTGTTAGATTGAAAGATATCACATGATCAAGTTCGCACGGTCTGTATACATTTTGTTTGGGTGGAACCAATCACGCATGATTAATTTAAATTAATTCTGATTGGTTGGAAAATTAAAATTAATTAAATAATTTTGTGATTTGTTATTAGTTAGTGTTAAAAATAGACTTGCTTGCATGGGAACTAAGTATATAATTATATTGGAAAATTTAAACATCGGTTGATAGAATTAACAAGTTTTAAACCCAAGTTGTTAATTAGATTTATTATGAATAAATCTTGATAAAAAAAAACTAACATCAATATCATGTTAATATCATGCATAGCAGAATAGTAAAGAAGACAAGATATGATGATTCCATAAAACCAATGAAACAAACTAGTTTCATAGTAAAAAACCTAGGGGGAAACCTTCCCCAAATGCGATTCACTATAATAAAGAGAAGTTTTAGATCTAGTATAAAACCTTTGTCTCTATACTCTACAATCCCCGTAGATGAACTTATAGCAGAAACCTTCTACCGCTTCAGAACCTCTAAACTCTTCAATATATGAACGCCACCCTTTTTGCATGAATCCCAGTACGTGACTAACCAATGATGCACGGATCTAAGTACGTGACTAACTCACCAACTTGAAGAAAATTGTTGGCTGCAAAGTTCTTCACTTCATCAACAATGAAGATCAAGAAACACTTGGTAACAAAACCCTAAGGCGCAAAAGACACAATAGCTTTTTCAGAGAAAATAAGGCACTCGGTCACCTTTTGCATGTGTTTTTCTTGTATTCTCTTATGTGACGACATTTAAAATAAGCCTTATATATATCTAGAGTTGTGAGAAAAGAAACATTACACAAATAATAAAGCATGGGCTGAAAATCAGATCTAAAAATTATGATTCCGTAATTCTCGATAGATGCAGCTATCGAGCTATCTGTTGAGACCTCAATAGATAGGTTATTTGTCAAGCAGTTGTCGAGTTTTAATGAATTAGCACTTCTTCACTTGTTTCTTGGACAAATTTGCATGGATTCAATACTAGACTTGAACTGTTGTTCATTGAAGTACTAAACCCATCCAAGATCTACCCAAATACAAGTAAAGTGTGTTTTGTTAAAGAATAAGCTAATTCTAAATGACATATGTTCATAACGTGTTCCACATATGTCCTGAAAATCTCCCCCTTTGGCAATCTGTGACAAAACCACAACAAACAAATGAAGTATGAGAGAAGTCATAAATCACTAAACTCATAATCACTTGTTGAATACAATAAAATCTAATCCTAACACAAACTCTTGAAAAACTTTGCAAGAAGAGAGTTCATGACAAGAATGACTTTGACAACCTGTATTTCTGTAACACTTTAAACAAAACTCATCACGAAATCTTAATGTGAAACAGAAATATAAAAGATTGCATACAATAAATAAGAAGCATGTGCATAAAGAGAGAAAAGAAACAACACATGAAGAGATAGGTGAAGAAGACATACATCATATATATATATATATATATATCAATATATATATATATATATATATATCTCAATATATATATATATATATATATCAAAGATAAGCACAATGTATATAAACATGGTCATAAGACCGGTGTACAAGAAGTTAAAAGAAGCTCCTAAAACAACAAGGAGGTAAACACTCCCCCTAACAAGATGAAACACAACCTCTCCCTTACAAAGGCGTGTATTTCTCCCCCTAACATGTAGAATCTTAAAAGGAACCACATTTTACCACATTTTCTCCCCCTTTTTGTCATGATTGACAAAGGGACAAGAAGCTATAAAACTTCACCTGAGAAACATAAAGATGATCAAAGGGGCACAAGGAATCCATATAAATGCATGAATGTAATGAAACAAGATGCTATGGATGTCAAGATAAGAGAAAGATGCTGAACATGTGAAAAATAATGCATGCAAGAAGGTCTTGACAGATCGAGAAGCTGTCGAGCAGCTATCGAGCAGAAGCCAACCTCGATGGATCGAGAATCTATTGAGGATCTATCGGCCAGACAGAAATTTTCTCGATGGATCAATACAGACATGAATGCAATCAAGCATGCTACCCAACCAAAGATCCAAACAACATGTTAAGCTTTCAAAAACATTTCTTAACAAGAAAAATGTAAAGCATTTAGATCCAAAACACACACACACCCTAAACAAGTCTAACCAATTTTATATTTCAAAAACAAGTCAAGACGGTTTAGTGAGCATACATTAACACATGTATCCCTTATGATGGCCAAATCACATTATACCTGCACATGTATCAAAAGTAGCAAGGAATTTGCGTGTTATGTGTGAAAAACATCGTAAGATTGTATAAGTGTCTACATGTTATGACGATTTGAGATATGAGAAAATCAATTTAACTCACACACAATCATAACTGCTTGATGGAGACTATTACCCTTGAGGTATATCCTATAACTCCCACATCTCCTAGAAGACACGCTTGCAATCATATATAAAGCATTTTGATTCTTTTTGCTTTTGTTTTTCTTTGCATATTTTCTTTAGAGCAAAACATGCATGGACATATAAAAGAGAGAAAAGAAATACCCAATGATGTTAAGCTTTTGTCATTACACTTTTGCCATGTCGAAGCATATAGATGTCACTGACATTGTACTTTTACTATGCCGAAGCATACAAATGTCATTTCATGATTGGTGGACAACAGTGGTGAGATGATTATTTATGCCTTTCTCTTAGGATTTTCTAGTCCTTCCCATCAAAAAGAGTGATATGAGTGTTAAGTACAAAAGATTACTTAATCTTACTCATCACAAACCCTAGCCACAAAGCTCACTTACTTAGTTGTGCATAGATATGCTCATCTAAGCTACAAAAGATACAAAGTTTAGAAAATTTTATTTCAATGGCCATCCAAGGTACACAAGTACTAATGTACACAAAACTTACACTATTTTTGTATTTTTCTGATTTTTATTTTTCTCTTTTTCTTTAATTATTTATTTTGAAAAAAAAAAAAAAAAAAACTAAACAACTAAAGAAAAGTAGACAAACAACATGAAAGCATGAAAGAAAGATGCAGATGCATGAAAGCATGATTCCAAAAACTGATAAGAAATCAAGCAAAGAAAGTCCTACTTTAGATAGAAAGAATTAAAGTAGGGGACAGATAGAAAAGACAATTAAGTCTTAAGCTCCTTTCTTACCCACACAATACGAGTCTTTGGCCCTGAAGATTAAAAGACATGTGCCCTAGTATGTCTACTAAAGGACATAGAAGAATTAGAATTCTCCTGAAATTGAGTTAAAAAGCTCAAAACTTTTAATAACTCTCCAAACAAAGTTATAGGTCCTTGAGAGGAAACCTGTGACCATTTGGACACTTGCTTTTGAGAATACAACTTAGCAATTAGGACGAATGTGTCCAAAAACACCGCAATTGTGACAAACATGAGGTCTAACAAAGGATTTAAAATTAGTCAAATCCGTTTTGGATTTCATACCTTTATCACCTTTCTCAGATTGGGGCACAAAGACAGTCTTTGATCTAAAAGCCGTGGAAGAGGAGGGGCTGAAGGAGACAGCATATCCTGAGTTCTAGCTTGACTAAGCTCAACCTCGAGATTCTTGACATTCTCTTCTAATGAGGTGTTCTCCACAACAAACATCTCAACTAACCTTGTAGTCTCATCTAGTTTGACTAACAAATAAGCTTTTTCAGTTTTTACCTCATTAAACTCTTTTCTACAAAGATAAGAAGTCTTCTCAAATTTTATAAATTCAGTGCATAGCTTATCATAGGCTTCCTAAAGGGTCAACTTCTTGGGTACTTCATCATCAAAAGAATCCTCGCTGTCACTAGCACTCTCCATAATCACCTTATCGATTGTGGTAGCAAAAGCTATAACATAACCACATTCATCCACATACTTATCAAAAGAGTCATTTTCAGTATCACTCCAGGTTGCAACCAACCCCTTATCTTTTGACTTCTTAGTCTTTTCCTTCATAAGGTAGTTTGGGCACTCTATCCTCATATGATCAAAACTTTTGCACTCATGGCACTGGATAAGGGGTTTCTCACTCTTACCCTTTCTAGAGGATTTAGATTTCCTAGGAGGTTTGTCCTTATCCTTTTTCCAAAATTGAAGAAGTTTGATAATCTCATTAGCTATGAAAGTTAGATCCTCATCCTCATCCTCATCTTCCTCTTCATTTTCGCTTTCATCTTCATCTTCAGAGTCATCAATCTCTTTCTCTACACCTTTAAGAGCCAAGTTTCTACTCTTTCCACCTTTTCCCATTAAACCTAATTCCATTTCATAGTTTTGAAGGTTCCCTACAAGCTCAGTCAAATGAATTTGATCAATGTCCTTTACTTCTTCAATGGCAATGATCTTGGCATGGAATCTTTCAAGTAAAGACCTAAGGATTTTCCTAATAATTTTGGATTCAGCTATAGATTCTCCAAGGTTAAAGGCAAAATTCACAATATCCTTGAGTTTAGCATAGAACTCATCAAAGGTCTCATCCTCCTCCATCCTTATTTCTTCAAAACTACTAATGAGGCTTTAAAGCTTCATAGTCTTTACTACCTTGGTACCTTCATAGGTGGTCTCAAGAATAGTCCATGCTTCCTTGGCAACTTCCGTGGATGATATTTTCTTGAATTCCTCATTGGTCACCCCACTAAACAAAGCATTCAAGGCCCTATTGTTGAAATTTGCAGCTTTGATTGTTACTTCATCCCAATCCACCAGTGCTTCCTTAGGCTTAATCCACCCAACTTCAACAGCTTGCCATACTTTTTTATCTAGAGCTTGCAAAAAAACTTTCATATGAACTTTCTAGTACGCATAATTAGTGCCATCAAATAAAGGAGGAATCAAAAGAGATTGCCCACGATCCATGATAACAGGGGTCAAGGATCACTCTCAGGAAATTAATCCAATCAGAGTGTACCCACCTTAATACCACTTGTTAGGAAATTTAGACCCCAGTTAATAGAATTAACAAGTTTTAAACCCAAGTTGTTAATTAGATTTATTATGAATAAACCTTGATAAAACAAACTAACATCAATATCATGCACAGCAGAATAGTAAATAAGACAAGATATGATGATCTAGGAAAACTAAAGAAACTAACTAGTTTCACAGTAAAAAACAATTCACTGTAATAAATATAAGTTTTAGATCTAGTACAAAACCTTTGTCCCTAGACTTTATAATTCCCGTAAATGAACTTACAACAGAAACCTTCTACCGCTTCAGAACCTCTAAACTCTTCAATATATGAATGCTACCCTTTTTGCACGGATCCCAGTATGTGACTAACTAATGATACATGGATCCAAGTACATGACTAACTCACCAACTTGAGGAAGATTGTTGGCTGCACAGTTTTTCACTTCATTAACAATGAAGATCAAGAAGTACTTAGTTATAAAACCCTAAGGCACAAAAGACACAGTAGCTTTTTCAAAGAGAATAAGGCACTTGGTCACATTTTGCATGTGTTCTCCTTGTATTCTTTTATATGATGACCTTTAAAATAAGCCTTATATATGTCTAGGGTTTTGAGAAAAGAAACCCTACACAAATACATAAGCATGGGCCGAAAATCAAATCTGAAAATTCTGATTCCGTAATTCTCGATAGATACAGCTGTTAAGCTATCTGTCGAGACCTCGATAGATAGGTTATTTGTTGAGCAACTGTCGAGCAGCTATTAAGCTATAATGAATAAGCACTTCTTCACTTGTTTCTTGGACAAATTTGCATGACTTCAATACTAGACTTGAACTCTTGTTCCCTGAAGTACTAAACCCATCCTAGATCTACATAAATACAAGTAAAGTGCGTTTTTTTAAAAGATAAGCCAATTCTAAATGACATATATTCATAACATGTTCCACATATGTCCTAACAAATCAGATAACAAAGAAATTGTGGATAATCTAGACTTTTTTGGAGTGTTTATCCACAAGATAATTATCACTTTAAAGACCTGAATATTCAGAAAAGGGGATTAATTTTTAGAATACAAATTAAAAATGCGTCTAAGTGCAATTCCGAGCTCAAAAGTCCTCAAAAAAGGAGTCCAAATTGGACCAAAATTCAAACGCAGGTTCAACACCCAAGAGGGCCATTCAGCACTCTTGGAGTGCCGATCGGCACATGAAAAGTGCCGATTGGCCCAAATTGTTGGCACGACCCGAGGACTCCTGGATTGAGATAAACCTTACCCTTTTCGATTTTTTAGAGATAAGGACGCGTCCCAATTCGTATATGATCATTCAACTAATTTTTCGAAGCATTACAACCTCTATAAATAGGGGATGCCTCTCAAAATTCAGCACACTTTCTGGCCCCCCTCTTTATGGCTCTTCTCTTCTAACTTTTCAATTCCCTTTACGTTAAAGACGTTTTGGAGGCTTTTGCTTTAGGAACTTCTTTTTTGTAAGTAAAGGATTTTAGACTTCAAAGAGGTGAAAAAATTTCTTTGAATCCTAAAATATTCTTTCATTAGAAGAGCACGCTCATGCAAGAGGTATTCTATTTTTCTTCTTTCTTTTCTTTTTCCATTAATTAGCATGTTTTGTGTTTGATGCATGAGTATGATTAGCATGTTTTATTATAACTCGTTCTTAATATATAATTGCCATGATTAGATGCTTTAGATGATTGTTTATTTCAATTCTTTCTCTTTGACTTCAAAATCTGTAATGAATATCAAAACTTTTTTATGAGAACACAAAACTGATCTGTATTTTCAGAACTGATTTTTTTCTAATCTCAAAACTGATTTGTATTTTTAGATCTGATTTTTTGTTTAATCTCAAAACTGATCTGTATTTTTAGATCTGATTTTTTTTTTTTGTCTAATCTCAAAACTGATTTATATTTTTTCTCTAAACTCGAAACTGGTCTGTATTTTCGTTAAATACAGATCTGAATTTTTTGAAAAAGTTTTCTTTATCATAAAATTGCAGATTTTGAAATTCAAAAGAAGGGATTGAAAGTTAGGTTAAAGTTTTTTTTTGTGACGCATAATAAATTTGTCTCATGAATGTGAATCTTCCTTTAAAAATCCTTTTTATTTGTTTTCAACAACAGATTTGGTTTTTCATAAACCCAGAAATCATTTTTTTTTACTTTACACGAAACAAATTTGGTTCTTTTCAAAATCTCATTTTTTTTACAAACAACAGATATGATTTTTCTTGATAAAGTTCTTTTCTTTTTTTTTTTTTTACCTCTAAAAACAGATCTAATTTTTTTTTACAAACCAATTCTTTCTTTTAACCCTTCATAAAAACAGATCTGTTTTTTTTTTTTTTTTTTTTACAAACCAAATCTCTCTTTAACCCTTCATAAAAACAGATCTGATTTTTTTACAAACCAAGTCTTATTTTTTAATTTTCAAAACAGATTTGAATATTCTTTTTAAAAGAGGACATTATTCGTAAAGCAAATTTATTTAAATTATTTTCTGTCAAGTGTCTATCATGTGTGTTCAACATATCATTCAACATCATGCAAAAAAGGGTATATTGGTCATTAGAATCTAGAAGACTAGACTTTGTCTGGGCGAAATGGATGCCTAACATCTTCTCATTCTGTAACCTAGCCCCCGAACTTAGGATTTTTGGATAGGTAGATTAGTATTTTGTCTTTTAATTTTGGTAGATTGTAACTAGGACCAAAGTTTTGTATTCTTGTGCATAGATTGTAACTAGGATCTGCCTTGTAAGGTTTTATTTTCCAAAATTGTACTTGTGTTTATTTTTTTGTATAAAAATAAGTGGCAACTCCACACCACTACACAAAAGAGAGGTGCCCTCACAAGCACCCAAATCTCTTTTTTGAGAGCACCCCAAGTTTCATGGTCTCTCACAGTGGTGACTCTGTTAGGGATGTCGAGGGCTAAGCTTCGTGTTAGACTTAAGTGACCAACTATATACCCTTGTCTTTTGCATGATTTTGCATGATATGGTTGTTTGTTTGTTTATTTATGTCTTGAGATGTTTGTATGATATTTTTGTTTGTGTTGCCATGTTGGTTGTTAAGAGCTTTCCCTAATTGGCATAGTGTATGCCATCAAAACAACAAATATGTATGCACCCATCTCAACAATATGGTGGTAGTAACCATGGATCATCGGTCTTTATTAGATTCGGGTATCTAGTGGGGAACTCACCAACTCATAGCCCAAAGTCACTGGATCATTTCTTGTTGGCTACAAAGGATAGACCATGCCATTTGGACCAACGCAATGTTCATTACATTACAAGTTGGGAGGTGTAACGTCCTAGTTATGGGAAACAATAAAACAACAAGCCCACCCTACAATATAATGACTTAGAACCTACCCTTAGGTTGGTCCACATTAAAATTGCATTACATGTTGCATGTGTTTGTTTGGTTGGTTGATTGATGTGGATAGGGACCTAGCTTTGATTAACCCGACCCAGCCTTTTCTTAAAGAAGAATTTGGTTAAGATCAGAGGGAAGACTCCAAAGAGAACCCAAGACTGACACTCAAGCTAGTAGTTCCAATTCCAATCCCATCACTCCCATCACGGTACTGAAGCCTGTGCGCATAGAGGACACTCCACCGCTGCAACATCATAATCTCATATTCGACCTACAAGACAGTTCAAGCCATAAGAAGTCTGAAGATCCAAACATTATGGCGAAAGGGGAAGAACATCCGAGCACTAAAGAGCCCATGAACACTCAAGAGCTATTTAACACCATGGTAGCTAGTCAAATCCAGCTGAGAGAGGATATGAACCTTATGATGCAACAGTTTCAGATCCTGAAGAGTGTCCAAGAGGAGAACAAGACCGACCATAATTCCCCAACCATGGAGGGTGAAACGAAGATCAACGAGAGGATAAACAAGATGGAAGAGATGATCAAGAGACCTCGCAAGATGGAAGACCTCATAGACTACCAATCACTCTCACTTTTCCCTAATGTGGGACTGCCTCCCAAGTTCAAGATGCCAACCTTGGACAAGTTAGACGAGACTGGCTGCCCAAAGTCCCATTTGAAGATGTATATGATGGCCATGCATCCCCTAGGAGCAACTGAAGAACTACTTGCTTAAATGTTCCAAAACAACCTGATTGGAGCCGCTCTTAGGTGGTTCCTCAACCTAGATGATGCTAGAGTAAGGAGCTAGGAGGATATTTGCTGCAAGTTTCACAATCAATACAAATACAACATAAGAGTTGATGTAACAAGGAGAGATTTGGAGACCACGAAGCAAGAGCCAAAAGAATCTTTCTCTACCTTTATTACCAAGTGGAGATCCAAGGCGGCATAGATGATGAATAGGCCAAGTGAAGAAGAGCAATTAACCATGGTTGTAAAAAACTTATTGCCTATATACCATAAATGTTTGTTTGCCCAGTATTTTCCTAATTTTAAAGCTTTAATTGTTGCTGGAACCTAAATTGATGATGCAATAAATAATGTCACTATAAAGAATGAGGACCTACCAAGGTTTAAAATAAATTTAGGATCAAGTTCTAAAACTGTAAAAGTTTCTAATATATACAAAAATGATCCTTATCAACTTATCGCTCCCATTACCCTTGTGCCAATATCACAAGGGCCGACTCCAAGGCCTAGGAGGGAATTTCATGATTTATATATTCCTGTGAGTCAAGTGTTTGAAAAACTAAAAGCGAAGGGTTTACTAAAGCCTTTAGATCCAAGACCAATCCCAAATCGATTGCCTGCAAGATTTGATGTGACTAAGAGATATGCCTCCCACCAAAGCCCTGGCCATGATACTGACAAGTGTTTTGGCCTTTGTTATGCATTTCAAGACCTAATAGACAATAAGGTGATTGCACCGCCTACAAGGCCTAGCATCACTAATAATCCCTTGCCCAACCATAATTTTAGGAGAGGACCAAGGATTAATTGCTTAATGATAGAAGAGGAAACTGAAGGGGACTCGCCTAAATTGATTTATGACCTACCCGAATGCTTTATGATGACATGGGAAGAATTGATGGGTTTGACATCCACCGTAGGGTATGACATAAGGAGCGAAGATGTAACTAAAATCACAAATTACCCGACATCCACAAATGGGGGGAGATACTTCAAACCCTAAACAAATTACCAAACATCCATAAATAGGGGGAGACACTTCAAACCCCAATCAAATTACCAAGCACCAACATATAGGGGGAGACACTTTGAACCCCAATCAAACAACCCAATACCTACAAAAGGGGAGAGACACTCCGAACCCTAATCAAATGGCCCAACATCCACACATGGGGCGAGACACTTCAAACCCCAATATATTGATCTAAATGACCCAACAAAAATTGCCCACATCACAAGGGGGGGGGGGAGACACTATATTTGGAGACAGACAACCCAATAGAAGCCTTGAACAAAGCCATCCAACAAACACCCACTGAAGAGGATGAGGTCCTTAGGCAACTACAAAAGACTCAAGCCAATATATCTTTATGGGGTTTACTTATGGCCTCATACAAGCATTGTCAGAATTTGGTAGACCTTCTCAATCAAATCCAAGTTCCTACAACCACTACTTCTTAAGATCTGAATGCTATGATTGGATCCATAAGTAGGGAACTCACAATTTCCTACTCTGACAAAGATTTGATGAAAAAGGGGAAGCACAACAATGACCCATTACACAATACTGTAGATGCTAAAGGCAAGAGGATTCCAGTGGTTCTAATTGATGATGGAAGTGCCTTAAATTTGTGTCCTTTAAAGACTGCAAGTTTCTTGGGTCTAAGTATTGAAGATTTTGTGCCAACTGATCAGCACGTGAGGGCATATGACAATAATAGAGGGGAGGTCTTAGGAACCATGACACTAAAGCTCACTATAGAGCCAATGATCAAGAATGTGGAGTTTCAAGTCTTGAACATAGCATTATGTTTCAATATGCTCCTTAGGCAACTGTGGATCCATGACACAGAGGCCGTACCTTCATCCCTATACCAAAAGGTCCGGTTTCCACATGAGGGAGCCATAGTTACTATATATGGCAATACTTTGACCGTTCCAAAGCCCATTTTTGGTATTGATTATGAGAAGGAGCCATTGACCTTGGATGGCTTTAAGATTGAGAAGTCTGTTTTTGAAAGAAAAGAAGAAGGAGTGGAGAAGATCCCCTATGGACTTTGCTCCCTACAGCAACAACAACGTGGTGGCAACGATGAAGAGAATGAATTACCTTCCAAGAATGAACTTGGGGAAGACTATGAAGAAGCCAATTGTTCAAGACCCAATTATTCCTACTGCCACACTGCCTTTTGGGCTAGGCTATAAGCCCACTAATGATGACTTGTTAAAGATGGAGGTGAGAAGAATGGCTCAAGCCAAGGCCAAAGCAAAAGGACTCCCTTGTCCCCTGGAACCCCTAAGGCCCTATACTCCCACATTGAACGGAAAGTTTGTCAAAGCTGGGGATAGTCAACGCTATTGGGAATTCCTTGAACTGAGATTTGACCTTGAGACAAGAACAATGGTGCCTGGATTTGAGCTATTATTTGATTGCAACAACCAGCTTCTAGAGCTAAAGAAGGAAGACACAAATTGGGTCCCTACTGATTGGGCTGATTACATGGACCCTAATGCAATGACTACGCTTCTAGGAGATGCCATTTACAATATAGAAGAATAAGAGTACTGGGAAGCTTGCCAACATGCATTGAAGAGCCCGTATGAAGCAAGAACAAGTGATGAAGATGAAGAAGGGGGAGAAGCCCCTAGTGATGTTGATGAAGGTAGCAACAGCAAGTGTGATAGTAGTAGTAATAGCAGTAGCAATGACAGTGGAGATAGCAAGGATGATAGCAACAGTAATAGTGAAAGCAACAACAATGAAGACTATGATAGCCAATATAGTGGTGATGATTGAGGTGCACCCTCTAGTGATAGAGAAGATGATGATGAAGGGCCTTTTTATGAAGATCACTTTGATAATGATGTAGACTACTATGATGGAGATATAGAGGATGATGCCGAATTTGAACCTATAGACATAGAGAGTGGAGCTGAGAGTGAAGAATATGGGCTAGAGAATGTGCTAGAAGTTGCTGGAGAGGATGTTAAAAAAGCCAATTATATAGACTATGATGATTACCCCTATGGGCGTCCCTCAGATTGGAGCTGCATTACTAATGGTAGCTCAAGGTCAAGTCCTCGTTATGACAATCATGGTAGAGAAAAAAGATGAGAACTTGGCTCACTAACCCCATACATTGGAGAAGAAGATGACATAGTTGCTAGATTGGCCACCCTAGACAGAAAGTTGATGATCCACAATTTCAAAAACTTAACACTAGAGAGTCTTGAAGGTGAAGATGAGAAGATGAAAGGGAATGAGTCAGAATATCTCCCCCAATACATCCACTTGAGCAACAAAGGAAAATAAGATCTATTTGGTGAGTGGATGGATAGTATAGAGCATCTAGAAGCTTATATGACTGACAAGCCCATAGATATGGAGATTGATGGTGAAGGCACAAATTATATGGATGAAGACTGCTTGGTACTAATGCTAAAGGAAGAAGGAACTCGTTGAGAGCCACCCGCCATTGTCGAAGCCATAACTGAGCTAAAGAATTGGGCATGGGAGGGAGCCGCCCACCCTCTGGAAGATGCTGCCATGAAGATCAAGACCATCGAGTCAATCACTCTTGTCAAGAAGATCAAGACCATAGAGCCAATCACTCCTACCAAAAACATTGTTTTTGTTTCTATTGAGTCTGTTTCTGCTAGTATTATTGTTCCTGTTGAGTCTGTTTGTGATCTTACTATAGAGTCTGTTTCTGATGAGTCTGTTGAGTTTGTTGAGAACTCTTTTCCTTATAATATGATTTTTTATTCTGCTTATTTATTGGCTTTGAATGTTTTTATTTTGGAAATTGGTAAAGAAACTCTTAATAATAAGGAATTATAACAAGGGCATATAGAACCTATAAAAGAAGAAACCCAACCTATTAACTTGGGAACTAATGATGATCCCAAAATGATACAAGTAGGCAATACCCTAAACACCTCTAAGAAAGATGCATTAGTGGCACTACTGACAAAATTCAAAGAGGTATTTGCATGGTCATACGAAGACATGCTTGGGATTGATACAGATATAGTATAGCATCGCATTCCAATAGATCCAATCATGAAGCCGATCAAGCAGAAGTTGAGAAGAATGAAGATAAAGTGGACTCTCATGATTAAGGAAGAGGTTAAGAAACAGTACAATGCAGGATTTTTGAGGGTGGTCAACTACCCGGAATGGTTAGCTAATGTGGTTCCTATACCAAAATAGGATGGGAAAGTGAGAATGTGTGTAGATTTCGAAGATCTAAATAAGGCTAGCCCAAAAGATGATTTTCCCTTGCCTCACATTGACATCTTAGTTAATAACACAGCAGGACATGCCTTGCTGTCATTTATGGATGGTTTTTTAGGATATAATCAAATAAAGATGGCTTTAGAAGATATGGAGAAAACCTCCTTCATTACTCCATGGGGGACATATTGCTACAAGGTCATGCCATTTGGCCTTAAAAATGCTGGTGCTACTTACCAACGTGCAGTCACTACTCTGTTGCATGATTTGATCCACAAATAAGTAGAAGTCTATGTTGATGACATGATAGTGAAGTCCAAAGATCATGAGGGACACATACCAGCCTTACGGAAGTTCTTTAAAAGAATCCAATTCTATAAGCTACAGTTGAATCCCAAGAAGTGCACTTTTGGTGTAACATCCAGAAAGCTATTGGGATTTATGGTAAGTCAGAGGGAAATTGAAGTAGATCCAGACAAAATCAAGACCCTTGTAGAGATGAAGCCTCATAGGACCAAGAAGGGGATTCGAGGGTTTTTAGGGAGGATACAGTACATTAGCAGATTCATAGCTCAGCTCACCATGACATGTGAGCTACTTTTTCGACTGCTCAAGAAGGAAGTTCCCACGGTCTGGAATGAACAATGCCAAGAAGTTTTTGAGAAGATTAAGATTTACCTAATAAAGCTGCCAATACTGGTTCCACCGATACTTGAAAATCCATTATTGTTGTATCTCAAAACTACAGACATAGCAATGGGGGCTTTACTTACTCAGTACCTAGAGGAGTCTAGGAAGGAGAATGCAATTTACTACATTAGCAAGAAGATGTTGGCCTATGAAGAAAAGTATTCACCACTTGAGAAGACACGTGTAGCACTTGTATGGGCAACCCGCAAACTTATACATTACATGCTTGCTTTCAAGGTCTTGTTGATTGCAAGAATGGATCCTTTGAAATATCTAATGGAGAAGCCTGTGCAAGATGGGAAGATAGCTAAATGGGTTCTGCTTTTGTCAGAATTTGATATTAAATATGTGACTCAGAAGTCTGTGAAGGGGAGAGCAATTACTGATCACTTAGCCCACTGTTCACCTGAGGAAGCTAAAGAAATCCAAGGAGACTTTCCGAATGAGGATATCATGGGGATCGAGGTAGAATCATGGAAGATGTATTTTGATGGAGTAGCTAATCAAAATTGAAGTGGAATTGGAGTTCTCTTAATTTCTCCAAAAGGAACACATATCCCATTCTCTAGTAGGCTCAATTTTCCTGCCACTAATAATGCCACTGAATATAAAGCTTGGATTATGGGGTTGCATGCAGCCCTAGGTCTTGGAGTAAAAGAGTTAGAAGTATATGGTGATTCAGCCTTGATCATTGCTCAGATTCAGAATAGATGGAAGATCAAAGAAGAAAGGATGATGCCTTATCATGAATGTCTTCAGAAGTGGGCCTCAAAATTCAGTAGGATCTAGTACCAATATGTGCCAAGAATGCAGAATCAAATTGCAGATACTTTAGCAACAATGGCCTCTATGATGGAGTATCTAAGGAAGATAAAGCTAGACCAATAGTGCTGGAACAAAAAGAAGAGCCAGCCTATTACATGTCAAAAGAAGAAGATGAGGGAAAGAATGGGGAAGGTGAATGGTATTCAAACATCCTACAATACCTCAAGGATGGGATATACCAAAAGTTTGCAGACAAGAATGACCAATTAACCATCAAAAGGTTGCCCATTATATTATTTATGAAGAGAGGCTTTACAGAAAATCATATGACTCTATCTTCAGTCTCAAAAAAAAGAAGAAAAAAGATCATATGACGGAATTCAGCTCCTTTGTGTGATTGCCAAGGAAGCATAGCAAATAATGGAAGAGGTTCATGAGTCAAGTTATGGGCCACACATGAATGCACACATGCTTTTATGGAAGATAATGAGGCAAGGGTATTACTGGACTACTATGGAAGCAAATTGTGCAGCTCATGTTCATGGAGATCTGAATCACATACCACTGATGCCATTACATACCATGACTTCACCCTGGCTGTTCTCTACATAGGGATTAGATATTATTAGAAAGATTCACCCAACAACATCCAATGGCCATGAATTCATACTTGTTGCTATTGATTATTTCACTAAATGGGTGGAAGCTACCTCATACAAGGTTTTGAACTCAAAGAAAGTTGCTCAATCTATTCAGACCAATATCATTTGTAGATATGGGCTACCACATGAAATTATCTCAGACAACGGATTGCATTTTAAGGGAGAAGCAGAGACGCTACTTCGACAGTTCAATATTCAGCACCATAAATCCTCACCCTATCGGCCTCAAACTAATGGGGTAGTTGAGGTTGCTAACAAGAACATAGGACAAATCTTGAAGAAGAGTACGAAGAACTACAAGGATTGACACCTACAATTACCCAATGCACTTTAGGGGTATAAGACATCGATTCGAACTTCCATAAGAGCCACTCCTTATTCATTGGTGTATGGGATGGAAGCAATCCTTCCCATTGAAATGGGTGTCCGATCATTGAGAACAGTGCTGGAAAGTGAAATCCCTGAAGTAGATTGGTTGTAAAGCAGATACGACCAATTATTCATGATGGATGATAAAAGACTCAAGGCCTTGTATCACATTCAAGGTTATCAAAGGACGCTTAGGAAAGCTTTTGACAAGAAAGTAAGCGCTATAGATTTGAAGTTAGGAGATTTAGTGCTGAAAGAGATCTGAGCCCCGGTTCAAGATACAAACGGGAAGTTCAAGAAAAATTAAGCAGGTCCATATATTATTAAGCAGATATACTCTGGGGGATCAGTAAGGTAGATGGACTTAGACGTAAACCCTTCCTTTGAGCTAACCAACATGGATCAATTGAAGAAATACCATGTCTGAGGTGGTAGTATGAAAACACCACATTTGAAAGTGGTTGTAAATTATATTATTTCCCTTCTTAGGTTTGTCAAAAAAAAAAAAAATGTACGTTGAAAACCCAAAAGGGTAATCTACACAAAGGAGAGTTAAAAAAAAAGAGTAAGAGAGCTTGCTAGATTGAAAACCCAAAAGGGTGGCCTAGGCAAAAATTAAGGTGTTGACCTGATCCTTCTGTCAAGGTGGTACGTAGGCAACCATACATTGGTTCGGTCACAATTTTCCCAAACCCACCATTTACCCATTAAGCCAAAAAAATTAAAAAAAAATTAAAAAAAAAATTGTTTTCAAAATCTAACTATTCCATTGAATCATGCCATTACACAGAAATCAAAAACCCAAACCCTAAATCAAGCCATAAAAAAACCAAACCCTAAACCAAGCCATAAAAAAAAAAAATAAAAAAAATAAAAAAAATAAAAAAAAACCCAAACCCTTAAAACCTAAACCCTAAACAGAACTTTTAACCTGAAAGTCCTAAGTAATTCCTAAACCTAAAAGTTTCACATCAACTTTTAAAATAAACAAGTTCAAAGCCAAAAAAAATAAGAAGATCATTTTGTCTTTAGTCTTTTCTCTTTTGGTTGTTTGTTGATTCCATTTGTACTAGGTACTTTGTCATCTTTGTCCCTCCTTTTAAACTTATAGTTGTTAGCCTCATGTCTTTCTTGATTGTCTCTGAGGAATTGTTTTCTCATAGCAACCATGTCAGCCTCCTTGTCTGCAATCTTGTTCACCAGCCAGTTAGAATATTTTGTGGTCATCCTTTGGAAGTGAACCTTAACAAAGGATTGATCCACTCGGTCAGCCATCTCCAAGCCTAACAACACGATCCTTATAGAAGTAGGATTTTTGTCCACAAGAGTGAAAGGCTTTCTTCCTCTTCCATTGGGCATTCGTTGCTCATATTGGAATTGCCTCAAGAGTCTATTGGCATTATAGAAAGTTGCTTTCCTTAATCCAACTATAAAGACATGATTTGATCCTGGAGACTGCAACAATTGGGGTGGACACTTCCACCAATAACAATTCCAACGAATTGAGATACTGGATTTTTTGTTCAAAAATTTCTCCTAGTTGCTTCTAGATTAACACTTGGTTTTGAGAACAGTCCTACTGAGGAAATTACCAAGACCGTAATCAACAACAGTAGGTGTGGCAATCATCCCCAGTCAAAGGACTCCCAAGAAAGTTTTGTGACTCTCCACCATGAAATATAGAGTCTAATCCTAAAAAAGTTTCTCCTAAGATCAGAGAAACAAGATTATCACCATTCTTAATTTGACTCACAACACTTATGGCTCGAGCATTCGCAAAATCGGGCCTTCCAGAGCAAAGAAAAAGTTTCCCTACGAAGCAAAGAGCCAAGCCAAAATTTTTTTGTATGTTGTCAGTCATTCCATAAGTGCGTTTGTTAATTAGCCTTGAAAGAACTGCATGGGGATTCACCATGTGTCCTTTAATCATGCTACTGGTAATTGGAGTGGGAAGTCCTAGAGCATCCGAGAAAATCTCCTTTTGTCTGGGATCACAAGAAACTGCTACGGATTTTTTGTTAGGATCATAACCCAAAATAGCTAAAATTCTTCTTTTAAACCGGAATACATGATCTTCAGGATCCCAAAACTTCACAGCAGCACGGAGGAAGTCCCACTTGATCCTGACATTCCTCAAAGCCTTGATTCCCTCTAGTTTGTATGCTGTAAAATTGGTCAATCAAAGCTACGATCCCATCTATTGATATCATGAATGGTTGAATGAGAAAAATTTTTATTGTTAGCCATGGATAACTCTTACTTGTGATTATTGTGTCTTGATAACCTTGATGCAGAGATTTGTTTGCAGGAAAGATGCTAAAATAAGCTACCTCAGTCCTTAATCAAGTTTAAATAAGTTTCAAAAGTTTGTAGCTGACTAGGAAAGTGTTTTATGGTCACAACGGATAAAATATTTTTCGAAAAACCCAAAAACATAAGAAACGCATTGGAAAAACACAAGGAGTTGGCCAAAATTGGGTGTGCCTGTCGGCACCTTAAAGTGCTAGTCGACACTCCCCAAGTGCCGATCGGCACTCTAAGAGTGCCGATTGGCACCCAGTTTAACCGAGCCCCAATCATCTCTGTTTAGTGTTTTTGGACACTTCTTAAGTCTATTATGACACTATTTTTCACTCAAAAAAATTGATTCTGCAATAAAGTTTTCAAAAATTTGCGTGACGCGTCAAACTAGGGCATTCAGGCATGCCTTGTCCATTTGTTTCAAAAAAAAAAAAAAAAAAGGTCACCTGCATCACTACTTTCAAAAATTTTGATCAAATTGAGATTTTTTTCAAAATCATGCATTTCTCTCTTAAACTAAGGGCATTTGGCTATGCCTTATCCCCTCTTTCTCGGATAAGAAAAAAATCACTCATTCCTTTTATAAAAAAAAAGAGAGAAAAATTCTTTTTTTTTAAAAAAAAAATGAAGGGTTATTAAGCATAAAAGTTTCCAAACTAGGGGCATTCAGCCCAGCCTCATTCAAGTAAGTGCAAATCCCATCAAAAGTGGTCAGATAAATTCAAATTGTTCATTATAAGACTTTGACAGGTAAATTCTAAACTCGTCACATTTGGGTTGCAGCAAGATCAAAAGCAACCTAAAGGTAAAGAGCTAAAAGTTGAAATTAATAAAAACTATCTGAGAAGTACTTTCTTGTTTTTAAAGGAAAATTGAAATACAATTCAAGCATCATTCGGACTCCGGATCCGTTTGTGGGAAGATCTCCTTAACCCGCCTCTAAAGAAGCCACCCTCAGTGTCTCCTTCCTGACTTGCATAAAATTGGGATTCTTGCTACCAGTTCTAAAGTTCAAGATTACTGATCCTCTCCTCCAAAGATCTTGTGTTGGCATCGGCCAATGCCATCCATGTATCCTAAAAAATCAACAAAGACTAGTGTTAAATCAATTATCATGGAAGCTTAAGCACAAAAAACACTCAAAAAGCATCATCTTATACCTAGTTCACTTCATTGATCACATATGGGGAAGATTCAGGAACACACTGGGTCACTCAAAGGGACATTTGGAGTATGCTCTTGTCTATCTAAAGCCATAGAATTGTACGACCCATCAGGATTCATCACTTCATATTGCCATGCAGGAATATGAGGATGTCTCCATGAAGGAACTAGAAGAGCCGCTAGCATGTCTAAAAGGGGGATTCTTTTCTTCCTCTTCCTTTTCTTCAGAAGATGAAGCCTAAAAGTGCAACATAAAAATATTGTTACAAAGCTGAAATGTGGGAAATTAGCATACAAGATGAAATACAACTTGACTTCAGGAGGAAAGAAAGATACCAAGTGATGAAGTAGAAATCGTCAGTCAAGTAGACTTGTCCAGATAGGTCAACAACCTCGTTAGCTGTGCTTGCAATCGTCGTTAAGGACCTTCCTTAGGTGGTCACCGGTGTGGTGCCTGCCACAAAGTCTCCGATGATAAAGTTAGCAGGTGAAGGCTTTTTTAGAAAATATTAGAGTAATAGCGTATTGGAATATCAAAATGTGTACCTTTTTTGGTCTTAGGGGGTGCTTATATATGGTTTCATTGCTCCTAGCCGTTGTGGCCTTTATTGTGGCCTTAGTGCCTCTTTGTAACACTTTCAGGTTCAGTGATGTAGGTTTTAATGAGCCTCCAACGGTCTGATAGCCTGTCTTGTATTTGCCCGAGGCATTAAATCCTTCATTAAATGGCTTGTCTTACTTCGTCCATGACGTGATAGGATGGACGAAGGTGACTTATACTATTGTTTGGGCAAGAAGGTTCGTTGGTCCCATCAACTGCCCCCCCCAGGTTTTATGGTCGTCCTTACATGTCATGACGACCACCAGAAGGTGAAAGGTTTCTTGCTCAGGCATGGCTCTTGGGGTTCCATTCCACATTTAGTGCATAGTGGCAGCGTTTCCACATTTAGTGTGTAGTGGCAGCGTTTCCACATTTAGTGCATAATGGCAGTGCTGCACACGTTGTGGCGACGTGGCGTGTTCTAAGTGGTGGATTTTAATGCTCCACTTTTGGTGCCTCTTAGGTTTCTCTCTGTTTTTTCAGTTTTTTGTGCCTAGTTTTTAAACTCCCTTCCTTTTCTCTTTCTTCTTCACTTTTCATCTTTCTTACGCTGTTGTTGCTCTGCTACTTCTTTCTTCTCTGAGCTACTTTCCTTGCAATTGTTTGCATTTGGTCCTTTTTTGGGGTTGCAGTTCTGAGGTACGGTTTCTTCTTTCTCTTTTTGTTCTTCCTACCGCAATAATTTCGCAAAGGTTTCTGATTCTTCCCCCTTCATTTTTCTGTGTTTTGGGTTTTCTTAGGATCTTGCCCTTCTTCTATTGCTTTTTGAGTCCATGCTTAGTAGTTTTGAGGTTAGGGCACTTTGTCCCTCTGTTTCTTTCCTTTTTGCACATTTAGGAGCTTCTTTGAGAATTTCTTGCAATTTCTGCCCTTTAGTTAAGGGTTTTCTATATGGGGGAAATAGCTTAGGTTCAATGTTAACCGATCTATTCCCTTTACTCCGTCAATCCGTTGATTGGTTTGAGGACCTAGTGGGTGATCAGAGGGTAATGTCGGAGGTAAGGTCCATTGAGTTAGAGATGGGGTTGTCGTCTAGTGACAACCCTATGGAGTAAGATACTGCAGTCTCTATTCCGAGAGTGGTTAGGGCTTTTTCTGCTCTGGAGAAGGAGTGTGGCCTGGACGTTGAGACCCTTTCCAGATTTAGGGATCGGTTTCAGTTTCCTGAAAGGGTTAGGATTCATCTTCCTCGCAAAGAGGAACGAGCTTGCCATTTTTTGCCCGGAGAGGTGTGTTTCTATGAGGCCGCTTTCCAGAGCCAGCTTAGATTCCTCGTCCACCCCTTTATCATGAAGCTCCTAAATCACTTCAATATTGCTCCCGAGCAACTTATGCCCAACTCGTGGAGGATCGTAGTTAGCTGTATGGAGATTTGGTTGGCATCCACAAAGGGGGATATGATTAGGGTGGACGAATTTGACTATTTGAACCATCTGAAGGAGTCCAAGGAATACAGGTACTACGAGCTTGTGTCCTAGGACAGGAAGGCTAGGATCGTCAATGAACTACCCTCATCCTTCAAATATTGGAAGTCTTGGTTTTTCTTTGTGTCTGGGGTTGATTGGGAGACCCTTCCTAATGAAGTTTGGGGCGAATTCCCTAGGTTACTTTGTTGGTGGAGAGCCCTGAGTCTAGTTGCGTCATTTCTTTGCAACTCCCTTCGTTGTCTTTTATATGCTCCCTCTTTTGTGTTTTTCTTTTTTTTTCATTGTCACTAACTTTCCCGTTCGTTGTGTGCAATTATGAAGCATCCAAGGCTCAAAAGCAAGTATAAAGGTTGCGTAGAGGCAGCTGTGAAGTACGTGAAACAATAGACGACTTTGACAGCCTGGTTGACCCGCAAACTTTGGCTCGTCACTTTCTTGGTCCAAAACCTTCCGCCTTTGTTCTTCAGGCCATAGCAATTGAAAAGAAGAGTGAGTGCTATCATAATTCGTGGTCCTTCCCTTCTCCTTTTCTTCTTCTTTTTTTTTTTTTTTAAGTGCTTTTCTTCTTTTCCATAGAGATGATGACCAAATTTAACCAAGATATGTACGCCAAAATGAGGGCAAAAAAGAACGAGCCTCTTTCTGCCTTTGGGAAGAAGGTGGTTCGTGTAGTGGATCAGGGGAGTTCAGTTGTTCCTGCCACCACCGTCACTAGACCAACGAGGGTAGCTTCTCCGGCCACTTCAGTGGAAGAAATCACACCACGCACAAAGAAGGCTTACGTGGCAGACAAAGGGAAAGAAAAGGCCTCTTCACGATTGTCTAGCATTTGGGAAGACGTTGATCTCGCATAGATGAGGGCATAAGAAGTTTTTACGAATGACAAGCTCAAGGCCTTTTTTAGGGTGCCACCCAACGAGATAGTGGGTCGTCACGTCCAGAAACTCGTTCAGGTAATATGCTTGTCCAGCTTGCCCTTTTTTTTTTTTTTTTTAAGTGGGATCTTCCAGGTTCTGGGAGAAACTATTCACATAACCTTGGAGTACTTGAGCCAAAGGCTAGGGCTTCATTCGCGGAGTCCAAGGCTAAGGGTCTGGAGGTTGAGCTTTTGAAGCCAAGGAAGGACCTTATAGTGGCCATAGACAATGCCAATTCTGCTAAAGGCAAAGGTTTTGTTTGACAACTTGAAGGTGGAGAGGTAGCTAACCCTAGAGAAGGATGAGCACCTCTAGGCTGCAAAGGTAAGGTTGAAGACGATCGCTGTCAAGTCCATCGAGGCCTTCCAACAGACTAACAAGTACAATACCATGCTCTTCAGCTGGTACTATAAAGGCTTCGAGCTCTTGCGATGCTACCTCATCAAGCACCCTATTGGCGTGGACCTAGAGGACTTGGACTTCGAAACTGTGGATAAAGATATGGCCGTAGATGAGGCTGTCTAGGCATCTCAAGCTGCCCAAGCTACAGTCGTTGCTCCTGAGGGAAGCACTCTAGAGCCTGTTGAGACTGACGGTGGAGAGGCTGGTGTTTAGCCCTGCAGAAACTTATGTTTTTCTTTTTCCTTTTTTTTTTTTTTTTTTTTGGGTGCCCAGTGTGTTTTTGGGCTTTTCATTTCAATGCTAGAACAATATTTTTTGCCCAGTGTTCCTAGGTCTTTAATTCTAATGATGGAACAATATTGGTTGCCCGGTGTTTTTGGGCTTTTAATTCTACTGACTACTTTATGTTTTACCTGTTTACTTTCCTACATTTTTATGCCTGATATTTATTTGTATATGATTTCTTTCTGCCTCGTTGCTTGTTTACCCTTAGCTTGGGGCCTTGGCTGATTAGGAAATGACTTGCATCTGTCAGTAGTTTATATCCATCATCAGTAATTTACATCCGTCTAGGCAGAGTCTGGTTACTTAGCCAATTTTTGGTGACTTACACCTATTTAAGGGATCTTGTCATTTAGCCTCGTCAGTAACTTACATCCGTCGAGGCAGAATCTTGTTACTTAGCCAATTTTTGGTTGACTTACACCCATTTAAGGGATCTTGTCATTTGGCTTCGTCAATAACTCACATTTGTCTAAGCGGAATCTTGTTACTTAGCCAATTTTTGGTTGACTTACACCCACTTAAGGGATCTTGTCATTTGGCTTTGTCAGTAACTTACATCCGTCTAGGTGGAATCTTATTACTTAGCCAATTTTTGGGTTTAAGGCTTCTACATTTGTTTGCATTATTTTGGACCATTGGCTAAATAGTTCTTTTATTACTCTCAAATACGAGTACAATTGTCTGTTACATCTATTGATGGTACTTATTCAAATGCTCAATGTTCCATGGTCGTGGCAATTTCTTCCCATCCAAGGTCTCTAGGTGATAGCTACCTTATCTAGAGTAATAGGTGACCCTATAGGGCCCTTCCCAGGTTGGGCCAATTTTCCCTTAGGCCGGATCTTTGGTTGCCAAGGTGACTTTACATAGGACGAGGTCCCCTATGTCGAGTCGTCTGAGCTTCACTCTCTTGTTGAAGTACTCGGCCATCCTTTACTGATACTTCGCCGTCTTGTGAGAAGCTCCTTCTCTAACTTCGTCCAAGCAATCCAGATTGACCTTCAACTGATCGTCATTGTTATCTTCGTGGAAGACCTCTCGTTTGACACTAATGATTCCCACTTCAACCGGGATTACTGCCTCAGTGCCATAGGTGAGTCTAAAGGGGGTTTCTCTTGTTAGGATTCTTACTGTTGTCTTGTACGCCCACAGGACATTGGGTAATTCCTCTAGCCAAGCACCCCTAGCATCATCCAACTGAGCTTTAATGATCTTAAGCAGTGTCCGGTTCGTCACTTCCATCTGTTCGTTTGCTTATAGGTGTCCTGGGGATGAGAATTGGTTCTTGATCCCTAGGCCTGAACAAAAGCTCCTAAAGCCTTAACTGTCAAATTGTCGCCCATTGTCCTATACGATCATCCGTGGTATCCCGAATCTGTAAATTATGTTCTTCCATACGAAGTTCTGGATCTTTGCCTCCGTGATGGTTGATAATGCTTCTGCTTCAACCCATTTTGTGAAATAGTCAATAGCGACCAGTAAAAATTTTACCTATCTCCTACCTTAGGGTAATGGGCCGACGATGTCAATCCCTCACTATGCAAACGGCCGTGGGGGAGGCTATCGACGTCAGTCTCTCTGCTGGGAGGCACTGAACATTCCCAAACCTTTGGCATTTGTTGCATCAATTGACGGACTCCCTTGCATCCATATGCAAAGTAGGCTAGAAGTAACCTGTTCTGATAACTTTGCCTACCAAGGATCTTAGGCCTGCATGGTCACCGCAAATTCCTTCATGGATCTCTTCTAGTATGTATTTGGCCTCCTCCTTGTTGACGCACTTCAGGTAGGGCATGGAGAAGCCTCTTTTGTATAAGGTGTTGTTTAAGATCGTGAACCTGACTGCTCTTTTCTTGACTCTCGTGGCCTCCTTATCGTCTTGTGGAAACCGCCATCCTGGAGGAGGGATAGGATTGGGTTCATTCAGTTGCTTACACTCTAGTGTGTGAAGGTGGAGACTTCTTCAATGCTGGGGCGTTTTTGGACCTCCATCTTCAAGTCCATACTTGTTAGTCCCACTTTTGACGACGCCTACTTCGCGATCTCGTCTGTTACCATATTTGGGCTTCCGGGGATCTGTGTGAATTCCACCCGATCAAATTCTTATGCTAAATGCTTCGTCAACCTGAGGTATTTTTGCATTCTTTCCTCTTTTGCTTCTTATTCCTCTTTTACCTGCCCCACTACCAACTTTGAATCACTCTAGAGGAGCAAGTTTTTGGCTCCTAATGCCTTCCCGACCCTCAGCCCTGTTAGTATTCCTTTATACTTAGCTTTGTTATTGGTGGCCGAGAACTTTAGCTTAACTCCGTATTTAAGCATCTCTCCTTCTAGGGTAATGATGACGACCCCTACTCTACCCTTTTTTCAGGCTGATGAGCCGTCAGTTTGAACCGTCCATCTTTCTGCTTCGTCAAGTGCCTCATCCTCGTTTGGGATGGTGAATTCGGCTATGAAGTCTGCTCTAATGCCTGTGCCTTAATAGCTGTTCTGGGGTGGTACTCAATGTCGAACTAGCTAAGTTTGATTGCCCATTGGATCATCCTTCCTGCAACCTCGAGTTTGTTTATAGACTTCTTAAAGGGTTGGTCTATCATTACCAAGATGGGGTTTGCCTGGAAGTAGGGACGCAACTTGCGTGAGGCTATAATCAATGCAAATGCAATCTTTTCAATCTGTGAGTACTTGGCTTCTACCCCTTAGAAAGCTTAAATGACGTAGTAAACTGGGAGCTGCGTCTTGTCCTCTTCCCAAATCAAGGCTATGCTTACAGCTGTAGCTGACACTACCAAATATAAATACAGGTTTTCTCCTTCCTTGGACGAACTTAGGAGGGGTGGATTGCTTAGGTAGTGCTTGAGTTCCTGGAAAGCTTTCTCACATTCGTCGGTCCAGGCGAAGGCTTGCTTCAGTGTCTTGAAGAAGGGCAAGCATTTTTCTGTTGCTTTAGAGACGAACCTGTTGAGTGCTGCTATCCTTCCTGTGAGCTTCTGGACTTCCTTCACGGACTTGGGCGACGTCATGTCAAGTATGGCTTGCACCTTCTCTAGGTTTGCTTCTATCCCTCTTTGGGACATTATGAACCCTAAGAACTTCCCTAACTCTACCCCAAAGGTGCACTTGCTGGGGTTCAACTTCATTTGGTACTGCCTGAATGTGGTGAACGTCTCTTGGAGATCGTCCAAGTGAGCAGACTCTTCCTTGCTCTTGAGGAGCATGTCATCCACATACATTTCCATGTTCTGAACATTTTGTTTACTAACCTCTAGTAGGTTGCTCCTGCGTTCTTTATTCTGAAGGGCATTACCTTGTAGCAGTAGAGCCCTTGGCTCGTGATGAAGGCAGTTTTCTCATGATCTTCTTCTGCCATTTTTATTTGATTGTACCCCAAGAATACATCCATGAATGTCAGTAGCTTGTGTCTTGCAGTGGAATCCACCAACTGATCTATTCTTGGCAAAGGGAAACTGTCCTTTGGGCAAGCCTTGTTTAAGTCCATGAAGTCCACGCACATCCTTCATTTCCCATTTGCTTTCTTTACCAGGATGACATTGGCGAGCCAATCTAGGTAGTAGACCTCTCGAATAAAGTAAGCTACTAACAGTTTGCTAACCTCGTCTGTAATAGCCTGGTTCCATTCTGGAGCAAAGACTTGTCATCTCTATTGGACGGGCTTTTTCTCGGGGTCCACGTTCAGCCTATGTTGGATGACCTTTGTGGATATGCTTGGCATGTCCTCGTGGCTCCATGCGAAGACATCCAGGTTCTCTTAAGGAATTGGACTAGTCTCGTCCTTATCTCAGAACTCAGGGTCGTCCCTATCCTGGTCGTCTTTTTTGGTTCTCCATCTACTAACTCCACTGTCTCTAGGGCTTCTACTTTCTCTTCTTCTTTCTCCTCGATCATCCACGTATGGTTTTCCTTTGTAGCTAACACCGCTAGGTAGCATTTCCTAGCTAGCACTTGATCTCCTTTTACCTCGCCTACACCATTTTCTATTAGGAATTTTACCTTCAGGCAATAAGTGGACATGGCAGCCTTCCAATGATTGAGCTTGGGCCTCCCAATGATCACATTATAAGATGAGGGACAGTCTACCACCAGGAAGTCCAGCTGATGAGTTAATTGTTTCAGGTAAGCCCCCACTGTGACCGTCAATGTCACTATGCCTTTGGGATACACCCTGTCTCCACTGAAGCTAACGAATAGGGAGTCAAAGGGACGCAACCTTTCAGGGGCCACCTTTAACTGTTGAAAGCATAAAGGTAGATGATGTTTACGAAGCTGCCATTGTCTACAAGGATTCTTTTAGTATTGAACCCTTCTATCATAAGCATGATAACTAGGGGATCGTCATGTGGCTGCTTCACTCCTCTAGCACCTTCTTCTGAGAATAAGATATCCCTGTCCGTTCGTCTTTGCTTCAAGGGTGGTATCCTATGGATGTTGTTCACCTGCCTCTAGTATGATTTCTTAAGGGATCTGAACGACCCTCCTGTGGATGGTCCTCCTGTGATCGTCTTTATTTCCCCTATTGCACTTTGTTGACTATGTGACTTGTGGTCTTCGTCTCTTGGAGAGGCTTTAGGCTTATCCTTGCTATCGTCCCTGGGTCTGCTAGAATCTCTCTTCTTCACAAATTTTTGCAACTTCCCTCTTCGTATGAGTTCCTCTATCTACTCCTTCAGGTCTCTGCAGTCTTCTGTGTAATGGCCATGATCTTTATGGAAATAGCAGTATTTCCTCTTGTCACGAACATTAGGTGATGAGTGTGGCAGCCTTGGCCACTTGAGGTAGTGCTCTTCTTTAATCTGTGCCAGAATTTTATCAACAAGCATTATTAAAGGAGTGAATCTTATCGTCTGAGGGGTTTTATTGTCTTTCCTTTTGTTCCCGTCAAAATTTTGACGATCTATCCACTCCCTTTTTCGTCTTCTCCGATCATCGCCCTTTCTTTCCCTATTATTGAGCTTTTCTACCTCTTCGATTGCTGCTAGGGCGTCCTCAACGTTCATGTACTTCTACGCATTTAAGAGCATTTTTGCCATCGTCCATGGGGGATTCTTCGCGAGCGAGACCACGAACTCCCTGGACTTTAACTTGGCTTTAAAGGCTGTCAGCTGCACTTTGTCATCTACTTCGACCACCTCTAAAGTTTCTCAAGTGAAACGCTTCACGTACGACCTCAGGGTCTCCTTTTCTCCTTGTTTAATTGTAAGCATGTGGTCTGCCAGCCTTTTTGGGCATTGTCCTCTGACAAAGAGGTGTAAGAATGAGCTGCTTAGCTGCTCGAAGTCATCGATGGTCAAAGTTGGTAACTTCGCGAACCACTACCTCGCAGCTCCTTTGAGGGTAGTTGGGAAAGAGCGGCATAATATCTCGTCAGGGGGCTGCTAAAAACCCAAAGTTGTCTGGAAGGTGTTAAGGTGATCCAAAGGATCCTTCAACCCGTTAAACAGCTCGAGCTATGGTAGGCAAAACTTTGAAGGCATTGGGCACTTCAGGACTACCATGTGAAGGGTGAATCGGTCCTCCTGACCATACGGTCTAAGCTTCGGTCTGTTTTTTCCTTGATTGCACTCCTCAGCTCGTCCATCTCCTTTCTCATTTCCCTGAGAAGGTCTGAGCTCGGTTCTTATGGAGTGGCAGGTCGTCGGTGTTCGTCCCTTCTTTAGCTGTCCCCATTGTCATCCTAGTTAGTCCCGGACCAATTCTCTTCTTGCTGCAGTCGCAATCTCATTTCTTGGTTTTGTCAAGTAAGCTCTTCCACGCTAGTTGTGAGTGTTTGGATTTGCAGAGCTAATGCTATAGAATCCTGGGGAGTGTTGGGCTCCTTCTAGACTTAAAAGTTAAATGGAACTACGTTCTCGAACCTAGGTACGAAAATATCGTTCCCACAAACGGCACCAAACTAATGAAGCAAAAATCGTTAGTCAAGTAGACTCATCTAGATGGGTCAGCAACCTCATTAGCTATGCTTGCAATCGTTGTTAAGGACCTTCCTTAGGTGGTCACTGGTGTGGTGCCTGCTACAGAGTCTCCAATGATAAAGTTAGCGCGTGAAGGCTTTTTCAGAAAATATTAGTGCAATAGCGTATTGGAATATCAGAATGTGTACCTTTTTTGGTCTTGGGGGGTGCTTATATATGGTTTCATTGCTCCTAGCCATTGTGGCCTTTATTATGGCTTTAGTGCCTCTTTGTAACGCTTTCAGACTCAGTGTTATAGGTTTTAATGAGCTTCCAACGGTCTGAAAGCCTATCTTGTAACTACCCGAGGCATTAAATCCTTCATTGAATGGCTTGTCTTACTTCGTCCATGACATGGCAGGACGGACGAAGGCTACTTATACTATTTTCTGGGCAAGAAGGTTCGTTGGTCCTATCACCGAGGTTACGGGAATGCCTGCTAGACAACCTTATAATTGAGTCTGAACAAGTTCATGATAGTTTCCTAGTGTCCTTGAAACAACATGGCTGACTTGAGCACAAGCAATTTCTTCATTAGCTAGAAGATCAGCCAACCAAATTGAGGGACAACGAGGAACAAGAATCGTCATAAGAGGGTACACATGTTGAATTTAAGGCAACACTCGGTCACCAAGATACCAGTACCTCTCATGGCCACACTCAAACAATACCTGACGACCATTCATCTCTTGCGCCCATTCACACTTAGCATACTCTTCACACCCAAGCCAAGGATCCAAAGACATCTGAAAATTGTGAAGAACCCAGAATGGAAAGAAGACCAAACCACAATCAAGCACAAAAACCCTTAACTAAAGAAAAAAAAAAAAAAAAAACTAAAAAAACTCACATGAGTAGCAGTTAAGTTGTCAATCACCATACGCCAAACTTCCAAAGAACGCTTGGAAGGCGTTGACAAACGGTATTTGGACAACCAATGGAGAAACCTTGGATACATGCCATCAACATCTTCCCGAACTTAAGGACTAACCCTAAAGTATTCATACATCCAAACTTGAAAAAACCAACATACATCATTACGACATAGCCAAAATGACTTTCCAAAACCCACACATAGCCAAAAACTCCAAACCTCACCTGCCAAACAAACAGTGCACCTCCTAAGCTTGAGAGACTGCACCTAGAAAGTTGAGTCATGAAATGCAAGAGGGTTGCGTAAGCCATGCCACCCTAATCATAATTTTTGATCTGGCCAATATCCCTCAAACTCCACAAATAGCGCAAGCTCACAGTACTACCCAAGTCTGGACATAAGAAAGTTCCAATGAAGAGAAGCATGAACATACGTGTGTCGGTTGCTACAGTCTTACAGTTCTTGATATTCTCATATAGTCACATGAAGGAGACATTTTTGCTCTTCAGTTTTGAAGGCATCACACCCAAAAGACTTTTAATTTCTTTTGAAGTGAGGAAGTCATTAACCGTGATTCTTTCTCCACCCAGCCTTAAGCCAGTAATGATTGAGAAGTCATAAGGTGTCAACATCACTTCACCAATGCCTGGAAAATGGAAAGTGCACGTAGTGTCCCAAAACTGCTCTGACAAATCAAGGAGTAACTGGAGATCTTTGTACTCATGAGTATCCTGATTCAATAAAGCTTGGAAAAAAGTCTGGAAGCCTGCTTCATCAATGATGTTCTTAATATCTGGAGACAATATCTCTCATATGCTTTTCAACATCTGGAGGCTACCTCAACTCTTAAGGTTCTGCAAAACGAAGTTGGCCCATCATCGAGATGCTCCCAATATACTCACTCCAAAGAAAAAAACAAACAAAAAAAAAATCCCATGCCTAACAAAAATATTTTACCATGTCCAAAATTTTGTTCCGACCAAAATCTCATGTCCAACAAAAAAATTCCATGTCAAAAATTTTCTCCAATGACCAACCAAAATTTGTCCATGACCAACACAAATTTTTTTCATGTCTTACACAAAAAATCCGTACCACAATAAAATAAAATAAAAAATTTCTCATACCCATGTTCATAAAAATTTCCATACTCATGAAACTAGACTTAAACATTCCAACGAAATTTCCACATTCATCAAAAATGAATTTGTTCAACCAAGCCTACACATCAAATTTTCAGGACTTCAATGCCCACAAAATTCAAGCCAAACACATTCAACAATACCACAAACTACATACATTGCCAAATTTAATGAGTCATCAATATTGTCCAAGTTACACCATGCCAAATAGCTCAACAATTCAAAAATGCCCCAAGGCCAAGATTACAACATGATCAACCATATAATGCAAAATTTCAACAAGAGCAAATAACCACCAAATGACAATGTCTCAATACCAAGCTTTCAATAAAACATGAAATCAACAAATTTCCAACAAAGAAATCAAGAAAAGGAAAACTTACCTTGAAGTCCATTTTGGAATGTGGTGCATGGGTCTTGGGGTCTTGAAGGAGCCCTTCTTCATCATTCCATTCAAGAGATGGGTGATATTTTTTTCCCATCAAAAGTGAGAAAGGAAGGCCCATTGGAAGATTCCATTGTCAATACAAAGAAAAATGGAGGTTTGGAGATGGGTTTCAAAAATGAGTTTATGGCAAAAATGGTCAAGAACACAAAGATCTAAAAAGATATTGAGGGAGATAAATGAAAGAAGGTTGAGAAGCATAGGAAAGTGATTTTTTAGAGAATAAATTGTGTAATGAGGGAGATAATGCAAGTTGGTGAAGTGTGTGAATAGTAACAATGGAGGAAGAGAGAAGAAAGAAGAAGGAAGAGCAAAAAAGGAAAAAAGAAACAAAAGAGATGCAGGCCAAACCTGAGTTGACTTAGTCAACTCTCCAAAAAAAAAATTCAAAATTTTCAAAGGCAAATGACATCAATTTCCAAAAAAAAAAAAGTGACTTTAAAGGGATAAATCTCTTGAACAAATCTTCAATGGACAAATCTCCATGAACAAATATTCAAGGGATAAATCTCCTGAACAAATCTTCAAATGACAAATCTCCATCAACACATCTTCATGAAAGGAAAAATCTCCTGAACAAATCTTCAAAGGACAAATCTCCATCAACAAATTTCAAAAAAAAAAAATAATAAATAAATGATGAAAAATTTTCAAAGGACTTCATAAAAATCAGTGAAGGTTTTCTTTCTAAAAGGAGAAATTCAAATAGAGAGAGAGAGAGAGAGAGAGAGAGAGAGAGAGGAAAATCACACATCTCAAAATCATGGAATGACAAAGCACTCATCATTTAAAGTTTAATCCCAAATTTTGGTCTTTTGCAAGAAAAACTTTAGGTTCCAAGGTAGAAAAGCTCCTTGGTTACCTTCCATTCAGATCGAGGTAGAGAAGCCCCTTGGTTACCTTCTATTCAGATCGAGGTAGAGAAGTCCCTTAGTCGCCGCAATTCAAGATTGAGATAGAGAAGCCTCTCAATTGCCCCAGGTTCCAAGGTAAAGAATCCCCTTGGTCCTTCCATTCAGATCAAGGTAGAAAAACCCCTTGGTCGTCACAATTCAAGATTGAGATAAAGAAGCCTCTCAATCATCCTAGGTTCTGAGGTAGAAAAGCCCCTTGGTTACCTTCCATTCAAGATCAAGGTAGAAGAGTCCCTTGGTCATCACAATTCAAGATAGAGATGAAGAAGCCTCTCAATCACCCCAGGTTCCAAGGTAGAGAAGCCCCTTAGTCGCCCCTCACATGCAGATTGAGATAGAAAAGCCTCTCAATCCACCACAAATTCAGACTAAGATAGAGAAGCCTCTTAATCGGCCTAGGTTTCGAGGTAAAGAAGCCTTTTGATTACCTTCCATTAAGATCGAGGTAGAGAAGCCCCTTGGTTGTCACAATTCAAGATTGAAATAGAGAAGCCTCTCAATCATCCCAAGTTCCAAGGTAGAGAAGCCCTTTGGATACCTTCCATTCAAGATCAAGGTAGAGAAGCCCCTTGGTCGTCACAATTCAAGATAAAGATGGAGAAGCCTCTCAATCACCCCAGGTTCCAAGGTAGAGAAGCCCTTAGTCACCCCCCACATGCAGATTGAGATATAAAAGCCTCTCAATCCACCACAAATTCAGTCTGAGATAGAGAAGCCTCTTAGTCACCTCAAATTTCAAGAATTTTTTTTTTTTTATACGTTACCAAGTAGGTCAAGTGTTCCCAATTTTAATTTCATCAAAACAGCAAAACACTAGTTCTATGTTCCAAGGTTTTAGGTTCTAGGGCTAGGTAATCTTTGAAAAGTCAACCTTGATTAAATCATGGCTGCTAAAATCAGTGTCTTTATTTTACATTGACATTCGCTTTACAAGCTCTATCAATGAGGGGCATTCTATAGACACTCGATTTTGCACCCATAATTTAATCAAGGAAGATGGCTAGAATGACCATTCATATACCTAAAATTTAGAGTTGCATTACATGCATTAATTCATTCATTACATATCATAAAAATGATATTGACATTCTAACGATCGCGACAGTATGTCCGATTTCCAAATCAGACTGTCGGATTGAAAGATATCACATGATCAAGTTTGCACGATTTGCATGCATTTTGTTTGGGTGGAACCAACCACGGATGATTAATTTAAATTAATTCTAATTGGTTGAACAATTAAAATTAATTAAATAATTTTGTGATTGATTGTTAGTTAGTATTAAAAATAGACTTGCTTGCATAGGAACAAAGTGGATAACCAAATAACAAAGAAATTGTGGATAATCAAGACTTTTTTGGAGTGTTTATCTACAAGATAATTATCACTTTAAAGACTTGAATATCCAGAAAATGGGCTTAATTTTTAGAATATGGATTAAAAATGCGTCTGTGGGGCCTAATAATCTAGCAACCCCGGCCCACCTTATAATCGGCCCAAGGCCCATGTCGAGGATAAAGAAACGTCCGAGGAGGAACGCATATAGCCCAAGCTGCCAAGAAACATTGCTCAGGACAATGTTGTCCTCGGACAGCCGAGACCATCGAAAGGGGAAGTAACGAGCAACCAGGAGCAGCCTTCTTGAGCATCCAATGAGAAAGAGCAAGTACAACGTGTCAGCAATGGAGGGATGGTGGAGGAGCAAGTCAAGGATGAACTGACACCTCCACATTAAATGCCCGCAACTAACGTCCTGGCCGCATTAATGAGGAAAGGACCCCTGAATAGTGCTGCCTTGGTTGCTGCAACCTACAGGAAGAATGGGAAGGTAGCTGATGGGACAAGCACTCAAGTAGTGGCCTGTTTGATCAACAAATGTAGGTCTAGGATCAACTGAGAGGGGGGTATATAATGTAAGGAGTCCCTCTGGAAAGGAGGACCAAAAAAAATCTGAACTATAGAATACTGTAGCAACCTGTATTCTCCCAGAAATCTTGGTAACCAATCACTAAAGAAGTAATAAGAACCGCAAGCTCCCGAGAGTAAGGCCGAAGAGCACCATTGCATATTTTAACCCACATTCATGCTATTCAATCCACATGCAACCATGTCTGGCCGTTGCATCCTTCACTAAGGCCTAGTTATTGAATCCGCTCTCTACAAATTCATTGTACTGGGCTAGTTGGGCTTGAGTCCACTCTCTCAACAGTAGAAGTGCTCAAACCCGATCCCTACAATTGGCGCCATCTGTGGGGAGAACTTGTGCGTTAGTAAAGGCAACGATCAAGCATGGTGGGCTCAGGCCCTCATCAAGCAGGTCCCCATCAACCTGAATTGGTCAAGCCCCAGCACCAGGGTAACTTCGCCAACCCTGAGCGCGATCGAAACGAAGAGAATGGAAGGTTCCGAGAGGGAAGTGTACACGCCACCCAAACCAGCAACAGCTACTCGCATGGAGACAGCTATGTGCCACAAAGACAAAACAACAACCGGGTCATATAGCCAAAGAAGGGTGGAAGCCACGTGACCCAAGGGCAGAACGATGGGCAGGCCATGCAGCGGGAGATAGATGACCTGAAGAGGAGGCTACGCCATGCACAACGAAGGAGATCTTGACCTAGCCCCGACCTGCCCTCTAACGATGAGAGCGATGATGACTATAGGCAAAGATCGAGAACTCCTTCGAGCCAGACCTTCTCTTATGAAGAAGAGCACTACCGGAAGCGCAAGCGTAGAAGCCCATCCCCTAGGGGCTTAGGGTACGATGCCATGAGTAGAGCTTTGGATTAATTGTCCAAATCGCCCTTCATACGCCATATAGAAGGGGCTGCACTTCCTCGGCGGTTCCAGCAGCCAATCTTCTCCATCTATAACAGCAAAACGGACCCCGTGGAGCATGTGAGCCAGTTCAACCAGAGGATGGCTGTTCATTCTAAGAACGAGGCGTTGATGTGCAAGGTTTTCCCCTCCAGCTTGGGCCCAGTGGCAATGAGGTGGTTCAATGGCTTGAGGACGGATTCCATAAGTTCGTTCAGACAGCTAACTCAGGCCTTTGGCTCCCGCTTCGTTACAAACAGCATAGAGCCTCGGCCCTTGAACGCGTTACTATCTCTGATCATGCATGATGAAGAGACACTAAAGGCCTACTCGGGCCGATATTTGGAGGTGTACAATGAACTGGAGGGCAATTTTGACGATGTCACCATCAGCACCTTAAAAAACGGTCTCCCAACTAGACATGGCCTGAGGAAGTCCATGACAGGTAAGCTTGCCACCAACGTGCGCCAGCTGATGGATCGGATCGATAAGTACAAACGAGTGGAGGAAGACCAGCTGCAGGGCAGAGGAAAAGAGAAAGCCATCCCTCAGGAGAGGAGGGATTCCAGGCTGGACCGATACAACAGCACCCGCCCGAAAAGGGACTTTACAGGGCAATCTAGAGCAACCAACACACCGGTTGTCCATGCCGCATTTTGAGAACCAGTGCACAGGGTGCTGGAGAGAATCAAGAACGAACCATACTTCAGGTGGCCGAATAAGATGGTGGGTGAATCCACGAAGCGCAACCAGAACCTTTATTGCCATTACCATAGGGACCACGGACATACCACGGAGAACTGCAGGAATCTCCGGAGCTATCTGGACCAGCTGGTCTAAGAGGGAAGGTTGAAGCACCTTCTGCATCACCCCGGCGACCATCAAGGCTAGACCCATTAGGAGCCCCAGAGAGATAACACCCTAAGGGCGCCCGCAGGGACAATCAATGTAATCTTGGCTGCACCGAGAAGAATAGGCACACGCCCTTCACGAGTGTTGTCTGTAGCCTAGCTTCCTGCCGAAAAGTCCCATTTAGAGCCAAAAAGAGCCAGGAGAAACTCTCACCCGACTTTGAGCTCCTCAGAGGAAGACAAGATTGGGACCACCCAGCCCCATGATGATGCTCTGGTGGTCACACTCAGAATTGGGGACTACGATGTGAGAAGAGTGATGGTGGATGGTGGCAGCGTAGCCGAGGTCATGTACCCAGACCTCTACAAGGGGCTGGGGCTAAAGCTGGAGGACTTGACGCCCTATAGCTCTCCCTCGATAAGTTTCGATGGGAAACTCGTCATCCCAAAGGGCATGATCAGGCTGCCCATCCAGACCGGCCCAGAAGTGGTAGAGGTGAATTTTATAGTGGTGGACACCTACTCCCCCTACACGGTCATTGTAGGAAGGCCCTGGCTTCACACCTTGGGGGGCGTTGCCTCCTCCTTGCACCAGAAGGTGAAATTCCCATCGGGGGATCAGGTTCTAGAGATCCGTGGTTGTCAACCGATAGTAAGGCAGTGCATGGTGGCTGCCATATCACATCAACTCGATGCACAGCCCTCGGCTACTGCTGAGGAAGACTTATAGCACTCAAAGACTCCAGTGGCGCCTCCTGATGCAGCTGCCGAGGAAGCAAAATGTGAGGATCTGTAGAAAGTGGTAATTGGTGACGATCTGGAGAAGTTCTTTCGGGTCGGAGCTCAGCTACCTCTCAAGGAGCAGGAGGAGCTAGTTGAGTTCCTCAAAAGCAATATTGACGTGTTCACATGGGATGCCTGTGATACCCCAGGGATTGATCCGTCCTTTATTGGTCACCATCTTAACGTCAATCCGTCCATAGTGCCCAAGAAACAACCACCCCGGCGCCCATCGAGCGAGCATGCTAATGCAATTAGGGAAAAGGTGAGTAAGCTTAAACGTGCAGGGGTTATCAAAGAGGTGTTTTACCCTGAATGGTTGGCCAACACTGTGGTGGTTAGAAAGAAAAGCGGAAAGTGGAGAGTCTGTGTGGACTACACCGACCTAAATAGGGCATGTCCAAAAGACTCGTTCCCCATGCCTCGAATAGACCAGCTGGTAGATGCAACCGCAGGCCATCCTTGAATGAGCTTCCTAGACGCCTTCCAAGGCTATCATCAAATACCACTAGCCCAAGAAGATCAAGAGAAGACAGCCTTTGTGACGCCCGTCGGGAACTACCACTACAAAGTAATGCCGTTCAGTCTGAAGAATGCGGGGTCCACATATCAAAGGATGATGACGAGAATGTTCGAGCCGATGCTGGGCAAGAGCATTGAGGTTTATGTTGACGATATGGTGGTAAAGAGTAAAATGGTATCCGAACATTTGGGGGACCTCGGCCGCACCTTTGACGTCCTGAGAAAGCACAAGCTGCGTCTAAATGCTTCCAAATGCTCGTTTGGCGTGGGCTTTGGCAAGTTTTTAGGGTACATGATCACCCACAAGGGAATCGAGGTCGATCCTGACCAAATCAAGGCTATTCATAATCTGAAGCCTCCGCAAAACCCCAAGGAGGTCCAAAAACTTACCGGAATGATCACGGCCCTGAATCGGTTCATTTCCAGGTAGGCTGACAAGTACAGGCCCTTCTACCTCTTGATCAACAAGTGGAAGGGATTTGAGTGGTTCGAGGACTGTGTCGTAGCCTTCCAGCAACTCGAGGAATACCTATCTCGGCCGCCTATCATGTCCAATCCTAAGGCAGACGAGGTCCTATACGCATACATTACAGTAGCGCTCCACGCTGTGAGCCTGGTGTTGATACGGGACGACAATGGCATTCAAAAGCCAGTCTATTACGTTAGCAAGTCACTGCATGAAGTTGAGGTCAAGTACCTACCCTTAGAGAAGGCCATACTAGCTGTGGTCCGCGCTACACGAAAGCTCCCCCATTATTTCCAGGCTCACACAGTGGTTGTCCTCACTTGATTACCCTTGAAGTCTGTACTCCGGGCCGCTGACTACACAGGAAGGATCGCCAAATGGAACACAATTCTTGGGGCTTTCGACTACATGCCTTGAACCTCCATAAAGGGGCAGGTTCTGGCTGATTTAATGGCCGAGTTTGCCGAACCTATGGTAGAGGGGGCAGCCGAGGATAGAAGCCTTGACGAAAAATTAGTTAGGGCAGTCTCCATCCCAGGGTCACCATGTTGGAAGGTATACGTTGATGGCGCGGCAAACTAGAGGGGGTCTGGGGTAGGGCTAGTCTTAGTATCCCTTGAAGAGCATGTCATAGAAAAATCCCTGAGGCTTGAGAGTACGAAGCATTATTGCAAGGGATGGTCATGGTGCAGAAGATGGGAGGAAAGTCAGTGGAGATGTTCTCAGATTCGAGATTGGTGGTAGGCCAGGTAGAAGGAAAGCTGGAGGCCAGAGATTCGAGAATGCAAGAGTATCTAAGCCAGGTCAGGCGGTTGCGGCCGGAATTTGATCTTTTCAGCTTGTCTCATGTCCCCAGGAGTGGAAACACCCATGCCGATTCATTAGCCACACTCGCCACTTCCTCGGCAGGTGATCTGCCTCGGATCATACTTGTGGAGCATCTGGAAAGAGCGAGTAAGGTGGCAAGGGGCACAATTCGCATCCATCAAGTCAGAGTGGGTCCTAACTGGATGGACCCTATAGTGAGGTTCCTCAAAGACGATATCCTGCCTGAAGAGAATTCAGAGGCTGAGAAAATACGAAGAAAAGCTTCCCGGTTCTGGTTGTCCGAGGACTAGAAATTGTACAGACGCTCCTACTTTGGACCATACTTACTGTGTATTCACCCCGAGGTATCAAAGCTACTACTCGAAGAACTGCACGAGGGAATCTATGGGAGTCACACAAGAGGAAGATCCCTGTCGCATTGAGCCGTCACCCAAGGATATTGGTGGCCGGGGATGCAACAGAAGGCCCTGAAGTATGTTAAGAAGTGCGACCAGTGCCAAAGGTTCACCCCAAATATTCATCAGCCTAGGGGGGTCCTCAACCCTTTGTCCAGCCCATGGCCGTTTGCCCAGTGGGGTCTAGTCATTGTAGGCCCTTTCCCCAAAGCACCAGGGAATAAGAGGTATCTGTTGGTTGCCACAGACTACTTCACCAAGTGGGTCGAAGCCGAGCCATTGGCCAACATCAGGGATGTGGATGCTAAGAAATTCCTTTGGAGAAACATTGTCACATGATTCGAGGTCCCTCATACCCTCATTTCGGATAACGGGCTCCAATTTGACAACAAAGCCTTTAGAAGATACTACTGCGAGCTTGGGATCACAAACAAGTACTCAACTCCAGCCTACCCTCAGGGAAATGGACAGGCCAAGGCTGTCAATAAGGTCATCGTCAATGGTCTTAAGAAGAGACTGGATGACGCCAAGGGAAGATGGGTAGAGGAGTTGCCACACATTCTTTGGATGTATCGTACCACACCACGGTGGTCAACGGGGGAGACACCTTTCGCTATGACTTACGGGGCCGAGGCTGTCATCCCCCTGGAGACAAACTTCCCAACGCTAAGGACGAGCTCTTTCACTCCAGGCAACAATGACGAACTGTTGGATAGGAGCCTAGATCTAGTTGATGAACGAAGGGAACGAGCAATGATCCAGCTGGCCTATTACCACCAAAAGCTCAAGCAGGGATATGATGTCAATGTGAAGCTCAGACCACTAGCGTCGAGAGACCTGGTGCTGAGGAAAGTTGTAGGGGCTGCCAAGAATCCTTCCTGGGGAAAGCTGGGGCCCAACTGGGAGGGGCCATATCGAATTACCTCGATAGTAGGGATAGGTGCATACTACCTAGAGGACCTGGATGAAAAACCTGTACCTCGTCCGTGGAATGTAAATAACTTGAGGAGGTATTATTATTAATGAAAGCATCCTTTTCCTTGTGATTCGAATTTTAGTTCTATTATGATTTTATATCTTATGTTTCGGTGGCCACCTAAGGTACTAGACCGAACCACTTCAAGAAAAACCTGGGTACTAGACTGAACCAAGGTCTTGCATGATCCTCGGACTCAAACCTATGGGGAAACTAACCACTTCAAGACAAACCTGGGTACTAGACTGAACCAAGGTCTTGCATGGTCCACGGACTCAAACTTATGGGGAAACTAGCTACTTACTAGGGGATCTAAGTGTTAGACAGAACCAAGGTCTTGTACGGTCCTCGAACTCAAACCTATGGGAAACTAGTTACTCACAGGAGAATCTAAGTGTTAGACGGAATCAAGATCTTGCATTGTACTCGGACTCAAACCTCCAATGAAACTCGCTGCCCTCGGCAAAGGCATAGATAAACACAAGCCCACGAGCATCGCTCAAGGCATTCTAAAGCGCATTGAACCTAACCCCTTAGCATAGTCAGCACCTAATGGCTTTCCTAGGTATTTTTTACTGCTTACAGTACCAAGTTCTTGTGACGTAGAACCAATATTCTGAAGCTAATAGTTAAAGCCCAGGTTATGTCAGTAGTAAAACTCATCACAATCACAATTAACGCATAAAGTAAAAAGAGATGATTCATACATTCAACTTAGAAGTAGCAGTATTGCGCTTAAAAAAAAAAAAAAAAAGAGAGAGAGAAGCAACAACAGCAAAAGCAGAAAACAAAAGGTAAAAGCTAGCTAAGGCAGCCTAGTTCTTCAACTTGAGCTTTACTCCCCCTTGAGAGGCTGTCCAGAGGTGTCCTCAGGGTCCTCAGAGCTTTGACCAAGGGGAACCGCCTGCAGAGACATCACCATGAGAGCTGTCTCCTTGGCTGGAAGGGCAACTCTGGGAAGGTCTCCCTCGGCAGGAAGAGCCTGAAAGCCAGGACCAGGGACCTGAGGGCCAACAGAGGACTTCACCACATCTGAGGGCGCTTCCAAGTTACTGGTTTCCCCTTCCTCTAGCACCTTCTGATGCTCGGCATCCTCGGTAAACCTATCGATGGAAGTGGGATCCTTGATAGCGTCGGCCTGGTCCCCGTCTGCCGCTTCGAGCGCGATGTCGGCTTCAAAAATGGTAAAGTCAGCCTCTCAGATAGCAGGAGGGTAGTACACTCTCTCGGCCCTCCTAAAGTCAAACGAGGCCTCGACCCCCGCTCGGTTGAGGGCTTCTTCCCAAGTCTAGGAGCAGTACCGCCTGCATACTTCAAGGACTTGAGCCTTAAGGGCAGCCTCAGTCTTAGCCACTCCTTCAGCAAAGGCCTCTTCCTCAGCTTGCTCTTTGGAGCCTTCGGCCTCTGTTTGCGCAGACTTAGCCTCGGCTTTAACTCTTAAAGCCTCGTCCCTGGCTTGCTCGGCAACGCCCCTGGCTCCCACCGCCTCGGCCAACTGCTACTTTAAGTCAGCAATGTGTTTCTTAGCAATCTGCAGTTGGCCCTAAGTGTCTTGAAGGTGCCTCGTCTGGTCGGCGGCCTACTTTTGAGCACCAACCAAGCCTGACACCGCGCTATCTCTGGCCTTCGTCTCCTCCTTTAGAGCCTCCCTCACCTTTTTGAGGTTGCTCTCGGATTTGTTAAGGATCCGCGTGGCATCCAGGCGGTTGTCACGCTCCTGCTTCAGGGCCCTGCTCTATTTATTGACCTCCTCTTCCAGCCTATAAGTAGCCTGGACAGCCTACAAATTGAAACAAACAAATGATAAGTACGGGGACCAAGGGGTAAAATCAATATACTCTCTAGCGGCGGATGGCTTACCATGCCTAAGTACCTCTTCATGCTGAGAATGACCTCCTGCCTCTTCAAGCTCTCTAGTTGAGCCATATCGGCAGGAAGCAATAGGGATCTCTCCAGCGCATTAGCCACATATGCGCCTTCACCGCCCCTGAAGTCCCTGAGGGAGGCGCTATCCATCAAGGGCTCCTCATAGAGCATTGGGGCAGAAAGCCATGCCTGGGCCTCGGACTGCACAGCCACCTCTCCCCCTTGGCCCTGGTGCCCAGTTTTCTGCTGCTTAAGAGGGCGCTGAGCCTCATCCTCCTCGAGGGAAGAACGAGTCCTCTCAGCTCTCATAGGCCCTTTGCCCTTAGGGTCCTTCTTGCGCTTAGGATCAGCAAGCTCGGGCCTTGGTGGCAAGCTCGACTGAGGTGGAGGAGGAGGAAGCTTAGACTAGGAAGAAGACGACCTAGTCCGAACAGACTGAGACTTGGACTGTGAGGGATGAAGCTTGGGTTAGGACTTCCTCGGCTCGTCCCTCCCTGGCTGACCCTCAAGTAGGTCAAGTAGGCTGGATTGGGGTTGCCTCTTGAAACCTATCTCGGCCTAGGGAGTGGTCCTCGCAGAGAAAAGGTCCGCCTCGGTCAAATTAGGGTCACCCAGGTCACCCAAGGGATCCTCAGACGGGTGGACTTGATTAAACGCCCCAAATTCATCCTCGGATGGACCCGAATCGGTGAATCCTTCTTCTCCTCCTAGCTCTTCTCCCTCGGCTTTCACAGCTCGAGTGGAAATAGAGGGTCCCACCAACGGAGCACCTTCAGGAAACGAAAACCCTTGCTCCACTACAGTTATCTCATAGAGCCGTGGATCACCGACTTTGATCACGTGCTTTAGAGCCGGAAACGACTTCTTGGTCAGATCGTAACCGAGGATCTTGTGGGCGGCTCTAACTTAGTTATCTGCCTCATTCAGAAAGATCTCTGCCTTGAGAACAGCTTCCAAGTCCTCCTTGTTGACCAAGTTAAAATGACGCTCGAAGGTGTGTGGATCTGCAGAAAGAAAAACAAACTCCTGTCACCGACCGAACAAAGCAGATCAACAAAAAAAAAAACTAGACCTTCTCCTACTTTGAGTACCCCACCTGGTGTCCCCTCCTCCATTGGACAGTGAATGCCATCGTGCCACTCCCCAGAAACGAGGAGAAAGTCTTTATTCAGACCCTTGCTAGACTCGGGAAGACACTGAATAAGCCAGACCTTATCGTCCCGCGTCTTCATGTAGTAAGACTTACCCTTTAGCTGTTGAAGGTTGTAGCATCAATTTACATCATGGTGGGTCAACCTCAACCCCATCCTCTCATTTAAGGCGTCCACACAACCCAGGATCCTGAACACGTTGATGGCGCACTGAGTGGGGGCCAACCCAAAGTACCTAAGGTAGCCCCTCGTTACCGGCCCCATAAGGATCCTCATACCGCCTTCAAGGAAGGCGATCATGGGAATGACGACCTCCCCCTCCTTCCTCCGGATACGCCATTCCCCTTCTGCACAGTACCTCAAGCCCACGTTGCGGGGTATCTTGTAATCGGTGGTGAATTTCTCCATCGCCTCCTCAGACTCAACTAATTTCTTAAATCTACCCATCCCCAACAATGACTAAAAGATTCAAGAAAGCGCAAAGGAAAGAAAGGAGTCGGAGAAGAAGTTTGAGCTAGAGAAAAGAAGACTTATAGAAATGAGGAAAAGCTCCTCGAACAGGCTTTTTGTGCTGAAAAAGGCGTGGATGTAGTGGAGATTTGACCGAATTCAGTGAACGAGCGCGAGAACTCTTGAATGCCAAAGTGAAAAGCTAATCGGTTCGAATGGGCATTTATATCCCCAACTAAAGGTAACCACGCGAGTTTCCACGTCCATAAAGCTGATGAAAGCCCAGCCGTTGGATTAGCATCACACCATTGAACGTGGGGAGCACAGAGCCACCAGAATTTAATGAGGGCACGCCCCGCGTGCCGAAGTGCCAGGAACGTACCTTGGACAGATGAAGAGACTCGGGCGCTAACGGAAGACAAGACGTGACAAGCCATAACAAGGGCCCTAAGACATCAAAATCCTCCTCCCCGCCCGAAGAGCCAGACAGCAGGATTTCGAGGGGCTATTGTGGGGCCTAATAATCTAGCAACCTCGGCCCACCTTATATCCGGCCCAAGGCCCATGCCGAGGATAAAGAAATGTCTGAGGAGGAACGCATATAGCCCAAGCTGCCAAGAAACATTGCCAAGGATGATGTTGTCCTCAGACAGCCGAGACCAATGAAAGGGGAAGTAACGAGCCACCAGGAGCAGCCTTCTTGAGCATCCAATGAGAAAGAACAAGTACAACGTGTCAGCAATGGAGGCATGGTGGAGGAGCAAGTCAAGGATGAACTATTACCTCCACATTAAATACTCACAACTAACATCCTGGCCGCATTAATGAGGAGAGGACCCATGAATAGTACTGCCTTGGTTGCTGCAACCCACAGGAAGAATGGGAAGGCGGCTAATGGGACAAGCACTCAAGTAGCGGCCTGGTTGATCAACAAATGTAGGGCTAGGATCAACTGAGAGGGGGTATATAATGTAAGGAGTCCTTCTGGAAAGGAGGATGAAAAAAAAATCTAAACTATAGAATACTGTAGCAACCTGTATTCTCCCAGAAATCCTGGTAACCAATCACTAAAGAAGTAATAAGAACTGTAAGCTCCCAAGAGTAAGGCCGAGGAACACCATTGCGCATTTTAACCCACATTCATGCTATTCAATCCACATGCAACCATGCCTGGCCGTTGCATCCCTCACTAAGGCCTAGTTCTTGAATCCGCTCTCTACAAATTCATTGTACTGGGCTAGCTGGGCTTGAGTCCACTCTCTCAACAGTAGAAGTGCTCAAACCCGGTCCCTACAGCGTCTAAGTGCAATTCCTAGCTCAAAAGTCCTCAAAAAAGGAGTCCAAATTGGACCAAAATTCAAATGTGGGTTTGGCTCCCAAGAGGGCCATTCGGCACTCTTGGAGTGCCAATCAGCACATGAAAAGTGGGAAGAGGTATTCTATTTTTCTTCTTTCTTTTCTTTTTCCGTTAATTAGCATGTTTTGTGTTTGATGCATGAGTATGATTAGCATGTTTTATTATAACTTGTTCTTAATATATAATTTCCATGATTAGATGCTTTAGATGATTATTAATTTCAATTCTTTCTCTTTGACTTCAAAATATGTAATGATTATCAAAACTTTTTTATGAAAACACAAAACTGATCTGTATTTTCAGATCTGATTTTTTGTCTAATCTCAAAACTAATTTGTATTTTCAGATTTGATTTTTTTGTCTAATCTCAAAACTGATCTGTATTTTCATATCTGAGTTTTTCTCTAAACCCGAAATTGATCTGTATTTTCATTAAATATAGATCTGATTTTTTTTCTAATCTCAAAACTAATCTGTATTTTCATTAAATACGAATCTGATTTTTTTGAAAAAAGTTTTCTTTGTCATAAAATTGCAGTTTTTTGTGTGACGCATAGTAAATTTGTCTCATGAATGTGAATCTTCCTTTAAAAATCCTTTTTATTTGTTTTCAACAACAAATCTAGTTTTTCATAAACCCAAAAATCATTTTTTTACTTTATACAAAACAGATCTGGTTCTTTTCAAAATCTCATTTTTTTACAAACAACATATCTCATTTTTCATGATAAAGTCCTTTTTATAACTTCTAAAAATAGATTTGATTTGATTTTTTTTTACAAACCAAATCTTTCTTTTAACCCTTCATTAAAACATATCTGATTTTTTTTTACAAACCAGATCTTTCTTTTAACCCTTCATAAAAACAAATCTGATTTTTTTTACAAATGAAGTCTTATTTTTTAATTTTCAAAACTGATCTAAATATTCTTTTTAAAAGAGGACATCATTCATAAGGCAAATTTATTTAAATTATTTTCTATCAAGTGTCTGTCATGTGTGTTCAACATATCATTCAACATCATGCAAAAAAGGGTATATTGGTCATTAGAGTCTAGAAGACCAAACTTTGTCTGGGCGGAATGGGTGCCTAACACCTTCTCATTCCGTAACCTAGCCCCGAGCTTAGGATTTTTGGATAGATAGATTAGTGTTTTGTCTTTTAATTTTGGTAGATTGTAACTAGGACCAAAGTTTTGTATTCTTGTGCATAGATTGTAACTAGGACCCAAAGCCTTGTAAGGTTTAATTTACCAAAATTGTACTTGTCTTTATTCAATCAATGACATTCGAAATATTTTGATCATGTAATTTGTGTTTATTTTTTCTTTTCTTTTTTTAATAAAAAATAAGTGGCGACTCCACACCACTACCCAAAAGAAAGGTGCCCTCACAAGCACCCAAGTCTCTTTTTTGAGAACACCCCAAGTTTCGCAATCTCTCACAAAGGGAAAATATAAAATCTGAAATTTTTGTGTTTGTGTTTGGGGTTTTGGTGGCTACTCTGGTCTGATTGAAGAACATGATCTTAGGGTTTTTGTTTTTGGGTCTTGGGGTTTTTGCTTTTGGGTTTCTAATCTAGATTGATGAACATGATCTTGGCCTCTTAGGGGTTTTTTTTTATGGGTTTCTAATCTTGATTGATGAACATGATCTTGGGGTTTTGTTTAGGTTTCTAATCCAGGTTTGTGAAGGTTTAGGGCTTTAGGCAAACTTTTTTTTTTTTATTGGGCCATAGATTAGGCCTTGAAGTGGCATGGGTCGGGCGGGGCTCGTGGGACCCAACGGGGCGAGTTTGGGGTTTTAAAATAACCCGTTTATTAAACGGGCCGGGTTTGGGTTTTGGGGGCAAGCCCACGGGTCAGGTTCAAGCATAAAAAAACCCAGCCCGAACCCACCTGTTGCCATTCCTAATTATCTTTTATTGGGGAAATTACACTTTACTACTCTAAACTATGCATCAGATTACACTGTGCACCTTAAAGGGCCTAAACTATTTGAACGCACAGTTTACACCTTAAACTGTCACACTTATCACACTTTGCACCCCGGTGTTACATTTGCTATTATGTTTAACGGAATCTTACTACACATGACAAGTACATGCATTTTGCTTAGGTAGAACAAACTTAAAAGACTGAAACACCCTTCTTCAAAATCAACTAAAATGAAAGCCAATTTTTTTCCACCTCTCTCCCTATCTTATGTGCGTGCCAGCCTTCCCCATATTCAAATTCTTGTAAAACCTAAATCTCCAATTCGAAAATTGCTTATACTCCACCATATCTCTGCCATCCCTCCAACACCGCAACACCATCCCTCCTCCATCCAAATCTGAACCTCGCACTCTCGCTTCATTGCATGTGTGTCTTTCGTCTTCACAGAGAGATGGAAAAACTATTGAGGAGATTTTTATCATAATAATGCTCAAGTAATAGAGTTAAAGATAAACAATTGCAAGTACATCCCTACTGCGAAGGATAACAGATTCACCTTAAGGTCAACTTGATGGGGGCCACGGCAAACGCTTTGAGGTTTTCTTTTCAGCCCTAAAAAAATTGATCTTTGAGCCCCTTATGGAGAAGTTAAGGGGTGCCTCAAATTCGGAGAGTGCAGGAAATTATGTACTGAATGGGGTCAATGGGTACTTAATAAACCAGGGAATGCCTCTAACTAATTATCTTGATATGTTTAAGTTCAGCACTGAGGTACATTTTGATCAGACCATACATGTCTAGCACATTGCAACAGACCTCTACTCTAAATTCTAGGCTTTTTTATAAGATTTTTGAATGACTTGTTATTACTAGAATCTTGGATTGTATTTGGACACTTGAGGTTAAGAAAGAAAATCAAAAAGAGAAATACAAAGAAAATTTTGATTTTCATGGGTTAATTAGACTAGTATCTACTGGTATGACTTTAGGTTGAGTCATGTATGACCCTGGAAGCTCATTTGGATTCGCACATTCTGTGCAAATTGTAAAGTCAGCAAGTGGAAATTTCGAAAGGTTTGATTTTGATGTGTTTGGGTGCCAAGAAATTGAAAGGAAAAAAAAAAAAATTTGCAGATTAAGATTTTTTTTTTTTTTTCCATTTTTCTTGTAAATTGAGGAATGAAGCTTAATGTTTTATTTAATTTTTTTCTGATGTGGCAATTTTTAAATGTCCAATTATTTTTTATTTTATTTTAAGAAAAGTGTTATATTCACAACATTTTCACAATAATTAGAGGTAGCAGTTGTTACTTACTGGTTCTAATTTGAACCCATAACTGAATTTACTTTGTTGTCTACCAATAATAGCCAATAATAACCTACTACGTAGGATTTATTGTAAAAATGTTATTAACATATCATTTTTTTTATTTTATTAGCCACGTAAGTATTAAGTGTGCAAGCGATATACGTTGTGCGCCCACTAAACATTTTCCATTAGTGAGTTGCAATGCTAACTCTTACCTTATGCAAGTTAGGCAACTGCCTAAGGTGTCCAAATTTTATCCAATTAGGTTAGTTCGTTGATTCCAAAAAAAAAAAAAAAAAAGGAGGGGGGGTAATTATGTAAAATGAATAAATTAAACCCCAAATTATAGCAAAAAATATAAGGAAAACAAATGTTGAGAGAAAGAAAGGAAAGGACGCCAAAAATATAGCAATAAATAAGGGGAAAGACTTGTTCAGGAAAAAGAAGAAGAAAGAAGGAGGCTAATGAATTATACCAAAAATATAGAAAACATAAAATATAATTTGTTTGTGATCGGAAGCTCAAATCTCTCTCCCTTTCTATTTTTCTCTCAACAAAACAAAAACAAATCAACAAAACATAAAAATTCAAAAAAATAAAAATAAAACTTCTTTTTTTTTTTTTGGTTAATATCCCTATTTTTTTTTTTTTTTAATCTTCACCTTAGGCCCTAAGATGCATATAGCCACCCCTAGTGAGTTGACAGTAGAAACCAAATTGATTGCAAGTTAAAAATAACATGACCAAATTGACTACTATCAAAATGTAAGAACCAACATCACATCCATCAAGTTTCTCTAGTCACTAAGGAATTCTAGGCCGTCCTAACTTCTCTTAGGCAGTAGAATAGTTGTCACTTCTAGTAAGGCTTTGGGTCCCTAAGGTAACACTGCTATCTGTAGGTTTTGTGGTTTTCTTTTCAAGGTTTTAGGGAAATATGAGAGTTTGTTCTAGGGTTTGAGGTTTTTTTCCCTTTAAGGTTTTTTAGAAAAACATGAGAGTTTTGTTCTCTTCCAACTGTGATGGAGAGTCTAACAAACATTAAAGCAATCTCTCTTTAAATGATAGGGAAGGTGGAGGACTTCATCTAACCAAGGAGAGGGATCCACAGAGTTATAATTGTTGCAAAGTTTCTCACAAAACAAGTACTAAATACTGAAGCAATCATTAGAACTTTTAATCTGTTGTGGCGATCTAGAAACGGATTTGAGGTCAGGAATGTGGGTGACCATATAGTGTTATTACTGTTTGAAGAAAAAGAAGAGGTTGATAAGATTCTAGCAAGTGAGCCATGGAGTTTTGATAAACATCTTATGATGTTGCAAAGATATGAGAAAAAATCTCGATTAAAGATTTGGTCTTTGACAAAGTTTCGATATGGGTTCAATTTCACAATATCCTAGCAAGCTTTATGAAAATGGATGTAGCTAAAGATATATGTGAGGTTGTAGGTGTGGTATATAAGTCGGTACAGGATTCAGAGGTAGACGGGGGAAACTTTTTAAGGGTTCGTGTAACAGTGGATGTCTCCTTACCTCTTTGTCACAGCCGTATTATTTCTCTAGAGGAAGGGACTGAGACTTGGGTTTCCTTTAAATATGAGAGGTTACCTAACATCTGCTACTGGTGTGGTGTTTGAATCATGTTAATAAATATTTTGATTGATGGATAGAGAGTGATAGAACTTTGACAAAGGAAGATCAAGAATATGGTCCATGGATACGTGCAAGTCCAATAGCTATCTTTTGAAAATCTGTGGTCAGGGTGCTGGGCTTTTATGAAGATAGGAAGAAGAAAGCCTCTTCAGGACAAAATCAAAGTGACGATGAGGCTCCTTCGACAATTGAAAAGAGTCGAGAAAACCCGTTGTGAGAGACTGCACTAATTTAGGGGTGCTCTCAAAAACGAGATTTGGGTACTTTTAAGGGCACCTCTCTTTTTGGGTAAGTGGTGTAGAGTCGCCACATATTTTTTTTTATGCAAAAAAATAAGAAAATATAAATACACGTTACATGATCAAAATACTTCATTGTCATTGATTGAATAAAGAAAAGTACAACTTTGGTAAATTAACCTTACAAGACTTTGGTTCCTAGTTACAATCTACCAAAATTAAAAGGATAAAACACTAATCTACCTATCCAAAAATCCTAAGCTCGGGGGCTAGGTTACGGAATGGGAAGATGTTAGGCACCCATTCCGCCCAAACAGAGTCTAGTCTTCTAGACTCTAATGACCAATATACCATTTTTTGCATGATGTTGAATGATATGTTGAACACATATGACAAACACTTGAAAAGATAATTTAAATAAATTTGACTTATGAATGATGTGTCCCTTTTTTAAAAGAAAATTCAGACTTGTTGTTTGTAACGGGTAAGAAAAAAAGATTTTATATAAAAAAAAAAAAAAAAAAATCAGATCTGTTGTTTTTGAAGTAAAAAAAAAAAAAAAGGAGATTTGATTTGTAAAAAACAGATCTGTTTTGGAAAGTTAAAAAAAGATGAGGTTTTATTTGTGAAAATTAGATCTGTTGTTTGTGGAGTTAAAAAAAAAAAATTTGTTAAAAAAAATCAAATCTGTTTTTATAATGAAAAAAAAAATTGTTTTGTAAAAAAATCATACCTGTTGTTAGAAAGAAAATAAAAAAGACTCTTAAACGAGGATTCACATTCATGAAACAAATTCCTAATGCATGCATCACATAAAATAAATAAAAAATTTTAACCTAACTTTCAATCCTTTCTTTTAAATTTCAAAATATGTAATTTTGTGTCAAAAGAAGAATTTTCAGATCTGTATTTAATGAAAGTACAAATCAGTTTTGGGTTTTTAAAAAAATCAAATCTGTATTTAATGAAAATACAAATAAGTTTTTATGTTTAGAAAAAATCAAATCTGTATTTAATTAAAATATATATCAGTTTTGTTTTGATAGTCATTACAGATTTTGAAGTCAAAGAAAAAGAATTGAAATAAACAATCATCTAAAACATCTAATCATGCCAATCATATATTAAGAACAAGTTATAATAAAACATACTAATCATATTCATGCATCAAACACAAAAACATGCTAATTAATGGAAAGAAAGAAAAGAAAGAAAGACAGAATACCTCTTGCATGAGCGTGCTCTTCTAATGAATGAATATTTTAGAAATCAAAGAAGTTTGTTCACCTCTTTGAGGTCTAAAATACCTTACTTACGAAAAAGAAGTTCCTAAAGCAAAAGTCTCCAGAACGTCTTTAACGTAAGGGAATTGAAAAGTCAGAAAAGAAGAACCCTTAATTCTGAATTTTTTTTTTTCCCATCTATTTATAAAGGTTGGGATGCTGAATGAGATTAGATACGAATTGGAACGCATCCTTATCTCTAAAAATTCAAAAAAGATAGGCTTTACCTTACTCAGGAAGCCCCTAGGCCATGCCAACAATTTGGGCCAATCAGCACTTTTCATGTGCCAAATGGCCCTCTTGGGTGCCGAGTCTGCGTTTGAGTTTTGTTCTAATTTGGACTCTTTTTTTTAGGATTTTTTAGTCGGGAATTGTACTTAGACACATTTTTAATCCGTAGTCTAAAAATTAATCCCTTTTCCCGAATATTCAAGTCTTTAAAGTGATAATTATCTTGTAGATAAATATTCCAAAAAGTCTTGATTATCCACAACTTCTTTGTTATTTGATTATCCACTTTATTCCCATGCAAGCAAGTCAAGTTTTAACACTAACTACAACCAATCACAAAATTATTTAATTAATTTTAATTGTCTAACCAATCAGAATTAATTTAAATTAATCACGCGTGATCGGCTTCACCCAAACAATATGCATGCAGATTGTGCAAACTTGATCATGTGATATCTTTCAATCTGACGGTCCGATTTGGAAATCGGACACACCATCGCGACCATTAGAACCTCAAGATCATTTTTGTGATATGTAATGAATGAATTAATGCATGTAATGCAACTCTAAATGTCGGGTATATGAATGGTTACTCTAGCCATCTTCCTTGATTAAATTATGGGTGCAAAATCGAGTGTCTACACCCGTCTCTGGTTGGTTAAATACAAGATATGGAAAGTGCTGAGTTTTTTTTTTTTTTTTTTGGGGGGGTGGGGGGGGAGGGGGAATAAATGAGAATCTTTTTTCAAAAGAGTCAACTAAAGGACAACCAATTTCAAATCCAATTAAAGACAGTCGATCCAGTCATAGAGAAGATCTGGATAGCAGGATTTTCGAGATTGACCATGAATTAAGGAGAATTGATGATGCTGAAAATAATATTCTTGGTTTTAAGGTGGATCCTAACAAGGTAACTATCCATGATCCTTATCGGGATAAACTTGCAAAGAATCCCATTATTTTTGAAACTCTACCTATGTCACATGACCAAGTGGTTTTAGGAATAAGTGGGCATAAGCCTATTGCCATGTCTAATAATATCCCAAAGATGAAACTCGTAGAGATCTTGAACCAAGTCTACATTGGCAAAAAATGGAAAAAGCTCGTAAAGGGGGGAAAAAAACGATGGGGATTTGTTGATGTATGGTCCAGCTTTGGGGCGAAACAAAATCATGATGAGTAAAGTTGTTGTGAGGCATCGAAGAAGAGGCGGGTGGTTTTCCATAATGACAACAAAAATGTCAATGTATTGGCAGAGGCTGTTTCACAGTCCTGCCAAAACCAATGAGTCTCTTAGTCTGGAACTATCGTGGGCTTGGGAGCCTATCGACAGAACAAGAGCTCATGGATTTAATACAGGCACAAGAGCCAAAAACATGGATGGAAAAAGCTAGGCTAGAAAAATAAAGTCACAGATTAAATATGGAGGCATGTTAGAGGTTTCGAGGGTAGGTAGAGAAGAGGTGTGGTAGTTTTTTGGAAGTTTGATTTTGAATTTTCCGTTGATATGTATTCCCCGAATCATATCGATGCAATTAGTAATCAAGGGAAGCAGGAGGAATGGAGGTTTACGGGGTTCTATGGGGAGCCAGATACAAAGAACCACCATGTTTCTTAAGCAACTTAGGCTGAAACTAAGGCACTCAGTGCCATGGCTTTGCACTGGGGATTTTAATGAGATAATCCGGGCACATGAAAAATTGTGAGGAAGGTTAAGACCAATTAGACAAATGCAAGATTTCAAGAATGTATTGAATGAATGTGGATTTCAAGATTTGCACTTTGAGGGGGGGAAGATTACTTGGTGCAATGGATAATTAGAAGGACAGATAGTTTGGGAATGATTGGATAGGGTAGTGGCTATAGTAAGTTGGTTGGAACAATTTCCAGCTGCGAAAGTATTAAACTTAGAATGTTGGACTTCTAATCATAAACCCATTGCTATCTTCCCTGATGGAATGCCAAAAAAAAAAAAAACCTTAAACCTTGGAGTTTTGAAAAGATGTGGATGGAAGATGAAGGGTGTAGAGAGGTGATAGAATTGGCTTGGAGGGATGATTTTCCAGGGGATCCAATGAAGAGATTGGAAAGTAAAATTCTAATATGCCAATCAAAATTGATGTGGTGGAGCTGATTAGTCTTTGGCAGTGTCCTGAAAAAGTTAAGAGAGGGGGGGGGGAGAATAACTTAAGAAGCTGAGGAGGTAGCTATAAATGGTGGGAGTATGGACCGAGTGATAAGTTTGAAACATGAGATCAACGGTCTTCTGGTAAAGGAAGAACAGATGTGGAAGCAATGGTTGGGAGCTCTATGGCTCCAAGAGGGTGATAAAAATACTAGGTTTTTCCATAGTAGGGCTACACACTGATTCCGCGGGAATAAAATTTCTAAACTTGAAAATTCTAAAGGGGTCACATGTTCTAACGAAGAAAGCATTTCCAACATCCTCATTGATTATTATCAGTCTCTTTTTACATCGTCTAATCCCAAAAAACTTGATGTTGTTGTGGCTGACATTCCAAGGGTAGTGATTGATGAAATGAATTTTTGGCTAGAGACTGAGTATACTAAGGATGAGGTGGAGAGGGCTTTGAAACAAATGGAACCGCTAAAAGCTTCAGGACTAGATGGTTTGCCACCTTTATTTTTCCAAAACTATTGGCAGGATGTTGGGGATGATGTCTCTCAAGCTGTGCTGCATTGCCTAAATACAAGTGCTTTCCCCTCCTCTATAAACCACACATTTGTTACTAATTCCAAAGGAAAACAAAGCCCAATGTATCAGAATATCACCCAATTTCTTAGTGTAATATCCTGTATAAACTTGTCTCCAAAGTAGTTGCAAACAAGTTGAAACAGGTTCTGCCTAATCCGATCTCAGAATCCCAGAGTGCTTTTCAATTGAATAAGGCCATCTCTGATAACATATTAGTAGCATTTGAGAAATTACATCATATAAAGATTCAGAAAGCGAAGAAGATGGCTTTTATGGCTTTAAAGTTGGATATGAGTAAAGCATACGATAGAATGGAGTGGAGTTTCTTAGAAAAAATCATGGAAAAAATGGGTTTTGGTGTTAAATGGATTACACTTATCATGAGGTGTATTAGCTCGGTCTCTTACTCTATCCTAGTAAATGGGGAACCAAAGGGTGATATTCTTCCTTCAAGAGGTACTCGGCAAGGGGACCCCATCTCCGCTTACCTTTTGTCTTCTTTGCTCAGAAGGTCTGAATAGGTTACTCCACATGGCAGCAAGGGAGGATCAGATTCGAGGCTTTTCTTTGTGCCGAACAGACCCACAGATTAGCCACCTATTTTTCACAAATGATAGTTTGATCTTTTGTCGTGCAACTATGGGTGATCTCCATTCTATTCAAGAAATCCTAACTCTTTGTTAAATTACCGATTGTCCCAAAAGCTTAAGCTACCAGGAAATAGTGAATTTAATCACTTAACCATAACCATAATTCTAACACTCCCCCTCATTTGTGGGCCTAAACTTCCCCTTAATAAGTGGAGGCCCAACAAGTGGGAATTTAACATTTTAAATGGGAGGTAGAGTGAAGACAAGGATTGAACTCAAGATCTCTTGCTCTAATACCATGTTAAATTACCGATTGTCTCAAAAGCTTAAACTATCAAGAAATTGTGAGTTTAATCACTTAACCATAATTTTAACACTCTTTATGAGCATGCTTCAGGACAATAGATAAATAGAGGGAAAACTACAATCTTTTTCAGCAGAGCAGTTTTTGTGGAAAGAAAAGAGGAAAATTCAAACTTCTTAGGTGTTCCTAAAGTTCAAGAGTATGATAAATATTTTGGGCTTCCATCGGTGGTGGGGAGGAACAAAAAAGCGAGCCTGAATTATATTAAAGAGCAAGTCTGGAATAAATTGCAAGGGTGGAAGAAACAACTACTGTATCAAGCAGGGAGAGAGGTCCTACTAAAGGCCGTTGTACAAGCTATCTCGAATTTTGCCATAAGTTGCTTCAAACTACCCATATGGTAATTTGTTGCTTCAAGCTATCCCAAAGAAACGCTCTTTATCCCGAATGGTAATTTGTTGTTGGTTTTAATTTAAATTCACAACTTAAATTACTTTTTTTGCCCATCCCTAATAACCAAGAACAAGTTATCACTTAGGATTTGTATTGAAAGTATTATGAAAATGATGCGGACATAACATTACTCTAATAATTATGTTTAGGGGGCCATAATTATTTTTAGAGTAATGTTACATTCACAATATTTTCACAACAAATTTTGTGTGACAAGTTGATATTAGTGGGTAAAAAAGTGATGTCAGTATTAATCCTATGACCACTTTGAGTTAAATGTGGAGCCGCCCGTGCGTATGAAAACAAGAACGTATTTTTTGAGCAAATAACGATCAATTATCTTTGATAAAATAATAATAATAATAATAATAATAATAATAATGATGCTGATGATGATGATGATGGTGATCAACTATCATTAATGCAGGGCTTCTGTAATCCCTTAAATCTAACAAATTATGATGAGGATTTTCCATTTGGAGATGCATTTTCCAAGAAGTTTAGTAAACCCGGTTGCTGTTAATAACAAGGTAAAACAAACACACGGTTAGGTAGACAACGATTTTGATCAAGATAGAAAACATTAACAATTTTATTAGAGGAGATATGCCCTTAAAGTGGTTGAAGCAATATGAAATTAACTGAGATATGAGAATGGTATCTCACCAATGAAGTCTCCAAAGGCAAAAAATGTGTTATTATTATTTTCTTTGAGGAAAAAAAAAAGTGTTATTTGATGGGGTATCGAGATATTATAACAAAGTGACCCATGCCATGCGAAGAAGAAGGCATATAATCAATTACAAATAAATCTAGACATGGCAAAACGGGTTAGAATTTTCTGACCCGACCTGATTCGACCAGAAAAATACTTGACCTAAACCCGATTTTTTTACCCGAAACAAAAATGGCTTGACATGTGACCCGACCTATGTTTTTTGCAGGTCAACTCGACCCGACCCGTGATCCAAACCATTTTTTAAAACCATTTTTTTTTCGTAAAAAAATAAATAAATAAATTAAGACAATATTGGTTTAATTGTTTGTTGTGAGTTTTAAGGAAACAATTGAGACATTTACATAACTACATGCAAATTAATTGAAAGATGAATGGTTGAGCATTCTGTAATAAGTAAAGATTTTTAGATATCAAATAGCAAAGTACATGTCAAGATAACCTGGTTATAGTAGAGTTAAAAATATAGATTTAAAATTGTAGACATGTGTGAGAAATATTCACAAATGTGAAAATAGTGAAGCCAAAGTATCAAATTAGCATAAATTATGAATGCTTAGACCTATTTTTTAATAATTTATGTCCAAAATAAATGACTTTTCAAAATAAATTATAATATTTCCTAGAGTGTATGTTACTTAACAATAATATGATATTCATGAAAGTGACCATGTATAAATAAGTAAACAATCGAATTTTAATATATATATATATATATATATATCGAATTGAAATAGAGTGTCAACCACAATTGATAATAGATTATAAAATTAATTTTCAAGATTGTAAATTTCTTATATGTTTTTATTCTTTGTCAAATGAGTTATCCAATAAGTCATTTGTAATTTTGTTTTATATTTTGGGATGTTGATATTGTGTAGAAATAAAACTTGTGTATTTGTTTTACTCATCTTTGTATTATTTTGTTTTAGATAGCGATGTTAGGATTTGTATAATTTTAAAATTATTGAATAAGTATTAATAAGTTTAACTGAGTTCATTCTTGATATAAGTAGAGATTTCAAAGTAATGCATTTTACATCAAATAATTTGTTGAATAAGTATTAATGTATTTCCAAATGGCAAATACATGTTGTTGTCTTTATAATAATTTAAAAAAAAAAAAATCATGTGAAAAAATACAGGTCAACCAAACCCAACCCGACTCGACCCGCAACTTGATTGACCCGAACCCATTTTTAACCCGCTTAAAATGACCCGTTTTTGGCCTGCAACTCGATTGATCGACCCAAACCCGACCTAACCCGCCTGTTTTGCCATGTCTACAATTAATATAGGATAAAGCAAAATAGAGGATTTATATGGACTTTTCTTAGGAGAAGCATTGAGCCATTTTGTATGATCTTTGAGATTTCTTTATTAAATGAAGAGTAAAAGGATTTTTTCAATCATCTTAAAATCATTGGTTGAAATAGGTATTATTTGTATGAAATTTAAAAGAAAGATGCAATTTTTATTTTATTTTATTGAGATCTAAACCTTTTTTTATATAGGAAAAAGACTGTGCAATATTATTAAGAAGCTGAAGAATGAGAAACTCTTACTCTCTTGGCTAAGGTATAAGCTCCACAGTCTAGTCGGTTTTATTTTAGGATAAAATTTAGTTACAAAATTGGTTGTAACCTTACACCTTAGGCTATAATCTTATTCAATATATTTTTATTGGAGGTGAATATTGACAAATACACAATTGGATTACATCTTTTTCTTATATCCTCAATGCTTGCAAAATTTATAGAAAACTAAATTTCAATAACAATATCATTAATAAACTGTTTAAATTGCAAATTTTTGTAATTCAAAATTATGCATAAAATATAAATTTATAGATCATACGGTAAATAATATCCTATTGACATAAAATTTGACATGTGTATTAAGAATGTAAAGAACATACAATTTAATGGTTAGATTTTCAAAATATACAGTAATGTTTATTTTATTGATTAAAGATGTAACTTTAGGTTACAACTAATTTTGTAATTAAAATTTTTCATTTATTTTATTGAGATCTAAACCATGATTGGTCCTTTGGTTGTGGCTTTGAAATTGAACCTGATCCAAATTCCAATTGAGGCTGGAGCCAGTCTAGCCGTGGGCCATGGCTGCAATTCAACTGCAAAATGTATAAATATAGGCAACGGTGCTCTTAAATTTAATGAAACGATTTTAGGAATAAATCTTTTATATTAACAATAGCGACCCCGAGATCCTGGGAGGATTGATATTTGAGAGTTGATACGCAAGACAAAACCGACAGTAATGTTTGGAGGGTTATATATTATGTTTGGAGGTTAAAATTATTTTTGTGAGAAATAATATATCTACATAATGATTATTTTCATGATAAATTTTAGGTGTTTATTAATATAGATAAAAAAAGTAATGTTAATAGTTATTATAGTTTAAAACAAGTAACAATTTGTCACTTAAACTTTTTTTTGTAAAATTTTTGTAAAAGTATTGCAGCCCAACATTATTTTATTTTGGACGGACCAAAATTCTTGAGTAGGATGACCAATAACTTTCTGAAGGGTAGACAAAACAAATTAGTTTAAAAATAATTATTTATATAAATATTTTTTTTTGCCAATTCAAGTGGAGCTGCAGTTGGACCGAAATTTCTCATTTTTTGGACCGAAAGACAAATGCAGTTGCCACATTAGACTCTTTCTGAGTCCCTGTTAATGTTATAATTTTTAATTTTAATAGTAGGTTGTTAAATAATTTTCAAATGAATTTATTATTAGAGAAAATCTGTAGGGTAAAAGTTTTTACATGGTAAGATACAAAGATCAAATCCAAAAATATATGATACAGCACATATAGCGGAGCAGGTACAGCTCACGTGGTCAAATAAACAGCTCACGTGGTCAAATAACATTAGGTCAAAACTGCTCTTTCATTATTGACTTTGGACGAAAAGAAGAGAATTGTCTTTGCAAATTGCAATTTCCAAACGACGCGGAGGTATTTTAATTTTATACTTTATAATTTATATAATATATATATATATATATATATATATTCCATAGTAAAAAAATCAAAGTGTCCAAACTCCAAAGTTCCGACCCACAACTACGAACAGAAAAACATTTTCCTTCCTCGAACTTCCCAACTTTCTTTCTTGCGCCTCAAGTCGCTCGCTCTCTCTCTCTCTCTTATATATGTAATGTAAGTAAGACTCGTTCTTATTAGTCGACGTTAAAAGTAGTAGTACCACTTTGGCCGCCACGCCCAAACCCAACAATCTTGGACAACAGTTCTGTTCCAAATTTCTTTTTTCCTTCATCCTTCATCTGCTGCATACAAAAAAAGAAAAAGTAACGCTCTTTCTTCTTGATATTCATAATTTATTAATGTATCTCTCGTTATGCTCTTTTCTTTTTGGTTCATCAACATCTATGTATTATGTTTTTTTTTTTTTTTAAAGGATCTGTGAAAAGGTTTTTTATTTTTTATTTTCCTTTTCCGAAAGGTGTGTGTTTTATGTGTTTGTCAAAATGCTTGTTCTTCTTGTAATTTTATTTTTGGTAGCTTATAGTAAAAATAATATCTCATCCTAGTTACTGTATAGTAAAATAATATCGGTCCATTGATCTTTCATTACGAAGTGATAAATTGGTTTTCTTATTATTATATATGTTTATTAACCTTTTTTTTTATTATTATTAGTCCTAATTACACGGGAGATTCAGTAAATTTAGGCACTCTGGACCATCTCCAGATTTTACGGAAACTTGAAAAAGAACTTGACTAATATTGCTACTGGGTGAAATTTGGTTTAATATATAACTGCTTGATCTTGATCATCATACTGTGATGCCAACTTGCTTTTCTTCTTAAATTTCAATCTTTCGGCATAGAGCAAGTGATTCACGTTGTCCAATGGTTGGTAATTTATGTCTCTAGAATTGCCAAAACTCCTTCATTTCTAAAAGTTTTTTTTTTTTTTTTTTTTTTTTTTTTTAGGGGTGGATTTGTAAGTTGCTTATTTTTTTCTTGTTGCTTGTATACGTGGCTCAGAATTGTGAGAAATGCCCAACTGAACCTGTGTGCATGTCCTGATTGTGAATATATGAAGCTCCCATCTTTTTGGACTCTGTGGGCATCTTGGCCATTTATTATGTTTCATGAATGAATTAAGAGGTTAATTGCATAAATCTGTTCAGTTTTACAATTGTTGGCATTGTTGCTAATCAAGTCATGTTTGATGTAATTTGAAAAAGAGTAAGTTGCATGAAATGCACCTATTACTATTTAAGTGTGGTTGGTTATATAGAAAAAGCTCTTGTCTATGTCTTTAGTTAATTTCTATAATTTTACCCAAAAAAAAAAAAATATATTTCTTTGTATCTACCATCGGCTGATGAGCGTAGCCAAGTTGGTTTTTGTTTTCTTGTCAGGAAGTAGCCTTAGAAAGAATCGTTGTTTTATTTCTAAAATTGTGTTGCTTGAACAAGTCCTCTAACAACATATTGGCTTTATGTATTTGGGAGTATTCAAATCAGCTGCTACATATATATATATATATATATATATATAGATCTGCCTGTTGATGGTTCATTCTATCATAGTTGCAATTTGCATTGCTCATTTCTCTTGTCTTCTTTGGTGTAGATTCAATAGTTCAAGCCTTTTGAATCTGGTTCTTAATATAAGATCAAAGGGTATCAGGTGTTGCTATAATAAACACCCGGTACTACTCTCATCAAATGGCATTGGCAAGGGTTGCTAGGAGTGGCTTGAGAAGGTCAGGAGGCTCCTTTGGCGGTAACAGAACTGAGGATGTATTCTGTGAGGGTGTATCCCCTTGCCAATGTTCCATACCTTCCCTTGAAAATGTCAGGGAATACAGCAATCTGTCATACTTTTCCAGCACTAAAAATGTAAATCACATGAGATTTTGGAGCAGGGGGATAAGGGTAATGCCACATTATCATTCTCCTGCTGCTGAGATGGTAGCAGAAGTGTCTGATTCAGAGTATGATGAACCAAGGTATCCAGGACTAGAAGCAACCAAGCCTGGTGAAAAGCCAAGGGTGGTTGTCCTTGGAACTGGGTGGGCTGCTTGTCGATTCCTTAAGGGACTGGACACCAAGATTTATGATGCTGTTTGCGTATCACCTAGGAATCACATGGTCTTTACTCCTTTACTTGCTTCAACTTGTGTTGGAACCCTGGAATTCCGGTCTGTTGCTGAACCTGTTAGTAGGATACAGTCTGCATTAGCAACAAGTCCTAATTCTTACTTCTATCTAGCTTCTTGCATTGACATTGACACCGACAAACATGAGGTAAGTGAATGTTCCTACCACCTTTATACATTTTATAGTATCTTTGCATTGTTTTCTTTTTTTTCTCCTTAAGGGACATGTAATAATAAATAGTATTCCCAAATATATTTATTAACCTAAAGATATGCATACTCATGCAAACGGTTTTCCATGATGGTAAAATTTACAGGCGGAGTAGTTTAGCTTGTCCACAATTTTCACATGTTTGTCCACTCAATTGATGTGCTTCTAACTGACATAGAAGCAACAATTTCAACTTTGATAATGACAGCACCCCAAAACATATTGATATTTTGCAACAAAACCACAATGGGTCATGCGTGTCATTTCTGTTCAAATTACTGCTTGTTCTGTATCAGAACTACATTATTTCAAACTGTAATTTGAGAGCCATATTATCATTTCTACTCTTCAACCTTAGCAACTACAGGATAAAACAGTGGTCGAGTACCAGCATCATCATTGATTCTTGCAATGGAAAATACATGTCTCCTCTAGCTCATTCTGAATTCACTGTAACAATTAATTTAATGCTGTGCTTTTATGTAATCAGGTGTACTGTGAGACCGTTAGCAATGGTGGATTACCTAGTGAACCTTACCAATTTAAAGTTGCCTATGACAAGCTTGTCATTGCTGCCGGGGCTGAGCCCTTGACTTTTGGAATCAAGGGGGTGTATGAAAATGCATTTTTCCTTCGTGAGGTGAACCATGCCCAAGAAATAAGGAAGAAGCTTCTCTTGAACTTGATGCTCTCTGAAAATCCAGGTAAGTGTTATTTATTTATTAAAAGATTTGAAACTCTTGAAGGCTCTTTTTGATTCTCCAAAATAATTGGCCAAGAAAAATGCCCAACTTGATTTATTTATCAGGCCTCTTAAACTTCCTCCTTTAAATACACTTGTTAATTATGAGAAGCAGAGTAGAGGTGTTTTGATAAGAGAAGCTAAACCTATAGGTTGAGTTTGTTCTCCCAATTGGTTTTCCCTTTTTAAATATATTTTCTTTCTTCCTTTCCAAGCATCATGCTTTATTTGAAATGTGAAATGGGCCTATACTCTCCTTGATCCTTCTTATCAATTTACTATTTAGACCTTTTTGTGGATAAACTTCATCAAAATGCTACTTGAAGGGACAGGGGTGTTTATTTTTTATTTTTTTATTTTTTTATTTCTTAACCAATAGTTTTCCTTTTTTAAGTTTTAAGTTTTAATGTATAGTTTATTATTGCAGGCATATCAGAAGAAGAGAAGAAACGGTTGTTACATTGTGTTGTTATTGGAGGTGGCCCTACAGGGGTGGAGTTCAGTGGAGAATTGAGTGATTTTATAATGAGAGATGTTCGTGAGCGGTATACTCATGTCAAGGATTATATCCAAGTCACACTCATAGAGGTTCTTACATGCAACTTCTTTCCATGCTTATTTATCAATTGTGTAGAGATGAAATATGACTATTTATTAATTTTGATTTCTTCCTTGAATAGGCAAATGAGATTTTGTCATCCTTTGATGTCGGTCTACGTCAGTATGCAACAAAACACCTAACCAAGGTAAATCGATTTTGTTAGAGGGTGTTTCTTTATGGTACTCAGAACTATCTCTGACATTTAAAACTTATGCATCAGAGTGGCGTTCACCTTATGCGAGGTGTTGTGAAAGAGGTGCATCCCAAGAAGATAGTTCTCAATGATGGGACTGATGTTCCATATGGCCTTTTGGTCTGGTCTACTGGCGTTGGTCCTTCCAATTTTGTGAAATCGCTGAATCTTCCCAAGTCTCCAGGTGGAAGGTATGTGCATTAGGAATCCCTTGTTATCTATTATGGATGGTGTTAATTAACTTATGGGTATTGTAGGATTGGTGTTGATGAATGGTTGCGGGTTCCCTCTGTGGAAGATGTGTTTGCACTTGGAGATTGTGCTGGTTTTCTTGAACAGACAGGCAAGCCAGTTCTTCCAGCTCTAGCTCAGGTTAGACTTTCTGTTTTAACTTGTACAAACTCTTCATTTTTCAAGTCTATCCTCCCTTCGCTCTATGCAATATTGCATATTTCACTTAAACAACTTCCCCATTTAAAATATTTCCACCTGTAAAGGCAAAATGTAAGAATTGCTTATTGCAAATTATTATTATTTTTTTATGGCAAGTGATAATTGTAGTTCATGTGACAATGTAACATGCTATTGAAGTCAGAATTATGAAGGAACGCAAACAGTGAAAAGATAGATGTTATACACTGGATTTGAGTAACTTGCTTTTCTTGTCTCCAAATATCATCTTAGGCACCGATCATGGGGGCAGTGGGACTCCAAATGAAACACTTGGTAGTTTTGAAACACAACATTAAACTAGTGGTATTGCCACAAAAAATATAAAAACAAATGATGAGGTGCTTGTATATAGATTCCACAGAAGATATAGGAAGGAAATAGCTTGAAGTTGAAGAAGAATGTTGTTCATTGAAAGGAGAAGAAGAATTATGACACTGTTACATAAATATGAATTTCAAGAAAGCATCAAAATTCTTCAATAATTGCGGGAGATTAACACGCAAAACAATGTTTGAAGTTGCATAAATTTATGTGTGAACAGGTTGCAGAAAGGGAAGGTAAATATTTGGCGGAGTTGTTTAACAAAAAAATTGGGAAGAAGAATGGGGGGAAGGCATTATCTGCAAAAGACATCTCTCTTGGAGAACCTTTTGTGTACAAGCATCTTGGAAGCATGGCATCAGTGGGCCGTTATAAGGCACTAGTGGATCTACGCCAATCTAAGGTAAAATAAATTAATAAATCAAAAATCAAATTTTTATCTAAATCTTATTTGGAATAACAGAGACATTATTATTACACTTCCAATTTGTCAGGATGCAAAAGGTGTATCCCATGCTGGATTTGTAAGCTGGCTGATTTGGCGTTCAGCCTATCTTACACGTGTTGTCAGTTGGAGAAACAGGCTTTATGTGGCAGTGAACTGGGCAACCACGCTAGTCTTCGGCAGAGATAACTCCAGAATAGGTTGACACAAAATCAAGGCTTTGCTAGCAAGCTCTTGGTGATATATATATATATATATATATATATATATTAATTTTTTTTAAGGCATTGAGACAATTTGTGGAATTTTGTTAAAGCGTCCAATTTTAAATTTGACTTTGGTAACAAATTTCCACTGAACTTGTTGGTTATGTGTTTGGAAAACTAGAAAGGGTGAAAGAGGCAAAACTGAAGTATATGAATCCTATTCTTTTAGAATTAACCTCCTTCATAGTTCTCAAGTTAATATCAACCCACTACTACTGGATTGAATTTCGCTAAGTTGGCAATAATTTGAAATAGATACCAAAATGGTAATAGTTAATGACTCAATATTTGTTTAAATGTTAATAATGTGATATAGTTCATCTCACTTATTTCAAAATTGATGAATAAATTTAAGAACTTCACGAAATTAGCCTAAAAACTTTTAAGATCTCTCTCTCTCTCTCTCTCTCTCTCTCTCTCTCTCTCTCTCTCTCTCTCTCCAGAATATAGATAAGAGGAGATCTAAACATCCACCAGCCCCTTCCCAGGGTAATTAATTTTGACCACCTCTTCAGGAGGGTTACTATGACAAAAGAGCATTAGAATTACATTTAAGTGCCCACTTAGCTAGAGTATCATCGTGTTTGTTACTTTGTTTATACAACACAATACATAATCTAACAAAAAGAATAGGAGAAGTCTGTAGCGTACAAACATTGAGCATAGAGATGCCCTGGATTATGTTATTTTCATGTTATATTCAGATTGAAACCAACTTTGTGTCCAGTCCGCACACAAAATGCTGCTTTTGGGCATATATTCTTTAAATAAATAAAAAAAAACCGAACCAGAAAATGTTCCAAATCTTGACCAATTTGAAAGAGAGGAAAAATATCAGCGCATACTCTTAGTGTGATGGTCACTCCACAAACATTGAGCACAGAGATGCCCTGGATTATGTTATTTTCATGTTATATTCAGATTGAAATCAACTTTGTGTCCAGTCCACATACAAAATGCTGCTTTTGGGCATATATTCTTTAAAAAAACAAAAAAATGTTCCAAATCTTGATCAATTTGAAAGAGAGGAAAAATACCAGCGCACACTCTTAGTGTGATAGTCACTCCACAAACATTGAGCACAGAGATGCCCTGGATTATGTTATTTTCATGTTATATTCAGATTGAAACCAACTTTGTGTCCAGTCCACACACAAAATACTGCTTTTGGGCATATATTCTTTAAAAAAACAAAAAAATGTTCCAAATCTTGATCAATTTGAAAGAGAGGAAAAATACCAGCGCACACTCTTAGTGTGATAGTCACTCCACCAGTATAAGTGCTCGTGGGGTGTGATGAGACAAGGATCGGAGTTCAAGTCTTCGAAAGAAAGCTTCACACACATATACACTTAGATTAGATTAGAGTAGAGGGCCGTTTGGTACGTGTGTTTAAACGTCAGTTTTCAGTTTTTTTAAAAATACGTGTGAATAAAAAAATGTGTGAAAATACGTGTAATATTATTTAAAAACTAAAAACTTGTATTTAAAATTATGTACCAAACAGTCCCTAGAATTTCTATCTTGTATAAAAAAAAATAAAATAAACAAATAAAAAGAGAAAAAATTACTTTGATGTCACTGCTCACTAGTTATAAATGTTAGATACTCCCTATTACAGCTTTAAAGCACTTCATGGTAAATCCAATTAAACTCAATTCCAGACCATCAACACCTCCTATATATACCAATTAAACTAAATTTAATTTCATATTAAAGAAGCTTGGCAAAGAAATTCAAATGAAATCCTTGGTCCCTAGTTAAGGTTTGATCAAAACATATAAAAAGGAGTTGAAAACAACAAAAATTGTACATCCTGTTTCTATAAACTATTTAAAGTCTCTCAACATTAATGGAAGATTCAGAGAAACAAGTAAGTAAACAAGAGCTGATCGAGGTCAAGAAAGGTGAGCACCGGCCCTGGGCCTAGGAGTAGGAGAGAAGATGGAAGTGAAAGAGTGAAGCAACCCAACACTATTGCCACCTTCACTTGACCCCGCCTTGGCATAGGATTGGGACGCCCAGCAACAGCAGAATCAGTACTACACATCATGTTTATCATTTCTACTCTTCTTCTTGCACCTGCCATCTCCTTTTTATCTTCCAAGCTCTTGCTCTTGCTCTTGAAGAAAAAGTCTGGACTGCTTATTTGTTGGTTAGACTTCAATTAGGAGAGTTTTCTTCTAATGTTTGTTGTGGCCTTTTCTTTTCATGCGTGGTTTTTGTGTCTTTTACATTGGCAACTCTTCCCTTGCTTTGTCAGGCTTTTTTTTTTTTTTCTTTTTTTTAACTATAGGAATTCCTCTTGTCGCTTTCACACCTATTAATATTTTGAATTCAAATTCATTCAAAGCCTTTGATCTTGACCCTGAACAAATTTTTTGGGCAAAAATTCAAAATTAATCTTTTAATTTTTAGCTTTTGTCATTTCAGTACTCTAACTTTCAGTTTTGTTATTTCAGTCATATAAGTTTCAATTTTTGTTAATATAGTATCCCGTTAGACATCAATTAAGTGGTGCTGTTAAATGAGTCAAAATGATGTCATTTAGGCTCTAATTTTTTTTAATAAATTTCATAATTAAAAGAAGGAAAAAAAAAAAAAAAAAAAAACCATTGAAGGGGAACGGCCTTGAAATCAAAACCAAAAATACAATGACTCAGTATAGCCCTAACTGAGAAAGTTGGGGAAAAAGGAGAGGGCACATGGAATATCACATAGAAGGTTTAGCACATGATCGACTGACATATGTCAGACCCAGAAAAAGGGCACAACAAGTTTAAAATTAAAGTAAGGATTTTGCAGCTTTGCCTTCAAAAGCCCCCCCCCCCCCCCCCCCCACCCCCCAAAAAAAAGGAACAAGAAGACAAATTATTTGAATTTTAGTTTCTATGCTACTCTGTGTGAATCAAGAAAATAAGTACAGTAATGCAAAATCTAGCTCAAAATTTATTGTTTTGCTACTACCTATACCAAAAAAAAAAAAAAAAAAAAAAAAAAAACAAAATAAAAAATTCTGGATTTTCATCACTTACCCAAAACTGTACTTGGCCAAAGCTGGAGTAGATGGAGTACACCTTAGCCTACCGAGGTATACCCTGGCCCATCGGTCTATCTTGGTCTTGGTCTCAATATTAGAAATCCATCACCTTCTCTATCTCGGTCTCGATTTCTTTCTCAACCTCAATCTCGATATCTCTCTCAATCTCGGTCTCTCTCTCAAATCAGTCTCAATTTCTCTCAAATTGGATGCAATATCGGTCTCCCTCTCAAAATCCCCTGCTGACCTAAACTTCTCTCATTTTCCCCTAATTTTCTTAGTTAGGGCTATAGTAAGTCATCATGTTTTTGGTTTTGATTCCAGGGGAAAGGGAACGACGTCGTTCCCCTTAAATGTTTTTTTTTTTAATAACAATTTTTTTTTCTTTTAATTACAAAATTTATTTTAAAAAAATTAGAGCCTAAATAGCGTCATTTTGACTCACTTAATGACACCACTTAACTGATGTCTAACGAAATACTATTTTGACAAAATTTGAAATTTAGAGAACTAAAATGACAAAACTAAAAGTTAGAAAATTAAAATGACAAAAGTTGAAAGTTATAAGGTCAATTTTGGACTTTTGCCTTTTTTTTTTTTAATATAAAATACTTGGTGATCACTTTGCTTATGGGAGGTCTTATTTAATAAAAAAGTTTTTTGTAAAATGTGCATTATTTTTCTTGATATTTTAACTTTAATAAGAGAAAGAAATAGAATTAACAAAATTTTGCATGTTGTGGATACAATTTATATATATATATATATATATATAACCGAAATCTCTGAAACTTTCACAATTTTCCACATAAGCATAATATTTAAATAAAATTATTTTTGTTTAGTTCAAACTTAACTAAGAGTGAAACTTTATCTCTCTAACAAGTCCAACTTAAACTCAAACTCATCATTATCATTTTTTTTTAAATAAAATTACTTTTGTTTAATAAAAACTTAACAAGGAGTGAAACTCTATCTCTCTAACAAGTCCAACTTAAACTCAAACTCAAACATTGATAATCTATATAAAAACAAAAATTATGATAGGACTAAAAAAAAAAAAAGAGACTAACGTTGAAAAAAAAAATACTCAAGTTGATAATTGCGGGTTTGGTTTTTGGGTTGAAATTTCTACTAATTATTTTTTATATTGTACATGGCAAATAAAACATCTCTATTTTTTTGGAGAAAAATCAAAGATGCAACCTATGTCTTCCAGCCTAGGGAACGATAAATTTTTATTTGGTATGTTATATATAAATTTGTTGAATTTGGTTTGGTTTTGAATTAGAATTTGGAGATTCTATAAATGTTGAAGTTTTAAGTCTTGGGGTTTTTGATATTTGCGTCTCAGTAGGTTGATCTTAATTCTTCACCTTAAATGCTTTTTATTTAGGTTCATGTGATTTTTTTTGTTTTCTTATTAAAAGCTATGATTTTTGGTTGATAAATTATTTGTTTGGATTAATTTCAATTAATTATTTGTTTGGATTCAACATAAAAGATAATGGAAGTTTTAAATTGTTTGTATTGTTATTACTATGAGAAAGTCATATTGCTACTTAAATTTGAAACTTGGTGTGTCTTCCTCATATCATAGTCTTTGTTTATATATTTGCAATTTATATTAGTTTTGAGTGTGTGTGTATATATAACTATTGAGAGTTTTGCTTTATTAATTTAAGAACTGTAAATTATTTTGTAGGTTTTCTGTAACTATGCACTTGCAACTCAATAACGTTTAATGTTAGACAACACTTCTAAACTATGGAAAAGTATAGAAGTTAAATTTTTCTTCATTAAAAAAAAAAAAAAAAAAAAAAAAACTAACTAGCAAAATGTCTATTTACTCATTGGATTTTTTTTATTTTTTTAATTATGTCCACAGTTAGTATTTAAAAAAAAAAAAAAAAAATACTAACTATGGATTTTTTTTAATCTAACCTGTATGGACTCGTGATGCCCAGGCACATTTGGGCCTTAAGTTCTAACGCAATAGTGAGGCCCATGGTTCCCATCTCCCTTTACCCATGATCCCAGCCTAGGCCCACACGAATTGTAAGCCCAGGTTTCATCATTCAATCTTTGCTCGGGAGGCCATTACCGGACAATAAGGGAAGAATAACATCCGAACATCCCATCATTAACATACTCGGCAGTACCCAGAAGCGTCGTAGTTGGGCATGACTGCTGGAGTGGGAGCCAAGTTCCAAGGCCACTCTCACCTCATCCCACTCCCACCTAACCACCCACTTATGGCTGATGATATTGGACCTCACATTACACTAACTGCAAAAGTAATCATAGCACCCCACTAATCGGAATGCTATAAATAAGAGAAGTTGGAGAAGAGGAAGGGGTTGGAAGGTTTTGGAAGAAAAAAAAGAAAGAAACAAAGAGTAGAAGGGAAGTGAAGGAAAAGGGTAGCAACGTAGAGAGAGAAAAGTGATCTTATTGAGTCTCTTTGTCAAGAACGACCCAAAGTAGGAAATCCAAGCCCACCATACAAATAAGTTGTGAGTCCGAGTGAGGCCCAGCCCATCAGCCTCATTTTCGGCATGTACATAACCTAACTCATTATGTTTTCTATTCCAACTTATTGCAACTTTTTATTGCCCTTTTAATTTATCTGGGTTGGTCAAAAATTTAGTTCATGTTGATGTTGATGTTGTTTAATTTGGTTTTGTGTGGAACTTTGTGGACCTTAAAACCCTATATCAAGACCAGTTTTGGGGTGTGCTATATCCATAAAGGCATCAACGTGTATAACCAATAAGTCATTAGTTGAGATGCTATGGGTGTAAACATGTTTAAAAAAACTGTTTACAATTTTACAATATCAGAATAAGCAGTAGGATTGTCTATGCACAGTTTAATTCCCAGTTTATAATCTGTTTGTATTAATTTGAGACCATTTTTTAGAATCCTCAGTTTATGCTCTGCTTGTATTAATATGAGACATTTTTTTTCCATTTGTTTGTGTTTTGATTTAATTTAAGTTTATGGACTGTGTTTTTGTTAATTTTAATTTAAGTTTGATTAATATTTTTCATTTAGTAATTTAATGTTTCATATCAAAGATACGAATTTTTGAGACTAGAATATTAATGTACAAGAGGAAGAAACAAAGAATTGTTTAAATTTACGTACAATATAACTTTCCTATGCATAGCATGGGTTAGCGATTAGTTATTATTATTATTATTATTATTATTATTTATTTATTTATAGAACCCCATATTTCATTATTAAAGAAAAAAATTATAGTATATATACTTTTTAGAAAATGAGGGTAACAAGAAGATGCTGCCCTCTTAACTCAAAGCCAGATGTTTAGGTAATGAAAAGTCTTAACTTATCTAATAATTATACACTACAACAGCATCCTGCATAATAATAATCACGTGCTTCATTCCGTTCACATTAGTCATTAGTGAAAGTGAAATGAGTGTGGCCCCCAATTACATTTCTTCCCCATAATTTGATTCATGTTCTTAGCAAATTAATTCTTATTTTCTTATCATTTATTTTGTCTTTCTTGTACTTTCTTTATAACCAAATATATCTAAACGAAAAAAATTAATTAAATGTCATTGTTTTTTTATTCCTTTCATTATTTTTTCAGAATAACATGTTTATGTTCTTTGTGTTTTTCTCGGTGTTCTTCCCCATATTCAATCTCTAACAAATAACCAAACCCCCAACCCCACATTTCAACCAAACCCCAAACCCATATCTCTAGCAAAGCAACCAAACCCATAAACCCAACAACCAAACCAAACTCCAGCAAATCAAACCTTAGCATTCAAACTCATAAATTTTCTTGGCAAACACACAAAAGCCCAGATTAGTTGAATCGGTGATGAAGATCTGGTCAAAATCCCACAAGAAAAACAAACAAAAACCCTGAAATCACCTATTCCAGCTTTTTTTGTAGTGTTTCTTGAGTATTTCTCATGTCTTCAATAATATGAACGCACTAAAAACTACTGAATTACAAGTAAAATGAGTTTTGTCAAAAGATATGTCAATTACATAAAAATATGACCCTAACGAGCATGAAGAAATAAAATTTCTTATAAAACTTTTCTTTAATATAATAAGTTATTATTAAAATGACAAAGTTTAGTTACAAAATTTGTTGTACCTTAAGGCTACAACATTATTTAATATATTTTTATTAGAGGTGAATTTTGACAAATCTACCATTGGATTACATTTTCTTCTTATATCCTCCATGTTTGCAAAATTTCTATAAAATTAAAGATCAATAATTATGTCATCAATAAATTATATAAATTGCAAGCTTTTATAGTTTAAAATTATGCATAAAATATAAGCTTATAGATCATACAAAAAATAATACCCAATTACACAAAATTTAATATGTGTATCAAAAACACAAAAAACACGCAATTCAATTGTTAGATTTTCAAAATATGTAGTAATGTGAATGATATTAAGTAAGATTGTAACCTTAGACTACAACAAATTTTGTAGCTAACTTTTATCTTTATTAAAATAATATCCGTTTATAATAGCTTGCCACAATGCTATTTTTCCTGCATAATAATAAAAAAAATTAAAAAACAAAACACCATGCTATTTTTATTATCCACCTATCATAGATTCATAATCGATCACATAAATATTTGTGTAAAAATTGTAAAATATTTTGTCACTAAGTTTATTACAAATTATTTTATTACTTGAGGATGTGGTCCGAGCATTTCACACGTCTTTATTTGCCCTATTATTTTGGAGGAGCAAGTTGATTTGTTTAGAGAGTAGTAAAAGCAAGTCTCCTTTTCTCGTGTGAATGTGGGTTTTGAATATTAAAATAAAACTTAAAAAGTGGTGGTGAAACCACCATGTTTTGAGAATGGACTTAATTAACTCTTAGAACTAATAAATTACTTTAAGGTATACATGGCGGGAAGATTTTAAACTCTTTTTATTTGCATAATTATTTTGAGGATCAACAATAATTTAAACTTTTTAAAGGTGTTGGTTTAGTTTAGAGTGTAGTAAGAAAAAGCCTCTCTTTTTCTAAACAATGACCACCATGTTCTGATAAGTGATAACGGAGGACATATTAATACTAATTAAGAGAAGGCTGGATCTTATTGTGCTAATTGTGATTTGATATTATATTTAAAGCTATAATTGTAGCCATGCAAGGGTGTATGATATTGAAAATATAATTAAAAGCAAAGCCATTCACTGAATCTTACAGCCGAAAGTTCTTGATACAATGCACTAACCATGTTCACTGGAAACTCAAGTTCAATTATTTCAGATTGTAATTAAGAGGAATAGAAACAATAGATTCGAATCTGATTACTTCGATTATGATATTAGGGCGGCTGGTTAAACATACAAAAACTCCTTAGTGTGTTCAACAGCTCTTGAGACAAATTCAGGTACTGTTGTACAAATCAGTACAGCCTTTACGACATGATCACAAATATGCAAAGTCACATTCATGTGTGGGACTAAATTTCAAGAAACAGGATGCAGATTATATAAGGAATATACACAAAATTCTCAAATTTGTAAGGTGCAAAAATAGATAAAAAAAAAAAGAAATATGCGCCTAAGAAAAACAATCACATAAGACAACATTTTCGTAGTTCAGCAATTTGTCTATGTTCATGGAGTTGAAAGAATTTCACTATTCATTGGAAAAAAAAAATACAAGATGCGGCAGTATAGTTTTCTCCCTCAAAACAATACTTCCACTCCATGGAGGCATAAAACATTTCACACTTGACAGAGACCCAATACCCCCTCATGATATCCTGTATTGATTGGATATTAATAAAATATGAGTTTTAAGTCTCATATTGGACATATTACTAGATTGATGCGTACACATACATCAAACCTGCATACGCAGGCCGAGGGTTATCTTGGCATTTTACTTTCCAAAACTAGATTTATTTGCTCATAAAAGTTAAATTTTCCATTTTAATACCTCTCAAGTCAATTTGTAATTTGATTAGGCCCTAAACTAACCTTGAGCTTTAGAATTTTGGCGTCATTGGGGAATGGAGGGCCGAGTCGTAAGGGGTACAAAATGCGGTGTTTACAGATACCCTCTTTTGATTTGTGAACTTTGCTAACGGAATAAAATAAATAAGAGACAAAACATTTTGTTTCAACGTACGGCTTATGCCCAACCCATGCATACGGCATATAGCACGCATACATGGGGTGGGGTCTGTAAGGTTGAATTTATTCAATCATGTTGTTGGCTTTATTTTGTGCCAAATTTTCTTGTAATCCAGCATTTAGAAACCTTGTATTTAGGTGGGAATCATGTAAGGGTAGTGTGTGAGAGAGTATGAAGAAAAGCTCAAGAGTGTGCACACAAGAAAAGCCTCGCGACTGGCGAGTCGCCAAAGGTGGCACACGTGTGAAGCATGTAGGGGGAGTTGACGGGTCACATAAGTTGTTGTACTACATGACAAAACCTCCAGTCTGGCCAGGTAGTTAGCTCGCAACTCAAACTCGCGGCTCGTTCCAGTCGTGAGCTTGAGTCGCCAAAATGCCCTCTTTGGTTGTAACTGACTCTTCGCATTCCTTATACACCCTACTATAAATACCATTATACCCACAAAATGTAGAGAGCTTTCAAAGAGAATTTTGAAAGAAAAACCCTAGAGAAAAACAAGATTGACTCATCCACAATCTTCATCCTTTGATTCTCCAAATTACTTTATGTAAGGTTGAATTTAATCAACCATCTTGTTGGCTTTATTCCGTGCCAAATTTGCTTGTAATTCAGCATTTAGAAACCCTGTATTTAGGTGGGAATCATATAAGGGTAGTGTGTGAGAGAGTGTGAAGAAATGCTCAAGACTGTGCAGTGAAGCAGGGACTCGCGACTGGATTTCGCAGGTGGCTTGCGACTAGCAAGCCACTAGATGATGCACACGAGCGAAGCATGCAGAGAAGCTGAACTGTCATGCCAGTTGTAGCACTACAGGACAAAAAGTCCAGACTGGCCATTCAGTTAGCTCCTGGCTTGAACTCGCGACTTAGTCAAGTCGTGAGGCCAAGTCGCCAGCCAGCTCTGTTTTAAAAAAACTAACTTTTCGCATTCCTTTCTCACCCTAGTATAAATACCCCTTATACCCATGAAATGTAGAGAGCTTCCAGAGAGAATTTTGAGAGAGAAACCCTAGAGAAAAACAAGATTGACTTATCCACAATCTTTACATAGAGACTTTTCAAATTCCTCTATTCTCACCTTCTCCATTGTTACATCCTTGAGAGGTTCTTGGCCAAATCCTTTTCTCACCATACCCACATTTATGAGAAGGCTTTTTGGTGCTTTGAGAAGTAGTTAGGAATGGACCAATGGTTATTGGTTAATGCTATGGGCTATAGCGGAATCCGGTAAGCTAGAAAAGACAAAGGTTCCGCGTAACCTCGTTGGAGCAAGAAGCTTGGAGGGCTTAGGTACACTGGGTAGATTAGGCTTGGAGGGTCTATTACTGTTCATGTATCCCAAATACATTTTCTAGTGGATTATTGATCGCTTGGAGGGCGGCGAAGAGGTTTTACACCGAGGGTTTTGGTTTCCTCTTCGATAACACATCGTTGTGTTGTCCTTGTGTTTGCATCTCTCTTCCCTTAATCTTTGCCATTTAATTTTTGTTGTGGATGTGATTTTCATTGGTTTAGATTGTTTATCAATTCTATTATTAGCTTATGTTCATTTTCCACACATATATTGTTTGACATTAAGCTTGAATTGATAATTTTGTAATTGGGGGTCTATACGTTCATAGTGTTTTATATGCTATTTGAACTTTCACTCTACTCTCACCCTCTCCATTGATATATCCTTGAGAGGTACATTAGCCAAATCCTTATCTCACCATACCCATATCTGTGAGAAGGTTTTTTGGTGCTTGGGAAGCAGTTCAGAAGGGACCAATTCATTTTGGTTGATGCAATGGGCGATTACGGGATCCGGTAAGCTAGAGAAGATAAGGTTCGGCGTAACCCTGTTGGAGCAAGAAGCTTGGAGGGCTTAGGTGCACTGGGTAGATTAGGATTAGAGGGTCTTCTGCTATTCATGTATCACAACTTTATTCTCTAGTGGATTATTGACCGCTTGGGGGCGACGGAGATGTTTTTCGCCGAGGACTTCGGTTTCCTCTTCGATAACACATCATTGTGTTGTCTTTGTGTTTGCATCTCTCTTCCCTTAATCTTTGCGTTTTAATTATTGTTGTGGTTGTGATTAATTTCAGTTTAGATAGTTTTACCAATTCTATTTTAGGTGTTTTACACACTATTTGAATATTCAATTGGTATAAAAGTGGGTGCACTTGCTGTGGTTTAATTACCTAAATGTGATCCTTGACCCCATTGAGATAAATCGATCTCAACCTCTCAATGTTCCACCATATTTTGATGGAAGCAACTATGCATTTTGGAAAGTCCGCATGGGGCATTCTTATGTTCAATTGATGAGACTGTTTGGAATGCAGTAGATGTATGATGGACTAGGTCGGAGGCCGCTAAATCCACATGGGATAAGGCGGCTCTTGCAGCAACCAATGCAAATATCAAGGCATTGGATGCTATTTTTTGTGGTGTTTCTTCAGATGAGTTTCACAGGATTTCTCACGTAACAATTGCCAAGGAGGCATGGTAAATATTGGAGCCACCTATGAAGGCACAAAGAAGGTTAAGGACACTAAGTTGCAGATACTAACCACTCGATTCGAAGAGCTGAAAATGAGTGACGACAATTCATTCGACTCATTATAAGGCAAGCTGAATGAGGTGGTTATCGGCAAGTTCAACTTGGGTGAAAAGACGAAGGACTCAAAGATAGTGAGGAAAATCCTTCGATCATTGCCAGAGAGCTTCTGTGCAAAGGTTATAGTAATTGAAGAGAGCAAGGACCTTGATGATATCAAAGTTCAAGAACTAATTGGCTCACTTCAAACTTATGAGCTGTTATTGCCATCCCAAACGAAGAACAAATCCCTTGCTCTAAAGACGATCAATGAGAGGGTGGAAGCTCACGACTCATCGGATGAGGATGAGGTCGAGAAAGATGTGGCATATCTTGTGAAGAATTTTTGAAAGTTCTTGAAGTTCAAGAAGAATGGAAAATTTGCTGAGAAGGGAAAATTCCCAAGTTTCGGAAAGGAGAAAAAGGACTTTAAGAGGAAAGATGGGAAGGAGTCTCAATCCTCTCAAGGAATCACATGCTTCGAATGCAATGGACATGGACATCTCAAGAAATAGTGTCCTAATTATTTGAGAGGGAATGGCAAGGTGTATGCCACTACTCTTAGTGATTCTGACTCCTCTAATTCAAATTCAGATGAAAGCTGTGATGGAGAGGGAAAGTTCTCTGCATTCATGACCATTGCTCCAGTAGAATCTTCGGATGATTTGAGTGTGCTAGTGGAAGAGCTTGGTGAGCACACTAAATTGGAGTCAATGGGAGTAGAAGAAAAATCTGATGATGAGGAAGATGAAAGAACAGAGGGACTATAAAAGACCTACAATTCCCTTATTGAGAAGTTAGGTAAATATGCAAGTGTGGCGAAGGCAGCCATTAAAAGATGAAGAGGGCAGAGGAAGATTATAGAAGTCTTCTAGTGTGATACAAGGAGACCAAATATGAAATGGAGACGCTAAACGGAGAGTTAACCGAAGCTTATTCAAAAATCAAATTCCTTGAGCTTGAGGTGATTCAAGCAAATGCTAAAGTAGAGGGGGTTTCCTCCAAGAAGCTTGATGATGTACTTGCTCATCAAAAACCATTCTCTGACAGAAGCAGATTGCGATACACCGAAGAGAGCAGTTCGGCTGCTAATATATCCAAGGAAATGAAGTTTGTGAAAGCTAAGGAACCAGTGGTAAAAATTTCAGTTTTTGAGAAAGTGAAGCTGGAAAAGAAGCAGAATGTGACTGAGCAACGGTTTTTTACTAAGCCTCTTAACCAATCAGTGGTCAAACCTAAGGGTAAAGGGAAATCTCTTCCAAAGTCACAAAGAGGTCCTAGAACTTAACATTTCTGCCATCATTGTGGAATTCAAGGACACACTAGACCCAATTGTCATAAGCTTCAAGCATTGAAGAATTCAAGTGCTCAAAGGTTGATAGGACCAAGACATGGCAAAGGGAATTGGACTGCTAAGCAATCAAAAGGTTAAGAAGGTGATCTTGTAGTGAGGGATATGATGAAGATGATTGATGCCTTCACCACTTGTTTGGCAAGCTTCACCAGAAGGTTTGAAAGTCACAACGATCGTACCCAATCCTCTAGGGATATCACCCCAAACGCAAGTGTCGTGTGGGTGAAGAAGGGTACACATGCATAAGTATTATAACATGTCCATGCATTAATACTTCCTATGCTTTGTGAATTTGATTGGTTGTGTGCTTTTTGTTATCGTTCCAGCATGTGTTGAAAATTGTGTTTGTTTGCTATTTGCTTTGAATGTTTTTACATTTTTTTTTATCAATCTTTAATTGCTTTTGTGTCAAAAATCCAAAAACACATAAAAAGTAGAAAATCCACAAAGTTTGATCGGCATTATTGTGTATTGTCACTAGCATGTTTTTCCTTGTATCTTTGTACTAATGACTTTGTACATTTACGAGCGTAGCTTGTTCTTTATGCACTCATATTATTGTGGGAAAAATCTTGAAATCCACATGACTATTGTAAATAGATCTTCAAACTTGTCATGAATGATTAGTCAATATTTTGTTGATCTTGAAACTTGCATAGACTTGTACCTATATATCTTCCCACTCTTTTATTTTTTTTGCTTAAAGAGCTCAACAAATGTAAATCTCAAAATGAAAAGAGATAATGAACTGCAAAAGCCATCGCACATACTAGTATTTGACTAGGAAAAAGGGAAAGTTACTTTTATGAAAAATGTATGATACCCAAAAAGCCAAAGGCTTGTTCATCAATTTGAAATATCAAAAATTTCAGGCATCGATCTCAAAATGGGATGTATTGATTATAAAAGATCAAATGATATGATGTGTATGAAGCCAAATGAAAAGCTTCAAAATTATGTAATCAAGCTTTGTGGGAGGTCATATATGTATATTTCTATAATTGAGATAGGTCTCTTTTCCTAGTGCTAATTATGTATGTCTTGGTTGAATTGATCGTTGAATTGATCATTGAAGCTTCACATTAGACTAAGGACTATCTCATCTTTGGTACCGACACACATCACACATGCCTATGTTCAATGAATGCCTTATTCATTTGTGTGATTATACTTGATTAAATATGTTGCACATGCCCAATTATATGTTAATCAAACACAAAAAGATTTTTGAGTGTTTTAGTTGTTTTTGGAAAGTGTTTTATTTTGAAAAATGTCAAAAATTTCAAAAACTGTACAACCCTATGTTGGCGACTTGCCTCGCGGGTCAATCCAGTCGCATGCCCTAGTCGTGAGCTTACATAGAAGGTATTCACGAGTGTCTGGCGAGTCAAAGTCCCACTTGCAAAAAAGACTTAGAATATTTTGCAAAAATCTGGGTTTTTAGATTTCTCACGACTCAGTTTGGCGACTTGTTCACGAGTGGAAGCTCCAGTCGTGAGGGTTACTCAAAAGGTTTAGCGACTCCCGTCACGACTAACTCGCAAGTTGGACTTCTAGTCACAAAAACACTTAGACAATTTTTTCCAAATTTTTGTCACAAGGGTTTTTGGCGGCTTGCTTTGGTGACTTGTTTGTGACTCAATCCAATCGCGAAAATCACGTGTTTTGCGCTTTAAGGGTCTTTTTCAGGAAAGTTTCAAAAACTTTTCAGTTTTCCCTCGCACATTGTGACTGTTCATTGTCTCCCTCTCACAAACTCACTGTGTTTCACTCAAAAATCCACCATTTTCATCATCTTCTCTCCTTCAAACTTCAAGAAAAGGTATGGGTTCTCCATTTTTCTCAAAGTATTTCATGTTTATAACCCTTAAATTCTTGGATTTTGAGTTTTTGATGAGTTTTGAAAAACTTGAGTTTCGAATATGGTTTGGGTATATTTGATTGAGTTTGTTAAATGGATATTGTTGACATTGATGATATGATGCTTGATATACATGATTTCATGTATGTTTCTCAATTTTGAGTAGTATATCATGATTGTGCTGTGTTGTGCAGTAAATTGTCTCAAAGACAGTTACTTGTGTTTCTGTGGATTTCATAGATTACATTGTGCTTAGTTGTGCTTGCACACTCATCACATTTGCACACCACACGCACTAGTGTTGCTCATGCTTAAATACATGCTTAAATACTACATACTTGGTTCATTTACCATGATTAAGTGACATGTCTTTCTAAATAATAATGTGTGCTTATTTCATTGACTAATTTGGATCTAATCAAGTTTATGTTTGTGTCTTGTGGTTTTGCACTTGGTTCTCTACTATGTGTATGTTATTTTGCAGATGTCTCGTCGTTCCTCTCGAGGAAAAGAGCCTGTAATTAATGTTCCATCATCCCCTGTTTCAAAACGGACTCGACGTTTGTCTCAAGATTCAAATAGTGAGAGATTTAGGACTCCCCTCAATTCACAGATTTTCTTAAGCATTTTTGAAGATGCTCCTACTGTGGTGGAAAAGGTTGTAAAATTTGATACCTTGAGAACAACATTTATTCCTAGGATCTTTGAAGCAAAAGATTGGGTTGATCTATTCGGGAACTTTGAGGACCTGATTGATGAATTGGTTAAGGAGTTCTATTCAAAGACTAGATACACCAAAGTTGAGTTGAAGTGTTGGGTACGAGGAAAGGAGTTCAGCATCAATCCAGACTACATTGCGAAGGTTCTTCGAATCAATAGACTGGCAAATGTAGACTTCACTCCATATGATGATAGACTTCCTAAGGTACAAGATATTCTTCAAATTCTTGGGCTAGATCATGAAATTTCATCCAATGGCATGTCCATTGGAACAACGAAGTTTGCATCTGATCTGACGACTCTCAAATTGATCATGTTCTTCAACCTTTATCCATTCTCGAACATTGCATTCATCAACCTTGGAAGAGTGCAATTTCTATGTGATCTCATCACTGAAGTTCAAATTGACATTTTTGCTCATATCTTCCAGTTAATAGGGAGAACAGCAGCAAGAACATGCCTTTGTTTTTGTAGTCTAATCATGAAGATTATGGTACATGAAAGAGTTTGTCTGCCAAAGGATGGAAAAATACTAGCACGTCTTCGACCATTATCCATGATATCTCTTCAAGCAAGTAAGAGTCACTCTTCTAAAGCACCTAAGAGTGAATCTTTTACTCATTCCACTCCATCCAGTCATGGTTCATCTACGCTTGTGCATACCAAGACTGCATCTCCTCACACTCCTGAGTTGCAGACAGCTAGCACTTAGCCTGTACATCCTAGCTCTCAAGCTGACAGGATAAGCACTTTGATTGAGGGTTTGTATTAGCGTATTGAGACATAGTTAGATGCTATTCAACAAAAACTAGAGGACAACCTTTAGCTATTGGTGCCAAAAAGGTGGGAGAGCAAGCTCATTGTAAAGTTTGGATGATAGCATACAATAAGGGGGAGAGCAACACAAGAATGGGAACTGTGATAGCATACAATAAGGGGGAGAGCAACACAAGATTGGGAAGTGTGCATATTGAAAGGGGGAGTTGTGTAAGCTCAAAAGGGGAATACTAATCCATACACATACTTTTGGCTTGTCTTGGTTTTAGCTTATTTGTTTATAGTTTTTATAACTCTTGGTATATTTACTTTGTGACTGTTTAAAGCTTTTGGTACTTTGGTTTAAATGTTTAAGTTTCTATTCAGTTCTTAATACATTTTGTACCTTAGCTTTGTAGCTCAGTACTTTTAGTTAATATTATTCATTTCTTTTAGTACATCACTCTTATGCCCTTGTTGGATTTTATATCCTTGATGCAATTACCTTGTGTTGTTGTATCAGTTGAGTGTTGGACATGCAAATGATACTTTGCATTGAGCTTATTAGCTTGCATGTCTGGATGTTCATTCCTTGTGTGAATGATCATTATGGTCACTATTTATAGTGATTGTTCATTTTTGGTCAAGCCATGCTTTATTGTTTCATTCCTTTTTGCTTGATCGCATTGTGCTTGCTCCATATGCATTTCAAGTTTTTTGCTTACAATGATCGTATTGTGTTGTTGTTTTCAGGAAATACTTCTCCATATGGTTCAGAGCTTCACAGATTCTAGAGTTAGGTGTGAGTGAGTTTTGTTCAACTGTTCCTAACTCATATGTTAACTCTAGAGTTTGTTTTAGGGTTTTGTCACAGAATAGCCAAAGGGGGAGATTGTGAGGTTGAATTTATTCAATCATTTTATTGGCTTTATTCTGTACCAAATTTGCTTGTAATTCAGTATTTAGAAACCCTATATTTAGGTGGGAATCATGTAAGGGGTGTGTGTGAGAGAGTGTGAAGAAAAGCTCAAGAGTGTGCACACAAAAAGAGCCTCATGACTAGATCTCGCAACTGGCTCACGACTAGCGAGTCGCCAAAGGTGGCACACGTGTGAAGCATGCAGAGGGAGTTGAAGGGTCACACCAGCTGTTGCATTATTGGACAAAACCTCCAGTCTGGCCAAGTAGTTAGCTCACGACTCAAACTTGTGACTCGTTCTAGTTGCGAGCTCGAGTCGCCAGAATGCCCTGTTTGGTTGTAACTGACTCTTCGCATTCTTTATACACCCTACTATAAATACCCTTATACCCACAAAATGTAGAGAGCTTCCAGAGAGAATTTTGAGAGGGAAACCTTAGAGAAAAACAAGTTTAACTCATCCACAATCTTCATCCTTTGATTCTCCAAATTCCTCTACTCTCACCCTCTCCATTGATATATCCTTGAAAGGTATATTAGCCAAATCCTTATCTCACCATACCCATATCTTTTCCCTTTGTGTTTGCATCTCTCTTTCCTTTTGCCTTTTAATTAATATTGTGGTTGTGATTAATTTCAGTTTAGATTGTTTTACCAATTTTGTTTTAGCTAATTTTCATATTCCGCACATACATTGTTTGATTATAAGCTTGTGTTGGTAATTTGTAAATTGGGGAGTCTAAACATTTGTAGGTGTTTTACACACTATTTGAACATTCAGGGTGCAAATCTGCAGAGTCGCATGGGATACGTATGTCCGAATTCACACCCTTGTTGCTCAGGAAACGAGCAACAACAGGTTCACTATCCCAGAACCCGTTTTACCAATTACAAGCAAAATGTGAGTGACTCACTATCCTAGAGTCACTTACAAAGAAAAACAAATTAGGCCAATGGCCGCAACCATCAACCAAACAAACAAGGTGCTCTTACGAGCTTAAAAGGATATATATATATATCTATGGTGTCTATCTGAGGCTCTTACTTCAAACTTCTTTGGGTGGCTTGCGCCTCTGGGTAATACTTATCTTCTCCATCTCCATCTCTACTTGTTCTGGTGAGGCTCTTGCCTCAAGGTGACCTTAGTCTTTGTCTCTATCTCTACCTCTTCCACTATGCCTACATATTCAATTCCCTTGGGATATGTGCATAGGTTTTGCATGATGTGCATGCTTGTTCAATTCTCGGAGGAAACGTGCACAAATTCTGTATTCTGACTTTACTTGACTATGTGTGGCATGTGCCTACATATTCAATTCTCATAGGATATGTGCATGAGAGGCCTTGCTGTTCTGACCAACGAGGGAGTCTCAAGTGAAGAATCCACTGAGGATGATGAAAGACTCACTGGGGAGTATGATTTGTTAAGAAGTTTTGGTGACTCATGGGGGAGCCTCCTTGGTATGTAGCTTACTGGGTATGGTAAGTTGCTGAGAAGCGTGTTGATGATTGTGGCCTACGAGGAAGTCTTTGGTAATGCATGGTCCACTAGGGGAAAATTCTTGTTCTGTTTTTTTTTTTCTTCTTTATGGCTCATTAGGGAACTTGTGTTGATTCTACCCACAGGAGTTCCTATCTACTCCATGTTGAAATATCTTCACAACTCACGAGGGGGTTACCTTCGTGTCTCGGGCCCATGGGGGAGTCCCTCCACGATACTGTACTTTACTAGGGATTTTATGATTTAAACTCACGACAAAGTTTCCTTGGTAACTTCTGATCCACTGAGGGATACTTTGGATACTTTCCCTTCATTAGAGATGCTTTGAGGGTCTTTGTGTCCTTTACCCAACTGAGGGTATTTCCATCATTTTTGGCGCATTCTTGAATTTGTCTTTTCTATTTCCTACCCTATGGGAACCCACTGGGGATACTTAAAGTAGTTTTTTTTTTTTTTAGTTATATATATATATATATATATAAACTACATGTAGTTTAGTGGGGGCCTAACCTACATGTAGCCACCAAATGTGTTCTCGCCACTTCATTTTTCTCCAACGGTTATGAACCGTTTCTTTTTCTTTTGTCTCTTTATCTCCCTCATCTCTTCACATTCTCTCCATCTCTTTAACCTCCATCTCTCCTCTCTACAAAACACCTGACCTCCTTCTCACTTCCTCTCACAATCTAACTCCTTTCTCTTCAATCCTCTCATCTGCAACTCTTTCCTTCTCCAAGCTCTCTCATTTTCTCCATAGCACCTAAGTCCAAGAAAACCTCTTATGTGCTTTCTAGCGATGCCTTCAACCTCACGTGTTGGAATGGAGTAGTGAAGCTGAATGAGTCCCCTCCGTTGACATATAGGCCACAAGATCATCTTTTAGAGGGTGTAAGGACCAGATTAGTAAGTTTTTCAAACTTTTCTCATTTTCTCATTTTCCTTTGATCTTTTGTTTTAATCCATTTTTGGACATGTAAATACTTGGGTTTTACTGTAGGATGGTGAATGTTCAATTTTGTGTGTAAAACACCTTGAATGTTTAGACCCCCAAATTACAAAATACCAAAATACCAAATTACAAATTACAATGTATGTGCGGAATATCTAAATAAGCTAAAATAGAATTGATAGAACAATCTAAACCAAATAAAATCACATCCACAGTAGAAATTAAATGGCAAAGATAAAGGGAAGAGAGATGTAAACAAAAAGACAACACAGCGATGTGTTATTGAAGAGGAAACTGAAGTCCTCGGCGTAAAACCTCTCTGCCGCTCTCCAAGTGGTCAATAATCCACTAGAGAATGAAGTTGGGATACATGAATAGCAGAAGACCCTCTAAGCCAAATCTACCTAGTGTACCTAAGCCCTCCAAGCTTCTTGCTCCAATGAGTTTGTGCCAAACCTTTGTCTTCTCTAGCTTACCAGATTCTGTTATAGCCCATAGCATCAACCAATGTCAATTGGTCCCTTCCTAACTACTTCCCAAGCACCAAATAACCTTCTCACAGATATGGGTATGGTGAGATAATGATTTTGGCTAATGTATCTCTCAAGGATGTAACAATGGAGAGGGTGAGAGTAGAGGAATTTGGAGAAACAAGGCTGAAGATTGTGGATGAGTCAATCTTGGTTTTCTCTAGGGTTTCTCTCTCAAAATTCTCTCTGGAAGCTCTCTGGATTTCGTGAGTATAAGGGGTATTTATATTGGTGTGTGCTTGGAATGCGAAAGGTTAGTTTTTCCCAAACAGAATGAACTAGCGACTTGGCCTCGCGACTTGACTGAGTTGCGAGTCTAAGTTGCGAGATAATGGCCTAGCCAGCTGGAAGTTTTGTCCTATAGTTCAACAGTTGGCATGACTCTTCAGCTCCTCTGCATGCTTCACATGTGTGCCTCTTTTAGCGACTTGCAAGCTGCGAGCCAGTTGCGAGATCCAATCGTGAGGCCCTGCTGAGTTGCACACTCTTAAGCTTTTCTTCACACTCTCTCACACACCACCCTTACATGATTCCCACCTAAATACAGGATTTCTAAATGCTGAATTACAAGCAAATTGGCACGGAATAAAGTCAACAAAATAGTTGATTAAATTCAACTTTACAATCTCTCCCTTTGGCTATTCCGTGACAAAATCCTAAAATAAACTCTAGACTTAACATGTGAGTTGGGAACAGTTGAACAAAACTCACTCACACCTAACTCTAGAATTTTTGTAGCTCTTGAACCATAAGAACAAGTATCTCCTGAAACACAACAACACAATATGATCATTGTATGTAGAAAGCTTGTAATGCATATGGAGCAAGTACAATGCGATCAAGCAATATAGATTAAAGCAATAAAGCAAGGCTTGACCAAAAATGAACAATCACTATAAATAGTGACCACAATGAACATTCACATAAGGAATGAACATCCAGACATGCAAGCTAATAAGCTCAATGCAAAGTTTCATTTGCATGTCCAACACTCAACCAATACAACAACACAAGGTAATTGTATTAAGGATATAAAATCCAACAAGGGCACAAGAGTGAAGTACTTAAAGAAAATGCATAACATTTAATAGCAAGTACTAGGCTACAAAGCATGGGTACAAAACAAAATACTGAATATCATCTTATATATGTTGGAACCAAAATGCCTCAAAAGCTTTAACCAAAGTATTAAAACCACATCCATGAGTTTAAACCAAGTAATTAACCAAGGTATTTAACATAGCACTTAGTAAACCCATAATAAAAATTATCCGAAACATAACACCCAAAAACCATAGATAACATGAAGTAAAATACTTAAAAGAAGTTTTTGGTTTTGCTCCCCCTCAAGAGCTACCCCTTCTTCTTCTCCAAAATTCTCCCCATTTTTGACCGGAATGGCCAAAGGGCTACTACTGGGTGGTAAAACTATTAAACTTTGCTAAAAGTAGGTTCATCTGCTCTTGGATAGCAGCCAGCCTATCAGATTGCTCATTCTGGACATCTCGGAGTCCATCAATCCTTTCAAGGATGATCTGGAGTGCATCTGGAGGTACTGCAGAGGATGATGAAGCTCTGCTCCTTTTGCCACGGCCTCTTGAACTTGATGGTTGTCCTTCAGCTTCTGTCTCAGTAACCATTGGTTCTCCTTCTTCTTAAGCACCCTCCTCTTCATCACCTAGAAGATGAACTCTTATCCGTGTAATGGTTAGAGTAATAATGGATGAGAGAGTAGGCATGAGATTGATGTCTTGAGGAATTTCCACACCTTTTGCTCTAAAAAGCCTCATAAGTAGACTAGGAAAAATCAGCTTTGGCCTTGCAGTGGTTCTTGTCTCATTAGCAATAATGAAGAAGATATGAGCACTTATATCAATGTAAGTTCTCTCCTTGAGCTCCATGAGGAAATGCCTCTAGCATTATTAATGGTGGTCATCTTCTTCACTGGGTACAAGTTGAACATCATGATCACTGTAAGATATCTCATGTCAGTTGGAAAAGCAGTAGTGTTGAAACATCTCCCTTCTCTAGCTCCACCAATATGAGATTGTACAGTTTCTATGGAGAGCATCCTGTCCTTGTAGTGTGTGAAATCATGGTCCAACTCCTCAAAACCCAACACCTCATCAATATCATCCAAATCTATGTTGAATTCATGTCCTCGTATCCAACAGTTGACCTCATCCTCTCTTAAAAAAGCATTAGCATAGAATTCTCCAATCAGAGGTTCACATACCCCAGGTAGATCACTCAGTAGCTTATCCTAGCCTCTATCTTGAAAGAAACTAGGAAGGAAAGTGTCCTTCAAGTCAACCAAATCCACAAATCTTTCTTGGATGATGGGTGCCCTCAAGTAGAACTGAGTATATCTCTCAAAATGTTTGGTAGACATCTTGTCACCCTTCTTTGCAATGGTCTTCTTCTTTGTAGGAGTCATCTGCAAAACCATAGTAGCAAAGACCACAAAAATAGAGCACACAAATGATAACACCACAAATTGGTACCAAGTTAGTAGCATTTAAAAGGGTAAAGAGTTAAACCTAAGATTCAGTCTACAACACAGTTCAAAACCAACTGGACAAGAGAAAAACATAGCAACAGAACACAATAAGGTGTTAACATAATTTTTTTTTTATTATAAAAAAAAACAGAACACTTTGTGGGTGTGAGTTCAAAACATTCATGGACAGCCTAGGGTAAAATGTAAACTACATAAGCAGATATGCAATAGGCAAACAAAGTATATCCAAGACAATCTACAATCATTCCAAACTCACAAAATCCCTAAAAAACTCAAGTAAACGTCTACAAGACAGTTTACAATGGGTATGATATGCACAACAAAACTCAGAACAATAATCATAGTCAAGAATGAAAATCAAACATGAGAACAAGCATATCAAGAATCATATTATCAAAACCAACAAAACCCATTCAATCAAACTCGACAAAACGAACCCAACCCATATCTGAATCAGCACATATCTCAAAACTCAACAACAACTCAAAAATCCAAAAAATCAAGGCTATAATCATGAAATACTTAGAGAAAATAAGAAAGCCCATACCTTTTCTTGAAGATTGAAGTTGAGATGATGAAGAAAATGATGGATTTCAGAGTGAAACATGGTGAGTTTGTGAGAGTGTTGATCAAACAAGACAATGAACAGTAAAAAATGTTCGAGGGAAAAATTGAAAAGTTTTAAAAAGCCATCCTTAAAGCGCAAAACGTGTGTTTTTCATGACTGAACCAAGTTGCGAACAAGTCGCCAAAGCAAGTTGCCAAATACCTTAGAGACAAAAATTTTGAAAAATTGTCTAAGTGTTTTTTGCGATTGGAAGTTTCACCCGCAAGTGAGCCGAGTGGGGGGCCGTGAAAACTTTTGAGTAAGCTCGCGACTGAAGCTTCCACCCGCAAACAAGTCGCCAAACCGAGTTGCGTGAAATCTTAAAATCAGATTTTTGGAAAAATTTTCTAAGTCTTTTTTGTGACTGGGACTTTGACCTGCCAGAGAGTCATGAAAACCTACTATGTAAGCTTGTGACTGGGGGCATGTGACTGGAATGACCCGAGACCAAGTTGCTAGTACAGGGCAAAACTATTTTTGAAAATTTTGATATTTTTTGCAAAAACAAAAGACTTTCCAAAAACATTTAAAGCACTCAAAAATCTTTGTGTTTGATCAACAAAAATTGAGTATGTTAAACACGTTTAATCAAGTGCAATCACACAAATGAATAAGGCATTCATTGAACATAGACATGTGTGATGTGTGTGGGTACCAAAAATGAGATAGTCCTTAGTCTAATGTGAAGCTTCAATGATCAATTCAACCAAGGCATACACAATTAGCACGAGGAGAAGTGACCTATCTCAATTATAGAAATATGCATATATGACCTCCCACAAAACTTGATAACATAATTTTGAAGCTTTTCATTTGGCTTCATATTCATCATATCATTTGATCTTTTTGAATCAATACATCTCATTTTGAGATCGATGCTTGAAATTTTTGACATTTCAATTTGATGAGTAAGCCTTTAGCTTTTTGGGCATCATACATTTTTCACAAAAGTTGCTTTCCCTTTTTCCTAGTCAAATACTAGTATGTGCGAAGGCTTTTGCAGCTCATTACCTCTTTTCATTTTGAGATTTACATTTGTTGAGCTCTTATAACAAAAATAAAATAGTAGGAAGATATATAGGCACATGTCTATGCAAGTTTCAAGATCAACAAGACCATTGACTAATCATTCATGACAAGTTTGAAGATCTATTTACAACAGTCACATAGATTTCAAGATTTTTCCCACAATGATATGAGTGCATTGAGAACAAGCTACGCTCGTAAATGCACAAAGCTATTAGCGCAAGGGTACAAGGCAAAACATGCTTGTGACAAAACACAATAATGTTGATCAAACTTTTTGGATTTTCTACTTTTTATGTGTTTTTGGATTTTTGACACAAAAGCAAGAAAATATTGATAAAAAACAACGTAAAAACATTCAAAGTAAAAGTCAAATAAACACAATTTTTAGCACAAGCTGGAACAAATCAAAAAGCACACAACCAATCAAAGTCACAAAGCATAGGAAGTATTAATGCATGGACATGTTGTAATGCTTATGCATGAGTACCCTTCTTCACCCACACGTCATGTGCGTTTGGGGTGATATCCCTATAGGATTGGGTATAAGTGTTGTGGTTTTCAAACCTTCTGTTGAAGTTTGCCAAACAGGTGGTGAATGCATTAATCATCTTCATTACATCCATCACTCCGGAATCACCATCTCGACCTCTTGATTGCTCAACAGCCCAATTCCTTTTATCATTTCTTGGTCCTCTTGACCTCTGATCACTTGCATTCTTCAATGCTCTAAGCTTATGACAATTTGGTCTGGCGTGTCCTTGAAGTCCACAATGATGGCAGAAATGTTTTGTTCTCGAACCTCTTTGTGATTTTGGAAGTGATTTCCCTTCGACTTCAAACTTGACCACTGATTGGTTACGAGGCTTATTCAACACCCGTTGGTCAGCCACATTTCTATTCTTCTCCACCTTTACTTTCTCAGCTGTAGTGGCAACTACTATCGGTTCCTTGGCTTTCACAAACTTTACTTCCTTGGAGATATTGACAGCCGAACTACTCTCTCCAGTATATCCCAATCTGGTTCTGTTGGAGAAAGGTTTTTGATGAGAAAGTACTTCATCAAGCTACTTGGAGGAAACTCGCTCTATTTTAGCGTTGGCTTGAACCACTTCAAGCTCAAGAAATTTTATCTTTGAGTAGGGTTCGGTCAGCTCTCCATTCAGCATCTCCATTTCACATTTGGTCTCCTTGTATCACACTAGAAGGCTTCTACAATCTTCCTCTGCCCTCTTCATCTTTTTAATGGCTGCGTTAGCCACTTTTACATATTCACCGGTCTTCTCAAAGAGGGAATTGTAGGTCTCTTGCAGTCCTATTGTTCCTTCATCTTCCTCATCATCAGATTCTTCAACTATCCCAATTAACTCCAATTCAGAGTGGTCACCAAGCTCTTTTCACTAGTGCACCTAAATCATCCGAAGAATCTACTTGAGCAATGGTCATGAATGCAAAGAAGTTTCCCTCTCCATCACAACTTTCATCTGAATCTGAATTAGAGGAGTCAGAATCACTAAGAGTGGTGGCATACACCTTGCCCTTCGCTTTCAAATAATTGGGACACTCTTTCTTGAAATGTCCATGTCCGTTGCATTCGAAGTGCATGATTCCTTGAGAGGATTGAGAATCCTTCCCATCTTTCCTCTTGAAATCTTTTTTCTCCTTTCCGAAACTAGGGAATTTTCCTTTCTCAGCAAATTTACCATTCTTCTTGAACTTCAAGAACTTTCAGAAATTCTTCACAAGATATGCCACATCTTTATCAACAACATCCTCATCCGATGAGTCATGAGCTTCTACCCTCTCATTGATCATCTTAAGAGCAAGGGATTTACTCTTCTTTTGTGATGGCAATGACAGCTCATAAGTTTGAAGTGAGCCAATTAGTTCTTGAACTTTGATATCATCTAAGTCCTTGCTCTCTTCAATTGCCGTGACCTTTGCACAGAAGCTCTCCGGCAATGATCGAAGGATTTTCGTCACTATCTTTAAGTCCTCTATTTTCTCACCCAAGTTGAACTTGCCAATAACCACCTCATTCAGCTTGCTATAAAATGAGTTGAAAGACTCGTCCTCACTCATTTTCAGCTCTTCAAATTGAGTGGTTAGCATCTGCAATTTAGTGTCCTTCACTTTTTTTGTGCCTTCATACATGGTCTCCAATATTTGCCACGCCTCCTTGGCAACACCAACGTGAGATATCCTATGAAACTCATCTGGAGACACACCACAGAAAATTGCATTCAAAGCTTTACTGTTAGCGTTAGCTGCTGCAAGGGTTGCCTTATCCCAAGTGGATTTAGTGGCCTCCGGCCTAGTCCATCCTACATCTACAGCATCCCAAACAGTTTCATCAATTGAACACAAGAATGCCCTCATCTGGACTTTCCAAAAGGCATAGTTGCTACCATCAAAATATGGTGGAACATTTAAAGATTGAGACCAATCCATCTCAAATAGGGTTAAGGATCATACTAAGGTAATTAAACCACAACTAGTGCACCCGCTCTGATACCAATTGAATGTTCAATTTTGTGTGCAAAACACCTTGAACGTTTAGACCCCCAAATTACAAAATACCAATTCTAGCTTATTAACAAACAATGTATGTGCAGAATATGTAAATAAGCTAAAACAAAATTGATAGAATAATCTAAACCAAATAAAATCACATCCACAGCAGAAATTAAATGGTAAAGATAAAGGGAAGAGAGATGCAAACACAAAGACAACATAGCGATATGTTATTGAAGAGGAAACTGAAGTCCTCGGCGTAAAACCTCTCCGCCGCCCTCCAAACGTTCAATAATCCACTAGAAAATGAAGTTGGGATACATGAACAGCAGAAGACCCTCTAAGCCTAATCTACCCAGTGTATCTAAGCCCTCCAAGCTTCTTGCTCCAATGAGGTTGCGCCGAACCTTTGTCTTCTCTAGCTTACCGGATTTCGTTATAGCCCATAGCATCAACCAATGTCAATTGGTCCCTTCCTAACTGCTTCCCAAGAACCAAATAACCTTCTCACATATATGGGTATGGTGAGATAAGGATTTCGGCTAATGTATCTCTTAAGGATGTAACAATGGAGAGGGTGAGAGTAGAGGAATTTGGAGAAACAAGGATGAAGATTGTGTATGAGTCAATCTTGTTTTTCTCTAGGGTTTCTCTCTCAAAATTCTCTCTGGAAGCTCTCTACATTTCATGGGTATAAGTGGTATTTATACTGGTGTGTGTTTGGAATGCGAAAAGTCAATTTTTCCTAAATAGAGTGAATTGGCAATTTGCATGCTTGAAAATGTTGAAGAATGACCTACTGTCTATGTTCATGTGTACGCAGACTCGAGCCTATGTACGCAGCATGCAGTCATGCGTGTGCGGCTAGGATTTATGTGTACGCGGACCTGTTCATGCGTTCGCGTATCTGTTCTTAAGATCATGCATACATGGTTTCCAACCTACATACATGTTCCTAGTTCCTGTGTACGCAGACACGGTCTTGTGTGCACATGTCACCAGTCAGGAACCCTATTTTAACTCCCCTTTCATCTATTTCTTATCCAAATGCAAATATAGCACCCTCTTTTCATCCTTTTGCAAACTTTGCCCCCATTTTCAGGGAGGGGAAACACTAACCATGTGGCGGCATGGTATAGGGTCCTTACTGTAGAAATAATGGCCCACATTCGTGCAGCGGGCTTCGAGCTAATTATCTATTAATTGGAGAGGTCTGCTAGTGCCATTCAGGTGCAGCCTTTGGCTGAGAGATGGTGGGACACCACCTGTAATGTCCCAGTCACAAAAAAGGGAAGTAAGATTTTTTTAGGCCACACATGCTCCCACCTACCCCACTTAATTCCCACCACACATTTCACACTATCACCTTATCTCTTGGCTGTCTCACTCATTTCCTTTCTTTTCTTTTTTTCATTTTCTCTCAAACTATCACTCTCTCCTACTAGTACACTCCACACCACCATATCCACCATCATTTTTCTGGCAAGATCACCGGAAAATCCTTAGGAACCTCTAAGCATCTTCATCCCTTTTATTTGAGGTAAAGATTTCTAATCTTTTTATGGGATTTATGCTTTTGCTTAAGGTTCTTTTAATCTAAGCTTTGATAATGATATTCATGTGATTTATGAGCTTTGGAAGTGATATTCATGTGTTTATATGTATGGGTTTTGTGTTGGTGGATTTATTTTTGAGTGGGTTTATAATTTTTACAGTGGTGGTTATATTAGTGGTGAAGATTTAGGGGTTTCGGCTTTTTAAAATGAAATAAATGGTGAATATAATTTTTATTGATTATTTGGAGCTAGTTAAATATTCAAATTGTTTGTCTTGGAGGATATTATGATTTTGGGTATCATGAGTCTCTTGTTGAGAAACTTTGGAAGTGGAATACATTATTGATGAGGTTAAATACTAGGTTTGCCTAATCAAGTGCTTATTTGGCAATTCCTAATTTGTAGCTAGATTCAATTTCAAGTTTTATGCTTTTTGTGATTGGTTTGCTTGATATTGTTTAGGTTCCAGCTAATCTCCTTTGGAGCTTGGAGAATTAGGCTTTTTGCAGGTTGCAAGGTAAGTAGCTTTTTGATGGGATTTTTAGAAAATAACATGTTGCATAAATGTTGGTTTTTTTGGGTCAAACACATTTTAGAAAATTATTCATAGAACTATGTTTTCTCAAAAAGTGCTGTGTTGTGACCCTATTATATATGATTATATATGAAATGTGCATCATATTTGGTATTGCATTTGGGGAAATGCATGAATTGTTAACATGGAAAATATGAGCATCTTTTATTTAATCTTTGATAATGAACTCATGGATTTTATGGTATATTGGAAAATTTAAAGGTGCTTATATTGTCTTGTATTATTTGGAAAATTGATAGAAAACCTTTTTGGACAAAGAATGGAGTAGAAAACCTTACAAACTTTATGAAGTTTTGATTGTTTAAGGATTTTCTAAAATTACCTAGATACAAAATATGTATTTGAAAGTACGTGTAACATGTGAGCTTTATGTTGTTTTAACTTTATGCCATGTGTGATTTCCCGGTGATCACCCGATTTGTTTTTCGTAGTCTTTGTGACAATGAAATCAAATTCAGGTCAGTGCCCTTTCACTTTGGATGACGCATTCTTCCTTGCTACCCATGGGGGAAAGAGTTCCTTGATTGTGTGTAGGTGAGGTTGCTACCTATGGGCCAAAAGATCACATGCAAAAGAGGTCCTATTTGACGTGTTCTCCCTGCTACCCATGGGGGGAGAGACAAAACCTTAAGGGTATAGGTAAGGCTGCTGCCAATGGGTACAAGAGACTGCATACCAGAGAGGACAATATCATGCCAGTTGTGAATGTGTGGTTTTTCCAACCGGTCTATGTGGCAATGTGGTATATTTGTGATAAATTACTTTATGTTAGATTTTATGGTTTCGGAATTATATTGTTAGTGCTCACAAATTATACTATATAGTTTCATGGTATTTACTTTGAGAAATTTTGTATTTCATTATTTAATCATTCTTGTCATATTATTATTGAAAATGATCTTGCCGTATTCTGTTAGAAATTTCCTATACTAAAATGTGCTTTGTAAATTGTTTATCATCATGAAACTTTCATTTCCCCCCACCTCCATTAATTATGCTACTTACTGAACTTTGTCTTATCCTATTCTTTTACAAACTTTTTCAGAGTAGGTAACAATCCTTTTGAGACATGTTTTTATGGCTAGCAATTAGACTAACTACTGATGGAGGCTGGACTTTTATGATGGAGATATTTAGATGATGTGTCCTAGAGTAGGCTTGATTCATTCTTTTGTATATTATAGTGGTTATGACTTTAATTCCACTAATGGGATAAGTTAATGATACGTAATTGTATTTATTCAGACCTCCATTCTTTTGTGGCCAATGGTCCTTGTAATTATTGCATAGAGCTTTGACTTACTTTAGGAATATCATTCGGGGGACTTTATGCTAGCTAGTAGAGCCTTGGAAGCTCATTGAGGTTATTTTCTTTTCCCTTTTTTTTTTGTAGCTCTTGTACTTCTTATCCGTAAGTCATTAGGCTAAATTGTGCATCATATTCTTGCAAACTGTATTTATCTTGCAAACTATCATTTTACAAACTGCCATCTTGAAACTGTCATCTTACAAACTGTTCATGCCTGTTCATACCTGTATTTTGTAAACTATCATCTTGCAAATTGTACCCATTCATCTTGCAAACTGTCATCTTACAAACTGTTCATACCTGCATCTTGTAAACTATCATCTTGCAAACTGTACCCATTCATCTTTCAAACTGTCACTTTGTAACTGCCATTTTTAAATTATATCCATTCTTTTTTTTTTTCTTTTTTTTTTTAGGAATTGGGCCATTCAATATGGTCTCATTGCTCGTGGCGCAAATGTAGATCTGAAGAGCTTCTCTTCGGTTATGGCTCATTTCAATGGGCTATCTTCTAATTAGGTGATTTAGGATTTTAATGCCACTCGTTTCTTTTGCATATCTCTGAGGTTTTTTTTTTTTTTTTTTTTTTTTTTAATAATAAATATTTATTTAACCCTATGTGCTATTATAGGTCAATTGGAGTCCTTGGGCAGGCACCAATGCTGCTGCGGACCCGAACTTGGAGGCGGTTGCCATTGTCCTCTTTGGGATCACTTAGCCCTTCGATGGTGCTGGTTTAAGGGTACTCTACTTGGCGAAGAGGGTGCATTGCCATTTGGTGGGTGAGGATGCCCCTTAGGTTCCGATGGACCCTCAAGTATTTATGCTTGCCTCGCTTTCCATGACAGATGCGGAATACCAGTTGTAGAGGAGTGGCATTCCCTATACCCAACTGGTTTTAGATGAGCTGGACTACGAGGAGTTCAATGATACCCGTCTCAAGCCTTCCCTCACTCCTGTGGTATGTGTTCTCCCTTTTCATTCATTTCCCTTCTTCCTTTGTATTGCTTTAGATAATGATGTTCACATAGGATACTCATGTCAGGCTGGCCCTGCTTCTGGTGCTCCCATTGACCCTCCTTGCTTACTATGGTCGGTATTTGTCTACGACCCAGATGGCTTTGCTTGTGAGTGTCCGGTAGGGTGCAACATAAATGTCATGGGCTACCCTTTTCCTGAAGGTACACAAGTGGTGAGTTCTTCTTCATTCTTGTCTCCTCTTTTTCTATTCTTACGTCCTAACACTTGTCCTAACACTTTTTCCTTCAAAGTTTAGCCCACTGTTCAGGAGCATGAGGAGCTAGTTTGGCTTATGGGAAACCTTAAGCTGGAGATGACGGAGTACTACTGACAGATCTACAATCCTAAAGGGTTTGCAGACCTGGGTGATAATGATAGTGGTGGTGATTCAAAGGCGACTCTTAGCTACCAGCTAAGGAAGAGACGCTTCCGGTGATCCTACAGACAGATAGACAGATAGATAGACACACAACATATTTCCCTTTTTCTCTTTTTTATTTATCAGCATGTATTTCTGCGCTTTCTCTTTTACTCAAGACATTGGGTTATATTTAAGAACATCTTTTACATTTATGCTTTAATTTAAGACATGTACTTAATTTACAACTTATGGGGATAATTGCACAATTCTATGCAATTTTGCTTTTCTTGATCTTTGATGCTTGAAAATTTGAGCTTAAGTGTGTCTTGTGTAGTCCCTTAAGTAGTAGGAATCATGGGAGGGATCTTGGTGGAGGAACCATACTCCAAATAGGAAAAGGAACTCGGCTTTACCTCCTTTCATGTGTACGTATACGCATACCTGCATACACAAGTCTTGACCATGCATACACAGCTTTGACCCTACATACGTGTGTCGTGGTTTAGAAAAACCATAGCTGCCTATTTAAGTATAAAATAGTTGTTGGGGGCCTCCAAAGCCTCACCAAACGTATTTTAAACTCATAAAACACTCTTTAAGGCTTTCCAATCACAGCATTCTCTCCTTTCGAAGTCTCAACATGGATCAAAGAGCTCGGCCCTAGTTTCAAAGAGGCTCTCATTCCTTTTGGTTTCTCTTGCATCTTTCCCTATCACTAAATCAAAGTGGACGAACCTCTCCGTGTTGCTGCCAACTTTTGGATTCCCACCTGAGGTGTTTTTCACTTCAACGGTGTGGTGATATGCCCCACTCTTGAAGAATTTAGTGCAATCATGGGCGAACCTAAAGTTAGCACTCTTATTCTCCCCACCACTGGCGAGGATTTCGCTGACTTAGGTCATGACCTTTTAGGGATTTCTCTAGTTATGGTGCAACAATGGTGTACGCTTGACCATTTGAACATTCACATGGTTTTTGCATACTTTTCTCGGTTGGCTATTCTTGTGACTAGTATGAGATGCTCTCACTATCTCAACACCTTCTGTTTATGCCTCCTTGCGAGGTATTTCTTGGTGCATGAAACATATCGAGTAGATCAAAGGATGTGCTTGGAGGTTAACAATATGGAATGTGGAATATATTTGGTGGTTGTTAGTATTTTGACCATTGATTAACTATTTCTACTAAAGTAATAATTTTTTGTTATTTTGTGTCTTTGTCTCGAGTCACTTGAATTGCTAAGGACTAGCAATGAGTTGGTTGGGGAGTGTGATAATAGCTTAATTTTACATATTTATATCATTATTAGAAAGTATTATCTTATTTTGAGTTAATTCATATATTTTATAATTGGTTTTGGAATAATGATGAATAATCAATTTTGTGCTTAATTAAATTTTAATGCGTAAATTTGTCATTTGTAGGATAATGAAATTAAATAAGTGGATTTGTGCAAAGAAGAAAGCTAATGAACTTTACTTTTACAAGGGCCATGATGAAGTCAAAGAAGGCCAACCCAACTAAATTCAAGTCCGATTGGAGCAAGGAATTAAAGGAAATTTGCACCAAATCCAAATCCAATTCGGATTAGGATTTCAGCCTATGCACCAGTTAGTATTTGGAGAATAACTTTCGTTTAAAGGCTCTTTGTTCAAGTTGTTCTAGAAAGTTAACTTAAAGGTATACAACGTTTTAGTTTATTAAAAGTCCTAATTATGAAGTTAAATTGGCTGAAAATGTCGGTTAAGTGAAGCCTACAAACCTAAGATTTTCTCCAAACGGGAATTCAACTTGTAATAGGATTCCTTGATTTATTTAAAGGCTCTTTAGGGTAAAATTCAGGAGGGAGCTGCTGTAGAACATAGTTTAGGTTTTCTTAAAGTTTCTTTACAGTTTTTAGAGTTTTATTTGTATTATGGCTTGTTCGAAGCCTTGCTAAGGCAAGGCGTGAAACCTAACTGTTTATTGGTATTTTCTTAACAATTATTTAATGGTTTTAATGCTTATGTTTTTATGTTTTTGATTGTTTTACTCATCTAGAAAAGTGTTTGGTTTTGTATAAACCTTTGACTTATCGTAGACTCCAGGCATGTTAAATGCTTAGTATTCCCTACGAACTAATTCACTAGTTTTGTTTTTCCTAAAATCAATCAATTTCATGGAACTACCTTAGACAATTAATTCTTGAGTTCTTATTGTTAAATCATCTGACTAAGATCACCCTTCATATGAATTTTTGCTGAGTTATGAAATAAATATTGTTAATGATGGAAATATGAGTGTACGGAGCGGAAAAAATTAATGGATCTACTTCATTCATAATTGATAACATGTGCCATGTAAGTTTCGGAATTAGAGAACAAGAAAGTGTACCCTGAAGCGGTGAAATTCAAAACTGAAGATGAAAAATACTTGAGAAGACTTTCAATCTTCACTCCAATTCCACTTGATGCTCAAGAAGTGTGGTCTCTCAATCAGTTATGTGTGCATGTTCTAGAGAGAATCAAAGAGTGTCCAACACTCTCATACATACCAATTCATGTTTATACAAAATTCAATATGTTTCTCTCATAATAACTGATTATCTAATTGGGCTAGCCTTTTGGGCCTTCCCAATTGGGCTTTAGTAAAATGGCTTGGAGTGGGACCAAAAAGGAACAAATAAGACACTAGCTCCAATGGGCCTTGGACTTTTCTGTCAACTCTTGACAAGTCCAAAGTTACCATTAATTATATTTAATACCACTATATAAATATAATTGCACTCTAGGCCTTATTAATAAATTATATCCCAAGACTTTATTGTACATGCAACCCCTTCATAAAATATTCATAGTAATACAAAGTCATGAATGTAGACTGCCACTTTGTAAATTACTACATCTTAATCCTTGAGTACCTGGTTTAATCCTTTAAGTTGTTCATCATATATTTATGAAATCCAATTTCATAAATATATATTTTAGTAACTATTTACTAAAGTAGTTAGGCCTAACATGTTTATACAAAATTCTGTATGTTTCTCTCCTAATAACTGATTATCTAATTGGGCTAGCCTTTTGGGCCTTCCCAATTGGGCTTTAGTAAAATGGCTTGGAGTGGGACCAAAAGGGAACAAATAAGACACTAGCTCCAATGGGCCTTGGACTTTTCTGTCAACTCTTGCCGAGTCCAAAGTTACCATTAATTATATTTAATACCACTATATAAATATAATTGAACTCTAGGCCTTATTAATAGATTATATCCCAAGATTTTATTATAGATGCAACTCCTTCATAGAGTATTTATAGTAATACAAAGTCATGAATATAGACTGCCACTTTGTAAATTACTACATCTTAATCCTTGAGTACCCAGTTTAATTCTTTAAGTTGTTTATCATATATTTATGAAATCCAATTTCATAAATATATATTTTAGTAACTATTTACTAAAGTAGTTAGGCCTAACATTCTGAATAACAAACCCATTAAACTTATCTCAAGGGAATATTTTGTATCTCCGTTAAGAGACTATGAATTTCATCTTGAGAATATATGTTCCATCAACACTAAATGTGGCTGCCCAACATACTGAGGTTTTGACCGTTACTTTAGATCTGACTCCTGATATATCAAAGCAACCTACACTTCATGATCAAGTCCACTATTCTCTTAGGATTAAGAGTTCATGTGAATAAAAGTCGTGAGATTTATTATTCATTTGACAGTCGTTAGGAGAATAATAAATCTCACAGCGGTCCAATTGAATATGTTTTAACTCTTAAAACATATCAACATATCAACTAGAAGTCTCCACTTCCATGATCAAGACAAATCATCTTAGTTGATATGTTATAGTCTTCGTAGATGAAATGCCCAATTTCATCATCGACTACGAACTAAAATTATGAGTTTACAAAGAACTTATGATTTATATCTTCTGTGACTTTTCACATAAATCACATACAATGTATCTCATGGACTATATGATAATGTCCGAATATTCATGTTACCATTATTTCAGATAATAATAAAACAAATTTATTAATCACAACATTAAGTCAAACATAATGTCATACATAGCATCTTACAATAGGATTTTAGGGCACTAATCCTAATAGAAATGGCAATCAAAGGTCTTCTTAACTCCAATCTGAAGTTGTTGACATGTCAATCAAAGGTCTTCTCTACTTCAATATGGACTATTGAAATGGCAATCAAAGGTCTTCTCTACTTCAATTTGGAATTTTTGAAATGTCGATCAAAGGTCTTCTCTACTCCAATCTGGAATTGTTGAAATGTAGATCAAAGGTCTTCTCTACTTCGATCTGGAGTTGTTGGCTACAAAAAGTCAAAATTTGCGGGGCTAGACTTTTAAATTATGAGAGCTTTTTTATCCCACTGTTTTTTGAGATGTGTGATTTTCATTTGTTCCTTCTTGATTTGAATCTTTATCAAGAAAAGTTTGATTGACAAAAGAATCTATTTTTTAGGAACATTTGATTTTTTGAAACTTCGAAGTTTTGAAATTGACATTTAAAATTTTGAGACTTTGGATCTTAGAGATTTTGACTTGAAATATGAAATTTTGAAACTTAGAATTTTGAAAATTAAGGCTTGAAATTTTGATCATGAAATCTGAGGTTTGGATTTTTTGAAAACTGAAGATTTGAGTTTAAAATTTGGGCATTGAGAATGTGGAATTGAAAATTTGGGAATGAAAATTTTGAATTGAAAATTTGGAGTTTGAAAGAAATTGAAAACTTTGAAAAAGTTTTTTTTTTTTTTGGGTTGACTGAGTCAACTCAGTTTGACTGAGTTATTTAGCTTTTGGCTGAGTTTTAAGTGTGGTGGCCAAAATTTTGACCCCCTACTTCTTTGCTTCTTCCTTTTTCCTTTTCGCTTCATCTTTTATCAACTTCTCTTCCTCCATTGACACTATTTACCTTTTTCTTCCCCTTGATTTTTCTTCTTCATTTCACCATTTCTTCTCACAAAAAACACTTATCTAAGCTTTTTAACTTTCCCTCATCCATCTCCATCAATATTTCTTTAGATCCTTGTGTTTTGATCATTTTCATCACACACCCATTTTTGGTGAAACCCATTTCCTTTGCATCAAGATGGCTTCTTCCTCCAAGGGATCTTCTTTTCTTGTTTTTCATGGTAAGAAATATGATCCAACATTTGATTGGCATGATGATGATGGACTTATTCAAGACCCTAGGACCCATGCTCCATATTGTCATGTAGACACCAAGGTTAGTTTTTTTTTTTTTTTTTTTTTTTGCTTGAAAAAATGTTGTTGCATATTTCATTGAAAGTTTCATGGTGAGATATTGTAATTTGGTTATTTTGAAATTTTTTGGGCATTGCATGATTGGTTATGTTGGAGAATGTTGGCTTTGGAGCATTCTTGAAGTGTTGTTTTTTCTTTGATCATGGTGCAATTTGGACAATGTTGGTGGCTTATGGAATTTTGACAATGTAGGTAGATGGTGATGTTGTTGGATGAATTTTGGTTTGGATTTTAGGGGCATTGGAGTCATGAAATTTTGTCAATGCTAGTAATTTGTGATGTTGGTTCATGGAAAATTTTTGTGGTTATGATTTTGGCTATGTGAGAATTTATTTGTGCATGGGCATGAACTTGTGGGAATTTTTTTTATCTTGGACATGTAGGAATTTTTTGCATTGCTATGGAAAAAATTTGGTAGTTGTGTATGGATGTGTGGAAAACTTTGATTGTGGTGAAATTTTGGTGGGGAATTGATTTTTTTTGTGGTGGTGGGCATTGGTTGTGAGAATATATTTATTTTTTTATGGAAATTTTTGGTCATGTGGGTTTTGGTCATGGAAATTGATGAGCTGAACTTCTATGTTGCAGAGCCTCAAGAGTCGAGGCAGTCTCCAAATGTTAAAAAGTGCATGGGCAGCATTGTCTCCTAGCATCAGAAATATCATCAATGAAGCAGGCTTTGGCACTTTCTTCGAAGTTTTGTTAAATCAAGAGACACATGAATACAAAGATCTTTAGTTACTTCTTGCCTTGGTAGAGCGCTTCTGGGACACTACATGTACCTTCAATTTTCCAGGCATTGGGGAGGTAATGTTGACACCTTATGACTTCTTTATTATCACCGGCCTGAGGTTGGGTGGTGGAAGAATTCCTTTCAATGATTCCCTTACTTCAGTTGAACTCAAGAAGCTTCTAGGTGTAATGCCTTCTAGAATGAGGAGTAACAACATCCTTTTGTCTTAGCTATGTGAAAATATTCCCCTTTATGAGAATGCGGCAAAAGGTGCTTGTATGTTCATGCTTCTTTTTGTTAGGACTTTTTGTGTCCAGATTTAGGCAGTACTATGAATCTGTGCTACTTGGGGAGCTTGAGAAAAATTGAACAAATCCGGAATTATGACTGGGGTAGCATGGCCTATGCTACTCTGATGCATTTCATGACCCAACTCTCTAGGTGGACCCTTTCAAGCTTGGATGGGGCTCCATTTGTATGGTAGGTGAGGTTTGGGATTTATTTTGACTATATGTAGGTTTTGGAAAATTATTTTGGCTATATGGTAATGGTGTTGTGAATTTTTCAAGTTTGGATGTACGAGTACTTTGGAGTTGGTCTTGAAATCCGGGAAGAAGTTGCTGGCATTTTTCCTAGATTTCTACGTTGGTTGCCCAAACATCATTTGTCTACCTTTTAGGCGTTCTTTGGAAATTTGGTGCTTGGTGATTGGTAATTTGAATGTTGATGATGTGAGTTCTTCCTCCTCTTTCTTTTGAAATCTTTGGCATTTGGCTATGGTTTAGTCTCTTCTCATTCTGAGTTCCATTGTGACTTATCAAATGGATTTAAATCCTTGGGCTAGATGTGAGGGGTATGCAGAGTGTGAGCGGGCTCTATAACTGAATGGCCGCCAAGTGTTACTTGAGTGTGGTCATGGAAGGTATTGGTATCTTGGTGATCAGGTGTTGCCTTAAGTTGAACATGAGTATCCTCCTACCACAATTCCAACTCCTCCTTGTCACACCATCCGGTTGGTTGACTTTCTAGTGGATGAAGAGATTGCTTAGGCCCGTGATGGCTATATTATTGTAGGAGTAGAAGGGAATTATTCTGAATTCATCCAGCTTCATCTGCAAGGTTGCTTAGTTGGCGGAACGATATTTTTCTTCCCTTCTAAAGTCAAAATTCTTGATCTTGCAAATTCCTTTTCATATTTCTACTTGTTAACAATACTTGCATGTTGTATTTTCAGCCTCCATCTTCTGAAGGAGAGGAAGGGGGAGAGGAAGAGGAATGGATTCCCTTTCCCCACCATGCTTATAGTTCTTCTAGTTCCTTCATGGAGACTTATCCTCATTTTTTGGCATGGCAGTATGATGTGATGAATCTTGATGAAACGTATAGTTCCATGACTTTGACTAGGCCAGAGCATGTACCAAATGTTCCTTGGCCCGATCCAGTATGTTCTTGAATGTTCAGTTCTTTGTCCTTATTTCTTCTTAGCTTGATGAGTGGCTCTTAATCTAATAACTCTTGATCTGGAAAATTTGTGCTTCAGGTTAATGTGGATCTTGTTGAGGAGAGCATGTGGATGGTCGGAGGCTTGCAATCATTGGCTTGCACTCAGTCTTTCCAATATGTGCTCAATGATGCGAGCTGGGTATGCCATGTTGCTTTCTAAGTGTCTTTGGCTTGAATTGTGCTTGATAGTGGAATTAACACTTAATTTTGCTTACTTTTCCGACACATTGAATGGAAACTACTAACACTACCAGAAGAACTTTAGAGGAAAGGATCAGGAGCCTTGAACTTGGAAATTGTCAGTATGATCCTCGCTTTTTCGCAAGTTAGGAAGGAAATACTGACGGTGGCTCCTATAGAGGTGGATCAAGGAGATCCTCACGCAGGTGGACTCGGAGTCCTAATGATATATGAGTTGTATTTTTATTTTTCTTGCAAAAGGAAAGGAAGTGTTTCTTAGACAATCTTGTATTACTTTCCATGTTCAGCTCTTTGTCCTTGGAATCTCCTTGGATCATGTAGAAACTTTAACTAGGACAGGTTTAGAATTCACCCGATGATGTCTTGTAATGCTAATTTAGACTTATCTAGCTTGGCTCTGCTTGAATCTGCACTTACTTGAATGAGGTGGAGCCGAATGCCCCTAGTTTAAAATGAATGCATGATTTTTGGAAATCTTGGTAATGGTGATTTTTTTTTTTTTAATTTTAAAAATGATGATGATTTCTTTGATTCTTTGAAAATGAATGAGGCATGGGCGAATGCCCATAGTTTGGAACATAAAACTATGAGTCTTAGAAAACCTTCATTTGATCAATTTTTGAAAACAATGATGCAAGTGATGATTTTTGAAAATAAGTTAGTTAGACATGTCAGAATGACTTAGTTTGACAAAAAATATTTTTGAATGTTAAACGATCTTAAAAAACGTCTGAGAGAGTGAAATTGCATGGAGTTGCATGAGTGATAGAGGGGCTGCGTGCCACGTGGCACATGAGGAGTGCCATTCGGCACTTTTAGAGTGTCGAATGGCACCTAGCCACGCCGCGATGCTCACGCCATGGTAGGCCGACTCCTTATGCTTTTCCCATGCGTGTTTTGCATTTTTTTGAAAAAAATTTACTTCGTTTGTGATCATGAAACACTCTCCTAGTCAGCTACAAATTCTCTAAAATCTATTTCAAACTTGATTAGGAATTGATGCAACTTATTTAAATGAATTCTCCTGTGACAAATCTCTGTTAAAGGTTAGTCAAACACAATAAAAAGCCATTCGTGGCTAGCAATCATAATTTTTCTCATTCAACAATTCATGATATCAACAGATGGGTTTGTATCTTTGATTTTAGTACCAAAACCAATTTTACAGCCTTCAAACTAGAGGGAATTAAGGCTTTAAGGAATGTCAAAATCAAGTGGGACTTCCTTTGTGCTACTATGAAATTCTGGGATCTTGAAGATCATGGGTTTCAGTTTAATACAGCTGAACTCTGTCTGACAATTGAAGAATTTTCTACTATCTTGGGCTATGATCCAAGTAGAAAATCTGTAGCGGTGTCTTGTAATCCCAAGCATAAGGAATCTTTGTCTGATGCTCTCGGTCTTCCTACTTTCATTACTAATAGTATGATTGAATGTCATATGGTGAATCTTCATGCATTTATCTCTCAGCTGATTGACAAACACACCTATGGAGTGACTGACAATATGCAGAAAAACTTCAGTTTGGCTTTATGCATGGTGGGAAAACTTTTTCTTTGTTCTCGAAGATGCGGCTATGTGGATGCTCGAGCCATAAGTGCTGTGAATCAAATTAAGGATGGTGATAATCCTGTTTCTTTAATCTTGGCAAATATGGCTGATGGAGCGACTAGATATGATTGCCAAGCCTACAACCAGTAATTACGGCTAGCAGTTTTCTTAGCAGGGCTATAATCAAAACTGGGTGCCAAACTGAGAGTGTCCGGGTGAAATTCTTAGACAAGAAATCCAGTACCTCAATTCAATGGGACTTTTATTGGTGGAAGTCACACCCCTCCCCCCCTCCCTCTATTGAGGTCTCTAGGATCAGACCACATCTTCCTTGTTGGGTTGCGAAGGGTAACTTTCTACAAGGGAGATAGACTCTTGAGGCAATTCAAATATGAGCACAAAATGCCTGGTGGCAAAAGAACAAGATTCTTCACTCATGTGGACACAAATCCTACTTCTGTATAGAACATGCTATTGGGATTGGAGATGGCTGACCGAGTGGACCAATCTTTTGTCAAGGTTCACTTTCACAAGATGATTATAGAATACTCTAATTGGTTGATAGACAAGATTGTTGACAAGGAGGCTGAAAGGGTTGTTATGAGAGAATAGTTTCTGAGAGACAACCAGGAAAGACTTGATGAAGACAACTAGGAATTCAAAAGAAGGGAAAAGGATGATGAAGTACCTATCACAGGAGAAATTAGTGATTAACAAAAAGAGAAAATACTGAAGACAAAGTGACCTTTCTTATTTTTTAGCTTCAAACATGTTTATTTAGAAGTTGATGTAAAAACTCTTATTTCTTGGAATTATTTAGGATTTGATGGTTAAGGGTTCTGTTTAAGGTGTAGGCTTTTGGGATTTGGTTTTTATGGTTTGGCTTAGGGTTTGGGTTTCTTACGGTTTCTTTTTTTTTTTTAATGGTTTAGGTGTGGGTTTCTGGATTTTGTGTAGAGACATAGTTTAATGGAATGGTTGAATTTTTGGTTAAATTTTGGTTAATGGGCAAATGGTGGGTTTTGGGAAATTGTGACCGAACCAATGTATGGTTGCCTATATACCCCTTTGATAAAAGGATCAGGTCATCACATAGTTCATTGATGATGATTTTTTTATTTGCCTTAATTTTCGCCTAGGTCGCCCTTTCGGGTTTTCAACCTATCACTTTTTGTTTTTTTTGTTTTTAGTCAAACCTAGGAAGGGAAACATCATAATTTACAACCACTTTAGACATGGTACTTCTTCAGTTGGTCCATGTTGGTTGGCTTAGTGAAATGGTTTGCATCTAAGTCCATCAATCTTATTGCTCCCCCAGAGTATATCTGCTTGATAATGTATAGGCCTACCCAATTTTTCTTGAACTTCCCGTTTGCATCTTGAACCAGGGCTCGGATTTCTTTCAACACTAAGTCCCCTAACTTCAAATCTCTGGTTCTCACTTTCTTGTCAAAAACTTTCCTAAGCCTCCTCTGGTAACCTTGAATATGATACAAGGTCGTGATTCTCTTTCCATCCCATACACCAATGAGTAGGGTGTGGCTCCTATGGAAGATCGAATTGATGTTCTATACCCCTAAAGTGCATAGTGTAACTGTAGGTGCTAGTCCTTATAGTTCTTTGTGCTCTTCTTCAAGATTCTCCCTATGTTTTTATTAGCAACCACAACTACTCAATTAGTCTGAGGATGGTAAGGTGAAGACTTGTGCTGTTGAATGTTGAACTGTCATAGCAGCTTCTCCGTTTCTCCTTTAAAGTGCAACCCAATGTCTGAGATAATTTCATGCGGTACCCCGTATCTGCAGATGATATTGGTTTGAATGAACTGAGTGACTTTCTTTGAATTCAGAACTTTGTATGAAGCAACTTCTACACACTTAGTAAAGTAGTCAATGGCTACGAGTATGAATTCATGGCCATTGGTTGTTGTTGGGTGGATCTTCCTAATAATGTCTATTCCCCATGTAAAGAATGGCCAGGGTGATGTCACAGTATGTAGTGGCATGGGTGGCATGTGCTTCAGATCTCTGTGGACTTGGCATTGATGGCATTTACTAACATAAGCCGCACAATCGGCTTCCATAATGGTCCAGTAATGGCCTTGTTTCATTATCTTCCTTGACAACATGTATGCATTCATATGTGGCCTATAACTTAACTCATGAACCTTTTCAATTATTTGTCGTGCTTCCTTGGCGGTTACATAAAGGAGATGAATTCCATCATATGATCTTCTATAGAGCCTTTCACAACATAATGTAATTAGTAGACAACCTCTGGATGGTTAATTAATCATTCTTGTCTGTAGACGGTGGGTATGTTCCATCCTTGAGGTACTGTAGGATGTTTGAATACCATTTACCTTCCCTATTCTTTTCCTTATCACCTTCTATTGTCATGCAGCAGGCTGGTTCTTCTTTTTGTTCCAACACTATCGGTCTAGCTTCATCTTATTTTGGCCCATCCATCGTGGATGCCATGGTTGCTAAAGCATCTACAATTTGATTCTGCATCCTTGGCACATACTAATATTGGATCTTGCTGAACTTTGATGCCCACTTTTGGAGAAATTGATGATAAGGCATCAGCCTTTTTTCTTTGATCTTCCATTTATTCTGAATCTGAGAGATTCTTAAGGCTGAGTCTCCATACACCTCCAACTCTTTCACTCCTAGGCCTAAGGCTGCTTGTAGGCCCATAATGCAAGCTTTATATTCTGTGGTGTTGTTGGTGGTAGGGAAATTGAGTCTGCCAAAAAATGGAATGTGTGCCCCTTTTGGAGAAATTAAGAGAACTCCAATTCCACTTCCATTTTAATTTGTTGCTCCATCAAAATACATCTTCCATGATTCTACTTCAATCCCCATGATGTCTTCATCCAGAAAGTCTCCTTGGATCTCTTCAGCTTCTTCTGGTGAACAATGGGCAAGGTTATCGGCAATTGCTCTCCCTTTCTTGCACAGGTTTTTCCATTAAGTACTTCAAATGATCCATTCTTGCGATCAACAAAACCTTGTAAGCAAGCATATAATGTTGAGTTTATGAGTTGCCCATACAAGTGCTACACATGTCTTCTCTAATGGTGAATACTTCTCTTCATAAGGCAACATCTTCTTGCTGATGTAGTAAATTGCATTCTCCTTTCTAGTCTCCTTTAGGTATTGAGCAAGTAAAGCCCCTATTGCTATATTCGTAGTGGTAAGATACAACAACAATGGCTTTTCAAGAACTAATGGGACAAGTATTGGTGGCTTCGTTAGATAGTTCTTGATCTTCTCAAAGGCTTCTTGGCATTGTTCATTCCACACTGTTGGGACCTCCTTCTTGAGCAGTCAGAAGATTGGTTCACATGTCATGGTGAGTTGAGCTTTAAACCTACTGATGTACTATATCCTCCCCAGAACTCCTCAGATCTCCTTTTCAATTCTTGGAGGTTTCATCTCTACAATTGTCTTGATTTTCTCAAGATCAACTTCTATTCCCCTCTAGCTTACCATAAACCCTAACAGTTTTCCGGATGTGACTCCAAAAACACACTTCTTTGGATTCAGCTGTAACTTGTAGAATCGGAGACTCTCAAAGAACTTCCTCAAAGCCGGTATGTGCCCTTCACGGTCTTTGGACTTCACTATCATGTCATCAACATAAACTTCTCCTTCTTTGTGGAACAAATCATGCAACAAAATGGTGGCTACTCATTGGTAAGTAGCACTAGCATTTTTAAGGCCAAATGGCCTGACCTTGTAGCGGTATGTCCCCTATGGAGTGATGAAGGAAGTTCTCTCCATATCTTCTAGAGCCATCTTAGTCTAATTGTATCCTGAAAACCCATTCATAAACGATAGCAAAGCATGACCTGCTATATTTTCAACTAGTATGTCAATGTGAGGCAAAGGAAAGTCATCTTTTGGCTGGCCTTATTCAAATCTCAAAAATCTACACACATTCTGACCTTCCTGTCCTTCTTTGGCACCGAAACCACATTGGCTAACCACTCTGGATAGTTGACCACTCTCAAGAATCCTGCATTATACTGTTTTTCTACTTCTTCTTTAATCTTGAGAGTCCACTATGGCTTCATTCTTCTCAACTTCTGCTTGACTGGCTTCATGGTTGGATCTATTGGAATGCAGTGTTGTACTATATTTGTATCAATCCCAGGCATATCTTCATATGACCAGGCAAAGACCTCCTTGAACTCTGTCAGCAATGCCACTAATGCATCTTTCTCTGAGGTGGTTAGGGTATTGCCCACTTGCATCATTTTGGGTTCACAGGTTATTGGGTTGGGTTTCTTCTTTTATGGGTTCTAGGTATCCATGTTTTAATTCCTTATTGTTAAGAGTTTCTTTACCAATTTTAGAAATAAAAACGTTCAAAACCAGCAAATAAAAAGAATCAGAAATCATATTAAAAGGAAAAGAGTTTTTAATAGACTCTACATACTCAACTAGAAAATTATCACAAACAGACTCAACAAGAACAACAATATTAGCAAAACTAGACTCAATAGGGACAAAAACAATGTTCTCAGTAAGAGTGATTGGCTCGGCAGTCTTGATCTTCCTCACAAAGTCCTCCATGGGATGGGCAGCTCCCTCCCATGCCCAGTTCTTCAATTCGATCTTGGCTTCCATGATGGTAGGTGGCTCCCAATAAGCTCCTTCTTCCCTCAGCATCAGCACCACGGGATCTATATCCATATAATCCATAGCTTCTTCTTCAACCTCTATGTCTATAGGCTTGTCGGTCACAAAATGCGAGGGTTTGAAGTGTCTTCCCCCCTTATGATAGGGACAATTTTTGTTGGGTCATTTGGATCGGGATCTTGGGGTTTGAAGTGTCTCACCCCATTTGTGGGTATTGGGTTGTTTGATTGGGGTTTGAAGTGTCTCCCCCCACTTGTGGATGTTTGGTTATTTACTTGGGGTTTAAAGTGTCTCCCCTCAGTTGTGGATGTTTGGTTATTTACTTGGGGTTTGAAGTGTCTCCCCCCATTTGTGGGTGTTGGGTGATTTTGTTTGATGGAAATATGCATATACGCAGTAGAAGAATTAAAATTAAATGGGTCTACTTCATTCTCAACTGATAACATGTCCAAAGTAAGTTTTAGAATTTAGGAACTAGAGAGTACCTTGAAGCAGTGAAATTCAAAACCAAAATTCAGAAGTTCTTGAGAAGACTTTCAATCTTCACTCCAATTCCACTAATGCCCAAGATGTGTGGTCTCTCAATCAGTTATATGATTTTGTTCTAGAGAGAAAGAGAGAGTGTCCTTCACTCACATACATACCAATTCATGTGTTATATCAAATTCTGTATGTTTCTCTCTTAATAAAAAATTACATAATTGGGCTAGCCTTTTGGGCCTTCCCAATTGGGCTTTAGTATGTGGCTTGGAGTGGGACCAAAAGGGAACAAATAAGACACTAGCTCTAATGGGCCTTGGGCTTTTCTATCAACTCTTGACAAGTCCAAAATTACCATTAATTATATTTAATACCACTATATAAATATAATTGAACTCTAGGCCTTATTAATAGATTATATCCCAAGACTTTATTATACATGCAACCCCTTCATAAAATATTCATAGTAATACAAAGTCATTAATGAAAACTGCCACTTTGTAGATTACTACATCTTAATCCTTGAGTACTTGGTTTAATCCTTTAAGTTATTCATCATATATTTACGAAATCCAATTTCATAAATATATACTTTAGTAACTATTTACGAAAGTAGTTAGGCCTAACATTCTGAATAACAAACCCATTAAACTTATCTCAAGGGAATATTTTATATCTCCGTTAAGAGGCTATGAATTCCATCTTGAGAAAATATGTTCCATCAACACTAAATATGGCTGCCCAATATACTGAGGTTTTAACCGTAACTTTAGATCTCACTCCTGATATATCAAAGCAACTTACATTCCATGATCAGATCCATTATCCTCTCAGGATTAAGAGTTCATGTGAATATAAGTCGTGAGATTTATTATTCATTTGACAGTCATTAGGAGAATAATAAATCTCACAGCAGTCCAGTTCAATATGTCTTAACTCTTAAAACATATCAACATATCAACTAGAAGTCACCACTTCCTTGATCAAGACAAATCATCTTAGTTGACATGTTATAGTCTTCGCAGATGAAACGCCTAATTTCATCACCGACTACAAACTAAATTCTGAGTTTACAAAGAACTTGTGATTTATATCTTCTGTGTCTTTTCACATAAATCACATACTATGCATCTCATGGACTATATGATAATGTCCAAATATTCATGTTACCATTATTTCAGATAATAATAAAACAATTTTATTAATTACAATATTAAGTCATACATCATGTCATACATAATGTCATACATAATATCATACATAGGATTCTAGGGCACTAATTCCAACATGGTTAGAGTTTGAAGTATCTTGTAGGTTGGATATGGGGTTGTGATGTTGCAGCAGCAGAAGTTTCTTTTATGCTTAAGGGCTTCAGTACTATAATGGGAGTGACGGGCTTGGAATTGGAGCTACTAGCTCGAGTGTCGAGCTTAGGTTCTCCTTGTAGCCTTCCTTCAGATCTTGACCAAATTCTCCCCTATTGACAAGCTTGGTTGGGTTAATCAATGCTTAGACCCCCTCCACATCCATCAATCAACCAAAACAAACACACATAACATGCAATACAATTTTAACTGGGACTGACCTAAGGATACGTTCTAAGTCATTACGTTGCAGGGTGGGTTTGTTGTTTCATTGTTTCCCATAACTAGGACGTTACACCTCCTAACTTGTAATGTAATGAACATTGAGTTGGTCTGAACGGCATGGTCTATCCTTTACAGTAAACAAGAAATGATCCAGTGACTTTGGGCTATGAGTTGGTGAGTTCGCCACTGGGTACCTGAATCTAACAAAGACTGGTGATCCATGGTTACTACCACCACAAAATTGTTGAAAAGGGGTGCATACATATTGTTTGGATGGCACACACAATGACAGTTAGGGAAAGCTTTTAAAAAACAATACAAACAACAAATTCCATACTCCAAAATATCATACAAATTCCTTAGTGGAGTCACCACTATGAGAGACCTCAAAAGTTGCCTCTCAAAAAAGAGAGTTTTTTGGAGTGCTTTTTAGGGCACCTCTCTCTTTGGGTAAGTGGTATGGAGTCGCCACTTATTTTTTATACAAAAAAAATAAGAAAAACTAAATACATGACTGAATTATTCTCTTCATTGATTGAATAAAAAACTACATATTTGAAAAATTACATGGATTTGGGTCGTAGTTACAAACTACCAAATAATTACATGGCTTTTTGTCCTAGTTACATTCTACCCAAAACAAAAAGTAAAGACAAGACTTAGATCTACTTAACCAAAGACCTAAATCTTGAGGCTAGGTTACGAAATAGGAAGGTGTTAGGCACCCATTCCGCCCAAACAGAGTTTGGTCTTCTAGACTTTTGTGACCAATGTACCTTTTTATGCATGTCATGAATGATATATTGAACATGTTAAATAAAAATTAAATCACATAAATTTATTTATGAATGAAGTCTTTTCTTTTGTTTAAAAAAATTCAGATCTGTTTTGATTGGAAAAAAAAAATGATTTTGATTTGTCAAAATGCCAGATTTGTTTTGTAGGATGTAGAAAAAGGAGGTTTTCGGAGATAGAAAATTCAGATCTATGTTTAACATTGAAATAAAGTCTTTTGATTTGAAAAATAACAAATCTGTTTTTTTTTTTTTTAAGAACTAAAAAAATGGATTTTGATAATAGAAAAATCAGATCTGCTTTTTATATGTTTTAAAAGAATGAAAAATATTTTTTTAAGAAGAAAGTTTCACTCATAATTTAAATTTATGCAACATGAATTGAATAAAATAAACACAAACACAATCATGTTTAATCTTTTTCTTTATTCCAAAATTTGCATATGTTAAAGAAAAATCAGATTTGTGTCTAAGAAAGATGCAAATCAGTTTTTTATTTAAGAAAAATTTAGATCTGCATCTAATAAAGATGCAAATCTATTATTGAATTAAGAAAAATTCAAATCTACATCTAAGAAAGATGCAGACCTGTTTTTGTTTAAGAAAAATTCAGATCCACATCTAAGAAAGATGCAAATCTGTTTTTGTTTTAAGAAAAATTCAAATCTACATGTAAGAAAGATGCAGATCTGTTTTTGATTATTGAGAAAAATTCAAATCCACATCTAAGAAAGATGCAGATTTGTTTTTTGTTTTAAGAAAAAGAATTATTCTCATGCAAATTGTTGGAATTAAGAAAAAGATCATAACAATTGTAAAAAAATCAAGATCATGCTTTAACAAAACAAAAAATAATAATTCATGGATAAAGAAAAACATTCATCATCATAAACAAGAAGCATAAAAAGAAAAGCTGATTGAAAACAACCTCTTGCATGAGCAATCCTTGTTCTTGAGAGGATGTTTTAGGGTTCAAAGAAACTTATTCGGTTATCTTTGAAACCTAAAAACCCTAATTTTAGCAGCAAATCTTAGAGAGGATTAGCAAGTATCAACAATTTGAGAGCCTCAAAACGTATGCTTCTCAGAGCATAAAAAAAAGGTGTTGAATTATGAGACCCAGGGTTTTGGACTCTCCTTCTAGGGTTTTTTGATCCAATCCCTACACCTAGACGTGTTTCCATCCTTATCTCTTTTCTGGATAATTCAGGCTTTCTTAGGAACAATTGTCTTGTAGATAAATACCCTAAAATAAATCTTGATAAAGTTCAAATTATCCACAGTTTTATTGTTATCCAATCATCCCTTTTATTCCTATGCATGCATCCTTATTTTAAACACTAATTATCAACTAATCACAAAATTATTTAATTAATTTTAATTGCTTAACCAATCGTGATCATGTGTGGTCGACTCTACCAAGACACAATGCATGTTGACCATGCAACTTGATCATGCGATGATTTGATGGTTTGGTTTCCAAGTCGAACACACCATTATGACCTTTAGAATCTCAAGATCATATTTATGATATGCAATAAATGAATTAATGCATGTAATGCAAAGACAAATTGATGCATGTAATACAAGAACAAATTGATGCATGTAATGCAATCATGATTTTTGGGGTACATGGATGGTCATTCAAGTCATTCTCCTTGATTAAATCATGAGTGCAAAATTGAGTGTCTATAGATATATCAAAGCAACTTACACTTCATGATTAGGTTCATTATTCTCTCAGGATTAAGAGTTGATGTAAATAGAAGTCGTGAGATTTATTATTCATTTGACAGTCGTTAGTAGAATAATAATAAATCTCACAACGGTCCAGTTCAATTTGTCTTAACACTTAAAACATATCAACATATCAACTAGAAGTCTACACTTCCATGATCAAGACAAATCATCTTAGTTAATATATTATAGTATTCGCTAATGAAATGCCTAATTTCGTCACTGACTACGAACTAAAATTCTGAGTTTTCAAAGAACTTGTGATCTATATCTTCTGTGACTTAATCACATACTATACATCTCATGGACTATATGATAATGTCCAAATATTCATGTTACCATATTTTAGATAATAATAAAACAACTTTATTAATCACAACACAATGTCATATATAATTTCATATATAACATCATACAATAGGATTTAAAGGGCACATATCCTAACAGCTATTTACCAATAAGAATAGGAAAAAGACACTACCTTTTTGAATGGAAGAAGCCGAAAGGGTGAACGAGCCTTAAGAAAGAAAGATGAGTAGAGCATTCCTTCCGCCGGTCTTTATAGGGGTAGGAGAGCGTTGTGAAATTTTAAAGTACTCGCAAGTGTGCGAACCGCACCGAAGTATAGTTTGACAAAAACGAGGTTGAACTCACAGGGACTTGAATGAACGTAGGAAAATTAATTAAACCTTAACCAAATTAATCCTAATCTAGTTTAATAAAAATTGGTTGTTTTTAAATTAAATAAATTAAACAAATAATTAAACTAAGCAAAGATATAATATAAAACGGTAAAGAGATGTAACAATCTAGAGAAAGGAATTAAGGTTTTGGAATCCGCCTTGTTAATTCATATCAATATATATTTACGATCATTAATTTTTTCTAACTACTGCATGATAATCTAGAAATCAATCTTGCTATCATGGAAAATATTCTCATTAAAATCTTTGTTTTAAAAATCAAAAGCATGTTCTTTTTCACTTCTTAAGTATAAAATCAAATCATCAATTATATCCGTTGACAAACAAATCACAAAAGATATTCAATTTTATAATCAAGAAATAATAAACCAAGCATTCAATTAATTAAGACAAATCCTAAATCATGAGAAAAACATGATTGAACTCATATCTAAAATCCCATCTTAGTCAATTGATATGAAGCAAGAACAATTTAAATCATTAAAGAACAACTAATTATATATTTAGCTACTCATGGTAACTGAAACAAAACACAAAAAAAATACTAAACATTAAACTAGACAAATAAAATAGAGAAAGAAATAGTCACAGTGCTATCATGGAGAAAAGCTACAGAGATGCCACATGCGGCACTACCTCTTACTCCAATTTTCTGTTTTGCATTCGAGCCCTAGCACTAGCCTCTTCTAAATTTTTCCCTAAAGATCCTTTAAATAGGTCAAGGAATCCTATTACAAGTTGAATTCCCGTTTGGAGTAAATCCCAGATTTTTAGGCTTCATTTAACCAACGATTTTGTTCTATTTAACCTCATAATTAGGACTTTTGGTAAGCTACAAAGTTGTAACCCTTTAAGTTAAATTTTCAGCCCAACTTGAATCATCTCGATTGGACATCTTAGCCAAAAGTTATGCCAAACATACTAACTGATATGCAGACTAGAATCCTAATCCGAATTGGGCTTGAGTTTGGTGCAAATTTCATTTGATTCCTTACTCCAATTGGACTTAAATTTAATCGGGTTGGCCTTATTTAACTTCATCATGGCCCTTGTAAGAGTAAAGTCCACTAGTTCCTTCTTTGCACAAATCCACTTATTTAATTCCATTCTCCTACAAAAGACAAATTCACGCAATAAAATTCAATTAAGCACAAAATTGATTATTCAGCATTATTCCAAAACCAAATATAAAATGCATGAATTAACTCAAAATAAGTTAATAATGCTTTCTAACAATGATATAAATATGCAAAATTAAGCTATTATCAATGCACATCACAACACCCGAGCAGTGAGTTCTTCCTTCCCTTTGTTCTTTTTCTTCTTGCCATTTCTCTCTTTTTTTTGGTAACCAACCCTTCTTTCTTTGAACTACAGCCCACCATCCAAGAGCATGAGGAGTTGGTATGGTTGGCTAGAAATCTCAAGCTAGTACGTGAGCTGCGAATCAGAGGAAACCCTAACCACCCTAATTAAGTATAAAAGTAGCCGTTTGGGTCCCAAAACTCTCACCAACGTATTTTCAACTCAGAGAGCCCTTTTTTTAGGTCCCCAATGGTAGAAAAATCTCCACTCGATGTCTCGTCTTGGATTTGGAGGCCTAGTCCCAATTTAAAGGATTCCATCACCCCCTATAGTCTTTCTTGTGTGTTTCCATACCATCAAATAAGGGTGGATGAGCCTTTTCCTCGTGTTGCTACCAACTATTGGGTCCCTGCTTGTCATGTTTTCTGCTTCAATGGAGTGTAACTATGCCCCACTATCAAAGAATTTGGTGCCATCATGGATGAACCGGAGATTAACAATCTCATCTTCCCTACTACGGGTGAAGATCTCCCCTCCTTGCTGCAAGTCATGCTAGGCATCCCCCCTGCTACGGCAAATAGGTGATGCATCTTTGGCAAGCTCAACTTTAGGTTGGTTTTTGCACACTTTTCTGGTTCGGCCCTTCCCGTGGGTGAGAGACCGCGTTCATACTTTCTTCGTGCCTTTTGCTTATGTGCTTTTGCAAGGTACTTCTTGGTCCAAATGTCATATTGTGTGGACCTCTGAATATGCATGGTGGCTTATGAGCTAAAGAAAGGTAACCTGATGGGCTTGATCTTGGTAGAAACCCTTAATGGTCTGATGCCTTTCAAAGGAAGGAAGCAAGCTTCTTTGCAGGAAGTCGTCTTCTTCTTCAGGTATAATCCCTAATTTTTACCTAGGTACTTAACCTAGCAGGATCCCTCTAATTTTGCATGGGTTGCCTTTTAGTTTTCAACCCATTGAGGCACCTTATATCGTCTTTCATTTTTTTTTCTCACTCTTCCTTTCTTTTCTTTTTTTCTTTTCTCTCTCTTCTTTTTTGCTTTCCTTCCTTTTTTTCTCCCTCTCTCTTTTTTCAGATATGGCTACAAGAGAGGTTTTGGTTGCTTCAACCTTCTACTGTACCCCCTAGCACATACCTCCCTTGGCATTTCAAGGAATGCCATATTCATTAAGATGACATGAGCTTTGAGGTGTATATGGAGCTTATGGGTCGCATTAAGGAGACCGACATTCAATGGGTCGTGGAGTGGTGGCACATCTCAAGCATGGTTCACAGTTGCTGCAAGGACTACTGTGTACCTTTAGTTGGACTTCAAACTGCTCATACTACTCCACTTGTCGTATCTCAAGGCAATTTGGAGAACATCAAGGAGCTCCTAATGATGAAGGTGTCTTCCACATCGAGGTGTTCACCAACAAGATCTTGGGTAGGATTTGTGAGACTTGGCCACGTCATAGGGTGACTAGAGGCATTACTCCTCCTCGATACATCTATCCCACTACGAGGTACAAACAATGGTTAGAGGATGACATGAAATGGATTCTGAGGGATGAGAAGGCTTACAAGAAGACTAGCAAGAAAGCAAGGAGGACTGAATGACCACCTTGATATGCCCTATATTTTACTTTTCTGCACTTTTATGATTCTCATGTTTTTGTTTTTGAATTTAATAAAGGAATGGAATATTCCAAATCCCCTACGAAAACAATCTTATTATCTTTTAATTTGAGCAAAAAGAGAATCACTTTTTTATAATCTTTGCTTATTGTCATCTCATTCCTCTGTTTTTTCTTTTTCTTTTTCTTTTTCCTTTGCCATGTAATTTTGCCCATGACATCCCTTCGGGAATTTTCTCCATGCCCATGGTTTTTTCCCCTAATTTTTGCCTAGACTACCCTTTCGGGTTTTCAATCTAGTGGGGTTCTTTTGCCTTAATTTTGTCCTAGGCCACCCTTTCGGTTTTTCAACCTAGCAGGCTTTTTTTTCTTTTTCTTTTTCTTTAAATGTTGTATTTTCGGAGCCTATCCATGTTAATTGGGCGAAGCATCTATTACCCATCCAAATCTGTGATCCTCATAGCACCTCCAAACATGATCCTCTTAATGATAAACGGCCCAGACCACCTATGCTTCATCTTTCCTCTTGGATCAAAAGTCTCATCTCTAAGCACCTTTAAGACCAAGTCCCCTTCTTTAAGGTTTCTCGATTTTACTTTCTTGTTGAATGCTCTAGCAATCCTTTTTTGGTACCCTTGTGCATGATATTGTGCCCTAACCCCCTTCTCATCTATCAAAGCCAATTGTTCATATCTCGCCTTAGCTCAATCCTCTTCTAGGACCTTGGTTTCCACCAATACCCTCAAAGACTATATCTCCACCTCAATAGGAAGTACTGCCTCTCAACCATAAACAAAAGAGTAAGGTGTTGCCTCGATCGACACATGGATAGAAGTTCTATAACCCCACAAGGCAAATAGAAGCTTCTCAGTTCAATCTTTATATGTCACTACTATTTTGGCTAGGATATTCTTCACATTATAATTAGCTGCTTCTACGACCCCATTAGCTTGTAGTCGATATAGTGAAGACTTGTGATGCTCAATGTCATATTCTTCCATGACTCTTCAAACTTCACCCTTAAAGTGGGAACCATTATCGGAGATGATCTTTTGGGGTACCCGAAACCAAAATATGATGTTGTTTTCTAAAAATCGAGCCACATGCTTAGCCTTTAATACAGAGTAAGAGGCAGCCTCCACCAACTTGGTGAAATAGTCAATTGCCATCAAAATGTATTCATGCCCATTTGAAACCTTAGGAGCTATCCTTTTGATTACATCTATGCCCCAAACCGAGAATGGCCATGGAAGACATGCTATACAACTCACTAGGTGGTACATGGTTCAAGTTGGCGTGTGTCTGACAATCATGGTAACTCTTCACATAGTCCACACAATGGAAGACATGCTATACAACTCACTAGGTGGTACATGGTTCAAGTTGGCGTGTGTCTGACAATCATGGTAACTCTTCACATAGTCCACACAATCGGTCTCCATCATATTCCAATACTACCCTATCCTTAGGATTTTCTTGGCTAACATTCTCCCTTTCATATGAGGGCCACAAATCCCATGATGAACTCTTCCATTACCATCTCAACTTCTTCCTTCTTCAAGCAACAAAGGTGTATACCATCGTAGGACCCCTCCATATAGGATGTATTGTGTTGCCATCATCCTAATGGAATGGCGTTCCCTCTTATCGACACAATCCAAATATGCCCCTAGTTCCAAGAACTTTATGATGTCATAGTACCATGGAACTTCCTCTTCCTCTATGGTCATTACTGAAGCTTCGGTCTTCACTTTGTGCACTTCCTCATAACTTTGCTCAATCTTTAAGGGTCGTGTCCATACTCCCTCAGTTATTTCTACCATGGAGGCCAAGGTAGCTAAGGCATTCACAAATTGATTTTGAGCTCTAGGGATGATTGTGTACTCAATCTTGTTAAAGGTCTTGGTCAAGTCCTCTGAGTATTGGTGATAAGGCTTCAAGTGTTCCTCTTTCACCTTCCACAACTTTTGTGCTTGGGCTATAACTAAGGTTGAATCTCCAAAGACTTCAGACTCCTTTACCCTTATTTCTTAAAGAGCTTCCATTCCAGCAATTCCTCATAATCCATATTATTAGTTACTTCAAAGTTCAACTTGATTGCCAAAGGTATGTGAGATCCATTGGGAATGATTTAGAGTATTCCTATCCCATTCTTATATTGGTTTACAGCTCCGTCAAAATACATCATCCATGTCCTAACTCAACATCCAAAATGTCCTCATCCGGAAAGTCTTCTTGCCCAATTAGTATATGGCCCTCTCATTCTTGTCATCGTCTTTTTGTGCAAGCATACTTCTAACCACATCCCCTATGATGGAGAGGTATAGGACTAAAGGTTTTCCATGTTGTGGAGGCATTAGGATAGGTGGGTGGAGAAGATAATCCTTGATAAGTTCAAAGGCCTTTTGGCACTCATCATTCCATGTATGTGGTTCATTCTTCCATAAGAGTTTGAAGATGGGCTCATAGTGGAGGTAAGCTTGGCAATGAATTGACTAATGTATTGTAATCAACCCAAGAAACCCCTTATCTCTTTCCCACTTCTGGGTGGAGACACCTTCAATATGGCTTTAATCTTGGATGGGTCAACTTCTATCCCTTTATCACTCACTAGGAAGCCTAGTAATTTTCCTACAGTTACTCCAAAGGTACACATTTGTGGGTTCAATCTTAGCCTATACTCTTTAATCCTCTCGAAGAACCTTCTTAAATTTATGATGTGGCTTTCTCTATCCTTGGATTTCACTATCATATCATCACATACACGTCCACCTCATTATGCATCATATCATGTAACAAGCCGTAGCCATCCTTTGGTAGGTTGCTCCAGCATTCTTGAGGCCAAACGGAATCACCGTGTAACAATAGATTCCCCATTCGGTAGTGAAAGTGGTTTTGGTCATATCTTTGGAAGCCATCTTGATTTGGTTGTACCCCAAAAAACTATCCATGAAAGACATCAAGGCACTTCTCGTCGTGCTATCCACCAAGACATCAATGTGAGGGAGAGGAAAGTCATCCTTAGGGCATGCCTTGTTCAAGTCCCTAAAATCCACACATCCTCACCTTCCCATCTTTCTGATGTATGGGCACGACATTGGCTATCCATTCGGCTTGGTGTATGGGTTTGATGAACTCTACTTTTAAATACTTAGTGACTTCCTCCTTGATTTTTATGAGCCATTTGGTCCTCATTCTTCTCAACTTTTGTTTGACGAGTACCATGTGATCATGAATATCAATGTGATGTTGAGCTATCTCGGGCTCAATTCCAGGCATATCTTCATAGGACCAAGCAAGCACCTCTTGAAATTCCCTGAGGAGTTCTTGAAGATCTTTTCTTTCTTTTTCATTTAGAGTTGAGCCAATTTTAATTAAGCGTGGATTCTCATCATTGCCCAAATTAATAGTTTCAAGAGTTGGTTCCATAAGTTCAATTTTCTTTTCCAATTGTTTATTAATTTCATTTTCAAATTCATTTGAATCATTTAAGCATAGAATTTCAACGTTATGGGACACATCAAAGTAAGCCAAATCAGAATTCATCTTATTGAAAATATTGAAAAGTACATTGAAACTCGCATTACAAAACTTTTTCCCTATGTTGCAAAAACCCAACCCAAGTCCAATTATTAATAGGCCCCACAACAGGTGTGATGAATTTGGAAGGATCACTTGGCTCTCCATTGGTGATGGTGAACACGTCCCCACTTGTCTTCATCATGGTCTTCATTGTTTCAGCATCCATGTAGTTCACCTAATTGTCCTTTTCTTGTATCTCCTTGATCACCATGGTAGGCTTCTCCTTAAAGGTGAGCTTTTCATTAAAGAACATTTCCTAACCCAAATACACCTTTCCATCCTTACCTACCCAAGGTTCGAGGAAGCCACAATAAGGGAAGTTCCCTCCTTCTTTCACGAAGTTCCTATTAAGAGTGCCAAGGTTTGGTTTTTTTTTTTCTTAGTCTGTTGCAGCCTTCAAATAATCCTACACCTTCCCTAGTCACTTGAGTCTTGACATCAGGGAACTCAACTACCCCTTTTCCTTCTTTCCTAAGGCCCATTCCAGGCATGTATCTCATGTTCTTCATCATTGTAATCACCTCATGGCTGCAATATAGGAACAAGTCAATAACATACCTTTCATCCTTCAACCTATAGTCAACCATATTCACAACTCAAAGCCACTCATTTGAAGCTCACTTCCTCCTTCCTCGAGTCCACAAATCAATCCTAGAATTTCACCATCTCCAAGCACTACAGCAATCCCTCCTTTCCATATGCCCTTACAAAGTGTTGTCATATGCCCTTATAGTCAAGGGAGAAGGAATGATAGTCTACATATCTAGGCCAATAGTGAGGGTAGTCCTAAAAGGACAAACATTCAAGGCAGAACCATTGTTGATAAGTGCCATCAAAACCTTGGCACCCATGCATTCAATGGTGATTTGCAAGGGTCTAGTGTGAGTAGCTCCTTTAGGAGGGAAATCTTCATCGAAAAAGGCAAGGAGGCATTGTGAGGAACCCTTGATTCCCACGAGAGACAAAACTTATTGTGGTGTAGTTTCTGCAGGTACTTTTTTCCCATTCAAAGCGTCCAAGGAAGCCTTGCGATGCTTTTGAGAAGCCATGAGTAGGCCTCATACAGACACATGAGCTTGGGTCTTCTTTAATTACATTAAGACCCTATCTTTTTCTTCTTTGTCTTCTTTAGGTTCTGTGGGCTTGGACCCCTCCCCTAAATCTCTACCAAGATGATCCTTTTCCAAAAAGGATGGCTTGTAGTGCTTCCCACTCCTAGTGATATTTGCTACATTTTCCTCCAAGACCCTTTTCTTTAATTCTGTCACTCCTTTAGGAAGTATTCCTCACACCACTACCACCTCTTTCAAGGCCACATCTTCTTCACCCCATATTCCTTCGACTTCCATGACATTGATATTGACATTTGTAGTCTCTATCAACTTTGAGCAATCCTATTCAATCTTATCTATTTGCACCCAATTTTGATATAGAGGAGGACCCTTATGGTAATCGGGCAAAGGATTCTTTCTTATGTTGGGTTTGGTGATAATTTTGGGATCTGGGAGGGTTCCATTGTCTATGAGGACTTGTATCTCGTGTTTGAGGTGAAAGAAATTGTCGGTTTTGTGGCCGAATTTTTGGTGGTAATGGCAATATTCGTTGAGGTTCTAAGTAGGAGGTATGGGATTAGGCATGGGTGCAGGGTCTAAAGGTTAAATGAATCCTTTGGAGGATAGGTTTTCGTATGCTTAAGTGAGGGTCATTCCTAGGTTAGAGAATTCTCAACGAGCTTTCTTTGGGTAGGCTAGTGTTTGTTGGGGTATAATGGCACTCACATTTATGAGATTGGGTTCTTTAGTGATGGTTGCTCCCCCTCCATATGTTTTCTTGGTTAGAGGCTTACTTTCACCTTTCTCCAGTTGTCCATTATTGATAGCATCTTCAATTCTTGTCCCACAATCACATAGTTCTCCAAATGAGCTAATAGGCAATGACAAAAGGCTACTATTATAAGCCGGAAGCAAGTTCTTGATGATCATGTTGATTTGGTCCTTCTCATTTGGCCTATTGACCATTCTAGACGCCTTGGTCTTCCATCTAGTCATGTATTTGGAAAATGTCTCCCCTACACCTTGTTTGGTAGTCTCCAAATCCCTTAAAGTCATATCAATCATGGCGTTAAAGATGAATTGGTCCACAAACAACTCCACTAGTTCATTCCACTCCTTAGTTTTGCTTGGATCAAGGCTATAGTACCACCTTGATGCACCTCCTATGAGTAAGAGAGGAAATGCATGCAAAGTTTGCTTCTCATCTAGCACCTTCATTTCAGCGATGCTTAGGAATCTTCATATGTGTGGCTTTGGATCTCCAGTCCCATCAAACTTTTCCGCATCGGAGATCTTGAACTTGGGATGCAATGCAATAAGAGCCTTTGAACTCACTCCCCCTATGTTATAGAGGTAATCATCCATTCCTTGCGCCTTGCGGAAGGCGAGTTGCATCTTCTCCATTTTTTCCCTTAGAGCTATGGTTTCCATGGTGAGCTTCTCAAATTGCTTGTTCCTTTCATATTCTACTTTGTCCTTTTCATCCCATTGTTCCACTTCCTCTTCATCATCATGGATTTCCACATATGTGAAATCTTAAGCTTAGATTCCTTCAACCTAGTGAGATGCCCTCCCATTTTTTTAAGAGCCTCTCCATGTTCATCCAAAGCCTTAAGCATCTTTTGTGCCATTGAATCTTCCACAGAGGTAGTCATTGTTTCTTCAGGGGTCTCTTCCTCTTCTTGGTATGTCCTTAATCTAGATCAAGCACTTTCTTTTCTCTCGAATCTAGATGGGAGTGGGGACTTGCTTTCTTGACTTTGATGGTGCAATAATGCCTGAAAAGTACCCTCATTTTCATTAAGTTCATGTCACAATTAAAGTTTTTTTTTTTTTAACTTTTTTGATGCTCTTAGAAAATTTTTAAGTTCATATTAATGAAGGCCCACTTACAATATCACTCCCTTCCCTTTCATGGATTTTTGCCCCTTATTTCATTAGGCTTTGATCCATTTACAATAAAGCTCTCATCTTACTCTCATGGGCTTTCATTGGAATGCACTTAGAAATTTTCAACCCTTTGTCTCTAACATTGACTTACAACATGTTCATCACCTTTGGGCTTTTCATTTTTATTCATCATTTCATTTTTTTTTTTTTTTTTTTTGGTGAAATAGCTCTCTAGCTAGAATATATTTGTAGCTTTCCTCTCAAAGTCCATGAAGTTCTCATCATTTTGGGCCTAGGCATACAACAAGGAGGCCTAGGATTAGGGAAGGTCATGTTGGCTTTGTAGGATTTTGGATGCTAAGTCCATAGCATATTTGTTACCTTAGGCCCAAAAGTCCTCTTTTTCAAAAGGGCGTTTTCCACTTAGGCCTTTGATAGCAATTAGGCTATGGTCTTATCAAACATTTCAAGTTAAGATATACCTTTGGATTTAGGGACAAGCCTCGTACATGTGAGAACCTCTTTTCTTTTATCCCAAAACATCTTAGGGTATACCATAACTTTAGGGCCATCCCTTCTATATTTACATCTTTTATTTGTTCCTTAGAATTAGGTGAAAACATGATATATAGTTAAACAAACAAGAGATATAAAGGGTATCCTTTGTGATAGGGCCTAGGATCTCTCTAGTATGGTTAGGCTCCCTAAGGCTAAAGGGAAAGATAAGTAGGTCACTCACAACTTGGTGGGCTATGATTCCAACCGAAGGCCTAAGTGGACCGTATAGTGGATTGGTAGCAAACCTTTAATGTACTTAAAACCCATTATAGGTGATGGCACCGATTGTGAGTTTATGGGATGAACTTCGGAAGATTTCGATCTGAGTAGAGCCTTCCATCTTCCCAATCATCACCAACTAAGGTTAAGGGATAAAAGAAACCAAGTGATGTGTGTGCAAACAAGTATTTAAATAGTTTCTATCAAGGTTAAACTCATTATCCCTAGCGGAGGGCCACTGTGGACACAACAGATGGAGTTAGAGTTGCCACCTAGTTTTTGCAATGGTCTAGAAACCATATATATTGTGTTCTCTTGAGGAAGGAACTTTTGATCTTACTACTAGAGATATGGGTTTGGAGTTTAGGTGTTTGTATCGCATACAAAATATACGCAGCGGAAAATTAACAGATCTACTTCATTCGTAATTGATAACATGTACTATGTAAATTTTAGAATTTAGGAACAAGAAAGCATACCTTGGTGCGATGAAATTCAAAACCAAAGATTAGAAGTACTTGGGAACACTTTTAATCTTCACTCCAATTCCACTTTTACCCAAGAAGTGTGGTCTCTCAATCAGTTTACATGTATGTGTTCAAGGGAGAATAAGAGAGTGGCTTACACTCACATACACACCATTTCATTCTATTACAAAATTCTGTATGTTTCTCTCCTTATATATATAACTAATTATCTAATTGGGATTTAGTGTGTGGCTTGGAGTGGGACCAAAAGGGACAAATAAGACACTAGCTCCAATGGGTTTTGGGCCTTTTTGTCAACTCTTGACAAGCCCAAAATTACCATTAATTATATTTAATACTACTATATAAATATAATTGCACTCTAGGCCTTATTAATAAATTATATCCCAAGACTTTATTATACATTCAACCCCTTCATTAAAATATTCGTAGTAATACAAAGACATGAATGTTGATTGCCACTTTGAATATTACTATATCTTAATCATTGAGTACCCGGTTTAATCCTTTAAGTTATTCATCATATATTTATGAAATCTAATTTCATAAATATATACTTTAGTAACTCCTTACTAAAGTGGTTAGGCCTAACACTCTGAATAACCAAACCCATTAAACTTATCTCAAAGGAATATTTTATATATCTGTTAAGAGATTATGAATTCCATTTTTGAGAATATATGTTCCTTCAACACTAAATGTAGCTGCCTAACATACTAAGGTTTTGATCGTGACTTTAGATCTCACTCCTGATATATCAAAACAACCTACACTTTATGATCAGGTTCATTATTCTCTTAGGATTAAGAGTTGATGTAAATAGAAGTCGTGAGATTTATTATTCATTTGACAATCATTAGTAGAATAATAAATCTCATAGCAGCCCAATTCAATATGTCTTAACACTTAAAACATATCAACTAGAAGTCTCCACTTCCATGATCAAGACAAATCATGTTAGTTGATATGTTATAGTCTTCGCAGATGAAATGCCCAATTTCATCGTCGACTACAAACTAAAATTCTGAGTTTACAAAGAATTTGTGATTTATATCTTTTGTGACTAAATCACATACTATGCATCCCATGGACTATATGATAATGTCCAAATATTCATGTTACCATTATTTTAGATAATAATAAAACAACTTTATTAATCACAACATAATGTCATACATAATGTCATATATAGCATCATACAATAGGATTTAAAAGGCACATATCCTAACATTAGGTACGTTCTTGGGAAGGTGTTAAACACCCAAGACTGCCCAATCCTAAGGTTGGCCTCCCATCGTTGTGTCTTACATCTTAACCTCATTAAAAACATGTTCAACACTTGTATCTATACTCACACATACACTAGCATACATCTAAGCATACAACATGGCATCATCATCCCTAAACACATACATATCTACCCTTAAACAAAAGAGAGCCAAACCCATATGCACATAAAAGAAAACCCTAGCATGTGAAACCCCATCATACCATTCATCTCAAACAAAGGCAGCAATAAATCAAGGCAACAACTTAACCATGGCAATCATAAGATCATATAAACATTCGTACTCAAAATTAAACATCATACAAACATATTCATCATAAAAGATGCATGTTCATATCAATGCATGACCTACCTTTACGTACCTTGCAACAACTTAACACCTATGGCATCAATGCATGGCACATGTGAATGAATGGCATGGCATAAAACTAAGAAACAAAAAGATAAACCCTAATCTAAACATATTAAAGACAAACAAGCATGTAAACAAAGCAAACAGAAACTTATGAAGTATAAAGCATATGAAAAGAAACCCAAAATAGAAACATATTATATGAAGTAAAGAATGAAGCAAAAGAATTAGGGTTTCTAGGCAACGACTTGCATATGTAGACAGAGGTCTGTGTACGAAGGCCAAACCCCATGCACGCAGGATTTGATCTTTGTACGCATGCTCATGGCACACGCACGCAAGGTTGTTCAAAACCCTAATCCAGAAACAAACTAAACAAAAAACAAAGCATGCACCAAAACCCTATTTCTAACAACCAAACATGTTCACAAACATAAAGAAATAATAAAACTAAACTACATAAACACATATAAGCATAAACAAAGTAAAGAAACAAAGTTAAAACAATGAAAGAAAGACTAAAAGAGAAAGAAAGGTTAAAGCTTGATACCTCAAAAAGGAGTTCCCAAGCTTTGATTTTGACTGTTCTCCTCAGTCAAATCTATCACAATTCAATAAAACAATGATTAGAAACTTTAAACTCAAAGGATTGAGGCCAGAAAAGGTCCCAATCATATAAAAATGACTTGAGGGTGTTTGTGACAAACTCCCATTTGATTCACTCTTTTCTAGTGAATCTTAGGTTTTCCCTGAGAATTTTCTGTTTGTTTTGAAAATGTACCATGTGAGGCTTTTTATAGTGAAAAAAATAGGGTTTGGAACAGCTCCCAAATGATGTGGAATTCATTCCAAACCTCAACCATTATTGCATAAAACTTGTCTTTTTTATGTTTCTGAAACCCTAGCTGTGTATGCAAAAGTGTACCTGCATACATATGCTTTGGCTCATGTACACAGGCTACTACCCACGTACGTGGGCCGAGGGCCACTTTAGTCATTTTATTTCCAAAAATATATTTTTGCTCATTTAAAAGATTATATTTTCCATTTTAACACTCCTCAAGTCAATTTGATATCTAATTGGACTCTAAACTAGCCTTGGGCCTTAGAGTTTGAGTATCATTAGGGAACGGTGGCCGAGTTGTAAGGGGTATAAAATGTGGTGTCTATAGAGACATGGTATAAAGCACCTAAACATGTAGATTTAAGTACAAACAAGGTATTTAGACATATCATTGCCCAAGAAAGCTAGGCCAACATCATCAAAAAAAATAAAACATGATAGAAAACGAGGAGACGTGCTAGAAAAGCTATAAAACATGCTAGGAAGCAAAATAAAACAAGAGATATACAATGGAAAGCAATAAAGCAAGAAAAAGCAATAAAGCAAGAGATATACAATGGAAAGCAATAAAGCAAGATAAAGCAATAAAGGGGACGTGCTATTAAAGCTATAAAACATGTTAGGAAGCAAGTTAAAGCAAGAGATATACAATGGAAAGCAATAAAGCATGTTATAAAGCAAGAAAAATCAATAAAATAAATGGTGTAGATCATAGCCAAAAAGCTACATCTACACCCACAAAACCTCAAATCCAAGGTGCAAAGACCAAGGAGAGGAAAAAGAGTGCAAGAACACTACCCTTGATTGTTGGGAAAAGAGAAAAATCAAAATTTTTTTGGTGTGTTTTGGAGAGAATTTAAAGAGGAAAAGAGAGAGAATTTGCCCAGAAAAGTGCTTCAAAATGTTGAAAATCCTTTTTTTTGTTTGTTTGTTTGTTTGTTTGAGGAGGGTCTAGGGGTATTTATAGGAAAAAAATTATCTTTCGGCTTCCAGCACACCTCACTGTGTCAACTTGGCAGCCCTTAGGGTGCGCGGGCCCAGTTCAGTGACATTAGCAATTTCGTCACCTTCCCACCTGACTTCGATTGCATATTTGAAGGTCTTTTTGGACTCTAATTAAGCTACTCTTGGTGTCCTTGGAAAGATCTAGATGTCTAGTTTCCAGAACACTAAAGAAAGTGGAATTCCAACGGTCAGATCAAAAGTTATGGATTGGGAAGCATGCTGACATGCCCGACGCGATTTTCAAGATATCTCAACCATTTTAACTCTGATTTCAACCCATGAATAGTTGTTGGAAATGGAATTCAATAATATTTGCAATGATGTTGATCTCAACCCATTCTGATGGTTGGATCAAAATTAGGGTTTTTGGTGTTAGTGGGAGTCAACCTTGGGTCAAACATGGTCAAAGTTGACGAAAATCTCCGAGTAGCTCGGGTTTGATGTAAAAATATGAAAAATACTATTTTGGGGTGATTTTGACCATCTTTGACTTTTAGTCAACCTAGGGTTTACTAGGGCCATTTTGGTCAATTTGACCTGAAAAGGCACTTTAATGCTCCAATACCCAAATGGGTTGGGTTGTATCAATCTAGATGTTTTCGTGGCCCAATGGAGAAATTTTAATATTTTTGGAATTTTAGGGGTCCGGCACGCAAATCATGGGCAGACAAAATACGGTATCTACAAGTCTTTTATATTGAGTTTTGGGTGTTCTTAGTGACTAGTTTTTGTGAAGGGAGAGGGGCTTTGGAGCTCCTAAGTGTTATTTCCATGATTTGGTGTAGTTTGCTTTATGCTTAGGAAATGGGTTGGTTGCTTTTTACATAATTTTGGAAATAAAGGGGTTTGCTCTAATTGGTTGCCTTTTGTAAACCATTTCAGATTATTCAAATACTCAACTAAATGAGGGCTAGTAGTTGGACTTGGCCAATGAGAGCCGAATATGTTTTAAAGCCAAAAATGAAACTTTGGACCACAGTTAGCTAGAGCATAAAAGCTCTTCTGGGGTGTAAATTTTAGGTACAAAACATACTCCATGAGTTTGAGGTGTGACCAGTGTCCTTTGCCAAATTAGTAGCATGCATGAACTAGACTCATGCAAAAGGTCCGAAAGAACCAATTCATATCCTTCAAACCACACTTCCTCAATTTCTCATATCACATAGGCTTGGGCCATACCTAAAAGAAACAAATATAATACAATACACGAATTGAACCCATACAAAAGTTGGGCTTGTAGAAAATATGTCGCAAAAATAGGTATCAACACTTGTTAACGAGTTATAATATGGCATTCTCTTCTTCAAAACACTCTCAATGATACAATTAGTTAACTTGTTTGAGGGAAGAGAGGGGAAGTACATTAAATCAAGACTCTTTCTCTCGTTTGAGGTACAGACTTCACTTTCTAATAAAATAGATAGATAGATAGATAGATAGATAGATATATATATGTGTGTGTGTGTGTCTGTATGTTACTCATTAAAGAAAAGAAAAGAAAAAAAAGCAGCTCAAAGTCTCAGTCTTGGACAAATGAAATTATATTCTCCACTGGCTAGCTAGCTAAAAGAGGACTGTGGAGTCGAAAAGAATCATTTAGACACAGAATTCAATTTCAAGCACTAAGTTTTTTCTTTTTCTAAGAAATAAGACTTAAGAGAGAAGAAAACCTAAATTTCTAAAATGTGAAGCCGATAGACTCTGCAGCATCTCCCCACTAAAGCATAAAGTTAGGTGCAGTTCATGGTTGTAGATAAAGCAGGACACTAGGACTAGTAAAAGATTGAGCCCACTCCAAATACTCACAAATGGGTAGCTATAAATTCCCATCAACTCCCAGAGGCTGTGTTAACTGCTCTGGAATCTGGATAGAGAGACCTGTGTACTTAATTTTCGTGTGAAAGAAAGGTTCTTACAATTAGTTTGTTTCTTATTATTATTATTATTATTATTATTTATTTATTTAAGTAGCTAAAGTAAGAATGTGATTTACCAAAAAAAAGGAAAAAATAAGAAAGTAAGAATGTGACCAGGCTATGGGAGATTTTACTAATGAGTCATGACCATTGACCACTAGTAATGGCAGTAAACCATTAGAGATTGTTTGTAAAGGTTGCAGGTAATTTACAATAATCATGGCCTTGGGAACTGGCAGCTAGAATAAATTAAAGGTCTCTACTCTAGTCCGAGAGTCACTCATCCATTCATCACATTTTTCCCCCATTTAGTTTTTCATGGAGTATATTTTTCTGCCACAAGTTTCGAAGAGCTCACCTCATGATAGGAGTTTGCGGGCCAATTGATCTACAGATCCTAGGCCAACTCTTTATTTAGCTTTGGCTCAGTTAATTTTCATCACAAAAAAAGGGAGGTATCATTTTTTTTTTTTGAAAGTATTTTTACATAATAAATAAAATAAATTTGTAAATTTCAGTTATCTCAATTAAGTGTATATATATATATATATTTGTCTTTCTTTTTCATATTTATCAACGCAAAATAAAATAAGTTTATCCAATCACGTGAAAAAAAGGCTAAAATACTTTTTTTGTTCATACATTATTTTGAGTTTATAACCAATTTGGTTATTGCCGTTATCTCATTATGAAAGCAGTAGGAGTAACTCAGAACATTCAAATGAAGAAGATGGGAGCACTGTTCCAACGGTCACTCCCAAAACAGTGTCGTCAGTGCAAGTTGTTAAACACAAAACACGTCTAAAGCCAAACGTCGTCGTTTCTCACTAATATAAACGATGTCGTTCTTATATTACATTAATCTTCAGTCTTTAGTGAGAGTTAGTTATCTCATGTGTACATTTCAGTTATTGCACATGTACAATAGCAGTTGTAACTGACTCTTTATTTCTCGCGCTTTCTCTCTCTTCTTTCTCTCTCTATTGTTAGTTATATATTTTGTATCGGAGACTCATTATTGTATTGAATTCCTTAGTCAATAATATCTAAGTTTTCCATCTTTATTTCTCTCTGTTTTTTTCTCTAAGTGTTTCTTGCTTTCTTGGTGAGATTGTGTGTTTTTACACATTAACAGAAAATGCTAACATGGTTACTGTATTGTACAATTGACACACTTATACTGATATGGCTAATAAAATAATATTTAAAATTTTTAATTAATATTAAAAACTTCGATGGCGAGGCCCATGAAGATGATAAATAGAATTGGTGAACAGGAAGAGCAAGGCTCTCTTTGATGTGGACAAGATGAAGATTTATCATTTTCCTTTTTCCTTTTTCTTTATTTATTTAGTTTCGTTTGACTCTGTTTGGATCTAAGAAAGTGTAGGAAAGTTGTTCTTGTTTTAGGTTTTATCAACTGATACATGTTAAAGTTACTAGAAAAAGTGGGGAAAAATTGGAAACTATTGAGAAACCATTTAGGATATAGGTAATAAGTGAGAGTGAGATCTTTTCTATTTTGCCAATTTTGGGCCAGAAATGCCGGGGTGAGTTTGAAAAACTGGATCTAACTGAAAGAAAGAAGAGTGAGTGAGATATTATAAGTTATTTTGGGATCCAAAACTGTATTGTATTATTGGGCTTTGAAAAAGCACTATGGAAAGAAAAGGAGAATAGATATCAATCTATATTCTTTCTATACCACTTGCAGTTGCAGTAGTTGCAGAGATGCAATAATTAATAGCAATATCATCCCAAAGATGCAATAATTAATAATTAATAACACCACTAAGCTTTTGGTGTAAGCAAAAATTAAACGCTAGATCTTTTATTTAACCATAAAAGACTTTACCAGTTGAGCTAACTGGAACACACTTTTATATACCTTAAATAAATAAAAAGTTCTCCAAACTAAAACAAACTGCAAGCCCAAATTCTTCTATATGGCAACATAGTGTTCGTTTGGGATGGGTTGAAATTTTTAGCTTATTTGTAATTTTAGTTTATTTATAATTTTAGCTTTTTTTTTTGCTACTATTCATGGGTCTCATTGTATTGCTTATTTTACAACCTTTTTTCTACACTTTTAACAAGAAGTTTTCAGCTTCAACAAAATAAGCTGTTCTCAAACGGACACATAATATACATTGATACAGGAGGCTACTCGCCACTGCTAGCCAGCGCCAAAATGTTTATTTTTTGAGGATTGATTATGGTTTATTTGTTTGTTTTTATTATATTTTTTTAATGGGAGGGAGGATGAAGATAGGAACCAATTCCCGTCTAAATCACAAACTTCTAAAGGAATGGTTCCCTCTCGATTAGGTTAGGGCTTGTAGTCTATTTAACTTTTAATTTAATTTATGGTTATAATTTTTTTTTTTTTTTTTTTTTTATAGTTACAACTCTACTTTTTGTTCAACTCATTTTTTGAACCTAATACTATGTGTGGGTTTGGATAGGACTGAAAGTTGCGTCTGCGTTTTCTATTTCACGTTTCCTTTTTTTTCTTTTTCTTTTTTTTTTTTTGTGCACACGTTTGGGGGACAAACGGCTACTGTTCATGAATAGTAGCCATATTTTGTTGACTTTTCAGCATTTTTATCAGTTCTGTGGGTCCCGTGAACAGTGCACGAGACCCACAAACTTTACTTTTCAGCAACTTTTTCATTAAAAATGAGTTCCACGGCACTATTTACACATTTAAAAATTATTTTGCTACAGTATTTTCAGTTTTCAGTTTCAGCAAAATAAGTTCTATCTAAACAGACCCTATATCTCAATAAAAATAATTAAACTCTCTCAAATTAAATGAACACTTGGTGATTTTCAAAACAAAAACAAAAACAAAAAGAGCACTAGGTGCACACAAAAGTGGCTCAATAAAATAGCTATCACTCTCCTGTTTGGTTAATCATTAAAGACTATTTTAGTCACTAAGAATTTTTATTTATTTATTTATTTTTAGAATCAGTTTAGTCATTAAGCTAGGACAAAATTACCACCAAAAACCTCACCACGTCATGTTAATGAAAGCTGAGCTAAGCCCGTCGTCTTAAAACAATAAGAACAAGACTTAATAATAATAATATTAATAATTTTCATATCAACCATCTAATTTGCTGAATTCTGAAGTCATGTTTGACATTCAACCAAAAAAAAAAAAAATCACGTTTGACATGATAAGTGTCATTTGTGAATGTCATGTGTTCCAGTCCACAAGGAATTATAAATTTTTTTATATTTTATTTTATAAATGATTTAAAAAGCAATTTGTGCCAAAGCAAAAGCAAAGCTCTCTTATTGTTATTGATAAGCCCTTCAAGCATCTCTTTCCCAAGAGCCCTAAATAGTTCCAAACATAAATGCGACCAGGACTTTCCAAATTTTGAGGTGAATTGGTGCCACTAGTGGCCTATGTATTGCAGCATCTTTAATGTCCCCCAATTTGCTTTCAATATAAACAGGCAGTGTTATGACAGCTTCATACTCTCATGTGCCCTGATTTTACTCCTTTTCCCACATGAAATTGTTTAAATATTGCTGTGACTACATTAATATATATATAACTTTGACACTAATGATAACAATGCATGAAAAAAAATATGAAAAAAAAGATAAAGAAAGCAGGAGGGAAAAGAAAGCCAAAAGGGCTACTGATCAAAGACATGGTTTAAGTAACACGAATTGTGGAGATGATTGAGATGCATGACTAAGAAAAAACAAAAGGCAAATAGAGGAAGCTATCAATCAGTGTGCTTGGTGTTGCTCAACCTAAATAGTTGAAGACGCTTTATCAAAACAAAGTTGAAAACCAAGTACAAAAGAAATATGCACATGCCCATTGAATGTAGTTGAAATTGCCAAGCTCGTTTTGTGAGAAAATATTGCGTTTGAGGTTGTCTAGATACTGTCCACAATAAGGAATAAATTAGTATGATATTGCAAAGTGGCTAATAACGATGGCTAGAGAAGGAACTTGGATCTGACAATTTAAGATTTGGAATAATGAGGCCACAAAAGTCTGGCTCTAATACAATGAAGGCTAGCTCAAATGCCATATTAAACTTATTAAAATATTTCTCTGATACCATATTAGAAAAGATCAAATATAACTCTAATACATTTTTTTTTTGGGATAAGTATATAACCCTAATACAGAAAGAAAAGACGATATGTAACTTTGCCACAATAAATAAGTGTGAGAAAATATGAAAAAAAAAATTGAAGAAACCAAAGTTAAGGAATGAAAGAAAAAGCACATTGAATTAATGTGGCTAGGCATAAGAGACCTACACATCTCTACTATTAAGCTCTATGTATTATAATGAATCAATTTAAAGGTATTTATAGTAGGTTATATCATAGATGAACTGTACACTAATGCCATGGTTACAATACTTAGATACAATCTTACTCTTTAAGTAAGATTAGGATTTCTTTACCTTCAAGATAATTTTACATACACCAAGAGTTTTGTAATTCAATTGATTTACATTATGGTAATTTCAATGAAAACATTCATGATTCAAACTTCACACCCGAACCATTATATATATATATATATATATATATCTAAAATAGTTCTTCTTGCACTCTAAATAGGATTAAATGCAACAGATATGGACAAAAGATTTAGGCGTTAGATATCTTTCAAAGTGAAAGACTAGGAATTTAAAGTTGAACCAAGATAATGAATAGGCTCCCTTTTAGATAAACGTGGTGTCATATACCACAAATATGAATTCCACATATTGTACCACTTGTGTATGTCAACATCTTATATATGTGAAACATGATCATGAGATAGATTATGGGCCCTCCTACGATAAACATCAAGTCATTTATTAGAAACATGACTTCTGGTGCTTAATGCTTTGTAACACTTTCTCATATTTTTCAGGCTTGGTTCTTCAGACCACGCCAATATATGAACTTCTTTTGCGGCTATGTGTGGGTTTGGCACTGTCGCGAAGACTACACGTATGAAATATGAACTTGTCTAATGTCTACAGTGTTTTAGTGAGCTCATGATGACTCACGCATTATGCAATATGTTGTCAACAGTGAGTTAATAAGATTTTGTACGGAGTAATGCTAGGGATTTAAAAATTTTCGCAATTTATTAATATGACAAATTTTGAATAAAATAACATCACTTTCAAATGAATCAATCACACATATTATGTTTATTATGTACCATTCACAACAAACTATGTTAGCAAAAAAGAAAAAAAAAACAAAACAAAACAAAGCTACATTAGCCATGTTTGGCGCTCTTTCCTTATTTGTATGAAGTGTGAACTTCTATATAATATTTTAATGAGCTCATGATGACCCACTTGTTATGAATATATTGTCAAATAATGAGATAATATATATATATATATATATATTTTTTGATAGAGTAATGTTAGGGATACAAAAAATTTTACAACTTATTAAGATGATAAATTTTTATTGGAGTTATTCACATAAGTCTACTCATATTCTTTTATTATTTACCTCCCATTCACAATAAATTGCATTAGCAGTTATAAAAATTAAAAAAAAAATGTAGAAGGTTTTATGTCAATAGATTTATGATTTTTAATGTAGTGTTAGCTCAATATTGGTGAACGGGTATGCCAATAGCAGAGAATCAATGAGCCTTCCATTTCCTTATGTAAACCATCAGGCAATAGAGTCCTTGATGGCTTGATGGAACACTAGATTTATGATTTTTCTTTTTTTCTTTTTTTCCAACCATAGTTGATGAATAATGCTATGATCACAATTTTTGTCACAACTTGCTCATGTGGTAAATTGTGAGTGGTAGAGTTATGAACCCACTACTCACAACTTGCCACATGAGCAAGTTGTGACAAAAATTGTGACCCTAAGATTTTCCCATTGTTGACAATTCAAGTAAAAAAAAAGTAGTGTTAAAGGGAGAAAGAAGTAGGGTGGTTGGTCATTATCCTTATTCGCAAATAAGAAAGAGAAATGCATAAAGAAAAGTTACTCATTTATTATAAATAAAAATAAAATTGTCCACTCAAATTTTAAAATGAGCATTTTCCTTTCTTTTAATTCTTTTAATGAAATAGATGGTTTTATTTATTTGAAAATTTTCTGTATATATAAGAGCATTTACATCGGCCTTAATATTTATCTCTCTACTCTATTTAAATATTATTTTTTCTCTTCCAAAAATAAATATTTTTTTTTGGTAATTTGGCGCCCCCCCCCCCCCCCCCCCCCCCCCCAAAAAAAAACAATATCGCCTTCTTCTCCTTTGCAGATGCATTGCTACCACCCATAAAACACAAATCTACCTTCTCCTTCACAAACACAAACCCATATTCCATAAAAAATGCACCACTACCATCATAAAGAATGCAGATTTCTCAACCACAATAACCAACAACCCACAAAGAACACAAGCCCACCTTTACAATTGCATAAGAAACATAGACCCAACTCAGCACCGACACCCTCTGCTACCACAACAACCCAGATCTGAGGGGTGCAACTTGAAAGAAGGAGGAAGAGAAGGGAGAATGCAGAGGGGAGAGGGGAGAGGGAGAGAGAGCATAGGGAAGAGGGAAAGAGAGAACGAGTGAGAGAGATTTAAAAATTTTATTTTTTAGTTTTGGTAATGAATGGTGCTCGTTGGATGTGGCATGCTACTTATCATTTCTAAACCTTTCGGGTAGTTTGAGGAGGCTTGTGTGTGAAAGTTTTAGGGTCTTTGGAAATATTTTTAGACTAATGTAAATGCTCTAAAAGTGTCAAATTGCTAATGTTAAGGAAGACACTAAGGTGTTTCCTCTAATTGTATTTTTTTTTTTTAAAATTTTTGGAGAATGTATAGTCTTAGTAAAGGAACAAGTTTAATCCAAAAAATTAAAAACAAGAACGTGAATTTAAATAAAATTTTAGTTTCCTTCATTTATATTTGATTGGGAGGGTGGAAAAGTGGAAAGATGAAAAACTCATTTGTTTGGTTGAGAATAAAAATGAGAGGATATAAAATATAATTTGTATGAACTTATCCTTGTACCCTATTGCATAATACATAAGAAACAATTTTTTTTTTTTTTAAGTATGTAAAAATATATTTTGAGAAAATATATATAAAATTATTTGACACATTATAAAAGTGACATGATACAATTAATATTTTAACCCCTCTCTCTCTCTCTCTCTCTATATATATATATATATATATAAAAGATGTGATTAATTAAATTAGTTAAAATAGAATATTTAAAAAGGAGAAAAAAAGAGAGGAGAAAACCCAAAATAAAAATTAAAAAATAAAAACAAATGCCTGGGCATTGGTACATGCTGCCTTGCTGGTACATTAACGCCAGATTAGATGACAAAAAATTGAAGAAAAGTTTTTGACAGGACAAAAACAAATTGACTTGTGGTGGGGTACTGGGAAGTCACACAGGTACAATAGATTTTTTTTTTTTTTTTTTCTCGCACGGTGTATCCTCAAATCTTTCAATCAGAGACTAATCACTGTTCGCACCGGGTGGGCCCACGAAGGGGTAAAGCACTGGCTCAAGAAATTCTTTTCAAAGTGCAGGTAGCAAGACTCGAGCTGGGAAGCACATCCAATCAAACCTAGTACAAGTACCTTGAAACCGAGAGTCCAACCAACTTGGCCAACTCCCTGGGTTTGGTATAATTGACTTTACTCCTTAGGCTTCTTTTCTCTCTAATTTTCTCCCTAAATTGAGGAGATTTATATTTGGTAGACCTAGAGAAAACTCTTGAGCCCCACCAGTTTTTTCTCTTTAAAATCTACCCAACCTAACACCCCAAAAAATATATTCTCTCCTTTTTTTTTTCTTTTTTTTTTTTTTAACCCTCACTTAAATCCACTCAACCAAATGGACCCTTAAAGATGGATATAGAATAAGACAATTTGTTCTTTACTAGAGAGAGTTGAGCAATTTTTGTGGGAAAGAAACCAAGGTAGAATGGGGTTATTCGAGTAGAGATGAAGTTGAAGAGTTTTGTTGGTCTTGTGGTGTGTTAATTAAGCCATTGACTTGGTTGAAAAATAATAAAAATAATGATTAGCTTACATAGCATGCTAAATACCAACAGGCCAAAAGTTCAATAAATGCCAAATATTTGGGATATACATACATTAACCTCCTTAGAGAATCAATACCCTCTGTAGTATCATCATTGTGCTATAATGTGGTATTTGGTTAGGGTGAAAATAGAGAAGAAGAAAAAAAAAAAAAAAAGGAGAAAGGAAAATGAGGAGTAGATGAAGACTTTCTACTGTTTGACTGGAGAGAAAATAGGGTAGAAAAATGCATAGAAATTGAGGATGTGAAAATATTCTATCTTTCTCTAAAGTCTAAGAAGTAAGGTGGTGGAGTACAATATAAGAGCATCCTCATTAAGGATGCTAAAAGGGGTATATGCTAAATTTTAGCATCAAAACATCAAAAAAACAACTCCATCAAAACTTTCAAATTGTAAAATTTTTGGCATACTTGCACAGTGAGCTTGTATTAATACAAGCTCACTGTAGCTTGAATTGTATAAAAAAAATAGTTTTTTATTCTCATGTTGGTGAGGTGGTTGGCTGGTTGTTTGTGTTAAGTTGTTTTATTATTATTTTAATGAGTAGTTTATATTATTTAAATGAAATTGTAAAAAATATAGAAGTTTTGATGTTTGATGTATTTTAAAGTGGGATAGTATAATAAATAAAGTAAAATTTTAAAGTGTTAAATGCTAAAAATTTTAGCATTCTTGATAAAGATGCTCTAAGTAGGACTATAATAACATTTTATTGGTTGAACAGTTGAAGAACCAATAGAAAAGGGTTTAGACGGACCCTACATGATAAAGGAAGGGTTCAACAATTATATTAGTATATGAGCAAAAATTGCAAAACAGTCTATTTTTGGGAAAAAAATTAGGCGCGTGGCATGCGTTCAAAGTTATTTAGTAAGTTGGACTCTTTTTGAAAGTCGAGTTTGGCAAACTCAACTTTGGGTTGTAAAACGAACACTATAGTGGCGTTTTTTGTGCCTATAGCAGCGTTTATAGAAAACACCACTATAAACGCCACTATAATGTTCATTTTCTAGCCTAAAGTCGAGTTTGCCAAACTCGACTTTCAAAAAAAGTCTAACTTACTAAATAACTTTGAATGCATGCCATGCACCTAATTTTTTCCCAAAAATAAACTGTTTCGCAATTTTTTCCTAGTATATGACCTTGAGCTAACCCACCACTTTATCTATTTTATTAACTCATTTCGCAACTTTTTTTTTTTTGGTTAAAACTCATTTCGCAACTTTTTCTATATTCCAGTTTTTATTTTTAAGTACAACTCATTAAAATAATATAAACTACCCAATTAGATAATAATATAATACAATAAAAAATTCACTTTTCTCTTTATCCATCGGACCCACGGCTAGCAGTCACCAGTTCACCACAACCTCTAGCAACCCACCAAAGCCAGCAACCACCTCCACTAAAACTCAACCCAACCACCAAAAGCCAACCCTCACCACCACCACCACCACCACCGAACCACAACAACCCACAAATGAACAATTACCACCACTACATCATTGAGACACCACAAACCCAAAAATTTCAACAAAATTTCCATACCCATCGAGCCATAAACAACCACTGAGATACATACCCACTGCCACTGTCAAACTCACTGTCGAATCACCAGCAGAGATCCATACCCAAACCCATTGCTGAGCCACAAATAACCATTGCAGTGGCGACTCCAGGAAAATTTTTCAGGGTGTTCCTCAACAAGCATAAATTACACAATCTAATAAAAAAAAAATTTATATATTGACAACAACAATAAAAAAAAAAAATGCAAATATATAAAATTTACAATTGCCTTCTACGAGTTTTCATCTTTTGAAATCGTTGCATAATAGTCTCATTATCAATGCTACAAGCTACATCTTTTTCAATATACACAACTAAGCAATCATTCATCAATTGATCTCCCATTCGATTGCGCAGTTCATTTTTTATATATTTTATTGCTGAAAGAATTCTTTCTACTGTTGCTGTAGCAACTGGAAGGGTCAAAGTTAGCTTCACAAGCAAATAGACTAATGGATAAGTCTCGTGCTTCCTTGTACTCACTAACTTTTCAGCAAGTTCACTAACTCTTTAAAGCTCTAAAAAGAAGTCATGCTGCGCATATCAAAAATGTAATTCTGCAGTTGAGAGTCAAGTGCCAAAATATCTGTCCCAAGAAAATCAGAGGGATAGAACTTAGCTAGACGTATCAATTTTTCCTTATCGAAAGCCACAAATGAATTACTTGGATCCAAGCATGTCATACAAAGTAGCAAATCGGTATTCACCTCAGAAAAGCTGTTGTTAAGCTCTTGAAGTTGCATATCTATGACTGTGTAGAATAGCTCAAGACGATAATGATGTAAATTTGAATTTTTTTTGGGTGTTGCGTCGCGGCCTCCCACTAACTACAAACATCGCTTCCATGTCCAAGATAGGAATATCATGTGAGTTACAAAATAAAGATACTTCAGCCAATAAAGATGCCCATCCATCATCTCTCATCGCTTGCAACCGTTGCTTAGACACTTTAACAAGATCCATAGTATATCTTGATTTTTTTTTTTTTTTTTTTTGCGATGCTATTGACAACTCATTTGTGATTCCTAAAATATTTTTCATCAAGTGTAGAGCAAAGACAAATTCAAAAGTTAGAATTGACCTCATAATAGATCGAGCTTCAACTTTTTGGTCGGAGAGGCCATCTTCTTCAATAATCTCTAATAAATCAATAACAGCAGAGAACATCAAAATCAAGTTGAGAATAGTCCCATAATATGATCCCCAACGTGTATCACCAAGACGTTTAAGATTTGTCTCTTGATTCAAACCTTGCCCACTTCTTCGTTCACCATTCTCTAAATCTTCTTTAATTTTGGCAAATTGTATATCTCGAAGAGCATCTCGTCTCTTACAAGAGCCTCCAACAACAGTTACTAAATTACTAACTACATAAAAAAATTCAGCAATGTTAATGTGATTTTTAGCAATAACAACAAGTGTCAATTGAAGTTGATGAGCAAAACAATGGACATAAAATGCTGACTTGTTCTCTTTCAAAATTAAAGTTTTGAGTCCATTGATATCACCTTGCATATTACTAGCCCCGTCATAACCTTGCCCACGTAGGTTCGATAAACTCAAATTATGTTCACAAAGTAAACCTTCAATAGCATGCTTGAGTGACAAAGCAGTGGTACTTGCTACATGTACAATACCAAGAAACCGCTCTATAATAATTCCTTCTTTGTTCACATAACGAAGAACAAGGGCCCTTTGTTCTTTCACTGAGATATCACGTGACTCATCAACTAATATTGAAAAGAACCCATTGTCAAGATCGTTGATGATGACTTTGGATGTTTCACGCGCAATTGCATTCACAATGTCTTTTTGAATATCAAAGTGGGTAAGCTTGCAATTTTTCCAAGATTTTTGCAACACTTCATTGATAGATTCATTGTGATCCCCCAAAAATTTTAAAAGCTCAAGGAAGTTTCCTCTATCACTTGAACCTTGAGATTCATTGTGACCACAAAAAGCTAATCCTCGGCATAAAAGGAATTTTACGCAATCAACTATTGCATTTAATTGAATCCGATATTCAATTTTATCTTGTTTTGATTGCTTAACAAAAACACTTTGAATGTGTTTCTTTTCCTTCAGTAGATCTTCACTCTTCTTGACAGCTTGGTTATGAGCACTATTAACTCCTCCAACATGGAAATCTAACTTCGCAACATGATTCCAAAGTTTGAATTCCTTCGTTACAAAAGTCTCACCTCCCCCTTGCTTACCAACATCTTGCCCAAATAGGTAGCAATAAAAACAAAATGCCGCATCCTTGTCTATACTATATTCCAACCACTTTCTATTTATATACCATTTCGATCTAAATCGACGGGGCTTTCTAGAAAAATATGATACAGGGTAATCATGAACAGGTGGTTGACAAGGGCCTTTTGTTAAATAATATTTTCTTATTTCATCATGATTATTAGGATGATAAGATGATATCTTTTGTCATAGCCCAGGATCTGAAGGAAGATTTTCTAAGTTAAAGTTAATACGAATTCGCTTAGAAGATGTAGATGAATCTTGCACAGGAAATGAATCTTGCATAGGAGATGACTCTTGCACAGGAGATGAATCTTGGGTACGTGATTTTTTTATCAAATATTTGTCCATAATTCTAGCAAAAGAATAAACAATAAATTATAAGTTTATTTGAAATATTAATAAAATTATTAATTATTATTGTTTAGTTGTTTCATTAATTTGTTTTTCTTTTATAAATTATAATTTGTTATATTGTTGTTTCATTAATTATAAAATTATTAATTGTTATTTAGCCTAACATAATTTAATTTATTTGTCTTTTATAATGTATTAGTTAATTCAATTATACAGCTTTAATTATTGTTATTTAACGTATCAGCCCATCTACCCCCTCCCACTCAATAGATATGCACATGCACATGCCTTAGCCTAATGCCCCAATCAGCAATCACAATAACCTGCTAATCAGAAAATTTCACAATCACAATAGACAATTCACATCACACTAAAAGACAATCAATATATTACCAACACACTGACCAACACCAACACACGTTACACACGGACCAACACCAACAGGCAACAGGGAAGATAAGGCCAAATTCCAAAAAAAAAAAAAAAAAAAAAGGCAAAAGCAAGCAATTCGGCCAGCCAATCTGACCAACACCATTACACCAACACACTGACTAATAGGATAAGGACAAATTCAAAAAGACAAAAAAAACAAAAGGCAAAAGCTAAATGTAATTATGTAAATAAAGAGAGAGAGAGAGAGAGAGTTACCGGGTTATGGGTTAGCATATTAAAGAATAAAGAGAGAGAAATTGTTCTTTCATTTCAGTTTTGCATTTCAGATAGATAAAGAGAAAGACTGAGAGACTTAGAGAGAGACAGAGAAAAAGAGAGAGAAATACCTAGCACCGAGGTCCGAACGGCGAGCGGCGAGCACCGAGGTCCGAACGGCGAGCGGCGAGCACCGAGGTCTAAGCGGCGAGACTGCGATGAGGGCGAGGCGACGAGCGGCGAGCACCAAGCACCGATCTGCGAGACTGCGACGGCGACGACGAGCGGTTTGCGAGCAGCGAGCGACGACGACGTGACCGTAGGCAGTGTATGCTGGGGTTTGTTTTGGTTTTCTCTGTATTGGGGGTTTCTTTTTTTTTGAGATAAACACTAACTGTATTGGGGTTTGTTTTGCTTTGCTCATGGAATGACTGTATTGGGGTTGGGGTTTGGTTTTTGATTTCCCTGCCAGCGACGTGATCATGACGTGGGTTGATTTCTGATTCTCTGTTTTTTTTTTTTTTTTTTTTTTTTTTTTTTTTTTTTTTTTTTTTTTTTTTTTTTTTAGAATCCGTGGGCTACGGGCTACCTGTGTAATCTATTGGGCTCGCCGTGGGCTTGGCAGCCTTGGCTTTATTACATTTTTTTTTTTTTTTTTTTCAGATTTTAGTTCAAATTTTTTTTGGGCTTTTTTTTTGCTTTGAAGTAGAACAGATATATATATATATATATATATATATATATATTTTTAATTTGAGGGTGTTCCTAATTTTGTTACTGAGGGTGTTCCTAATTTTGTGATCAGGGTGTTCCTAATACAGATTGAGTATAATTTTTTTTTTTTTTTGATTTTTTTCAGGTCAGGGTGTTCCTGGGAACACCCTGACTTATACGCGGCGTCGCCGCTGAACCACTAGGATTCCTACCCTTCAGTTCTGAGATGAGAACAAAGACCCAAAACCCATGCAAGACCCAAGATCCATACCCTTCAATTCTGCTGAGCCACAAACGAGCGACCTAAACCCAAGACCCATGCAAGCAATCTTCAAGCAAAAACGAGCAATCTTCAATCGGAAACAAGCAATCTCCAAGACCCACGCAAGCGATCTACAAGCGAATACGAGCAATCTTCGCCGTTGCCATTGCCAACTGAGTTGCTGAGATGGGAGAGAGGAGAGTAATTGGAAACATTGGGCAAGAGGCAGAGATAAGAGAGAGAGAGTGGGTTCAGTGAATATTTTTTTATTAAATAGGAGAGAGAAAATTAATGTTTATAATAAAATATAGTAATATTTAATTTTAAGAACCTCACTGTAGGCAGTTGGCATAAAATTTTAAGAATAGCAACCCGGATGTTGAATTCTTTTAAGGAATTGGGTTGCAAAATAGTAACTGAGGGCTAGTGCTCTAACCTCTGGCATTGAGCAGCAAATCATTCCTTCACTTCTCATTTCTTAATCATTATCCAAAAACATAATAATAATAATATCGTATGTGATTAAACTTCTCTTCACTTAGCAGCTAGCAAAACACTATAAATAAGTGAATATACGTACATTGACGCTTCACAAATTGATCTCCTAAACTGATGTGTTACTAATCCAAGTTTCAAATCCAACACTTCTGCTCTGATCACAACCGGTATAGCCTCTCTCTTTGTTGAGATCGTGAATGAAAACATTCTTTGATTTATTATTCTCTCAAATTTGCCCTTGACCTCCACTACTGTCTTTTGGTCTTTTCAATTTTCTGACCCTCTTCCAACGTCACAATATACACACATAATCCAAGTTAAATCATAGGTTATCTGAGAGAGAGAGAGAGAGAGAGAGAGAGAGATTATCAATGCCTTTATATTGTTCAGGTCTGGCTACGAGAGTTCCACATGTCTTAGGAAATGGAAGAATAATCAACAACCACCTTATATCCCACCATGTAGGAACTTTGTTCTTCTCACACCACCACAACTCATCATCAAAACGCAATCTTGTTTCTCCATCAAAGTTCAACCGAAGTTGTTTGTGTTGTTCTTCTTCTTCTATAATGGAGGACCAGACAAAGCTGGACAGTACACCCTCAGAATCAGAAAAATATTCCAAAGAAGTTGAAGTTGCTGTAAGAGCTGTACAAATGGCTTGTGCTCTCTGCCAGAGAGTGCAAGGCAATTTGATTTCCAAAACCAACGGTCAGGTCCAATCTAAGGATGACAATTCTCCTGTCACTGTTGCAGGTAATTCTTCATCTTCTTGCTTTTTCTTCATAATTTTTTCTTAATTGAGTTCTTGTTATTGGTGTTGGTGATCGTATTCATGTATTATTTTGGTTGCCTTTGGCTGTATCTTTGGTGGGCTTTTTAAATTCTACTAAAAAGTTATCCATTTATGCGAGTTGGGTTTAGGATGTATGACACTCTGCTAATCAAATATATGCTGAAGACTTGTTAAGTCTTATTCATGTTGTTCTCTGACATTATAGCGTGAGAATATAATAGAATAGACTAATAGTCACTTGTTTGCTTCAATTTGGTTTTAATATGGTAATAATTTTGTTAATGGCTCGGTATCTGGATTCTGGGACATATTATAATGAAACTGAGCTAATCAAAAGTGCAATTTCTGAGCCACCCACATATATTCAAATTGAATAGGAATTTCATAAGAATGGGAAAATAAAGTTAATAAATGGGGGTGAAAGCTGGAATGCATGAACAAAAGCAGCCCGTGGAAGTGGAACATTACCTGTTGATTAATTGCTAGAATAAAATAGAAAAATAAGACTCTCTGATAAGAGAAAAAATATTTTATTAAATACGAGTGTAAAAAGACCTTTTTCAAGGAAAGTAAGTTAACCTTGTAGTGTTGTGCAAGAACATAAGCAATTAGAAAAAATTTTAAAAAAAATTTATGGATTGGATGTTGGAAGCAAACAAGTGACTATTAGTACTAACATAATTTGTTTTAGAATCACACTCTTAAAGGAAGATAGATTGTTGAGGGAAGAGAAAGAGAACTCTTATTGTACTCTTAACTTACACCATATTAGATTAGGCAACTTCAAAAATTTACTACTGCATACAACAACTCCCTGTTTTACTAACTTTTTTCATGAATAAAATGTAGTTTCATAAACTAAATTAAGTTTAACTTTCAACATTGGAGCCATTAGAATGCTATCGTGCCTGGGCCCTGGGATACTGTTTATGAATAGATCATGAAAGACATCCTAGTTTCTGAGAGCCACAGTTGACTATGAAGCCACATTTTGACTTTTCAGATGATCGTAAATTTCCTTGTCAGTTGTGACTTTTTTAGCAGATGTTTAGAACCAATTTAGAATTAAAAGGTGGGGGCAAAAAAAAAAAAAAAATAGTACTAACATAATTCAAGGTGGGAGGTATGGTCTTTGACCAGCTCTTGCAATGAGTAACAATAAAGTAATACTAAAATTTTGACTTACAATTTGCTCATAAGGTTAGGAACTTACAATTAGTACTAATAGAGTAATGCAAAGAGTACCTAATTCTTTTTTTTGAATCACCTCTTGCACCTATGACTTTTTTGGGTGAGTACGTTCCAAGGATTTTGTCAATTTTCCAACTATTTTCAATGAAATTTTATTAAGCAAGCTGTATTCTTTTTGCATCAAGAATTTGTTTTAGAATTTTTAGTCTTTATTTATGTAATATGTACCATTATAGCACAATCTTCATGAAAGTGATTCGATCTATCAATAGTCAGATATATATTCTGTTCACTGAATCACATACAGTTGCATCTAGCGAACTTGTAGAAAGTTTGACAGAATAGTAAACTGGTACATTAGAATCAGTAAGAAAGGATAATAGATATCCTCATAAAGGTTCTCCTTCTTCCTTTTTTTCCTTTCATATATTTCTCTATATTCCTTTTTTCTGCAATTCAGAAAGTTGCCTATATTGATGACACTAAAAGACACTCCTCATAGTGGGTGTCAATAATCTAATAGGTTACAATGAGGCCTCATCTTTTTATCTTCTTCAGCACATATATGTCTCCTTGCAATGATTTTTCCCCCCCTGGTCTGCTCTCCATGAATGATCAATATTCATGCTGTTTCCTTATTAAACAAACATTTTTTTCCCTGGGAAAGAACTCCTTACTGCGGGAAGTGTTTCCTTATACCATAAATATTCTTACTGCAACAACTCTAGAATTTATACAGAATTCTAATTTCCTTTCTTTGTTTATGTTACGTATATTCTTGCTGTTTTAGTAAAGGTATCCCTTTACCTTACTTTCCAGGGGAAGAATAAGTTCAATTTCCTTGTCATTAGTCATCATTTTTTAGCATTCTATTAGTACTTTTAATTCTAGTTGGAAGTAAAATGGTGTTGTTGTTTTATCAATAGTAGGCAAAGTGCTTCAAAATTGCTAAGATGAAGTTTCCCCTTTAAGTACTAGTCTTGAAGTAATTACTTTTTAGTGATTGGGGCCTCCACTGGTTTCCTAATCTTCTATTGGCACATCTTTATGTCACCATTTATGAATGGGGCTTTAATTTATCAATGCACTGCAGTTTAAACATATAGTCTTGCCGTGAAAAAACTTGCAGTGTAGTATTAGAATCACCATAATATTTTCAGAGTTGGATTATGTAATATTTACCTTTATTGTAAGGTATTAGTCCAGGGTTTTGTAAGGCTTAGTTCTCTCTAGCCCTTGGGGTAAAGAGGTTTTCCCTGTGAGGGAATAGGGATTTGTGTGCATTAGGATTATAGGCCACTAATGCTTGTATCTGAGCATTTTTTGTATATTTTTTATTTTTTTGGAATAAATTTTTTTACTTATCCATAAAAAAAAAAAAAAATTAAAAATTAAAAAAAGGAGAAAAAGTCACCAATTGAACCTCAACAAGTACATTTCAGTCCTCAATTAAAGTACTGAAGATGATATTTATTTCAGATTGGCTAATTATGCTAATCACGACATGTACACAGATTGGAGTGTCCAAGCAACAGTCAGCTGGTTGTTATCTGAGTCCTTTGGGAGTAAAAATGTGTCCATAGTTGCTGAAGAAGATATTCAAAAACTCTGCAAGGCTGATGCAGCTGGACTATTAGCAACTGTATTGAACACTGTAAATGAATGTCTAGCTGAAGCCCCTCGTTTTGGACTCAAAGGTCCAAATATTTCCCTTGGGACCTCAGAGGTTCTTGAAGCCATAAGCCGTTGCAACTCAACTGGGGGTCCTACTGGAAGATTTTGGACACTTGACCCTGTTGATGGCACATTGGGGTTCGTCCGTGGGGATCAATATGCTGTAGCTCTAGCACTGATAGAGGATGGACAAGTAGTGCTTGGAGTTCTTGGGTGTCCAAATTATCCAATGAGAAAGGAATGGCTAAGTTATCATCATCGCTACCACAGAATTATTTCTCAGTTGACTCCACCAACATCTGAGTCTTGGGACAAAGGCTGTGTGATTTACGCTAGGAGAGGTAGTGGCGAGGCTTTGATGCAACCACTGCTCCATGTAAATCAGAAGTTAGTCTGGCCAAACTCTGTAAGGCCAGTTCGAGTGTCTTCCATTGATAATCCATCATTGGCAACCTTTTGTGAACCAGTTGAGAAGGCAAATTCAAGCCACTCCTTCACAGCAGGAGTGGCTCACAGCATGGGGCTTAGGTACATAAGTTTTTATTCTATTTTCTTTTCTTTTACCAAATTAATACATTTTCGTCTTGAATCTCAGAGGAAATGATGAATTGAATTAAATGTGACTGACTAATGTTTCCTTTCATTCGTTTAGAAAATAATTATATCTTAGTTACACAAGCTTGAATTGGAATCTTCTCAAAAAAAAAAAAAAAAAAAACTTGAATTGTACAATTAAGATACCAATAACATTAAAGATGAATTCTTGGGGTATAATATTTTGGCTGTGTGGAAAGAGCTCACTTGTCACGATATGACTGCAGGAAGCAACCACTAAGAGTATACAGTATGGTCAAGTATGCTGCTATAGCCCGTGGAGATGCTGAGATTTTTATGAAGTTTGCAAGGGCAAGCTACAAGGAGAAAATATGGGATCATGCAGCAGGAGTTGTTATCATACAGGAGGCTGGTGGAGTGGTAACTGATGCCAGAGGGCGACCACTTGACTTTTCAAAGGGCATTTACCTAGAAGGTCTTGATCGAGGTATAATTGCATGTGCTGGACCCACACTACATGACAAGATCATCAGTGCTGTTGATGCTAGCTGGGACTCCTCAAGTCTATAAGGTTCAGCCATTGAACATCAATGGAGAGAACACAAAAAAATTATTTAGAAATCAATGGGACTCCTCTCCTCTAGACAGGGTCAGGAAATTGCGAATCGTCATTTTTATTTTTATTTTTTGTGTGGGGTGTGTGGGGTGAGGTTTGTAATTATAGGTTTGTAGGAGACCCTAGAAATCAGCCTGCCAACAATGACTAGGGCTGGCATTTGTAAGTTTAGACACTTTCAAGGAAATAAACCATCCTATTTTTATTGCACAGTTTTGGAATGCTGTTTTGTTTTATTTCATTTAAATTTTTTATTCCAATCACTCTTTAAAATAGATTCATGCTTTTTAGAACTATCAAATGAACCAACTTGAGTTCACTATATAGAACATCCAAACATCTGATGACACTAGTTACTTGTACCTACTAGTCCATTAACTTTCTGCATTTTTGTTTCACGTTTTACCGAAAGCAATAAAGCCCTTATTCCAAAAACAAAACAATCTATTTTTAAAATAAACTAATTTGTATTTTTTGTTTCATATTTAATTATTGAAAACTATGAGATACCAAATGTATTAGTGTTTCTTAAAAAACTGGGACCTCCTGCCTACTAGTAGCTGACACATAATATACATACACACTAGCATCAAAAATTGGATGCATGGTTGTCAAAATCCCGATTTGGATCCTACGATTTTACAATCTCACCTGCCCAAAATGATTCAGATCTTTCAAGGATCTTTCGATTGTTCAGGATCGGTAGGATCATATGATTCTGACCCAAATGATCTTGGTTTCTTATAATCTTTTTTAACTTGACAGAATGCTCAGTTGGATTTAAATAAAAAATAAAATCCCAATAAACCAAGTTTTTCCACTCTAATGTAGAGAGGTGTCAGTTGGACCCAAATAAAAAAAACAAAAATCCCGACAGAGTGTCACATTTTGAGATTTTTGGCATTTTTAAATGATGCTTATAAATGGATGTAGTGATATATGGTAATTATATCAATGAATGTATAATTTATGTGATTATGTAACATACTAATGTGTATTTTTTGTTTTTTTCTCAAATAATCTAGGATCTTATGATCTACGATCCGATCCTACGATTTATGATCTGATCCTACGATCTACGATTCCACCTACCTCCCACGATCCAACATAGGATCCCAATTTTGACAACCTTGATTGGATGGGCTAGCCCAGTAGATTGTGGATGAAGGATAGTAAAGTGGCAATGTGGAATATACTTCTCCGGAGGCAAAAATAATTAGAGGTGATTTTTTATTTTTATTTTTGAGAAAAAGGTACACATATAAAAGAGAGGGAAATGAGTTCTAACATAAAGGCACATCACAAACTCCACTTAAAAGCTATGGTAATTTTTATGGGAGGGTACCAGGGTAAGTTGTATTACACACAACACACTCTCTTAAGCAATGTGCAACAATTATCCATTCTTTTTTTTTTTTTTTTGAGAAACAATCACATACACACAAGGGTTCTAATACAAAGACAAATGGCATGTTTCCAAGACAAATGTTGGTTAATGGATATAAGCCTGCACCCATCTACACAAACGAACATTCTGATAGCCAATTCATCCAGGGGAAAAAAGGCCAATTGATTGTAGTAAATTGCTACAAGGTTTATTGGAAAGTTTTCAAATTTGGACATGTGAGGTCCCTACTCATGCACCTCCACATTATAAGTAGTTAACCAAAAATGTTACAGTTAATAAATCATATGTACAACTTCAATGGCAGCAATCAATTCATTTCTATTCTCTCACCTTCACTTTATGTGTTAAAATGTGGATATTTTTAAAATATAAAAATTCTTGCATTAATTGTAGATATGTGTGTAAAATGTGTGCCAGTATAAAAAACTATTTTAACTATCCAACTCTTTGAATAACCAGTTCCCATTAAATTTATTTCAAAGGGATATTTCGTATATCTATAGAAAGAGATTATAGATTCCATCTAGAGAATATGTGTTCCCTCAACACTACATGCGGTTAGCCGATTACCCAACATATTGAGATTTTGACAGTTATATTAGATCTCACTCTTGATATATATCAGTGCAACCTACATTTTATGATCATATTCACAATCCTCTAAGGATTGAGAATCTAAGAAAATAGAAGTCATGAGATTTATTATTCAAGTGATAGTTGTTAATTGAATAATTAATCCCATAGTAGACCAGTTCAATATGTCTTGCACACTAAAGACACACCAACACATCAACTTAAAGTCTCCACTTTCATAATCAAGACATACCATCTTAGTTAAAATGCTATAGATTTCGCTGATGAAACACCAAATTTCATCACTAACTATGAACTAAGTTTTTTGAGTTTTCAAGGCACTTATGATTTATATATTTTGTAACTATATCATATAAATCACATCCAATGTATTTCAAAGATTAGATAATAAAACTAAATTAGTTCATATACAAATATTCTCACATAATTAAACAATTTAATTATTTATAATATGCCAATAAATTAGATTTAGGGAACAAACCCTAACTGTAACTACTTTGATGATAATCATAAAGAATGATCGAGAGAACTATCGCATATGTATTTGGAAGAGATTAGTAAGTGTTGCAGTTACATGTGTCTTGTCTAGTATCTAGCAACTAATAGCTTGCTTTACTCCCTCTTTTTCCGTTACTTAAATATCGGGGCAATTGAATGATCCACTTCATTACCGATTCGACTAAAAGTATGGTTGGAAATGTTAAAATGGGTAGAGCATATTAGCAATAATCAAGGACATAGTAAGGATCATGTAAATCTTTTTTTTCTTTTTTTTTTTCCTCTTTAAAACCTTGTAAATCCTAAAACCTAATCGACCATTATTATGCGAAGATTATAGTGTGTCAGTTACATAGCACATTTAATTTTATAATAATGTACATTTTATCTATTATATAGAGATAGGTTCGAGTTATACATGATATAAGCATAAGAGTTACACATTTTCTATACTATTGAATTTAGGTAAATCCAACGATAAAACAAGACCCTCATTAATACTAATATTCTGATTGATTTCATTTATTATCCAAAAGGTGCTACGTCTACATCATTTTTACAACATTTTCACTAACACTAAGATTACTTGTTATTAGTTCAAATTTGAACCTAACACTAACATTACTTTTTTGCCCAACAATAACAACTAGTAACAACCTACCACTTAGGATTTTTTGTAAAAATGTTGTGAACATATTATTTTTCTTTATTATCCCTTATACATTTGATACTTATCTTTAAACCCAAAAAAGTGTATATGTCTGACTCTCTCTCTTTATCTTCCACTTCCATGGCCAAGTCACCAATAGCCCCAAAAATACTCTCTCTCTTTATCTTCCACTTCCATGGCATCTTCCACTTCCATGGCCAAGTCACCAATAGCCCAAAAAAGTGTATATGTCTGACTCTCTCTCTTTATCTTCCACTTCCATGGCCAAGTCACCGATAGCATCCCAAAAAAAAAGAAAAAAAAAAAGCCCCACAGCCGCCAGACTTTGTTGAATAACACAACTATTGTCATAGGTATGAATGTATAATGATTATTTTAAAGTGATTTTATTCATCCTCTATCTATCGTTCCAGACTATGTTGTCTCACGCGTTTTTTTCCATTTTAACTTTTCTTAACTAGAACTATTTTATTCTATTGCATCTATATTTGACTGCTGAAGTTAAAAAATTTGGTGGGTGTAGTGGTTTGTTGTCACTATTTCTCTCACTTCGCATTGATGCTTTCAATTTCAGTTTTTCTTGACCTATTGGAAGATAACATCACCATATGGAAGTAGCAGTACTGACTTGCTCTAATTTTTTGAATAGGCTCTTAAAATAAGATTTATTGCTTATAACTAATCGTGAAAGTATTAAAAGAAACACTTCATTTTATTTTGCGGGGAAATGCTAGAAGGCTCATTGACAAACGTTTTGATGGGAAAACAAAATGTATTATTAATGACTAAGAATTTTTGCAGGTTTAAGAGTGATTATGGAGCAGCAAACACTATTGTATTAGTTGTTAGTTGTTACTGCAAAATGTTTTTATGTTAGTTGCACACTTGATCTCCCATTGATTGAATAAAACCACTTTCATGGCCAAAATGGGCAAATGCCCTTTTCGCACAAATTATACAGCGTTTTGCTCATTTTCCTAAACTAATTAGGGAAATGCTATTCTTTTGGAACTCAATTTTCTAAAAATCGAGTTTCAATTTAAAACTCGATTTTTAGACAATCGAGTTATGGGGTGATCAAATTTTAAAAAAAATTAAAAATTTGCATGGAACTTGAGTTCATGGAGCTCGAGTTCCATAAAAAACGCCACTATAGGTATTTAAAACGCCACTATAGGGCTCCCTATGAAGTGATCAAACTAAAGAAAACAACTTGCATGTTTTAAAACGCCACTATAGGAATTCCTATGGAGCAATCAGACTTAAGAAAAAAACTTGCATGTTATAAAACGCTACTATAGGGCTTTAAAAAATTGCATGGAACTCGAGTTCTAGTAATTTTTTATTTTTTTTTTAATTTTCAATTTGTAATAACTCGATTGTCCAAAAATCGAGTTTCAAAAGAGGGACATTTCCCTAATTAGTTTGGGAAATGGGGCAAAACACTGTATAATTTGTGTGAAAAGGGCATTTGCCCATTTTCCCCACTTTTTCACATATCAACTTTTGCAATTAGAGATGTTTGGATTAGGAGATGCTGTAACTTTGCTACCCATGAAGCTACTAGTTTTTCTATGACAAAGATGTTTGGATGTGTTTCAATGATTTTAAGAAAAAAAAATTGTTTCCATTCTACCTAAAAAAATTTCCATTCATTTCTATCCAAGCTATAAGTCAATATTAGGCTCTTCCAAGCCTCCTCAAAATTTTCCACGCTAGGTGACTCATGTATGCATCTCTTCAACTCACGTTTGAATATTGACTTCTTATAATATATATGGGAAAGTTTCTTTGGGAATTTCTTCTTAATATGCCAAAGACAAAGATGATGACAAAGTTCTTGGGAATACCTTTGGAATAGCTGCACCCATGGCTAAATCTTAATCTGTAATAATAGATATTGTTTCTTCCCCCACATTGCTTGAAGCCAAGTTTCAAACAAACACACAAAAGTTTGTTCTGTCTCATCTTGTAACAATGCACAACCAAATAAATTTGATTGACAATGATGGTTTAACCCCATAAAAGGAGCAAATGGCATATCATACTTGTTTGTTTTATAAGTCGTGTCAAATGTCATTATATCCCCAAAGTATTGATAAGCCATTCTTGGTCACGCATCCACCAAATATATATATATATATATATATATATATATATATATATATATATATCTATATATATATTAAACATATGGCCGACATCATCACAATGAATTGCATAAAAGAAATTGAAGTTTTGAGCCTATTATTTTTTGCAATAATTAAGGACGACTGAGGCATCTCTTGTTAGGATATATGCCCTTTAAATCCTATTGCATGATGCTATGTACGACATTATGTTGTGATTAATAACGTTGTTTTATTATTATCTAAAATAATGGTAACATGAATATTTGGACATTATCATATAGTCCATGAGATGCATAGTATGTGATTTAGTCACAAAAGATATAAATCACAAGTTCTTTGTAAACTCAGAATTTTAGTTCATAGTCAGTGATGAAATTGGGCATTTCATCTACGAAGACTATAACATATCAACTAAGATGATTTGTCTTGGTTATGGATTGAACCTTTCATTGTTAAAAGTGTTTTCCCCCATGGTGCCATAGAAATTGAAAACCCTAAGAATGGTAACATATTTAAGGTGAATGGACAATGTCTTAAGCCATTTCTTGAGAATTTTTCAAAAGAGGAGGAATCCATTAATTTGGAGGATCCCATTTATCAATACTTGCCACGCAATTAGCATTAGTGTTTGTGGCATAGTTTAGATTTTTTTTTTCTCTTTTTATTATTTTTGTTGTTTTTTTTTTTCCTAACCCTTTGTAGGTGTTAAAGTTTTTTTTTTTTGTTCATTTATGTTCATCTCTTCAAGGTACTCTCCGTAATCTCTACTCTTTATTGTTTTTCCTTGTTAACATTGAGGACAATGTAAGTTTTAGGTTGGGGGGAGGAACGTGAGATGATTTGCATTTGGTTTTATTTCATGTTAATTTTTCATCTTTTGGGTTATTTTTAGTGATTTTTTTTTTAGTCCAATTAAAAAAAAAAAAAAAAGTGTTGCTTTAGCAAGAGTTTTAAGTCAAAGTTCTTGATGCTAATTCTATCTAAATAATTTCATTGTTTTTTCATACTCAACTATTATGCACATGCACTTTAGCCACATGAAAATATTTCTTGGTTGAGAGATAGAGATGACTTTGAAAATCTTAAAAATAAAATGTAGAGGCTCTAACCCAAGTGAGTTCTTGAGTCATTCATTTTTTTTAGAGGGTTATTTTCTTTTGATCTCATTTTGCATTTGGAAGCGCATAACTTTGTTGTTGCTTTGCCTCATTATTCTTTGATTTGGTCAAATGCTAAGAATTCATCAAACCCTTTGAATATGTTAAAGTCATGGATTTTGAAGAACCATCCCAATTCTTTCTTGGTACATTACCGCTAGTCACCTATTTGAGCCTATTATTTTAGTCATTCTTTCTCAAACCCTTTCCTAATGTGTTCCAAGAATGAATGCAATCAAATTGTCTTATTATGGTAAATTTGTGGTGAAATAGTTGGAAGAAAAGGAGGACTCACTCAAAAAAAAGAAAAGAAAAAAAAAGAGAGTCATAATCAGAAAAGGAATAATCTTGAAAAAGAAAAAGAAAAAAAGAAAAAAAGAAATGTGAAAGAGGAAGAAATAGAGAATGAATTTGTTGACGAAATTTTGAAGAAAAAAAGAAAAGAAAGTGAAGGTGCAATATTCAAGAAACTAGAGAGGATAAATCAAAAGTCATATACTCAAAAGAAGTTGTTTCTCTAATTATTATTGGGAACACATTTTATTTTTACCTATACCCTTTGTTCTTATTTCCTCCTCTTTATCCTACATTATGTCCCAATAAAAGTCCTATTTGATCTTTAGGAAGGTATGGTTTGGATCTTGACATGACTAATCAATGTTTGTGGTGTAATATTCTTAGTGTTTGGAATCCTTTCATGAGAATTTAAATGTCCTTTATTTTGCTTCATTGTTTTTCATCTTATTTATATGTGAGATATTAGTCTTTGTTCTACATTATTCCGCTCACATATTGTTGATGCCTCGCCTCGCGAAGCACCCTTCGACCACCCATCTCAACGACGCTCGTGCAAGCCCATCAGCAAGCTCGGGGAGCTTGGGTGCTTTCTTTTTTGTGTGAAGGAGGGTTGTTTTACCCCTGGTGTTTGACTAGAATCTATTTCAATTTTAAGGGATTACCAAAGGTAAGTGAAGTCACCACTAATCATTGGGTTTTTTCTAAGGTGTGATTGGTCACCTAACTCTATTTGATTTTATTACCGATCCTAGGCTAAGAAAAAGGTTGATTTTCCTAATCTAATATGGATGGACAAAAAATCTTGATTCTTAAGTTCAGAAGTCTAGTTATGTGTGGGGAAGGTGTTAGGCACCCCATAATGCCTGTTCAAGGACAGTCCTTTGTTTTGGTAAAACCTTAATTTTGGGAGATTGGCAATTGAAAACACGACACTGGCATTAGCTTTCGGGGCTTTGAATGCGTTGGGCTTTGAAGTTTGGTTTTGGAATGGGTGTGGTCCCAATCGATGTTTTCCTAGTGCATTCAAGATTTGGTGCCAAATTTCCACGGTGAAAATTCAGCAGCATTTCGCCTTGTTTTTGTGGTGAAAATTTGGCAGCACTTTGCTTCAGGTGCATCATAGCACACAAAACACTATTCTCACCAAGCTTTCATTGTGAAAATATGGCAATGGAGGTGCCCCATTTTGACGGCAAAAATCTGGCAGAGTTTCGCATTTGGTGCACTTTGGCACACCGGCAAGGTTTTGCATTAGTGTATATGGCGTGTATCGACATGCTCGTACTGAGACGAGTTGAAGCCCTTCAAAGCATTAAGCATATTGATGCGCGTCACATACACGGGGAAACCAATTTCACTCAAGTGACATGTATTAGGACAATCACACTGCGATGACTGTGCATATAGTATAGCATGAATATGCACCTATAGCAAATGCCTTGAGCACATACCCACACTACAAGGTCAGGATTGCTCGTGGTCAGCGAGGGTCACTCGCATAACCATGAGAGTCTGTCATACAAAGTGAACAATCACCCACACACGTGTTGGCACACACACACACACACACACACACACACACACATACATCATGCACAATGCTATCATGCAGAGCAAAAAAGTAAAGCAGACATATGCTGACATCCCCTAGGTGTGGCCTAGCAAGGTACAAGAAAAGTAAATCAGACATTGCCATACCCAAGGAACACGACCCAAAGCAAGGTACCAGAAAGAAAAGAGATACATGCCTACATCCCTAGGGTATAGCCTAACAAGGTGCAAGAAAGATAAATCAGACATTGCCATACCCTAGGAATGCGACCTAAGAATGGTACATGGAGGATAAGCTTAATACAATGCTATAGAGAAAAGGATAAGAGTGGGTAGAAAAATATAACCGCTTAGGGAGGGGGCCTCCAATGTACTGAAAATTGCCCTTTTTGGGCTTATGTCTTTGTGCTTACGTCTTTGCCTTTTTTGCTTGCACTTAGGAGGTCGTTCCCTCGCTCCAAGTGTCCTTTGCTTCATGCTTGTACATGCAACAAAAAAGGAAACAAGCCAACAGACAAGAAAAGAAAGAAGCAAAGAAGATAGAAAGCATGCAAAGAACATACTATCAAAAAGGGCCAAACGGGGGCAAACAAACATGCTAAACACATGGAGGGGCAAGCAAACATGTTATAAAACAAAAGGTGTTCTCCTAGGAGGACAAATGTAGGTTTGGATCGAGTGTCCATAGTTCCATTGTGTTGGAGTATGGACGACACACGTGTGCCATCAAGCAAAGTTCCTAAAGGGACTTAGGGTCTCGTGTATCAAAGAAGAGTGTGAACCCGCATGAGATAGTAGGAACTAAGCTTGATGACACAAGCAAGCAAGACTCATTCGTGAACATGTAAGTAACCATGCAAAGATGCATATAAACAAAGAAAGCCAATGCGGTTACAAGCAAGCAAGGCAAGCATATCATCGCACAGAGCGGGGAAAGGGTATGCATAGAGCAAACTGACATCACGAAGATGCATCTCACAAGTGGTTACACACAAACAAAGCCACACGTGGGTTGGATGTAACCACACAAGATCAAGCCCACGGAGGGCGCTAAGCATGGCAAAGCCTAGAACTAGAAAGGAAAACATGGACATAAAGCATAGAAAAAAAAAGCATACACATGCATATAGAGAATGATCCAAACCCTTTAATGTAGGCCTAGACCATGGGATCTAGATCTACAACCCACCAATATGGGCCAAAACTCAAGAAAGAGAGATATTAAGGACAAAAGGGCTACAATAGCACATGGCATAGAAACCAAACATGTAGATCCAAACATAGGCAAGGCACAGGGCCTAAAAAGACATAGATCCAAGCATAGGCACGACAAAGACCACATAAAAGCATAGACCTAAGCATAGGCATGCCAAAGAGCACATAAAAGCATAGACCTAAGCTTAGGCATGACAAAGGGCACATAAAATCATAGATCTAAGCATAGGCAAGACAAAGAGCACATAGAAGCATAGATCTAAGCATAAACATGGAAACAAGCATGGAAACATATAGATCTAAACATAGGCATTAAAGCAAGCATAGAAACAAGTAGATCTAAACATAAGCATGGTAATTAGACATATCCTAGCCCAAGACAGCTAGGCCGACAATTTCAAAGAAAAACATCATGGTAAAAAGCTAATAGACATGCTAGGAAAGCAATAAAACATGTTATTTAAGCAAGAAAAGCTAGAAAAAGCTTGATGAAGCTTTGTAATGAAAGGGGTGTGGATTGTAGCTAAAAAGCTACATCCATACCCCTAAACCTCAAATCTAAGATATGGAACCAAGATGAGAAAGATTGGGTGCAAGAACACTACCTCGTAATTTTGGTGAAAGGAGAAGAATCAAAGGTGTTTTGATGTGTTTGGAGGTGTTTTTGGAAGAGAAATATAGAGAAAAGAGAGAGAAAAATGCCTAGAAAATGCTCCAGCTGCCCAAAATCTTCTTTCTTTTTACAAAATGAGGGGTCTGGGTGTATTTATAGGCCAAAATTGACCCTTCGACTTTGGCCGCCACTTATTGTTGGCGGCCTTATAGTGGCCACCGGCCACCCCTACTAACATTAGCAGTTTTGGCTTTATTTGATCTAGATTCAAACGCGTATTTGAAAGCTTTCCCAGACTCGGATTGGGTTGATCTTAGTGTCCCTGGAAATATATGGATGTCTAGTTTTCAGAAAAATAAATAAATTGGAAATCAAACTATTGGATCAAAAATTATGGCCTCGGGAAGCTTGCTGACACGCTTTGTACGGCTTTCTTGATATCTCAACCATTCTGACTTTGATTTCGACCCGTGAATAGTCATTGGAAAGAGAATTTGATAATATTCACAATGGTATTGGTCTCAACCTGTTCTGATGGTCAGATCAAATTTAGGGTTTTTGGGGCCTGCCGAGAGTCAACCTCGAGTCAAACTCGATCAAAGTTGACAAAAGTCTTCGAGGAGCTCAGGTTTGATTTAAAACCATGAAAAATGTTTTTTGTGAGGATTTTGACATCATTTGACTTTTGGTTAACGTAGGGTTGACCAAGGGCATTTTGGTCATTTTGACTGAAAAAGGCACTTTGAGTGCTCTGATGCCCGAACAGGTTGTGCCATGTTAATCTAAATGTTTTCGTGGCCCCATGGAGAGAATAATATTTTTGAAATTTTCGGGGTCCGGCACACAAATTGAGGGCGGACAAAATACGGTATCTACACATATGTTTGAGAGTGTTACACCCTTTTTAGAGTGATTTTATTTGCTAAGTGTTAACACTTGTGAGATATGAGTTGATGCATAACTTTGGATAAAAATTCATGCCATATTTTATCTTAAGACTAAGGTTGTGTTTGTGTTGGCTAAGCGATTCACACACTGAGTATTGATGGCATATGGAATATCTTAGATATTTGTTAGTGTTTTGACCTTTGATAAACTATTTCTACTAAAGTAATAATTTTTATTTTTATATTTTTTATATTTTTGTCCTTGTTTCTAGTCGCTTAAATTGCTAAGAACTAGCAATGAGCTGGTTGGGGAGTGTGATAATAATTTTGCATATTTATATCATTATTAGAAAGCATTATCATACTTATTTAGAGTTAATTCATGCATTTTATATTTGGTTTTGGAATAATGTTGAATAATTAATTTTGTGCATAATTATATTTTAATGCATGAATTTGTTTTTTGTAAGATAATGGAATTAAATAAGTGGATTTGTGAAAAGAAGAAGGCTAATGGAATTTACTTTTACAAGAGCCATAATGAAGTTAAAGATGGACAACCCAATTTGAATGTTCAAATAGCGTGTAAAACACTATGAACGTTTTGACCCCCAATTACAAATTACCAATTCAAGCTTATTATCAAACAATAAATGTGCGAAACATGAACATAAGCTAATAACATAATTGATAAACAATCTAAACCAATTAAAATCACATCCACAGCAGAAATTAAATGGCAAAGATTAAGGGAAGAGAGATGCAAACACAAGGACAACACAACGATGTGTTATCGAAGAGGAAACCGAAGCCCTCGGCGTAAAACCTCTCCGTCGCCCTCTAAGCAGTCAATAATCCACTAAAAAATGAAGTTGGGATACATGAATAATAGAAGACACTCCAAGCCTAATCTACCCAGTGTACCTAAGCCCTCTAAGCTTCTTGCTCCAACAAGGTTGACCCAAACCTTTGTCTTTTTTAGCTTACCGGATTCCGCTATAGCCCATAGCATCAACCAATAACCATTGGTCCCTTCCTAACTGCTTCCCAAAGCACCAAATAGCCTTCTCATAGATGTGGGTATGGTGAGAAAATGATTTGGGTAAGAACCTCTCAAGAATGTAACAATGGAGAGGGAGAGAGTACAGGAATTTGAAGAGTCTCTATGTAAAGATTGTGGATGAGTCAATTTTGTTTTTCTTTAGGATTTCTCTCTTAAAATTCTCTCTGGAAGCTTTCTACATTTCGTGGGTATAAGGGGTATTTATACTAGGGTGAGAGTGGAATGCGAAGAGTTAGGTTTTTCAAAACAGAGCTGGCTGGCAGCTTGGCCTCGCGACTTGACTAAGTTGCGAGTTCAAGTCGCAAGCTAATAAAACGGCCAGGCTGGACTGAGTCCAGCTGGCGTGACTGTTCATCTTCTTTGCATGCTTCACTCGTGTGCTGTAGTTGGCGGCTTGCCAGTTGCAAGTCACCCGTGAGTCCCAGCGAGTCTCTGCATCCTTGCACAATCTTGAGCATTTCTTCACACTCTCTCACTCACTACCCTTACATGATTCCCACCTAAATACAAGGTTACTAATTGCTAAATTACAAGCAAATTTGGCACGGAGTAAAGCTAACAAGATGGTTGATTAAATTTAACCTTACACAATTAAATTTGAGTCTAATTGGAGAAAGAAATCAAAGGAAATTTGCACCAAATCCAAGTCCAATTCGGACTAGGATTCCCGCTTGCACACTAGTTAATATTTTGGGCATAACATTTGGCTCAAATGTTCAATCGAGACGATTTAAGTTGGGCTGGAATGTTAACTTAAGGGGCTACAACTTTTTAGTTTACCAAAAGTCATAATTTTGAAGTTAAATAGGCCAAAATTGTCGGTTAAAGGAAGCCTAAAAACTTGGGATTTTCTCCAAACGGCAATTCAACTTGTAATAGGATTCCTTGACCTATTTAAAGGCTCTTTAGGAAAAAATTCAAAAGGGAATTGCCATAGAAAGTAATTTATCTTTTCTTAAAGTTTCTTTATAGTTTTTAGAGTTTTTTTTGTTGTTGTGGCTTGCTAGAAGCCTTGTTAAGGCAAGGGGTGAAACCCAACCATTTATTGGTATGTTCTTAATAATTATTAATAGGTTTTAATGATTATGTTTTTATGTTTTTGGATTGATTTACTCATCTAGAAAAGTTTTTAGTTCAGTATAATTCTTTGATTTATTGTAGACTCCGAGCACGTTAAATGCTTAGTATTCCCGACGAACTAATTCAGTAGTTTTGATATACCTAAAATCAATCAATTTCATGAAACTACCTTAGACAATTAATTCTTGAGTTTTTATTGTTAAATCATCTAACTAAAATCATCCTTCATGTGAATTTTAGCTGAGTTATAAAATAAATATTGTTAAGACTACCAATAGATGTGTTGTGTGTGGATCCCTAAACCTTAGCGCCTTAATATATTGTTATTTTCTATCAATTTAAAAATTACCTTTACTAAACCATCAAAATATCTTCAATTAAACTTTATTATTTTAGTTTTATTCTCTTGTGGTTTGCTAATCAATTCCCTTCTCCCTATGGATTCAACCTCGGACTTACCGAGTTATTACTTCGCAACAATCCTGCAATTGGGAGCATTATTTAAGTTGCAGCAAAAATAACTAAAACATAATTAAGGCACTAAGGTTTAGGGATCCATATACAACACATCTATTGGTAGTCTTAACAGTATTTATTTTATAACTCAACTAAAATTCATACGAAGGATGATCTTAGTCGGATGATTTACAAATAAGAACTCAAGAATTAATTTTCTAAGGTAATTTCATGAAATTGATTGATTTTAGGCAAAACAAAACTAGTGAATTAGTTCGCAGGGAATACTAAGCATTTAACATGCCCGGAGTCTATGATAAATTAAAGAATTATACAGAACTAAACTCTTTTCTAGAATAGTAAATCAATCAAAAACATAATAACATAAGTATTAAAACCATAAAATAATTGTTAAGAACATACCAATAAAAAGTTGTGTTTCAACCCTTGCCTTAGCAAAGCTTCTAGCAAGCCATAACATAAATAAAACTCTAAAAACTATATAGAAACTTTATAAAAACCAAAACTAGGTTCTATAGCAGGTCAAGGAATCCTATTACAAGTTGAATTCTTGTTTGGATAAAATCCCAGGTTTTTAGGCTTCAATTAATTGACGATTTTGGCCCACTTAACTTTAGAATTAAGATTTTTGGTAAACTAAAATGTTGTAGCCCTTTAAGTTAAAATTCCAGCCCAACTTGAATTATCTAGATTGGACATTTGAAATGAAGGTTATGCCTAAAATACTAACTAGTGCACAAGCTGGTATCCTAATTGGACATTTGGTGCAAATTTCTTTTGATTCCTTGCTCCAATTGAACTTAAATTTAGTTGGGCTGGCCTACTTTGACTTTCATTATAGCCCTTGTAAAAGTAAAGTCCATTAGCTTTCTTATTTGCACAAATCCACTTATTTAATTTGTATTCTCCTACAAAAGACAAAATCATGCATTAAAATTCAATTAAGCACAAAATTGATTATTTAGCATTATTCCAAAACCAAATATAAAATGCATGAATTAACTAAAAACAAGTATGATAATGCTTTCTTATAATGATATAAATACGCAAAATTAAGCTATTATCACACTCCTCAACCAGCTCATTGCTAGTCCCTAATATCTCACATATAAATAAGATGAAGAACAGTGAAAGGATGCCGAACACTAAGAATATTACACCACACACATTGATTAGTCATGTCAAGATCCAAAACATACCTTCCTTGAGATCAAATAGGACTTTCATTGGGACATAATGTAGGTAAAGAGGAGGAATTAAGAACAAAGGGTATAGGTAAAAATAAAAAGTGTTCCCAAGAATAATTAGAGAAACAACTTCTTTTGAGAATATGACATTTGATTTATCCTCTCAAGTTTCTTGAATATTACACTTCCACTTTCTTTTTCTTTTTCTTCTTCAAAATTTCATCAAAAAATTCATTCTCTATTTCTTCCTCTTTCACATTCCTTTTTTTTTTTTTTTTCAACATTTTTCATTTTCTATTTATGCCTTTTTTTTTTTTTTGAGTGAGTCCTATTCTTCCAACTATTTCACCACAAATGTTCCACAATATGATAATTTGATTGCATTCATTCTAGGAACACTTTAGGAAAGGGTTTGAGAAAGAATAGTTAAAATAATAGGCTCTAGGCTCAAATGGGTGACTAGCGGTAATGTATCAAGAAAGAAAATAATAAGGCTCAAAATAAATAAAGATGGCCTAAAATCATCTCTTAAGGATTGGGATAGTTCTTCAAAATCCATGACTTTGACATATTCATAAAATTGATGAATTCTTAGCATTTGACCAAATTAAAGAATAATGAGACTAGGCAACAACAAAGTTATGCGCTTCCAAATGAAAGATGAGATCAAAAGAAAATAACCCTCTAAAAAAGATGAATTGCTCAAGAACTCACTTGGGTTAAAGTCTCTATACTTTATTTTCAAGATTTTCAAAGAAATCTCTATCTCTCAACCAAGAAATATGTTCATGTGGCTATAGTGCATGTGCATAATTGTTGAGTATGAAAAATAGTGGAATTCTTTAGATAGAAGTAGCATAAAGAACTTCTACTTAAAACTCTTGCTAAAGCAACAATTTTTTTTTTTTAAATTGGACTAAAAAAAAAATATAACAAAAATCACTAAAAATAACCAAAAAAAAAAAATAAATAAAATAAAACCAAATGCAAATCATCTCAAGTGCCTCCCCCCAACCTAAAACTTACATTGTCCTCAATGTTAACGAGGAAAAACAATTAAGAGTAGAGATCAAGGAGAGTACCTTGAAGAGATGAACATAAATGAGTGACCAAAAAAAAAAAAAAACTTTAACACCTGCAAAAGTGGTTAGAAAACAATACAACAAAAATAATAAAAAGAAAAAAAAAAAACACATAATCTAAACTACGACACAAACACTAATGCTAATTGCTTGGCAAGTCTTGATAAATGGGATCCTCCAAATTAATGGATTCCTCCTCTTGTGAAAAATTCTCAAGAAATGGCTTAAGACGTTGTCCATTTACCTTAAATAAACATTTTTAATAATGAAAGGTCCAGTTTATCTAGATCTCAAATTTTCGGGGAACAAATGTAACCTAGAATTATACAAAAGAACTTTTTGAGACGGTTCAAAGATTTCCTTAAAATTTGTTTATCATGACAAATCTTCATTCTTTATTTATAATTCCTAGAGTTCTCATATGCATCACGTTGAATTTCTTCCAACTCATTCAATTGTAATTTTCTCAATAAACTAGCCTTGTCTAAGTTAAAGTTAAACATCTTTATTGCCCAATATGATTTATGTTCCAATTCCACAGGCAAGTGACAAGCTTTACCATAAACAATTCTATAGGGAGACATACCAAGAATATTTTTATAGGCAGTGCGGTAAGCCCCAAGTGCATCATTCAACCTCAAAGACAAATCTTTACGATTTGTGTTAAACGTCTTTTCCTAAATTTGTTTAGTCTCCCTAGATGGTATGCCATTGTCCTCTAAATAAATCCTGTGAGTACAAACCAATGGGCTAATTCCATTAATGTCAACTACGTTCCATTCTATGGCACACTTATGTTTTCTCAAAACATTTAGTAACTTACCTTCTTGCAAAGAGTACCACAGGAAAAGTCTCACGAGGTGCCAACTCCACATATTTCAATTTCCAATTGCTCACTTCCAATTCCTGTGTAGATTACAAAAGATAGTGAATGTATGCAATTTCAGAATTCTCATCAAAATTAAAATCACATGAATTGACTAGACAAGTTTCTAATGGATCTGAAAAACATGTGTGAGAGACTGGGAAACTTGGGTGCTCACAGAAAAGGATTTAGGCATTGGCACCTTCCCTTTTCAGGATCATATTATTTTATAAGTAAAATAAGAAAACTTTACAAACTATAATATATCTTGAGTAGTATGCATTCTCATTGATTGGAAACAATTACATCTTGGTAGAATGAATTTTACATTGCTTTGATTCCTAGATACAATCTAAAAAAAAAAAAAAAAAAGGAAAATACAAAGCTTTGTTTGCTAGTTACAATCTACCACAAATAAAATAAGACACTAAATCTACGAACCTAAAATTCTAAGGTTTGGGGGCTAGGTTATAGGATGGGAAGGTGTTAGGCACCCACACTGCCCAGATAGAGTCTGGTCTTCTAGACTTTAAATGACCATTAAGTACCCATATTCAAAATGTCAAATGATGTACAACAAATGCCATGTCAAATCCTAGAGCTAGGGTTAAAATACTATTTAAGAACCTTGGATTTGCAACTTTATTTTGTATAAAAAAAAGTATGATGAGAATACTTGATGAAAAATTTAGGTTTGAGTTTCCACAAAAGAGAAAGAATGGATTTTTAATAAAAATTCAAATCAGGTTAGGATTTTTAAATGTGGGGGAAAACATATATATATATATATATATATACTTAAAATATAAAGTTTTCTTATGAAAAATACAGATCTGGTTTTATACTTTTTTTTAAAAATACAGATCTGGTTTTTGTGAACAAAATTCAGATAAAAAAAATACACATTAGATTTTATAAGAAAAATACAGATAAGATTTTATAAACAAAATACATATTAGATTTTATAAAAAAAATATAGATAAGATTTTATAAACAACATACAAATCAGATTTTGTTTATGAAAATCATGGAGAAAAATGCAGATCTAGTTTAGTTTGGAAAAACATGGAGGAAAAAAGTGCAAATCTGATTTTAGTTTAGAAAAACATAAAGAAAGAAAAGTGCAGATTTGATTTTAGTTTTGAAAAACATGGAGAAAGAAAAGTGCTGGTCTGATTTAGTTTTGAAAAACATAGAGGTAAAAAAAAAGTGTAGATCTGATTTTATTTTTGAAAAAAAAAACATGGAACTTTTATAATGGATTCTTTTACCAAGGTTTGATCAGATAAAAATTAGGTCATATTTTTATCCCTAAAAAATCGAACAGGATGTGTTTTGGCTCGATCTGATAATTTCTAGGTTGGGCCTCAAAGCTGTGCCAATCAGCACTAGGGAATTGTCGATCGGCACTTGCCATGGCCAAGAGTGCCGAGCCCAATCCTCTTTTTTGGTTTGATCTGGACTCTTTTTAAGGGTTTTCTGAGTCAAGAATTGTACCTGAACGTATTTTCAACTCGTGTTCCAAGATAAATCCCTTTTATTTTGATAATCATGTCCTTAAAATAATAATCATCTGATAGATAAATATTCTAAAAAGACTTAATTATCAACAATTCTCTTGTTATCGGATTATCCATTTTATTCCTATGCAACCAAGCTTATTTATGATAAAATCCAACAGCCAATCACATAAATTATTCAATTAATTTTAATCGTTTGACCAATCAAAATTAATTTCATTTAATCACTCGTGATTAACTTCACCCACATACAATGCATACTGACTGCGAAAACTTGATCTTTCGATATTTTTCAATCCAATTGTCCGATTTGGGAATCGGGCATATTGTCGCGACTGTTATAATCTCAAGATCATCTTTATGATATGTGATGAACGATTTAATGCATGAAATGCAATTATGATTTTTTGGGTAAAAATGGTCATTTTAGTCATCATCCAAAATTAAATTAGGGATGCAAAATCGATGTCTACAGAATGCCCCTCATTGACAGAGCCTGAAAAGCGAATGTCAATGTAAAACAAGGACACTGATTTTAGCAACCATGATTTAATCAAGGTTGATTTTTCAAAGATTTCCTAGCCCTAGAAATTAGAACCTTGGGACATAGAACTAGTATTTTATTGCTTTACAAAAAATGAGAAATATGGACATCTAATCTACTTGATAATTGATGAACTTGGATAAAATCTTGAATGCCAATGAGGTAATCGAGAATTGTATTCAACCGATCTGAAATGAGGTAACCGAGAACTATATTTGCTCGATCTAAAATGCGGTAAGTGAGAACTGTATTCACCTGATCTGGAAGTTGTTTGAGAAATTTATTCGCCCAATCTGACTTGGAATGATTGAGAACTTTATATGCCTAATCTGGATTATGTAACCTAGAACTGTATTTGCCCAATCCAAAATGAGGTAATCGAGAACTATATTCGCCCAATTTGGAAGTTGACTTAGAACTTTATTTGCCCAATCTGACTTGGAAGTATTGAGAACTTTATACGCCTAATCTGAATTATGTAACCTCGAAATGTATTCCCTTGATTTGAAATGAGGTAACCGAGAACTATATTCGCCCTATTTGGAAGTTGACTGAGAACTTTATTTGCCCAATCTGACTTGGAATGATTGAGAAATTTATATGCCTAATTTGGATTATGTAACCTGTAATTGTATTCGCCCGATCTGAAATGAGGTAACTGAGAATTATATTTGCCCGATTTGAAAGTCGACTGAGAACTTTATTTGCCCAATCTGAATTGGAATGATGAGAACTTTAGCCGCTCAATCTAGATTATGTAACCTGGAACTGTATTCACTCAATATGTACGAGGTAACCAAGAACTATATTTGCCAAATCTGGAAGTTGACTAAGACTTTATTCGCCCAATCTGACTTGGAATGATTGAGAACTTTATACGTCCACTTTGGATTATGTAACCTAGAATTGTATTCACCAAATGTAAAATGAGGTAACCGAGAACTATATTCACTCGATCTAGAAGTCGATTGAGAACTTTATTTACCCAATCTAACTTGGAATGATTGAGAACTTTATACGCCCAATCTAGAATAAGGTGACTAGAAACTGTATTCGCTTGATCTGAAATGAGGTAATCGAGGACTATATTCACCTGATCTGGAAGTCAACTGAGAACTTTATTTTTCCAATTTGACTTGGAATGATTGAGAAATTTATACGCCCAATCTGGAATAAGGTGAACAGAAACTGTATTCACCCGATCTGAAATGAGGTAATCAAGGACTATATTCGCTCGATCTAGAAGTCAATTGAGAAGTTTATTCACCCAATTTACTTGGAATGATTGAGAACTTTATAAGCCCAATCTGGAATAAAGTGAACAGACACTGTATTCACCCAATCTGAAATGAGGTAACCGAGGACTATATTCGCCAGATCTAGAAGTCAATTGAGAACTTTATTTGCCCAATTTGACCTGGAATGATTGAGAACTCTGTACGCACAATCTGGATAATGTAACTAGGAATTGTATTTGCTCGATCTGAAATGAGGTAATCGAGAACTATATTCGCTCGATCTGGAAGTCGACTGAGAACTTTATTCGCCCAATCTGACTTTTGCTTGAAATTCATAGTAATGAACTTAACGCATATCTTTGATGATTTTGCAGAGCAATTGAATGGCGAGCGCTGAGGCCAACATAAGATCTTTGGAGGAAAGAATCAGGAACCATGAATTTTAGAATAGGCAACAAGAACCTCAGTTGAGTAATAAGGGGACACAAAGGGTGGTTCTTCTAGAGGTGGGCCTAGAAGATCTTCCCGTCGGTGGGCTCAAAGTCCGAATGATGCTTGACTTGTATTTTGATTTTCCTGCAAGAGACAAAATATTCCTTAGTTAGACAATTTGTATTTATTTCCACCTTTAACACCTTGTCCTTAGATGACTTTAGCCTTGCTAGAATTTAGAATAGACATGTTTAGAATTCACCTAATAAAGCTTTGTAGTGTACAATTTGAACTTATCTGATCACTCTTGACATGATTATGCTCACTTGAATAAGGTACAGCTGAATGCCCCTAGTTTCGAATTTTATGCATAATGATTTTTTTGAAAAAAGGTTTCTTCTGGAAAAGAGATGATTGATTTGGTTTGTTTCAGAAAGGGGGATAAGGCATGGCCAAATGCCCATAGTTTAGAAAATGAATGCATGATTTTGAAAAACTTTGAGTTGGTTAATTTCCTTTTTTTTTTTTTTTTGTTTGAAACCAATGATGATGATTGTTTTTCTAAAAAATAGATGAAGGATGGCCAAATGCCCCAGTTTGACAATCAATGTGAATTTTTGAGAAATTTTATTGCATAACTACTTTTATTGGAGTGAAAATGGGACAAAAATGAGCCAAAAACGTGCCTGTCGACACCGCATTTTGTACCCTTTACGACTCAGGCTCTCGTTCCCTATTAATGCCCAAACTCTAAGGCCCAAGGCCGGTTTAGAGCCCAATCTGATATCAAATTTACTTACGGAGTGTTAAAATGGAATATATAACCTTTTAAATGTGCAAAAATATATTTTTGGAAATAAAATGACCAAAGTGGCCCTCAGCCCATGCATACATGGGTAGCAGCCTGCATACGTGGGCCAAAGCATATGTACGCAGGCACATTCCTGCATACACAACTAGGGTTTCAGAGACATAAAAAAGGAAAGTTTTTTGCAATAATGGTTGAGGTTTATAATGAATCCCACATCGTCTGGGAGTCATTCTAAACCCCTTTTTTTCCACTATATAAAGCCTTATATGGTATATTTTCAAAACACACAAAAATCCCACGGGAAAAATACAAGATTCACTAGAAAATAGTGAATCAAAATTGAGTTTTTCACAAAACACCCTTAAGTCAAATTTGTTCGATTGGGACCTTTTCTTGCCGTTTAACATTGTTAATCACTTTCTTATTGGTTTGTGAATAGATTTGACTAAGGGGAATGGTCAAAATCAAGCTTGAAGAGCTTTTCTTTGAGATATTAGTTAAAACTTTTTCTTTTTTCCTTTAATTTTATTTTTATGCTTTTAATTCTTCTATTTGTCTTGTTTTCTTGTTATAACATATTTTGATATGCTTTTCTAGTCTAGGTTTACGTTTTTATATGTTTAAAATGTTAGTATTAGTGCCCTTAAATCCTATTGTATGATACTATGTATGATATTAAGTGTGACATTATGTATGACATTATGTACGACTTAATATTGTGGTTAATAAAGTTTCTTTATTTTTATCTAAAATGATGGTAACATGAATATTTGGACATTATCATATAGTCCATGAGATGCATAGTATGTGATTTATGTGAAAAGTCACAGAAGATATAAATCACAAGTTCTTTGTAAACTCAGAATTTTAGTTCGTAGTTGGTGATGAAATTGGGCGTCTCATTTGCGAAGACTATAACATATCAACTAAGATGTTTTGTCTTGATCGTGGAAGTGGAGACTTCTAGTTGATGTGTTGATATGTTTTAAGAGTTAAGACATATTGAACTGGACCGCTGTAAGATTTATTATTCTCTAAACGAATGTCAGATGAATAATAAATCTCACAACTTATATTTACATGAACTCTTAATCCTGAGAGGATAATGAACCTGATCATGAAGTGTATGTTACTTTGATATATCAGGAGTGAGATCTAAAGATACGGTCAAAACCTCAGTATATTGGGCAACCACATTTAGTGTTGATGGAACACATATTCTCAAGATGGAATTTATAGTCTCTAAACGGAGATACAAAATATTACCTTGAGATAAGTTTAATGGGTTTGTTATTCAGAATGTTAGGCCTAACTACTTTAGTGAATAGTTACTAAAGTATATATTTATGGAATTGGATTTCATAAATATATGATGAATAACTTAAAGGATTAAACCGGGTACTCAAGGAATAAGATGTAGTAATTTACAAAGTGGTAGTCTATATTCATGACTTTGTATTAATATGAATATTTTATGAAGGGGTTGCATATACAATAAAGTCTTGGGATATAATTTATTTACTAGAGTGCAATTATATTTATATAGTGGTATTAAATATAATTAATGGTAACTTTGGACTTGTCAAGAGTTGACAGAAAAGCCCATGGCCCATTGGAGCTAGTGTCTTATTTGTTCCCTTTTGGTCCCACTCCAATCCCCATACTAAAGCCTAATTGGAAAGGCTCAAAAGGCTAGCCCAATTAGACAATAAGTTATATGGAGAAAAACATACAGAATTTAGTAACTACTAAGATACATGAATTGGTATGTATGTGAGTGTTGGACACTCTTTCATTCTCTATAGAACATACACATATAACTGATTGAGAGTGTTAGGTTCTAAAGACTTAGGAACTAATGTATTTAGAACTCTAATGTGTAATGTTGGCAAATCATAATCAAAACAGTTGTTAGTCTTGTTTAGACTTGCTCAAAGTGTGTGTGTTGTATGTAAAGTTGGAATCGAGTGGCTGCAGAAGTATTAGTGACCTTCGGCCTGGCTCGATCGATCCAAGCTTAGACTCGATCGATCGAATCTCGAGCAGAATGTTTTTTCTGTAGATTTTTCCAACTCAGCCCTAACTCATTAAAACGTTTAGGGTTTTATGTTTTGCCCTAGGTATATAAGGCAAGCTTTAGCCATGTTTTAGAGGTTGCTCATATTGCTGTTTGTGTGAATCTCTTGTGAGATCTATAAGGTGCTTGCCTTTACATAAGCTTAGGATTATCAAGAAGGAGATTTCTTCAAGAGCTTGATGATCATTCAGTTGCTACCATAAAAGCTTAAAGATACACAAGCAGGAGTGCTTGTACTTGCTGGAGAATCCAAGAAAGAAGGAGTCCGTGGTCATGTCAGTAAGTTTCCTCCTGGTGGGTAGCAATAGGATGTTAGTGGTCTAAGTCGCTATTGTACAAACTTCAATTCTTTCTATAGTGGATTCAAGTTTACATTGAGGATAGCTAGGTTAAATCATCCCCAGGTTTTTTACCGGTTTGGTTTTCCTGGGTCATCATATCATTGTGTTATTTATTTTTCCGCTGCTATGCATGATATGATTGTTTGATTGTGATAACCTAGATCTGGAATTTGGACTAAGTAATAACTTGGCTTATTAACTAGGTTAATCCAATTGTGTTTTTAAGGGGTCTAAAAACAAACAAGTGGTATCAGAGTGGGTTGCTCTTTTGTTGTAGATCTTTTGATCTCTAACAAATCTGGTTTAGGTTTTGTTGAAAGCATCTCTGTGTCTACACCACATTCCACAAACTTTGTTCCTTCTTCTTCCTCTGAACCCCCTGTGGGTGAGGTTGTGAGTGAGACTGTTAAACCTGTAAAGGTCACACATCCTATGAAGATTAGGGTTGATCTAAAAGAGTTAAACCTAAGGAGTCTACCCTTTCTAAGGACAAGTTGCATGGTAAGCCTGCTTGGATTTGTCATTTTTGTGGAAAGTCTGGGCACATTCGTCCAAACTGTTACAAGCTGTAAGCTGCTAAGAGAGCAAACAAACCAAAAGTACCTGTGACTCAAGCACAAGATCCTATGGTACTCATTGGTGAATTCGTAAAGGCTCTAAACCTTTATTCCATTCCTAGAGTTGGAAATCACTCTAAGGTGAATAAGAACTCCAATGCTCGAGGTGCATCTAAAAAGTTTTGGATGCAAAAGGCTAGATCTAATTGAGTCTTTCTGACATGGTCCTTGTGCTTATTTGCTCTACTCTTTGTGACCTTTGTTCTTTGGTTTTTGTTTTTGTTTTTGTTTCTAGGATTTGCATTGCTTAACATTCATGCATTTCATTCTAGGACCTTTTTTTTTTCCTTTCCAAAAAAAAAAAAAAAGAAAAAAAAAAAAGGGAAAAGAAATCAAATAGTGTTTTTGTATTTATTTCTCTTGGTTTTTGAAAACAAGGTTGGTCAATTTATTTTCACATAACATGTTTTTGTACTTTGTTTAGCTTGAATGAGCTTATTTATTGCACTTTACTAGTTGAAGCTTTGTAGTGCATGTTGTGTAGGAAAGATGTTTATGGTTTTTGATCACTTCGTCTTAATCTTGAAGTTACATGTCTTTGACTGTCGGAATTGAACCTTTTGAGAAAGGCATAAATAACCATCTCACCATTGTTCACTAGCCAATCATGAACAACTTAATGCATATCATAAGATTTTGTGCTCGAGAAAGTGTAGCACATGCACAAAAAGAACATAAGGTGTAGCCTCGGTTTAAATGCTTAAAATTGGTGTGTACATTATTGGACTTAAAGCTAAATCAAATAAATAAAATTGGCATGTAAATTATCTCGGCTTTTTAATAAGTTTCTGAACAACTAAAATTGGTGTGTACAATATAAGGCAAAATCAAGAAACTTACATGATTGCAAGCTTATGATCAAGGAGATGTAGGAGTTATATGATGTAACTCTTTGGGTTATAGTCTCTTTCAAATTCTATGTGATGAATTTTGTAGACTTTGTGTTTGATTTCTATTCACATATCACCTCACATGTATCTCAAGCTTTTGCTAGTCGCACACACTACACAAGTTACTCTTTGCTAAACATTGTACATGTAATTGTGTGTGCTTTTGGTTTGACCAACCAAGTTTGAAAATATCCTGAGTCTTATGCAAAACATATTTGATGTTTGAGAATTCAAAGGGAGAATGTTTGAAAATCTTAATTTTGGGAAAACTGGGTTTAAAACTTGTGTTTTTGAAAAGCATTTCATCTCTTACTCATGCATTTTGTTCATCAATTTCAATGCTTTGAGAAGTTTCTGCCCAAAATGTGTTTTGTTTCTCAAAACTATGTTTTTCTCTCAAAAATTTAGTGAGCCTCTTTCTGGTTTGATTGATCCAATCTGTTTTTCGATCAATCGAAATTGGTTTTAAAAATTTCAAAATAAGTCTTTGTCTGTTTCGATCAATCGAAACTGATTTTCGATCAACCAAAAATTGTGAATAAGGTTTTAAAAAACAGATCTTGACTTATTCAACTCATCTTTTTCCAAAAGTTTTCAAACTTTTCTCTCTCCTACTTGGACAAGCTCAATTATCAAATTTTTGTCGTTTTCCTCCAAAATTTTTGCAAGGTTTTCCTCTCCCAAGGCCGGTAAGACCTTTATACCCTTTCTTTTGCATTTTATTTCATGTTTTCATGCATAGATTCATGCATTTTGTTGGGTATTTCGGACCTATTCAAATTTGGGGTTTTTGATGATTCAAGCCTTCTTTTCTGAAATTGATCATTGGGTTTTGTTCCTAAAATGTTATAATCATGATCTATGATGTTTAATTTGATCAATTTAGTGTTTTGTGAGAAATTGAAAATTCTAGGGCTTGTATTTACCCGAATTGGGGATTTTGTTCAAATTGAGTTTAATTGACGAAATTGGCTTGTTGAATTGATGTAATTGATCATTATATTCTGTATTCTATCTTGTGTGATGATAAATTGGTCATTTTTAAAAAAAAAATGAAGGCGAAAAGGACATTTTAGTCCCTACATTTTTAGGCTATTCCCATTTTAGTCCCTACATTTTATTTTTACCGTTTTTAGTCCTTATCTTGAAAAACGCTTCCCATTTTGGTCCCTGTCATTACATCAGAAACAGAGAAAGCTGACGTGGCAAATGGCAGGAATAAATAATACTAAATTAATGTCCACGTGGCCTAAATTAATAATAAAAAATGCCACGTCAGCATCTAAATTAAAAAAATTAATTTATTAATTTTAACTAAATAAAAAAAATTAAATACAAAATCAAAAACTAAAAATCATATGAATTGAGATCTAAGAGTCTCTTGAACAAGAATAATAAGAACACAAACCCAGATCCAAGAACATAAACCCAGAAATTATAAAAAAAAAAAAAAAAAAAAACCCAAACTCAAAATTCTGAACAAATCAAACTTAAATTCTCTAATTTCAATCAAAGCACAGCCATGAATCAAAGCAGAAATTCTTAAACCCAAATTTTAATTTCTCTACACACTCACCCAAACTCAAATTAGCTACCCAAAAAAAAAAAACTCGATATTGGTAAAAACCCAGCAAGATTGAAACCCAGCAAACTCAGGTGGTCTTTCATAGTTTTTAGCAAAACAAACCATGCGACATAGAAACCCAGTGGCAGAAACTGAGATCGGCATCCACAAACAATCCTAAAACCCATATTGAGGAGACAAAACCAGATCGGCGGTGAGATTGGTGGACTCGATTGACTCTGTAAACTGAGAAATCGAACCTAAGAACTGGTTGCTCGCCATGCCTAGCAACCCCTTGAGCCACCTCTGCCAAAAGCCGACATGGCACCACCTCACCCCACCTCGACCCCGTCCTTGATCCCGATGCCTTTTTCTTTCCTAATATTCTCCACAACCTCTACAATTCTTTCAAACACTTTTGATTTGCTTCACTTACCTGATCCAATCCTTGAGTTCGATTTGCTACACTTACCCGATCTGATCCTTGAGTTCGATTCGCTTTACAACTTGTGATTTTGGTTGAATCTTGCATGTGGGTTAAGGGCCTTAAGGCTATGGATGTTGCCATTGCTATTGAGTGGGTTGATTTGGGTTTAAGAATTTCTGCTTTGATTCATGGCGGTGCTTTGACTGAAATTAGAGAATTTAAGTTTGATTTGTTTAGAATTTTGAGTTTGGGTTTTTTTTTTTTCCTAATTTCTAGGTTTGTGTTCTTATTATTCTTGTTCAAGAGACTCTTAGATCTCAATTCATATGATTTTTAGTTTTTGATTATGTTTTTAATTTTTTTTATTTAGTTAAAATTAATAAATAATTTTTTTTTAATTTAGATGCTGACGTGGCATTTTTTATTATTAATTTAGGCCACGTGGACATTAATTTAGTATTATTTATTCCTGCCATTTGCCACGTCAGCTTTCTCCGTTTCTGATGTAACGGCAGGGACCAAAACGGGAAGCATTTTTCAGGATAAGGACTAAAAACGGTAAAAATAAAATGTAGGGACTAAAATGGAAATAGCCTGAAAATATAGGGACTAAAATGTGCTTTTCGCCAAAAATAAACAAGTGGTTTTTTTTTTTCAAATTTAGGGGTTTTTGTTAGAAACTCTATGCTCAAGCCAATTTTGTGAATTTGAACTTAAATTGAACTTATTCTCACTGCATTAAAGCATGCCTCATGACATTTAACTGTTCATGCATCATATAGATTGTTTTTGTTTTGTGCTAACTTGCAGTCTGCCCTTGGTTTTTCTTTTTGTTCTTCTAAGTTTAAATATTATCAACCATCTTGTTGGCTTTATTAAGTGCCAATTTACTTGTAATTTAGCACTTAGTAACCCTGTATTTAGGTGGGATTCATGTAAGGGTAGTGTGTGAGAGAGTGTGAAGAATTGTTCAACAATATGCAAAGAAGCAGAGACTCGCGGCTGACTCGCGATTGGCAAGCTGCCAAACTGCAACACATGTGAGAAGCAAGCGGGGAGGTGAAGGGTCACGCCAGCTATCGCACTACAGGACAAAAGTCCCAGGCCGGCCAGGCCGTTAGCTCGCGACTTGAACTCGCAACTCAGTCATGTCGCGAGGCCAAGCCGCCAACTTGCCCTGTTTGGCAAAAACTGCCTCTTCGTATTCCAAACACACACCATTATGCATAGACCCTTATACCCATGAAATGTAGAGAGCTTCCAGAGAGAAAAATTGAGAGAGAAACCCTAGAGAGAAATAAGATTGCCTCATCCCCAATCTTCACTAAGAGACTCTTCAAATTCCTCTACTCACTTCCTTTCCATTGATACATCCTTAAGAGGGTATTGACCAAATCCTTGTCTCACCACACCCATGTCTGTGAGAAGGTCTTTTGGTGCTAAAGGAAGCAGTTTGGGAAGGAACCAATGGTTATTGGTTGATGCTATGGGCTATAGCGGAATTCGGTAAGCTAGAGAAGAAAAAGGTTCGGCGCAACCTCGTTGGAGCAGGAAGCTTGGAGGGCTTAGGTACCTGGGTAGATTAGGCTTGGAGGGTCTATTGCTGTTCATGTATCCCAACTACATTTTCTAGTGGATTATTGACCGCTTGGAGGGCGGCGGAGAGGTTTTACGCCGAGGGCTTCGGTTTCCTCTTCGATAACACATCGCTTGTTGTCTTTGTGTTTGTATCTCTCTTCCCTTAATCTTTACCGTTTATTATCTGCTGTGGATGTGATTTTAAATTGGTTTAGATTGTTTATCAATTCTGTCATTGGCTTATGTTCATGTTCTGCACACTAATTGTTTGATTATAAGCTTGAATTGATAATTTGTAATTTGGGGTCTAAACGTTCAAAGGTGTTTAATACGCATTTTGAACTTTCAATTGGTATTAGAGTGTGCACACTTGCTGTGGTTTTAATACCTAAGTGTGATCCCTGACCCCTTGTTGAGATGGATAGGTCTCAATCTCTTAATGTACCACCATTTTTTTATGGTAATAATTATGCATTTTGGAAAGTCTAAATGAGGGTGTTTTTGTGTTCTATTGATGATGCTGTGTAGGATGCAGTTGAAGTAGGTTGGACAAGGGCGGAGGCTGCCAAATCCACTTAGGACAAGGCAACCCTTGCGGCAGCTAATGCAAATAGCAAAACCTTGAATGCTATTTTCTGTGGTGTCTCTCCAGAAGAATTTCACTGGATTTCACATATCACCATTGCCAAGGAAGCATGGGAAATTCTGGAGACAACTTATGAAGGGACTAAGAAGGTGAAGGACACCAAACTCCAGATGTTGACCACTCGCTTTGAGGAGCTAAAGATGAGTGAGGATGAGTCCTTTGACTCTTTTTATAGTAAGCTGAACGAGGTGGTTGTCGGCAAATTCAATTTGGGGGAAAAGACGAAGGATTCTAAAGTTGTAAGGAAGATCCTTTGGTCACTGCCAGAAAGCTTTCGTGCCAAAGTGACGGCCATTGAAGAGAGTAAGAATCTTGACGACATTAAAGTTCAAGAGCTGGTCGGTTCATTGTAGACGTATGAATTGTCACTACCCACACAGAAGAAGAGCAAATTGCTTGCTCTTAAGACAATTGATGAGAGGGTGGTATCTCATGACTCTTCGGAAGAGGATGCAGTAGATAAAGATGTGGCGTACCTTGTAAAAACTTCCAAAAATTCTTGAAACTCAAGAATGGTGGGAAATTTGGTGATAAAAGAAAATCTCAGAGTTCAGGAAAGGAAAAGAAAGAATTCCGAAGGAAAGATGGTAGAGACTCCCAATCTTCACAAGGAATCACGTGCTTCGAGTGTAATGGACATGAACACTTCAAAATGGAATGTCCCAATTATTTGAAGTCTAAGGGCAATGTCTATGCCACTACTCTAAGTGACTCGGATTCTTCAAATTCTGATTCGGAAGAGAGCTTTGACGAAGAAGGAAACTACTCCGCATTTATGATCATTGCACATGTGGATTCCTCAGATGATTTGGGTGAGCTTGTGAAGGAGCTTGGTTAGCATTCTGATTTAGAATCAATTAGAATAGTTGAGGAATCTGAAGATGAGGTAGATGGAGAAGTAGTGGGTCTGCAAGAGAATTATAATTCCCTCCTTGAGAAATCCTGTGGATATGCAAAGGTGGCTAACGCAGCAATTAAAAAGATGAAGAGGGCTGAGGAAGATTACAAAAGTCTTCTGGTATGATACAAGGAGGCGAAGTGTGAGATTGAAACATTAAATGGTGAGCTATCAGAATCTTACACTAAAGTGAGATTTCTTGAGCAAGAAGTAGTGCAAGCTCATGCCAAGATAGAAAGGGTCTCCTCCAAGAAGATGGAAGATGTTATTTCATCACAAAAACCTTCTTTAGACAAGTCCGGGTTGGGATATACCGGAGGGAGTAGCTCATCAGCCAATGTCACCAAAGAAGTGAAGTTTGTGACGTCCAAAGAAATGGTTGTAGAAGAGCCTATTCCTGAAAAAGTTAAGGTTGAGAAGAAGGTAGCTGATCAACGGGTGTTCCATAAGTCTCGTAATCAATCAAAAGCTAGATTTGAAGCTATAGGACAATCACTTCCAAGATCACAACAGGGGCCTAGATCAAACCATGTTTGTCATTTTTGTGGATTGCAAGGACATACAAAACCCAACTGTCACAAGCTGAGAGCATTGAACAATGCTAGTGCTCCTCGGTCACGAGGAAGAAGAAATGACAACAGGTCTTGGGGTGGTGAGCAACCAAGAAGTCAGAACCGTGATCCAGGAATGATGGACGTGATGAAGATGATTGGTGCCTTTACCAATTGCCTGGAAAACTTCACACGAAGGTTTGACAGTCCTAACTCTCGTACCCAATCCGTCAAGGATATTACCCCAGACGCACGTGACGTGTGGGTGAAGAGGGGTACTCATGCATAAGCATTACAACATGTCCATGCATTAATTCTTCCTATGCTTCGTGAATATGCTTGGTTGTATGCCTTTTGTTTTTAAGTGTTGAAATTTGATTTGTTTTTGTTTGTGTTTCAAATGTTTTTACATTGTCTTCTCTGTTTTCTATCATCCTTTTACTGCTTTTGTGTCAAAAATCCAAAAACACATAAAAAGTAGAAAATCCAAAAAGTTTGATCACATTGTTGAGTTTTGTCTCAAAGCATGTTTTGCCGTGTGCCTTTGTACTAATGGCTTTGTGCATCTACGAGCTTAGCTTGTCTCTTATGCACTCATATCATTGTGGAAGAAATCTTGACATCTATGTGATTGTTGTAAATAGATCTTCAACCTTGTCATGAATGACTAGTGAATGATTTTATTGATCTTGAGACATGCATACACTTATGCCTATATATCTTCCCACTCTTTATTTTGTTGTTTTTGCTTAAAAGAGCTCTTCAAATGTAAATCTCCAAATGAAAAGAGATATTGAGCTGCAAAAGCCTGTTGCGCATACTAGTATTTGACTAGAAAAAAGGGAAAGCGACCAAAATAAATTGCTTGATGCCCAAAAAGCCAAAGGCTAACTTATTAATATGAAATATCAAAAATTTCAGGCATCCATCTCACAATAAGATGTATTGATTCAAAAAGATCAAATGTTATGATGTATATGGAGTCAAATGAAAAACTTCAAAGATATGTAATCAAGTTTATGTGGGAGGTCATTTATGCATACTTCTATAATAGAGATAGGTCACATTATCTAGTGCTAGTTGTGTATCCCTTGATTGAATTGATCATTGAAGCTTCACATTGGACTAAGGACTATCTTATTTTTGATATCCACACACATCACACAAGTCTATGGTCAATGAATGCCATATTCATTTGTGTGATTGTACTTGATTAAATGTGCTTTCACATGCTCAATCTTTGTTGGTCAAACACAAAAAGATTTTTGAGTTGTTTTTGGAAAGTACTTTGTTTTTACAAAAATGTCAAAAATTTCAAAAATAATGTTGTCTTGTTTTGGCGACTAAGTCGCGGGTTGGCCCAGTCGCATGCCCCAGTCACAATCTCACTCAGAGATTTTTCACAGCTCACTGGTGAGTAAATGTCCTAATCGCGAAAAATACTTAGAAAATTTTTCAAAATTTGAGTTTTTATGATTTTCGCGGCTCAATGTGGGGACTTGTTCGCGGGTGAAGGGTCCAGTCGCGAGGATACTCAGAGATTTTCGCGGCTCACCTCGCGACTCTCTCGCGGGTAGACCTTCCAGTCGCGAAAAACACTTAGAAGATTTTTTTAGAATCTTGGTTTCACAGTGTTTCGCGGCTCACCTTGGCGACTTACTGGCGTCTTGATCCAGTCATGAAAAACGCGTGTTTTGCGTTTTAAAGATAGTTTTTTAATTTTTTTTTTCAGTTTTTCCCTCGAATTTTTGTGACTGTTCATTGTCTTCCCTATTTCTCTCTCAAACACTCCGTGTCTCTCTTGAAAAAGCTTCCATTTTTATATCATGTCTACTTCAAACATCAAGAAAAAGGTATGGGTTTTCTTTCCCTCACTTCATATTTCATGATTTGTGTATCATTTTTTTGAATCTGTGAGTGTGTTGTTACCTTTGTGTTCTGCGAAATACTGTGTTCGAACGTGGGGTTTTGCTTAATGTTTGGCTTGGTTTTTTGGAATTGATTTTTCTTGTTGCTGAGCATATTTGCTATCAAGATTGTGTTTCTTTGTGCTTGTCTTTGGTCTGAGCTTTGATGTTCGTTTTATTTCATACCCATTGGGTATATGGGTTTGGGGTTTTCTGTGATTTACTTTGAATGTATATTTGGGTATTGCAAATTGTTTGAATTGTTGGATTGTGTGGCATACATTGTCTTGGGGGTTTAACTTACTCATTTCATATTCATTGAGATATGTCTCATAGACATATGCTATCTTTTGCCAATATGAGATTTTCACTGTCCTTATATCTCTATTTTATGCTTGTCCTAGTCTGCATTATTTAAGACTGAACTTGTTTGAGTTGCTGGGCTATATTTTGAGATATCCTCTCTTGGTGCTCAACTTTGCTTAATTTGTGTGCTGACTTGAAACTCTGTCACTCTCTGTGTAACTAAATTATTACCAATATGTGTGCATTTCCACATATTGTGTTTTGCTCTTGTTGTGGCCTTTTTTGCTTGCTTACAGATGCCTCCCACACCTTCAAAGAAGAAGACTCCTTCTAAGAAGGCTGAAAAAAGGCTGAAAATGGATCAGAACCTGTTTAGGTCTGTTCAGCACTTTGAGAGATACAAAGATTCGTTCATAAAGGGAACAATTACCCAGGAGAGGTTTGTGGATCTAGCTGAATTGAAAGATACCTTCATTCCAGAATTTTTTGAAGGCAGAGGTTGGGAGAAGTTACTGGGTGATCTACCTGTTGTGTGTGAACCCGGGAATTTTACGCAAATGCTGTTATAAAGGAGGATGAGCTGAACTGCTAGATTAGAGGATGTGAGTTCACCATAGATGCTCATGATATTGATGACGTTCTAGGACTTGAAGGACTAGAGGATTATCAGTTCACCAACTACAAAGACAGGATGCTATCTTTGGACACTGTCCAGTCTCGAATTGGTGGGGTTAAAGATGGGAGATGTCTCAACACAAATGCCTTCCCTGCTGACATGAGGTGTCTGACCACCATCATGATTTTCAATTTGTATCCTATAAGAAAAATGACTACTCTTACTAATGCTAGAGCTATCTTCCTCATGGAGCTCGAGGAGAAAACCATAATTGACATCAGCTCCCACATATTTGACACCATTATGGATGAGAGTAAAACCTCCTCTAGGCCAAAGTTGATCTTTCCTAGCCTTCTTATGAGGATTTTCAGAGTAAAGGGTGTTGCAATCCCTCAAGACATCAGTCCCATGACTCCATTATCAGTAATAAACAAATTCACCATCACAAGGATACAAAGTCGTCTTCTAGGAGATGAAGAGGAGGGTGATCAAGGAGAAGGTGATCCTATGGAAACTGAAGCAGAGGCTGCAGGACAGACTTCCACAACCAGAAGCAGAGCCAAGAGGAGAAGGGCTTCTACTTCATTAGCTATACCTCTTGATGCATTTCAGATCATCCTGGAGAGACTTGATGGAATCAGAGAGGTTCAAAATCAGCATACTAAAAGGATTACAGCAATGCAGGATCAGCTTGATGTACTTTCAGCTAAGTTTGACAGCATCTACTTTAACCAAGAGCAGTGACCCTTTGGCCATTCCGGACAAAAATGGGGAGAATTTTTGGGGCAGCTTTTGAGGGGGAGTGCCTGTTTGAGGGGGAGCTTTCTTTATCATATGATGTTATGTTTATAGTTTTGATATTGGATAAGTGTTGTTATTACTGGTTTATTTATTTCAGATGTTATTCAGTTATCTTTGTTTAGTTTTTGTTTGTACCTGTTACCTTTATAGGTTTTTAAGGTTAATAGTTTGTTTGTACCCATGTTGCTTTTGTAAGTTGTTAGGGTTTGTTTCTATGCTATTTGTAGGCCTTTGTGGTTTGTACCATGCTTATGCAGCCTTTATGCTATGTTGCTTTGTACTTCAAGTTAAATGTTAAGTATTTTCCTTAAGTACTCTCACTCTTGTGCCCTTGTAGGATTGTTCCTAGATGCATATATGTTCTATGCATTGGTTAAGTGTTGGACATGCAATTGATAGTTTGCAATTGAGCTTTTTAGCTTGAATGTCCGGATGTTCATTCCATGTGTGAATGAGCATTGTGATCACTACTGTATAGTGATTGCATGTTTGGTCAAGCCATGGTCTATTGCTTTATTCCATCTTGCTTGATCGCATTGTGCTTGTTCCTTTTGCATTACAAGTTATCTGCATAACAATGAACTTATTGTGTTGTTGTGTTTCAGGAGATACTTGTCTTTATAGTTCAAGAGCTTCATAGATTCTAGAGTTAGGTGTGAGTGAGTTTTCCAACTGTTCCCAACTCACGCGTTAAGTCTAGACTTTGTTATAGGGTTTTGTCACGGAATAGCCAAAGGGGGAGATTGTAAGGTTGAATATTATCAACCATCTTGTTGGCTTTATTCCGTGCTAATTTGCTTGTAATTTAGCACTTAGTAACCCTGTATTTAGGTGGGATTCATGTAAGGGTAGTGTGTGAGAGAGTGTGAAGAATTGTTCAACAATGTGCAAAGAAGCAGAGACTTGCGGCTAGGACTCGCGGCTGACTCGTGACTGGCAAGCCGCCAAGCTGCAGCACACGTGAGAAGCATGCAGAGAGGTGAAGGGTCACGCCAGCTGTCGCACTATAGGACAAAAGTCCCAGGCTAGCCAAGCCGTTAGCTCGCGGCTTGAACTCGCTACTCAGTCAAGTCGCGAGGCCAAGTCGCGAACTTGCCCTGTTTGGCAAAAAATGCCTCTTCGTATTCCAAACACACACCACTATATATAGACCCTTATACCCACGAAATGTAGAGAGCTTCCAGAGAGAAAAATTGAGAGAGAAACCCTAGAGAAAAACAAGATTGCCTTATCCCCAATCTTCACTAAAAGACTTCTCAAATTCCTCTACTCTCTTCCATTCCATTGATACATCCTTGAAAGGGTATTGACCAAATCCTTGTCTCACCACACCGACGTCTGTGAGAAGGTCTTTTGGTGCTAAGGGAAGCAGTTTGGGAAGGAACCAATGGTTATTGGTTGATGCTATGGGCTATAGCAGAATCAGGTAAGCTAAAGAAGAAAAAGGTTTGGCGCAACCTCGTTGGAGCAAGAAGCTTGGAAGGCTTAGGTACCTGGGTAGATTAGGCTTGGAGGGTCTATTGTTGTTCATGTATCTCAACTAAATTTTCTAGTGGATTATTGACCGCTTGGAGGGCGGCAGAGAGGTTTTATGTCGAGGGCTTCGGTTTCCTCTTCGATAACACATCGCGTGTTGTCTTTGTGGTTGCATCTCTCTTCTCTTAATCTTTATCGTTTATTATCTGCTGTGGATGTGATTTTAAATTGGTTTAGATTGTTTATCAATTCTGTCATTGGCTTATGTTCATGTTCCGCACACTAATTGTTTGATTATAAGCTTGAATTGATAATTTGTAATTTAGGGTCTAAACGTTCAAAGGTGTTTTACATGCATTTTGAACTTCCAGTTATTTTTTTTGTCTTTGTTTGTGTCTTTATTGTTAGGACATATGTGTTTTCACTTGTTAAGAACATAAGTCACTTATTTATGCAAATTAGCAAATCCTTTGACAAAATGCACTCTACTTGTAATTGGGTAGTTCTAGGTGTTTTTAATACTTCAAGAAACAAGGTTTCAAGATCAAATGTTGAAGTCATCAAGTCTGTCCAAGAAAAAACAAGCTGAAGTGCAAATTCATTAAAGCTCGACACTTGCTCGATAGCTACCTCAACACCTGCTACCTGTCGAGAATTACAAAATCAGATTTTTTGATCTGATTTCCTTGGGATCCGTGAATATGCTTTTGGGCCTTCTTTTCTTCTAACCCTAAACATATAAAAGGATTGTTTTAAGAGCCGTCAAACAGTACACAAGTTGCAAAAGCATTGAGCAATCTCTGTTCAAGCAAATTGTGATCAAAGACGAAGTTCTTAACCTAGTTCATCTTCTCTGAAAGAAGTTGCTGTGTATTTGCACCATAGGGTTTTGTAACCAAGCATCTTCCTGATCTTCATAGTGTATGATGAACTGAAGAACTTTGTAGCCAACCTCTCCTTCTTAATTGGTGTTTGAAGTCGCGTACTGGGATCCGTGCATTGGTTAATCACATACTTGGGAGCCGTGCATCAAAAAGGGAAATTGTCACTACAGATCAAGTCCAATTGGGTATTGAGGTAAGGGTTTAACTGTAGATTGGTAAGGTACTTGGGATTCCTTTACTTGTAACCGCTTGATTTGATAATAGTGGAGTTTTGGGAGTGGTGACCTGAAAATCACCCGGTGGGGTTTCTGCTGTAAGGGTTTTCCCCATTCGTAAACAAATCACCGTGTCATTTAATGTCCGCTGCATATTTAGTTGTTTGATGATTTGTTTGTGCTTCCACGCAATTGCATGATAAATTGATTAATTAATAACTTGGCTAATTAATTAATTGGTTTAATCATGAAGGGTCATTCAGATTGTGGCCTATCAAGTGGTATTAGAGCGGGTACACTCTGATCAGGGTTTAATCTTTGTTGTGTTTGATCCATTGACCCCTATTTGTCATGGATAGAGGACAGTCGTTAATTATGCCTCCTTTATTTGATGGGACTAACTATGCATACTGGAAAGTGCACATGAGAGTTTTTTTGCAGTCCTTAGATGAAAAGGTATGGCAAGCTGTTGAGATTGGCTGGACTAAGCCAAAAGAAGCATTGGCCGATTGGGATGAAGCCAAGATCAAGGTGGTAAACTTCAACAGTAGGGCATTGAATGCGTTGTTCAGTGCGGTCACCAATGAGGAGTTCAGGAAGATATCCTCAACTGAAACTGCTAAGGAGGCATGGACCATCCTCCAGACAACCTATGAAGGAACAAAGGCTGTCAAAGATTCAAAGCTTCAGAGGCTCACTACAAGCTTTGAAGAGATTAAGATGGAGGAGGATGAGTCGTTTGATGAGTTCTATGCTAAGCTCAAGGACATAGTGAACTCAGCCTTCAATCTTGGGGAAACCATCCCTGAACCCAAGATTGTAAGGAAGGTGCTCAGATATCTACCTGAGAGATTCCATGCCAAGATTACGGCAATAGAGGAATCAAAGGATATTTACAAGATTCTTTTGACTGAGCTGGTTGGAAACTTGCAAACCTATGAGATATGATTATCTAGGATTGGCAAGTCAAGTAAAGGCAAAAGCATGGCCTTGAAGGCAAAGAGCAGTGATATAGATGAGTCTTTCGATGATGAAGATTCCAAGATGAAGTCCTACATCACCTGGCAGGTCAAGAAGTTTATGAAGAATGCCAATGGAAGGAGCTTCGACAAGGACCGCAGGCAGTCCAGTTCTTCTCAGTTTAAAAGCCAAGACAAAGGGAAGAAGGATGCTAAGGATGGCGGTCAGTATACTGTTCCTACAGGACCTAAGTGCTTTGGATGTCATGGGTTCGGACACATGAAACATGAGTGTCCTACATATCTCAAGAGCATTGGAAAAAGCAAGGCACTTGCTACTACCTTGAGTGACACTGAGTCCGAAGATGATTCCGACAATGAGGATGACGAAATCTTAAATGCCTTCACTGCCACATTCAATCCTACTGAAGGGATTGTTGAAGAAGTGGATGAAGAAGAAGAACTGGTGGAGTCCAAATTTGAGAAGATGGATGATCAAGATGATATCCATTCAGCCTATGAGAAGCTTTACAAGCTCTCTGAGAAGCATGAAAAATTGTATAGGCTGGCCACCAAGAAGCTCAGTGATGTGGAACTTAATCGTGAAGAGATGTCCATAAAGTTTGATGAGGCAAATCAAACTATTGGAGCACTAAGGTTTGAGAACAACTTCCTGGCTGAGAAGACCAAAAAGTTTGAAGCGGAGCTGTTTCAAGTCAGAGCTCAACTGGAGAGGACTTCAAGTGCAAAGCTTAATGAGATGCTCAACAATCAGAAATCTGCTTCAAATCGAACAGGCTTAAGGTATGGTCTTTCTTTCTCTAATACTGCTTCTACTAGTAATACTGTTTTTGTTTCTCCTACTAATAACACTAAAATTAAGAACATTGAGGTTAAAACTGAATTAGCTAGTGAGAACCTAGACAAGAGTAAATCTATCTTAGGAGCACCCCCTAAGCAAGATAAGAAAGATGCTAAAAACCCTAGGGTTAAGAAGGCTAACTCTCAAAAGCCTAAACAGAAGAAGCAACATCTCTGTCATCATTATGGAGCTACCGATCATACTCGACCAAATTGCTACAAGTGGCTAGCCACTCAACAGAGCAATGGCATGATAGCATCTGGAAGCCAAAATCAGCTTCAAGCCTCTCTTACTCCTCTTGGAGATCTTCTGAAAGCCCTCATGTTCCTTTCGAACTTGAACGGTTTCAATTCTTCCCCCTCACCGTCGGTTCAAGGGTTCAATCAAAGGAAAGGTTCTTCCAAAGTGTGGAAGAAAAAGGACTCTCAGTGATTTCATCACTTTCTTTTCCCTTCTTGTTCTTCTTGTTTGTTGCATTGCTTATGTGTTTTGCATTTTTGTTGAGTCAGTCTAGTTTTATACTTTGCTTTGATAACGTGTTTTTGTTTGTTTATTTTCAGTTTTGTTTATTTTGTTTTTTATATAAAAATAAAAAAATAAAAATTGAAAAATTGAAAAATACAAAAACAGTGTGTGTTTTGTGCACATTGGTACTTGTGTACCTTGGATGGCCATTGAAACAAAGTTTTCTAAACTTTGTATCTTTTGTAGTTTAGATGAGCATCTCTATGCACAACTAAGCAAGTGAGCTTTGTGGCTCTTGTTTGTGATGAGTAAGATTAAGTTATCTCTTAAAACTTAACACTCATATCACTCTTTTTGACGGGTAGGACTAGAAAATCCTAAGAGAAAGGCATAAATAACCATCTCACTACTGTTGCCCACCAATCATGTATGACACCTGTATGCTTCGGCATAGCAAAAGTGCAGTGTCAAAGACATCCGTATGCTTCGGCATAGCAAAAGTGCAATGTCTATGCTTAACATGTTGGGTATTTCTTTTCTCTCTTTATATGCCCATGCATGATATGCTTAAAAGAAAATATGCAAAGAAAATATGAAGCAAAAAGATTAAAATGCTTTAAATATGATTGCAAGCGTGTTTTCTAGGAGATGTGGGAGTTATAGGATGTACCTCGAAGGTGATAGTCCCCATCAAACAGTTATGATTGTGTATGAGTTAAAGTTATTTTCTCATATCTCAGATCCTCATAACATGAATACACATATGCAATCTTGCGATATTTTTCACACACAACACGCAATATTCTTTGCTACTCTTGATACATGTGCAGGTACAATGTGATTTGGCCATCACAAGTGTTTACATGCGCTAATGTATGCTCACTAAACTGTCTTGACTTGTTTTTGAAAAATAAAATTGGTTAGACTTGTTTAGTGTGTGTGTGTGTTTCTGAGGATCCATGTGCTTAAAATTCTGTTGAGAGATGATTTTGAGAGCGTAATATATCGATTGGATCATTGGTTAAGGTGCTTGTTGGATTGCATTCATGTCTGTGTTTTTCTCGTCTTGAAAAAATTCTTTTTAAAGATGGCTCGACACCTCTTCGATACTTGATGGATCGATCGAGAAATCTCCTGTCTCCTCGATACCTTCTCGATACCTTGTCGATTGATCGAGCTTCTGTTCTTGGTTCTGGTGTTCATTCCTCGACACCTTCAGCTGTCGACGACCATTTCCTCGATACCTTCCTCAACAGCTTCCTCGATACCTCTCGACACCTTAGCTGTCGAGATTTACTGAGGTGTTTATTTAAGGCTCTGTCGCGATTATTCTTTTTATTTCATTCGATCTCTCTCGATCTGTCCATGGCGGTTCCTCTCCCAAACACCTTTTTCTCACTCAAAACTTCGAACTCACTTGGATCTTGATCATTCCTTGCTTCTAATCACTTGGTAAGATCACTTTTCCTTTCCTTTTTCATGCATTTCATGTTTTGAAGCTTAGGTTTTGGGGTTTTTGAAAATTTTTGGGGTTTTTCAAAATTAATGAGTGTTTCTTGAAATTTTGGGTTGGGTTTTCACTTAAATGTTTTCAAAATGTCATACATTGCATTTCATGTGCATTAGAATGGTATTTACATGCATTTAGATATGTGTTCTATGTTTGTGTGCTGCTAGGATTGGATTGGGCTGAGCCCATGATGCTTTTCAATTTGCATGTCACATGTTCATGTATTCCCATGCATACGTAATTTTTGTTCAATATATTTGATATATGTGAACTGTGTTGGGACTTTTCTAATTGTCTCCTTCTCTATCTCTTTCTCATTCGGTTTACGTTAGTAGTGTCTATGGCACCCAAACGTAAATCCACTCCGGCTCGGAACCCTCTGCTTTCTGGAGCTCCCTTTTCTTCTGATTCTGCTCCTCTTAATCTTCGGTTCCATGATGGAGATGCCCACAAGGCATTTTTTGAGAACTTTTCTTGACGAGGTGTTCATTCGGAACGCCAAGTCATTTTGGCGGACTTTGCCGACACTGACCTTCCCTCTGTCATTCACAGTAGGGGATGAGAGTCACTGTGTGACGTCCCGGTCACCTGTCCTCTCATGCTGATTCAGGAATTTTACTCCAACATACACGGGATAGATCGTTCAGTACCTCTCTTTTTCACTCACGTTCGAGGTACGCGCATCCCTGTTACACCATAGCTAGTTGCGGATGTACTTAGGGTTCCTAGGATAAATTTTCCTGACTATCCTTCCTGTGAGCATCTGAGGACTGTGTCCAAAGATGAGCTCATCTTTGTTTTTTGTCAGCGCCCCGCTGATTGGGGTGAGCATTAGTACACATCATGTAGGCCTTTTGCTAAAGGTCCTAGATTTCTAAACATGGTGATGACCTTTGTACTTCATCCACTCTCTCACTACAACTCCAACATAAAGCCTCGTGCTCGATTTTTGTTATCACTTCTAGAGCATCTTACTATAGATTTTCCTTCTCATTTTATCCTTTCTATCATAGATGTCCATCTAGATTCAGCGTCCCGTGATAAGCTCATCTTTCCTTCTGCTATCACGAGGATCTTAGGCCATTTTTCTATCCCTTTTCCTGTGTCTGACTACTTCACACACATATGTGCCATAGATGCCGCTACCGTAAAATGTAGTGAGGCTCAGTTTAGGTCGAGACAAACGGATTCCACTCCTCCCTCCCGTTCGGCTCCATCCAGATTTGCTCCATCTACATCTGCTCCTTCTTCCTCTACTGGCTATGTATCTCTTGGAGACATTATGTCGCAGTTGCAGCGCATGGATGCTCGCCTCGATACACTCTCCACTGAGTTGTATCAGGTGAATGTTCGTATTGGTCGTATTGCACGATGGTAGGCGACTATGGGTGGTTTTGCTTCTAAGGCTACTCCTTCACCACCTCCTCCAGCGGCTTCTGACTCTAAGGATGATGATGATGATGGTGATGACGATGTTGCTTCGGATGATGATGGAGATGCTAGCTCTACTGATGAGATGTCTACATGACACTCTACCCTTTGTTACTCGTGACAAAAAGGGGGAGTAGTTTTGGGTTATGAGAGTAGTCATCTTAGGGGGAGAGTTAGTATAGGACATTTTTGATAGGGGGAGTGTTGATATTTGAGGGATGTAGTGAGGTTTTGATGTATCTTTTCTTTTCTATTCTTTATAGATACATTGATCTTGTATATGAGGTCTTATGACTAGTTTTACATACATTGTACTTATCTTCTCTTTATATGTGGAAGTATGTTTCTTTCACCTTTCTATACATGTGTTGTTTCTTTTCTACCTTTATACACATGATTCTTATACTTGTATGCAATCTATTATTTCTATTTCACACAAGATGCCTTGATGAGTTTTGTTTAAAGTGTTTCAGAAATACAGGTTGTCAAAATCTACTTGCCATAAACTCTCTTGTTGCAAAGTTTTTCAAGAGTTTGTGTTAGGATAAATTTTATTGCATTCAACAAGTGAATATGAGTTTAGTGATTTATGACTTCTCTCATATGTTCATTTATTTGTTGTGGTTTTGTCACGGATTACCAAAGGGGGAGATTGTTAGGACATATGTGTTTTCACTTGTTAAGAACATATGTTACTTATTTATGTAAATTGACAAATCCTTTGACAAAATACACTCTACTTGTAATTGGGTAGTTCTAGGTATTTTTAATACTTCAAGAATCAAGGTTTCAAGATCAAGTGTTGAAGTCATCAAGTCTGTCCAAGAAAAAACAAGCTGAAGTGCAAATTCATTAAAGCTCGACACCTGCTCGATGGCTACCTCGACACCTACTACCTATCGAGAATTGTAAAATTAGATTTTCTGATCTAATTTCCTTAGGATCCGTGAATATGCTTTTGGGCCTTCTTTTCTTCTAACCCTAAACATATAAAAGGATTGTTTTAAGAGCCGTCAAATAGTACACAAGTTGCAAAAGCATTGAGCAATCTCTGTTCAAGCAAATTGTGATCAAAGACGAAGTTCTTAACCTAGTTCATCTTCTCTGAAAGAAGTTGTTGTGTATTTGCACCATAGAGTTTTGCAACCAAGCATCTTCCTGATCTTCATAGTGTATGATGAACTGAAGAACTTTGCAGCCAACCTCTTTTTCTTAGTTGGTGTTTGAGGTCGCGTAGTAGGATCCGCGCATTGGTTAGTCACGTACTTGGGAGCCATGCATCAAAAGGGGAAATTGTCACACAGATCAAGTCCAATTGGGTAATGGGGTAAGGGTTCAACTGTAGGTTGGTAAGGTACTTGGGATTCCTTTACTTGTAACCGCTTGATTTGATAATAGTGGAGTTTCGGGAATGGTAACCTGAAAATCACCCGGTGGGGTTTTTGCCGCAAGGGTTTCCCCCATTCGTAAACAAATCACCGTGTCATTTAATTTCCGCTGCATATTTAGTTGTTTGGTGATTTGTTTGTGCTTCCACGCAATTGCATGATAAATTGATTAATTAATTAATTGGATTAATCACAAGGGGTCATTCAGATTGTGGCCTATCATTTGTCCTTACCCTAGCACCATGCTTAGGAAGACTAGAGTCCATAGGACACCCTCCACTTCTTCCGAGTCTCCCTCTGGGAGTGAGTTGTTTCGGAGTGACAAAAGCAGAGAGGCCTTTGAGACGCTGAATAGTAAGAGAAAGATTTGGGTTGAGCGGAAGGTTGTGTTAGATGAGGTAGATCCTGCCATTAGGGCAAATTTTTAGAGTAGGGGCTGGTTGTCTTTGTTGGAGATAGATCATCCACCCCCGACTGCCCTGATAAGAGAGTTCTACTCGAACGTCTCTTGCCACATCTATGATTCCAACACCTTAGTTAGGAGTTGGATACGAGGTGTAGAGTTCATCATTACCCCTAGGGTAGTGGCTGAGGCTCTTGGGGTTCCGGTCGTTAGGCAGCCCATCTATCCTTATACGGAGTCTCCATCCCTTGATGACGTTATGTCATACATCACTGGGTCTTCTATCCAGTGGGGTTCTGATCCTCGGATCATGTCTGCTGAGCTTCCTGAGACTACCTATCTCTTTCTTCGGATAGCGTGTCATTCTTTGTGGCCTATTTCTCATCTCCACACCATCCCTATTGAGCGATGTGTGTTTTTGTACGCCCTTGTTTCTGGTGCTTCTATCAGTTTCCCTCATCTGTTTCTTCATTCTTTAAACGAAGTTCATAGGAGTTCAGCCATCGCTCATGCTCTTGTTCATCCTATTTTCATTCATAAGATTTTGTTGTTTCTTGGGTTAGATGACTTCCTTGCTGGTGAGCCTGTACATGTCATAGCTCCCATAGGTGCCACCTTTCTTAGGCAGAGGGCTGCTCATATGAGAGCTCCTCATGTTGAGCCTTCTGGTGCTATACCCCCTCCTCCCTCTTCTACAGATGTTGCTTCGGCTGAGGCGTCTGGTGCTGCTACTGCTGATGCTGATGTTACTCCACCAACTACTTTGGATGCTTTAGACATTGGACGTACGTTGGATCATGTCTTGACCGTTCAGGCGGCTCATGGACAGATTTTGGTGGACGTGCTCGATGAGATCCGTGCTTTGAGTGCAGAGTTGGCACAGTTTCGATGATCCTCACTGCCACCTCCTTTTGATGATGGACTTTGAGTGCCCTTTGGCATTCCGTCACAAAAAGGGGGAGTACTTTTGGACATTTGTAGAGGTTTTTGTTCTTAGGGGGAGAGTTTTTTTTGGAGCTTGTGGAGTTGATTAGATTGTATCTAGGCGCTTCACATTGTATTTACCTTTTTGGCTCTTGATACTTTTTGTTGGGCTATTCATGTTAGGGGGAGATACTTTTATTGTTTTACATGGTTCTTGTTTCACTGCTTATTGATTTATATTTATGAGTTATTCATTGATATATGTCTTTATTTTGTGTTGTCTAAAATTAAGAATCTATTTTGTTTACTTGTATTTTCCACATATGCATTTATGCATTTTGTTTAGTGTTTCAGGAAATATACAGGTTGATTCAATTGAGCTACTGTCTACATTTGCAACTGATGGATAGTAGTTAGGATTGGATTTGTAATAATGGGCATTTTTTTTGTAAAGGGCTTTTCCTTGTAAACTTTTAGCTTTTAGTTGTGTTTTGTCACGGATTGCCAAAGAGGGAGTTTGTTAGGTTCTAAAGACTTAGGAACTAATGTATTTAGAACTCTAATGTGTAATGTTGGCAAACCATGATCAAAACAGTTGTTAGTCTTGTTTAGACTTGCTCAAAGTGTGTGCATTGTATGTAAAGTTGGAATTGAGTGGTTGTAGAATTATTAGTGACTTTCGGCCTGACTCGATCGATCCAAACTTAGACTCGATCGATCGAATCTCGGGAAATTTTTCCAACTCAGCCCTAGCTCATTAAAACGTTTAGGGTTTTATGTTTTGCCCTAGGTATATAAGGCAAACCCTAGCCACGTTTTAAAGGTTGCTCATATTGCTGTTTGTGTGAATCTCTTGTGAGATCTGTGAGGTGCTTGCCTTCACAGAAGCTTAGGATTATCAAGAAGGAGATTTCTTCAAGATCTTAATGATCATTCAGTTGCTGCCATAAGAGCTTAAAGATACACAAGCGGGAGTGCTTGTACTTGTTAGAGAATCCAAGAAAGAAGGAGTCCGTGGTTTCAGAGCTTACATGTGGTCATGTCAGTAAGTTTTCTACTGCTGGGTAGCAATAGGATGTTAATGGTCTAAGTCGCTAATGTACAAACTTCAATTCTTTCTATAGTGGATTCAAGTTTACCTTGAGAATAGCTAGGTTAATTCCTCCCCAGGTTTTTTACCGGTTTGGTTTTCCTGGGTCATCATATCATTGTGTTATTTATTTTATGCATGATATGATTGTTTGATTGTGATAACCTAGATTTGGAATTTGGACTAAGTAATAACTTGGCGTATTATCTAGGTTAATCCAATTGTGTTTTTAAGGGGTCTAAAAACAAACAGAGAGACCACACTTCTTAGGCGTTAGTGGAATTGGAGTGAAGATTAAAAGTGTTCCCAAGTTCTTCTAATCTTTGTTTTTGAAATTCACCACACCAAGATACACTTTCTTGTTCTTGTATTCTGAAATTTACATAGTACATGTTATCAATTGCGAATGAAGTAGATCCGTTAACTTTCTGCTACGTACATGCATTTTTCCATCATAAAATGCATGTTAGGGTGTTAGATTTAGTGTTTTAAGCTTGGTTGTTCTTTTAGGGTTTTCTGGGCAAGAACTTGCATATGCATAATCTTGTTTGTGCACGTAGGCTTGATTATGCGCATGCAAGCTTGTTTTTGTTTGTTTAGCTTCTTCTCCCATGCCTTTATGCTTTCAATGCCTATGTTTCACATGTTCAATTGCTTGTTTTGTCTCACATGTTAGAATTAGGGTTTATTTTGTATCTTCTTTGTTTCAGTGCCATGATCATTTATTCACATGTCCATGCATGATGCCATAGGTGCTGAGTTGTTGCAAGGTGAGTAAAGGTAAGTCATACGTTCACATTCACATGCATATGTATTGTTATGTTTTGTTTAATGAACATGTACATGTGTTGTTGTGTTGCATTTTGTGTTTATTTGATAAATGATGTACTTCCTGCCATGATTAAGTTGCTGCCTCATATATGACATGATAGGGTTTTCACATGTTAGATGAATGATAGGGTTGTTTATGTGTGGTTTGGTTTCTTATGCTTTATGGATGGATATGTATGTGTTTTGGGATGATGATGTTGTGTTGTATGATAATTATATGCTAGTGTGTGAGTGAGTTTAGGACATAAGTGTTGAACATGATTTTGTCAAGGTTAAGATGTAAGATACAATGATGGGAGGCCAACCATAGGGTTGGGCAGTCTTGGGTGCCTAACACCTCCCAAGAACGTACCTAAATTCCTCAAAAGGACACTATATTCATGGTTCCTAGGCCATTGCAAAAACTAGGTGGTGACTCCTTCGTTGTGCCCACAATGCCCCAAAATGTAAAATAAGTTGAAACATCTGCAGAGGGGACTAGGTGCCAATCGGCACTCTTGGAGTGCTAATTAGCACTTAGGGAGTGCCGAGGACACTCAAAAAGTGCCAATTGGCACTTTGGGGTGCTGATTGGCACACCTAATCTTGCCTCGTCTTTTCGCATTTTCTTTGTTTTTCAAAAAATATTTTATTTATTCTGAACTCTGGAACACTTTCCTAGTCAACTTCAAACTCTGTGGACTTATTTAAGTATGGTTAGAGATCGAAAGAACCTATCTTAGCATTAAACCTGTAAACAAACTCTGTATCAAAACTATCAAGAAACAGCAATCATATACAAGAATTATTCATGCCCAACAATCAAAATCCTCCTCATTCAATCACACATGATATTAATAGATGGGTTCGCATCTTTGATTTTGTTACCTAGACCAATTTCATTACCTTTAAGCTAGAGGGGATCAAGTCTCTAAGGAATGCCAAGATCAAGTGGGATTTTCTCCATGTCGTCGTGAATTTCTGGGATACCGAAGATCATGTATTCCGATTTAACACTACTGAACTTTATCCTACTATCGAAGAATTTTCTGCCATTTTGGGTTATGAGTTTGCCAAAAAATTTGTAGTAGTTTCTTGTGATACCAAGCACAGGGAGATTTTATCTGATGCCCTAGGCCTTTCTACTTCAGTTATTGGTAGCATGATTGAAGGCCACATGGTGAATCTTCATGCAGTTGTTACAAGTCTTATTGATAAACATACTCATGGTCTATTTGACAACATGCAAAAAACTTTTGGTTTAGCTCAAGCCATAGGTATTGTGGGTCAAGTTAAGGATGGTGATAATCCTACTTCTTTGATCTTGGTAGAAACTCTTTTAGGGTTGGACTCTATATTTCTTGGTGGAGAATCACAACAATTCCTCGGGAGTCCCTTGACTTTGCATACATGGTTGATGGAAAGACTGGACATAATAGCTACAACCACTGTTGCCAATTATGGTCATAGTAATTTCCCTAGTAGGGCTGTCCTTAAGACCAAGTGTTAGACTGAAAGCAATTAGGTGAAATTTTGGACAAGAAACCCAATATCTCAATTCATTAGGATTGTTATTGGTGGAAGTGCCCACCTCCCTTGTTGTAATCTCCGGGATCAAATCATATCTTCTTGGTTGGCTTAAGGAGGGCAACTTTCTATAAGGCTGATAGACTCTTGAGACAATTCCAGTATGAGCAAGGGATGCCTGGTGGTAGAGGAAGAAAACCTTTTATCCTAGTAGACACAACTCCTACTTCTGTAAGGAACATGATGTTGAGCCTAGACATGGCTGACCAAGTAAATCAATCTTTCATTAAGGTTTACTTTCACAGGATGACCATGGAATACTCTAACTGGCTGGTAGGCAAGATTAAGAATAAAGAGACTGACATGGCTTCTATGAGAAAACAGTTTCTTGAAGATGGCAAAAACAAGCAAGATGATAACAATTATGAGTTCAAAAGGAGGGATAGAGATGACTAGTCAATTGCTATAGATGGAACTTGAAAGTTCACTTGGTGTGTAAAACACTAGTGAATGTTTAGACCCCCAATTTCAAAAATACCAACACAAGCTTATATTCAAATAATGTATCTAGGGAATGATAAATATAAGCTATACCCAAATAATCAAACTCCTTTAAGCCATAATTTAATCATAGCACATCAGTAATTAAAAGCAAAGAGTAAGGGTTAGAGAGATGCAAGCACAAGATAACACCAGTACGTGTTATCGAAGAGGAAACCGAAGAACTCGGTGAAAAACCACTCCGCCTCCCTCCAAGAGGTAAAATGATCCACTACAAAATCAGTTGGGATACATGAATAACAATAAGCCCTCGAAGCCTAATCTACCCGATGCACCTAAGCCCTCCAAGCTTCTTGCTCCAACAGTGTTAAGCCTAACCTTGTCTTCTCTAACTTACCGGATCCCACAATAAGCCCATTGCATCAACCAAATGAATTGGTCCTCTCTGAACTACTTCCTAAGCACCAAATAGCCTTCTCATTGATATGAATGTGGTGAGGTAAGGATTTGGTTAAAGCTTCTCTCAAGGGTATGTCAATGGAAAAGGTGAGAGTAGAGGAATTTGAATAGTCAAATGTATAAACAGGGGGTTCTAGCGACTCACTCTCGCAATTGGGACAAGTTGCGAGTTTTAGACTCGAAATAACTGACTGGCTAGACTATCCTTTTTGTCCTGTAGTGCTCTAGTTGTCATGACCCTTCAACTTCCTGCGTGCTTCACATGTGTGGCACTTTGGGGAGTCATCAGTCATCAGTCACTCATGAGTTCCAGTCGCGAGAATGCCCTTGATTGCACACACACTTGAATTCTTCACACTCTCTCACACACAACCCTTACATGATTCCCACCTAAATACAGAGTATCTAATTGTTGAATTACAAACAAATTTGGCACGGAATAAAGCCAACACATGATTGAATAAATTCAACCTTAAAATCTCCCCCTTTGGCTATTCCATGACAAAACCCTAAAATAGACTCTAGACTTAAAATGTGAGTTGGGAATAGTTGCCAAAACTCACTCACACCTAACTCTAGATTCTATGAAACTCTTGAAGCATACGGAAAAGTTTCCTGAAAACAATATCACAAAAAGTTCATTGTAAGCAGAAATCTTGAAATGCATATGGAGTAAGCACAATGCGATCAAGTAAGTATGGATATGAGAATTAAACATGGCTTGACCAAACAAAAACAGTCACTATAAATAGTGACCACAATGAACATTCACACGATGAATGAACATCCGACATGCAAGCTAATAAGCTTAATGCAAAGTATCATTTGCATGTCCAACACTCAAACAATGAAAGAACACTAAGGTAATTGCATCAAGGATACAAGATCCAACAAGGGCATAAGAGTACTAAAGAGAATGCAAAACATAATCTAAAAGTACTAAATAGCTACAAAAGCAAAGTTACAAACTAAATATAATTTAAATAGCTAAATCATTCAAGCATCCATAACACACAATATCCAAGTATTTTAAAACCAAAGTATTAAAGTCATAGAGTACTTAAAAACCAAAGTACTAAACCATAGGGTACTAGAATACGTGCTATGATAAACCATAAAAACTATGAAAAACCATAATAGCTATAAAAACTTATAAAAAGTTCTCCCCCTCTAGATAGGCTCCCCCTCAAGAGCTACTCCATACTACTCCCCCTTTTTTACTGGAATGGCGAAATGGTTATGGCTGGTACATGAAGCTATCAAACTTGGTTGTGAACAAGTTAATTTGTTCCTGGATGGTTGTAAGCCTGTTGGAGTGCTCAGTTTGGACATCTCTTAGGCCATCAATCCTCTCAAGAATAATCTAAAAAGTGTCTAGAGGCACTAATGAAGACGATGAAACTCTGCTCCTTCCTCGAGCACCACCTCTTCTTGAAGAAGATGGCTGTCTTTCCGCTTCAGTTTCTGTGTTTGCAGGAGGTGCTTGTTCAGGTTCATTCGCTTCCTTATCACCCAGAAGACAAACTCTGCTCCTTAGGATTGTTTGAGAGTTGATGGAAGGTGGCACACTCATTAGGCTTATGTCCCGTGGAGTCTCCACACCTTTTTCATGAAGGATCCTCATAATCAAACTTGGAAGAACAAGCTTTGCCCTTGAGGTTGTCTTGTAGCTTCGGCAATAATGGAGTAAGCATGAGCACTAATGTTGATGTAAGTTCTCTCATAAAGCTCCATGAGGAAGATGGCTCTAGCATTGTTGATGGTGGTCAACTTCCTTATTGGATACAAGTTGAATAATATGATGTAGGCAATGCATCTCAAATCCAGAGGGAAGGTGGTTGTGTTGAGGCATTTTCCTTCCCTAACGCCACCAATATGGAATTGTACTATTTCTATAGAAACCTTTCTATTGTTGTAAGGAATGAAGTCTTCATGATCTACTTCTCCATGTCCAAGGATACCATCAATGTCTCCCACATCAAGAGTGAATTCATGTCCACTAACCCAACAGTCTATGTAATCTTCTCTGAGTGTGGCATTGGCATAGAATTCCCTAATCAGTGGTTCACAAACCTCGGGGAGATCACCAAGGAGCTTTTTCCAACCTCTTCCTTCAAAACAGCTAGGGATGAAGGATTCCTTAAGGTTAATGAGATCCACAAATCACTCCTGAACGATTTGAGCCTTCTTAAAGTGATGGTTGTATCAAAATGTTGAGTGGAGAGAAATTAGCTTTCATCCAAGTGTTTCCTATTGTCGCCACGCTGAGCAGTGGTTTTTCATGGAGCCATCTGCAAAACAAAGTAGTAAATACCACAAAATAGAGCACAAAATTTGGTAATAAACTTGATTAGAACAAGTTAGAACCAAAACATAAACTTTGAATTAAAACCCTAAAAACTGGAATTTAAAAAGTAATTCAAAAACAAATAACATGTGAGGATATAAAACATCAAAACATGATAGAATCATTGCATTAATCACTCAACATGTCAAAGGGTATGTATGTGTGCATCATATGCAAAAGTGTGCATCATATGCAAAAGTGTGCATCTAGGGCAAAGTGTGAAAACACATAATCATTTGATGTTCCAAAATCAAGGAAACATGATTATCCCCGCAATCTTTGTACTCAATGGAGTCCAAAGAAACACACAAAAACATCTAAAAGACATTTTATCATGAACATGGTATGCATAACACAACACAAATCATAGTACAATGCATAAATATGAAGAACAAACATGTATAACAAGCTTTATACCAACAAAACCAACAAAACCCTTTAATAAACTCATCAAAAACCCATATTCAACAACCATATCTCAATATCTCAACAAAAACACAAAATCCAAGAAAACTAGGGCTAGAATATAGAGTGAAAATAAGAGAAAACCCATACCTTTTCTTGAAGATTGATGAAGGATTGAAGAAGAAAATGAAGGTTTTGAGAGCAAGAATGGCGGTTTTGGGAGAGAGAGAGGCGGAGAAGACAAAGGGTTATGCACGTGATGCAAGGGAAAACTGAAAAGTTTTTAAAAATTGTCTAAGATTTAACCCTATTCGTGCAAAACACGCGATTTTTGCAACTCATATGACCCGCGAGCAAGTCGCCAAAACGAGTCGCCAAAATCCCTATACAAAATTTTGAAAATTTTGTCTAAGTCTTTTTCACGATTGGGGCATCCACTCGCCAGTGAGTTGTGAACCTCTCTAAGTGAACTCGCGACTGGACTTCCACTCCCGAAGTAGTCACGAAAATGACCAAAACCCAAAAATTTTGAAAATTTTTCTATGTGTTTTTCATGACTGGAGGACTCACTTGCTAGGGAGTTGCGAAACCTTCTGAGTAAACTCGCGACTAGCATGACTTGCAAAAGTGACTCGCCAAAATGTAGAGGTAAATTTTTTTTTTGGATTTTTGTGAAAATTTTTGAAACAAAACACTTTCCAAAAAACAACTAAAATACTCAAAAATCTTTTTGTGTTTGATCAACATATGATAGAGTATATACAACACATTTAATCAAGTACAATCACATAAATGAACAAGGCATTCATTGAACATAGACATGTGTGATGTGGGTGGGTACCAAATGTGAGATAGTCTTTAGTCTAATATGAAGCTTCAATGATCAATTCAACCAAGACATGCACAATTAGCACTAAGTAGAGTGACCAATCTCAATTATAGAAATGAGCATATATGACCTCCCACAAAAACTTGATTACATAACTTTGAAGCTTTTCATTTGACTTCTTACATTTCATAACATTTGATCATTTTAGAACAATACATCTCTTTTTGAGATCGATGCCTGAAGCTTTTGATATTTCAATTTGAGAGTAAGCCTTTGGCTTTTGGGTACCATACATTTTCAAAATAAGTTGCTTTCCCTTTTTCCTAGTCAAATACTAGTATGTGCGACGGTTTTTGCAGCTTATTATCTATTTTCTAGATTTGACATTGGTTGAGCTCTTTACACAAAAAAAATAAAATAAATAAAAGAGTAAGAAGATATATAGGCACAAGTCTATGCATGTCTCAAGATCAACAAAACTATTGACTAATCATCCATGACAAGTTTGAAGATCTTTTTACAGCAGTCACATAGATGTCAAGATTTTTCCCACAATGATACAAGTGTAAAAAGAACAAGCTAAGCTTGTAAATGCACATAGCCATTTGTACGGAGGTACAAGGCTAAACATGCGTGTGACAATACACAATAATGCCGATCAAACTTTTTGGATTTTCTACTTTTTATGTGTTTTTTGGATTGTTGTCACAAAGCAAGTAAAGATTGATAAAAAACAAAAGTAATGCTTACAAATAAATGCAAGATGCTCAAATGCATGAATATATAACATCTAATGCATGAAGGGTCCTACAAAGATTGAAAGAATTAGATCAAGGACCAAAAGAGCAAAAACTCAACCATAGGAACCCTTCCTCATCCAAACGGAACGATTGTTTGGAATGAGTGTCTCATGAGAAATGAGACGAGGGTTGAAAGAATTAGAACCGGAGATGCACATAGACAAGGAGGTAAGAACATCAAAAACTTTCTTCAACAACTTACCATTTTCCTCCAAAACTGGTTTTGCTTTCATAGCACAACTTCCAAGAAGCTTAAGTTTCTTTTTTCTTTTGATTCTTTTAAGAGCTTGAAACTTAAAGCAATGAGGTCTAAGATGACCAAAGGCACCACAATGGTGACAAACAATGTGTTTAGGTCCACTAGGCTTTTTGAGAAGGGATCTAGTAGTGTGGTTTTGATCTCTCTTCAACTTAGGACATTGAGGTCTTATATGACCAATCACCACCACAATGGTGATAAGATGGAACAAACTTAGATCCATCCAAAACCTTAGGTTGAGACCTAAATGGAGGCTTTGACTTAAGAGCCTTTTTTAACATCCAAAACATGCATAGAAGCATACAAAGCACTATCCATGACAACTAACACAAGGGGTCAAGGATCACACTTAAGTATTTAAACCAAAACAAGTGTACTTGCTCTGATACCAATTGAAAGTTCACTTGGTGTGTAAAACACTAGTGAATATTTAGAACCCCAATTTCAAAAATACCAACACAAGCTTATATTCAAAAAAATGTATGTGCTGAATGATAAATATAAGCTATACCCAAACAATCAAACTACACTAAGCCATAATTCAATCACAACACAGTAGTAATTAAAAGCAAAGAGTAAGGGTTAGAGAGATGCAAACACAAGATAACACTGGCACGTGTTATTGAAGAGGACCGAAGAACTCAGCAAAAAACATCTCTGCCGCCTTCCAAGCGGTAAAATGATCCACTAGAAAATTAGTTGGGATACATGAATAGCAATAGACCCTCCAAGCCTAATCTACCCGATGCACCTAAGCCCTCCAAGCTTCTTGCTTGAACAAGGTCAAGCCTAACCTTGTCTTCTCTAGCTTACTGGATCCTGCAATAAGTCCATTGCATCAACCAAAAGAATTGGTCCTCTCTAAACTACTTCCCAAGCACCAAATAACATTCTTACTAATATGAATGTCGTGAGGTAAGGATTTGGCTAAAGCTCCTTTCAAGGGTAAGTCAATGGAGAGGGTGAGAATAGAGGAATTTGAAGAGTCAAATGTATAAGATTATGGATGAATCATCTTGTTGTTCTCTGGGGTTTCTCTCTCAAAATTCTCTCTAGAAGCTCTCTACATTTCGTGGGTATAAGGGTATTTATAGTAGGGTATGTGAAGAATGTGAAAAGTCATTTTTTTTGCAAAATAAGGGGTTCTGGCGACTCACTCTCGCGACTGGAACAAGTCACGAGTTTCAGTCATGAAATAACTGACTAGCTAGACTGTCCTTTTTGTCTTGTAGTGCTCCAGTTGTCATGACCCTTCAACTTCTTGCATGCTTTACAAATGTGGCACTTTGGCGAGTCATCAGTTGTGAGAATGCTCTTGATTGCACAGACTTTAATTCTTCACACTCTCTCACACACAACCCTTACATGATTCCCACCTAAATACAGGGTATCTAATTGCTGAATTACAAGTAAATTTGGCACGGAATAAAGCCAACACATGATTGAATAAATTCAACCTTATAGAAATAATGACCAATCAAGGGAAAATTATTTTTTGAAGAAGACCTGATTCTTTTATTTTTGGCTTTGAACATGTTTATTTAAGAAGTTAGTTTGAAACTTTTAGCTTTAGGAATTATTTAGGACTTTCAACTTTAGGGTTCTATTTAAGGTTTGTGTTTTGCTTAAGGTTTGGTTTATGTTTACGGTTTATGTCTATGTTTTAGGTTTATGAAATGGCATGACCTTGTAGCAATAGGTCCCCCATGGAGTAATGAAGGGTATCTTCTTCATATCTTCTAGAGTGATCTTTATTTGATTATATCCTGAAAAGTCATCCATGAATGATAGCAATGCATGTCCCGCCATATTATCAACCATAATATCAATGTGAGGCAAGGGAAAATTATCCTTTGGTCTGGCCTTACTAAGGTCTCTGAAATCGACACATATTCTCACCTTCCCGTCCTTGTTCGATACTAGAACCACATTAGCTAACCATTCTAGGTAGTTTACCACCCTCAAGAATCCCACATTGTACTGTTTTCCAACATTTTCCTTGATCTTGAAAGTCCACTCTGGCTTCATCCTTCTCAGCTTATGCTTGATTGGCTTCATAGCTGGATCTGTAGGAATGCAATGTTGCACTATATCTATATCAATCCTAGGCATGTCCTCGTATGACCATGCAATCACCTCTTTAAATTCCTTTAGTAGTGTGACTAATGCATCCTTCTTAGAGAAGGTTATGGTGTTACCAATTTGGACCATCTTAGGTTCATCATCAGTTCCTAGGTTAACAGATTGGGTTTCTTCTTTTATAGGTTCTACATGTCCTTGTTTTAATTCCTCATTATTAAAAGTTTCTTTACTAATTTTCGAAATAAAAACATTCAAAGCCAACAAATAAGCATTATCAGAGGTAGACTCAATGGGGATGGAAACAATGCTTTTGGCAGGAGTAAATGGCTTGGTGATCTTGATCTTCTCCCAAGGGTCTTCCATGGGGTGGGTAGCTCCCTTCCATGCCCAGTTCTTCAATTCAGTTGTGGCTTCAACGATGGCAGCTGGCTTCTAGTGAGTTCCTTCTTCCTTCAGCATCAACACTCTGGGGTCTTCATCCATATAGTCTGGGCTTTCACCATCAACTTCCGTATCTGTGAGCTTCTCATATGCATAGCCATCCAGGGACTCTATGTTGTCCATCCACTCCCCAAATAATTTTTTTGCCTCCTTTTGTTGCTTGGGCCGACATATTGGGGGAAGTACTCTGATTTGCTCCATTCATTTCTCTCATCTACATCTTTAAAATCCTCTAAAGTTAAGTTTCTAAGGCTGTGGATCATTAAATTTCTATCAAGTGTCACCAATCTTTCATCTATATCATCTTCTTCATCAATGTATGTAGTCAATGAGCCAAACTCTGAATTATGAAATGAACCAAGCTCGAGAATCTCCTTACCAAACTTATCATATCGGGGGCCTGATTTTGAATTGGCATCTGTAATGCAACTCCAATCCAAAGGTCTCCCATAAGGGTATTCTTTATAGTCTCCACCTACAGCTTCTGCATCATCTTTTATGTCTTCGTTATAATAGTCCACATCATCATAAGAACTGTCTTCATAGAAGGAACATCCTCGTCCTCTCTATCACTAAGGGGTTCACCCCTATCATTACCTCTATTTCGGCTTTCATAGTCTTTACTATTACTTCCTTCACTATCACTTTCATCACTGCTATTGTCTCTACCATCACTATTATCACTACTATTGTCTCTACCATCAATATCTTCACTACCATTACTATCACTATCATCACTATTATCATCTTTACTACCATTACCTTTATCATCATCACTAGAGGCTTCTCCCCCTTCATCATTTGCATCATCCGTTCTTGCTTCATATGGGTTCTTCAATGCGTGTTGGCAGGCCTCCCAGTATTCTTCCTTTTCTATGTTGAAGATAGCATCTCCCAACAGGGTAGTCATTGCATCAGGATCCATGTAATCTACCAAGTTAGTTGGGACCCAATCTGTGTCTTCCTCCTTCAATTCTGGAAGCTTATTGTCATAATCAAGGAATAATTCAAATCCAGGCACCATTTTTTTCAACTCAGGATCATATTTTGGTTCAAATCCCCAGTAACGCTAACTATCTCCAACTTTGACAAACTTCCCATTCAATGTGGGAGTGTATGGCTTTAAGGGTTAGCCTTTGCATGGGCCATCTTCCTCAACTCCATATCTAATAAATGGTCATCTATAGGTTTATAACCTAACCCGAAAGGTGGTGTGGCTGTAGGAATTGTCGGAACTCGAATAGTTGCCTCTTTCACAGTCTTCCCTAGGCTTATCCCTAGAAAATAACTCACATTCCTCATCATTGCTACCACATTGTTGTTGCTATAGGGATCGAAGTCCATAGGGATCTTTTCAACCTTTTCTACCCTTCTCTCAAAACCAAGCTTCTCAATCTCAAAGCCATCTAGGGTTATTGGCTCATTTTCAAACTTGATACCAAAAATGGGCTTTGGTACGGTTAAAGTGTCACCATATATGGTAACTATTTCTCCCTCATGTGGAAATCAAACCTTTTGGTATAGGGATGAAGGCACGACCTCTGTTTCATGAATCCATGATCGCCCAAGAAGCTTGTTGAAGCATGAAGCTATGTTTAGTACTTGAAATTCCACTTTTTGGATCATGGGCCCTATGGTAAGCTCCAACATCACTGTCCTCAAAACCTCCCTTCTGCTGTTGTCATATGCTCTCACATGTTGATCAGATGGCATAAAATCTTCAATACTCATTCAAAGCAGTTCCATTATCAATTAAGACCATTGGTAGCCTCTTGCCTGTGGCATCTACAGTAATGTGCAATGGGTCATTATGATGCTTCCCCTTTTTAGTCAAATCTTTGTCAGTGTAGGAAATAGTAAGCTCCCTACTTATAGACCCAATCATGGCATTCAAATCTTAAGAAGTAGTGGTTCTAGGGTCTTGGATTTGATTAAGAAGGTCCACTAGATTCTGGTGGTCTTGTATGAGGCCAAGAGTACACCCTATAAGGATATGTTGGCTTGCATCTTTTACAGTTGCTAAAAGACCTCATCCTCTTCATTGGGTGTCTGTTGGGTTGCCTTGTTCAGGGCTTCTATCGGGTTGTCTGTCTCCAAATGTAAGCAATTTTTGATGGGTCATTTGATTCAATGTCCTGGGGTTTGAAGTGCCTCCCTCCATATACAGGTGTTGGATTATCTGATTGGGGTTTGAAGTGTCTCCCTCCATATGTGGATGTTGGGTTATTGGATTGGGGTTTGAAGTGTCTCCCCTCATATGTGGATGTTGGATTATATGATTGGTGTTTGAAGTGCCTCCCCCCATATGTGGAGTTGGGTTATTGGTAACAAGGTGAAAAAGGACTCCTTTGACTCTTGCTTGGGGGTCTCCAAGTCTCTTCTTGTCACATCCACCTATATATTGTACTTGTACTGATTATGGAACTTTCTACAAATGTCTTCCTAGTTTCAAGCTCTATTATCTTCCATGTTGAGGAACCATCAGAGGGCGGCTCCAATCAAGGTATTTTGGAACATTTGTGCCAACATTTCTTCAGTAGCTCCTAGAGGCGGCATAGCCCTTATGTACGTCTTTAGGTGGATTTGGGGCAGCCGAAGCCATCAAACTTGTCCAAGACTAACATCTTGAACTTTGGAGGTAATCTTATGTCTGGGAAAAGAGAGAGTGATTGATAATCCATAAGGTCTTCCATCCTACACACCCTTTTGATCATCTCCTCCATCTTACTCATCTTCTCATTAATATTCTTCTTACTCTCTAAGGTAGGGGAAGTCTGATCATTCTTGTCTTCCTCTTGACTACTCTTCAGATTCTAGAACTGCTCCACAATGAGGTTCATGTCTTCCCTTAACTGGATTTGGCTTGCCACCAAAGTGTTTAGTAGCTCCTGAGTACTCATTTTTTCTTGAGTGTTTTGGTGCTCCTCTTCCTCTGCCGTGGTGATAGAGTCTTCAGATCTCTTGTGGCTTGGGCTGTCTTGCAAGTCAAACACGGGTTTGTGTGTTGTAACTGTGAGGTGCCTTCTATACACAAGGGCTTTAGTATGGTGATAGGCTTGGAACTAGAACTGCTGGCTTGGCTATTGCTCTTGGATTATCTTTAGATTCTTCCCTTTGATCTCGACCAATTCTCCCCTAAGAAAAGGCTTGGTTGGGTCAAATAAAGCTAGGTCCCCATCTATGTCAATCAATTCAACCAAACAAACACACACAGAATGCAATGCAATTTTAACATGGATTGGCCTAAGGACAGGGTCTAAGTCATTACATTGTAGGGTGGGTTTGTTTTTTTGTTGTTTCCCATAGCTAGGACGTTGCACCTCCTAACTTGTAATGTAATGAACATTATGTTGGTCCAAATGGCATAGTCTGTCCTTTTTGGTCAACAAGAAATGATCCAGTGACTTTGGGCTATTAGTTAGTGAGTTCACCACTGGGTACCCGAATCTAATGAAGACCGGTTATCCATGGTTACTACCACCATATGTTGAGATGGGTACATGCATATTTATTGTTTAATGGCACACATTATGACAGTTAAGGAAAACTTTTAACAACCAACATGGCATTTCAAATAAAATATTATACAAACAATACAAGACATAAGCAATATCGGCAAAACAAAATACATCATACGAAAACAAGAGTGCTTAGTTTGTCATTTAAAGTCTAATGCGAAGCTTATCCCTCGACATCCCCAACGGAGTCCCACTGTGAAAGACCAGGAAACTGGGGGTGCTCTCAAAAAGGGTTTAGGCATCGACACCTTCCATTTTCAGGATCATATGGAGTCGCCACTTATTTTATATGTAAAATATGAAACTTTACAAACTATAATATATCTTGAATAGTATGCATTCTTATTGATTGGAAACAATTACATCTTGGTGGAAAGAATTTTACATTTCTTTGATTCCTAGATACAATCTAAAAAAAAAAAGGAAAATACAAAGCTTTCATTCCTAGTTACAATCTATCCAAAATAAAATAAGACACTAAATCTACCAACCTAAAATTCTAAGGTTCGGGGGCTAGGTTACAGGATGGGAAGGTATTGGCACCCAGTCTACCTAGACAGAGTCTGGTCTTACAGACTTTAAATGACCATTAAGTACCATATTCAAAATGTCAAATGATGTAAAACAAATTCCATGCCAAATCCTAGACCTGGGGTTAAAATGCTCTTTAAGAACCTTGGATTTGCAACTTTATTTTGTATAATTTTTTTTTTTTTTTTTTTTTTATGAGAATACTTGATGAAAAATTTAGGTCTAAGTTTCCACAGAAGAAAAAAAAATGGATTTTTAATAAAAATTCAGATCTGGTTTGGATTTTTAAATGTGGGAGAAAACCGATTTTTTTTTTAATGAAAATATAAAGTTTTCTTATGAAAAAATACAGATCTGGTTTTATACTTTTTAAAAAATTCAGATAAGATTTTATAAACAAAATACACATAAAATTTTATAAGCAAAATATAGATAAAATTTTATAAACAAAATACAGAAAAGTTTTTAAAAACAAAATACATATAAGATTTTATAAACAAAATACAGGTAAGATTTTATAAACAAAAGATGGATCAGATTTTATAAACAAAATATAGATCAGATTTTATATACAAAATACAGTTCAAATTTTATTTTTGAAAATCATGGAGAAAAATAAAGATCTGGTTTTAGTTTTGAAAAACATGAAAGAAAAAAAATGCAAATCTGATTTTAGTTTTGAAAAACATGGAGAAAGAAAAGTGCAGATTCGATTTTAGTTTTAAAAAACATAGAGAAAGAAATGTGCAGATCTGATTTTAGTTTTGAAAAATAGGGAGGTAAAAAAAGTTTAAATCTAATTTTAGTTTTGAAAAACAAATGGAACTTTTATAATGGATTCTTTTGCAGATTTAAAATCTTAAATAGAAATTCAACTCTAAATCTATACATGTTTATCAATCAACACATTAAAACTTAAACTAATCATGTGAATTTTTTAAAAGCAAGAAGAGAGCATGCAATGACATATTACAAACATGGTTATACAAACACAAGAAGCAAAGTCACATTCATAGAAAATAAATCATAGGTGCGAGCATGTTTTTGAAATTAAAATGAAACAAACAAATCATGTTATGGAAAGTAAAGTAGAACATACCTGCATGAACGTATTCCACAGGGAGGGATTTATTTTAGAGATCAAAGAGAATGAATTTTTAAAGATCTAAGTAAGGGCCACTTAGCAGAAAAGAAATTCCTAAAGTAAAGTGTCCAGAATTTCTTTAACATAAAGGGAGAGAGAGAAGTCAGAAAAGAGGCTCTTGATTTCTGATTTTAATTCCCTATTTATAGAGGTTTGGAGCTTAGAAAATAAGCTAGGTTTGACCAAATACAAATTAGGTTGAATTATTATCCCTAAAAATCGAGCTGGATGTGTTTTGGCTTGATCTGATAATTTCTAGGCTGGGCCTCGAAGCTGTGCCAATCGACACTAGGGAAGTGCAGATCAGCACTTGCCATGTGCTGATCGGCGCTACAAGAGTGCCGATTGGCACTCTTTAGTGCCTGTGAGAGACTAGGAAAATTAGGGTGCTCTCAAAAAAGAGATTTAGGTGCTTTGAAGGGCATCTCTCTTTTTGGGTAAGTGGTGTGGCATTGCCCCTTATTTTTTTATACAAAAAAATAAGAAAAAAAATACAAATTTACATGATTGAAATGCTTCATTGTTCATTGGTTGAATAAAAATAAATACAGTTTGATAAATTGAATCTTACAAGACTTTGAGTCCTAGTTACAATCTACCAAAAGAATACATGGTTTTCGTTCCTAGTTACAATCTACCAAAAAGTAAAAGAAAGACAAGGCATAGATCTACCTATCCAAAATAACTAAATTCGAAGGTTAGGTTACGCAATGGGAAGGTGTTAGGCACCCATTCCGCCGAGACAAAGTCTGTTCTTCTAGACTCTAATGACCAATACACCCTTTTTTGCATGATATGACTGATATGTTGAACATACATGACAAACACTTAACTAACATTAACTCAAATAAATTTATCTTATGAATGTATCCACTTGTTTTAGAAAAATTCATATATGTTTTTGTAAATAAAGAAAATTGATTTGATTCATTAAAAAGAAAACAGGTCTATTTTTGTGTAGATAAAAAAAAAAAAAAAAAAAAAAAGTTTTGTAAAGAAAATCAGATATGTTTTTATATAAAGAAAGAACAAGGATTTTGTAAAAAAAATCAGATCTGTTTTGCAAAGTTTTTTTTTTTTTTTTTTAAGTGATTTTTAGTTTATATGTAAAAAAAATTTAGATATGTTTTGTAAATAAATAAATAAAAGAAAAAAATCAGATCTGTTTTTGTGTAAATAAAATAAGAAAAAGACTTTTTTAGAATTGGAACTACACTTATGAAACAAATCTATGTTACATGCATCAAACTAAAACCATCTCAACTTTTAACTTCTTTTAAATTTTAAAAATCTATAATTTTGTGACAAAGAAAACTTTCTTCTAAAAGAATTAGACATGTATTTAATGAAAATACAAATTAGTTTTGGGTGTTAAAAAAAATCAGATTTGAATTTAATGAAAATACAAATCAGTTTTTAAGTTTTTAAGTGTTAAAAAAAAGCAGATCTGCATTTATGAAAATGTAGATCAGTTTTTGGGAATTAAAAAAATTAGATCTGTATTTAATGAAAATACAGATCAGTTTTATGAGTTTTAAAAAATCTGATCTAAATCTAATGAAAATGCAGATACGTTTTTGGAGTAAAAAAAAAAAAATCAGATCTGAAAAATTCAGATCTATTTTAAAGTGTTTAAAGAAAAATCTTTGTTAATTGGTAGATTTTTTAGACTTGAAAGAGAAATCATAACAACAAAAATATACTAAGAACATGCTTTAAGAAAGATTTAAACAACACATGGCAACAACATCAGAAATTAAAAATAATAAAAACATCCTACAGCTTATTCATGCATTATCAAGTAAAATTAATAAAAGGGAACATAAATAGAAAAGAAAAACTACCTCTTGCATGAGCATGCTCTTTTTAGTGAAGGAATATTTTAAGTTCCAAAGAAATTTATTCAATTCTTTTTGAAACCTAAAGTGCCGATTCCCACTCCAAAAGTGCCGAATGGCCCTTTAGAGGTAGGTCGAGGAGATCCTCACACAGCTGGACCTGGATTCCCAATGAGGCTTGATTTGTGTTTTTAACTTTTCCTGTAAAAACAAGAAAAAGTGTTCCTTAGACAAATTTGTATTAGTTTCAATTTTTAACTCTTTTTCCTTTGAAGTGCTTCTGATCTTGTTGGAACTTTAAATGAGACAAGTTTAGAATTCACCTGATATGGTCTTGTTGTACCAATTTAAACTTATCTTTGATAGACCAAGAATGTATTGACCCTTTTGGTAACTTAATCAAATTAATTATCCAAGTGAAATTAATTAGATTCAATTACATACAATGAGCGTGGCAGCACAAACAAATCACCAAATAACTAAATGCAGCGGAAATTAAACTTGACATCGGTGATTTGTTTATGAATAGGGAAAACCACGAAGGCAAAAGCCCGCTGGGTGAATTTAAGGTCACCACTCTTGAAAATCCACTATTATCAAGCACAAGCGATTATAAGTAAAAGGAATCTCAGTACCTAATACCAACCTACAGTTGAACTTTTACCCCAATACCTAATTGGACTTGCAATGTAGTGACAATCTCTCCTTTCAATGCACGACTCCCAGAACGTGACTAACCAATCGATGCACGGATCCAAATATGTGACTAACACATCAACTTGAGGTAGATGTTGGCTACAAAGTTCTTTAGTTCATCCAAACAATGAAGATCAATAACCTCCTTGGTTACAAAACCCATGATGCAAAGATGCAGTAGCTTCTACAAAGAATATAACAAACTAGGGCAATTGTCTCCGGTCACAATATGTATACAGAATGACTTTGCATCAAGTTGCATAACCTTGCATCTACTTTGAAGGCCCCTAAAATCATCCTTATATATGTCTAGAGTTGTGAGAAAAGAAACCCTACACAAATAACTTGGATATGTGTGAAAAACAGATCTAGAAATTTGAATTTTGTAATTCTCGATAGATATTGTTTCTGTTGAGCATGTTAGGTTCTAAGACTTTAGGAACTAAATGTATTAGAACTTTATTATGTATTATGTTGGCAAACTCTGATCAAAGCATAGAGTCTAGGTTAGGCTTGCTCAAAGTGTGTTTATTTGTAAAGTTGAAATCGAGTGATTGCAGAATTTACTGGACTAAATTTGCAACTTAGCCCAAGCCCATATGACGTGTAGGGTTTTATGTTTTACAGCAAATATAAAAGGAAAAACCCTAGCTACATTTTAGAAGTCTTTGTTGTGCTGTGTGTTGAATCTTTTATGAGATCTAGAGGTGTTTACCTTTATACACACTTAGGGTTATCAAGATCAAGATTCATGTCAAGAACTTAGTAATCATTTCAGTTGCTGCATAGAGAACTTATAGAAGATCTGAAACCTTTGAGTGGAGTCTCAAAGTCATAAGTGGGAGTACTTGTGGTTGCAGTGGATCAAGGAAAGAAGTAGCCCGTGGACTTGGAGTTGTCACGTGGTTGTGGTAGTAAGTTTTCTACTCAAGGTAGCAATAGGATGTTAGTGGTCTAAGTCTTATTGTACAAATTTCAATTCTTTCATAATGGATCCGTTTTACCTTGAGGATAACTAGGTTAAATCCTTCCTATGTTTTTTATCGGTTTGGTTTTCCAAGGTTAACATATCGTGTGTTCTTTATATTTCCGCATTACTGACATGATATGATTTGAATGTGTTAACCTAAATCTAAATAATTTATCTAAGTAATCACTTGGCTAAATAACTAGGTTAAACAACTTGTGTTTTAAGGGGTCTAAAAACCTACAAGTGGTATCAGAGCAGGTTAGCTCTTGTATTTAGATCCTTTGATCTAAGAGTTGATCCTTGACCCTTGTTGTCATGAAACACGATCACTCTTTTGTGATCCCACCTCACTTTAATAGGAACAACTATGCCTACTAGAAAGTAGGGATGAAAGCATTTCTGAAATCTATTGATGAGAGAGTTTGAAATTCCATTAAATACGGATGGGAGAAGCCGACTACTCTAGTAAGTGAGTGGTCAACTTCTTAGAAAGAAGCAGCTACTTTTAATAGCAAAACCATGAATGCTATTTTTAATGTTGTTTCTATGGAGGAATTCAAGAGAATCTCTAATTTTGAGGTTGCTCATACTGCATGGAATATTCTCCAAACTGTGCATAAAGGCACAAAGTTAAGATTAATAAACTGCAGTAGTTAACTACCAAATTTGAAAGTATTAGAATGTCTGATGATGAATGTTTTAATGAATTCTATGCTAAATTGAATGATATTGTTAACTCTGCTTATAATGTGGGTGAAATTTATTACCAATCTAAGATTGTTAGGAAGATACTTAGATCCTTGAATGAGGACTTTAGACCCAAAGTGACTACCAATACTGAAAGCAAGGATGAGGACTCCATAACTGTTAATGAGCTTGTAGGATCTCTTCAGTCCTATGAGCTAGACCTACCTAAGACAAACAAATCCAAATCAATGGCTCTTAAGTCAGTTGATGATGTTGATGGGAATGGATTTGATGATAATCTCTCTTCTACAGAGATTGCATATCTTGCCAAGAACTGTAGAAACTTTCTTAGAAACAACAACAGAAGGGCAAAAGGTAAAAACAATGTTAAACCTAGGAATTTTAAAAGGAATGAACCCACTAAAGTTAACAACACTGATATATCTAAAGAAAAAGTAGGTCAAATCTCTAATAATTCACTTGGTCAACAATGTTTTGGTTGTCAAGGGTACAGTCATGTGAAATCAGAATGTCCTACATGTTAGGATTGGTGCCCTTAAATCCTATTGTAAGATGCTATGTATAATATTAAGTGTGACATTGTGTTTGACATTATGTATGACTTAATATTATGTTTAATAAATTTGTTTTATTATTATCTGAAATAATGGTAACATGAATATTCAGACATTATCATATAGTTTATGAGATGCATAGTATGTGATTTATGTGAAGAGTCACAGAAGATATAAATCACAAGTTCTTTGTAAACTCAGAATTATAGTTCGTAGTCGGTGATGAAATTGGGCATTTCATCTGCGAAGACTATAACATATCAACTACGATGATTTGTCTTGATCATGGAAGTGGAGACTTCTAGTTGATGTGTTAATATGTTTTAAGAGTTAAGACATATTGAACTGGACCGCTGTGAGATTTATTATTCTCTTAAAGACTGTCATATGAATAATAAATCTCACGACTTGTATTTGCATGAACTCTTAATCCTGAGAGAATAATGAACCTAATCATGAGATGTAGGTTGCTTTGATATATCAGGAGTGAGATCTATAGTAATGGTCAAAACCTCAGTATGTTGAGCAGCCACATTTAGTGTTGATGGAACATGTATTCTCAAGATGGAATTCATAGTCTCTTAACAGAGATATAAAGTATTCCCTTGAGATAAGTTTAATGGGTTTGTTATTCAGAGAGTTAGGCCTAACCACTTTAGTAAGACTAAAGTATATATTTATGGAATTGGATTTCATAAATATATAATGAATAACATTAAAGGATTAAACCGGGTACTCAAGGATTAAGATGTAGTAATTTACAAAGTGGCAGTCAACATTTATGACTTTGTATTACTACGAATATTTTATGAAGGGGTTGCATGTATAATAAAGTCTTGGGATATAATTTATAGATAAGACCTAGAGTGCAACTATTTTTATATAGTGGTATTAAAAATAGTTAATGGTAACTTTGGGCTTGTCAAGAGTTGACAGAAAAGCCCAAGGCCCATTGGAGCTAGTGTCTTATTGGTCCCTTTTGGTTCCACTCCAAGCCACACACTTAAGCCCAATTGGAAAGGCCCAAGAGGCCAGCCCAATTAGATAAATTGGTTAGATACAAAGGGAAAAACGTACAGAAATGTAAGTGACAGAAAAACATCATTGAAAGGTGGTGTGTATGAGAGTGTAAATCACTTTTATGGTCATCCCTTTGTTACCAATTGAGAGACCACACATCTTGGGCGATTAGTGGAATTGGAGTGAAGATTAAAAGTAGTTCCAAGTGCTTCAATCTTCTGTTTTTGAAATTCACCGCTTCAAGGTACGATCTCTTGTTCTCTAATTCTGAAATTTACTTTGTGCATGTTATCAATATCGATTGAAGTAGATCCGTTTTAAAACTTATTTTCCGCTGCATTTATCTTTATATCCATCACTACATTCTTGAGATCAAAGGGTAAAGCAATGGTTGTAACCTTAAGTGATGATGAAGTTTCTGATCATGAGTCTGGTAATGATGAGGATGGAAACTTCATTGCTTTCACAACTGCTGCTGTGGTTGATGAAAATGTTGTGGTTGAAGAGAACCCTTCTGATGGAGAACTCTCTGAGAGTGCTGATTTGCAAGAGGCTTTTAATAAGCTTTGCAAGGTTGTTGCAAAGGATGCAATGAACACTTAGGTTTAAAGAAAATTGATTCTCTTGAGCTTGATAAGAAATATTTATTACTGAAATTGTTTGAAGTTAATGAATTGATTGATAAGGTGAAGACTGAAAACATGTTTTTGCTTGATAGGATAAAGAACTTAGAACTAGAACTATCTGTTGCTAGAGAACAAACTAATAGGTCTGCTAGTTCTAAACTTGACATGTTAAGTGTTCAGAAGTCTCCCTTAGACAAAACTGTTCTTGGTTTTGCAGATAGCATCTTTGCATCTGAAATTCATTCCACAAACTTTGTTTCTTCTTTTGATCCCCCCCAAGAGTGAGATTGTCAAACTAGTAGAAGTTACACCACCTCCTAGGAAGATTAGGGTTGATCTTAAAGGGTCTAAGCCTAAGAATCCTACCCTCCCTAAGGATAAGTTGCATGATAGACCTTTATGGGTTTGTCATTTTTGTGGAAAGACTAGACATATTCATCCAAACTGTTTCAAGTTGCAAGTTGCTATGTGAGCAAATAAGCCAAAAGTACCTGTGACTCAAGCACAAGATCCTATGGTACTTATTGGTGAGTTGGTAAAGGCATTCAACCTTTATACCAATCCTGGAGTTGCTTATCATTCTAATATGAATAATAACTCCAATGCAAGAGTTTCATCTAAAAAGTTTTGGATGCAAAAGTCTTAATCTAATTGAGTCTTTCTGACATGGTCCTTGTGCTTCATCTCAATACACTTTGTGGCCATTCTTCTTTTGCTGTTTTGTTTTGTTTTTAGAATTCGCATTGCATAACATTCATGCATTTCATGATAAGTTATTTTTGTTATTCCTTTCAAAAAAAAAAATTTAAAAAAAAAGGAAGGAAGGAAAAAAAATGTGTTTTTCATTATTTTTCTTGGACTTGTAATCAAGGCTCGCCATATTATCTTTACATAACATGCTTGTGTACCTTGTTTAGTTTGGATGAGCTTATTTTACAGCACTTTGCTAGTTTTAGCTATGTAGTGCATGTTGTGTAGGAGTTGTTTATAGTTTTCGATCACTTGTTCTTGATTTTGAAGTCACATGCTTTTGATTGTTAGGACTTGAACTTAATGAGAAAGGCATAAATAACCATCTCACCACTGTTTACTAGCCAATCATGAACACCTTAGTGCATATCATAAGATTTTGTGCTCGAGAAATTGTAGCACATGCACAGAAAGAACATAAGGTGTAGCCTCGGATTAATGCTAAAATTGGTGTGTACATTATCTGGCTAATCAAATACTTTCAAATTGAAATAAAATTGGTGTGTACATTATGGGGCAAAACAAGAAACTTACATGATTGCAAGCTTGTTTTCTAGGAGATGTGAGAGTTATATGATCTAACTCTTTAGGTGACAATCTCTTTCAAACTTATGTGATGAATTTTGTAGAAATTGTAATTGATTACTATCTATATATCACCTCACATGTATCTCAAGTTATTGCTAGTTGCACACACTACACAAGTTATTCTTTGCTAAACTTAGTACATGATATTGTGTGTGATCTTGTTGTGGCCATCCAAGATTATATGTTTCTTGATTTTAATGCAAAATATGTTTAATATTTGAGTTTTGAGGACAAATTGATTGAAAAACTTGTTTTTGGAAGATCTAGGTTGAATTCAAGTGTTTTTGAAAAGCTTTTAATCCCATACTCATGCATTTCATTCATGAAATACTGTGCTTTGAGGAGTTTCTGCATAAAATTGCACTATTTTTCAAAAAATTGAGTTTTTCAGATTTTCGATCGATCGAATCTGTTTCTCGATTGATCGAAAATGCAATAAAGATTTTGGTTGGAATCTGCCTGGCTCGATTGATGCTCGATTAATGCTCGATTGATCTTATTTAATTTTTGACTGATCAAAATTCGGTCAGTGAGTGTTTTAAAAAGAAGTTTCTCACGTGTTCTTCATACTTTTAAAAATTTTCAAACACTCTTTTCACTATTCTTCCTCGACCGATCCAATCTAAGCCATTTTTGTTGTTTTTTGCCTCAAATATTTCAAGGGTTTTTCTCTTCAAGCTTGAGAAAGTCTCTTTTACCCCTTCTTTTTCATTAAAATCACATTTTTTGTGCATTTTCATTGAAAATTTCGAACCACCCATTTTTTGGATTAAATATATCAATGGGTTTCTGTTCTTAGATGATATTAACATGATTCCCATGCATAATTTGATTAATTTTGTGATTTGTGGAAAATTAAAATTTCTAGGGCTTGAAACTTTGTGAAATTGGGGATTTTTTTCAATTGGGCTAAAATTGATGAAATTGACTCGTGTAATTGATTGATTATGTCATTATATGATGTTATCTAACTAGTGTAATGATTAATTGATCAATTTGGTTTAATTTTTGGAATTGGGCTTTCCAAAATTTGGGATTTTTGAACTAACACTCTATGTTCAAGTCAATTGATGGTTCACAAAGTAAAATTGAAAAAATTTCAATGCATTAGAGCATGCATCATATGTGCATTCATTTCATGCATCATATAGATTGTTATTTTCTATATATATATATATATATATATATTTTGTGATCTAACCCTCTCTAATGCAGTCTGCCCTTGGTTTTTTGTTTTGTTTCTTTGTTTTTAGTTTTTGTCTTTCCTTTCCAACCCTTAGCATCATGGTTAGAAAGACTAGAGTGTTAGGTTCTAAGGTCTTAGGATTTTATGTATTTAGAACTCTAATTTGTAATGTTGGCAAACCATAATCAAAACATTGTATTTAGTCTTATTTAGACTTGCTCAAAGTTGGTTTAATATTGTAAAGTTGGAATCGAGTGGCTGCAGAAGTACTTGGGACTTTTGGCCTGGCTCGATCGATCGAAGAATAGACTCGATCGATCGAAAATCGCACAGGTTGATTTTTCTGCAGAATTTCCAACTCAGCCCTACTTCATTTAAACGTTTAGGGTTTTATGTTTTTTTACCCTAGGTATATAAACAAAACCCTAGCCACGTTTTTGAAGGTTGTCCATATTGTATTGTTGCTCATACATTGCTGTTTTGTGTGAATCTCTTGTGAGATCTTTGAGGAGCTTTCCTTTACACAAAACTTAGGGTTTTCATGGTAGAGATGATTTCAACATCTTGAAGATCACTACTGTTGCAACCATTGGAACTTAAAAGAAAAGCAAGCGGGGAGCTTGTAGCTGATTGAGGAATTCAAGAAAGAAGTAGTCCGTGGATTCGGAGCCTGCGCGTGGTCGTGTCAGGAAGTTTTACTGGTGGGTAGCATTAGGAAGTCGAGCGGGGAGCTTGTAGTCCTTTTGTAAGAACTTCAATTCTTTCATAGTGAATTTTGTTATGCCTTGAGGATCGGTGGGTCAAATCCTCCCCAGGTTTTTACCGTGTGGTTTCCTGGGTGATCATATCTTGTGTTCATTTATTTTCCGCTGCTTTATATCTTGATATGATTATTTGATTGTTTTAACCTAGAATTGCTTAATTTGACTAAGTAACAACTTGGCTAATTAATCTAGGCTACGCAATCTGGTTGTTTAAGGGGTCTAAATTCCTGTCAAGTGGTATCAAAGCGGGTAGCTCTTCTTGTTGTAGATCTTTTGATCTCTGAGCTGATCCTTGACCCCTGTTGTCATGGATTCTTGGAAAATTTTTCTGCTTATTTGTCAACTTATCTATTTGTCATCTTTGCCTTTTGTTGTTTTTGTTAAATCTTTCTTTAAGTATATTGGCATAATCACATGTGATAAGAATTATGTATGTTATACTGCTTTAACCGCCTTAAAGGCACGTGATTCTTGTCTTTGGTATTTGGATAGTGGTTGTTCCAGGCACATGACAGGAAATAAAGGTTTATTCAAAACTCTCTTTGAAGGAAAGATTGGGACAGTCACTTTTGGAGATGGAAGTAAATCTGTGATCAGAGGCATTGGTACTGTGGACATTCCAGGATTGCCAGTGTTTGACGATGTTTGGTATGTTGATGGATTAAAGGCCAATTTACTCAGCATAAGTCAGATTTGCGACAATGGATTAAATGTTCTTTTCACCAAGTATGAATGTGAGATACTTGATGGAGGAGGTGACTGTATGTGTGTTGGTGTAAGGACAGCTGACAACTGTTATGGCATAAAACCAAGTGTAAACAACAAATGCTTTAGTGCAAAGATTGATCAAGTTGATTTATGGCATCAACGGTTGGGGCATGCCAGTCATAAGCAATTAGAGAAGATTTCCAAGTGTGAGGCAGTTATCGGTTTACCTAAATTTGAGAAGATTAATAAGTGCATTTGTGGACCATGTCAGATAGGTAAACAAGTAAAATCCAAGCATCCGTCTGTGACTAGTGTTCAAACTTCAAGACCTTTAGAGTTATTACACATTGATCTCATGGGTCCTGCCAGAGTTCAAAGTTTAGGTGGAAAGAATTATATTCTAGTTGTTGTGGACGACTTTACTAGATATACTTGGGTTGTGCTTTTGAAAGATAAAGCTGAGGCTCCTGAGAAGATGATTCATCTATGCAAGAAATTGCAGGTTGAGAAAGATGTTGTGATAGCCAGAATTAGAAGTGATCATGGAAGAGAATTTGAGAATACCAAGCTGGCTCCTTTCTGCAATGATCAAGGCACTCACCAAGAGTTCTCATCACCCAAGACACCTCAACAGAATGGGATTGTGGAAAGGAAAAACAGAGTTGTTCAGGAAATGGCACGAGTCATGTTACACAACAAAAAGTTGCCAAAGTCTTTCTGGGGAGAGGCTGTCAACACTGCTTGTCATACACTCAACCGGGTGTATTTTAGACCTAACTCCAAGAAAACTCCCTATGAACTCTGGAGAGGGAAGAAACCTGTTGTCAAGTATTTCAGGATATTTGGCAGTGACTGTTACATTCTACGTGATAGAGAGAACCTAGAAAAGTTTGATGCAAAGAGTGACAAAGGATACTTTCTAGGATACTCTACCACCAGCAGAGCTTATAGAGTATACAATCTGAGAACCAAAACAGTCATGGAATCTTCAAATGTTGTGATAAATGATGAAGTATGTTCAGAAGTTTCTTCAGAAAGCACTGTTCCTGCTGAAGATAAGTCTTTAGAGGTTAATGATTCTCCTCTTACTGAGTATGTTGGGAAACATAGTGAGGAAGAGCTGCTGGTGTTGAATGATACAGTCTCAGTACCATCAAGTTCAGAACCATCCACTCCGGTTCATGACACTCGACAGGCACAAAGTGAGTTCAGTCCTCTATTTGAACAGAAAGGTACTACAACATCTCTTGTTAAACGTCCATCCTCTAGAGTGAGATTGAATCATCCTTCTACAAATATATTGGGTAGTCTGAATGATAACATGAGATTGAGATCAAAAGCCTTGAATGTGATCACTCACTCATGTTATTTGTCCCAATTTGAACCGAAAAAGGTAGATGAAGCACTTCAAGATGCTAATTGGGTAAATTCCATGCATGAAGAACTTCATCAATTTGTTCGGAATGATGTGTGGGAATTAGTTCCTAGGCCTGAAAATGTAAATGTGATTGGAACTAAATGGATCTTTAAGAACAAGTCAGATGAACATGGCACCGTGATTAGAAACAAATCAAGACTTGTTGCACAAGGATACACACAAGTGGAATGAATTGATTTTGATGAGACCTTTGCACCAGTTGCAAGATTGGAATCCATTCGGATACTGTTGGCCATTGCAAGTCACCTAAACTTCAAGTTGTATCAAATGGATGTCAAAAGTGCTTTCTTAAATGGGATGTTATAAGAAGAGGTGTATGTTGAGCAACCTAAGGGATTTGTGGATTCTCATAGACCGGATGATGTATACAAGTTGAAGAGAGCCCTCTATGGTTTGAAACAAGCTCCTAGGGCTTGGTATGATAGATTGACTGCATATCTCACTGAGCATGGATTCAAAAGAGGATCTGCAGATACAACTCTCTTCATAAGAAAGGATAAGACTGGTTTTGTTGTAGCTCAAATTTATGTTGATGACATTGTTTTTGGTGCTACTAATGATTCTTTTGCTCATTCTTTTGCAGATGAAATAAAGGCAATGTTTGAAATGAGCATGGTTGGTGAACTGACTTACTTTTTGGGATTGCAGGTAAAGCAAACAGAGTCCGGCATCTACATCAATCAAGCTAAATATGCAAGGAATTTAGTCAAAAGATTTGGACTGAACAAAGCTGCTCATGCTAGAACACCAATGGCTGCAAATGCAAAATTGACACTAGATCCATCAGGTGAGTCTGTTGATATTACTTTGTATAGAAGCATGATTGGATGTCTTTTGTATTTAACTGCTAGTCGGCCTGATATTTCTTATAGTGTTGGTGTTTGTTCTAGATTTCAGTCTGATCCTAAGGTTTCTCATTTAAATGCTGTTAAGAGAATTATCAAATATGTGAGTGGAACCTGTGATTATGGATTGTTTTATAGCAAAGAGTCAAATTTGTCTCTTGCTGGTTTTTCTGATTCTGATTGGGCTGGGAATGCTGATGATAGAAAAAGCACCACTGGGGGGTGTTTTTATGTTGGAGCCAATCTTGTGGCTTGGATGAGTAAGAAACAAAATTCTGTTTCTTTATCCACTGCTGAAGCAGAATATATTGCTGCTGGGAGTTGCTGTTCCCAACTCCTTTGGATGAAAAAGCTTTTGAGTGATTATGGGATTCCTCAAGACACCATGGTTGTCTATTGTGATAATTCTAGTGCTATAAATATCTCTAAAAATCATGTTCAACACTCTAAGACCAAACACATTGAACTTAGATATCACTTCATTAGGGATTTGGTTGAAAAGAAAATTGTTGTTCTTGAGTATATCCCTACTGATCGTCAAAACGCTGACATCTTTACCAAACCTCTTGATGGAAGTAAGTTTGAGACACTTCGTCAAGTGATTGGTGTTCTTCGGTGTCCCTAAGTTGATTTTGACTTTCATGGTCCTTGTGCTTCTTTGCTCTATTCTTTTGTGACCATTGTTTTTTTTGTGTTTTTGTTCTAGGACTTGCATTGCATTACATTCATGCATTTCATTCTAGGATTTATTTGTTTTCTCTTTTAATAATTAAAAAAAAAAAAAAAAAAAGGGAAAAGGAGGAAGCAAAAATTATGTTTATCATGATGTTTCTTGATTTTTGAAAACAAGGTTGGTCAATTTATTTACACATAACATGTCTTATGTACCTTGTTTAGATTTGATGAGCTTATTCATTGCACTTTACTAGTTAAAGCTTTGTAGTGCATGTTGTGTGGGAAAGATGTTTATGGTGTTTATCACTTTGTCTTAATCTTGAAGTCACATGTTATTTGACTGTCGGACTTGATCCTTTTGAGAAAGGCATAAATAACCATCTCACCACTGTTCACTAGCCAATCATGAACACCTTAGTGCATATCATAAGATTTTGTGCTCGAGAAAGTGTAGCACATGCACAAAAAGAACATAAGGTGTAGCCTCTGTTAAATGCTTAATAATTAAAACTGGTGTGTACTATTAGGCTTGATGCCAATTCACTTAATTCAAACCGGTGTGTACTATTAGGCTTGATGCCAAATTTCACCTAAAATAATGGGGCAAAATACAAGAAACTTACATGATTGCAAGCTTTTGTTCTAGGAGATGTGGGAGTTATAGGATGTAACTCTTTAGGTAATAGTCTCTTTTGAATTCTATGTGATGAATTTTGTAGACTTTGTGATTGATTGCTATTCACATATCACCTCACATGTATCTCAAGATTTTGCTAGTTTCACACACTACACAAGTTACTCTTTGTTAAACACTGTACATGCTAGTGTGTGTGTTTTTGGTCTGACCAACCAAGTTTGAAAATATCTTGAGATTTATGCACAACATATTTGTTGCTTGAGAAAATTCAATGAGAGAATGATTGAAATTTGTTTTGAGAAAATTGGGTTCAAAATTTTGGGTTTTTGAAAAAGCATTTCATCTCATACTCATGCATTTTGTTTTTTCAATTTAATGCTTTGAGGAGTTATTTTCAAAATTAGGCTTGTGTTTTTCAAAAACTGTGTTTTTTTCCAAAATATAGTGAGCCTCTGCCCATTTCGATCGATCCAGCCTGTTTTTCGATCAATCGAAAAAGTGCTCTCATTTGTCTTAAAATGACTGTGCTTTTCGATCGATCGAATGTAATTTTCGATCAATCGAATATCGTGGAAAAGCTTTTTTAAAAGATCAGTTCTGACTTTTTCAAAGTTTCTATTCAAAACTTTTCAAACTTTTTCTCTCTCTCCGCGTTGGCAAGGCTCCACCTTAGAGATTTTTGTCGTTTTTCCTCCGTTGTTTTTGCAAGATCTCTATTTCCTCAAGCCGGTAAGACCCTTTTGCCCTTCCTTCTGATTTTATTTTCATGTTTTCATGCATAAATTCATGCTTTTAGGGGCGATTTTCGCAATTTGCTATTTTGGGATTTTCTTTTGTTTCAAGCCTTATTTTATGCAATTGATCATTGGGTTTTTGTGGGGACACATCATAAAAATGATCCTTGGTGGTTAATTTGATCAATTTTGAGTTTGGTGAAAAATTGAAAAATCTAGGGTTTGTTCTTGATCCGAATTGGGGCTTTTGTTAAATTGGGTAGAATTTGCTGAAATTGGCTTGTTGTGTTGTTGTAATTAAGCATTATAATCTATGTGCTGTGTTTTGTAATGCTCAATTCATCAATTTGGTTAAAAATTTCAATAAGTGGTTTTCAATTTTTGGGATTTTTGATAGAAAGTCCCTGTTCAAGCCAATTTTGTCAAATTACTCTCAATTAAACTTAATTGTTTACTGCATTAGAACATGCATCACGACATTTTATTGTTCATGCATCATATAGATTTTTTTGTTCTATATTCTTTATTGTGCTAATTTGCAATCTGCCATTGGTTTTATTTTCTCTTGTTCTTTGTGGTTTTCTCTTTGTGTCTCTGTCCTTTCCTTAGCACTATGCCTAGGAAGACTAGAGCCCGTAGGAATGTTCCCTCACCTTCTCCTTCACCCCCACCATCCTTTGATAGTGAGAAGTTTCCGAGTGAGAAAAACCAAGAGATTTTTGAGAAGCTAAACATTAGGAGAAAGATTTGGGCTGAGCGTTCTGTGCTGTTAGATGAACTTGATCCTGCTATTAGGGCAAATTTTGAGCGTCGGGGTTGGTTACCCTTGGTGGATGTTTCTGATCCTCCTCCACCGTCTGCCTTGATTAGAGAGTTCTATTCGAACATCTCTATCCGCATCTATGATTCCAACACTTTAGTCAAGAGTTGGATACAAGGCGTAGAGTACTCCATTACTCCTCGGGTAGTGGCTGATGCTCTAGGGGTACCGTTGGTCCAACATCCTGTCTATCCATATGATGAGTCTCCCGAGATTAGCGATGTTTTGTCTTACATCACTGGTACTACTGTCCAGTGGGGTTCTGACCCTCGGATCACTTCTGCTGAGCTCTCCGGGTTACACTATCTGTTCTTTAGGATAGCTTGTCATTCTATCTGGCCCATTTCCCATGTTCACACCATTCCTCTTGAGAGGTGTGTTTTTCTGTACGCTCTAGTTACTGATGCTCCTATTAGTTTTCCCTATCTTTTTCTTCGTTCTTTGAACGATGTTTATAGGAGTTCATCTACTGCTCATGCTCTTGTACATCCTATTTTCATTCATAGGATTCTTCTCTATCTTGATCTTAGTGGCTTTCCTTCCTCTGAGCCCGTTCATGTGATAGCTCCTATAGGTGCGTCTTTTCTTAGACAGAGGGCCGCTCATCTTCGAGCTGGTTCTAAACACCCTAGGTCTGAGCCCTCTAGTAGCGCACCTCCTCCTTCTTCTTCTGCAGGTCTTGCTAGTGAGGATATTACTGATCCAGTTGGTGATGATGCTGCTGCTGCTGATGTTCCTCCACCTCCTTCGGCCGACTTCGATGTTCGTCGTACTTTAGAGACTGTCATGACCGTTCAGGCGGCTCATGGTCAGATTTTGGTGGACTTGATGGACGAGATTCGTGCTCTCCGAGCTGATTTTGCGCGTCTTCATTCACCCTCACCACCTCCTTTTGATGGCGACTTGTGATTGCTCTTTGGCATTCCGTCACAAAAAGGGGGAGTGGAGTTTTTGACTTGTAGTGGAGTTTTTGTAGTTAGGGGGAGATTTTTTTGTTTTAGAGGAGCTTGTGGAGTTTTTAGATTGTATCTAGGTGTTTCACTTTGTATATCATTTTTGGGGTTATTCATGTTAGGGGGAGTAACATTGATTGATATACATGTTATATTCATTGATTCTTGTTGCTTTGTGATTCACTGCTTATTGACTTATATTTATGAGTTGTTCATTCATATATGTCTTTATTTTGTGTTGTGTGAATCTTACAAGAATGTTATACCTGTTGTTTTACTCTTTTCTGTCACACATGTGTTTATGCGTTTGTTGAGTATTTCAGGATTATACAGGTTGATTCAACTAAGCTGCTGTCTACACTTGCAACTGATGGATAGTAGTTAGGCTGAATTGAATTTTATGAGCATTATCTTTGTAAAAGGCTTTTTAATTGTAAAACTTTGAGCTGTTAGTTAAGGTTTTTTCACGAATTGCCAAAGGGGGAGTTTGTTAGGTTCTAAGGTCTTAGGATTTTATGTATTTAGAACTCTAATTTGTAATGTTGGCAAACCATGATCAAAACATTGTATTTAGTCTTATTTAGACTTGCTCAAAGTTGGTTTAATATTGTAAAGTTGGAATCGAGTGGCTGCAGAAGTACTTGGGACTTTTGGCCTGGCTCGATCGATCGAAGAATAGACTCGATCGATCGAAAATCGCACAGGTTGATTTTTCTGCAGAATTTCCAACTCAGCCCTACTTCATTTAAACGTTTAGGGTTTTATGTTTTTTTACCCTAGGTATATAAACAAAACCCTAGCCACGTTTTTGAAGGTTGTCCATATTGTATTGTTGCCCATACATTGCTGTTTTGTGTGAATCTCTTGTGAGATCTTTGAGGAGCTTTCCTTTACACAAAACTTAGGGTTTTCATGGTAGAGATGATTTCAACATCTTGAAGATCATTACTGTTGCAACCATTGGAACTTAAAAGAAAAGCAAGCGGGGAGCTTGTAGCTGATTGAGGAATTCAAGAAAGAAGTAGTCCGTGGATTCGGAGCCTGCGCGTGGTCGTGTCAGGAAGTTTTACTGGTGGGTAGCATTAGGAAGTCGAGCGGGGAGCTTGTAGTCCTTTTGTAAGAACTTCAATTCCTTCATAGTGAATTCTGTTATGCCTTGAGGATCGGTGGGTCAAATCCTCCCCAGGTTTTTACCGTGTGGTTTCCTGGGTGATCATATCTTGTGTTCATTTATTTTCCGCTGCTTTATATCTTGATATGATTATTTGATTGTTTTAACCTAGAATTGCTTAATTTGACTAAGTAACAACTTGGCTAATTAATCTAGGCTACGCAATCTGGTTGTTTAAGGGGTCTAAATTCCTGTCATAGAGCAAAGAAAACCACCACCCCCTCTACCTCGGCTTTTGAGAGTGATAGGTTTGGAACTGAGAAAAACCAAGAAACCTATGAGAAGCATAACATTTTTAGGTCATCCTGGGCTAAGCGTAGGGTTATATTAGATGAGTTAGATCCAGAGATACGTAGGAACTCTGAGCGTCGGGGCTGGTTACCACTCTTAGAGGTAGAGCATCCTCCTTCAGCTGCTTTGATTAGAGAGTTCTATTTGAACCTCTCTGTCCACTCCAATGATTCCAACACTCAGTATGTGAGGAGTTGGATAAGGGGTGAAGAGTGTGTCATTGCTCCTTCTGTAGTGGCCTCTGTTCTTGGTGTACCTTTGGTGTAGCAACCCGTGTACCCATACACTGAGACCCCTCCTCTTGATGACATTATGTCTTTCATCACCGGTACTTCTATTAGTTGGGAAACTAATCCTCGTGTCACTTCTTATGAGCTTATTGAGCTAAACTATTTGTTTTTCTGGATTTCTTGTCATTCTATTTGGCCCATCTCTCATCTTCACACTATTCCCATTGAGAGATGTGCATTTTTCTATGCCTTAGTTACCAATGCTCTTATAAGTTTTCCTACTCTTTTCATTCGATCTCTTGTTGAGGTTCATGGGAGTAGTGCAAAATCTCATGGTCTTTTCTTTCCGGTTTTTATTCATAGGGTTTTGTTAGATTTAGGTTTAGAGGATTTTCCCGCATCTGAGCCCGTACATATCATAGCTCCTATAGGTGCCACTTTTCTTCGGCAAAGAGCAGCTTAGTTGAAAGCTAGCTCTAAACGCTCTAGAGTTGAGTCTTCTATAGGTGCATCTAGGCCTTTTACATCTGGTGACACCACTGCTGTGGAGTTTGTTGATCCTATAGCTGCTGCTGAGCCTCCTACTTCTTCATCGAGTGATGCTTCTATACGGAGTATGCTAGACACTGTCATGACCGTTCAAGTGGCGCATATTCAGCTTCTTTTGAATGTGTTCATTGAACTTCAAGCTTTACAAGCTGATTTAGCAAGTACTAGAGGATCTACTTTGCAGCCTCCACCTTTTGATGATGAGTCATGATTGCCCTTTGGCAATTTGTCACAAAAAGGGGGAGTACATATGCATGTTGATAGGGCGAGTGCATGTTGATAGTGGGAGTTTTTATTTTGGAGCTAGATTGTATCTAGGAGCTTGATGTACTTTGTTTTGGCTTTTGATGTTTTTTTTTTTTTTTTGCCTTTGATGTATTTATCATTTATGGGTTGTATATGTAAGGGGGAGACATTATATTTTTTATTTCTTTTATTGTTTCTTGTTTCACATATGCTATATTGGTTATTGATTTATATTATGAGGTTATTCATGTTATATGTCTTATTTTATGAATTGTAAAATCAAGAATTTATATTGGTTTACTTGTATTTTCCACACATGCATTTATGTGTTTGTTGAGTGTTTCAGGAATTTACAAGTTAATTTAGTCGTGGCTGCTGTCTACACTGGCAATTGATAGATGGTAGTTAGGTTGAATTGTATTTGGGTATTTTAAATTTGAATGGGCTATTTTTAATTTTGAGTGTTAGGACATATATGTTTTAACTTGTTTAAGAACATATGTCACTTAGTTATGTAAATTGGCTAATCCTTTGACAAAACGCACTCTGCTTGTAATTGGGTAGTTCTAGGTGTTTTTAATACTTCAAGAAACAATGTTTCAAGGTCAAGTGTTGAAGTCATCAAGTCTGTCCAAGAAAAAGCAAGCTGAAGTGCAAAGTTTTTAAAGCTCGACACCTCTCGACAGCTACCTCGACACCTGCTATCTGTCGAGATTTAAAAAGTCAGATTTCCAATCTGATTTTCTTGGGATCCGTGAATATGTTTTTGGGCCTTCTTTTCTTCTAACCCTAAACATATAAAAGGATTATTTTACGAGCCATTTTGGGTGACACAAGTTGCATTATGATTGAGCAATCTCTGTTTAAGCAAATTGTGATCAACAGACGAAGTTCTTGACCTAGTTCATCTTCCATCAAGAAGTTGCTGTGTATTTGCACCATAGGGTTTTGTAACCAAGCATCTTCCTGCTATTCATCAAGTGGATGAACTGAAGAACTTTACAGCCAACCATTCTTCCTCAGTTGGTGTTCTGAAGTCGCGTACTTGGATCCGCGCATTGGTTAGTCACGTACTTGGGAGCCGTGCATCAAAAGTGGAGACTGTCACTACAGATCAAGTCCAATTGGGTATTGGGGTAAGGGTTCAATTGTAGGTTGGTAAGGTACTTGGGATTCCTTTACTTGTAACCGCTTGATTTGATTATAGTGGAGTTTCGGGAGTGGTGACCTGAAAATCACCCGGTGGGGTTTTTGCCATTAGGGTTTTCCCCATTCGTAAACAAATCACCGTGTTATTTAGTTTCCGCTGCATATTTAGTTGATTGGTGATTTGTTTGTGCTTCCATAAAATTGCATGATTAATTGATTAATTAATTACTTGGCTAAATTAATTAATTAGGGTTAATCATAAGGGGTCATTCAGATTGTGACCTATCATTGAGCATTTCATTTTTTGTGATGTGTTTTGTCACAGATTGCCAAAGGGGGAGTTTGTTAGGTTCTAAGACTTTAGGAACTAAATGTATTAGAACTTTATTATGTATTATGTTGGCAAACCATGATTAAAACATAGAGTCTAGGTTAGGCATGCTCAAAGTGTGTTTATTTGTAAAGTTGGAATCGAGTGATTGTAGAATTTACTGTGAATGTTCAAATAGTGTGCAAAACACCAATGAACGTTTGGACCCCCAATTTACAAATTACCAACACTAGTTTATAATCAAACAATATATGTGCAGAATATGAACATAAGCTAAAACAGAATTGGTAAAAGAATCTAAACCGAAATTAATCACAACCACAGCAGTAATTAAAAGGTGAAGATTAAGGGAAGAGAGATGCAAACACGAAGACAACACAGCGATGTGTTATCGAAGAGGAAACCGAAGTCCTCGACGAAAAACCTCTCCGTTGCCCTCAAAGCGATCAATAATCCACTAGAGAATAAAGTTGGGATACATGAATAGCAGAAGACCCTCTAAGCCTAATCTACCCAGTGCACATAAGCCCTCTAAGCTATTTGCTCCAACAGGGTTACGCCGAACCTTGTCTTCTCTAGCTTACTGGATCCCGCAATAGCCTATTGCATCAACCAAAATGAATTGGTCCCTTCTGAACTGCTTCCCAGGCACCAAAAAGCCTTCTCACAGGTGTGGGTACGGTGAGATAAGGATTTGGCTAATGTACCTCTTAAGAATATATCAATGGAGAGGGTAAGAGTAAAGGAATTTGGAGAATCAAAAGATGAAGATTATGGATGAGTCAATCTTATTTTTCTCTAGGGTTTCTCTCTCGAAATTCTCTTTGGAAGCTCTCTACATTTCGTGGGTATAAGGGTATTTATAGTAGGGTGTATAAGGAATGCGAAGAGTCAGTTACAACCAAACAGGGCATTCCGGCGACTCTAGCTCGCGACTGGAACGAGTTGCGAGCTAATTGCTTGGTTAGACTAGAGGTTTTGTCCTGTAGTGCAACAGTTGGCATGATCCTTCAGCTCCCCCTGCATGCTTCATACGTGTGCCACCTTTGGAGACTCGCTAGTCACGAGATCCAGTCACGAGGCTCTTCTTGAGTGCACACTCTAGAGCTTTTCTTTACACTCTCTCACACACTACCCTTACATGATTCTCACCTAAATACAGGGTTTCTAAATGCTAAATTACAAGCAAATTTGGCATGGAATAAAACCAACAAAATGATTGAATAAATTCAACCTTACAATTTCCCCCTTTGGCTATTCCGTGACAAAACCCTAAAACAAACTCTAGACTTAACATGTGAGTTGGGAATAGTTGAACAAAACTCACTCACACTTAAATCTAGAATCTGTGAAGCTCTTGAACCATACAGACAAGTATTTCCTGAAAACAACAACACAATACGATCATTGTAAGCAGAAAACTTGAAATGCATATAGAGCAAGCACAATTCGATCAAGGAAAAAGGAATGAAACAATAAACCATGGCTTGACCAAAAATGAACAATCGCTATAAATAGTGACCACAATGATCATTCACACAAAGAATGAACATCCGAACATGCAAGCTAATAATCTCAATGTAAAGTATCATTTGCATGTCCAACACTCAACCGATACAACAACACAAGGTAATTGCATAAAGGATATAAAATCCAACAAGGGCACAAGAGTGATGTGCTAAAAGAAATGCATAACATTAACTAAAAGTATTGAGCTACCAAGCTAAGGTACAAAATGTATAAAGAACTGAATAGAAACTTAAACATTTAAACCAAAGTACCTACAATGTAAATAACTATAAGTAGTATTTAACAAAGTTCTGTGCAAACCCATATTAAAATTATCCAAACATAACAACAAAAACCATAAACAACATAAAGTAAAATGCTTAAAGTTTTTGCTCCCCCTCAAGAGCTACTTCTCCCCCTTTTTGACTGGAATAGCCAAAGGGCTATGGATGGATAGTGAAGCTATCAAACTTTGCTGAAGGAAGATTCATCTGCTCTTGAATAGCAACCAGCCTATCAGATCGCTCATTCTGGACGTATTGAAGTCCGTCAATCCTCTCAAGGATGATCTGAAATGCAACTGGAGGTACTGTAGAAGATGATGAAGATTTGCTCCTTTTGCCACTGCCTCTTGAGCTTGAAGGTTGTCCTTCAACCTCTGTCTCAGTGTCCATAGGTTCTCTTTGTGCTTGGTCACCCTCCTCTTCATCACCTGGAAGAGGAACTTTGAAGCGTGCAATAGTTAGAGCATTGATAGCTGGAGGAGTAGTCATGAGACTGATGTCTTGAGGAATTTCCACACCTTTTGCTCTAAAGAGCCTCATGAGTAAACTAGAAAGAACCAACTTTTGCCTTGAAGATGTTCTTGTTTCATTAGCAATAATGCATAAAGCAAGAGCACTAATATCAATGTAAGTGTTCTCTCGAAGCTTCATAAGAAAGATGGCTCTAGCATTATTGATGGTGGTTAGCTTCTTAACCGGGTACAGGTTGAACATCATAATTTATGTGAGACATCTAAGATCCGGTTGAAAGGCAGTAGTGTTGAGGCATCTTCCTTCTCTAATTCCACCAATGTGAGATTGAAAAATTTCTATAGAGAGCATTCTATCCTTGTAGTGTGTAAAATCATGGTCTAACTCCTCAAAACCAAGAACTTCATCAATGTCCTCCAAGTCAATGTTGAATTCATGGCTTCTTATCCAACAGTTGATTTCATCCTCTCTTAAGATTGCATTGGCATAGAATTCTTTGATCAATGGTTCACATACCTCAGGAAGATCAGTAAGAAGCTTTTCCCAACCTCTGTACTGAAAACAACCGGGAATGAAGGAGTCCTTCAAATTAGCCAAATCCACAAATCTCTCTTGGATGATAGGAGCCTTCTCATAAAATTGATTGTATCTCTCAAAATGTTTGGTAGACCTAAACCTAATATTGTCCATTTTCTTCCTCTTGTCAGCCTTTTGTGCAATGGTCTTCTTCTTTGGAGTTGTCTGCAAAAACATAGCAGCATAGACCACAAAACAGAGCCCAGCATATGGTAGCACCAAAAATTAGTAACAAATTAGTAGCAATAAAATGGACTAAGGATTAGACCAAGGATTTAGTCTACAGCACAGTGCAGCAAAAACTTGACATGAGAAAACACACAACAGCAAAACATAGTAGAGTTTTATCATAAAAACTTCAAACATATCACAATGTGAGTGTGTGCTCAAATAATTCCATGAACAACCTAGGGTAAAATGCAAAAGACACAACCAGAGATGTAATTAGCAATCAGTGTATTCCAAAGATACCCTACAACCATTGTGTTTCACAAAAACCCCAATAGCACAAGAAATTGTCTACGAGACATTTTACCATGGGTATGAAATGCACAACACGACATAGATCAAGAATGATACTAAAAACTGAGAATCAAACATGAAAACATGTGCACTAAGCATCATACAACCAAGATCAACAAAACCCATTCAATCAAAATCAACAAAAATATACCCAAACCATATTCGAACATCACATTTTTCAAATCTCAACAACTCAAAAACCAAGAAATCAAAGGCTATAAACATAAATACTTTGAGAAAAGTGAAGAACCCATACCTTTGCTTGAAGATGAAGAAAATGGAGTTTTTGAGAGTGAACACGGTGAGTTTGGAAGAGGGAGACAATGAATAGTCACAATGTGCGAGGGAAAACTGAAAAGTTTTTGAAACAGTCCTAAAAAAGACCCTTAAAGAGCAAAACTCGCGATTTTTGCGACTGGATTGAGTCGCGAATAAGTCACCCAAAACCCTTGTGACAAAATTTGGAAAAATTTATCTAAGTTTTTTTTGCAACTGGAAGTTCCACTCGCGAGTTAGTCGCAACGGGAGTCACCAAACTTTCTGAGTAACCCTCGTGACTAGAGCTTCCACTCACGAACAAGTCGCCAAACTGAGTCGCGAGAAATCTAAAAACTCATATTTTTGCAAAATATTCTAAGTCTTTTTCGTGACTGGGACTTTGACTCGCCAGAGAGTTGCGAATACCTTCTGTGTAAGCTCGCAACTGGGGCATGCGACTGCCTTGACATGTGAGGCAAGTCGCCAAAATAGGGTTGCATAGTTTTTGAAAATTGGGACATTTTTCAAAATAAAACACTTTCCAAAAACAACTAAAACACTCAAAAATATTTTTGTGTTTGTTCAACATATAATTGGGCATGTGCAAGATATTTAATCAAGTACAATCGCACAAATGAATAAGGAATTCATTAAACATAGACATGTGTGGTGTGTGTGGGAACCAAAGACGAGATAGTCCTTAGTTTAATGTGAAGCTTCAGTGATCAATTCAACCAAGACATACACAATTAGCACTAGGAAAAGAGACCTATCTCAATTATAGAAATATGCATTTATGGCCTCCCACAAAACTTGATTACATAATTCTGAAGCTTTTCATTTGGCTTCGTACTCATCATATCATTCGATCTTTTTGAATCAATACATCTCATTTTGAGATTGATACTCGAAATTTTTGATATTTCAAATTGATGAACAAGCCTTTGGCTTTTTGGGCATCATACATTTTTCACAAAAGTCGCTTTCCCTTATTCCTAGTCAGATACTAGTATGTGCAATGGCTTTTGCAGCTCATTATCTCTTTACATTTGTCGAGCTCTTTAAGAAAAGAAAAAGTGGGAAGATATATAGGCACAAGTCTATGCAAGTTTCAAGATCAACAAAACCATTGACTAATCATACAAGGCAAAACATGCTAGTGACAATACACAATGATGCCAATCAAACTTTTTGGATTTTCTACTTTTTATGTGTTTTTGGATTTTTGACACAAAAGCATTTAAAGATTGATTAAAAAAAAATGTAAAAACATTCAAAGCAAATAGCAAACAAACACAATTTTCAACACATGTTGGAACGATAATAAAAGGCACACAACCAATCAAAGTCACAAAGCATAGGAAGTATTAATGCATAGACATGTTGTAATGCTTATGCATGTGTACACTTCTTCACCCACACGACACTTGCGTTTGGGATGATATCCCTAGAGGATTAGGTACGATCGTTGTGACTTTCAAAACTTCTGATGAAGCTTGCCAAACAGGTAATGAAGGCATCAATCATCTTCATCACATCCCTTACTCCAGGATCACCTAATTGCTCAGTAGTCCAATTCCTTTTGCCATGTCTTGGTCCTTTTGACCTTTAAGCACTTGAATTCTTCAGTGCTTGAAGCTTATGACAATTGGGTTTGGTGTGTCCTTGAATTCCACAATGATGGCAGAAATGTTGAGTTCTCAGACCTTTTTGTGACTTTGGGAGAGATTTCCCTTTACCCTTAGGTTTGACCACTGATTGGTTACAAGGCTTAGTCAGAAACTGTTGGTCAGTCACATTCTGCTTCTTTTCCGGCTTCACTTTCTCAACAACTGAAGTTTCTACCACTTGTTCCTTAGCTTTCATAAACTTCATATCCTTGGACACTTTGAGACTTGAATTGCTCTCTCCGGTGTATCCCAATCCGCTTTTGTCGGAGAAAGGTTTTTGGTGAACAAGCATTTCATCAAGCTTCTTCAAGGAGACCTGCTCTACTTTAGCATTAGCTTAAACCACCTCAAGGTCAAGAAATTTTATCTTTGAGTAGGCTTCGGTCAACTCTCCATTCAGCGTCTCGACTTCACACTTAGTCTTCTTGTATCAGACTAAAAGACTCTTGTAATCTTGCTCTGCTCTCTTCATTCTCTTAATGGCTGCGTTAGCCACTTTTGCATATTCATCGGTCTTCTCAATGAGGGTGTGCATTTTTAGACCCCTTAAAAACACAACCAGGTTAACCTAGTTAATTAGCCAAGTGATTACTTAGTCAAATTAAATAGATCTTGGCTAACACAAATGTATCATATCAATGTAAATTGCAGAAAATAAAGAACACAAAGATATGATGACCTAGGAAAACCAAACCGGTAAAAACCTGGGGAGGATTTAACCTAGCTATCCTTAAGGTAAACCAAATCCACTATGAAAGAATTGAAGTTTACACAATAACAACTTAGACCATTAACATCCTATTGCTACCTCGAGTAGGAAACTTATTACCACGACCACGTGACAGCTCCGAGTCCACGAACTGCTTCTTTCTGTATTCCCAGCAAGTACAAGCACTCTGCTTATGTATCTTTAAGCTCTTGGATGAGCAACTGAAACGATCATCAAGTTCTTGACATAGTCTTGATTCTTAATAACTATAAGTATGTGTGAAGGCAAACACCTCTAGATCTCACAAAAGATTCACACACACAGCATAAAGAACAACATCAAAACATGGTTAGGGTTTTCCCTTTTATACTTAAGACAAAACATAAAACCCTACATGTCAAACGGGCTTGGGTTGAGTTGGAAAATTCTACAGAAAAACAATCTGCACGACTTTCAATTAATCGAGCCTAATTTTCGATCGATCGAGCCAGGAAGATTTACACAATAAATCTTGCAGAACACTCGATTCCAACTTTACATAAAAACATATACTTTGAGCAAGTCTAAACAAGACTAAAACGTTTTGATCATGGTTTGCCAACATTACAAATTGAAGTTCTAATACAATAGTTCCTAATTCCTTAGAACCTAACAGAGGGAATTGTAGGTCTCTTGCAGTCCCACTATTCTTTCATCTTCCACATCATCGGATTCCTCAACTATCCCCATTGACTCCAATTCAGTGTGCTCACCAAGCTCTTCCACTAGCACAGTCAAATCATCTAAAGATTCCACAAGAGCAATGGTCATGAATGTAGAGAAGTTTCCCTCTCCATCACAGCTTTCATTTGAATCTGAATTAGAGGAGTCGGTGTCACTAAGAGTAATGGCATACACCTTGCCTTTCCCTCTCAAATAATTGGGACACTCTTTCTTGAGATGTCTATGTCCGTTGCATTCGAAGCACATGATTCCTTGAAAGGATTGAGACTCCTTCCCATCTTTCCTCTTGAAGTCCTTTCTCTCCTTTCCGAAACTTGGGAATTTTCCCTTCTCAGCAAATTTTCCATTCTTCTTGAACTTCAAAAACTTTCGAAAATTCTTCACCAGATATGTTACATCTTTCTTGACCTCATCCTTTTCTGATGAGTCGTGAGCTTCCACCCTCTCATTAATCGTCTTAAGAGCAAGGGATTTACTCTTCCTTTGTGATGGCAATGATAGCTCATAAGTTTGAAGTGAGCCAATTAGTTCTTTTACTTTGATATCATCGAGCTCCTTGCTCTCTTCAATTGTTGTAACCTTTGCACGGAAGCTCTTTGGCAATGATCGAAGGATTTTCCTCCGTTTTTTCACCCAAGTTGAACTTGCCAATAACCACCTCATTCAGCTTGCCATAGAATGAGTCAAATGACTCGTTGGCAATGGTTAGCATCTACAACTTAGTGTCCTTCACTTTCTTCGTGCCCTCATAGGTGGTCTCCAATATTTTCCATGCCTCCTTGACAATTGTCATGTGAGAAATCCTGTGAAACTCATGTGGAGAAACATCACAAAAAATAGAATTTAATGCCTTGCTATTTGCAATGGCTGCCGCAAGAGTTGCCTTATCCCATGTGGATTTAGCGGCCTCCGACCTAGTCCATCCGACATCTACTGCATCCTAAATAGTCTCATCAATTGAACTTAGGAATGCCCTCATGCGGACTTTCCAAAATGCATAGTTGCTTCCATCAAAATATGATGGAGCATCGAGAGATTGTGATCAATCCATCTCAATGGGGTCAAGAAACGCACTCAGGTAATTAAACCACAACAAGTGCACCTGCACCGATACCAATTGAATGTTCAAATAGTGTGTAAAACACCAATGAACATTTAGACCCCCAATTTACAAATTACCAACACTAGCTTATAATCAAACAATATATGTGTGAAATATGAACTTAAGCTAAAACAGAATTTAAAACAATCTAAACTGAAATTAATCACAACCATAGCAGTTATTAAAAGGGAAAGATTAAGGGAAGAGAGATGCAAACACAAAGACAACATAACGATGTGTTATCGAAGAGGAAACCAAAGTCCTCAGTGAAAAACGTCTCCGCCGCCCTCCAAGCGGTTAATAATCTATTAGAGAATAAAGTTGAGATACATGAATAGCAGAAGACCCTCCAAGCCTAATCTACCCAGTGCACCTAAGCCCTCCAAGCTTCTTTCTCCAATAGGGTTACGCCGAACTTTGTCTTCTTTAGCTTACCGGATCCCACAATAGCCCATTGCATCAACCAAAATGAATTGGTCCCTTCTAAACTACTTCCCAAGCATCAAAAAGCCTTCTCACAGATATGGGTATGGTGAGATAAGTATTTGGTTAATGTACCTCTCAAGGATATATCAATGAAGAGGGTGAGAGTAGAAGAATTTGGAGAATCAAAGGATGAGGATTGTGGATGAGTCAATCTTGTTTTTCTCTAGGGTTTCTCTCTCAAAATTCTCTCTAGAAGCTCTCTACATTTCATGGGTATAAGGGTATAGTAGAGTGTATAAGGAATGCGAAGAGTCAATTACAACCAAACAAGGTATTCTTGCAACTCGAGCTCACGTTTGGAACGAGTCATGAGTTTGTGTCGCGAGCTAACTGTCTAGCTAGATTGAAGGTTTTGTCCTGTAGTGCAACAGCTGGTGTGACCCTTCAGCTCCCCCTACATGCTTCACATGCATGCCATCTTTGGCGACTCGCCAATCATGAGATCCAGTCGCGAGGCTCTTCTTGAGTGCACACTCTTGAGCTTTTCTTCACACTTTCTCACACATTACCCTTACATGATTTCCACCTAAATAGAAGGTTTCTAAATGCTGAATTACAAGAAAATTTGGCACGGAATAAAGCCAACAAAATGATTGAATAAATTCAACCTTACATACTAGACTAAATCGTCAAGGCTCGTTGTATCAAAATTAGACTCGATCGATCGAACCTCGTGCAGATTAATTTTTCTATAGAATTTCTAACTCAGCCCAAGCCCATATGACGTGTAGGGTTTTATGTTTTACTCCAAGTATAAAAGGAAAAGCCCTAGCTACGTTTTAGAATTCTTTGATGTGTTGTAGGTTGAATCTCTTATGAGATCGAAAGGTGTTTACCTTCATACACACTTAGGGTTATCAAGATCAAGATTCATGTCAAGAACTTGGTAATCGCTTCAGTTGCTACATAAAGAACTTAAAGAAGATCTGAAACCTTTGAGTGGATTCTCAAAGTCACAAGTGGGAGTACTTGTGGTTGCAGTGGATCAAGGAAAGAAGTAGTCCGTGGACTCGGAGCTGTCAAGTGGTCCTCGTAGTAAGTTTTCTACTTGAGGTAGCAATAAGATGTTAGTGGTCTAAGTCTTATTGTACAAACTTCAATTTTTTCATAGTAGATTTGTTTTACCGTGAGGATAGCTAGGTTAAATCCTCCCCAGGTTTTTTACCGGTTTGGTTTTCTTGGGTTATCGTATCGTTTGTTATTTATATTTCCACATTACTTACATGATATGATTTGAATGTGTTAACCTAGGTTAAACAACTTGTGTTTTAAAGGGTCTAAAAATGTATAAAGTAGCTGTTGAGATTCCTTATTAAACCTCGATAGATATTATCTGTCGAGATTTAATGAACAACACTTCTTCACTTGTTTCTTGGACAGACTTGCATGGCTTCAATTCTAGACTTGAACTCTTATTCCTTGAAGTACTAAACCCATCCTAGATCTACCCAATTACAAGTAAAGTGTGTTTTGTCAAAGGATTAGCCCATTTACAATAACCTATGTTCCAACAAGTTACACATATGTCCTAACAATCTCCCCATTTGGCAATCCGTGATAAAACCACAACAAACAAATGAAGTATGACAGAAGTCATAAATCACTAATCTCATAATCACTTGTTGAGTATAATAAAATCTAATCCTAGCACAAACTCTTGAAAAAATTTGCAAGAAGAGTGTTCATGGCATGATAGATTTTGACAACCTGTCTTTCTAAAACACTTTAAACAAAACTTATCAAGGCATCTTAGTGTGAAATAGAAATAAATGATTGCATACAATAAAGGAACATGTGTATAAAGAGAGAAAAGAAACAACACATGGGGAGATAGGTGAAATGATAACAACATCATCATATATATAAAAGATAAATAAATACAAAGTTTTTTTATCACTAAATGGTCACAAGACCGATGTACAAAAGGATAAAGTAACTACAAAGAAAGAAAATAAAAGTACATAAATCCTCACTACATCCCTTAAAAACAAAAAGACACTCCCCCTGTCAAAAATGTCCTATGCTAACTCTCCCCCTAAATACATGACTACTCTCATCCCAAAACTACTCTCCCTTTTTGTCACGAATGACAAAAGGTAAGTCACTGAGAAGCAGTCATCTCTTCATCACTGTAAGAGCTAGCATCCTCATCCTCCTAATCATCATCATCACCACTGGAACCATCAGTAGCATCCTCGTCCTCAGAAGCCTCTAGAGAATGAGAGGGAGATAGAGATGCGGCGAAGCCACCCATGCAATCCTGTTGTAGTGTGATATGACTAACACGGGTGTTCACTTGATACAACTCAGTAGTGAGTGTATCAAGGCGAGCATCCATGCGCTCAAGCTGCGCTATGACGACCTCAAGCGTCACACCACCATTCAAAGGAAAGGGAGCAGAGGTGTAAGAAACAGAAGGGGCTAGATGAGTTGCCATCTCGGTCTGTGGCCTCTTCGGTCAACGCTAGGCCTCGCTTTGTCGAACAGACGCTATGCTAATGGCACCGATGACAGTAAAGATAGTAGAATCAAGGATAGAGATAGAGATAGAAAAACGACGAATAATTCGCGTGATAGCTGAAGGGAAAATGATCTTATCACAAGTCGTCGTATCTCTATAGACATCGATGAGAGAGAGAATGAAGTGAGAAAGAAAGTCTATAACGAGGTCCTCTAAGAGGGATAGCAAAGAGTGAGCATGAGGCTCGGTAATGGAGTTATAGTGAGACAGTGGATGGAGAACAAAAGTCCTCACCGTGTTTAGGAACCTTGGACCTTTTACAAAGCTCGAGCATAAGGTGTTTTGGCACTCACCCTATGAAGAAGGTGTTTCACAAAAATGAGATAGAAGTTCGTCTTTGGACACAGTCCTCAGACGTGGACAAGCGGGATAATCAAGATGTGATACCCGCAGAATATGTAGTATCTTCGAAATAATATCCGGAGTGACTATGATACGTGTACCTCGAATTTGTGTAACAAACTGAGGTATAGAGGTATCGAAACTATGCATGTTGGAGTAGAACTCCTGTATGATCACTGTGGGACATCTCACGGGTATCTCACATGGAGATTCCCATCCTCGACTGTGAATGATAGTGGGTAGAGCAGTATCAAAAAAGTCCGATAGAACCACGTGGCGTTCTAAATGAATACCACAATTGGAGAAGTTCTCTGAGAAGTCCTTACATGCCTTCTTATTATGGAATCGGATATGAAAAGGAATAGGATCAGAAGAAGATGCCCCGGAATGAAGAGGGTTCTGAGACGGAGTGGATTTACGCTTGGGTGCCATACGTAGACTATCCGAGAGAGAGAGAGAGAGAGAGAGAGAGGGAAATAAACAGAAAAACACCATCACAATAGAGTACCAAAAATAAAGAAAAGATAGGGTACGTATACATGAAAAATGCATAAATATTTGATGTGCTAAATATAATTGCATCAAGAGTTCAACCCAATCCAAACCTATTAGCACACAATTTTCAAGCATATAAACACACATCTAAATGCATGAAACATTGTGAAAATGCAAATGGAATGCAATGCATGATCATATTACATCAAAAACATAACACCCAACCCAAAAATTTCACAAAATACTCATCAATTTTCAAAAACCCCAAAAATTTCAAGAAAACCCAAAACCTAGGTCTAAATGCGTGAAATGCATGAAGAAAAAGGGGATAAAGAGATCATACCAGAGGAGAAAATCTTAGACAAGGCTGAAATCCAAGTGGGGAAAATGAAAAGAGAGAGAAAAGAGTGTTTGGGAGAAGTTGGATAGCCTTTCTGTCAAGAGAGATATGAAAAAGTGAGATCTGATTTTATGTTGGAGCTATTTAAAGAAATCGCAACTTGATGGATCAAGGATTTGTCGAGCACTAAATCTAGACAGATATAATCTATCGAGGTGCTGTCGAGAATTTGTCGGTGGCAAAAATACCTCAATGGATTGAACAGCTATTGAGTAGCTATCAGCCAGACAGAAACTTTCTCGATGGATTGAGAATCTGTTGAGAACCTATCGAGATAAATTCCAGATAGCTCGATGGATCGAAGATGCGAGGATCTGTCGAAAAGCTGTCGAGCTTGATAAAAAGTAGTTTTTCAAAGAGAGGAAAAAAAACACTAAAATGAATGCAATTAAGCAAGCTACTCAACCAAAGATCCAAACAATTTAAGCTTTCAAAAACATCTCTCAACAAAAAAATACAAAGCATTCATGATCCGAAACACACACACACACACTAAACAAGTCTAACCAATGTTATAATTCAAAAACAAGTCAAGACAGTTTAGTGAGCACACATTTGCACATGTATCCCTTGTGATGGCCAAATCACATTGTACCTACACATGTATCAAAAGTAGAAAAGAATATGCGTGTTGTGTGTGAAAACATCGCAAGAGTTCATAAGTGTCTCAAGTTATGACGATTTGAGATATGAGAAAATCAATTTTAACTTACACACAATCATAACTGCTTGATGGGGACTATCACCTTCGAGGTACATCCTATAACTCCCACATCTCCTAGAAACACGCTTGCAACCATATTTAAAAGCATTTTGATTCCTTTTGCTTTTATATTCTTTGCATATATATATATATATATTGAGCATATCATGCATAAGCATATAAGAGAGAGAAGAAATACCCAAATATGTTAAGCTTTAAACATCACTATTTTGCTATGTTGAAGCATACAGATGTTATTCATGATTAGCAGGCTTTAGTGGTGAGATGGTTATTTATGTATTTCTCTTAGGATTTTTTAGTCATTCCCGTAAAAAAGAGTGATATGAGTGTTAAGTATAAGAGATTACTTAATCGTACTCATCATAAATATGAGCCACAAATCTCACTTGCTTAGTTGTGCATTGAGATGCTCATCTAAGCTACCAGAGATACAAAGTTTAGAAAACTTTGTTTTAATGGCCATCCAAGGTATACAAATACCAATGTACACAAAACACACACTCTTTTTGTATTTTTCTGATTTTTTTTTTCAATTTTTTATGACAAAAAAAATAAAGCAAAACTGAAAACAAACAAACAAAAACATGTTAAACAAAACATAGCATAAAACTAGACTGACTCAATAATAAGAAAGCGAAGCACATAAGTAATGCATAAACAGAAAGAGGGAGAGAGAAAGAGAAAAAAAAGACTAAATCACTTTCAGCCTTTTTCCTTCCACACCTTGGAAGAACCTTTCCATTGGGCGAACCTTTGATCCAGTGATGAAGGGGAAGAGTTGAAACCATTCAAGCTTGAAAGGAACATCAGGGCCTTAAGAAGATCTCTAAGGGGAGCAAAAGAGCATGGAAATTGACTCTAGTTTCCAGATAAGATCATATTGTTGCTCTGTTGAGTGGCTAGCCACTTGTAGCAATTTAGATGAGTATGCCTTGAAGCTCCACAGTGATGACAGATATGCTACTTCTTCTATTTAGACTTTTGGTTATTACCCTTCTTAGTCCTAGGGTTTCTAGTCTCTTTCTTTTCAAGTTTAGGGGGTGCTCCTAAAATTGATTTGCCCTTGTCTATTTTCTCACTAGCTATATCAATTTTACATTCATTGTTCTTAGAATTAACATTATTAGCAGGTGAGACAAACACGGTAGTACTAAAGAGGCAATATTAGAAGAGGAGAAATATAACCCAGACCGGTTCTATCATAAGCAGATTTGCTTCAAACCACAATGCTTCAGTGGTCTGATTTGCTTTGTCAAACTTTGTGGAAAGCTCCTCTCGATCTAGCTCAACATCACTCAGCTTCTTGGTGGCTAGCCTATATCGTTTCTCATGCTTCTCAGAAATCTTGTACAATTTTTCATAAGCTGTATGGATATCATCTTGATCATCCATTTTCTCAAACTTAGAGTCGACCAAGTCCTCTTCATCATCTACTGTTTCTGAAACCCCATCAATAGGATCAACTATAGCAGTGGAGGCATTCAAGATTCCCTCGTCATCATTGTCATCTGAATCATCCTCAGGCTCGATATCACTCAAGGTAGCAACAAAGGCCTTGCTTCTTCCAATAGTCTTGAAATATGTTGGACATTCTTGTTTCATATGTCCAAAACCTTGACATCCGAAACACTTTGGTCCGAAGGAAACAATGTATTAATTGCCATCCTTAGCATCCTTCTTTCCTCTATCTTGTCTCTTGAACTAAAACGAACTAGATTGCTTACGGTCCTTGTCAAATTCTTTTGCATTGGTATTCTTCATAAACTTCGTGAATTGCCTAATGATGTAGGATTTCATCTTAGAATCTTCATCATCAGAGGACTCATCAGTATCACTACTTTTGGCCTTCAGTGCCATGCTCTTGCTCTTGCTTGATTTCCCAATCCTAGTCAAACCCAATTCATAGGTTTGCAAGTTGCCAACCAGCTCTGTCAAAGGAATGTTGTCGATGTCCTTTGATTCCTCAATGGCGGTGATCTTGGCATGGAATCTCTCTAGTAGAGATTTGAGCACCTTTCTTACAACCTTGGGTTCGGGAATAGTTTCCCCAAGATTAAAGGTGGAGTTAACTATTTCCTTCAGCTTGGCATAAAATTCATCAAATGATTTATCCTCCTCCTTCTTAATTTCTTCAAAGCTCATGGTAAGCCTTTGAAGCTTTGAATCCTTGACAACCTTAGTTCCTTCATAGGTTGTTTGTAGGATAGTCCATGCCTCCTTAGCAGTTTCAATAGAGGATATCTTCTTGAACTCTTCATTGGTGACCGCACTGAATAAGGCATTCAATGCTCTGCTGTTGAAGTTTACCGCTTTGATCTTAGCATCATCCCAATCAGCCAGCGCTTCCTTTGGCTTAATCCAACCAATCTCTATAGCTTGCCACACCTTCTCATCTAAGGACTGCAAGAAAGCTCTCATGCATACTTTCCAATTGCATAGTTAGTGCCGTCAAATAAAGGAGGTACAATTAAATATTGTCCTCTATCCATGACTAACAAGGGTTAATGGATCACACAGCAAAGATTAATCCTAATCAGCGTGCGTCCACTCTGATATTACTTGATTACTTGATAGGCCAAGAATGTATTGACCCCTTTGGTAACTTAATCAAATTAATTAGCCAAGTGAAATTAATTAGATTCTATTGCATGCAATGAGTGTGGTAGCATAAACAAATCACCAAATAACTAAATGCAGTGGAAATTAAATTTAACATGGGTAATTTGTTTACGAATGGGGAAAACCACCGAGGCAAAACCCCACCGGGTGAATTTAAAGTCACCACTCCCGAGAATCCACTATTATCAAAACAAGCAGTTATAAGTAAAAGGAATCCTAGTACCTAATACCAACCTACAATTGAACCATTACACCAATACCTAATTGGACTTGCAATATAGTGACAATCTCTCCTTTCAATGGCTGCAAAGTTCTTTAGTTCATCCAAACGATGAAGATCAAGAAGCTCTTTGGTTACAAAACCCTTGGTGCAAAGACGCAGCAGCTTCTACAAAAAATATGATGAACTAGGGCAATTATCTCTAGTCACAATAGGCATGCACAATGACTTTGCATCAAGTTGCATAACCTTGCATCAACTTTGACGGCCCTTAAAATAATCCTTATATATGTCTAGGGTTGTGAGAAAAGAAACCCTACACAAATAACTTGGATATGCATGAAAAACAAATCTGGAAATTTGAATTTTCTAATTCTCGATAGATACTGTTTCTGTCAAGTAGCTATTGAGATTCCTTATTAAACCTCAATAGATATTATCTGTCAAGCATTACTGAACATCACTTCTTCACTTGTTTCTTGGATAGACTTGCATGGCTTCAATACTAGACTAGAACTCTTATTCCTTAAAGTACTAAACCCATCCTAGATCTACCCAATTACAAGTAAAGTGCGTTTTGTCAAAGGATTAGCCAATTTACAGTAGCATATGTTCTAACAAGTTCCACATATGTCCTAACAATCTTGACCAATTTTGATGGAATTTGCACTTCTTGAATGAGGCACTGCCGAATGCCCCTAGTTTAGAAATGAATGCATGATTTTTGGAAATCTTGATTTTTTTTTTTTTTTTTTGGAAAACAATGAGGGGCTTTTACTTTTTCTAAAAAGAGGGGATAAGGCACGGCCGAATACATGACTTTGAAAATGACCTTCTTATTTTTTTGACTTTGAACATGTTTATTTTAAAAGTTGATGTGAAACTTTTATGTTTAGGAATTATTTAGGACTTGCAAGTTTTGTCTAAGGTTTAGGTTTTTTTTTTTTTTTTTTTTTTTTTTATGACTTGGTTTAGGGTTGGGTTTTTTTTTTTTTTTTTTTTGGTAATGGCATGATTTAATGGAGTGGTTGAGTTTTGGGAAAATAAATTTTTTTTGCTTAATGGGTAAATGGTGGGTTTGGGGATATTGTGACTGAACCAATGCATGGTTGCCTATGTATCCCCTTTGTAGAAGGATCAGGTCATCACATAGTTCATTGTTTATTTGCCTAGGTTGCCTTTTCAGGTTTTCAACCTAGCAAGCTCTCTCACTCTCTTTCTTTTTACTCTCCTTTTGTGTAGATCACCCTTTTGAGTTTTCAACCTACCCTTTCTTTTTAATCAAACCTAGGAAGGGAAATAACATAATTTACAACCATTTCAGATGTGGTGCTTTGAAGCTACCACGTTAGACGTGGTATTTCTTCAATTGATCCATGTTGGTTGGCTTAGTGAAAGGATTTACATCAAAGTCCATTAACCTCACTGCTCTTCTAGAGTATATCTATTTAATAATATATGGGCCTACCCAATTTTGCTTGAACTTCCTGTTTGCATCTTGAATCGGGGCTCAGATATCTTTTAGCACCAAATCCCCCAACTTCAAATATCTAGTTTTTACTTTCTTGTCAAAAGCCTTCCTAAGCCTCCTTTGATAACCCTGAATGTGGTACAAGGCCTTGAGTCTTTTCTCATCTATCATGCATAGCTAGTCATATCTACTTTGCAACCAATCAACCTCAGGAATTTCACTCTCTAGCACCATCCTTAATGAACAGACACCCATTTCGATGGGGAGGACTACTTCCATCCCATACACCAAGGAATAAGGGGTGGCTCTTATGGAAGATTGAATTGATGTCCTATACCCCCATAGTGCATAGGGTAACTGTAGGTGCTAGTCCTTGTAATTCTTCGTGCTCTTCTTCAAGATCCGCCCTATATTCTTGTTTGTTGCTCCATTAGTCTAAGGAAGGTAGGGTGAAAACTTGTGGTGCTGAATGTTGAACTGTCGTAGTAGCTTTTCTGTTTCTCCCTTGAAATGTAGCCCATTGTCAGAAATGATTTCATGTGGTACCCCATATCTACAAATGATATTGGTTTGAATGAACTGAGCAACTTTCTTTGAATTCAAAACCTTGTATGAGGCAGCTTCTACCCATTTAGTGAAATAATCAATGGCTATGAGTATGAATTCATGGCCATTGGATGCTGTTGGGTGAAATTTCCCAATAATATCTATTCCCCACGTAGAAAACTGATAGGGTGAGGTCATGGTATGTAATGGCATGGGTGGCATGTGCTTTAGATCTCCATGGACTTGGCATTGATGACACTTCCGAACATGAGCTGCACAATCGGCTTCCATAGTAGTCCAGTAATACCCTTGCCCCATTATCTTTCGTGACAACATCTGTGCATTCATGTGTGGCCCATAGCTTTACTCATGAACCTCTTCAATTATTTGTTGTGCTTCTTTAGCAGTCACACAAAGGAGGTGAATTCTGTCATATGATCTTCTGTAAAGCCTTTCCCCACAAATAATATAATTAGCTAATAACCTTCTGATGGTCAATTGGTCATTCTTATCTGCAAATGGTGGGTATGTCCCATCTTTGAGGTACTGTAGGATATTTGAATACCATTCACCTTCTCCATTTTTTTCCTCATCTCCTTCTATTCTTATGCAATAAGTTGGCTCTTCTTTTTGTTCCACCACTATTGGTCTAGCTTCTTCTTCTTTAGGCCTGTCCATTATGGATGCCAATGTTACTAAAGCATCTGTAATCTGATTTTGCATTCTTGGCACATATGGATATTGGATCTTACTGAATTTCGATGCCCACCTTTGAAGACATTCATGATAAGGCATCAACCTCTCTTCCTTGAGCTTCCATTTATTCTGAATCTGAGAGATTATCAAGGCTAAGTCACCATATACTTCTAACTCTTTTACCCCAAGGCCTAGGGCTGCTCGCAACCCTATGATGCACGCTTCATATTTAGTTGCATTATTAGTGGCAAGAAAGTTGAGCCTACCAAATAATGGGATGTGTGTCCCTTTTGGAGAAATTAAGAGAACCCCAATGCCATTTCCATTTTGATAAGTTGCTCCATTGAAATACATCTTCCATGATTCTACTTCAATCTCCATAATATCCTCAGCTGGAAAATCTCCTTGGATTTCTTCAGCCTCTTTTAGGTCACATATTTAATATCAAATTTAGATAGAAGCAAAACCCATTTAGTTGTCTTCCCATCCTGCACAAGCTTTTCCATCGAATATTTCAAAGGATCCATTCTTGCAATCAACAAGACCTTGAAAGCAAGCATATAATGTCTGAGTTTATGGATTGACCATACAAGTGCTACACATGTCTTCTCAAGTGGTGAATACTTTTCTTCATAAGGCAACATCTTCTTACTGATGTAGTAAATCACATTCTCCTTCCTAGACTCTTCTAGGCATTGAGCAAGCAAAGCCCCCATTGCTGTATCCGTAGTTGTGAGATATAACAATAATGGCTTTTCAGGTACCAATTGAACTAGTATTGGTGGCTTCAACAGATAATTCATAATCTTCTCAAAAGCTTCTTGACATTGTTCATTCCATACCGTGGGAACTTCCTTCTTGAGCAGTCGAAAAATTGGTTCACATGTCATGGTGAGCTGGGCTATGAACCTGCTGATATGTTGTATTCTCCCTATAAACCCTTGGATCTCCTTTTCAAGTCTTGGAGGCTTGATCTCTACAATGGGGTTGATTTTTTCTGGATTGACTTCAATACCCCTTTGGCTTACTATAAATCCTAATAGCTTTCTAGATGTTACACCGAAAGTGCACTTCTTTGGATTCAACTGCAACTTATAGAATTGGATTCTTTCGAAGAACTTTCGTAAGGCTAGTATATGCCCCTCACGGTCTTTGGACTTAACTATCATGCCATCAACATAAACTTCTACTTCTTTGTGTATCAAATCGTGAAACAAAGTGGTGGATGCACGTTGGTAAATAGCACCAGCATTTTTAAGGCTAAATGGTATGACCTTGTAGCAATATGTCCCCCATGGAGTAATGAATGAGGTTTTCTCCTTATCTTCTAAAGCCATCTTTATCTAATTGTACCCTGAAAATCCATCCATAAATGATAGCAAAGCATGCCCTACTATATTATCAACCAAGATATCAATGTAAGGTAAACGAAAATCATCTTTTGGGCTAGCCTTATTCAGGTCTTGGAAGTCTACACACATTCTCACTCTCCCATCTTTCTTTGGCACCGAAACCACATTAGCTAACCACTCTAGATAGTTGACCACCCTCAGGAATCCTGCACTGTACTATTTCTTGATTTCTTCTTTGATTTTGAGAGTCCGCTCTAGCTTCATTCTTCTCAATTTATGCTTGACCGGCTTCATGGTTGGATCTGTTGGAATGCAATGCTGTACTATATCTGTATCAATCCCAGGCATGTCTTCATAGGGCCATACAAATAGCTCTTTGAATTCTGTCAGTAAGGCCACTAATGCTTATTTCTCAGAGATGGTCAGGGTTTTGCCTACTTGTACCATTTTAGGTTCATCATCAGTTCCCAAGTTAATAGGTTGGGTTTCTTCTTTTATAGGTTCTAAATGACTTTGTTTTAATCCTTATTATTAAGAGTTTCTTTACCAATTTCAAAAATAAAAACATTCAGAGCCAACAAATAAGCAAAATCAAAAATCATATTATAAGAAAAAGAGTTCTTAACAGACTCAACAGACTCAACAGAAATTGACTCTATAGGAATACTATCACAAATAAACTCAACAGGAATATTAATACTAGGGAAAAAAAAACTCAATAGGAATAGAAACTATGTTTTTGGTAGGAGCGACTAGCTCAGTGGTCTTGATCTTCCTCGCTAGGTCCTCCAGGGGGTGGGCGGCTCCCTCCCATGCCCAATTCTTTAACTCAGTTGTGGCTTCAATGATGGCGGGTGTCTCCCCAGTGAGTTCCTTCTTCCCTCAGGATCAGAACAGGGGGGTCTTCATTTATATAGTCCATGCCTTCACCATCAATCTCCATATCTGTGGGCTCGTTAGTCTCCAAATGTGGGGGGGGGTTTGAAGTGTCTCCCCCCTTGTGATGTGGGCAATTTTTGTTGGGTCATTTAGCTCGGTGTCTTGGGGTTTGAAGTGTCTCCCCCCATTTGTGGATGTTGGAGAGATGCAAACACAAGGATTAGAGAGATACAAACACAAGGATAACACTGGCACGTGTTATCGAAGAGGAAACCAAAGAACTTAGCGAAAAACCTCTCCGCTGCCCTCCAACCGGTAAAATGATCCACTAAAGAATAATGTTGAGATACACGAATTGCAATAGACCCTCTAAGCATAATCTACCTAATGCACCTAAGCCCTTCAAGCTTCTTACTCTAATAGGGTTAAGCCTAACCGTGTCTTCTTTAGCTTCCCGAATCCCGCAATAAGCCCATTGCATCAACCAAGTAAATTGGTCATCTCCGAACTGCTTCCCAAGAACCAAAATACCTCCACACTGATATGGGTATAGTGAAATAAGGATTTGGCAAATGTACCTCTCAAGGATATGTCAATGGAGAGGATGAGAGTAGAGGAATTTGGAGAATCAAATGTCTAAGATTGTGGATGAGTCAATCTTGGTTTTTCTCTAGGGTTTCTCACTCAAAATTCTCTCTTGAAACTCTCTACATTTCCTAGGTATAAGGGTATTTATAGTAGTGTATGTAAGGAATGCAAAACGTCATTTTCTGCATAACTGGGCATTCTGGCGACTCAGTCTCGCGAATGTGATGAGTCGTGAGTTTGAGTCGTGAGATAACTGCCTAGCGAGACTGTACTTTTTTCCCTGTAGTACTCTAGCTGTCGTGACCCTTCAACTTCCTGCATGCTTCACATGTGTGGCAGTTTGGCGACTTGCCTGTCACAAGTCAGTCGCAAGATCTAGTTGCGAGACTCCTTTGAATGCACACAACTTGAGTTTTCTTCATACTCTCTCACACACAACAATTACATAATTCCCACCTAAATACAGGGTATCTAATTGCAAACAATACAAGCAAATTTGGCTCGGAATAAAGCTAACACATGATTGAATAAATTCAACCTTACAGATTTAAATAGGCAAAGATCTTCCTTAAATCTTCATTCCTTTTGTATTTGCATAGTTTCTTCTTTTTCTTCTGAAAAGAAACCTTCTATTATCAGAAATGACTAGTTCTTCTTCTTTAGGCTCTAACTCCCTAAAAAATGACTTCATTCCTCTGCTACTGACTCTTCTAACACCAACAATGCACCACCACCCAGCCCTGAAATGGTTCCTTCCCCTCCTCCCTTACCCTTCCCAATCTTCTCACTCCCCCCTTAAGTCTTCCTTCCCTACGAAGTTCAACCATAGGAAGGGAGTAAGGAAGATGAAGAGGTGGGTTTCGAGGAGCTTCGATTGAAGGCCGAAGAGGATGCTAAGGCTGAGGCCCATAACACCTTCATGGGGGCCTTATCTAGGCGTAGGAGAAGGTGTAGAGCTTTCCAAGAGGGCTCTGACTCAAGCACCTCTTCTTCAAATGAGCCTGATTCTAATTCTGAGGAGTTAGAGTCTTCTGCTGACTCTAGCTTTGGAGATGGTGAAGGCAAGGAGGAGGAAGAAGAGGGAGAGGAAGAGGTGGAGGAGGACATGGCTCTGGATTATCCTCAAGAGGATTCTGCTTCTTAGGTAGATGAAAATGCCTACAAGTTTCACTCTCCTTAAGTTGTCAAGCTGTGAACCTACAACCCTTGCATTTTTTTTTTCCTTTTGTTTTGTAAATAGACCATATATTCGCCCAAGGTTATAAGTATGTTTTTTTTTTTCTTTTTTGGTTTTGGTTTTGTAAGAGAAGGAATGATAGGCCAAAAGGGCCATATAATGTAAATCTCCTTTTTTCATTTTTGAAAACATATATATATATATATATATATATAAACAACATTGGTTGTTCCCAAAATATTATGTTGTCATAATGTTTATTGTTATTTTTATCATGTTATCACCTTTCCCTTTTTGAAAATGCTGCACAAAAGGAACAAAATATAAACATGTTAGTTAATGAAAACACAAGAAAAAAATGAAAAGAACCTATTGGTGAAGCATCAAAAGGAACAACATATAAACATGTTAGTTAATGAAAACACAAGAAAAAAATAAAAAGAACCTGTTGGTGAAGCATCACACCTTTCCATTGATTTTATGAAGGTCGTGGCTTCATCCCATTAGAGCTATTCCTTCTTCTCTACGCCAAATGATGAAAATCCCACGGAAAGGATGTATTGCTGTGATAATTGGTGACGATGAAATCCTTGCTCCCGTCTGTAGACTCAAAGGAGTAAGTGAGCTTCAAATGAGTGGTTTTGAGTTTGTGAATATGACTGACTATGGATTGAAGGATGAAAGGTATACTATGAACTTGCTCCCATATTGTAGCCATGAAGTGATTGCAATGATGAAGAACATGGGGTATATGCCTAGTATAGGCTTGGAAAAGAAGGAAAAGGAGTGGCTAAATTCCCCAATTTTAAGACTCAACTGACCAAGAAAGGTTTAGGATTCTTTGAAGGCTGCGACAGAATCAAAAGGTACCTTGGTACCTTTAATGGAAAATTTTTGAAGGAAGGAGGACACTTTCCTTTTTATGCCTTTCCCGAACTTTGGGTGGGTAAGGATAGAAAAGTGCATCTGGGCTGGGAGATATTCTTCATTGAGAAGCTTACTTTCAAGGAGAAACCTACTGTGGTGATCAAGGAAGTTCAAGAGGAAGTTGACTGGGTGGACTACATAGATGCTGAAGCAATGGAGACTATGTTGAAGATGGAGGGGGACATGTTCACCATCACCAATGAAGAGCTAAGTGATCCTTCTACCTTCATCATGCCTGCTAAGGGGCACCTCAATAATTGGACTTGGGTTGGGTTTTCCAAGAATGAGGGAAAGAAATTTTGTAATGCAAGTTCCAATGTACTTTTCAACATTTTTAATAAGGTGAATTTTGATTTGGCTTATTTTGATATTGTCCCATAATATTGAAATTTTGCTCTTAAATGATTCTAATGAATTTGAAAATAAATTAATAAACAATTGGAAAAGAAAATTGAACCTATGTAACCAACTTTTGAAACTCTTAATTTGGGCAATAATAAGAATCCACACTTGATTAAAATTGGCTCAACTGTAAGTGAAAAAGAAAGGAAAGATCTCAAAGAGCTTCTCACAGAAGATATTCCCGGCATTGATCTCGAGATAGCTTAACACCACATTGATACTTAGCTCACATGGTACCTGTTAAGCAAAAGTTAAGGCGTATGAGAACCAAATGGCTTCTAAAGATCAAAGAAGAGGTCACTAAGCAGCTAAAAGTATGGTTCATCAAACCTGTGCACCAAGTTGAATGGATAGCCAATGTTGTGCCTGTACCAGATAATGATGGAAAAGTAAGGATGTGCGTGGATTTCAAGGATTTGAATAAAGCTTACCCTAAGGATGATTTCCTTCTCCCTCACATTGATGTCCTAGTGGATAACGCAGCAGGTAATGCCTTTATGTCTTTCATGGATGGTTTCTCAAGATATGAACAAAATCAAGATGGCTCTTAAGGATATGACTGAGACCACCTTCACCATAGAATGGGGAATCTATTGCTAAACAGTAATACCATTTGGGCTCAAGAATGCGGGAGTAACTTACCAAAGGATGGCCACAGCCTTGTTACATGACATGATGTAGAATGAGGTTGAAGTATACATGGATGACATGATCGTGAAGTCTAAGGATTAAGAAGCTCACATCATTAATTTGAGAAAATTCTTCAAGAAAATTAAGGAGTACAGATTAAGGTTGAATCTCTAAAAGTGTACCTTTGAAGTGACAGCTGGGAAATTGTTAGGCTTCTTAATAAGTGATAAAGGGATAGAAGTTGACCCATCGAAGGTCAAAGCCATATTGGAGATGCCTCCACCCAAGAGTAAGAAAGAAATATAGGTATTCCTAGGTTGACTACAATACATCAGCCGATTGTAAAGTTATGATTTACAACTATATTTTATGTTGGCTTTATTCCATGACAAAATGTGTTGTAATTGCTTCAATTTTGTTCCTTGTATTTTGTGGGATTTTGTTGTATTGGGTTTAGTATTAAGTTGGTGAAGACTCGAGCTTAATTAATGAATCAGTGGATTTCGCTAGAAGCTCGCGAGAAGCTAACCCATGAAAGAGCCATGTGAGAAGCACATGCTGGAAGCTGAAGAGTAGTGCCAGACTGTCATTTTTGCGAGTGTCTCACGGGTAAGGCCTTCCCGTGAGATAGTCGAGAACATTTTGCCTGGAGGTTTTTCAAGAGTGAATTTCTTACCCTTCATCCATACTATATATACTCTCATTACCCACAAATGTAAAAGAGGCCATTCAGAGAGAAAAACCCTAGATAGGTTTTCTACAACACACACACCCATCTTTTAGAGAGAGAGCTACTCATCCTTAGTGAGAAATCATTGTAGCATCTTCTCCTTCCTTCTCCCATTGTCATACCTTGAGAGGAGATTTGTACCCAAACACAACCTACACCTATTTAGAGTGTAGAGAGTGTTTTGGAGCTTGGGAAGCTTTGGAGATTTGCCAAAAGAAGTCGGTGAGGCTTGGTGGATGCAATCGGGTGTATTGCAGGATCCGAAAAGTTAGACAAGGCATGTTTTCGAGAAGCCTTGTTGGAGTAGAAGCTTGGAGGGCTTAGGTACATCGGGTAGATTAGGCTTAGAGGGTCTCCTGGTAACCCATGTATCCCAACTAATTGTCTAGTGGATCGATTACCGCTTGGAGGGTGGTGGAGAGGTTTTTCGCCAAGTTCTTCAGTTTCCTCTTCGATAACACATCGGTGTGTTATCTTGTGTTTGTATCTCTCTTCCCTACTCTTTTACATTCCATTTTATTGCTGTGTTGTTATGATTATGGATTAGCGTAGCTTGTTTGTTTATCTGATCGCATTTACACTATTCCACACTTAGTATTAAGTTAGTGTAAAATCAATCGAGCCATAACTTTAATTTGGGGTTCTAAACAACTCTTGTGTTTTCAACACATTTTTGAGCTTTCACCGATTCATCGCCAAATTCATTTCCACTTGTGAGTCAATCTTCAAGATTTTGAGAAAGAAGGAACACCATGCATGGAATGATGAATGTTAGAAAGCCTTTGAACTTATCAAAGAATACCTCCTCCACCCACCCATCCTAGTGCCTCCATAGCACGAGAAGACATTACTACTATACCTTTCTATCATAGGAGATCCAGTCGGGAGCATTCTTGCACAAGAAGACAATGATAAGAATGAGAGAACAGTGTACTATTTGAGCAAAAGGTTCCATGATTATGAGACTAGATACACCCCTATAGAGAAGTCATGTTTTGCACTCGTGTGGGCCATACTAAAGTTGAGACACAGCATTCTACCATTCTAGATATGGATAGTGGCCTGAATGGACCCATTGCAATACCTATTTGAGAAATTTGCTTTGAGTAGGAGATTGTTGAGATCGTTGACCCTATTAGTAGAATTTGATTTGAAGCATGTGGCAAGAAAAATGATCAAAGGAAGTGTAGTGTCAGATTTTTGTGCCAAGAACCCCATCGAAGGAGATGATGGAAAAGAAGATTTCCTAGATGAGGATATTTTGGATATTGAATTAGGGGCATGGAAAATTTATTTTGATGGAGCAGTGAACCCATATGGGAATGAGATAGGACTACTTTTGATCACTTTAGATGGATCCATGTGTCTTTGGCTGTCAAATTGAACTTTAAGGCGACTAACAACATGGTAGGATATGAAGGTTTTATCGCTGAAATGGAAGCATTCTGAGAATTAGGGGTAAAAGAAGCAGAGGTATTTGGAGATTCGACCTTGGTTATAGCTTAAGTACAAAAATTGTGGTAGGAAAAGGAAGAACATTTGAAGCCTTATCAAAAATATTTAGGGGATTTTACCAAAACCTTTAATAAAGTCGAATACATTATCATCCCTAGAGCTCAAAATCAATTTGCAAATGCCTTGGCTGCCTTAACCTCCATGGTTGAAATACCCGAAGGACTATGGACATGACCCCTAGAGATTAAGCAGAGCTATGAACTAGTACGATATAGAAGAAGAAGGGGTTCCTTGTTATTATGACATCATGAAATTCTTAGAATTGGGAGTGTATCCTAATGGTGCCGATCAGAGAGAACGTCGTTCAATAAGGATGGTGGTTATACAATACATCCTATGTGGAATATAGCTTTATAAGAGGTCTTATGATGGCATACATCTCTGTAGTTTGAAGAAAGAAGAAGCTGAAAATGGGTTATGGAAGAAGTTCATCAAAGGATTTGTGGTCCTCACATGAATGGGAGAATGTTAGCCAAAAAGATCCTAAGAATAGGGTACTATTGGAACACAATGGAGATTGATTGTGTAGACTTTTTGAAGAGTTGCCATAACTACTAAACACATGCAAAATTGAATCAAGTGCCACCTAGCGAGCTACTTGGCCTTTCTAAGTCTGGGGCATATATGTGATTGGAAGGATAGCCCTTAAGGCTTTGAATAGGCACAAGTACATACTAGTGGCAATTAACTATTTCATTAAGTGGGTGGAAGCGGCCTCCTACTCCATATTGAAAGCCAAGCATATGGCTCAGTTCATAAAGAATAACATCATTTGCCATTACGAGTTACCACAAGAAATCATCTTAGATAATGGCTCCCACTTTGAGGGAGAGGTTCGAAGGATCACAAAGTTATACAACATCGAGCATCACAAGTCTTCACCATACCGACTACAGACTAATGGGGTCGTAGAAGTAGCCAATAAGAACATCAAGAAAATCCTAGCCATGGTGGTAGTAACATACAAGAACTAGGCTGAAAAACTTCTATTTGCTTTATGGGGTTACAAAAGTTCTATCTGTGCATCGACTAGGGAAACCCCTTACTCTTTGGTCTACAGAAGCGAGGCAGTCCTTCTCATTGAGGTAGAGATACAATCTTTGAGAGTGCTAGTGGAAACCAAGATCCTAGAGGAAGATTAGATGAAAGAAAGATATGAACAATTGGCTTTGATAGATGAAAAAATAGCTAGGGCACAATACCATGCACAAGGGTACTAGAAGAGGATCGCTAAAGCATTCAACAAAAAAGTGAAACCTAGAAACCTTAAGGAAGGGGACATGATCCTAAAAGTAATTGGAGATGAAACTTTTGAACCAAGGGGGAAGATGAAGCCAAGATGGTCTGGGCCTTTTATTATCAAGAAAGTCATGTCAAGAGTTGCTACAAGAATTATAGATTTGGATGAAGAAGAAATGCTTCACTACATGGATAGGCTCCGAAGTTATAACATTTAAAAGGAAAAAGAGAGAGAGAAAAAAAAGCCTGCTTGGTCCAAAAATTGAAAGGGTCGCCTAGGCAAAAATTAAGGCAAAAGAACCCCACTAGATTGAAAACCCGAAAGGGCAGTCTAGGCAAAAGATAGGAGAAAAGACCATGAGCATGGCGAAAATTCCTATAAGGTCGTCGTGGGCAAAAATTACATGGCATGGAAAAAAGAAAAGAAAAAAAATACCGACAATAAGCAAAGATAATAAATGGATGATTCTCTTATTGCTTAAATTAGAAGGTAATAAATTATTTCCAAAAGGGATTTGGAACATTCCAATCTTTTATTAAATTCAATAGTAAAGACATGAGAATCATAAAGTACTGAAAAGTGAAATTTGGGATATATCAAGGTAGTCAGTTAGTCCTCTTTCTTTTGTTGGACCTCTTGTGAGCTTTTTTATCTATGGGAACCCACTTCATGTCAGTCTCTAGCCATTTCTTGTACCCTGAAGTTGGATGAAGGAATTTAGGAAAACAATTGCCTTTGGTCACCCTCCGTCACAGGTTTGATTTTTCTTGATAAAATCACTTTTTTTTTTTCAACTTTTCACAAAACAGATCTGATGCTTTTTAACAAAAATCTTATTATTTCTTTTACATAAAAATAGATCTGATTTTTTTTACAAATCCAATTTTTTTATTCACAAAATAGATCTGAACATTCTTTTTAAACGAGGACATCATTCATAAGGCAAATTTATTTAAATTATTTTATGTCGTTTGTGTTTAACATATCATTCAACATCATTAAATAGATGGTATATTGGTCATTAGAGTCTAGAACACCAAACTCTATCTGGGTGGAATGGGTATCTAACACCTTCCTATTTTGTAACCTAGCCCCCGAGCTTAGGATTTTTCGATAGGTAGATTAGTGTTTTGCCTTTCTTTAATTTTGGTAGATTGTAACTAGGACCAAAAGCTTTGTATTCTTTTGCATAGATTGTAACTAGGACCCAAAGCCTTGTAAGGTTTAATTTACCAAAATTGTATTGTTCTTTATTCAATCAATAACATTCAAAGTATTCTAAATATGTATTTTGAATTTAGCTTTTTCTTATTTTTTGCATAAAAAAAATAAGTGGCGACTCCACCACTTACCCAAAAAGAGAAGTTCCCTTAAAAGCATGCAAATCTTTCTTTTTTAAGAGCACCCGAGTTTGCGGTCTCTCACAACTAGGAGCTCCTTAATGATCACCGAATTGCCTAGCAATGTGACATGTAGAGTAGTAAGAGAAACAACGAAGCCTAACCAAAGGGACACATTTATCCTTAATGCTGCAGTGGACCATGCTTGAAATGCGCCACCATTCCACTACCCATTGAATATCTGTGACATCAACGCACTTCATGAACTCAATGAACTCATCAAAACTCATCTTAGCATGTTTGGGCCTACGGTCACAATAATGCTTGGGGAGGTATTGACTAAGAGGAACAGTGGGGGGATGAAGCAATCGAAGCCTCTCAAATAGCCATATTTGAAAAAAAGGGAGGAGGAACATAAAAGAAAAAGAAAGCATGAGTGGAAAAAGGAGAGATAAAAAAAGGAAAAAAAAAAAAAGACAAAGACAATAATGCGCCTTAATGCGTTGAAAACTAAAAGATAACCCATGTAAAAATTAGAGAAATCCCACTAGGTTTGGAATCTAGGCAAAAATTAGGGATTATACTTGAATAAGGAGAGGGCTCCCTGCAAAGAAGTTTGCTTCCCCCCTATGAACAACATTGAAGCCATTAAGAGTTTCAGCCAAGATCATACCTATAGGGCTTCCTTTGTCCAGATTGTTGACCACCAAGCACATCCTTTGATATACTCGATATGTTTCATGCACCAAGAAATACTTTGCAAGGAGGTATGAACAGAAGGCCTTGAGATAGTGAAAGCCTTTCCTACTAGTCACAAGAACAACCAACTGAGAGAAGTATGCAAAAACCATGTGAATGTTCAAATGGTCAAGTGTACACCATTGCTACGCCATAACTAGAGAAATCCCTAAAAGTTCATGAGCTAAGTTAGTGAAGTCCTCGCCAGTGGTGGGGAGGATAAGAGTGCTAACTTCAAGTTCGCCCATGATTGCACTAAATTCTTCAAGAGTGGGGCATATCTCCACACCGTTGAAGTGAAAAATATGCCGAGTAGGAATCCAAAAGTTAGCAGCAACACGAAGGAGAGGTTCATCCACCTTGATTTAGTGATATGGAAAGATACAAGTGAGATAGAAAGGATTAAGAGCTTCATTGAAACTAGGGCCAAGCTTCTTGATCCATGCCGAGAATTCTAAAAGAGAGAATTCTGCCATTAGAAAGCCTTAAAGAGTGTTTTCTTAGTTTAAAATACGTTTGGTGAAGGTTTGGAGGCCCCTAACGGCGATTTTATACCTTAGTAGGGGGACTAAGGTTTTTTTGAATCGCAGCACATGTACTAAGTCAAAGCTACATACGTATGGTCAAGACCTGCGTACGCAGGTGCGCATACATATATGTGTTAGGATTAGTACCCTTAAATCCTATTGTATGATGCTATGTATGACATTATGTATGACTTAATGTATCATTAATAAAGCTGTTTTATTATTATCTGATATAATGGTAACATGAATATTTGGACATTATCATATAGTCCATGAGATGCATAGTATGTGATTTAGTCACAGAAGATATAAGTCACAAGTTCTTTGTAAACTCAGAATTTAAGTTCGTAGTCAGTGATGAAATTGGGCATTTCATCTATGAAGACTATAACATATCAACTAAGATGATTTGTCTTGATCATGGAAGTGAAAACTTCTAATCGATGTGTTGATATGTTTTAAGAGTTAAAACATATTGAACTGAACCGCTGTGAGATTTATTATTCTTCTAACGACTGTTAAATGAATAATAAATCTCACGACTTCTATTTACATGAACTCTTAATTCTGAGAGAATAATGGACCTGATCATGAAGTGTAGGTTGCTTTGATGTATCAGGAGTGAGATCTAAAGTAACAGTCAAAACCTCAATATGTTGGGTAGCCACATTTAGTGTTGATGGAACATATATTCTCAAGATCGAATTCATAGTCTCTTAACGGAGATATAAAATAGTCACTTGATATAAGTTTAATGGGTTTAGTTATTCAGAGAGTTAGGTCTAACCACTTTAGTAAGGAATTACTAAAGTATATATATATTTATGAAATTGGATTTCATAAATATATGATGAATAACTTAAAAGGATTAAACCGGGTACTCAAGGATTAAGATGTAGTAATTTACAAAGTGACAGTCTTTATTCATGACTTTGTATTACTACGAATATTTTATGAAGAGGTTGCATGTACAATAAAGTCTTGGGATATAATTTATTAATAAGGCCTAGAGTGCAATTATATTTATATAGTGGTATTAAATATAATAATGGTAACTTTGGACTTGTCAAGAGTTGACAGAAAAGCCCAAGGCCCATTGGAGGTAGAGTCTTATTTGTTCCCTTTTGGTCTCACTCCAAGCCACACACTAAAGCCCAGTTGGAAAGGCCCAAAAGGCTAGCCCAATTAGATAATCAGTTATGTGGAGAGAAACATACAGAATTTTTGGAATGAACATGAAATGGGATGTATGTGAATGTAAGTATTATTCATTCATCCTCTCTAGAACATACACATATAACTAATTAAGAGACCACACTTCTTGGGCAACAAGTGGAATTGGAGTGAAGATTGAAAGTGTTCTCAAGAACTTCTGATCTTTGTTTTGAAATTCACCATATCAAGGTACATAGAATGTTTCACTAGTGTCTCGCGGGAAGGCCTTACCCGTGAGCTACTCGTGAAACACAGCTGTCTCCATCCTGTCCTGACTCTTCGCATTCCAGTCATGTACAGGGCACATGCATCATTTCGCGAGATGCTTAGTCGCGAGCTACCCGCGAAAACACTTCAGTCTTCAATTTGCCTTGAGCCTTCACACACTCTCTCTCTCACACACAACCCTTGCAATTAAATCCCACATTAAATATAGGGTACAAAAGATTGAACACAATTACAATCAAATTTGGCACGGAATTAAAGCCAACAAAACACATAGTTGTAAATTACAACATTATAGTTGTAAATTAAGTACATGTCCTAGATTAAAGCATAAATGTAAAAGATGTTCTTAAATACAACCTTGTTAGGACATATGTGAATCATGTTAGGAACATATGTCAATGTAGAATTGGCTAATCCTTTGACAAAACACACTTTACTTGTAATTGGATAGAACTAGGATGTGTTTAATTCTTCAAGGAACAAGAGTTCAAGTCCAAGTGTTAAAGCCATTCAAATCTATCCAAGAATCAAGTGAAGTAATGCTGGATTTTAAAGCTCAACAGCTAGCTCGATAGATAGCATCTATTGAGATTTAAAAGATAGCTTTTGCCCGATGCCCGACAGCTGCTCGATAGATAACCTATCTATCGAGATTTACAAAAATCATTTTTTTTAGATTTGATTTCACACCAATCCGTGTATACATGTTTAGGTTTTCCTTTCTCACAACCCTAAACATATATAAGGATTATTTTAAGGGCTGTTACAGTTGATGTAACTGAATGCAAAAGTTTTTCATAAGCATATTGTGACTGGAGACATATGCCCTAGTTCATCTTCCTCTTAAAGAAGCTGTTGCGTTTGTACACCGTAGGGTTTTGTAACCAAGGAGCTACGTGATCTTCATCATGTTGACAATAGTGGATTCTCAAGAGTGGTGAGCTTAAAATCACCCGGTGGGGTTTTTGCCTTGGAGGTTTTCCCCATTTGTAAACAAATCACCATGTCAACTTTATTTTCTACTGCATATTAACTTAGTTGGTGATTTTTTTGTGCTACCACGCATATTGCATGTTAATTAACTTGGCTAATTAATTGGTTAATTTATCACAAGAGGTCAATACATTTTTGGCCTATCAAACCCAGTGTCTCAAATAAAAGAAGAAGTGTAGAAATACATGCTAATAAAAAGAAAAAGAAAAAAAAAAGGAAGTTAAAGAAAAAGGAGAAATATGTTGTGTGTTTATGTCTATCTGTCTGTCTATCTACAGGATCACCCAAAGCACCTTTTCCTTGGCTAGTAACTAGGAGACGCCTCTAAATTGCTACCACCATCACCACCACCACCATCATCATCATCATCATCACTCAAGTATGCAAACCCTTCAAGACCATAGATCTGCCAGGAATACTCCATCATTTCCAGTTTGAGGTTCCTTGCAAGCCAAACCAGCTCTTCTTGCTCCTGTACAGTGGGCTAAATTTTGAAAGAAAAGGGTGTTAAAACAAGTGTTGAGATGCAAGAATAGAAAGGAAAAAGACAAGAATGAAGGAGAAATCACCATTCTTGTACCCTCGAGAAAAGGGTAGCTCATGACATTTGTGTTGTAGCCCACCGAACGCTCGCAAGCAAAGCCATTAGGACCGTAGACATAAACTGACCACGGTAAGCAAGGAGGGTCAATGGGAGCACCAACAGCAAGGCCAGCCTGACATGAGTATCCCATGTGAAAATCGTTATGCGAAGCAACGCAAAGGAAGAAGAAAAATGAATAAGAAGGGAAAAAACATACTGTAGGAGTGAGGGAAGGCATGAGATGAGTATTGTTGAACTCCTCATAGTCCAGCTCATTTGAAACCCGTTGGGTATAGGGGATGCCACTCCTCCACAACTGGTATTCCACATCCATCGTGGAAAGCAGGGCATGCATAAACAACGGAGGGTCCATTGGATCCTGAGGGACATCCTCACACACCAATGGTAGCCACCTCCAAGTTTGGGTCCGCAATAGCAGGGGCACCCATCTAAGGACTCTAGTTGACCTGTAACAGCACATAGGGTTTAAGAAGAAAACTCTATGAGATATGCAAAAAAAATAATGTGAGCCATTAAAATCCTAAGTCACCTTATCAGAAGATAGCCCATTGAAATGAGCCCTGATAGAAAATAAACTTTCGCACTACAGGAAATTTGACCGTATTGAACAGCCCAATGCTAGAAAAGAAAGAATGGATACAATTTACAAACTGATAGTTCACAAGATGATAGTTTACCAGATGATAGTTTGCAAGATGAATGGGTACAGTTTGCAAGATACTGATATGAATAGGTATGAACAGTTTGCAAGATGATAGTTTGTAAGATGGAAACATGAATATAGTTTGCAATAGTATGATGCACAATTTAGCCTAATGACATATAGATGAGAAGTACAAGAGCTACAAAAGAAAAAGGAAAAACACTTACCTCGAGGAGCTTCCAAGGCCTTACTAGCTGGCATAAAGTCCTTTGGCTGAGTGTGTCCAGGGAGGAGTATAAGTAGGCAAGACACGCCAGCCCCCAGTTGGCATTTTAAACCCTCTCAAAGTCACGGAAGAGGGCTAACCACCTCAAAAACATCGTCTACCCTCCGTTGGTGAATAGGTATGCCCTTAGAAGGTACAGCAAGAAGACCCTAGCCATCTTGGCGCAATTATTGGCTGTCATCTGTAGGATAGGCCTATAATCCCCCTCAATGTCAAAATAATAGATCGTCACAATGGTGTACCTCCTCTCGAGCAAGTCTATGCCCAATTGAGTGCCCGACTCACCCTCCAAGTTTATGAGAGCCCATCGCACCTAAGGCATGCGGTGGAAGTCATAGGGAGTCACAGTCATCTCCGTATCAGCAATGTGGAAGGTGTAGGTAGTGTCCCACCACCTCTCAGCCAAAATCTACACCAAAATGGCATTGGTAAACCTCTCTGGTAGTAAACAGATAATCAGCTCGAAGTCCACAACACGAATGTAGGCTCTTGTTTCTACAGTAAGGACCCTATACCATGTCGCCACATGGTTGGTTCTTCCCCTACCTGAAAATGGGGGGCGAAGTCTACAAAAGGATGAAAAGATGGTGTTAGATTTTCATTTTGATAAGAAACAAATGAAACAAGATTTAAAATACGATTCTTGACTAGCAACATGCGCATGTAGCCCCATGTTTGCATACGCAAGCACCAAGAGCGCGTATGCAGGTTGGAAACCGTGTATGCATGAATTCAAGAACAGATATGCGTAGGCATGAACAGGTTCACGTACGCATAAAATTTGGCCAAGCACGCATGAATACAAGCTGCATATGCAAGCTCGTGTCCGCGTACGCATGAATACAAATAATGGGTTCTTCTTCAACATTTTCAAGCTTGCTTTAATCAAAACTCGTCCTAAACATGTTCCTACCCCTTCTAAGGGATCAAGTTTTCATCTAAACCCATCCCATAGCAAAACCCAAGCACTTACATGTCCAAAAACAGATTAAAACAGAATATCAAAGGAAAACTATAAAATGATAAAACTTTGAAAAACTTACTAATCTGGTCCTTGCACCTTCTGAAAGATGATCTTGTGGCCTTATGTCAATGGATGGGACTCATTCAGCCTCGCCACTCCATTCCAATGCGTGAGGTTGAAGGCATCACTAGAAGGCACGTAGGAGGTTTTCTTAGACTTGGATGACAAGGAGGAAATGAGAGAACTTGGAAAAGGGAAGAGTTTCAGATAAGGAGGTTTGAGAGAGAGGGGCCAATTGTGAAAGGAAGTGAGAGAGAGGTCAGGAGTTTTGTAGAGAGAAAAGATGGAAGTTAGAGAGATGAAGAGAATGTGAAGAGATGAAGAAGATGAAGAGAATGAAAAGAAAAGAAATGGTTGGTAACCATTGGAGAAAAATGAAGAGAACACATTTGGTGGATAAACTACATGTAGTTCAGACCCCTACTAAACTACATGTAGGTTAGTATATAAAAAATAAATAAATAAAAAAGTAAATAAAAACCTTTAAAATATCCCCAGTGGGTTCCTGGAAGGTAGAAAATTGAAAAGAAAATTCAAGAATGTACCAAAATGAAAGAAATACCCTCAGTTGGGCAAAGAACACAAAGACCCCTATAGACACCGTATTTTGTCCGCCTAGATTTGCGTGCCATACCCCAAAGATTCCAAAAATATTATTTTCTCTCCATGGGGTAGTGGAAACATCTAGAATGACATGGCGCAACCCATTTGGGCATCGGAGCACTAAAAATGCCTTTTTCGGCCAAAATGCCCCTAGTCAACCCTAGGTTGACCATAAGTGAAATGAGGTCAAAATCCTCCCAAAACAACATTTTTTTTTTTTATGGTTTTACATTAAACCCAAGCTTCTCAGAGACTTTTGTCAACTTTTTCCAAGTTTGACCCAAATTGACCCCTAGTGGACCCCAAAAACCCTAATTTTGATTCGATCGTCAGAATGGGTTAAGACCAACAGCATTGCAAAGCGCGTCAGCACACTTCCCGAGGCCATAAATTTTGATTCGAAAATTTTCAATTTCTTTAGTGTTTTGGAAACTAGACATCCAGAGCTAGGAAGACATTCAAATATGTAATCAAATTCAGGATTGAAAAGTTGGAAAAAAACGAAACTGCTGACCTACCACACATACAATGGCCGCGAGCTTGAGAAAGCATGCCAAGGCCTATAAATGACCCTAGACACCTCATTTTTCCACACACAAAAAAAAAAATGAAAAAAAAAAGGAAGATTTTAGGCAACTCAAGAATTTTCTAGGCATTTTTTTTCTTTCTTTTCTCTATATTTCTCTTACAGAAACACCTCCAAACATATCAAAATACCTTTAATTCTTCTCTTTTCACCAAAATTACAAGGTAGTGTTCTTGCACCCAATCTTTCTCTCCTACATTCCATACCTTGGACTTGAGGTTTAGGGGTGTGGATATAGCTTTTTAGCCACAATCCACGCCCCTTTCTTTACAAAGCTTCATCAAGCTTTTTTCTATCTTTTCTTCCTTAAATAACATTTTTTATTGCTTTCCTAGCATGTCTAGCTTTTTACTAAGATTTATTGCATTGATGTTGTTAGCCTAGCCTTCTTGGGCTAGGATACGTCTAAGTACCATGCTTATGTTTAGATCTACTTGTTTCTATGCTTGCTTCCATGCCTATGTTTAGATTTAATTGTTTCTATGCTTGCTTCCATGCTTATGTATAGATCTACTTGTTTCTATGCTTGCTTCCATGCCTATGTTTAGATCTACATGTTTCCATGCTTGTTTCCATGTTTATGCTTAGATCTATGCTTTTATGTGCCTTTTGTCATGCCTATGTTTAGATCTATGCTTTTATGTGCCATTTGTCATGCCTAAGCTTGGATTATGTCATTTTAGGCCCCGTATCTTGCATAGTTTGGATCTACATGTTTGGTTTCTATGCCATGTGCTATTGTAGCCCTTTTGTCCTTAATATCTCTCTTTCTTGAGTTTTGCCCATATTGTTGGTGTGGCGTACGGCATGGACACTAGTTAACCTCAAGATAGGATGTGAGCATACGACACGGCCTCTAGTTAACATACTATAGATCACGAACTTGAAAACTTCTCAGTGACTTAATAACTGTATTATGGCGAGGCATACAGCACGACTGCTAGTTAACCTCAAGATAGGATGTGAGCATACGACACGGCTGCTAGTTAACCCATGTAGTTTAGGAACTTCAGTAGTTTTTGGTGACTTAATAACTGTGGTGGTGAGCCATACAGCACAGCCACTAGTTAACCTCAAGATAGGATGTGAGCATACGGCACGACTGCTAGTTAACTTGCTGTAGATCACGAACTTGAAAACTTCTCAATGACTTTATAACTGTGATGGCAGGGCATATGGCACGGCTGCAAGTTAACCTCAAGATAGGATGTGAGAATACAACACGGCTACTAGTTAACCCATGTAGTTTAGGAATTTGAAAACTTTTTGGTGACTTGATAACTGTGATGGCAAGACGTACAGCACGGCCGCTAGTTAACCTCAAGATAGGATGTGAGCATACGGTACGGCATCTTGTTAACCTACTGTAGATCAGGATCATGAAAACTTTTCAGTGACTTCATAATTGTGATGGCGAGGCGTACGGTATGGCCGCTAGTTAACCTCAAGATAGGATGTGAGCATACGGCACGACTGCTAGTTATCCTGCTATAGATCACGAACTTGAAAACTTCTCGATGACTTTATAACTGTGATGGCAGGGCATACGGCACGGCTGCAAGTTAACCTCAAGATAGGATGTGAGAATACATCACGGCTACTAATTAACCCATGTAGTTTAGGAACTTGAAATATTTTTGGTGACTTGATAACTGTGATGGCAAGACGTACGACACGGCCGCTAGTTAACCTCAAGGTAGGATGTGAGCATACGGCACGGCATCTTGTTAACCCACTGTAGATCAGGATCATGAAAACTTTTCAGTGACTTCATAACTGTGATGGCGAGGTGTACGGTATGGCCGCTAGTTAACCTCAAGATAGGATGTGAGCATATGGCACGACCGCTAGTTAACCCATTATAGATCAAGAACTTGAAAATTTCTCAGAGACCTAATAACTATATGATGGCAAGGCATACCGTACGGCTTCTAGTTAACCTCAGGATTGGATGTAAGCATACGGCAAGGCCGCTAGTTCACCCAAAGTAGATCAGGAACTTGAAAACTTTTTAGTGACTTTATAACTATGATGGTGAGGCGTACGACATGGACGTTAGTTAACCTCAAGATAGGATGTGAGCATACGGCACGACGACTAGTTAACCCACTATAGATCAGTAACTTAAAAACTTCTCAGTGATCTAATAACTGTATGATGGCGACGCATAAGGCATGACCGCTAGTTAACCTCAAGATAGGATGTGAGCATACGGCACGGCCGCTAGTCGGCTAGTTAGCCTCAAGATAGGATGTGAGCATACGGCACGGCCGTTAGTTAACCCACTATAGATCAGGAACTTGAAAATTTCTCAGTGACCTAATAACTTTATGATGGCAAGGCATACGACACGGCTGCTAGTCAACCTCAAGATAGGATGTGAGCATATGGCACGGCCATTAGTGAACCCACTGTAAATCAGGAACATGAAAACATTTTAGTGACTTTATAACTATGATGGGGAGGCGTACGACATAGACGCTAGTTAACTTCAAGATAGGATGTGAGCATATGGCACGGCCACTAATTAACCTAATGTATATCAGGAACTTGAAAACTTCTATGTGACTTAATAACTGTGTTATGGTGAGTCGTACAGCACAACCGCTAGTTACCCTCAAGATAGGATGTGGGCATACGGCACGTCGGCTAGTTAACCCAACGCAGAGACATACAGCATCACCGCTTGATAGCCTCCAAATAAGAAGTGATCATACGACACGGCCGCTTGTTAACCCGCTGTTGGATGTGAGCATACAGCACGGCAGTTAGTTTACCCACTGTAGAGAAGTACGGCAAGGTCTAGCCTCCAAATAAGATGCGAGCATACGTCATGGCCGCTGCAGGATGTGAGAATATGGCACGTGTAACGTCCCAGTCACAAAAAATAAAAAAATAAAAATAAAAATGGTAATGGTCAGATTTTAGTGGGCCACATGTGCCTCCCAACTACCCCACCTGCCCCACCCTTCCCCACCACTCATTTTCCACTCTATCTCTTTATATCTTTGACCGGCCAAAGCTCCTCACCCCACATTTCTTTCTTTTCCATCTTTTTCATTTTCTGTCTAACACTCCTGTCCATTGCCTCACACTCTCCCACCGGTACTTCCATACTACCATCTCCACCATCATTTTTTTGGCAATGTCATCGGAAAATCCATAAGAACCTCTATGCATCTTCATCTTTTATTTGAGGTAAAATTTCTAATCCTTTTGGTGAGTTTTATATTTTGCTTGAGGTTATATTTTTTATCTAAGTTTTAATAATGATACCCATGTGATTTATGAGCATTGGAAGTAATATTTATGTGTTTATATGTATGGGTTTTGTATTGGCGGAATTATTTGATGAGTGGGTTTATGGTTTGTGTTAATGATGACTATCTAAGGTTTATGTATGGTGCAAAATTTGGGGGTTTTGAGTTATAACATGTGATGGTTGGCAAATCCAATTTTTCCATTGCTATTGGGTTTATTTGGAGTTAGTTGAAGTTCTAAATTTCTTATCTTGGAGGATATTTTGATTTTGCTTTCATGGGTCTCTTATTGATGTAGTGTAAATTTTATGGAAGCTAGTCATAATGTTGGAGATGATATTGAATGGATTAAATTTATAAATTGGAGCCTATGCCTTGTGAATTAATTTGTTGGGAAACTTTGGAAGAGGAATATGTTATTGATGAGGTTAAATACTAGCTTGCCTAATTAAGTGCATATTTGGCAATTCCTAAATTGTAGCTAGATACAATTTCAAGCTTTATGCTTATTGTGTTAGGTTTGCTTGATATTGTTAAGGTTCTAGTTAATCTCCTTCGGAGCTTGGAGAATTAGGCTTCATGCGGGTTGCAAGGTAAGTAGCTTTTTAATGGGATTTTTGAGAAATAAACATGCTGCATAAATGTTGTTTTTGGGTTAGACACTTTTGGAAACTACTTATGGAAATTACATTTTCCTAAAAACTATCGTGTCGTAACCTTAATATATGTATGATTATATATGAAAATGCATCATATTTGGTATTGCATTTGGGGAAATGCACGAATTGTTGATATGAAAAAATGAGCATCTTTTATTTAATCTTTGATAGGGAAATCATGGATTTTATGTTATATTATAAAATTTAAAGATGCTTATCTTGTCTTGTTGTGTGGGAAATTGATAGAAAATCTCTTGACAAAAATGAAGTTGAAAACCTTATAAACTTTGTGGAAGTTAGATTATTTAAGGTTTTTCTGAAATTACCTAGACAGAAACCATGTGTTTCAAAGTATATGTAACCTGTGAGCTTTATGTGGTTTTAAAACCATGCCATGTGTGATTTTCCGGTGATCACCCAATTTGGTTTTTGTAGTCTTTGTGACAATGGAATCAAATCCTGGTCAGTGCCCTTTCACTTTGGATGACACATTCTTCCCTGCTACCCATTGGGGGAAGAGGTTCCTTGATTGTGTATGGGTGAGGCTGCTGCCCATGGGGCCAAGAGACCACATGCAAGAGAGGTCCTATTTGACGCACTCTCTCTGCTGCCCATGGGGGAAGAGAAAAATCTTGAGGGTATGGGTGAGGTTGCTATCCATGGGGCCAAGAATCTGCATACCAGAGAGGATAATATCATGCCAGTTGTGAATGGGTGGATCCCTTGACCGGTCTATGTGGTAGTGTGGTACATTTGTGATAATTTACCTTATGTTATATATTATGGCTTTGGAAATTATATTATTAGTGCTCACAGATTATTTTATATAGTTTCATGGTATTATTTTGAGAAACTTTGTGATTCATCATTTAATCATTCTTGTCACATTATTATTGAAAATGATCTTGCAGGACTCAGTTAGAAATTTCCCAAACTAAAACATGTTTTGTAAACCGTTCATTATCATGAAACTTGCGTTTCCCCCACCCCCATTAATTATGCTACTTACTGGGCTTTAGTTCATCCCAGCCTCTAACAGTTTTTCAGATTAATTATGCTACTTACTGGTGACTAATAGTTATAAACTTTTCAGAGTAGGCAACAATCTTTTAAGACAGCTTTTTGGTGGCTAACAGTAGTTAGACTAACTACTGATGGAGGCTAAACTATTTTAATGGAGATATTAGATGATGTACATCTTAGAATAGGCTTGACTCATTCTCTTGTATATCATAGTGGTTGTGACGGTATTCCCACTGATGGGACAAGCTGATGATATGTAATTATTTATTCAGACCTCTATTCTTTTGTGGCCAATGGTCCTTGTAATTATTGCTTAGAGCTCTGACTTACTTTGAGAGTATATTCAATGGAATTACTATGATAATTTTTGATGTTGGTATTTGATATGATTTATGTGGATTGAATTTTCAAAAAGGAAAATAAATCTACAAGTACTTTGAGACGCCTTTCTCATGCTTTGTACCTTTTGGGGTTTGGGGCGTGACAGCACGGCCACTAGTTAACCCACTGTAGAGACGTACAACACGGCCGCTAAATTGCCTCCAAAAAAGATGCAAGCATACGACATAGCCACTAGTTAACCCGCTGTAGGATGTTACCATATGTTACCATAGCATCATACAATAGGATTCTAGGGCACTAATCCCAACAATCTCCCACTTGCCCTAAAGACTATTGTGCACCAATCTAACTCCCATTCCCTCCAAATGCAACTCAAAAGTCCTTTAAGGCAAGGCTTTGGTAAAAGGATCAGCAAGATTATTTGCACTTTTAATCTTTGCCACCACCACATCTCGACGAGCAATAATATCTCTAATGATGTGGTACTTTCTCTCAATGTGCTTTCCTTTCTTGTGATTCCTTGGATCTTTTGATTGTGCAACTGCACCATTATTGTCGCAAAACAATGTGATGGGAACTTGTTCCATTCTCATTACACCAAGGTCAGAAAGGAATTTCTTAAGCCATACAGCTTCTTTTGCTACTTCATAAGCAGCAACATATTCTACTTCCATAGTGGAGTCCGCAATACAAGATTGTTTGACACTCCTTCAAGTTATGGCTCCACCTCCCAAGGTGAAAACACATCCTGATGTGAACTTTCTGAAATCTAGATCCGATTGAAAGTCTAAATCTGTATAGTCAATGGGAATCAAATCCTCACACCGAAAAACAAGCATATAATCTCTTGTTCTCCGAAGATACTTGAGAATATGCTTTACAACTTGCCAATGTTATGGTCCTGGATTTGATTGATATCGGCTGACCATGCCAACTGAATAACAAATATCTGGTCTACTACAAAGCATGGCATACATAAGGCTTCCAACTGCAGAAGCATAAGGAACTTGTCTCATTATATTTTCTTCCTCTTGAGTCTTAGGCCTTTGGTCATCAGACAAAGGAACTCCATGTCTGAAAGGAAGTAATCCTTTCTTGGAGTTTTGCATGCTAAACCATTCTAGAACCTTATCCATATATCCAGCTTGTGATAAGCCTAACATCTTATTCTTACGATCTTGCCAAAGCTTGATCCCTAGAATAAAGTTAGCCTCACCCAAGTCCTTCATATCAAATTGACTTGACAACCACACCTTTACTGATGACATTACCCCCACATCATTTCAAATGAGTAGAATATCATCAACATAAAGCATTAGGAACATTACTACTTTATCTTGATGTCTTTTGTACACACATGGTTCATCAAGATTTCGTTCAAAACCAAATGATTTGATTGCTTGATCAAATCTAATGTTCCATGACCTAGATGCTTGCTTAAGTCCATAAATGGACCTTTTCAACTTGCATACCATATGTTCTTGGTTCTTTACAGGTCAAAAACGTATTGACCCCTTGTGATTAAATTAATTAATTAATTAGCCAAGTTATTAATTAATCAATTTAACATGCAAACGCGTGGTAGCACAAACAAATCACCAATAAACTAATTATGCAGCGAAAAATAAATAACACGGTGATTTGTTTACGAATGGGGAAAACCTGACAGCAAAAACCCCATCGGGTGATTTTCAAGTCACCACTCCCGAAACTCCACTATTATCACAACAAGCGGTTACAAGTAAAGGAATTCCAAGTACCTTACCAACCTACAGTTGAACCCTTACCCCAATACCCAATTGGACTTGTTCTGTAGTGACAATTTCCCCTTTTGATGCACGGCTCCCAAGTACGTGACTAACTAATTGCGCGGATCCCAGTACGCGACTTCAATCACAAACTAGAGAAAGTTTGTTGGCTGCAAAGTTCTTCGGTTCATCCCAACGATGACGATCAAGAAGATGCTTGGTCATAAAACCCTTTGGTGCAAATACACAGCAACTTTTTCAATAGTGATGAACTAGGTCAAAACTTTGTCTTCAGTCACAATTTGCTTGAACAGAGTTTGCTCAATGCTTATGCAACTTGTGAACCCTTTGATGGCTCTTAAAACAATCTTTTTATATGTCTAGGGTTAGGAGAAAAGAAGGCCTAAAGACACATCCACGGATCCCAAGAAATCAGATCAAAAATTTTGATTTTGTAAACCTCAACAGATAGAAGCTGTCAAACATCTGTCAAGATAGCTGTCGAGCCACGGGCAAAACAGCTTCCTTAAACCTCGACACATGCTAGCTGTCGAGCTTTAGTAACTTTGCACTTTCAACTTGTTTTCTTGAAGGTTTCAACACTTGATCTTGAAACATGGTTTCTTGAAGTATTTCAACACATCCTAGATCTACCCAAATACAAGTAAAGTTCGTTTTGTCAAAGGATTAGCAATTACATAAAAGAATGACATATGTTCTTAACAAGTGAACCACATATGTCCTAACAATCGCCCCCTTTGGCAATCCGTGACAAAACCACAATAAACAAATGAGATATGAGAGAAGTCATAAATCACTAAACTCATATTCACTTGTTGAATACAATAAAATCTATCCTAACACAAACTCTTGAAAAACTTTGCAAGAAAAGAGTTTATGGCAAGTAGAATTTGACAACCTGTATTTCTGAAACACTTTAAACAAAAATAAAACTCATTAAGACATCTTTGTGTGAAACAGAAATAATAGATTGCATACAAGTATAAGAAGTATGTGTATAAAGAGAGAAAAGAAACAACATGTGTAAGGTAGGTGAAAGAAACATACATCAACATAAAAGGAAGATAAGTACAATTTATGTAAAAATGATCACAAGACCCAATGTACAAGAACAATTTATTTATAATATAAAGAAAAGAAAAGATACATCATATCCTCACTACATCCCTCAAGTATCAACAGTCCCCCTAACAAAATGTCCTATACTAACTCTCCCCCTAAGATGACTACTCTCATATCCCAAAAATTACTCCCCATTTTTGTCACGAGTGACAAAGGGTAGAGTGTTAAGTAGACATCTTATCAGTAGAGCTAGCATCTCCATCATCATCATCCTCAGCATCAAAATCAGAAGCCATTGGAGGAGGTGGTGAAGGAGTAGCCTCAGAAGCATAGCCACCCATAGCTGCCTGCCGTCGTGCAATACAACTGACACGGACGTTCACCTGATACAACTCTGTAGAGAGTGTATCAAGGCGAACATCCATGCGCTGCAACTGCGCCATAATGTCTCCAAGAGATACATCGCCCATGGAAGAGGAGGAAGCAGATGTAGATGGAGCAGATTGAGAGGGTGAAGAACGAGATGGAGTCGAACTAGAGGGAGGAGTTACTGACTCCTGTCGCGACCTAAACTGTGCCTCACTACGTTTTACGGTAGCGGCGTCTATGGCACACATGAAGGTGAGATGGTCGGACACAGGAAAAGGGACAGAAAAATGGCATAAGATCCTCGTGATAGCGGAAGGAAAGATGAGCTTATCATAGGTAGTTGTATCCCTAAACACATCTATGATGGAAAGAATAAAAAGTGAAGGAAAATCTATAGTGAGGTGCTCTAACAAAGAAAGAAAAAATCGAGCACAAGGCTCTGTGATAGAGTTATAGTGAGAGAGTGGGTGCAAAACAAAAGTCATAACCATGTTCATGAATCTAGGACCTTTAGCAAAAGGCCGACATAGTGTAAACTGATGCTCACCCCAAACAGATGGGTGCTCACAGAAAGCAGACATCATCTCGTCATTGGACACAGTCCTCAGATGCTCACAACCATGGTAGTTAGGATGCTCTACCATCAGAACTCGAAGCACATCCGCAATAAGCTACGGTGTGACAGCAAAGCGCGTACCTCGAACGCGAGTGTGAAAGAGAGGTACTAAAGAATCAATCTCGTGCATGTTGGAGTAAAACTCCTGAATAAGCACGAGAGGACAAGTGACCAGGACGTCACACAGTGACTCCCATCCCCGACTATGAATGACATCAGGAAGGTCAGTGTCGGCGAAGTCCGCCAAAATGACTCGGCATTCCGAATGAACACCTCATCGAGGAAAGTTCTCCGAAAAAGCCTTCCGAGCATCCTCATCATGGAACTGAATGTTAGAAGGAGTAGGATCAGAAGAAGATGATGCCCCGGAACGAAGAGGGTTCCGAGACAGAGTAGACTTATGTTTAGGTGCCATAAACACGATTAACGTAAACAGATAGAGAGAGGGAGAAAAGGAGACAATCAGAAAAGTCCCAAAACATTTCAAAAATATCAAGATATATTGAAAAGAGAGTACGTATGCATGAAAAATGCATGAACATGTGACATGCAAAAGAAAAAAAACATCATGGGCTCAGCCCAATCCAATCCTATCAGCACACAAACATATTGCACACATCTAAATGCATAAAAATACTATTATAATGCTAATGTGATGCAATGCATGAGATTTTAAACACGTGTAAATGAAAACCCAACCCAAAATTACAATAAACACTCGTTAATTTTGAAAAAACCCGAAATGTTTCAAAAACTCTAAAACCTAGGTTTTAAATCATGAAATGCATGAAGAATGAAAAGATAAGAGAGCATACCAAGTGATTTGGAGCAAGGAAGAGCCGAAAATCACGTGGATTGAAGGTTTTAAGTGAGAAAAGAGTGTTTAGGAGAGAAAAGAGAGAATTTGTCGAGAGAGAGATCGAGAAAAGTGAGAACCAGATTGCGCTGAACAAATATGTAAGAGCTCAGTAAATCTCGATAGATGAAGGTATCTAGAGGTGTCGAGACAACTATTAAGGTAGGTGTTGAGAAATTGAACTTCGACAGCTAAAGGTGTCGAGGAGGTATCGAGGGATAAAACACCAGATTGAGGACATAAGCTCGATCAATCGACAAGGTGTCGAGAAGCTATCAAGGAGGCAGGAGATTTCTCGATTAATCCACCAGGTGTAAAGGAGGTGTCGGGATTGCGATAAGAAAAAGCTTGAGAAGCTCGACATATAGCTAGGTATCGAGGAGGTGTCGAGCTTGCTTTTAAAAATAGTTTTTCGAGAAGAGAAAAACACAGACATGAATGCAATCAGACATGCAACTCAACCAATGATCCAATCAACATATTAAGCTCTCAAAATCATCTCTCAACAGTAATTTTAAGCACATGGATCCCCAAAAACATACACACACACATTAAACAAGTCTAACAAATTTTATATTTCAAAAACAAGTCAAGACAGTTTAGTGAGCATACATTAGCACATGTAAAACATTGTGATGGCCAAATCACATTGTACCTGCACATGTATCAAGAGTAGCAAAGACTATTGCGTGTTGTGTGTGAAAAACATCTCAAGATTGCATAAGTATATACATGTTATGACGATTTGAGATATGAGAAAATCACTTTAACTCACACACAATCATAACTGTTTGATAGGGACTATCACCTTCGAGGTACATCCTATAACTCCCACATGTCCTAAAATACACGCTTGCAATCATATTTAAAGCATTTTTGATCTTTTTGCTTTTTATTTTCTTTGCATATTTTCTTTTATTTAGCATATCATGCATGGGCATATAAAAGAGAAAAAAGAAATACCCAAGATGTTAAGCATTTGACGTTGCACTTTTGCTATACCGAAGCATACGGATGTCTTTGACACTGCACTTTTGCTATGCCAAAGCATACAGGTGTCATATTATGATTGGCAGGCAATAGTGGTGAGATGGTTATTTATGCCTTTCTCTTCGGATTTTCTAGTCCTACCCGTCAAAAAGAGTGATACGAGTGTTAAGTTCAAGAGATAACTTAATCTTACTCATCACAAACAAGAGCCACAATGTTCACTTGTTTAGTTGTGCATAAAGATGCTCATCTAAACTACAAAAGATACAAAGTTTAGAAAACTTTGTTTCAATGGCCATCCAAGGTACACAAGTACCAAAGTACACAAAACACACACTTTTTTTTTTTGTATTTTCAATTTTTCAATTTTTTTTTTATGAAAAACAAAAATAAACAAAACTGAAAACAAACAAACAAAAACATGTTAAACAAGGCAAAGCATAAAACTAGACTGACTCAAAAGAAAAGCAAAACACAAAAGTAATGCGACACACAAAAACAGGAAGATAGAAGAAAGTGATATAATCACTTAGAGTCCTTTTTCTTCCACACCTTGGAAGAACCTTTCCTTTGATTAAACCCTTGAACCGGCGGTGAAGGGGAAGAATTGAAACTGTTCAAGTTAGAAAGGAACATGAAGGCTTTGAGAAGATCACCAAGAGGAGCAAGAGAGAATTGAAGCTGATTCTGGCTTCTAGATGCGATCATGCCGTTGCTCTATTAAGTGGCTAACCACTTATAGCAATTTGGTTGAGTATGACCGGCATCTCCACAATGATGACAGAGATGCTGATTCTTCTGTTTAGGTTTTTGAGAGTTAGCCTTCTTAGCCCTAGGGTTTTTAACGTCTTTCTTATCCTGCTTAGGGGGTGCTCCTAAGATAGATTTACCCTTATCTAAGTTCTCACTAGCTAATTCAATTTTCGCATCAGTATTTTTAATTTTAGTTTTATTAGCAGGAGGAACAAACACAATTTCACTAGTAGAAGCAATATTAGAGGACAAAAGACCATACCCTAAACCTATTCAATCCGAAGCAGATTTCTGAATGCTGAGCATCTCATCAAGCTTTGCACTTGAAGTCCTTTCCAATTGAGCTCTAACTTGAAACAGCTTCACTTCAAGTTTCTTGGTCTTCTCAGCCAAGAAATTGTTCTCAAACCTCAGTGCTCCAATAGTCTGATTAGCTTCATCAAACTTTGTGGATAACTCTTCACGATCAAGTTCCACATCATGAGTTTCTTGGTGGCCAGCCTATACAATTTCTCATGCTTCTCAGAAAGCTTGTACAGTTTCTCATAGGCTGTATGGATATCATCTTGATCATCCATCTTCTCACACTTAGAATCCACCAATTCTTCTCCTTCTTCCACGTCTTTAACAATCCCTTCAGTAGGATTGACTGTGGGAGTGAAGGAATTCAAGATTCCGTCATCCTCATCATCAGAATCATCCTCAGGCTTAGTGTCACTCAAGGTTGCAACAAATGCCTTACTCTTCCCAATGCTCTTGAGATATGTGGGGCATTCTTGCTTTATGAGACTAAATCCATGACACCCAAAACACTTTGGTCCTACAGGAACAGTGTACTGACCTCCATCCTTAGCATCATTTTTCCCTTTTTCTTGGCCTTTAGACTTAGAAGAACTGGATTGTCTGTGGTCCTTGTCGAAGTTCCTCCCATTGGCATTCTTCATAAACTTCTTGAACTGCCTTGTAATGTAGGACTTCATCTTGGAATCTTCGACATTGGAAGACTCATCTGTGTCACTGCTCTTTGCCTTCAAGGCCATGCTCTTGCCTTTACAGGACTTACCAATCCGTGATAGTGCTAGCTCGTGGGTCTGCAAATTACCAACCAGCTCTGTCAAAGGAATCTTGTCAATATCCTTCGATTCTTCTATCGCTGTAATCTTGGCATGGAATCTCTCGGGTAGAGATCTGAGCAACTTCCTTACAATCTTGGGTTCAGGAATGGTTTCTCCAAGATTGAAGGCTGAGTTCACTATGTCCTTGAGCTTGGCATAGAACTCATCGAATGACTCATCCTTCTCCATCTTTATTTCTTCAAAGCTTGTAGTGAGCCTTTGAAGCTTTGAATCCTTGATAGCCTTTGTACCTTCATAGGTTGTCTAGAGGATGGTCCATGCTTCCTTAGCAGTTTCTGCAGAGGATATCTTCTTGAACTCCTCATTGGTGACTGCACTGAATAAGACATTCAATGCTCTGCTGTTGAAGTTTGCCGCCTTGATCTTGGCTTCATCCCAATCGGCTGGTGCATCCTTTGAATTGGCCCAACCAATCTCCACAGCTTGCCACACCTTTTCATCTAAAGACTGCAAGAAAGCTCTCATGTGTACTTTCTAGTATGCATAATTAGTGCCATCAAATAAAGGAGGTATGATTAATGACTGTCCTCTATCCATGAAAAACAGAGGTCAATGGATCAACACAGCAAAGATTAAACCTAATCAGAGTGTGCCCGCTCTGATACCACTTGATAGGCCAAAAATGTATTGACCCCTTGTGATTAAATAAATAAATTAATTAGCCAAGTTATTAATTAATCAATTTAACATGCAAACACGTGGTAGCACAAACAAATCACCAATAAACTAATTATGCAGCAGAAAATAAATAACACTGTGATTTGTTTACGAATGGGGAAAACCTGACGGTAAAAACCCCACCGAGTGATTTTTAGGTCACCACTCCCGAAACTCCACTATTATCACAACAAGCGGTTACAAGTAAAGGAATCCCAAGTACCTTACCAACCTACAGTTGAACCCTTACCCTAATACCCAATTGGACTTGTTTTGTGGTGACAATTTCCCCTTTTGATGCACGGCTCCCAAGTACGTGACTAACCAATTATGCGGATCCCAGTACGTGACTTCAATCACAAACTAGAGAAGTTTGTTGGCTGCAAAGTTCTTCAGTTCATCCTAACGATGACGATCAAGAAGATGCTTGGTCACAAAACCCTTTGGTGCAAATACACAGCAACTTCTTCAATAGTGATGAACTAGGTCAAAACTTTGTCTCTGGTCATAATTTACTTGAACAGAGTTTGCTCAATGCTTGTGCAACTTGTGAAACCTTTGACGGCTCTTAAAAAAATCCTTTTATATCTCTAGGGTTAGGAGAAAAGAAGGCCCAAAGACACATCCACGGATCCCAAGAAATCAAATCAGAAATTCTGATTTTGTAAACCTCGACAGATAGAAACTGTCGAGCATCTGTCGAGATAGCTGTCGAGCCACGGGCAGAACATCTTCCTTAAATCTCGACACATGCTAGCTTTCGAGCTTTACTAACTTTGCACTTTCAGCTTGTTTTCTTGAACAGACTTAAAAGCTTCAACACTTGATCTTGAAACATGATTTCTTGAAGTTTTTCAACACATCCTAAATCTACCCAAATACAAGTAAAGTACGTTTTATCAAAGGATTAGCCAATTACATAAAAGAATGACATATGTTCTTAACAAGTGAACCACATATGTCCTAATAGTTCTTATCTACGAAACCTTCTAGTTGCATCATATAGATTTCCTCTTAAAGATTGCCATTAAGAAATGCATTTTTGACATCCATTTGCCAAATCTCATAATCATAATGAGCAGCAATGGATAAGAGAATTCTGATAGATTTAAGCATTGCTATTGGTGAAAAGGTTTCTTCATAATCAATACCTTCTTTTTGAGTATACCCTTTCACTACTAGCCTTGCTTTAAAGATTTCAACCTTTCCATCTATCCCTCTCTTCCTCTTGTAAACCCATTTGCAACCAACAGGTTTAATGCCATTATGCGCCTTTACAAAATCCCAAACTTGATTGGAATACTTGGAATCTAATTTAGATTTCATAGCTTTAACCCAATGATGTGCATCTATATCATTCATTGCTTCTTCGTAAGTGTAAGGATCGGTTTCGGCCTCTTCTGAGATAACTTCATAAGTTTCTCCCAGACCTATAAACCTTATAGGTGGCCTAACAATCATCCCACTACGACGAGGCACCTGTGTAATAGATATCTCATGAGTAGTATCTTGTGGTGTATCCAATACAACCACATCATCCCTAGTTTCAATTATTGGTTGTTCAACTACAGGTTCATTCATTTCAACCAACACAACTCTACTTCTCGGAGCATAATCATTCATATAGTCATTTTCCAAGAATTTGGCATTTGTACTAACAAACACTTTATTATCCTTATGAATATAGAATAAACCTCCAACAGTTCCTTTTGGATACCCTACAAAGAAAGCCACTTCTGTTTTAGACTGTAACTTGTCAGACTTTCCTCTCAACACATGTTTCGGACAACCCCAAATATGGAGATATCTCATACTAGGCTTACGCCCATTCCACAACTCTACAGGTGTTTTAGGAACAGACTTCAAAGGTACTAAATTTAGAAGATACGTTGCAGTATTTAAGGCATATCCCCAAAAGGAAATTGGTAGATTTGAATAACTCATCATGGATCTAACCATATCTAAAAGTGTCCTATTCCTTCTTTCCCCTACACCATTTTGTTGTGGAGTTCCAGGTGCAGTCAATTGGGATGCAATCCCATTTTCAGTTAAGTAATCTTTGAAATCCCCAAGAAGGTATTCGCCACCACGATCAGATCGAATGGCCTTTATGTGTTTACCTAATTGATTCTCAACTTCAGCCCTAAACTCTTTGAACTTTTCAAAGGCTTTGGACTTCCATTTCATTAGGTACACATAACCAAATCTAGAGTAATCATCAGTGAAAGTAATGAAATACTCCTAGCAACCTCTTGCCTGGATTGATATAGGACCACATACATCTAAATGTACTAGTTCTAGCAAATCTTGGGCTCTTCTACCTTTTGCATTAAAAGGTTGTTTCGTCATTTTGCCTTCAAAGCAAGATTCACAAACTGGAAAATCATCAAAGTCCAATGGCTCTAAGAGACCATCTTTGATCAGTCTTTGAATTCTGTTTAAATTAATTTGACCCAAAATGCAAATGCCAAAGATATGCATCATTAGTAGAAGGAAACTTTCTCTTTAATAATTTTACATGAGAGTCATTATCTAATTCAGAATTATATAATTCATGCTTATTAGGAGTTAAAATATAAAGACCATCAACAATATTGCCAGAATAGATAAACACTTTACCGTTCTTTATTACAACATTATCTTTAAGGATAACACAATTTCCATGTTTACCTAAATAAGTTGTAGAAATTAAATTCCTACGAATATTAGGTACATATAGACAGTCTTCCAATATTAAAACCCTAGACCCAAAGCATAAATTAAACATTCCAACAGCTACAACCGGAATCCTACTCCCATCAACCAAAGTAAAAAACAATTCCCCTTCTTTAAGCTTTTTGGTCTCCTGGAACCCCTGCAAAGAATTGCAGATATGATTAGTACAACCTGAATCCACACACCAGGAATCTGTGGGATTCTGCACTAAACATATTTCAAGGAGGAATGATCTTTTCATACCTTTATTCTTGGCAGCCTTGAATTTTGGACAATTCCTCTTCTAATGTCCTTTCTCACCACAATGGAAACATTTTCCTTTGAGCTTCTTTCCTTTGTTAGCAACCCCTAAGGCAATTTGTTTACCCACTTGCTTGGTGAAGTCCTTCTTCTTCTCCTTCTTACCCTTACCTTTCGACTTAGGTTGAGAAGTAGAAGCTTCACCCACGTTGGCTTCAACATTAGAAGTACCAAGGATGCCTTCCGACACTACCAATTCATTCATTAATTCAGACAAAGAGTAAATCTTTTGGTTCATATTATAATTGAGTCTGAATTCCTTAAATGATTCCGGTAGTGATTGGAGTATCATATCCACTTGGGATTCTCCATCAATATCAACACCTAAAACTTCCAATGTATTCATATTGGAAATCATTGTAAGACAATGCTCCCTCACTAAACTACCTTCAGCCATTTTGGTATTATAAATTTGCCTCATGGTTTCTTGCCTTGCAGAACGGCCTTGCTCACCAAACATTTCCTTCAGACTTAGCATAATGTCTGAAGCTAGTTCTACATCCTGCATTTGATGCTGTAAAACATTTGAGATAGATGCTAGGATGTAGCACTTGGCCATCTCATTAGATTTCTGCCAACGATCATATCGTTATTTTTCCTCAAGAGGAGCATCTAATGAAGGAAAGCTAGGACATGGTTTAGTAAGAACATATTTGTGCCCTTCAACAATGAGAACTATGTCCAAATTTCTTTTCCAGTCAACATAATTGGATCCAGTCAGTTTGTTTTGATTAAGAATAGTAACTAGTGGGCTAAATGATGTCATGTTCAAATCTGAAAATAATAAACATGAATATAATAAGTAAACTGGACATTATCAATTTTCCATATAATCATATAGTATGGAACCTTAATAAAACCATAATATAATATATGCAATGACAACCCAATATGATATTCAATATCCCTCAGCATAGAGTGAACATTAAATACTATGATTGATTGAGAACTATTTTCATTATTAATGCTACCATGATAACTCTTATCAAACACTAATAATATGTCGTTTTATATTTGGCCTCTAAATAATAATAGTAAGAACTCAGCATAGAGGATACTATAATATTTAGTCTAGTGTATACCATTGTCTAGAATCATGTGTAGTCACATTTCATCCCCTTAATAGGTTCGTTTTCTAGTACCATGATACAAAACACCCTCCGTATGGAATGCAAAGCTCAAGGCTAAGACAAGGCTTTTGATCAAACTACTATAAACCAAGAAATTCAATCTTGTAGTACCGTGAAATAAATACTCTCTGCATGGAATGCTAAGTTCGAAGCAAAGACAAAGTACATATTTCACACTACTACGAACCGACAATGGAGGCCATGAGATCCAACCCTTGTATCTCTCTCCCACTAGATGTTTTAAATTAAAGGTTTTTATTTTGTAAACATGTGTAAACTAATCACACACAGCCTTGCACTTCATACATTTGAAAACACTTAGAAAAAATTCAAAATTCCCTTCAGTGGCATTTTCGCAAGTATCTCGCGACTAAGCTCTTCCCGCAAAATTGAAATAGTGAAAACACAAAATTCAAACAGAAACGTTTGCTACTGTCTCGCTACTGTCTCACGACTAAGCTTTTCCTTTGAAATTGAGTTAAGGCAAAATAGTGAAAACTTAAAAATTCAGACAAAAACTTTCGCTACTGTCTCGCGACTGTTTCGAGAGTAAAGCTTACCCGAGAAAAGTTTTGTGCTTCAGAAGCATTTTTCACGAGTAACTTCGCAGGAGGCTAACTCGCAAAAAACCCGTGTTTTCAGTTTTTGAAGGAAAAATCTAAACAGTTTTCTATGGTTTTCTATGAACAAACAATCACCATATGAACATGATAGATGGAATTTGATATCAAAACTGAAATTCATTGATGTTATAGCCTTAAAGTTCAATTTAAAATACTTAAATTCAAATTTAAACAATAACATAACATCAATATCAGTTTTCATCAAATCATAGTTTCAACAACCATGCAAAAAATTAAATACATATTTAATCTTCTAACATCATGAAACTATTATCTCTAATTCCAAAACTCACAAAACATGTTATACAGATTAGAAATCAAAGGCAACTCTGATACCATTTGAAGGAATTATGCATGTATGCAACGGAAAAAATAACGGATCTACTTCATTCACAATTGTTAACATATGCTATGTAAGTTTCAGAATTAAAGAACAAGATAGTGTACCTTGAAGCAGTGAAATTCAAAACCAAAATTCAGAAGTTCTTGAGAAGACTTTCAATCTTCACTCCAATTCCACTAACGCCCAAGATGTGTGGTCTCTCAATCAGTTATATGAGTTTGTTCTAGAGAGAATGAGAGAATGTCCTTCACTCACATACATACCAATTCATGTTATATCAAATTCTGTATGTTTCTCTCCTAATAACTAATTATCTAATTGGGTTAGCCTTTTGGGACTTCCCAATTAGGCTTTAGTATGTGGCTTGGAGTGGGACCAAAAGGGAACAAATAAGATACTAGCTCTAATGGGCCTTGGGCTTTTCTGTCAACTCTTGACAAGTCCAAAGTTACCATTAATTATATTTAATACCACTATATAAATATAATTGAACCCTAGGCCTTATTAATAGATTATATCCCAAGACTTTATTATACAAGCAACCCCTTCATAAAATATTCGTAATAATGCAAAGTCATGAATGTAGAGTGCCACTTTGTAAATTACTACATCTTAATCCTTGAGTACCCGGTTTAATCCTTTAAGTTATTCATTATATATTTATGAAATCCAATTTCATAAATATATACTTTAGTAAGTATTTACTAAAGTAGTTAGGCCTAACATTCTGAATAACAAACCCATTAAACTTATCTCAAGATAATATTTTATATCTCCATTAAGAGACTATGAATTCCATCGTGAGAATATATGTTCCATCAACACTAAATGTGGCTACCCAACATACTGAGGTTTTGACAGTTACTTTAGATCTAACTCCTGATATATCAAAGCAACCTACACTTCATGATCAGGTCTATTATTCTCTCAAAATTAAGAGTTCAAGTGAATATAAGTCATGCGATTTATTATTCAATTAACAGTCATTAGGATAATAATAAATCTCACAGTGGTCCAGTTCAATATGTCTTAACTTTTAAAACATATCAACATATCAACTAAAAGTCACCACTTCCATGATTAAGACAAATCATCTTAGTTAATATGTTATAGTCTACGCAGATGAAATGCCCAATTTCATCACTGACTACGAACTAAATTCTGAGTTTACAAAAAACTTGTGATTTATATCTTCTGTGACTTTTCACATAAATCACATACTATGCATCTCATGGACTATATGATAATGTCCAAATATTCATGTTACCATTATTTCAGATAATAATAAAACAACTTTATTAATTACAATATTAAGTCATATATCATGCCATACATAATATTATACATAGCATCACACAATAGGATTCTAAGGCACTAATCCTAACAACGGTATGGCCGCTGGTGAACCTGAAGATAGTATGGGCACGGCCTCTAGTTAACCTACTATAGATCAGGAACTTGAAAACATTTTAGTGACTTTGTAACTATGATGGCGAGGCATATGGTATGGCTGCTAGTCCACTTCAAGATAGGGTGTGAGTATATGGCATGGCGGCTAGTTAACCCACTGGAGATCAGAAACTTGAAAACTTTTCAGTAACTTCAAAACTGTGATGGCAAGGCGTACGGTATGGCCACTAGTTAACCTTAAGATAGGATTTGTGCATACGGCACAACCGCTAGTTAACCCACTATAGATCAGGAACTTGAAGTCTTCTTGGTGACCTAATAACTGTATGATGGCGAGGCATACGGCACGGCTGCTATTAAACCTCAAGATAGGATGTGAGCATACAGCACGGTCGCTAGTTAACCTACTGTAGATCAGGAACTTGAAAACTTCTCAATGATTTAATAACTGTATTATGGCAAGGCGTACAACACAGCCACTATTCAACCTCAAGATAGGATGTGAGCATACGGCATGGCCGCTAGTTAACCCACTATAGATTAGGAACTTGAAAACTATGATGGCGAGGCGTACGGCACGGCCACTAGTTAACCTCAAGATAGGATGTGAGCATATGGCACGACGACTAGTTAACCCTTTGAAAACTTCTCACTGACTTAATAACTATACTATGGAAAGGCGTACAGCACTGCTGCTTGTTAACCTCATGATAGGATGTGAGCATACGGCACGGCCACTAGATAACCCATTGTAGATTAGGAACTTGAAAACTTTTTAGTGACTTGAAAACTATGATGGCGAGGCGTATGGCATAGCCACTAGTTAACCTCAAGATAGGTTGTGAGCATACGGCACGATGGCTAGTTAACCCACAATCGATCAGGAACTTGAAAACTTTTTAGTGAATTTTTAATTGTGATGGTGAGGTGTACGGCATGGATTCTATTTAACCTCAAGATATGATGTGAGCATACTGCATGGTCGCTACTTAACCCATTGTGGATCAAGAACTTGAAAACTTTTAATTACTTGATAATTATGATGGCGAGGCATATGGCACGGCCTCAAGTTACCCTCAAAATTGTATGTGAGCACACAGCACGGCCGCAAGTTAGCCTCAAAATAGGATGTGAGCATACATCACGGCCCCAAGTTAGCCTCAAAATAGGATGTGAGCATATATCATGGCCGCTAGTTAACCTCAAGATAGGATGTGTCACTGTAGATTAGGAACTTGAAAACTTTTTGGCGACTTCATAACTATGATGGCGGGGCATACGGTATGGCCACTAGTTAACCTTAAGATAGTATATAAGCATACGGCACAGTCGCTAGTTAACTGACTGTAGATCCGGAACTTCAAAACTTCTTGGTGACCTGAAAACTGTAGGATGGCGAGGCGTACAACACATCCGCTAGTTAACCTCAAGATAGAATGTGAGCGTACTGCACAACCGCTAGTTAACCCACTATAGACCAGGAACTTGAAAACTTTATAGTGAATTTATAATTGTGATGGTGAGGCATATGGTGTGGATGCTATTTAACCTCAAGATCAGATGTGAGCATACTACACGGCCCCTAGTTAACCTGCTGTAGATCAGGAATTTGAAACCTTTTTAGTGACTTGATAATTGTGATGATGAGGCGTACAGCACGGCCACAAGTTAGTCTCAAAATAGGAAGTAAGCATACGTCACGACCCCAAGTTAGCCTCAAAATAGGATGTGAGCATATGGCACAGCCGCTAGTTAACCCATTATAGGATGTGAACAATTGGCACGGCCGCTAGTTAGCCCACTATAGAGACGTATGACATGGCCGCTAGATAGCCTCCAAGTATGATGCGAGCATATGGCACGGCCGCTAGTTATCCCACTGTAGAAACATATGGCACAGCCATAAGATAGCCTCCAAAAAAGATGCGAGCATACGACAGGGCCGCTAGTTAACCAACTATAGGATGCTTGCATATGGCACAGCCGCTAGTTAACCCACTGTAGATCAGGAACTTGAATACTTTTTAGTGACTTGATAACCGTGATGGCGAGGCGTACGACATGGACGCAAGTTAACCCCAAGATAGGATGTGAGCATACAGCACGATTGCTAGTTAACCTACTATAGATCAGGAACTTGAAAACTTCTCAATGACTTAATAACTGTATTATGGCGAGTCATACAGCACGACCGCTAGTTAACATCAAGATAGGATGTGTGCATACGACAAGGCCACTACTTAACCCACTATAGGATGTGAGCAGACGACATGACCACTATTTATCCAACTGTAGAGGCGTACGGTACGGCTGCTAGATAGCCCCCAAATAAAATGCAAGCTGTTGACACCCTATTTTGCAACCCGCATTTAACCTCACATGGAGGATAAAATTGTACTTTCACCTTGAAAATATGCTTCTTGACTCTAGCCATTAGAACCTTAATCTCATTTCACCAAAATGATCTTGATATTGTAACGATCAAATCGACTGGTCATAAGCCCTAATCGGACCACCAGATTGAAAGTTATCATCAAATCAAGTTTTAATGGCTGAGATGCACTATCACAAATTGAGTCCGACTATATGTGAATATGAACAATTGATTTCAATTGGTTATAAGTGTAATCAATTGGAGATCAATGATGTGTCATAATTTGATTGGTTAGGACTACATTTTATGATGAGGTTGCATACATCTAATTAATTAGATAGTTAAACATTAATTATTCAATAAGTAATTTGTGCAATTATCTTTTAATTAGAGTAAATTTGGAACCAATTAATTTTGAAATGGGAGTGATTGGAGCCATCTAATGTTAATTGGGAGCTAATTTGGGACCTATTAATGTTAATTGTGCTGAAACCATTTTCTAACAAATGACCTCTGCTCACCATTTCATTGATATCTCTCAGAATATTTTGCATCTGTGAATGAGGTTAATTTTTCCAGAAACTACACATCCGAGGCTTCAATTTGAGCATAAGAATGAGATAATTACAATCAGAATTGAGTCAGATATGATTTTTCGAAGTTGGCTCTACAAGTTGTTATAGCAGCTACAGGAAAACCGAATTTTGGCTTGCTCCCCACTCACACCAATCTTTCCATTTAATATACCAGATTTTTTCCAAGGCTAAAATGAGGTCTAGATTCATGATTTTTTGTCAACCCTCATTAAATGGCCTTCCATTCGTATTTTCTCCACCACTACTATATAAATCCTCCCTCTCCTTCATTCTAGACACGAAAAAACCCCCTCTCTTCTCATCTCTTCAGTTTTAGTGAAGTAGAGTAGTCTTGTCATATCTTAGTCTTCCTGAAACTCAAGGTATTGAGTGAGACTCACTCTCTCTCTCCTAGTTCTTCTTTTTTTCTTCACCCTTAGAACCTCCACCAAGAGTCTCCTCCTTCACCGTATGGATCTTACATGAAGGTATAATCCATATCCTTAACTTGTTTATTGTGTTGCCATGATGAGAATTTAAGATTAAAGCATGATAATGATCATTTAAATTCCTTTGAATATGTTTGAATGTTCTTAGTTGTTCTAATATGTTTTTCACAAGTTCTTAGTTGTTCATCACATGTTAATGCATAACACTAATTTTAATCTTAAATCCACATAAAAAATATGAAAAACATGTTTGTTTCAAAATTCTTTCAAATCCTTGAATCTAGGTTATCACCATCCACACACATTCACTAGAATTTATTTTTTAATCCAAATGTAATGCTTAATAAATTGAATTAGGATTTATCACATACACACACAATAAATTCAACATGCAAATTGATTGACATATTGGATGATATGATATGAATGTTGGCCACCATAATCTATAAGACCGGTTTTACCGGGCAAGGTGGGTGCCTAACACCTTCCCACCTTGTAACATAACCTCCGAACTTAGATCAAGGGTTAGTAGATCAAATGCTTATCCATGTAATTTTCGATTTTTAGATTGTAACTAGGAAACAAAGCCATGTACTTTATCTTAGATTGTATCTAGGATCAAAGCCATATAATTTATCTTAGATTGTATCTAGGATCAAAGCCATGTAATTTTCCTATGATCAATGTAAATTCAATTGAAAATTAATAAAATGAGAAATTTTTCAATTTTGGTTTTCTTATTTATCCCAATAATTAAATAAGTGGCGACTCCAATGTAAAATCCTTAATCTAAAAGGGAAAATATAACTAGTCGAACCTCCATTTCGAGAGGCAATAACACGACTCCACCCATTCACGTGGGTTTGGCCCAACACTGTATAAAAATGGGCCGGGGGCGCAGTCTCTCACAGTGGCGACTCCGCTTGGGATATTGAGGGCTAAGTTTCAATTAGGTTATGGTGGCCAACCATGTCATTGGTCGTTTATTGTCTTTTGTATATAATATGTCTAATATGTCATTATATTTGCAAGTCATGCATCATTTGCTTGAATGAAATTTATTTTATTTGTGTGCTAGCCCGGAAGCCCGATAGTAATAGCCGTGGATTGTGGTCTTCCTGAGACTCACATACCCAGCGGTGAACCTACTACCCACCGCGACAAGGATCATCATGGTTATGCCATGGTGGTTCATAGGGGAAAACTGTACCGTTCGGACCAACGCGGCACTCCTGGCGTCACAAGTTAGGAGGTACGACGTCCTAGCTTGTGGGAACCTTTAACCTACCTTCCACCCATGTTGTAATGACCCATAGAACCTACCTTTAGGTTGGTCCGTGTAAATTGCATTTCATTATGCATTTGTTTGGCCGTTGTTTGAACCATGATGACTCAAGTCCAACGCTTAATCCCATCATAATTGTTTGAACCTTGTATGCTATGAATGAGCTCAAGCCCAAAGGCTTGTGATTGAACTCTACGTGGTATGGAAACCGAAAATTGTTTCTTGAATCATTCTAAGCCCAATACTTGAGCCCATCAAAGGTGTATGCACATGATCAACATCGAAAGCCAAAAGCTCACAAGATGCATGCATTTCAAGTGCATGCCCAAGCCATTTCAAGCAAATATCAAAAGATCATAATCAAGGTTCAAGCCTTCCAAGTGCAAGCCCAAGCCATTTCATCATAATCAAGGTTCAAGCACACCAAGCCTTAAGCATCCTAAATGGACCAAGAAGAAGCAAGTGGCCCAACTTTGCCTCACTTCACATTTAGTTTGCAACATCATGGTTAAGCTTAAAGTTTGTTTGTTTATTCCATGTTTCTATGTTTCTTTGAATTCAAAATTTTCATGTAGCATTTAATGAGGTTTGCTCATGTATATGTATTAAGAAAAAAACAAAACAAAACCCAAAAAAAAAAAAAAAAATTTCAAAAAAATTCCAGGATTTCCAAATCTTTCCCAAAAAAAGGAAAAAGTCTTCAGACTAAGGGCATTGAGCCCTTAAGTCATTTAAAAATAAAAATAAAAAAATCTTTAAACTAGGGGCATTGTACTTCCTAGTAATTTTTTTCAAAAAGACCCATTTTTTTCTTTCAAAGATTTCAAGATTCTTTAAAGTCTTCTTTTCAAAATGGTACATGAGGATCCCTTGGACAAAACTTTTTTTAAATTAAGATGTTTAAAGGCTTGAACAATCAACTTGTACTGAGAAAGGATTGATTTCATTTGATTCGTGTAAGCACTTTTGCTAAATTACTTTGAATAAAAGAAGAAATGGTCTTACAAGGCAATCAAAGAAAATCTATCCATCAGAAAATTCAAAAGGCTCATGCATTCATTCCAAATTTCTGAAAACTTTTGTGTCTCCAATAGAGCATTCATAATTTTTCTTTTAAGAGGAATTTATTAAAAGAGCTCAAGTCACTGTGCCTACAAGCAAGCATTGCTAGGGATAGGAGGCCGTCTTTGGTCAAACAAGATTATACCTTAATACCTAGAATGATCATTATCCATTGCTAGCCCATTTGAGCCTTTAAACACTTAGCCTCTTTTTCGCATGAACCCACTAAAATCTAAACCTAGGGTGGGAAAATTCAAAGTATGCATGCTTAAATCTCATGTTAAGGAGGAGTTGACCTTGAGCTTTGAAGCTAATTGATAAATCTCTCCTAGAGGACATGAAAGACAAGTAGAGAATTCATCAAGCTAAAGATAAGAGATCATCAAAGTAAAAGGAGTTTTCACTCAATCAAGGAAAGAGAAATGAAATTCCATCAATGTGAGAGAAAAAAAATGTGCATCAAGTTTGAAGAACCCTAAATTCATCATGCCAAGAAGAGTAGAAGGTTCATCCAAAAGAAAGTTCAACAAAAAAGGAAAAGATTCATCAGGCATAGAAAGGTACGAGTGCATTGAGGCAAGAAAGAAGTCTAGAGAGTGCATCAAAATGACCGAAAATCATTAAGCTGAGAAATACAAGAAGGGCAAAAGTTCATTCAATCAAGAGATGAAAGACCAAAAAAAAAAAAAAAAAAAGAAGAAAGAAAGAAAGAAAAGAAAGCCCGCTAGGCTGAAAACTCAAAAGGGTAGTCTAGGCAAAAGCAAAGGCCAAAAAAAAAAAAAAAAAATCCTAGCAAATTAAAAACTTGAAGATGTAACCTAAAAAAAAGGGATTTTACAAGATGAAAGTCTAGAGGTATGATTCAAGGGGATGAGCATAAAAACAAATGTTGATAAAAGTGATCAACGAAGACTAGTGAGAAGATGGCAAAGAAGAAATGGGAAAACTTCTCCAATACTTGATTTTTAAGTAATGCATACTTGGAGGAATATCATAGGGAATGTTGAGCCTTTTTATATCATTCATTTCATAACCTAAACCCAGCCTACATTACAACCCATGAATAAGACCTCCTTGAAGTCTTGCTAATTGTTATGCACATCTTAAACTCCAATAATATTTTTCTCTTGAATTAAAAAGGGAAAATGCTTAAAATTGTCAAACCCCACAAGATGATATGTCTGAAGACAAAATTTCTCAAATTCTTAAATCCTCAAAATGACTCAAAAGAACCTCCAAACCTGGAGCACTTTCCCTGTTTGCACCCAACAATGTGATTCATAAATATTATCACATTCCATTTCTTGATTGCCTTTGGAGACTCAATCTGACGATGTTCAAAAGAAAGAAACAAATTTTGATTATATGAGTTTAATGATCTTGATCCTTCTTAATCAAAGAGATTTGTTTGATTCTTAAACACTTTGATTTGCCAAAATGGTTATTCAAATGACCACCTCTTGTTCATTAAAAAAAAAAAGGAAATTTGTTTTTTTTCAAAAAAAAAAAAAAAAAATCATTCTTTTTCAAAATCCAGTTCTCTTGAACTACGTCTTGACCTGATCTTCTATGAGAGAGGTACGTAGGTAGCCTTGTAAAGGCTCGGTCCCAATCACCCAAACAACCTTGGAGAACAAAGTCAAAAAAATGTGACAAAATTGTTTGGGTGCATGTTAGGTTAAGCCCATTTGTTTGCATTAAGCATGTTTAAATTTTGAGCATTGGCCTATTTATATTGTGTGCAAGTTTTCACAATAATTGATTTCTAACAAGCTAGAGAAAGAAAGCCTTTTGCAGGAACCAAGGATGGCGGACCATGATCTTCTTTCATGTTTCCCAATGGTCGCAACATCAAATGAACTTAGCTTCAATCTAAGCATGGAATATGCCTCAAACTAGGGGCATTGGGTAAGTACTTCCAATTCATTTCAATAAATAAATCCATTGCTAATTGAAATTATCTTTTTGCAGGAATTAAACAAGGATCAACTTCCAGCCAAAGTTGTTCTCATTCAAAGGATAGGTTTTTCAAAAAAAAAAAATCATCATCATGAATAAATCTTCATCACTTTTTCTCCATCTTCATCTTCATCTTCTTCACTTTTTGACAATGAACAAATCTTCATATTTCAAAAAAAAACAAAAAAACAAAAGGACAAAAGACAAAATTTTCAAAAAAAAAAAAAAAAGAGAGAGAATTTTCAAAAAGCCTTGGGACTAGGGGCTCATGCTTCCTTGGTTGCTTTCAAAAAAAAGAAAAGAAAAGAAAAAATTTTCAAAAAGCCTTGGAACTATGGGCATTAGGTTCCTAGGTTACTTTCATAAAAGAAAAAGAAAAAAAAAAAATCATCAAATCAAAATTTTCAATTCCTTCAAAAAATTCAAGATTTTCAAATTTTTCAAAAAAAAATAATAATTCAAAAGTCCCAAAAAAAAAAATCTTCATTAAATTCTTCTTCAAGAATAGAAAGCTATGACCCTCTTCCATATTCTCTAGTGGTGCAACATCAAGTCAACTTTCTACCCTCAGTATTCATCGAAGCATGGAATATATCCTAAACTAGGGGCATTCGCCAGGTATGCCAAATTCTTTTCAATGAATGACTCTGTTACTAATTGAAAATATTTATTTTGCAGGTACTAGGGTAAAAGGCCCACACACATCGACATGAGCCAAGATCCAAAAATCCTAGGTCTTTGAAAACATGAGCCAGGATCCAGAACCTTTGGTCCTCTGAAAACATGAGCCAAAACCTCAAAAACCCTTGGTCCTCTGAAAACATGAGCCAAGATCCAAAAATTCTAAGTCTCTGAAAACATGAACCAGGATCTAGAACCTTTGGTCCTTTGAAAACATGAGCCAAAGCCCAAAAAAACCCTTGGTCCTCTGAAAACATGAGCCAAGATCCAAAAATCCTAGGTCTCTGAAAACATGAGCCAGGATCCAAAACCTTTGGTCCTCTGAAAACATGAGCCAAAGCCCAAAAAAAAACCCTCTCCAGAACCTTTGGTCCTCTAAAAACATGAGCAAAAGCCCCAAAAACCCTTGGTCCTCTGAAAACATGAGCTAAGATCCAAAAATCCTAGGTCTCTGAAAACATGAGCTAGGATCTAGAACCTTTGGTCCTCTGAAAACATGACCCAAAGCCCCAAAAACCCTTGGTCCTCTGAAAACATGAGCCAAGATCCAAAAATCCTAGGTCTCTGAAAACATGAGCCAGGATCCAAAATCTTTGGTCCTCTGAAAACATGAGCCAAAGCCCAAAAAACCCTTGGTCCTTTGAAAACATGAGCCAAAATCCAAAAATCCTAGGTCCTCTGAAAACATGAGCTAGGATCCAGAACCTTTGGTCCCCTAAAAACATGAGCCAAGATCCTAGGTCCTCTGAAAACATGAGCCAGGATCCTTGGTCCTTCATTTTTTTTCTTGACCTCAGGTAAGCATGTCTTGTACTCATTCAAAAAAAAAAAAAAATTGCATGCATGAACTACGTTTAGACCTGATCCTCCCACCAAGAGGTATATAGGCAATCTCCCTTAAGATTCGGTCCACATTTTGATCTACAACATGACCATCTAGATTTTTATCTACATGCATCATACATTCACCACGGTTAAATACTGATTGCAAAGTTAGGTGTCTCTTTCATACGTTGACATTCGCTTTTCAAACTCTGCCAATGAGGGGCATTCTGTTGACACTCTATTTTGCAATCCGTATTTAACCTCACATGGAGGATAAAATTGTACTTTTACCTTGAAAATATGCATCTTGACTCTAGCCATTAGATCCTTAATCTCATTTCACCAAAATGATCTTGATGTTGTAACGATCAAATCAACTGGTCATAAGTCCTAATCGGACCACCAGATTGAAAGTTATCATCAAATCAAGTTTTAATGGCTGAGATGCACTATCACAAATTGAGTCCGACCATATGTGATTATGAACAATTAATTTCAATTGGTTATAAGTGTAATCAATTGGAGATCAATGATGTGTCATAATTTGATTGGTTAGGACTACATTTTATGGTGAAGTTGCATACATCTAATTAATTAGATAATTAAAAATTAATTATTCAATGAGTAATTCATGCAATTATCTTTTAATTAGAGTAAATTTGGAACCAATTAAGTCTGAAATGGGAGTGATTGGAGCCATTTAATGTTAATTGGGAGCTAATTTGGGACCTATTAATGTTAATTGTGCTGAAACCATTTTCTAACAAATGACATCTGCTCACCATTTCATTGATATCTCTCAGAATATTTTGCATCTGTGAATGAGGTTAATGTTCTCAGAAACTACACATCCGGGGCTTCAATTTGAGCATAAGAATGAGATAATTCCGATCAGAATTGAGTCCGATATGATTTTTCGAAGTTGGCTCTACAAGCTGTTACATCAGCTACGGGAAAACCGAATTTTGGCTTGCTCCCCACTCACACCAATCTTTCCATTTAATGTACCAGATTTTTCTCAAGACTAAAATGAGGTCTAGATTCATGATTTTTTGTCAACCCTCATTAAATGGTCTTCCATTCATATTTCCTCCACCACTACTACGTAAATCCTCCCTCTCCTTCATTCTGGACACGAAAAAACCCCCTCTCTTCTGCTCTTTTGAGTTCTAGTGAAGTAGAGTAGTCTTGTCATATCTTGGTCTTCCTGAGACTCAAGGTATTGAGTGAGACTCACTCTCCCTCTCCTAGTTTTTTTTTTTTTCTTCACCCTTAAGACCTCCACCAAGAGTCTCCTCCTTCACCGTATGGATCTTGCATGAAGGTATAATCAATTTGCTTAACTTGTTTATTGTGTTGCCATGATGAGAATTTAAGATTAAAGCATGATAATGATCATTTAAATTCCTTTGAATGTTCTTAGTTGTTCTAATATGTTTTTCACATGTTCTTGGTTATTCATCACATGTTCATGTATAACACTAATTTTAATCTTAAATCCACATAAAAAAAATATGAAAAACATGTTTGTTTCAAAATTCTTTCAAATTCTTGAATCTAGGTTATCACCATCCACACACATTCACTAGAATTTATTTTTTAATCCAAATGCAATGCTTAATAAATTGAATTAGGGTTTATCACATACACACACATTAAATTCAACATGCAAATTGATTGACATATTGGATGATATGATATGAATGTTGGCCACCATAGTCTAGAAGACTGGTTTCACCGGGCAAGGTGGGTGCCTAACACCTTCCCACCTTGTAACATAGCCTCCGAACTTAGATCAAGGGTTAGTAGATCAAATGCTTATCCATGTAATTTTCAATTTTTAGATTGTAACTAGGAAATAAAGCCATCTACTTTATCTTAGATTGTATCTAGGATCAAAGCCATGTAATTTTCCTATGATCAATGTAAATTCAATTGAAAATTAATAAAATGAGGAATTTTTCAATTTTGGTTTTCTTATTTATCCCAATAATTAAATAAGTGGCGACTCCAGTGTAAAACCCTTAATCTAAAGGGGAAAATATAACTATTCGAACCTCCATTTCGAGAGGCAATAACACGACTCCACCCATTCACGTGGGTTTGGCCCAACACTCTATAAAAATAGGCCAAGGGCGCGGTCTCTCACACAAGCATACGGCACGACTGCTAGTTAACCCGCTGTAGGATGTGAGCATACGACATGGCTGGTAGTTAACCCACTATAGAGACATATGGCACGGCCGCTAGATAGCCTCCAAAAAAGATGCGAACGTACGAAACGGTTGCTAGTTAGCCTTAAAATAGGATGTGAGCATACGGCACGGCCGCTAGTTAACCCATTGAAGAGAAGTACGGCACGGTCGTAAAATAGCATCCAAATAAGAGGCGAGGATATGGCATGACCACTAGTTCACTCGCTATCGAATGTGAGCATGCGGCACAGCCGCTAGTTAACCTATTGTAGAGACGTACGACACGGCCACTAGATAGCCTCCAAATAAGATGAGAGCATACGACACAGCTGCAAGATAGCCTCCAAATAAGATGAGAGCATACGACACAGCTGCAAGTTAACCCACTGTAAATCAGGAACTTGATAACTTTTTAGTGACTTGATAACTATGATGGCGAGGCATACGGCACGGCCACTAGTTAACCTCAAGATGGGATGTGAGCATATGGCACGGCCACTAGTTAACCCTCTGCAGATTAGGAAATAGAAAACTTCTCAATGACTTGATAACTGTGGTGGCGGGGCGTACGTCATGACCGCTAGTTAACCTTAAGATAGGATGCGAGCATATAGCACGGTGGCTAGCTTACCCACTGTAGATTAGGAACATGAAAACTTTTTAGTGACTTTATAAATGTGATGGTGAGGCGTATGGCATGGCCGCTAGTTAACCCACTCTAGATCAAGAACTTGAAAACTTTTTAGTGACTTTATAACTATGATGGTGAGGCGTACGACATGGCTGCTGGTTAACCTCAAGATAGGATGTGAGCATACAGCACGGTCGCTAGTTAACCCACTGCAGATCTGAAACTTGAAAACTTTTTAGTGACTTTATAACTATGATGGCGAGGCGTACGGCACGGCGGCTAGTTAACCTCAAGAAGGGATGTGAGCATACGGCACGGCAGCTAGTAAACCCACTGTAGATCAGAAACTTGAAAACTTGTCAGTGACATAATAACTGTGATGACGAGGCCTACGGCACGACCGCTAGTTAACCTCAAGATAGGGTGTCAGCAAATGACACGGCCACTAGTTAACCTACTGTAGATCACGAAAACTTTTTAGTGACTTGATAACTATGATGGTGAGGCATACGGCACGGCCTCTAGTTAGCCTCAAAATAGGAAGTATGGCATAGCCGCTAGATTACCTCCAAATAAGATGCGAGTATACAGCACGGCTGTTGGTTAACCCGCTGTAGGATGTTAGCGTACGACATAGCCACTAGTTAACCTACAGTAGAGACGTATGACTTGGCCGCTAGATTGCCTCCAAACATGATCAGAGCATACAGAAAGGCCGCTAGTTAACCCGCTGTAGGATGTGAGCTTACGGCACGGTCGCTTGTTAACCCAATGTAGAGACATACAGCAAGGCCGCTAGATAGCCTCCAAATAAGATACGATCGTACAAAATGGCCACATGTTAGCTTCAAAATAAGATGTGAGCATATGGCATGGCCGCTAGTTAGCCAACTGTAGAGATGTACGACACAGCCACAAGATAGCCTCTAAATAAGATGCAAGTATACGGCACGGCCGCTTGAATGTTCAAATAGCGTTGAAAACACTATGAACGTTTAGACCCCCAATTACAAAATTACCAATTCAAGCTTTATATCAAACAATGTATGTGCGGAAAATGATAACAAGCTTATAATAGAATTGATAAACAATCTAAACCATAAATAATCACAATCACAGCAGTAATTAAATGGTAAAGATAAAGGGAAGAGAGATGCAAACACAAAGACAACACGCGATGTGTTATCGAAGAGGAAACCGAAGCCCTCGGTGTAAAACCTCTCCGCCGCCCTCCAAGCGGTCAATAATCCACTAGAAAATGTAGTTAGGATACATGAACAACAATAGACCCTCCAAGCCTAATCTACCCAAGTACCTAAGCCCTCCAAGCTTCCTGCTCCAACGAGGTTGCGCCAAACCTTTTTCTTTTCTAGCTTACCGGATACCGCTATAGCCCATAGCATCAATCAATGACCATTGGTTCGTTCCCAAACTGCTTCCCTTAGCACCAAAGGACCTTCTCACAGACATGGGTGTGGTGAGATAAGGATTTGGTCAATAGCCTCTCAAGGATGTAACAATGGAGAGGAAGAGAGTAGAGGAATTTGAGGAGTCTCTTAGTGAAGATTGGGGATGAGGCAATCTTATTTTTCTCTAGGGTTTCTCTTTCAATTTTTCTCTCTAGAAGCTATCTACATTTCTTGGGAATGAGGGGTATTTATACTAGGATGAGAATGGAATGTGAAATGTCAGTTTTTCCCAAACAGGGCATTTTGGCGACTTAACCTTGCGACTGGGTTGAGTCGCGAGTTCAAGCCGCGAGCTAACGACCTAGCCAGCCTGGGACTTTTGTCCTGTAGTGCAACAGCTGGCGCGACTCTTTAGCTTCTGACATGCTTGGCACATGTGCAACTTTTGGAGACTTGCAAGCCACGAGTCACCCGCGAGATCCAGTCGCGAGTCTCTGTTTCTTTGCACAATCTTGAGCATTTCTTCACACTCTCTCACTCACTACCCTTACAAGTTTCCCACCTAAATACAGGGTTACTAAGTTCTAAATTACAAGCAAATTGGCACGAAATAAAGCCAACAAGATGGTTGATAAAATTCAACCTTACACCGCTAATTAACCCACAGTAGGATGTTAGTAAACAGTGCAACTGCTAGTTAACTTACAATAGAGACGTACAGCACGACCGCTAGATAAACTCCAAATAAGATGCGAGCGTACGGTTAGGCTGCTAGTTTACTCGCTGTAGGATGTGAGCATACGGCACGGCCACTAGTTAACCCACTTTAAAGACGTATGGCACGGCCGCAAAACAGCCTCCAAATAAGATGCGAGTGTACAGTTGGTCCGCTAGTTAACACGTTGTAGGATGTGAGCACGCGGCACAGCCGCTAGTTAACCCATTGTAGAAAAAAAGGGAGAGGGTCTTATATGCAGGCATATAACATTATAACATAAGGGTCGTTTCTCTCTCTCTCTCCCTCCTTTGTAAAAAATCAATTTTAGTACATATTAAAATAGGATATATTAAAATAGAGAGTGTAATGTGGGGTTTATTGTAAAAGTGGATAATTAAAATAGAAAAAAGTTAGTTTTTTAAGAAGTAGTTTAGACAAAAGATTAAAACCTATATGAAAATACTCTTTGTCGGACCGTGAGCTGTGCCACTCCCCCTCAAAACCAATTAGTGATAAGGAAGACACACTTAAATCTTTTATGACATTCAACACCATGCCCTACAGGCCTATTTTTCGAGCAGTTGTAGGGAGTCAAATTGTAGCCTCACCAAAAATCCCTCCCTCACAATGACATTCTCGCGACTCAAACTCATGACCTTGGCTTTAATACCATTTGTTTGATCGTGAGTTATGCCACTCCACCTCAAAATCAATTGGTGATGAGGAAGATACTTATATTTTGTGGTATTTGACATTGCGCCCCACAGACCTATTTTTAAAGCAATTGTAGGAAGTCCAATTGTGGCCTTCCAACACTTTTATTCTATAATCTATCACATACTATAATTGTATTATTTGAACTAGGTTAATGGGAGCCATATAAAGTTTCTGTGTACAATTTGTGTGATTGAGATTCCAGATACATTCATTATTGTGGATATTGTATTTCGTCTGCTTTTGATTTACATGTCGGACCTAAAAATTCTAAAACTATAATTTTCTCACTGGGGGATCATGGGAACATCTAGATCGTCATGGTTCAACCCGTTCAGGCATTAGAACACTCAAAATGATCAAAATGCCCCTGGTTAACCCTAGGTTGGCGGAAGGTCAAAATTTCGTGAAAACCATGTCCCAACAACATTTTTCATGATTCTATGTCAAATCCAAGTTTATTACAGCTTTTATCAACTTTGACCAAGTTTGACCCAAAGTTGACTCTCGACAATGACCAAAACCCCAATTTTGATCCAACCATTAGAACAGGTTGAAACCAAAACCACTGCAAAGAATATTGAATTCCCTTTTGAATGACTACTCATGGGTTGAAATCGGAGTTAAAACGGTCGAGATATCTTGAAAACCATGCTAAGCACGTCAACTCGCCTCCTGAGGCCATAACTTTTTATCCAACCATCCAGTTTTTGAAATGTCAAGTGATATGGAAACTAGACATCCATAAATTTCCATTGGTACCAAGATCAAGTCACTAAGACCAGAGAAAAGCCTTCAAATGATCAATCAAATTCAGAATTGGAAAGCTAGAGGAAAAGACAAAAGTGTTAAGGTATGGACGGCGTGCACTAAGTGCACACGGGCAGTTGAACAGTCATTAAAAAATATAAACCCCCCCCCCCCCCCCAGCTCCCAAACTTATAAAAAAAAAAAAGATTTTTGGGCAATTTGGAGCAATTTCTAGAGCTTTCTTCTCTCTCTTTTCCCCTAAATTCTCTCCCAAACACACAAATAAATCCTTCATTCTTATATCTTCAAAAATCAAGAGGTAGTATTCTTGCTTCCGTCTCCTCCTCCTTGGTCCTTCTACCTTGGTTTTAAGGGGTTTAGATGTAGCTTTTTAGCTACAATATGCACCCATTTTCTCTTTAGCTCTTTATTACTTTCTTTTAAATTCCTGGCATGTTTTATTACTTTCTTAGCATGTTTTATTTATTTGATGTTGTTGGCCTAGCCTTCTTGGGCTAAAATATGTCTAAATTTCTTTTTTGCCCTTTTTGCCATGTTTATGTGCTTAAATACCTTGTTTGGATGCTATGCTTAAATGCTTTATGGCTTTAAATGTTTTGTTTATGCCTTTTCTTTGCATTTGGGTAGGGTGTAGATATAGATCTATTTGTCCTAGCCTACATCCACACACCCAAGTTCATTAAAGGGTTTGGATTAGTTCCTATTTGCATGTTTGTGGTTCGTTCGGTCCTTTTAGATGCTTTTGTGTGTTCGTTTTCTCATATCTATCCTTATGATGCTATGTTTGGATGCTTACATCTTTAGATCCTTGTTTCTAGTTTTAGATCTGTGCTCGTATGTTTAGATCTAGGTTCTTGCAGCCTTGATTTGTTTCACATGCTTTGTTCACCTTTTTTAGTATGTGTTTGCTGTCCGTTTGTGCCTTTTTGTTTGGTTCGGTTGCATTTTTCCCCTTTTTGTGGCTTGTTTGGATGCAACCATATGGGTGAGATCGCATCTTGATGATGTTGGCACGCTTGTTTCTTGCATCTTTCTCCCTTTCTTAGCTTCTCTTGTTAACCTTGTATGTGCCTTATAACATGATTATCCTTTATGCTTGTGTTGATAACATGCCTTGCCTTCTCGTGCCTTATGGCCTTGCTAGCTTTATGCCATCTTACTTTGATTGCATCTTTGCATCTTTGTTAACATGTTCATGCATGTGTTTTTGCTTGTTTGTCTATGTCATCAAGCATTATTCCTACCTTTGATTTCATGCGGATTCACACCCATCTTTATACACAAAATCCCGAGTTCCTTTTATGAACTTTGCTTGATGGCACATATGTCATCTGTACTCCAATATAATGGATCTACGAAATCCAAACCCATATTTGTCCCCTAAGGACATCTTCTTCTTTTATTTGCTTGTTTGATAACATGCTTTCTCTACTTTTTCTTCTTTTTTTTTTTGTTCACATGTTCTCTTTGTTTGCTAGCATGCTTGTTTGTTCCCTTCATGTGTTTGCTTGCTTGCTCGTTCCTATCTTTGGCTTATTTGCTTTGCATGCCTACTTATGCTTTCTTTCTCTATTTATTGCCCATATGCTTGTCTACTGGCTTTGTGTTTTATTTGTTTATTGCATGTACGAACGGAGCATAAGCACAACTTCTAAATGCAAGCAAAATGGCTAAGATCAATAGATCAGGGGTTTAGCTCATCCATGAGGTCCCTTCTTTCCTAATCTTTCCATTTAGAACCATGTCTATAGCTTTCTTAGGTTAGGGTTCCTTTTCCTGTACCTTGCTTTGGTCACACCCTCTGGGTGCAGAAATGTCTTCTTTTCTTTTTTTTCCATGTGTGTTTGCATTGTGCATGCTACATTATCTGCGTGTGTGTGTTGTTAAAAAGTTAATCATGCACTTCGAATGATGGACATACGTGGTTAGGGAGGCAACCCATCCCTAATCATTGATGCTCTTAACTTTGCGGTATGGGCATGCATTCAATGCATATGCTGTAGATGCATATCTATGCTTCATTGGGTGCATGACCTACCGTGTGTGTGATTGCCCTTATCCATGTTGGCTAATGACATTGGTTTCCTTGTGTATGCAACACGCATCATGTGTTTAATACTTCAGTGAGCCTCCGCTTGCCATGGTTTGAACATATTGATGCATGCCATACGCACATGAATGAAACCCTATTGGTGCACCATAGCTCACCCAATGTGAAATTCTGCCAGATTTTCCCCATGGAAATGTGGCATCTTTTAGCTGTTTTCTCACAACAAAAACTTTATGAGAATAGCGTTTTATGTGCTATGACACACCTAACCTGAAATGTTGCAGAATTTCCGGTGCAAAAATAGGGTGAAATGCTACCGAATTTTTGTCGTGGAAATTTGGCAATAATTCCAAATGTGCTAGCAAAGAATTAATAAAGGCCACACTCTTTTTCTAAATCAAACCTCAAAAGCTGAAATTTTTTAAAGCCCTGAAAGCTAATGCCAATAGCTTGTTTTTAATTGTCAATGACCAAAAATTAAGATTTTACCAAAATGAAGGACTGTCTCCAGATAGATGTTGTAGGGTGCCTAACACCTTTCCCACATCTAACCAGACTTCCGAACTCAAGAATCAAGATTTTTTATCATCCATTTAGATTAGAAAAAATGACCATTTTTCTTAGTCTAGGATTGGTAATAAAATCAAATAAAGTTAGTTGACCAATCACAACTTAGAAAAACACAATGATTGATGACGACTTCACTACCTTTGGTAATAATCAATTACTCAACTAATCAATCACACACGAGAGATTCCTTTTTACCTTCTCACAGCACTCGAGCTATCACAAGCCTCCCCCTCCAAGGCCAGGGAGCGCACAGTATTGCCATTTAGGATGGTCAACAACCATGAGATATCAACAATGATCAATTTCGAAGTTTTCACCATTTGTAACAAGCTAAACCTGGTCCTAAATAAATTTGTTCGAGGCAAAATCTTTTCAAGTCTCATATAATATTTTTAAAATTTCACCAAACCTCAACCACATAAGTAGATGTATTATAACTGTAATTCTTCTTTCTTCTTTATACCAGCTAAAACCAATCAGATGATAAATAAATTCATTCCGACAATCAAAATATTGATAGGACAAAAAGTATTGACCCCTTGCAAATTAATTAATTACCCAAGTTAATTAATTAGGTTCAATTACATGCAATAGAGTGGTAGCACAAACAAATCACTAATTATACTAAATGCAGCGGAAAATAGATTTGACACGGATGATTTGTTTACAAATGGGGAAAACCACTGAGGAAAAACCCCACTAGGTGATTTTAAGGTCACCACTCCCAAGAATCCACTATTATCAATCACAAGTGGTTTACAAGTATAAGGAATCTTACCAAACCCTTTGGCTCATCCCAAAATACCAACCTATAGTTGAACCCTTATCCCAATACCCAATTGGACTTGTATTGTAGCAGCTATCTTTCCCTTGATGCACGAATCCCAGTACGTGACTAACCAACGTGCACAGATCCCAATACATTACTAACTCTAGCAACTTGAAGAGGTTTTTGGCTGAAAGTTATTCAGTTCATCAATGATGAAAATCAGGAAGCTTCTTGGTCACAAAATCCTTGGCGTAAAGACGCAATAGCTTCTTCAGAGAGCATAACGAACTAGGTCACTTTCTGCATGCATGATGACTTTTTTAAAAATATGCCTTATATATGTCTAGGGTTGTGAGAACAGAAACCCTATACAAAGATACAAGCATGGGCTAAAAATCAAATCTAGAATTTTTGATTTCGTAAGTCTCGATAGAAACAGCTTGTGTCGAGCTTCTATCGAGTTTCAACATTAAATCTTGATAAAAGTCTTTCAATCCAGATTGCTGTCAAGCTTTAATGAACAACTTTTCTTCACTTGTTTCTTGGTCAAATCTTCATGGCTTTAACACTTGACTTGAACAACATGTTTCTTGAAGTCCTAAACTCAACATAGATATACCTAATTACAAGTAAAGTGCATTTTGTCAAAGGATTAACCAATTATATAAAGTATGTTCCTAAGAAATATTTGTAATGTGGCCTAGCAGTTACAACTTGCTACTAGCTAGCTAGCAAATTATATAACCATGGACAACGAGCTCAATAGCAAAATCTATTTTCAAGTGATCACACTTTTCCTGAGCAAAGCAAACTATTTTCCAGTCGATATATAGTAAACGTTTTTAGTATGCCCCAACTACCCAGCCAAGCAAACTATTAATTAGTATAATATAGCTAGCTGACAACGATAGCAGATTGAGGAATGGCCGACCTCTGATCCCATTTGACATTTGAGTGATACATTGATTACATTCGTGATATTAATTTGTCCAACTGAAATGTCCATCACAACTCACAATTAATATTTCCTTGATTATCTTTGTTAGTCTTCACAACCAACTCTTTTACATCTACTTATTTATGTGGAAGTTGATTTGGACAGCTAGTTCGTACTAAGGGAGCATCCCTTTCTTAATTACATTTTAAAAAAGTGATATTGTCCTTCCATATAGGTTGCCCTACACAATAAACACAACCTTGACTAATATCAAGTTGCACCTGCAAAGAATCAAATGGCTACCACCATCAGAACCGGGGTTATAGTCTCTTTAATTCTTGGTAGAAGAAATATCAGTGCCATTAATTATTTGTTTCCGTATGTGTCTTTCCCATCTATGACAAGTGACCCCTAGGATAGATATTTCTAATTTTACCATTATTTAACCCTTTCGGATTGATGCTTCATCAACCAAAAAATAACAAGGAATATGTTAAAACTATTGCATACATAATTTATTATAAAAGGCTTACAAAATGATGTGATAATAAATATATATTATTAATGTCATTTCAAATATAATATATATGTTAACGTGTACATTACACTTCTATGCCTCATATATAAATGCACTTTTGTATATTTTATTACCTTCATTCAATATTTCGAATATGGTATCAGCGCCATTACTCTGATTTTCTAGTGTACTCCCTTAGCAGTCTTGCACAATTGGAAAGTTCTCTTTCGGCTGCTCTTTCACATGCACCAATATTTGATTTCTGCTAACACCAACCTTTCACGTGTCAGGCTCTTGCCCTGCCACGTCGACCCACTCCACATCGATGCCACCTTACTACCTCGTTAGCATACTAAGTCATTTGTTGACTTAACTGTTGATCATGACCGTTGACCACCACCATTAACTTTTAACTGAAGTTGATTTTTTTTATAGTCTGGGTGCCCCTTACACAATATTTTGGTGGTGATATTTTTCTTTCTTATTGCAAAAATCGTTGCCAGCAATCCAACAAACAATTTTGCAATTATTGCAAACATCTTGGCCACAATTTTGAGACATGATATCGTCACAACAAATCTGCTGCTCCATTGATGTTGCTAATACTAAACCAATCGAGTCAATAGCTTCCATCTCATCAAAGTCCAAGTCTTCAAGATCCACTATATCTCCATAATCAACTTGCAAAACATTATCACTAATAGCATTTGTAGGTGGCGCATCTTTTTCCGCTTTTCTCTAAGTTTTTCTTTGTTAAGTCTCCATTTTAGCTTGTGGATTATGCCTATTGCAATCACAAGATACCTCACCTGTGTACAGTACACCAGCCAAGGCATGGGAGAATACTGACATGGCTAGATCTAGAACCTACACATGGAATAGCTGTGAGCAAGGAAAAGGAACGTTGGCTGGGATAAGGGATCTCTGGTCCATGCCAACGGCGTGATCATCTTGGGGGAAGTGAGATTTGTTTGGACCTATGTGAATTATTGTTAGGAACATATGTCAATATAGAATTGGCTAATCCTTTGACAAAACGCACTTTACTTGTAATTTGGTAGATCTAGGATGTGTTTAATACTTCAAGAAACAAGGTTTCAAGTTCAAGTGTTAAAGCCATGCAAATTTGTCCAAAAAACAAGTGAAGAAGTGCTGGATTTTAAAACTCGACAGCTAGCTCAACAGCTAGCATCTTGTTGGAAAAATACATATTTGTATCGCATACAAAACATAGGCAGCGGAAAGTTAACGGATCTACTTCATTCGCAATAGATAACATGTACTATGTAAGTTTCAGAATTTAAGAACAAGAAAGCGTACCTTGGTGTAGTGAAATTCAAAACTGAAGATCAGAACTTCTTGGAAGACTTTTAATCTTCACTCCAATTCCACTTAATGCCTAAGATGTGTGGTCTCTCAATCAATTTCCAATGAGAGAATAATGAGTGTCCAACACCCACATACACTATTTCATTTCTTATGAGAACTCTCATGAAAAGACTTAATGAAAAGTCTCATGAAAAAGCCTTAATGAAAATTTTGTATGTTACTCTCCTTATATGCAACTGATTATCTAATTGGGCTAGCCTTTTGGGCCATTCCAATTGGGCTCTAGTATGTGGCTTGGAGTGGGACCAAAAAGGGACCAATAAGACACCAGCTCCAATAAGCCTTGGGCTTTTCTGTCAACTCTTGACAAGTCCAAAGTTACCATTAACTATATTTAATACCACTATATAAATATAGTTGCACTCTAGATCTTATCTATAAATTATATCCCAAGACTTTATTATACATGCAACCCCTTCATTAAAATATTCGTAGTAATACAAAGTCATGAATGTTAACTGCCACTTTGTAGATTACTACATCCTAATTCTTGAATACCCGATTTAATCCTTTATGTTATTCAATATATATTTATGAAATCCAATTCCATAAATATATACTTTAGTAATTTCTTACTAAAGTGGTTTGGCCCAACACTCTGAATAACCAAACCCATTAAACTTATTTCAAAGTAATACTTTATATCTCTATTAAGAGATTATGAATTCCATCTTGAGAATATATGTTCCATCAACACTAAATGTGGCTGCTCAATATACTGAGGTTTTAACCGTAACTTATAGATCTCACTCCTGATATATTAAAGTAACCTACATCTCATGATCAGGTCCATTATTCTCTCATGATTTAGAGTTGATGTAAATAGAAATCCTGAGATTTATTATTCATTTAACAATCACTAGGAGAATAATAAATCTCACAGCAATCCAGTTCAATATGTCTTAACTCTTAAAACATATCAACATATCAATTAGAAGTCTCCACTTCCATGATCAAGACAAATCATCTTAGTTGATATGTTATAGTCTTCGCGGATGAAATGCCCAATTTCATCACTAACTACGAACTAAAATTCTGATTTTACAGAGAACTTGTGATTTATATCTTCTATGATTTTTCACATAAATCACATACTATGCATCTCATGGACTAAGATAATGTCCCATTAGTTCATAAATAGATAGTCTCATATAATTAAACAACTTAATTATTCATGACATGCAAACCAATTGGATTTTAGGGCATAAACCCCAACAATCTCCCACTTGCCCTCAAAGACAATTTACCATGTATCCGACACTTATCTCCCTTTAGAGTAACTCATAGTCACTCTAAGGCAAGGTTTGGAAACAAGTTTCAGTCAGATTTATTACATAAATTATCTTTTTCTACTACTACTTCTCACATACTCATATCTCTCTAATGAGATGATACTTACGCTTAATGTGTATCTTCACCACCTAGGATGAACACATATCTTGAAGTCCAACTTCATGAATCTCAATCAAACTATAAGTCAGTATTTGTACATCCAATAAACATCAAAACTTCACTTTTGTGGACAAGCATATAATCCCTCATTCTCCTAAGATAGTTGAGTATATGCTTTACTCCCACTAAATTAAGTGATCTTCGATTCAATTGATATTTGCTTACCATGCTCACCGCAAAATAGATATTTAGCTTAGTATATTGCATAGCATAAAGACTTCCTTTTGATATGGAATAAGGAACCGTCTTAATATGCTATTCATTTTATATGTCTCAGGACTATAGTCCCATATAAAGGAACTTCAAACTTAAAATGAAATAATCATTTCTTGAAGTTATACATGCTATACTTGGCTAGAATCTTATCTATTTAAGCAGTTTGAGATAGACCCAACATCCTAATTCCTGAATTTTAACAAAGTTATAAGTCTTAGGATATGACTAGTTTTTCCAAAGTACTTTATATCATACTGGACTAGACAACAAAAAATTTATTGATGACAATAACTCTACATCATCCTAAATGATTAGAATGTCATCAACATACATTAAGAAATTTATTATTCTATATAACTTCTACACTCATAAGGCTTTTTAATACTTGATCAAAATCAAACAATTTGATTGCTTGATCAAAGATGATATTTTATGATTTAAATGCTTGCTTTAGTCCATAAATGGACTTTAAGCAACTTACATACGAATCACTATTGGTTCTTTGCTATGTACAAGTCTAGGTACATCATATAGATGTCTTCCTCAAGATTGCTACTAAAAGAAGCTTTCTTGATATCCATTGCCATATTTCATCCAAATGAAATATAATGGATATGAGAATCTAGATAGAGTCAAACTTGACTATTAGTGAAAAAATCTTTTCATAATCGAACCATTTCTTTCTAAATAAATCTTTTTACTACTAGTCTTGACTTTGAAGGTTTGCACCTTCAAATCTATCAATCTCATTTCCTTGTAGACTTATTTGAGAACAATAGGCTCAATGCCAATAGGCGCCTCTACAAGTTCTAGACTTTAAATAGAATCTAATTCTATTCATATAACCTTGATCCAATAATTCATATTCATATCATCTATGGCCTCTACGTAGGACCGAGGATCAGATTCATATCCTTGTGGAATGACTTCAAAAGTTTATCCCAAAAGTATGAATTTACAATCCTCCCACTACGATATTGTACCGGTGTACTAGCTATATATATATATATATATATATATAGAATAATACTTTGTAGTGTATCTAATACAATCATCTCATTTCTAAATGTATTTTATAGTTGTCTTACAAAAAATTCTGACATTTTCTTCTAGAACATTTCTTTGAGATTATTCACACAGTCATCATCAAGAACTTTGTATTTGTACTTTACAAACATCTTGTCTTCTTAATGACTACCAAAATAATCTTATGTAATTTCATTTGGATACCCATCATAAACACACATTTTTCTACCTTTTGATTTGAAATTGTCAGACTTCCTTTCTAGCACAAGTGCTGGACATTTCCAAAAGTAGAAGTATCATATACTAGGTTTTCACCCAATCCACAATTTGATAAATGTCATAGGAACAAACTTTTGAAATCAATTTTAGAAAATGTATAATAATTATTAGAGTATGTCTCCAAAAGAAATAAGCAAATGGAAATACTTATCATGTACTTTACTATTTCTAAAAGAGTCTTATTCCTCCTTCATGTATGCACTGACTTAAAGAAGTCATTAATACTATATTCCTTTACAATAAAGGAGTCCTAGATCATATTATCCTCTAAATAGAATTCATAGATTGGGAATATAACAAAATAATGGATCTAAAAGCCCATCTTTCACAATATTGAATACCATTTAGATTAATAAGATCTAGACATAAGTGCTAAAATATACAATACCAAAGGATAAAAACTTTCTCTTTAAAAGGTAAAACATGTAAATTTCCATATAGAAAACAATCATGGACAAAGCTTAGCATTACCAAAACCAGAAACACTTTCCTTTGGTCATACTTTTGAGTCTAATTTTCTTTAGGCAACTATTAGGGCAACTTGCTTGCCAAACTGTTTGGTATTATAATTCTTCTTCTTATCACCCTTAACTTTCGGTTTAGGCTAAGAATTTGAATTAAATCATATTGATCCTAGTCTTAGCTTTTAGGATGTCTTCCGTTGCATAGAATTCACTCATCAATTCAGATAATATAAATAGAATTTATTTTCAAAACAATCTGAATTGATCAAATGATTCTAACCAGAACTTGTGGATCATATCCATATGAGATTAACATTTAATCTCTACATCCAAGAATTCCAATTCATTTTAAAATAAAATATTTTTATAAAATGATGTGGAATTGGAACTCCTTAAGCTTTTCTTGGCACTCAATATGACATATATTGAACATCGTCTAGTAGCATGATATTTCATACCAAAACATTTCATTTAGACTTAATATAAAGTCTAAGTCTTGTACTAACTCTTGCATCTCATGCTATAGTACAATTGAGATAGAAGCCAATGAAACATTTTAGCATTATAATGGAAACTATGATCATATCATAAGCTATCTTCCATCAATGCATCATGTATAGGAAATTATGACAATGCTGAATCAAAACATAATTATGTACTTCAGCTCCTTTAAGCACCATGTCCAAAATTATTTCTTAGTTAATGTGATTCAACTAAAAAGTAGCTAGATGACAAAATTTATGACAACTTTATTTTGAGACTATGAACATAATTACAGGGACATTATCATTTTGCATCCATAACCATATAATAGGAACCCGAAAAACATACTATACTAGGTGCAATGACAACCCAATCCATGTCTATAATTCCTTGGTAGCAAGTTTATTATAAACACATTAATTGGTTGAGAACTATTCTCATTATTAGTGCTATCATGATAACTCTTATCATACACTAATAATATGCCGTATTACCTTCAGCCTCTAAGTAATAACGACATAGCTCCTTTGGGAGGTTAACATTACACTTAGTCTAGTGTACACCATTATCTAGAATCATGTGTAGCCACATTTCATCTCCCTTTATAGTGTTTAAACTTGTAGAACCATGAAACAAAACACCCTCCTTTGGGATCGCGAGGCATATATACCAAGACGAGGTCCTTGTTCACACTACTTTAAACAGGTAAGTTCAATCTTGTAGTACCATGAAGTAAACACCCTCCTTTGGGATCGCGAGGCATATACGCCAAGACGAGGTGCTTACCCACACTACTTTGAACCGATAATGGAGGCCGTGAGATCCAACTCTTGTATCTCTCCCCCACTAGAAATTTTAAAACAAGTGGATTGTCTTGAAATCATTGTGATCTAATCTACACATTAAATGTGTTTAATTGTTTAAATTCAATGTGATGTAACTATGTCACGTCACAATAGCGTAACGAACATTCGCGCAATCACAAAGAAGTTTAACCTTGTAATTCATGAAATAAATACCTTCCGCATGGAATGCAAGACTCGAAGTCAAGACAAGGTACCTATTCACATTACAATAAACTTAACAAAAGGGTTATTTCATTACTCCCACTCATTATTTGGGTTTTTCTTTAAATAATTGTGATCACATCACAACTAACAACCTTGCACTTGTTGAAGACTCTAATCTTATTAGAATCAATAACTAAAATGGAACTCCTAAACTATTTAGGATTCCTTAAACACTAATGGATCAAAAATTAGTTTTATAGAACTCTATCCTTAACTTATTAGATTAAGAATTTTAATCTCATTAGAAACTATATAGCTTTTAATTAAGCTTTAATCTTATTAAAACTTCTAATTAAAATAAATTAAGTTAAAGACTTTTAATCATACAATAATTCTAATCTCATTAGAATGTTTCTTAAAAGACAAATCCCAAACTATTTAAGACTAAGAGTTCTATTTAACTAATACCTTTGATCTCATTAGGTCTTTTAGTTAGAACCATGTGTAATCTAATCACACATGGCATTGCTCTTTCTTTATTGTGAAAACACTTAGAAAATTTCAGATTTTCCTTCTTTCGATCGATCGAAAGTGTCCCTCGATTGATCGAAAAAATTAAAAATTTTGAACTTGACCACCTGACTTCTTCGATTGATACTCGATTGCCTCTCGATCGATCGAAAAACAAATTCGATCGATTGACTAGCAATCGAAAATCAATTTATTTAAAAAGTCTGATCACTGTTTCACTCGATCGATCGAAAGTGATTTTGCGAAACTCGAATTTCCAGAAATTTTCTAAGGCAGCTTTCTTCATTTTTCATGAACAAACATTCAACATATGAACATTACAGACAGAGATTGATGTCAAAACTGAATTCTATTGATGCTATAGCCTTAAAACTCAATTTAACGTACTTAAATTTAAATTTAAACAACATCATAACATCAATTTCAATTTTCATCAAATCATAGTTTCAACAACATGCAGAAAATTAAAACATAATCTTTTAACAATATGAAACTATCATCTCTAATTTTAAAACTCACAAAACATGTTAAACAGATTGAAAATTGAAGACCGCTCTGATACCATTTGTTGGAAAAATACATGTTTGTATCGCATACAAAACATAGGCAGCGGAAAGTTAACGGATCTACTTCATTCGCAATAGATAACATGTACTATGTAAGTTTCAAATTTTAAGAACAAGAAAGCGTACCTTGGTGTAGTGAAATTCAAAACCGAAGATCAAAACTTCTTGGAAAGACTTTTAATCTTCACTTCAATTCCACTTAATGCCCAAGATGTGTGGTCTCTCAATCAGTTTCCAATGAGAGAATAATGAGTGTCCAACACTCACATACACTATTTCATTTCTTATGAGAACTCTCATGAAAAGACTTAATGAAAAGTCTCATGAAAAAGCCTTAATGAAAATTTTGTATGTTACTCTCCTTATATACAACTGATTATCTAATTGGGCTAGCCTTTTGGGTCATTCCAATGGGGCTCTAGTATGTGGCTTGGAGTAGGACCAAAAAGGGACCAATAAGACACTAGCTCCAATGGGCCTTGGGCTTTTCTGTCAACTCTTGACAAGTCCAAAGTTACCATTAACTATATTTAATACCACTATATAAATATAGTTACACTCTAGGTCTTATCTATAAATTATATCCCAAGACTTTATTATACATGCAACCCCTTCATTAAAATATTCGTAGTAATACGAAGTCAAGAATGTTGACTGCCACTTTGTAGATTACTACATCTTAATCCTTGAGTACCCGGTTTAATCCTTTATGTTATTCAATATATATTTATGAAATCCAATTCCATAAATATATACTTTAGTACTTTCTTACTAAAGTGGTTGGGCCCAACACTCTGAATAACCAAACTCATTAAACTTATCTCAAAGGAATATTTTATATCTCCATTAAGAGATTATGAATTCCATCTTGAGCATATATGTTCCATCAACACTAAATGTGGCTACCCAACATACTGAGGTTTTGATCGTAACTTATAGATCTTACTCCTGATATATCAAAGCAACCTACATCTCATGATCAGGTCCATTATTCTCTCAGGATTTAGAGTTGATGTAAATAGAAGTCGTGAGATTTATTATTCATTTGACAGTCACTAGGAGAATAATAAATCTCACAGCAGTTCAGTTCAATATGTCTTAACTCTTAAAACATATCAACTAGAAGTCTCCACTTCCATGATCAAGACAAATCATCTTAGTTGATATGTTATAGTCTTCGCAGATGAAATGCCCAATTTCATCATCAACTACGAACTAAAATTCTGAGTTTACAAAGAACTTGTGATTTATATCTTCTGTGACTTTTTACATAAATCACATACTATGCATCTCATAGACTAAAATATTGTCCCATTAGTTCATAAATAGATAGTCTCATATAATTAAACAACTTAATTATTCATGACATGCAAACCAATTGGATTTTAGGGCATAAACCCCAACACATCTATCGAGATTTAAAAAGCTGCTGAAGCTCGAAACTCGACAGCTAGCTCGATAAATACCCTATCTATCGAGGTTTATGAAATTCAGTTTTTCAAAACTAATTTTCATCCAATCCGTGGGTATATATTTGGACTTTCTTTTCTTACAACCATAAACATATATAAGATTATTTTAAGGGCTGTCAAAGGTTGCGCAAGTGTGAAGCAAAGTTTTGATCATGCAAATTGTGACCGGAGAAAGAATTTGCCCTAGTTCATCTTTCTCTTGAAGAAGCTGCTGTGTTTGTACATCGTAGGGTTTTGTGACCAAGGAGTTTTGTGATCTTCATTGTGTGATGAACTAAAGAAATTTACAACCAACATCTTTCTCAAGTTGGTGATTAAGTCGCGTATTGGGATCTGCGCATCTATTGGTTAGTCATGTATAGGGAGCCGTGCATTGAAAATGAGAGATTGTCACTACAAAACAAGTCCAATTGGGTATTGGGGTAAGGGTTCAACTGTAGGTTGGTATAAGGTACTGGGATTCCTTTACTTGTAACCGCTTGTTTTGATAATAGTGAATTCTCGGGAGTAGTGACCTTAAAATCACCCAATGGCATTTTTTCCGTGTAGGTTTTCCCCATTCATAATCAAATCATTGTGTCAATTTAATTTTCCCTGAATTTAGTTAATTGGTGATTTGTTTGTGCTACCATGCATTTTGCATGTTAATTGAATTAATTAATTAACTTGGCTAAATCGATTGGTTTATTTATCACAAGGGGTCAATACATTCTTAGCCTATCAACATTTGCACCTGACACGGACACCCAACATTCACAAAAGGGGATAGTGACTTTCTTTGGTCAAAGGTTGTGAAAACCTTCCTTCCCATTGGTTGTACTTGTGTTGGACCACTATTGGGGACACGTACTTTGCTCTCAAGACCCTTTATGTCCATTTCCTTGTCCAAGGATTGCTCCTACGTAGTGGCAGGGTTACTTTTCACGCGGCTATACTGACCTCAGCGTGCTCATTCTCTCCCCTCCAGCCACTACATAGTACAGCAGTTGTATTAGTGTTCAAATGGGAGAATCATAATGTGACATCTGTCCTGTACCTAGCAACTTTCCTTGGACTATAAGAGGAACATGTTGCTAGAATATTAGGGTAAGAACCAGGATAAAACAATAGAGAAAAGGGTAGAGAGTTTGTAACAAAGTAAGGTAGAGAAAAGGTCCCTCCTTTAGTGAGAATATCACCACTGTATAAGGGAAACCTCTAGTTTTACGTAATACAAAGCTTAACAGAGCAAGGGATATTCATCCTTGCTCACCCATAGTTTTTCCTCCCTTTCAAATGGTTTTCCACATACATCCCATTGTCATCTTTACTTTGCTTGCATTACTTTCTTTTTCTCTCGACATCATGGTGTTAAAGCTTCCATTTTTATTATTTTGAGTTTTTTCATCAAAATTTACTATTAGATATCTCACACACTTTCTACACGAGTTTTACAAATCCAACATGCATGTACATTTTTGGCAACTCCATTGAGAGAATCTCTGGTTATCCTTCATTTTAGTTGTATACCATCTGTTCTCCTACATTCTTGTTTTCAGTCATCTTCTCTTTGAGCTATCTGATGCCTCCAAAGAAGAAAAATGCAGGTGCACAGGTTGGTTCAAGAGAGAACCAGCAACGAGAAGTGAGTGTAGACCATGTTTTTATGCACACCGAGGGCTTAGAGTCATCTGAAAAGGTCAGACAGCTAGATAACAGAAACATCGTGGTAGCCATTGAGAACCTCTAGCATTCACAGGTCTCTATGTGGGAAGAGATCCAATCCTTATGCCGGTGGATAACTACCACTCAAACCCCACAAGGTGGCCAAGGACCTCAAAGATAGACAGAAAGATCACACTTAGAGCCTCCTCTCAACCAATGGGTGCCCTCAAAACCTGAAGGATCTCAAGCTTCTCCTTGCTTGACTAAGGAGGATATCGCAGCCATCCTGCTAGAGGCCAGAAAAGCAAAGAGCTTTGCTTACATTGATACCAAGCCTCCCTATCCAGAAGAGATAGCTAGGAAGTCTTACCCTGCTAACTACACACCTCCCATTTTCCCCAAGTACAATGGTGTGGTAGGGAATGCCAAACAGCCTATTAAGAGGTACATGGATGCCTTGACAGCTCATTCCTATGACCATGAGCTGAGGCTCAGGGAGTTTTCTAAGTCTCTGGAAGGTTATGCTTTCACGTAGTACACTAGCCTTTCACCAAGGTCAGTTCTGAGCTGGAATGACATGGCCACCCAATTCATAAAGTTATTCATCCTAGATGAAAAGCTTACCTTATCAAATCTATAGCAGGAAAGGCAGAGGATATCTGAAGGGCTCCTGGACTACATCCATAGGTTCAGATGTCTCTCCTTGATGTGCTACAATCCTGTGGAGGAAGAAAGATTGGTAGACATCTGCATTGCTAGCATGCTGTAGGAATATCAGCCCTACTTGGAGAACTTACAGAACTGAAGCTTTACAAGGCTGGTAAAGGCATCCAGGAGAACTAGTGTTTTAGTGAAGAAACCATCCAAAGGCTCAACTTCACAAACCACAAGTGCCCCTAGACAACCTTGGAAGTGAAAAAGCAAAAAGATGGAGGTAGTTATGGTGGAAGAGCCAAAGAAGACTACCAAAGGCAAAAAGAGAGAGAAAAGTGCTATTCCTCCTCCCATTTCTATCTCAGCAGGAGTTATACAGTATCCTTGAAGCCTGGGTAAAGGATAGCAAAGTGGTCTTACCTGAGTGTAAGCGTGAACCAACAAAAGAGGAAAAGCAAGGAGCTCTTTAGTATTGGTATCATAGGAAGAGTGACCACCACAACATGGACTATTATGCTCTGAGAAACATATTCCATGAGAAGGTGGCCAAGGGTGATTTGGTCATTAAGAACGGAAAGTGCACAGATCAAAGAATGCGCAGGCCTGAAGTGGCAATGAATTTCTTCATAGGATACGATGACCCCGTGGAGGAAGAAGCTGAGAATATAGCTAGTAGCAGTGTTGCACCTGCTCCATTGCACAATGAATAAATGATGCTGCGAATTCAACAGGGTGACAAAGTGCATGCCTTTCTTGAAAGGATGGGTATCAGACCACTAGCTAGAAGAGAGGTAGCTCAGGCCATGACTTGAGTAATGGAGAGGAGCTAAGGAGTAATTGCTTCCCAGGGAAGTAAGCTACAGGTGGCATACCAAGAAACCAGGGAGTCAGTGACCTTCTCTCTTAGAGATTTAGCCAACAGGGTCGTGGATGGTGAGAAGCCCTTGTATGTTACTGCTTTTCCTTGGAGCTTCTCAAAGAAAAAGTGCCTTAGTAGATACTGATGCTTCCACCAACATTCTGCCCCTCACGACATTGGAGGCATTGGGTATTCCACAAGAATGTATTATTCAAAAGCCACTCTAGATGGCAAGGATAGGGTCACTGTAGCAACATACCCTGGGACATGTGTTTTTGGACCTAGAGGTAGGACCTATCAGGGCTCACACTCTCATGCACGTAATGGATGGTGATACCTCGTATCATGTTATTTTAGGGCGCCTTAGCTTAATACGCATAAAACAGTAGCTTCCACGTAACACCAATGTGTGAAGGCTGTTTGGAAAGGAAGGTCTATAACTATTGAAGCCACTAGAATGCCTTTTTATTGGGGTTAGGCCCGCCATTCTCTTGACCTCCTTCCCTTAACCGTCAGAATTCATAAATCACTTTGCCATCAGGCTTGGTGATTCCCCTAATCTTAGGAGATCTCTTGGACTCTATGACTTCTCCATCGCCATCTTGCTCCTGCTTTAAAATAGTAGCATCGAAAGGAAAAACCTTATTTTCTCCTTCAGGTTCAAATTCCTGATACAAGGTTGCCTCAGCAGCTAGCAAGGGAATGCATGGTTGAAGAACCTATCAAGGAAGCCCTTGAGTTTATGAATGATGTCGTAAAGAATGTTCAGGAGGAACTCATTGAAGTCAATTTCAATGAGGGAGGAAAGGAGAGGATGGTCAAGATAAGCAAAGGTTTACCAGAAGAGGAGAAGAGAAGATTGATAACTTTGTTAAAGGAGTACAAAGATGTTTTGCTTGGGATTATGAAGAAATGCCTACATTGGATCCAAAGGTGGTCACACATAAGCTGAATGTTGACCCTAAGGCCAGGCTTATAAAGCAGCCACCAAGAAAGTATCGTTTGGATGTTGAAGAGAAGATCAAAACTAAAGTGAGCAAGCTTTTGAAACCAGGGTTCACAGAAGAGATCAAATGTCCAGAATGGCTGGATAGCATAGTTTATATGAAGAAGAAAGGTGGGTAAATAAGAATTTATATGGACTTCAAGGATCTTAATATGGCATGCCTTAAAGATGAATTACCACTACCTAATGTTGATATTCTGGTAGATGCAGCTACTGGACACAAGCGTTTTTCTTTTATGGATGGCTATAATGGTTACAACTAGATTTTCATGGAACCATCAGATGCTTAGAAAATTGCTTTTAGAACACCTTTTGGGAATTTCTACTATAAGATGATGCCTTTCAGATTGAAGAATGCTAGTGCAACATATCAAAGGACCATGACTCCGAACTTTGGTGACATGCTGCACAAGCAAGTGGAGGATTGTGTGGATGATCTGGTGGTAAAGGCAAAGATCCCAGTTGAGCATCTATTACACCTAAGGCAGGTTTTCGAAAGGTGTAGAAGGTACAACTTGAGGATGAATTATTCCAAATGCACCTTTGGGGGATCCTTAGGGAAGTTCTTGAGATTCCTTGTCCATCAAAGGGCAAATTGACTTAGATCCCACAAAAGCTAAGGCAATAGCTACTCTTTCTCCTCCAGTAACTTTGAAAGAGTTGAGAAGCTTTGTGGGAAGCGTATCTTACTTGAGAAGATTTATCCTCTTTTTAGCTAAGATCTTGAAGCCTTTGGTTGAACAAACCAAAAAGGGAGTGGCCTTTGTGTGGTGTGACCAATGTGAGAAGGCATTTAAGAAAATATAAGCAATTCTGGTAGATCCCCATACCATGGTGGCTCCATTGCCTGGGAAGCCTCTTTTATTGTATATAGTAAACATAGAGTAGTCACTGAGGGCTCTATTGGCTCAGGAAGTCAATATACTACATTAGTAGGCTCATGAAAGGACTAGAGCTAAGATGCTCCACAGCTGAAAAGGTATGCCTTTCCTTAGCTTTTGCTATGTCAAAGTTTAATCACTACTTTCTAGGGCATTGTGTACAGTTAGTGACCAAGAGCAATCCTGTGAAGTATCTCCTAATCTGCCATCAGTTGTCATGGAGAATGGCTTAGTGGGTCATCCTGACAGTGTGCCATGATATCGAATGTATAAGGCCATCCGTCATTGAGTGGCAAGCAATGGTTGACTTGTTAGCTAACTTCCCATGGACCAGTAATTTCTCACTTCCTCAACAGGAAGTTTTGGTAACAGAAGAACAAGAATGGTCTATGCACTTCAATGGCTCATCTACATCTTAGGGAGGAGGGATAGGAGTAGTGTTGAAGTCACCAGGGGAGGAACACATGTTTGCCTACAAGCTACGTTTCCCCTGTTCAAACAACGAAGCAAAATATGAATCCTTAACGGTGGGATTAAAGGCTGCAAGAGACTTGGCATCAAAAGATTAAAGGTATTTGAGGATTCTAAGTTAGTCATTAAGCAAGTAGAGGGAAGCTATGGAGTGAAGAGTCGTAGATTGGCTACTTATAGGGCCACAGTTTAGGATCTCATGAAACACTCCACATCCATAAAATGAATGGTGATTAACTAGAATGAGAACAAGTTGGTAGATTCACTGGCCACCTTAGCCACCAAGTATATGCTAAAGAAAGAGAAAATAATTCTTAAGGTGGAGAAACAACCTGGCCTGATCAAAGGAAGATTGTGTCCTTCAAAAGACTGGCGAGAAACCTTGTTCAAAGCAATAGTCCAAGGAAGAGATATTAGGTCAAATCTACCATCAAACATGAAAGACTTCCTCAAGAATATATTAATGAGAATCTATTTTTCAGAGGAGAGGAAGGGTTGCTAATGAGGTGTGTCTCAAGGCAAGAAAGGTTGACATGATTGCACAAGTTACACCATGAGATGTGTGGAGTGAGCCTTGATATTGGCCTATGCAGAAGATTACAAATGTTAGGACATATGTGGTTCACTTGTTAAGAACATATGTCATTCTTTTATGTAATTGGCTAATCCTTTGACAAAATGTACTCAACTTGTAATTGGGTAGTTCTAGGTGTTTTTAATACTTCAAGAAAAAAGGTTTCAAGATCAAGTGTTGAAGCCATCAAGTTTGTCCAAGAAACAAGCTGAAGAAGTGCTGAATCATTAAAGCTCGACCCCTACTCGATAGCTTCTCGACACCTTGCTATCTGTTGAGGTTTATAAAATCAGAAATTCTGATCTAATTTTCTTGGGATCCATGAATGTGTCTTTGGGCCTTCTTTTCTCCTAACCCTAGACATATAAAAGGATTGTTTTAAGGGCCGTCAAATAGTTCACAAGTTGCATAAGCATTGAGCAAACTCTGTTCAAGCAAATTGTGACCGGAGACGAAGTTCTTGCCTTTGTTCATCTCTTCTAAAGAAGTTGCTATGTATGTGCACCTTTGGGTTTTGTGACCAAGCATCTTCTTGATCTTCATCATGTAGGACGAACTGAATAACTTTGCAGCCAACCTCTCTTTCCAGTTGGTGTTGAAGTCGCATACTGGGATCCGCACAAATTGGTTAGTCACATACTTGGGAGCCGAGCATCAAAAGGGGAAACTGTCACTACAGAACAAGTCCAATTGGATATTGGGGTAAGGGTTCAACTGTAGGTTGGTATAAGGTACTGAGATTCCTTTACTTGTATCGCTTGTTGTGATAATAGTGGAGTTTTAGGAGTGGTGACCTGAAAATCACCCGGTGGGGTTTTTGTCGTTAGGTTTTCTCCATTCGTAAACAAATCACCGTGTCATTTAATTTCCGCTACATATTTAGTTATTTAGTGATTTGTTTGTGCTACCACGCGTTTGCATGTTTATTAACTTAATTAATATACTTGGCTAAATTAATTGGTTAATTAATCACAAGGGGTCAATTCGTTTGTGGCCTATCAAGTGGTATCAGAGCAGGCACACTCTGATTAGATTTAATTTTTGATGTGTCCATCCATTGACCCCTGTTTGTCGTGGATAGAGGACAGTCGTTAATTATACCTCCTTTATTTGATGGCACAAACTATGCATACTGGAAAGTACGCATGAGAGCTTTCTTGTAGTCTTTAGATGAGAAAGTGTGGCAAGCTGTAGAGATTGGCTGGACTAAGCCAAAAGAAGCGCCGGCTGATTGGGATGAAGCCAAGATCAAGGCGCCAAACTTCAACAGCAGAGTGTTAAATGCCTTCACTGCCACAGTCAATCCTACTAAAGGGATTGTTGATAAAGTGGAAGAAGAAGAAGAATTGGTGGATTCTAAGTATGAGAAGATGGATGATCAAGATGATATCCATTCATCCTATAGGAAACTATACAAGCTGTCTGAGAAACACAAGAAACTCTATAGGCTGACCACCAAAAAGCTCAGCAATGTGGAACTTGACCGTGAAGAGTTGTCCACAAAGTTTGATGAGGAAATCAGACTATTGGAGCGCTGAGGTTCGAGAACAATTTCTTGGCTGAGAAGACAAAGAAGCTTGAGGCAGAGCTATTTCAAGTTAGAGCTCAGTTGGAAAGGACCTCAAGTGCAAAGCTTGATGAGATGCTCAGCATTTAGAAATCTGCTTCAGATCGAACGGGTTTAGGATATGGTCTTTCTTCCTCTAATATTGCTTCTACTAGTTCTACTATTTTCGTTCCACCCGTTAATAATATTGAAATTGAAAACATTGATGTTAAAACTGAATTTGCTAGTGAGAACTTAGACAAAGGCAAATCTATCTTAGGAGCACCCTCTAAACAAGATAAGAAAGATGTCAAAAACCCTAGGGCTAAGAAGGCTATCTCTCAAAAGCCTAAACAAAAGAAGCAGCATCTTTGTCATCATTGTGGTGTTGCCGGTCATACTCAACCAAATTGCTATAAGTGGTTAGCCACTCAACAGAGCAACGGCAGGATAGCATCTGGAAGCCAAAATCAGCTTCAATCCTCTCTTGCTCCTTTTGGAGATCTTCTGAAAGCCCTCATGTTCCTTTCAAACTTGAACAAGTTCAATTCTTCCCCTTCACCGCCGGTTTAAGGATTCAATCAAAGGAAAGGTTCTTCCAAGGTGTGGAAGAAAAAGGACTTTAAGTGATTATATCACTTTCTTCTTTTTTTCTTGTTTTTGTTTGTTGCATTACTTGTGTGTTTTGCTTTTATTCTGAGTCAGTCTAGTTTTATGTTTTGCTTTGATAACATGTTTTTGTTTGCTTATTTTCAGTTTTGTTTATTTTGTTTTTGATATAAAAATAAAATTAAAAAAATTGAAAAAAAAAAAAGTCAGAAAAATACAAAAACAGTGTGTGTTATGTGTACATTGGTATTCGTGTACCTTGGATGGCCATTGAAACAAAATTTTCTAAACTTTGTATCATTTGTAACTTAGATGAGCATCTCTATGCACAACTAAGCAAGTGAGCTTTGTGGCTCTTGTTTGTGATGAGTAAAATTAAGTTATCTCTTAGACTTAACACTCATATCACTCTTTTTGACGGGTAGGACTAGAAAATCCTAAGAGAAAGGCATAAATAACCATCTCACCACTATTGCTCGCCAATCATGAATGACATTTGTATGTTTCGGCATAGTAAAAGTGCAATGTCAATGCTTAACATGTTGGGTATTTCTTTTCTCTCTCTTATATGCCCATGCATGATATGCTTAAAAAGAAAATATGCGAAGAAAATAAAAAGCAAAAATATCAAAAATACTTTAAATATGATTGCAAGCGTGTTTTCTAGGAGATGTGGGAGTTATAGGATGTACCTCGAAGGTGATAGTCCCTATCAAATAGTTATAATTGTGTGTGAGTTAAAGTGAATTTCTCATATCTCAAATCGTCATAACATGTATACACTTATGCAATCTTACGATATTCTTTCATACACAACACACAATATTCTTTGCTACTCTTGATACATGTGCAGGTACAATGTGATTTGGCCATCACTAGGTTTACATGTGTTTATGTATGCTCACTAAACTGTCTTGACTTGTTTTTGAAATATAAAATTGGTTAGACTTGTTTAGTGTGTGTGTGTGTGTGTGTTTCTAAGGATCCATGTGCTTAAAATTTTTTTTGAGAGACGATTTTGAGAGCTTAATATGTTGATTGGATCATTGGTTGAGTTGCATGTTGGATTGCATTCATGTCTGTGTTTTTCACTTCTCAAAAAACTATTTTTAAAAGCTGGCTCGACACCTCCTCGATACCTAGCTATCTGTCGAGCTTCTCAAGCTTTTTCTTATCACAATCTCGACACTTCCTCGACACCTGGTGGATCGATCGAGAAATCTCCTGCCTCCTCGATAGATTCTAGACACCTGGTCGATCAATCGAGCTTCTGTTCTTGGTTCTGGTGTTTATTCCTCGATACCTGACACCTGTAGCTGTCGTCGTTCATTTTTTCGACACCTTCCTCGACAGATGGCTGACACCTCTCGATACCTTATCTGTCAAGCTTTACTGAGGTTTCTATTTAAACCCCTCATGCGATCCGCATCTTATTTCTCTCGATCTCTCTCTCGATAGCTCTTTGTTTTTCCCTCCCAAACACTCTTATCTCAGTCCAATCTTGTTCCTCAAGGGTTCTTCAAGCTTCTTCAATTTTTTCTACACTTGGTAAGCTTCTTATCTCTTCATTCTTCATGCATTTCATGATATGAAACCTAGGTTTTGGGGTTTTTGAAAAATTTTGGGGCTTTTCAAAATTGATGAGTGTTTATTGAAATTTTGGGATGGGTTTTCACTTACATGTGTTTAAAATCTCATGCATTGCATCACGTTAGCATTATAACAGTATTTTCATGCATTTAGATGTGTGTAATATGCTTGTGTGCTGGTAGGATTGGATTGGGCTGGCCCATGATGTATTTCTTTTGCATGTCACATGTTCATGCATTTTCCATGCATACGTACTCTATTTTCAATATATTTGACATATTTGAATTGCTTTGGGACTTTTCTGATTGTCTTTCTTTCTCTCCCTCTCTTTCTGTTTATGTTAGTTGTGTCTATGACACCTAAACATAAGTCTGCTCCGTCCCAGAACCCTCTGCGTTCTAAGACATCTTCATCTTTTGATCCTACTCCTTCTAACATTCGGTTCTGTGATGAGGATGCTCGTAAGGCCTTCTCGGAGAACTTCTCTAGACGAGGTGTTCATTCAGAACGCCAAGTCATTTTGGCGGACTTCGCCGACACTGACCTTACCTCTGTCATTCACACAGTTGGGAATAGGAGTCACTGTGTGACATCCCAATCACATGTCCTCCCATGCTTATTCAGGAGTTCTACTCCAACATGCACGGGATTGATCGTTCAGTACCACTTTTCTTCACTAGCGTTCGAGGTACGCGCATTCCTGTCACACCGCAGCTTGTTACGGATGTGCTTCGGGTTCCTAGGATAGAGTTTCCTGACTATCCTAGTTGTGAGCGTCTATGGACTGTGTCCAAAGATGAGCTCATGGTTGCCTTTTGTAAGCGCCCTGTTGACTGGGGTTAACGTCAGTTTACACCATGTGAGCCTTTTGCTAAAGGCCCTCACTTTATGAACATGGTGATGACTTTTGTACTCCATCCTCTTTCTCACTACAACTCCATCACAGAGCCTTATGCTCAGTTTTTGTTGTCTCTTCTTGAGCATCTTACCATAGACTTTCCTTCTAATTTCATTCTCTATATCATAGATGTTCATTTAGATTCGGCATCCCATGATAAGTTCATTTTTCCTTCCGCTATAACGAGGATCTTACGCCATTTTTCTGTCCCTTTTCCTGTGTCTGACCACTTCACACATATTTGTACCATAGACGCCACTACCATAAAACGTAGTGAAGCGCAGTTTAAGTCGCAATAGCCGGATTCCACTCCTCCCTCCCATCCAACTCCATCTCATTCAGCTCCATCCACATCCGCTCCCTCCATATCCATGAGTGATGTATCCCTTGGAGACATCATGGCGCAGCTGCAGCGCATGGATGCTCGCCTTGATACACTCTCTACTGAGTTGTATCAGGTGAACGTTCGTGTCGATTGTATTGCACAATGGCAAGCGACTATGGGTGGCTTTGCTCCTGAGGCTTCTCTTTCACCACCTCCAGTGGCTTCTGATTCTGATGCTGAGGATGATGATGATGATGATGATGATGGTGATGACGATAACGCTTCGAATGATGATGGAGATGCTAGCTCTGCTGAGGAGATGTCTACTTGACACTCTTACCTTTTGTCACTCGTGACAAAAAGGGGAAGTAGTTTTGGTACTGAGAGTAGTCATTCTTAGGGGGAGAGTTAGTGCAGGACATTTTTGTTAGGGGGAGAATGCTGATATGAGGGATGTAGTGAGGATTTGATGTATCTTGTTCTTTTCTACTTTATAGATACATTGTTCTTGTACATTAGGTCTTGTGACCAATTTTTACATACATTGTACTTATTTTCTCTATATGAGGGATGTATGTTTCTTTCACCTACCTCTACATGTGTTGTTTCATTTCTATCTTTATATACATGTTTCTTATATTTGTATGCAATCTATTATTTCTGTTTCACACAAAGATGCCTTGATGAGTTTTGTTTAAAGTGTTTCATAAATACAGGTTGTCAAAGTCTACTTGCTATAAACTCTCTTCTTGCAAAGTTTTTCAAGAGTTTGTGTTAGGATAGATTTTATTGTATTCAACAAGTGAATATGAGTTGAGTGATTTATGACTTCTCTCATATATTCATTTTTTTGTTGTGGTTTTGTCACGAACTGCCAAAGGGGGAGATTGTTAGGACATATGTGGTTCACTTGTTAAGAACATATATCATTCTTTTATGTAATTGGCTAATCCTTTGACAAAACGCATTCAACTTGTAATTGGGTAGTTCTAAGTGTTTTTAATACTTCAAGAAATAATGTTTCAAGATCAAGTGTTGAAGTCATCAAGTCTGTCCAAGAAACAAGCTGAAGAAGTGCTGAATCATTAAAGCTCAACACTTGCTCGATAGCTTCTCGACACCTTGCTATCTGTCAAGGTTTATAAAATCAGAAATTCTGATCTGATTTTCTGGGGATCCGTGAATGTGTTTTTGGGCCTTCTTTTCTCCTAACCCTAGACATATAAAAGGATTCTTTTAAGGGCCGTCAAATAATTCACAAGTTGCATAAGCATTGAGCAAACTCTATTCAAGCAAATTGTGACCGGAGACAAAGTTCTTGCCCTTGTTCATCTCTTTTGAAGAAGTTGCTGTGTATGTGCACCTTTAGGTTTTGTGACCAAGCATCCTCTTGATCTTCATCGTGTAGGATGAACTGAAGAACTTTGCAGCCAACCTCTCTTTCCAGTTGGTGTTGAAGTCGCGTACTGGGATCCGCGCAAATTGGTTAGTCACGTACTTGGGAGCCGTGCATCAAAAGGAGAAACTGTCACTACAGAACAAGTCCAATTAGGTATTGGGGCAAGGGTTCAACCGTAGGTTGGTATAAGGTACTGGGATTCCTTTACTTGTAACCGCTTGTTGTGATAATAGTGGAGTTTCGGGAGTGGTGACCTGAAAATCACCCGGTGGGGTTTTTGCCGTTAGGTTTTCCCCATTCGTAAACAAATCACTGTGTCATTTAATTTCCGCTGCATATTTAGTTATTTGGTGATTTGTTTGTGCTTGATCGGTGCAAAACTGCAAGTGCACAGTATCATAGTTTTATAGTAAAGTGATGAGAAGAGTATCGTCCTCAGGGATTGGTAACTTACTTTTGACAAATACCAAAATTATGCTAATCTTGATTTTATCTAGAGAAGTCACTAAGGTTGTTGTAATTGGAATTTAAAATAAAATCAAATTAAAGAAAATACGCAGAGGAAAAGAACGATAATGTTCAAAAATCAAATTAATGGGAGGAAAACTTCTAGGAAATCGATTTCACCTAATCCCTCACTATGCTTTACTCATCTAGCTAATTGAATTTAATTCTCTTTGTTTGTTAGCAATCTCCCAAAAAACATCCAAAAGCCTCTTTCGACAGTCAATTGGAAACATTCTTATTCATCAATTTACACAAGAGTATGAAATTTAATAAAGCAAGAAAGCATTAAGACCAATGATTTTAATACTACACAGGTTCATACAAGTCTTTCGATCTCTTTATTCACCTATGCCGAAATATTCAAGATCTATCCTATAATTCCCTCTTTCGACAGCAAATCACAAGATCAAAATCATCTAATTAATGGCCAGTTAATTATAAGCAATAAGCTCAAAATAAATCAGACAAACATGAAGAGAATTAATTCAAATTAATATGGAAAAGCAAGCATAGTTCGGAATTAGATTACATCGTTTTCCTAGAATAAAGAAATTTAGTTCATGCTAAAAATTAAACTCAACAGAAACGAATTCACCATAATGTTTCTGAGAAGATTTGAAGGAAAAAATGAACACAAAAATCTGCTTCAGCCTCCTTTCTGCTTCAGCCCTCTCTTTTTTTCTGTTTCAGCGTTTTTCTTTTCTGTTTCGGCGCTCCTTTTTCTCCTGCTTCAGCGCCTCCTTTTTTCTTCTTCAGCTTAGCGCCTCCTTTTTTCTCAGACGTGTTGCCCTTTTTCTGCTTTAGACGTGGTGCTCTTTTCAGCCCAAAAACGATTTTCTTTTCAGTCCACAACGTTTTTCTTTTCAGCCCACTCACTTAATTTTTCTTTGTTTGAGCATGCCTCCCATTTACATTACAATCAAGAAAAACTAAGTGAGTTCTAAGTCTCCGGGCCAGCCCATGACTCAACTTCTATGAGTGAAATTTGTATTGGGCCATTGCCAGCTCTAGTGTTTACTGTCAAGTACCTTTTTGGGGCATATACATTTTACCTGTGCAGTAGTAGTAAAGCATCAAAATATGCTACCATAATGAGGTCTAAAATCAACCAAAAATAAATAAATAAATAAATAAAATTAGACTAAAGTGTAAAGTTGAGAAGTGATAAATTATGCTAAATTATGCAAGTCATCAGTGCTACCACGCGTTTGCATGTTAATTAACTTAATTAATATACTTGGCTAAATTAATTGGTTAATTAATCACAATGGGTCAATTCGTTTGTGGCCTATCAGCAAAGGCTAGGGGTCTTTTGGCTAGAGATGGCCAGTGATGCCAAGGAGGAGTAGAGAGATTGTAAGACTTATTCCATCATTCCCTAGACCAGGCAGAAGTGCTAAACAATAAGGTACAAGAAGAAGATTGGCAGGATCCATATGTAAAATATCTTTCACAAGGTGTACTACCTGTTGATCGTTTGAAAAGAGAAAAGTTGAAGAGATATGCAACAAGGTTCAAGATGATAGATGGGAAGCTGTTAAAAAGAAATTTCCAAGGGACGAGGAAGAGCCAGCAGGACACCCTGGTGGCAGAAAGCTATGGCAAATAGCTTTGCATAAGGGATACTACTAGCCCACCATGCAAAGAGATGTCTAAGATTTCCCCAAATGTTCCAATAATGTTAAAGGCGAGGGGATGAAATACACACTAGCCATCAAAGCTTACACCCAACTATGGCACCATATCCATTCCACAGTTAAGCACTGGACTTCGTAGGTCCTATAAATCCCCCTTTTGAAGGATGTGCATGGATATTGGTAACCACTGAGCTATTTACAAAATGGGTAGAAGCTAGGGCCATGAAGAAAGTAACAGGTAGCTCAGTGGCTAGTTTTCTAAGAGCAAATATAATATGTCGTTTTGGGGTACCAAGTAGATTCATTTCTGACAATGGTACACCATTCCTGAATAAGGATGTGTGTCGTTTAACAGAATGGTACTACATAGGTCACACGACATCAACACCATATTATCCCAAAGGAAATGGTTAAGCTGAGGCTTCCAACAAGAGATTGTTGTAGATAATTGGAAAAATGACCAACGAGAACGGAAAAGGATGAAGAGAGGAACATCTTACAACTTTGTGGGCTCATAGAATAGCCAAATTACAAGCTATAGGAGCCTTACCTTTTTCCCTGGTCTATAGCACAAAGGCCATTATCCCAATAGATTTAGTGAGGCCAACAGTGAAGTTAGCGAAAATAGTAGGGATACCTAGGAAGACATCCTAGAGATCATTGAAGAAAAATGAGACAATGCTACCTATCATAACAGCCTTTACTAGGCTAGTATGAAGGCAAGGCATGAAGGTCAAGTCAAAGAAAGGAAGTTTCAAGTGGGAGAACTTGTTTGGAAGATAGCCCCTCATGTATGAGGTGTGGCAAGAGTAGTCAAACACAAGTTTTTGTCAAAATGGGAAGGACCATATATTATGGAAGAAGCACACCAGACAAGACATTATTGACTAAAAGATCAGACAAGTATGAAGGCATATAGCCCTATTAGTGGAGCTCATCTTAAGAAGTATTATGCTTAGTTTTGTAATCTGATACTTGCCATTCCATAGTTTTAACTCTATTGAATAAAACCCTTTCCATTCAGTTATATATTACATTTTATTGTTCATGATATGCATGCAAGGTTCAATATCCTAACTGAATAGCAAACATAATAGAATTTACAAATAAACAAGCCTCCCACGACCATAAAATATTACAAATTGAAAACTAAATAATGTCTGTTAGAGAATTAATGTTTATTCAGACCATAAAGACAATGGCTATAAAAACCCACACAAACCAAAGGCAGAGGTATGCACAATTCTCACCCTGAAAACCATTGTTATTAATTTCGTTCCGTTCCGGCCGGAATTTTTCGTACCGGTATACAAACCAATACCGGAATACCCCACGTTCCACCTCGGGTCAAATTCCAGGCCGTTCCAGGCCATTCCGGTCATTCCGGTCAATTCCGGCCGAGATGCAAATTCTGGTCGGTACCGGATTTGGCCTATTATTAAAATAAAAAAAAAAATTAAAAAAAAGAAAAAGAGTAAAGGTCCAATGGGTGATGGTAGTTCTTGGGAGTTCTTTTGATGATGAATTTGATCCTTCTCTCATGGATGATGATGAGAAAGAGGAGTAAATCTTGTATTTTTTGATATTTAGTTATTGTCTTGTAAATTTTGTTATTGTCTTGTAAATTTTCTTATTGTGTGATGTTAAATTGATTTTATATTGATGTTTAAGACTTAAGAGTTAAGACTAAATGATTTGTATTATTTGATATTTAGTTATTTATTTATTAGAATTGACAATTTTATGTTCAACAAGAATATATATAAATTATTTTTTAAGAACTCCGAAACACCCTGAAACGGTACGCCGAAATCGGCCGGTACCGAAATATTCCATTTCACTGAACAAACCGAAACGGGGTCCGAAACGGTATTAATAACAATGCTGAAAACTACTCCTAAAGTTAAATTCTCTTACGATACAATTCAACCGAATCTCATTCTAACTTAAATTACTTAATCATCGAAGGGTGTTTGACAAACACTACACCAGTGTATCACTTTTTTTCTATTTCAGATCTGTTGCAGGTTCGTCCTTGGACCATTACCATCGTCCATCCACACTGACGAAAATCTCAACTACTGATTTTCTGCACCATCATTATGCATCCCACTACAGAAAAGGATTTTAAAAATGAGTTACGAAACAAGCCCAAGTTTCATCTACTTCAGCGCTAGTTTTTTCAATTGTTTTTAAACACTGGCAATTTATTAGGAACATTTAATCTTGCTGACGTATCTAACAGCATCCCGATCTAGTTGGGCTCTCACGGATTCCAGTTTTTGACTGAGGAGCTAAGAGCATATATTATGTTCGTCAAAGAAAATTTTAAGTCCTAAAGAATGAGATTTGGGGTCCATAATCCGTATCCCTGCAGTGAAATGTGCAAGTTTAGTTTCCTCCATTCTTTAGTTTCATTCTTTTCACTATTATTGCCTTCTCGAATGAAATTTCAGCTGAAGAATTCTACTTCAGAACTTCAATTCTCGATCTTGAAAGTAACACATAAATATGAAAAAAATTCACATCACAGATAAAATGGACCTGGATCCCAAACACATCTAGCTTTTCACTAGTAATAACAAGAAAAACGTCCACCACCCTGTAAGCCACTACATATTCTCCACTTATTTATTTATTTATTTATTTATTATAAATCCTATAGCCCAATAAGAGGTAGGAATTTAGTTTGGAGTAACCAAAAACAAAAAACAAAAAAGGGAGACTCTTACACAAATACCATATATGTAATATAACATTATAATAGCGTATCTTATACAAAACTACATATCATACTTACTCTTAAGTGATAACTACTAGTGATTATAGAAACTATTACAAGCAAGCCTGTGCTATTAGTAAGCAAAGGTCTAACAATAAGCAATACATTTGTTCTTGCAATCCATGGTGCAGCCGCCACCACCACCACCACCTCCATAACCCTTGCCTGAGTTGCTGTAGGAAGTGAAGCACTTGGCTGGACATGTGAGCTTCTTGTTGTAACATGGACCCTTGTCTTTACACACCACTGTGGGCCTTATTATACCACCTTTTGAGTACCCTCCATTTGGACCTCCAAACCCGCCTCCATACCCGCCTCCAACACCATTTCCAAACCCAGGTATGTTGAACCCGCCTCCAGGACTAAAGAACCCGCCCATGCCACCATCATTTCCAGTTCCACCTCCACTTCCACTTCCACCACCTTTATTGTTGTTGTTGCTGGGTTTGTCCTTGGAGTGTTTGAGCTGGGCTGAGAATGACCTGTCAGATTCGGGTCGGGTTGCCAGAGAGACTGAGACTGTGATGGCCAGAATGGCTAAGAGAAAGCTGGTTATGGGTTTCATTGTGTACTGCATGTATATTTATATATTTTTTTGTTTGATCAAGATGAGTGAGCTTACGAGAATGTGATGAGAGTTTTTGTGCGAAGGAATAATATACATGCGGATAGTGGTGGAGGAGGTAGAGATGAAAAACAAGCATAGCATTTATGGGGTGGGTGTGGACAGTTGAGGGGGACTTCCCGTATGTCATGTGAGTAGGTTGGGTGCCATTATTGTGATCCTGTTACCTTCTTTTTTTTTTCTTGTACTGTATCAGTTTCGGTCATGATATGCCTCTCAAATATATCTTTTCAAGGAATTAGTGTAGTGGTTTTTTTTTTTTTTTTTTTTGATAGGTAGTGTAGTGGTTTTTAAATAATCTAAGTGATGTTTATGTCCTGATTGTTGCGATTTTAAATTATCTCATTTCTTATGTTTGGTAGTTAGTGACCTCAAAATGAGAAAGAGTTGTTTTTAGTAATTTCAATTGTCTTTGTTTGTTTTGACATTAATGTTTTTTAGAAAATAAATATTTAAAAAAAAAATTTCTTCAAAATATCTCATTTTCTTATGATTGGTAGTAACCTTTAATGAGTTGGAAAACGATTTTCAAAAAACTCTTATTTAGCTTACCATTTCAAAAAAAACAAAAATTACTAGAAAACAATCTCTAAAAAGTAAGTTTTATGTAAGTTTTATTTTTTCTGTTGATCAAAGATATATTTTTTTTCATTTGATTTATTTTTTCTGATTCTACCAAATATTGAATTACACAAGATTTTCCATCGATACAAATTAAACTTTCTCCATCTAAGGTGATGTGAGATAATGTTGTTTTCTAGAAATTTTAGTGAAAAAAAAAATCTAAAAAATAAGTTTTTTTTTAGAAAATATAAAAAATAAGTAATATTTCAAATAGGATTTTTTGTTGATCAAATATAATTTTTTTTTTAATGATACTAAAAGCTAAACATAGAAATAATGAAAATAAAAAAAGTAAAAAACCCTATTTTTTACTAGAATTTTCCACGGAAATAAAGAGAAGATTATTACTCGGTGAATATAAAATGGGATGTGAGGATATATTCAGCTGAGGATATATTCAGCCGAAGATTACTAGTGTATGTATATGTAAAAACAATTAAAAAGGTACAGTAGTACTTTAAATTAATGGGGTAACATGGGGTTTGGTTTGGTAAAGATTTTTATTTTGGATCCATTACATGTGCATGGTAAGCTGTTTTGCAGTATTGGTAATAGATTAGATGGGGCCCGGGCGGTGCAATGGTGTAAATTAATTAATTAAATGAGATGCTCATCAGTACGTACGTACAAGGTGCGTGGCGGTGCTTATGAAATTAGCATATATTGCATGTAGAACAATTCACATGTCATATCACATTATCCATTTTTTTGGTTGAGGATCTTCAATTCATTACTCATTAGTCCAAGGAAAAATAAATTTAAAATTTTTTGTTAAACTTTCCTTCCGCCGATAATATGAGTACAAAACATGTCTGGAGTAAAGCATCACAAGGAAGGTAAAATTTGGATAGCGACGGCAAAATCTATGTTAACCATTTTGGCCCTCAGGTGTAGAGTAAATAAACAACTTGCTGATTTATATGATTACTAGAATTTTGGCTTAATATAAAATATGATTCAATAATTTTTATATATATATATATATATATATAACTAAAACCTCTGAAACTCCAACAATTTTCAACATCACCACTATTTTCTTTTTCTTTTTAATTTAGATTATTTTTATTTTAGATTTTATATCTTATATATTTATTATTTCTCTTCCACGTGTAATTATCTTATCAAGTGTTACAATAGTTTAATTTAAATAAAACTCTATTAGATATATGTTTCAAGAGCTTGAAAATTCTACTTATTTTACTTCAATGATAGTGGAATTACAACTAATATCTCTCTCTATCGTTCCCCTCCCTCCTCTTCTGCCTGTGTCTCTGCTACCCCAACCAGTAAGTTTTTCTCTATCTTGCAAACACCGTAGATCCACCCTCTCCAACACACCATAATCTCCAATTCTCACCATCTAACCTCCTTAAAAAATCACCCAAATCTTCAATTGTCAACTAACCCATATAATCAGGATGAGATTTTGATTAGTTTATTATGTCAGGTAATTCTCCCAATTCTTTTCAAATTCGTTTTCCCAAACTATATCCGGTTGTCTCTCTATTTGTTTGTAAACTCCGCCATTACCACATTGCCTCAATTCTCACCTTTGAATCTCTGTACATCCCTGTTTTTTCCTCTCTCTTTTTCATATGGATTTTTCTTATTTTTCTTTTATTTCGTTTGGTTCCCTATTGCTTTGATGTAATACCCGGAAAAAAAAAAAGATTTAAAAAGAGGGGGATTTAAGTAAATCTCTTTGTGGGGTCAATTTTTATAATTAATATTATTAAGGGAGTTTTTAGAAAATTAGGTTGAAACCCTAACTATATATATAAGCTAATTAAGTTAGAGTATAACGATAGATATTTTGGAGGAGGACTTCTGAGTTTGTTCAAGTAGTGAAAGATTGACGGCACACTTGAGGTAAGACCTAAGAAATCTCATTCTTTGTCAAATTTAGGATTTATATTGAATTAAAATATTTTTTTTATGTGAGTATTTTGGCCAATAGTGAGACTGTTTATATATCCAATGAGATTAACGATGTAAACAAAGAAGGAATTTGATTTATTTTCTCTGTGCCCTATGCTGCGTTAAGTGTAAAAGAAGGCTCTTGGGTTCGGTTTTGTACAGCTTTACCGAATTGGGGTTTTGGCGAATTGTAAAAGGTAATTGTAGACATGGCAAAATAGGTCAGAATTTTCTGACCCAACCCGAAAAATACCTGACTCGAACCCGATTTTTTTTTACCTGAATTAAAAATGGGTTGACCCATGACCCGACCCGTGTTTTTTGCAGGTCAACCTGAACCATTTTTTAAAACTTTTTTTTTGGTAAAAAAAATAATAAAATTAAGACAATATTGGTTTAATTGTTTGTTGTGAGCTTTAAGGAAACAATTGAGACATTTACATAACTGCATGCAAATTAAATAACTTAAGTAAATAACTTAATTTTTTTTCAATTTATATTAAATTTTGATAACAAAATTTTGTAGTAGTATTTTTTTTTTCAAAAAAAAACTTCACTACATAGATTTCCACTTATAGCAAACTATATATGTTAATAAATTTAGTGGACTTGTATTGCATCATATGACAAAACTAGTTGCTAACCCGTGCGATGCATAAGATAGTTTTAAATCAAATGTTAACATGTTCAGGTTTATACATCTCTCTAATTTCAATTATTGAAAGCTAAATTGGCTCTAATATAAGATGAAACATGTAATATTATGAAGTAATATTAGAAATGAGATAAATATAAATATTATGAAGTAATATATTACAATAATCATAATGTGCTCTTACATTTGGTTTAATAAGTATTACAAAAGAATCTATGTGATGCACGGGAATGCTACTAATTTTTTTAATTAAAAATAAATAAAAAGTATGTCCATAATAGAAGGACAAGAAATATCATTACTGTCCCAAAAGATGACACATACACCACAGAATCATTTGGTTGCTTGTTAGCCAATCAAACATCAAGCCATTCTTGGACGAGTTACCTGATTGTGTTACTATTGGATCAACTAGGTACACTGGTCTTTTTAATACATAACCAAATAGTTTATCATCTCTCAATGCCGCAACTGTTTTAGGCTGAAGCTCCTCCCAACAATTTTTTATTTGCACATATTGGGCAAATGTCCCAATACCATGTATTTTTGCTATGGCTTTTTTTTATTTTTCAATTTCATTTATTTCATGACTTCCACTAAATATTCAATGTATTCATTCTATTTAAAAAAACGTTGCAGTAAAGCTGTATTCTCAAATAACTTAATATAAGAGTTTAATTCCTCTCTGTTTCAATTTAAAACCAAATTGTGCATAAAAGTAAAAAAATTTCCTTTGTTCCAATATGCCTTTAGTACCGAAATCACAAATCCATTAAAACCAAATTGTGCCTAGAAAATTTTAGAGAATGAAAGACAACTTTAAAGTGTTTTTTGTATCTTCTTCCTTTGTTGCTTTGTAGTAGTCCCTAAATATGCCCTTTTGTTTTCCTTGAGTATAGATGTTGGTGTGAGTTGCACAGTGCTTCGAACATCAAGTTTTTGAAATTTTGTACAATCACCATCTTCTTTAGTTGATAAGTTGTTGCTACATTCATTTGAAGTATCACTAATGTAAGCCTGGTAATAGAACAGGTTGAGGAATGTATTACAACATATATATCTTAAATATCATATTTGTAATTTTGCTTAATTAAAGAATACTTACTTCTGTTATTTTATCAAGCTGAATTACTTTGTTAGTTTCTTCAAAAGAGTCAAAATGTTTCTTGACGGTGTAGAATTCACATCAATACTTGAGATTATAGTCATTTAGTTGCATTTGGAAAACAAATTGTTTTATTTTCAGATTTTCTATTTGCACAAGAAGGATGACTTCATCGGGCTCCTAACAAAAGTAACATTTTTCAAATTGTACACTCAAGTAAAGTTTAGTAGATATTAAATACTAATTTTATCTTCCACATTCTCACCTCTAAAGATTTGTTCAAAAGGTCTTTCACTGATATGTTGAGTAATTTTTCTGATTCTGAATCAAATAAAATGAATGTGGCCATTCCTGAGCCATCTTCAACATTTAATTGAATTCTATACCAGCTAAAAGAAATGAAATATATAATGTTAATATTATTAGTTATTGTGTATTTTAATATAAAAAGTAAACATGTTCATTTTGTGTACCTCGGGATTGGGAATCATGTCTTTTTGTTGCAATTGTCACACCATAAAAATTTATCTTTTGACTGTACCTTTTTACAACATACTTCGCAAGGGATAAAGTACCAACCAAAATTATCTATGTCAATGTTTATAATCTTTTCTTGACAGGTAAAGATAGTTTTCTAGAAATTGAATTTAATATCAATCAATTCATAATTTTATAGTTAAATTTTGTAAAAGTAGATCTATAGTACATAAAGCAATGTTAAGGACGCAATGTTATTGTTGAAGGTATTTTTTTTTTCTTACCTCATTAGCAGAGTCCCACATAATTTTTGTTATTTCACTTATGGTTCTTTTGTTGATGTTCATCTCTTCTTGAATTGTCACTTGTGGTTTGAATTGCTTTGGCATTTGTACTATTGGTTGGTTATTTTCCACCAGACTGTTATATTACATAAAGATATTAGACATAGTATTGTAGAGACTGTAAATATATTAAAAATGTGAATCCAAAACAAAGCACTTACTGATCTTTGAATTTAGCAGTCTCAGGAATGTCGAAATCAATATAAACTCTTGCTCCACTTGTTGACGATAAGTTATACTCTCCTGCAATGCACGGGATTCATTAGAAAAAAAGTACATTGAAGTTTCAATGGAATCATCACAGTAACAGAGAAAGGTCTAGATTAGAGGGCATAGTATCTTGTAGACATGTATAATACCGAGGTAAATAATCCAACTTTGCTATGCTAGCTATAGATGCTAAAGATAATGACATTTGAGTAAAGGTTTGTCACATTTTGAAAACCAAAGGACCCCAAAAACCATGCTTTTGAAACGAATAAAAATAAATAAATAATAAAAAACAACCTCTCTCAACAGAGAAAAAAGTAAAGGGAGGGAATGAATCCCCCAAAACCAAGTGATGAATATCTTTTTAATTCTTATACACTGAAATGATTTTCTCAGTTCAATAATTTAGAGACATAATTATCTTGCTTCATCACAGGTACACTAACTGGGATAGAAAGCTTAATTTTAGACACAACAGCCAGAACTGAAGAAGAATCTGTAAAAGCTTAAAGGAAAAAAAAAAAAAAAAAGAATTGCGGAGTTGTCTTTACAAAGATTGATACTGAAATCGAGATCAAAGTGATTCAACTTCCTGCTTTGAATTATCCTAGTTTAATTGTTGGCAGCAAATGCAATTAGGTACCAATCATTTGAAGCTGCCTTGAATTCCTGAATTTCTTCTTTTGAAGGTTTTGAGGCTAAAATAGAACATATTTGGCCTTCTTTAAGATGTGCTTTACCATGAACTCTTATTTTGTTATTTCTTTGCTAATTTTAATCAATTACTAATGGTTACTTTAGTAGGGTGTTATTATTATTATTATTATTATTTTTTATTGTCTCATCAACAACAATGTTGGTCTCTTGTCCATCACTCCCAATATTTGGCTAATTCTCTTCTACAACAACTATTGCTCTATCTGATCCCTTGTTTATATATTTAAACAAATATTTGATCGATCAAGGTCTGTTACACCATTCTACATTCAAATGGGATTGGTACTTCACTAAAAGATCTACATTATAAGGTACAACATATCGGTTATCCAAAAGAATTTCGTTCTTCTCTATTGTTTTTCCATCATTTCTCCTTCTATATACTAGGAAGCCTTCTTCATCAATTATTGTTTCTTCATTAAATCATTTTGGAAAATGTTTTGTATATTTACCATTTATCATGCACGATGATTTCGGTTTTGTAGATCCACATGGCCCATGCATCAAAAATTGTTTTACAGCTTCATTAGCAACAAGATCCTCATCTAGATCTGGTATCTCACCCATAATGATACCATCAATGTTTGTTGGACTTGGGCACTTATCCTTTGGATCCAAGAATAGAAGAATATGTGCATGTGGGAGTCCTCTTTTTTGGAATTCAATTGTATACACAATTTCAATAACTCTTCCAAAATGAGATTTATGCCTCAAATCATGTAATAGTTCATCCAATTTTATCTTGAAAACCCTTGCTACAATATCTGGCTAATCCTCATGTTTCAGGCCTTCTATAAATTCAAAGAATGATTAATTTCTATCCATTTTGGATTGCAAGTAAATGTAAGAAATAAATCTGGGTAACCTACCCATCTACATATCGCAATTGCATCTTGATAATTTTAAACCATGTACCTTGGACTTCCAGTAAATGAGGATGGTAGAAATATTCGTTTGCCTACAGTAATGGGATCTGTATCACCACGAAGAACGACATCTTTCAAACCATTGAACAACTCTGACCTCAATTTTTTTTTTATTGAATCTAACCCATTGTAGTCTTTCTTCTTCGATAGAAGTGTATGCGTCCACTATAAATTGTTGAAAAAGCCTTCTACCAAGCAATAGTGCCTTGCCCTCACGAAAGCGTTGTTGAAGCCTATAAGCATAGTATTCCCTCATTGTTATTGATTCCCTTTTTCTAGAATTGCTCCCATTCAAATTCCTATAAGGTATACCAAGTATATACCCATCCTCACCATAAGGAAAAAGTAATGGATATTGCAATTCCATAAAGCTTGGATGAGTCCCATTTATACATTGCAATCCTAAACTTTGATTCGCAACAATAATATCTCTATCAAAACTTTCAATATTAAAATCTCTAACAATAAGAGCAGCTATCTCAGATGTTACAGGTAAGTCATATTGCCTTTCACCAGAATTACGACTTCGAATTAAACGAATTCAGACATTATGTATATCTGATTCATCAATCTGTCCTTGACCATTCTAAAATATTTAACCAATTGGTTGCACTAGTCTAACATTTCCATCAACCCGGTAACAATATCTGGATCCACATAATTTCTATCATCTTCATGTATAACTGCATCAATTCTATTTTTAACTTCATTATCAATTTCATAAATATAAAGTTGTGCATACTTAGGTTTTTGGCCATGGATAGGAAGAAGTGATCCAATTCTATGATAAGTTTGACCATTTACACGAAACACATATGGACTAGAACCATTATTTACTGATCTATCAACATTACCCCCCAAAGAAGAGAAAGCAAAGAGAGAGTTGTAGATTCTTATCCCTAGTTGAAATTTTATTGATCTTTGATCACTATTAATATTGAGTAAGCTTCCAAGAAAGGGTGGAGGTTCTTTCAATAGAGGGAGTTCAACTCTTCCTTCGGAACAGCACAAACTAAACTTCGGTTTTGTAGGCGTTTTTGACTTTATAGTTCTCTTCATACCAAAGTTGAGCTCCACAATGTTCACATACTATTGTTGGAGGTCCTAAATCCAATGGTTCTGTAAATTTTCCTATGACAACAAAAACAAAACTTCACTTTTTCTTTGTAATTTTAGAACTTTTTGGGAGAACTAAAAAATATAGCACTTACATTGTTTTCTACTTTCATCATTAGTGCTATATTGTCTACGTCGAATACTCCTTTCAAATGGCTCGTCATATCTTGTTCTTGTTTGGCCTAGGTTACATACTAATTATGAGTTTTTTAAAGAATTTTTTTTTTTTAATATCTCAATATCGTACTGCTTCTATTTCTCTTTTCAAATAAAATTAATCTTCATCTCAATCTTGCATAGAAAGCAGACTCCATGCTTGGGGAATAAACTAAAAGCAAAGCATTCACAAAATTTTAATTCATAAATATAACTATATAGCAAAAACATATATTAAAAATTAACAGTTATATTTTATATAAAGGGGAAAAATTGAAGAAATATATAGCATTCACATACTAACTTTAGAATTTATAAAAAAAAAAAAGAAAAAAGAAAAAAAAAGAAGAAGATTATTTGATAAAATACAAATTGTACATAGAAGTAATTAAAACAATGGAAATCTTGAGATAAAACAATTAAACCAAACATAAAACCAAGTTTGAGATAACCAAGAAACTTAAATATGTAATCATATTCAAATTTCAAATTCTTTCTACAAACATATTACCAATAAATATGCAATAAACAGTACAGAATAAAGGAAAGACTGGTAAATACCTGACTTTTCTCATCTTGTAGTTGTATTACCAAATAAGACAGATATCAAAATGCTAAATCCCTACCTGCAAAATAGTAAGAATCCAATTTTCAACCAAGAAACATTAATAGAAGAGAAATAGTGCAGTGCAGAAAGTTTGAAATAGTGCAGTATAGTGCAGATTTTAATGAAACAGTGCAGTGTAGTGCAAATTTTTCTTTTTTAATCTCCTTCATATCATCAAACAATTTGATTGTGAAAGCAGGCAGCTTATCCTCATAAAAAAAATAAAAAAAAATAAAAAAAGGAAGAAGAAGAACTCTTCCTCTATATGTTATTTTCTTCAAGAATTACATAGATTAGCATAAAAATTTCAATGATTCTATCCAATGAAAAAACAATCACCTGCATCACCATAGTTGCTGCTGTTAGCTAACTTTAACTCATGTTTTCCATAGTGACCAATAATTCATAGAGGCAAAGGAACCCAAATATTAAAAGCAAAAGCCTAAACTAAATCTAAGAATTCCATTTTGTTTTATGCAGTTACTTTCAGTTTTAGTCGTGTAGCGTTGCAAGTATTTGAATGTACCTTATCTAATCAATGTGTCAGTTGCATCATACCTTGAATGTGTTTGAAGACAAAAATAATGTTGTTGAGCAATACAATATTCAAATCTGAAAAACTAAACAACACTATACTCAAGGGAATTTCTAAAATTTTAACAATGTTAAGCTACACTCTACAATTTTTTGTTTGTGTTGAAAAAAGTTTTAAACACTTGGGTCACATGGGCTACAAAAAATCTACACACACCAATTTCGCTAAGGTAGCATAGCATCCTCAACATATAAAATCTTTATACATAATAAGTTACAATTCAAATTGAGTTTCATGAGTTCTTTAAATGTAAACAGAACACTACAATATACTATGATATTAAAACTCCAAGCGTAAAAGCAGATTAAAACAACAACCATATATTTGCTGTAACTATTAAACATACACAGGGGAAATATAAATTATTTAAATATTTATAAGGTACAATTGTACTAAGCATAGATATAAATTATTATATAACCTGCTCCATATCTGTATATCATCTTAAACTAATTTTTAGAGAACCAAAAAAAGAAAAGAAAAAAAAAAGAGACATATAATTCAATATGAACAATGTAATGAATAACTAACGTCAATGTACTCCACACCAATTTCGTTAAGATTTTTAGGAATGTTGTGTGATGAAAGCAAGCTGATAACTCCACCTCGCTCAGTTTCCACTAAACAAATTCAAACACATAGCTCAGTTTCCACACCAAAAAAAAAAAAAAAAAAAAAAAAAAAAAAAAAAAATTCAAATTGATTACCACCATTTTAATATCTATTTAAAATATTGAAGATGTAACTCACTTAAAAAAATATTATAGTCAAAACACACTACTAAACTCAGTTATGGAGTTCCAAACCTAAGACTTATCTAAGTGTGTGCACGCTCAATTATAGATACAAAAGATGTGTGCACGAACTCAATTATAGATACAAAAGAAACACAGCTAAAACAGAAAATATTAAAATAATAACCCAACAGTAAACTGTTGAAGTTACACGTTATTATTGCTCTTTGGTATAATGGTGTTTTTGTTAAGGAGTGAAAAGAAGTGGAGCAACTATTATGACAAAGAATTCCATTAGTGTAATCATATTTATAATGAAAGTGGTAGAACACAATGTGCTTTAGAAAATACCAAAGTCACAAGATCATTTTTTAAGTGTTAAAAATCTAACAAAACTTACCTAGCATGAGTGAAATGCAAAACATATCAAGTGATCAAGTGAGTGCATCAAGTGTGCATGTGGTGTGCATATGAGATGCATGAGTAATGCATGACAAGGCACTCATGGGGAAAAGTGTGTGAAACACACAACCAATGTTTAAAACATGTTAAGAATGTAAAAACATAGAAATCCCCAAAATTTGGTACTCATCGGAGTCCAAAACAACTAGGAAATGTCATTTGGGCATTTCATCAAATACTTAGAGTGCATACAAACCACTAACATGTAAAACAATGCATGAACAAGTTCAAATCTTGCCTAAATACATGTTAAAAATGCCACTTGGGGCCAACACAAGCACAAACAAACACAATGGGACACATCCCAATCAAGAAAATTAAAAAAAAAAAAAAAAAATTTGCATGCACAAAATTTTTTCCCAACCCCTTTCAAAAAAACCCAGCCCTAGGAATCCTAGAAACTAAGACTTAATATAAGAAATCAAGAGTGAAAACACACCTTAGATGAGTTTTAGGAATGATTGGTCTTGAGTTTTGGATGAGATTTGAGTGAAAGAGTGTTTTGGGTTGAGAAAGGCATGGAGGAGGCAAAAGAGAGTGATTTGAAAAACTATCACTGTTTAATTTTTAAAAACTGAAAAACTGCTCATTTCGTGGGTAAGCTTCTTGCGAAGTTACTCGGGAAATGGCCTCTGAAGCACTTTGACAGATTTCGCGGGAAGCTTCTTCTGCGTAACAATCGCGAAACTCTCTGTGTAAATTTCTAGAAATTCTAAAATTGGCTTCCACATTTTCGCAGGTAGGTTCTTACTTGTGACTTACTCGCGAAAATTCCTCTGAATGAGTTTTTCAATAAAAACAAAATGGACTGTTTAGAAAAACTCTTAACACACAAAATACATAAAAACACTTTCAAAAACATATAAAATAAGCGTAAAGAACTATTAACACTACCCTAAGCCATATTCCTCCATTATCAACAGTAAAATGAAAGCTTAAAGAATAGAGAAGAAAGATGCAAACACAAGATAACACCGAGATGTGTTATCGAAGAGGAAACCGAAGAACTCGGCGAAAAACCTCTCCGCGATCCTCCAAGTCGAAATTAATCTACTAGAGAATAAAGTTGGAGTACACGAATAACAAAAGACCCTCCAAGCCTAGTCTACTCCATGTACTTGAGCTCTACAAACTCCAGCTACCAAATGACTTCTCGGAGCCTTGTCTTCTCTAGCTTTCCGAATCCCGCAATTCATCCTGATTGCATCCGCCAATGAATGGCTCCTTCCAATGCTTCCCAGCAACACTAAAATGTCACTTTACACTCAGAATAAGTGTGGTAAGTGTTTGGCCTAACAACCTCTTAAGGATATAGAGATTGAGAGATAAGAGTTAAGAAAAACCACAAGGAAATATGTAGATGATTGTGGGTATAACAATCTCTAACTCTCAAGTGTATTTTCTAGGGGTTTCTCTATGAAAAATACTCTTTACAATTTGTGGGTAATAAGGGTATATATAGTGTGGATAAAGACTTGGTAAAACAAAACACAACTTTTTGCTAAACAGAAAGTTTCGCAGGTCCTTCGCAGGTTGGCCTTACCCATGAGATAGTCGCGAAAAATCTAGCCTGGCATAACTCTTCATCTTCCAGTCATGTGCTCTACATGTGGCTCTTTTCGCGGGTTCCTTCTAACAAGACAATCGCGAACCAGTCACAAAATCCACTTATTCAACTTTTGAAACTTGATTCTTTACTGATCTCTCACACTCATCCCTTACAATTAATCCCATATACATACAGGAAAAATGATTGAAGAAATTACAATCAAATTTGGCACGGAATAAAAGTCAGCACAATAAAGTTGGAAATCATGACTTTACAATGTGGTTGATATTTGATGAAGGTTTAGAGATGTAATTATGGTCTCTTTGTGTTGTGACCAAATCTTGGGAAGCAAGGAGGGCATTTAATACTAGAAGAGATATTAAATAGATTTCTTATATTTAGAGTGGCCAATGAGATTTATTCATGTGTTTGAGTAGGATTTTGATGAAAATAGTAATATGATTTACATAAAATAATATTGTAAGGTTGAATTTAGTTAACCATCTTGTTGGCTTTATTCCGTGCCAAATTTGCTTGTAATTCAGCATTTAGAAACCCTGTATTTAGGTGGGAATCATGTAAGGGTAGTGTGTGAGAGAGTGTGAAGAATTGCTCGAGACTGTGCAGTGAAGCAGGGATTCGCGATTGAACTCGTGGGTGGCTCGCGACTGGCAAGCCGCCAGAAGATGCACACGAGTGAAGCATGCAGAGAAGCTGAACCATCATGTCAACTGTAACACTACAAGACAAAAAGTCCAGTCTAGCCATTCAGTTAGCTTGCGACTCAGTCAAGTCGCGAGGCCAAGTCGCCAGCCAGCTCTGTTTTGGAAAAACTGACTCTTCGCATTCCTTTCTCACCCCAATATAAATACCTTTTATACCCACGAAATGTAGAGAGCTTCCAGAGAGAATTTTGAGAGAGAAACCCTAGAGAAAAACAAGATTGACTCATCCACAATCTTTACATAAAGATTCTTCAAATTCCTCTACTTTCACCCTCTCCATTGTTACATCCTTGAGAGGTTCTTGGCCAAATCCTTTTCTCACCATACCCACATCTGTGAGAAGGCTTTTTGGTGCTTTGGGAAGTAGTTAAGAATGGATCAATGGTTATTGGTTGATACTATGGTCTATAGCGGAATCCAGTAAGCTAGAAAAGACAAAAGTTCGACGTAACCTTGTTGAAGTAAGAAGCTTGGAGGGACTATTGCTGTTCATGTATCCCAACTACATTTTCTAGTGGATTATTGACCGCTTAGAGGGCGGCGGAGAAGTTTTACGCCGAGAGCTTCGGTTTCCTCTTCGATAACACATCGTTGTATTGTCCTTGTGTTTGCATCTCTCTTCCTTTAATCTTTACTATTTAATTTCTGCTGTGGATGTGATTTTAATTGATTTAAATTGTTCATCAATTCTGTTATTAGTTTATGTTCATTTTTCGCACATATATTGTTTGACATTAAGCTTGAATTGATATTTTTGTAATTGGGGGTCTAAACGTTCATAGTGTTTTATACGCTATTTGAACTTTCAAATATAATTAAATTATTTGATGAACATTAAGGTAAAGAGCAATAGGGGGTTTTATTATTTTTAGTGTTATGTGATAAGAGAGGCTTACCAAATGTTACATATTGCACACTGACTCATCAAAGTTCGGGTAATTGGGAAAGACATGCCAAGTAACATATTTCTTTTATGAACTTTGAACCATTGGAGCTTTACTGAACATACTTCTTGGTCCTCCAAACCACAACTCCCAAAGTTCCCTCGATGAGACCCATCAGATTAGATCATAAGCTGAAAATGAGATGATGTTCCATAAGTTTGAACCATGGGCTTTGATGATATAATATCGCCATGGGTTTTGGACCAGGGGCTTTGGCATCGTTTTGTGTAAATATGGGCTCTTTTGGATTTTGAAATAAATTTACCCAAAATCCATGATAATATTGATGTGATGTGGGTTGCCAATGAAATAAAGTTATGTGGCGTGAAAATTTTGTCCTCAATAACAATTTACTAAAACCATTTATAAAAGCTTATATGGCAATTTTTAAAAGTCAAAAAAGTTATTAAAAAAAAAAAACATTCATTTTATATTATATAAATATCTTATTCTTTTGTTGCCTATGGATCATAGTTATTAAACCCAGTCTAGACATTGACTCAGTCTATGAGTTAGGTTATTAGGTCATTGGTTTAACAAGTGGGTTATCGATCAAACCACAGAGTCAAATTAAAAAGTTTTCAAAAAAATATATATAAAAATAAGTTTGAGAAATAATAACATAGGCATATACCTTATGTAATACCCGGGGAAAAAAATTAAAAGGAGGGGTATTTAAGTAAATTTTTTTATGGGTCAACTTTTATAATTAATATTACTAAGGGGGTTTTTAGAAAATAAGGTTGAAACCCTAGTTATACATAGCCTAATTTTAAGTCAGCGTATAATAACAGATGTTTTAAGAGATGAGACTATCTAAAATATTGAAGTAGAGAATGTTTGACTGCATAATTGAGGTAAGAGCCTAAAAATCACTTTCTTATCAAATTTAAGCTTTATTTAGAATTAAAATTTTTGTTTTATTAGGTATTTTGACCAATAGAGAAACTATTTAAATATTCGAAGATTTTAAAAATGCAAACGAAGAAAAGCTTAAATTTATTTTTTTGTAAACTGGACGGCATACCTGCAGATTTTTCTAGGTTTAGTGATAAGCGCAAATTGAAGCTGCAAATTTAAGCGTGTGAGGGGTCAGGTTCTGCACAGTGTTTGTGTCAGGAAACTGTACCGAATTGATGGATTTTGAGAAAAACAAAAAGGTCTAGCTAGTAGAGGTTTAGGTTTGAGGACTGACAAGTTAAAAAAAATAAAAAATTGAAATGTAAGTGCAGTACTTTAAGGATGGCCCACGTCTTTGTCTTTACTAGTGTGATATAGCACTAGGAGATCTAGCCTTATCTTTCAAGGCATTAATGGTGGCAGAATAAATAAATAAATAAATAAATAAATAAATAAATATATATATATATATATATATATTATGATAGGTGAAATTTTGGTGTGAGATTAGCAGACAATTATGGGTTATTTTTAATAGTTTTTCTTCTAGTTGGGTACCATTATAAGTCTTTCTTGAATTATTTAATTATTGAGTAAATGGTGTTTATAAATTGTTAGGTGAGATTTAAAGATTTTAAAGAAAGTGTCAGGGAGAAGTTCTTTGTGGTGAACTAGCTGAGGTAAGTAACCTTATTCTAATTGAGTTTTATTTTGCTTATATTAATGTATTTTTAACTACTGAAAATTGTTCATAATTGTTATAATTTTTATTTCAGTACTACTGATTTCAAGTAAAGGATTATTATAAATATATTCTAATGTTGAGTATATGATTTTTATATACATGCTTGAATAAGATATGTTTTGTTAGAAACTATGATTTCTTATATATGATTATGGACAATCTGACTATGAATTGATTTTGATACCCAGCCAATGGGGGTTATTCATTGATACTTTGATACCCAGCCAATAGGAGTTATTCATTAGTACTTTGATACCCAAATCAATGGGTGTTATTCATTGGTACTCAGATGACCAGTCACGGGGATATAGCATAACCATAGTCATAAGATTGTTAAGAATATGAATTACATTTGAATTTTTGAACTATTTTGAGTCCTTAAAACTATATATGTGATTTTGGCAATGTTTGAGTAGTTGAACTATTTTGAGTCACTAAACTTGCTTATGTGTTTTGGAACCTATTGTAAGTTATAACTTTTGATATATGGAAAACTGACTATTTTCTAAACCATCTATGATATATTTGTAAGATTAAAGTATGTGATCTTTGTGTAACTTATTATTTTAAGACTATGAATCTTCTTCAGTTATTTTGAAAACACATAGTATGTTATAACTTTTGAAGACTCATATCACATCTTATTACTTTACAGATTTATTGCTTGATAGAACTTATTAGGATTTTGGTTACTTACTGAGTTGTCAACTCACCCCCCTCTTTCTACTTTCAGATTTTGATCAGGAATAGTAGCATATGTTTGGACTTCCGCTGGGATGTGCACATGAGTGAAGTTTAGGAAATCAATGGAATAAGATTTGAACTTATATGTTTAAGACTACCATTTGTGTAGACTTTTAGATTTAAAGGATTTAGTTTATTTATTTATTTATTTATTTTTGATGTTGGAAGATCATTATTGGAGATCTTTCGAGAATTGCATTATTGAGGATATTTTTAAAATTTATTGATGAAATTTTCTTTGAGGATAATTATTTAATTATTAAGAGGGCCTCACACACTTGTAGGGTGTAAACTTTATAAGTGTGTGGCTGTTGTCACGTGCCTAGCTCTTACTTGGGTTCGGACGTGACACCTTAATTAAACTGAATGAGTCTTAGATGTATGTATGTAGAAAAACAGAAAAGTGCATTTAAAAAAAAAAAAAAATTCATTAAGTTTTCTCTTCTTTAAATTACCATATTATAACATTAAATAGTAAAAAAAATCAATAAAGTGGATCCATATATGTAATTTTACAAATTTCAAAAATCGAGGTTATATAATCCCATTCGGGTTACCCGGGTCACCACAATTTGCCGGGTTTGACAGGGTCTTTTGCACAATTAGTTCATTTAAGCATTCTGACCGATTTAAGTGTCAAGTCACCGAGTTTTTGGTCCAAATTTAATAACTATGCTTTGGAATTATTAGCTTGAACATATGAGTGCTACAACGTAATTTCAAGGAAATTCATTGGATATATATAAGGTAAAATTATATATAAGCGGAAAAATTATAATTAAAAGAGAATGCAACAATGAAAAAAAAGTATAGTTTTTTATGGAAATTTAGACCCCTTAAACAACCAGATTGCGTAGCCTAGATTAATTAGCCAAGTTGTTACTTAGTCAAATTATGCAATTCTAGGTTAAAGCAATCAAACAATCATATCAAAATAATAAAGCAGCGGAATAATAAAAGACACAATGATATGATCACCCAGGAAACCACACGGTAAAAACCTGGGGAGGATTTGACCCACCGATCCTCAAGGCAAACCTGAATCCACTATGAAAGAATCGAAGTTCATACAAAAGGACTACAAGCTCCCCGCTCGACTTCCTAATGCTACCCACCAGTAGAACTTACTGACACGACCACGTGCAAGCTCCGAATCCACGGACTCCTTCTTTCTTGGACTCTTCAATCAAGTACAAGCACCCCCGCTTGTGTATTTTTAAGTTCTTGAATCTGTAACTGAATGATTACCAAGTTCTTGACATAATCTTGAATCTTGGAAACCCTAAGCATATGTGAAGGAAAGCTCCTCAATGATCTCACAAGAGATTCACATAAACAGCAATGTGAGCAACAAAGACTTAGAGAGGTTTGGGTACAAAACCCTAAAATTAAAAGGAGGCACAAGAGGCACTTTAATCTCTCTCTCAAAAGTCCCAAAAACGTTCTAGGGTTTTCCTTATATATAGGAGTGTTTTACTTGGACCCCAAGACGTTTAAATAGAGTTTGGGCTGAGCTGGAACTCTGCAGAAAACGCATCTGACCCGAGATTCGATCGATCGAGCCTAAGTTTCGATCGATCGAGCCAGGCCGAAATGCTCCAATACATCTGCAGCCACTCGATTCCAACTTTACAATTTTTAATCAACTTTGAGCAAGCCTAAACAAGACTGAACATATTGTTTTGATCATGGTTTGCCAATATTACACATTAGAGTTCTAAATACATAAAATCCTAAATCTTTAGAACCTAACAAACTCCCCATTTGGCAATCCGTGACAAAACACAAATTAAAAGCTCAAAGTTTACAAGTAAACAGCCCATTACAAAAAAAATGCTCATAACAACAAATCCAACCTAACTACTATCCATCAGTTGCAAGTGTAGACAGCAGCTCAATTGAATCAACCTGTATATTTCCTGAAACACTAAACAAAATGTATAAACGCATGTGTGGAAAATACAAGTAAATCAAAAATAAATTCTTGACTTCACAAAACACAAAACAAAGACATATATCATGAAGAACTCATAAATATAAATCAATGAGCAGTGAACAAGAAACAGAAATAAAAACATAAGTAACTATCTCTCCCCCTAAGTTAGATACAACAAAAAGTTTTTATTTTCTTCCCTTTCAAAAAATAATTTCAACTCCCCCTAAACATGATTCTTATAAATCAATAATTTCTCTCCCTTTTTGTCACGTATTGACAAAGACAACTCATACAAAGAGTAAACAGTCAACATACGCAATAAAGGATAAGAGAAAATAGAGAATTAAGGGGATACAAAACAATTCAACTCTATAAAAATAGAGACATCTCCCCCTACGAAGAGCAACAACTCTCCCTAAGAACCATAAAGGTTAAAAAAAACTTTTCTCCCCCTATAAAAATAGGAAAAACAAAACAAGTTTTAGGAAAAATAGTTTGGGGAAAAGTAAAGGAGGGGGGTAAATCAGCAGCAGCAGCAGCATCACCAACAGGATCAGGAACATCCTCACCAGCAGGACCAAAGTTAAAAACACACAAACCAAAGTTAAAAACTAAGGTGAGGATACACATGAAGAAAATATATTCTCTCTTTCAATAAAATGCAAACATGGCACTATGTGACCCATAAACAGTTGCATAAGTAGAGAAAATATTTGCACACTGATTATCCATCATATCTCTTAAGAAAAATATTTTCTACAGTTCACACATAAGAAATAGCATATACTAGAAAGTACATAACTTAAAAATTAATCAATCAATTTTTAAATCAAGTTGAGTACCCAATTTAGCAAAGTGTATGCATGCTATGTGTGACAACAATAAGAGATATGACTGCAAAACTGCAAGATGGATACAGAAATCAATGCAATGCATGTGAATCTTAAACACAAACCAAGGGCAGACTACAAATTAGCACAAAAACAATATAGAATAAAAATCTATATGATGCATGAACAAATACAATGCCATGATGCATGTACTAATGCAGTAAAATATTAAGTTCAATTGAGATCAAATTGACAAAATTGGTTTGAGCATAGAGTTTCTAACAGAAACCCCAAAAATTTGAAAACCACTTGTTGAATTTTTAAAACAAATTGAAGAATTGAGCATCACATAACACAACTCACAGAATATAATGCTTAATTACATCCAAACAACAAGCCAATTTCATCAAATTCAACTCAATTTCACAAAAGCCCCAATTCGGATCAAGAACAAACCCTTTTTAAAAACCTGATTCGCGACTTTCGATTGATCGAAAAATACATTCGATCGATCGAATGAAACAGTCATTTTTAAACAAATTAAAGCACTTTTTTGATTGATCGAAAATCAGATTGGATCGATCGAAATGGGCAGAGGCTCACTAAATTTTGAGAAAAAAACACAGTTTTGAAAGACACAAACCTAATTTTGAAAAACAACTCCTCAAAGCATTAAACAATGAAAGCAAAATGCATGAGTATGAGATGGAATGCTTTTTCAAAAATCCAAAATTTTAAACCCAATTTTCTCAAAACAAGTTTCAATCATTCTCCCATTGAAATTTTCTTAAGCAACAAATATGTTCTGCACAAATCTCAAGATATTTTCAAAATTTTCAAACTTGAAACACATTTTGTATTAAAATCAAGGAACTTTTAATCTTGGATGGCCACAATAAAATCACACACAATATAATGTACCAAGTTTAGCAAAGAGTAACTTGTGTAGTGTGTGCAACTAGCAAAAACTTGAGATACATGTGAGGTGATATGTGAATAGCAATCAATCACAAAGTCTACAAAATTCATCACATAGAATTTAAAAGAGACTATCACCTAAAGAGTTACATCATATAACTCTCACATCTCCTAGAACATAAGCTTGCAATCATGTAAGTTTCTTGAATTTATGCCTCTTATTTGTATGAAATGGCATTCAGCCTAATAGTACACACTGGTTTGAATTAAGTGAATTGGCATCAAGCCTAATAGTACACACCAGTTTTAATTTTAATTGAGGCTTCACCTTATGTTCTTTTTATGCATGTACTACACTTTCTTGAGCACAAAATCTTATGATATGCACTAAGGTGTTCATGATTGGCTAGTGAACAGTGGTGAGATGGTTATTTATGCCTTTCTCAAAAGGATCAAGTCCGACAGTCAAATAACATGTGACTTCAAGATCAAGACAAAGTGATAAACACCATAAACATCTTTCCCACACAACATGCACTACAAAGCTCAAACTAGTAAAGTGCAATAAAGTAAGCTCATCCAAGCTAAACAAGGTACATAAACTAATTATGTAAAGATAAGGTGGCCAACCTTGATTATAAATCCAAGATCTATGATACAAAACACAAAAATCTTTTTGGTTTTAACAAACTTTATGACCAAAAACAAAAAGCACATATTACAAAATGAACAATGCAAAAGTAATGCATGATAGTGCTAAACTAAGCTATAGAGGGTACACAAACAAAAAATATCAATTTCTTAATTAACCCTTGAGTACATATACAACCTAGTATATACTCACACAAAATCAAAAATAGCTTAGCACAAACTATTCAAGTTTCTCCACAATATCACGCATTTCTAAATCAAGAGAGAGATATTATAACTCATGTAATCCTTAAGAAAAATAAAACAAGACACAAAATAAAATATTTTTGTCTTTTTGAAAATTTTCAATGTTTTTGGATTTTTCTTTAAAACAAAACAATCAAAGAAAATAAAACGACCAAAAACTAAAACAAAACATGTCCACAATTAATTGAAAGAATTAAATCAAGGACAAGTTAGCAACACTCACCTTGGAGAATCTTTTCTCACCCATTTAGCACGATTCCTTGGCTTTGTAGGTGAAAATCCATGTGAAGCAGAGTGTATTTGAGGGATTACACAAATCTTCTGAGAAAGACTGAAATCCTACAAATTCCTTTCACAAGCCAACAAGTTCAAATTTTTCAAAAGAATATGAAACAATTTATATGGACTTATGGCAGGAGAAATATCATCACATATCCTAGATTGACATACATAATGCTTAAATTTCAATTTATGACAATTAGGACGAATGTGACCAGAGACACCACAAAAGTGACAAACAGGAACAAATTTAGGAACATCAGTATTCCTAACAGCAAATCTAGTCTCAGATTTTGGTTTTTGCCTCAACAAAGAACAATTTGGTCTAATATGACCAACAACACCACAAAGGTGACAGGTAGGCACAGAAACAGATTTATTATGCTCTCTAACAATAGGTTTAGACTTAGGTGTAGAAACTTCAGCGTCTACATCAGAACTTTTACCTTTGTCTAACCTAGCAAAATAAGCCTTTTCATTATTATTCCTCTTGAAAGGAGGGATATAAACTTTCTCAGTTTTAGACTTAAGAGAAACAGAAACAATTCTATTATCATCAGCAAGTTTGGTATTAGACAAATTTTCCAATTTAGCTTCAGCCTCAGCTAACTTTTGTTCCAAACTTTTCATCTTCTCATCTTGAGAGGAAATTTGATTTCTCAAAAAATCATTCTTTTTATTAGACTCATCTAATCTAACAAGCAATTCCTCTTTTTCAAGATTAGTCAATTTTAACTCTTCTTTGAATTTCTTAGAAATTTTCAAAGATTTAGATAATTCCTTACGAAGAGTTTCAAAAGCATCAAAAAAATCAACAGAAACAACAGTGTCCTTTTTATTCAAAACATCACAGGCATCAATAAAATCAGCAGAAGCATGAGCAGAAACATGATCAGAAAGACACTTCAAATTATCCATGACAACAGGGGTCAAGGATCAGTTCAGAGATCGAAAGATCTACAGACAAAGAGAGCTACCCGCTCTGATACCACTTGATGGAAATTTAGACCCCTTAAACAACCAGATTGCGTAGCCTAGATTAATTAGCCAAGTTGTTACTTAGTCAAATTATGCAATTCTAGGTTAAAGCAATCAAACAATCATATCAAAATAATAAAGCAGCGGAATAATAAAAGACACAATGATATGATCACCCAGGAAACCACACGGTAAAAACCTGGGGAGGATTTGACTCACCGATCCTCAAGGCAAACCTGAATCCACTATGAAAGAATCGAAGTTCATACAAAAGGACTACAAGCTTCCCGCTCGACTTCCTAATACTACCCACCAGTAGAACTTACTGACACGACCACGTGCAAGCTCCGAATCCACGGACTCCTTCTTTCTTGGACTCTTCAATCAAGTACAAGCACCCCCGCTTGTGTATCTTTAAGTTCTTGAATCTGCAACTGAATGATTACCAAGTTCTTGACATAATCTTGAATCTTGGAAACCCTAAGCATATGTGAAGGAAAGCTCCTCAATGATCTCACAAGAGATTCACATAAACAGCAATGTGAGCAACAAAGACTTAGAGAGGTTTGGGTACAAAACCCTAAAAATAAAAGGAGGCACAAGAGGCACTTTAATCTCTCTCTCAAAAGTCCCAAAAACGTTCTAGGGTTTCCCTTATATATAGGAGTGTTTTACTTGGACCCCAAGACGTTTAAATAGAGTTTGGGCTGAGCTGGAACTCTGCAGAAAACGCATCTGACCCGAGATTCGATCGATCGAGCCTAAGCTTCGATCGATCGAGCCAGGCCGAAATGCTCCAATACATCTGCAGCCACTCGATTCCAACTTTACAATTTTTAATCAACTTTGAGCAAGCCTAAACAAGACTGAACATATTGTTTTGATCATGGTTTGCCAATATTACACATTAGAGTTCTAAATACATAAAATCCTAAATCTTTGGAACCTAACAGTTTTCATCCATACTAGTTTGAAGGGAAAGTTCTTTTAACTTACTATGTGTTGATTTAAATGACCATTTACATTTAAAAAAAAAAAATTACAATTGGATGTTTTGAACGAGTGTTGAGCGAGTGAAGTGCCCTATAAGCTATAGAGTGAGTTATATGTATAAATTCTGCGAGCAGCAATTGAACTGAGCATTCTAGGCGTATCCAGCAGGAATTGAACCTACAAATTTTCCTTTTTATTAAGCTGGGCGGTTTAACCATTCAGCCATGGATGCAAAAATACTCAACGACAAATTAAACTCCCATAGATAAAATATGATTTTCAAATTAAACTTCATAATTTCAGAAGTTTTAAATTAAATCTTACAAAAACAGGTTAATTTAAACCATACATCCATTTACGACGACACCATTAATGGTTATGCTTAAATAAACAACATTGTATGGTTATTTCATCACATGTATCCATTAAATATGAGTATTATTTCAATGCAAGCCACGCAACGTTGTTTTATTTAAGTATTTTACGTTAACAACATTATGCCTAACGTGTTCATGGTTTTGAATTGAATTGTTTTTGAAAGTGTGGGATTTAAATTGAAATTTCTTAAAACATAGTACTCAACCTATATATATATATATATATATATATTTATTTATTTATTTATTTATATTTATTTATTTATTTATTGAGAATACTAAGAGTACGTTTAGTACACTAAATGGAGATTACGACATGAATTGTAATCTTTAATACTAGTAATAAAGTGTGTTGTAATGTAATAACTAAACTTATTCATTAGTTTGGTTATATGTTCTAACATTAGAATGAAACTTAACATTTATTTTAGAAAATATCTTACTCATATAATTATATCTCCTTAAAAATTGTTATTTTTAAATTTAAGAGAGATATGTGTTACTTTTTATGATTTTTTTATTTTTATAATTGTTAGATGTATATGAAAAGTTTGTTTATTTGGAAATATATTAAATTTTGAAATTATTGCACTTACTAAGAAATAGCTAATACAACCTTTTAAAAAGGAATAATTATTCCTCATTTTGAAGAATAGCTATTCACAAGGAATAACTATTCCTTATAATAAAAACATAACCAAACTAAAGAATAACTAAATTATAGGAATAACTATTACATTACAGCGCCTATTACAGTCTACCAAACATGCCCTAAGTATTTTTTTAACACACACACGGGGAGAGGAGAGAATGTTTTTTTAAAAAACTTATAGTAGTGTATATCCAAAAGGGCCTAACTCTTGGATACATAGCACAAGATTTAAACCTCTTTAACTCACATTCATTTTTCAATGTGGGATTAACCCACTGTTTTTAAAAAACCTTCTTCCATCTCCTTATGTGTGTGTGTGTTAAAAAAATACTTAGTATTCTCAAAAAAAAAAACCTATATATAATGAAGGGGAAACTACACTATTGGTCTCTAAAGTTTGTCATGTGAGCATAATTGGTCTCTCAAATTTCAAGTGAGCATTTTTAGTCCCTCAAATTTAAAAAATAAACATTTTAATCCTTTTGTTAATTACCGTTAGTGTTAATACTTATGTGGCTAACAAAGTAGTGACATGGCATCCATTAGAGTGTCGTAGCATTTTTCATATTAAAAAAAAAACAAAACTCAAATGACACTTCAGAGAACCCAAATTCCCCACACTTGATCCGGTTCTTAATGGGTTACCCAAATCAAATCTCTCCTGACCCAATCGTCCTCCTCTATGTGACGCTGTGATACTGCCTCCATTGCCTGGCGACTACGTCATCCTCCCCCACACGATAGCAATAGCGACGATAAGTGGTGAAAAACCCATTTTGTCTCTAGCTCTTGAAGTGTTGTATGCCACAGCCACTACTACTTCATTGTGCTTGCACAGCCACCAGTGCCTCATCGCTTCTCCTCACCTCTCCATACAATCCCTCAAATATTGCTCTTTTCTCTCTCTCCGCAGTTACAGTCCTTCGAATTATTATTATTATTATTTTTTTGAAATTTTAGATCTTCTTGTTATCGTTATGCACACTATCTATTTGTGCTTATGCTTAAATGGTTGAACCATCATTTGGCTAATTCTCCGAAACTATGTGTATGTTATATTGTAGGCACTTTTTTTTCATAATTGTGTTTTAGAATTTTATTGTTTTGGTGGTGTGTTCATTTTGGATTGTGATTCTCCTTTTTTTTTTGGTCGAAATAAAAGATAGAATTGTATTAAAGAATTGAAAAGAAGTATACACTTACAGTCATGAAGATAGGAATGGCCAGGCAAGGAAAGAAGGAAAAAAACAAGGATTTGCAAATCGTATGAAAAGCAATACAAAGATTAAAAAAATGCATAACAACAACTAACAGAGTGATTTTAAAGCGTTGACAAGAGATGGTGAACGGTGACATTCTTTGATCGTAGATCTCATAGGTAATTTGGGAGATTTGATTTGGGTAACTCGTTTGGGACTTGTTCAGGTGTTGGATTATGGATTTATGATGTGTCATTTAAGTTTTGTAAATTTCTAATAAAAAAAGACACCACATCACTACTCTGTTAGCCACGTCACAGCTTCGTTAGCCACGTAGATATTAACAGTAACTGTAGTTAACAAAAAGATTAATAATGCCCATTTTTTTAACATGAGGGACTAAAAGTGCCATGAGTGATTAAAAGTATTCATTTGAAACTTGATGGACCAATTGCGCTTATAGAGTAAATTTTAGAGACCAATAATGTAATTTCGCTTATAATGAACTTTTAAATGTAATTTATCTTTTTTTTTTTTTTTTTTTTTTTAATGTGGAACCTCAACCCCACTTTTGGTGAATCTAGGCTAAATCTTGAACATAGCCGGTCACCCCTAAATCCACATATAAAATCACATAATAGTTATGTTACTTATTTATATAATATAATTGGTAATGTATAGATTATTATTAAATTGTTACCAAATGAATAAGGAATTAAAGATTTCTTAACAAATTTCATTATCTGTTTCTCAAAAAAAAAAAAAAAAAACAAATTTCATTATCTACAAGATATATAAGAAATAAATAAAAAAGTGCTTAAGTAACCAAAATTTATTTATTTATTAGTAAGGAGAGAGAGAGAGAGAGAGAGAGAGAGAGTGAGTGGGGCATAAACCCACCATATTCCGTAGAAGAGCTTTTATGATGTTTAGTTTTTTCAAACAGTCGCTCCTCCAACAACATAAAATAATAATAATAATTCAAACTTAGTGTTGAGGTTGGAACCCCAATAAACTTATTGTTAGAACGTACTAAATGAAGAGGCCATGTGAAAAGATTTATGTTGGTGGAACTGAATAAAAGGTCAATGTCTCTGCTGTCATTTTAAACATGGCATAAATGCATCCAACTCCCAATCTGCAGTGCATTAAAATTGACGGTGATTCTTGATGGTACACCAAGGCCGAGGAGGACTTACCATTTGATTTTACAAATAATACTTATATATTAACAGTTTATACTAACTAATTGTGATTCAAATATATATCTAGATTTTAAATCTTAAAAACTCTAGAATCTATATACGTTCTATGCAAGAGCACAGAATTCATTTTCAGAGTAACCTGAGCATGACCACTGGGCCTTCTAGCCTAAGTGGTACATGGTTATCCTAGTGACCATCAACTCACGGGTTCTAGCCCTTGTATAAACAATTACCTAGCAACCAAAAAAAAAGAAAAAAGAAAAAGTAACCTAAGCATGTTTGTATGTGTATCAATTTATAACAGATCACTATTCACCTATGATAGATCACTATGCTCTCTAAAGACATTCTTCTGTCTTTTAAGGTCTGTCTATTTATAGATGAAGTAAATCATAGTAAGTTAACTCAAGTTAATTTGTTGGTAGAAACTTGAAACTTGTAGAATATTATAAAGTTTGGGTATGTTATGGTATCAGAGTAGGGACCCACAATCCCTTGTACGGAACTCTCACTTCCTATACGAGGGTAAAGGAGGGCTCTCCGCCGTACGTCGTCTCTTCATGCCAACAACTTGGCTTTGTGTTTCCCTGTTAAGTGTAAGTCGTGGCAGCATCTTGCTAGCGTAAGTCCGGATCTGGCAATAAAAAGGCAGGTGTGATGGTGCAGCAATAAGTTGGTGCGATGCATCTAGGGTGCATGAAGACACGTGACTTTGATAGGTACCTTGCTACTCCCTTTAAAAGGTGGTGGTAGGTCTAAATGCCTCCCACTTACACCTGACGAGGTGGGGTGTGATCTCCATTGGGTATGTTACTGGATCTTTTGTCTTCGTGTTGATAAGTAATCCCGGATAGGGATTATATTTGTCAAAAGTTCCTTCATAAACTCTGTCTGTTTCTCCAAAGCTTTCATACCATGTAGTTTTATGAGATAGCCATATGTCGTCTGTCATGTCTTTAGTTCTGATAAATGCTGTAGAAACTAAAACTTTAGAAAGATACATCCATCTATCATAAGAATTGGTGTGATGTAGCTTCAAGGAGTTGTTTCTTAAGCTGTTTTTTGTCTGAGACGGAGGCAAGCTAACACTAGACTTGACTTTTTTCTAGAAGGAAATTAGAACTTTTTGTCTGGGAGTAAGCGGTCTTTTTTTGTAATTCTTGGCAGATATGATTAAAATTAAACTTATTCCACCATTTTAATTTAAATTTTCTGGTAAGTATGGGGAAAGGATACTGGGGATGTCTTTCTATCTTGTATTCGCATCTAATGATCCATGGGAGATCTGGAAACCTGTAAAAGAACTGCAAAAGATGTGGGAAATTATTCAGATGCGGTATGTCTGGCTCTTTCTTGAAAGTCTCATAAGCTTTTAAGAGACTAGGAGAGAGAATCATAGATTCAGGACCATAGAATTCCACCAATCAATGAACCATCTTGGTATCATAATATCTTTCTTTCTATACATATCAAAATGGAAAAACCAAGTATGTCTGTAAATATTATTTTGGGTAGAAGGAACCAATCCCAAGCTTCCATATAATCATAATAATTATAAAACTGAGGGTTAAAGGGTTGGGAAAAGTTCTTAGTGATCCATGGCTGTGCTCTCCATTGGAAGGGGGTGAGGATTTGTTTTATGACTACTTTAGAGTAGCCAATTCTATTTGGGTCTTGAGAGCAAGGCATATGTGTTACCAGGATTGAGTCTGTATCAACTAAAATAAATTCATAAAATTTCTGGGTCTTTAAAGTTTCTGTCTTAGGGCGTTCCCATCCTGGGGTATGAGTTGTTTGACTAGGGAGAGGGTATCTATTATGTGTTGATATTCTAGTTCAATCCACAGAATAAAATTCCAAGAATCTTTTGGGAGTTCAATACTGTGGTCTTCTTTTGGGGCTTGGGCTTCTTGAGAGGTAGATGATCTGTACTTTGGTTGGTTAGAGGGAGACGCTAAAGGGGGAAAAGAGGATGCAACTATGTTAAATGGTGTTTTTTGTAATACTGTAACCCTTCCCTCTCCCTCTCCCTTAGAAAGACTCTTGTAATCCTTCCTCACTTGTAATCCTGTAACCCTTCCCTTCAAACAGATATAATCTTGTAACCTTTCAGTTTCAAAGACAGTTTTTACTTTGTAATGTTGTAACTCTTCAGACAGTTTTATTTTCAAAGCTTGTATCAAGACATAAGTTTGTTTTCATGTTTTACCAAAAACAAAAGTTTTTATTCAAGTAAGATTTTACTAGTTTCTGTTTTCATATTCCGTACTCCGTTTTAACTTATTTTGAATAAGTTACATATATGAACCTATATATATGTTCATATATGAACATTAGGTATTTTGTGATTAATTATGAGCTTTTCTCATTAGCCTGAGTTAATCTTTCAGATGATTTTTCATAATACTTTAAAGGTATTAATTCTTTTTGTATACAATTCATGTCAGCACCTGAGTCTATTAAAGCAATTTCTGTCAAAGAAAACTGTTTATTAATTACTAGAGTGATTTCTGTATGGAAAACAGATACCTACTAAAGCTAGACCAATACAAATGAATAATGAATTATTAGAACACTGTAAAAAAGAAATTGAATATCTTTTAATTAAAGGTCTAATCAGGAAAAGCAAGTCTCCTTGGAGCTGTGCTGCTTTTTATGTTAATAAACAGTTAGAATTGGAAAGAGGAGTTCCAAGATTAGTTATAAATTATAAAACTTTAAATAAAGCATTACAATGGATAAGATATCCTATTCCCAATAAGAAAGGTTTACTTGACAGACTTCATGAAGCAACCATATTTTCTAAATTTGATATGAAAAGTGGATTTTGGCAGATACAGATAGATGAGAAAGACAGATATAAAACTGCCTTTACAATTCCTTTCGGTCATTATGAGTGGAATGTCATGCCTTTTGCTGTAAAGAATGCACCTAGTGAATTTCAAAATATAATGAATGATATATTTACACCTTTTACAGATTTTTCAATTGTTTATATAGATGATGTCTTAATTTTTTCTAAATCAATCGATGACCATTGGAAACATTTAGACATATTTGTTAAAGTAATTAAACATAATGGATTAATTGTATCAGCAACTAAGATAAATTTGTTTAAAGATAAAATCCGATTTTTAGGTCATAATATTTACAAGGGAACCTTAAGCCCCATTGATAGAGCTATTCAATTTGCAGATAAATTCCTAGGTGAGATAAAAGATAAAAACCAGTTACAAAGATCTCTTGGCAGCCTAAATTATGTTTCAGATTACTTTCAAGGATTAAGAAAGATATGCAGACCCTTGTATAAAAGGCTAGAGAAGAATCATCCTCCATAGACAGAAAAACATACTATGATAATTAGACAGATAAAAAAATATGTTAAGCAACTCCCTTGTATTGTTATTCCTTCCCCCAATACTTTTAAAATTGTTGAGATAGATGCTTCTGACATAAGTTATGGTGGAATTCTAAAACAGGTAGCAAAATTTGATACTAAAGAATAGATTGTTAGATTCCATTCTGACTCCTGGTCAGCTACCCAGCAGAATTACAACACTATTAAGAAAGAAATTATATCTATTATATTATGTGTTTCAAAATGAAACACTATGCTCTCTGAAGACATAGTTATCTATTATAGCGATCGGTCGTAGGTGAATAGTGATCTATCGTAGTTCTGTCGCAGTTATCTATCTAAGAGAGCATGACTAGAGAGCATGTCTGTCTGTCTATCAATTTGTATCCGCATAGTTATCATAATCTAGCGAATCAGAGTTATCTTCATACTACTCATGCTCATGGATAACTCCATAGTTACCACATAGAACGCAGTATAATATAGGGAGATAGATAGGAACATGATCCTTTGTAGTCATTAGTCTAGGATCCTTATCAATCTTTCTTTTTCCAATAAGCCTTCTTGCTGAAGGTCTTGGATCATATACGACTATCCTGTTGGTGTAGCCATATATATGGAAGCCTCTGTCTAATTCCTTCTGAACTTCATAAATCTTGTTGCTCATGAAATTAGACCATTCTTGAGCTAGAGCATCTGGATCATCAAGTGATAAATAAGCAGCTCCTGTATACCAGTTGTATTCGCGGATACAACCCCAATCATGGATAAGGACCAAAATGTGTGCTGGTCGAGCTTCCATATAATAGCTAATGTCCCAAGCTGGAAGGGTGCTCCAGATAGTAATCTTCATATAATTAAGTCCTCCAATCTGTGCGGCTACTTCTTGGATGACTTTGGGAAATAAACTAATCTGAATTCTAGAAGTTATGATTAATTTGCTAATAAACCCTACTTCTAGCATTTCAGATAACCATAAAGGATCACAAATGACTAGATCTTCTGTCTCCGTGTTGATAAGTAATCCCGGATAGGGATTATATCTGTCAAAAGTTCCTTCATAAACTCGGTCTGTTTCTCCAAAGCTTTCATACAATGTAGTTTTATGAGATAGCCATATGTCATTTGTCATGGCTTTAGTTCTGATAAATGTTGTAGAAACTAAAACTTTAAAAAGATACATCCATCTGTCATAAGAACTAGTTATGGCTATATGAGTTAGTATATTCTGTTGGATTTCAGGAAGTAAAGTTCTAATGGCAAGTCTCATTTTTTACTGAATCTTAGGGTGGAGCTTTGAAAAGCTTGTTCCCATAAGATAGCTTTTTAGAGACTGTGATTCTGTCTTTGTGGAGCTTGAATCTCCATCCTCTTTGCCAGGGAGTTGACAACCAAGTGCTTTAATAAATGCACTGGTGCTAACAAGATGTAGTTCCAAAGCCTTAAGGGTCTTTTGGAATAAGGGTTTCTGTTTGAAGGTGAAGGCTGCTTGGAGATTATCAAGAAGTAATTTAATATGAAAAGGAAGGTTTGTAAATTCTCCGTCCTGAAAAATGAGATCAGTGTGGAGCACTTCTTGCAGAATTTCACTTTTTCCACCACATGAATACATTGCCTCTGCTATCAACGTATCCTGAAGGGATATTGTCTTTATTGAGACGCCTTCATGCTTCTCCGAAATCTTCACTAGAGCCTTTCAGATTTCTTTAAGTTGCACCGCTGGTGCCTTACCCTTTCCTTTCATGCCTGTCATGGAGGGTCTTTTATTCATAGTGGTTTGCAATTGGGTTTTGGGAAAATGATTATGTCTTGAAATATTATTTTGAAAATAACTATTTTCTTGCAAAGCTTCTTTAAAATTCATTTTAAAAACTTCTCTGTCAATGTCTTTCTGTAAAATTCCTTTAAAATGTTTTATAAGAAAATCATTTTTAAAATTTAAAGCATATATAGTAAAACAAACTTTTTTCTGTACACCTTTGTGCTCTTGCTGAGTAGTGGTATAAGAGTAGCCATGATGAAGTTTGTCAATGTCAGGGTGACTGGATTTCAAAAACTTTACAAAATCTGCCATGATTCTATCCGTTTTGTATATATTACTATATATCTCATTTTGCGAGAATATGTGAAATAAAGTTTCTCCATGAAGTCTTTCATAAATGGTTGTAATAGGAAAATCTGTTAGGGACCTATAATTAAATCTGTCTTTGTTCAAGAAATTACCACAATTACTGTTTTCTTTAATGATTAGTAAAGGGGTATCTGTCAAGACTTCTTTTATTAAAACATCTGTTGAATGAGTATTTGATGATACTATAAAGGGTTTATTTATTATAATTTTGTTTGGTACATCTGTCAAATTGTCAATCCATTCATATTGACTAAAAGAAATTGTAAGCATAGTTCCATCTTTTATCTCTTTTCTACTAAGTTCTTTTTCACAAGGTGTTTGGACTATATGTCGGTGCCTATGCAAAACGCAGTGGGAGAATAAGAACAAATCTCTATCTCATTATCTGTCAATTGGTCATTAAGTGATTTTTCTGTCAAATGTGCTTTTGTACTACAAATTCTTTCTTTATCTTTTAGAATAGTGACTTTAATAAGGGAACAAATTTCTTTCAGGATTAGTGTTGAGGTGAATCTAAAAACTAGCACATTAATTTTAATTCCTTCATCTATCATCAAAAGCGAATAAAGCAAAGCCATAAAGGGATTTCTTAAAATAACTTTAGAAGAAAGGTCTTTAAAAAGAGTTTCAAGGCATTTGTGAACATTGGGTAATTTATAAACATTAAGTAATTTATAATTAACTATCTGAGTTAATCTTTCAGATGATTTTTCATAATACTTTAAAGGTATCAATCTTTCTTGTATACAATTCATGTTATCAGCACCTGAGTCTGTCAATGCGACTTCTGTCAAAGAAAACTCTTTATTTATTAAAATAATTTATGTATCCCTATTTTGAAAAATAACTCTGTTATTTAAACTCAAAGAGTTCTATCTATTGCTATCAATTTTATTATTATTTGAAACATTAATATCTGTAACTTCTTTATCTGTAGGAGGATCAAGGGGTTTGTCATTATTATGCATGTTACGGGAGAATCTGTCAATGGTCCAGGAAAATATTTCAAGTTTGCTAATTCTGCAATATTTTGTTCATCTATGTCTATGGAATTATCTTTTTTAATTTCTTTAATTTCTTGTTTTACTATTTTTGCTTCTGTCATTAAGTCTTGTAGAGTTACTGGTTTTATATCTACGCCATCTTGTTTCTTTTTTGTCTTTTCTTTCTTATCTTTTTCTTTCTTATCTTTTTCTTTCTTAGATTTTTCTCCTTTTTCACATTTCGTAGCATGGTGTCCATATTTCCTACACTTAATACAAGCAATAGGTATGTTAATAGATTCTTTCAATTTCAGTAAATAGTATTTTTTATCTTTTAGGTGATTGGGTAGATTTTCTATCAATTTCATTATTATGTCTTTTTGTTTCCTTTTTCTTTTATTGACTTTAAGTGGGTTGGTTGATTTTAGTTCTTTCTTTTTCTTTACTTGGTCTATCTCTTGCTGCTTAACGTCAAACATTTCCATTAATTCATTTATTACATCTTTCTCAAATTCTAATTTACTGATTTGTTTAACAATTTTATTATTTCTATCACATTGCTTCTTAGTATGTCTATATTCTTTACATTTATGACAAATAGTATTTCTAATATGTCTATCAGTTTTCTTATTATCTGATAACTTAATATTATTTAAAACTATTATGTCTGTTTTTCCGTCTATATCTAAAGGTGAATTTAAAATTTCTATCTTTTTATTTAATTCTGCCAAACTATCATTTTGGGTATATATCATAGTTCTTTCAATTGATTCTAGTCTTTCACCAATTTTTTCCTTTGAACTATCATTTTTCTTGGAACTATCCTTTTTCCATCCTTTGTTGACTAGACTATCATTCTCTTTCTCTTTCCTTATCATGTCTCTCTCTCTCTCTTTTTTTTTTTTTTTTTTTAATGTCTTCTTCTATGTCTAACTTCTTACGTAGAGTTTCTTTTGAGTTGGTTAGAGTACTATTGCCTTGTTGTCTTTCCATTCCTTTTTCTTTGTCTTCATCAATTATATCTAGCTTCTTCTTTTGTATTATTTCTGTAGAACTTCTTTCTTTTTTTACATCTTTCTCTACTTCTATCATTTTTTGCACTACATGACTATAGTATTTTTTTTATCAATAAAAAAAAAAATAAATAAAACCTTTCTCTCTAACTTACTTAGGGTGTATTCGGTAGAGTAGATTTTAAGGAGGATGAAAAAAAAAATAGAAAAAAAAAATAGAGTAAATGAGGAGAGGAAACTTTTTGGAGGGTGTTTGGTTGGGAGGGAGGGAGGAAAAATGTGTAGTGAGGCCCATGTGTTTTCTCCTTAGGCCTATGTGTTGGTTTTTTGTTTTATTTAATGAGGACATAATTGTAAATTTATACCAACTTTTATTTTCCATCTTCTCATTTTTCTTCTCAACCACACAAATAAGTTTTTTATCTCTCTACATTTTTATCCTCCCAACCAAACACAAATAGGAGAAAACTAAATATTTTTTATTTTTCCACTTTTCTATTCCTTCTTCATTTTTTATCCTCCCACTTTTCCACTACTCTAACCACATAGACTCTTATAGAAACTGAAACATCACTTTTACTTTTTCATTTCAAAGTAAAATTCACTGTAAACAAATGAAATTTCGACCCATCCTTAAGTAATTTAATTGCATCTGCATATGTAGTACAGGCCAATACTGTCTTTTGTGTCCAACTGAAATTGCATTTCATTAGCTCACACCCACGTCGTTCTTAGATTTGAAGCCTAAAATCAGTAGCCCCAATTTGGTACCACCACAACACTAGCATAAGTCAAACTTCTTTTCTACTCTCTCTCTCTTGATCTGGTTTTATTTGTGTTTATGCCTCATATGGTGCTAGATCTGGTCCCAACTCCACTAGGCATGGTATTTCTTCTGCACTTTTTCATGGGATAGCAACAGTATCGTGGGTTACACCAAGGATTCCTAAATCCAAATCTACCCTATATTTTTGAACCTGAGGTTGTCCATTGTTAGAATAATTTAGGATTGATTGTATATTAGTTGAGTCAAACTGAGTTTATTTTATTTTATTTTTAATGGAGAGTCAAACTGAGTTTTAGAATATTTATTCATTTAATTTTATTTAGAATAATATGAGTTGAGATTAAGCTTATTACTAAATTAGATTCATTTTTTTGTTTGCCAAGGTCGAGTTTGTTTACGAGTTAATAAATCTAGTATTTTCACACCAAATGTGAATTTAGTCCTTAATTTTTTTTTTTTTTTTACAAAATAGAAATTCTACTTTAGCCTAATCTAAGTGTATATGTGTGTGGAGCTCCCTCTTGAAGTCTTGAATCCCGTCCCTTGCCCCTAATACTCTACAAGCACTTATACTTGTGGAGTGACTATTGTGCCAAGAGTACGCAGTGATAACCCTGATGTTTTAAATGTGTCAATTTTTTCCATATCATTTTATTTTTTGTATCAAAAAAGTCTATGCCATGTGGACCATCACTTCCCTTAAAAAAAAAAAAAGTAAAAAATTGACGAGTCACCACCTAGTAAAAAAAAGTCTACGCGGGGGTCGTCTTTTTACGAGTCACCACCTAGTTTTTGTAATGGCCTTGGAACCATATATATAGCATTCTTTCGAAGAAGGACCTTTTGATCTTACTACTAGAGATATGGGTTTGGAGTTAAGGTATGGTCTTGGGAAGGTTTAGGCACCCAAAACTACCCAACCCTAGTTGGCTTCCCATCATTGTGTCTTATGTCTTAACCCTATTAAAGACACACTCAATACTTGTATCTAACTCACACACACACACACACTAATCATGCATCTAACAATCAAGATGGCATCAAACACCCCTAAACATATGTCTATCACGGCAATCAACCAAAGCTTAGCATACATCTAATTATGCATCTCAAACAACCTATCATTCATCTAGAATACTTATCATCAAAGCATTCAACTAATCATGGTGTCAAAGCATTCATCACCTCACAAACCCTAACATACATCTAAGCATGCTTCATCACTAACTTCATCATATCATATCACATTCATCCAAGGCAGAAACATGTGAGCATTATCAAGATGGAAACAAGACTAACAAAACATGTCATCATCCAAGGCATTAAGATCACAATCATAAAACAAAAGCAAGATCATATCACAAATGCATGTACATTGTGAATGCATGACTTACCTTTTACTTATCTTGCAGCAACTCAGCACCTATGGCATAATGCATGGGCTTGTGAATGCATGTTCACGGCATTGAAACAACAAAACGCCAGATAAACCATAATTCTAACATATGATAGCAAACAAGCAAACAAACATGTGAAATAGAAGCTTTGAAAGAATGAAAATACAGGAAAGAGGCTATACAAAAGCATACATGTGAAAGCAGAAATAAAAATAGATACATAAAATTAGGGTTTCTGGGCAAGTTTAGGTGCACGCATGAACTTTCCTGCGTGCACATAATCAAGACTATGTGCACAGGCAAGATTATGCGTACTTAAGTTCTTGCCCATAAAACCCTAAAAACACAACAGATGCAACAAAACTTCAAATGAGGAATCTAACATCCTAACTTGCATTTTAAACACCCAAAGCTAGATAAACATATTAAAACATATTATAAAAAGAAAATAAAGAAAATAGAAAGATTAAAGAGCAGAAAAGAAAAAGAAGGGTTTAAAACTTAATACCTCAAACAAAAGCTCTTCAAGCTTGGTTTTTTACTGTTCCCCTCAGTCATATCTATTCACAATTGACAAAAAGAGTGATTAGTAATCATAAACTCAAAGATCAAGGCTAGAAAAGACCCTAATCAAAAGAAAATTGACTTGAAGATGTTTTGTGAAAAACTCCCTCTTTGATTCACTATTTCTAGTGAATCTTAGTGTTTTCTTGTGGGATTTCTGTGTGTTTTTGAAAATATACCATGTAAGGCTACTTATAGTGTGAAAAAAAAGGGATTGGAATAACTCCCAGATGATGTGGGATTTGTTCTAAACCTCAACATTAATGTAGAAAACTTGCCGTGTTTAGGTTTCTGAATTTGCTACGTGTGCGCAAGATTGGGCCTGTGTACGCATGCAGAAAGTTGCGTGTGCAGGTTGATTCTTGCGTGCGCATAGTGAGGGTTTCCTAAGCCTTATTTTTCCAAAAATAGATTTATTTTCTCATTTAAAAGTTATATTTTTCACTTTAAAATTTCCAAGTCAATTTAACATCTGATTGGGCCCTAAACCAACCTTGGGTCTTAGAATTCAGCATCATCAGAGAACAGAGGCCCAAGTCGTAAAGGGTACAAAATACGGTATCTATAGATGCCCCTATTTTGATTCATAAGCTTCGCTATCAGAATCAAAAGAATAACAGACAAACATTTTGTTTCGACGTATGGCTCAGGCCCAACCCACAATGACGACACAAATGAACAACGATAGGTTAACTATCCCAGAACCTATTTTGCCAATTGCAAGCAAAATGCGATTGACTCACTATCCTAGAGTCACTAAAAAGAAAACGAAGGTTCTCTTACGAGCTCAAACAATAAAACAAGGGTGCTCTTACAAGCTCAAACAAATAAACAAAGGTGCCCTTACGAGCTTAAAAGGATATATATTTGTGGTGTCCATCTAAGAATCTTGCCTCAAACTTCTCCGGGTGGTACTTGTCTTCCATCTTTATCTCTACTTGTTCTGGTAAGGCTCTTGCCTCAGGGTGACCTTGGTCTCTATCTCTATCTCTACCTCTTTTACTGCTCCTGCATGCTTAATTCCCGTAGGATATGTGGATGAAATCTATATGATGTCCTTGCATGTTCAATTCCTGGAGGATATGTGCACCAGTTTTGTGTTGTATGGGATCTGTGCCTGCATGTTCAATTCCCGGAGGATATGTGCATAAATTCTGTGTTCTTCCTTTCTGACTTGTATGGGGTTTTGTGCCTACATCTTCAATTCCCGGAGGGTATGTGCACGAATTCTAACTTGTATAGGATCTGTGCCTGCATATTCAATTCCCGTAGGATATGTGCATAAATTCTAGCTTGTATAGGATCTGTGCCTGCATATTCAATTCCGGTAGGATATGTGCACAATTTCTATATTCTGACTTGCTTGACTATTTTTGGGATGAAAGATCCACTGGGGATGCTAAAGCACTCATTGGGGAGTATAATTCCGTTTAGAAGTGTTTTGGTGATGATTTTGACTTACCATGAAGTCTTGATGATGTACAACCTACTGAGGAGGGGGTAGCTTGTTGGGGATTTTCTGATGGTGTGTTATTCACTAGGGAACTTCCTACCACTAGGGAATGATTATCTTCTTCTTTCTCATAAATCACTGAGGATTGATGTTGATTTTGCCTTGGACTTGTGGGGTAGTCCATCTATGATACTGGATTTACATGGGATTTAGTTAATGATCTTAACTCACAGAGGAGTTTTCATGATGATTTTTGATCCACTGAGAGATGTTTGATGCTTTCGATCCACTGGGATATTTTGAGAGTTTCGATCCGCTAGGGAAATATTTTGATGCTTTTGATCCACTAGGATCCTTTTGATCCATTGGGGATATTTTTGCCATTTTTTTTATGTATTTTTTTAATTTTCCTTTGCATGTCCAGCCTCCTAGGAACTCCGCAAGGATTTTTGAATTTTTTTTTTTTTTTTTTATGTTGCTAAACTACACGCGATTTAGCGGGGAGGCCTAAACTACGTGTAGTTTAGCCATCAGGTGTGTTCTTCATTTTCTCCAACGGTTACCAACCGTTTCTTTTCTTTCCATTCTCTTCATCTCCCTCATCTCTTCACATTCTCTAACTTTCTCTACAAAAGCCATCTGCCTCTCTCTCACTCTCGCACAATTTGACTCTCATCTCCTTCTTCAATCTCAACTTCTCTCTCAAACTCTCTCATCTCCTTCAATGGCACCCAAGTCCAAAAAGAGTTCTTACCTCCTCTCCACCGATGATTTCCATCTCACCCGCTGGAATGGAGCAGTAAGGTTAGCAGCAACTCCTCCCTTGACCTATAGATCACGACAACACCTTTCAGAGGGTGCAAGAGCTGGATCAGTAAGTTTTTCAAACCTTTCTCATTTTTCAAGATTTCCTTTGATCTTTAGTTTTAATTTGTTTTTAGTCCTATAAATGCTTGGGTTTTGCTTTTGGGTGGGTTTAGATGAAAACTTGACACTCTCGGAGGGTTAGAAACATGTTTAGGTTGAGAAAACTTGGAAAATATTGAAGAATAACCTTCTGTGTTCGTTCTTGCGTGTGTAGATTTGGGCCTGCGTGTGCACACATATTCTTGCATACACAACCTTGCTTCATGCATACACATGTTTGTTCTTGTGTGCATGTATCTATTCTTCAGTTTATGTGTGTGTAGGATCCTCTCAGCGTATGTGTGCAGAATTTTATGTACGCAGGGTCTTTTTTGCGTACGCATGGCACCAGACAGAAATCCTAATTTGGACATTTTAGCTCCTTTTTCATCCGTTTTTTTTCATCTGTTTGCGATTTTATCATAATTCCTCATCATTTTTGCACTCAATAGTATGTTCTATGTCACATTTCACCCTATTGTGCATCCAATATCATTTTCTTACCAATCCCTTCACCTAATCATGAATTTAATCCTATTCTCTTTTTGCAGGTTTCGGCCCTAAAATATGGTAGGAGAAGTACCAGCAAGTCTTGGTGCGGTACAATATCCTGACCAAGGAGACTCGGGGCCATGTCCATGCTACGAGTTTTGAGCCCATTATCAGTTTAATGCTTGAGAGGTCTGCCAGTGCTGTCTACCTTGTCCAAGAAACGGTGGGACACTACCCACACCTTCCACATTGCTGGCTGGGAGATGACCATCACTCCTTACGACTTCCATCGTATGACTGGCTTGTGTTTTGATGGGGTCCCGATTAGTCTAGAGGACAAGTCGGGCATCCGATTGGGCATAGCCTTGTTGGGGAGGAGGTATACTACTGAGACGATCCACTACACTGATCTTGAGGCAAACTTCGTGCGTCATCCACAGAGGACGCTTGAGGAGTGTCTCTGGATGGCTAAGGTCTTTTCACTATACCATAATCCTGATGATTGCATTCATAACTATATCTTGCAAATAATTACCCTGTAAACCGCCACATCTACGTCTTGCAAACTATACCAAATTTGAACCTTGCAAACTATCATCTTGCAAATTGTACCATAACCTCTTGCAAACTGTCATCTTGCAAACTGTCATGTCTTTTCAGCGTTAGGCCATGGAGTATGGTCTCATTGCTAGGGGAGATACGGTGGACTGGAGGAGGATCACCTCGCTTCGGGCTCATCTTGATAGTTTCTCTCCCGAGGACGTAAGTTAGAGACATATTTCTTTCACTATTTGCATGCTTCTTAAGGTTCTCTTTCTCACCAGATTTGTTGCCAAAAATCCTGTGGAGTCCTTGGGCCGAGCTGCCCCTATGGTAGACTAGGGCTTGGAGACAGCTACCATACTTACTTCTAGTCTCTCTCAGCCCTTTGAGGGTGGTAATGTGAGGGTGATCTACTTGGCGGAGAGGGTGTGCTACCAGCTAACAGGGGAGGATGCGCCTCGGGTTCCCATGGATCCTCTAGTGTTCATGCTTGCTCCTCATTCCATGATGGATACAGAGTATGACCTGTGGGGGTAGAGCATCCCCTTCACCAATCAGGTCATGGATGAGCTAGATTATGACGAGTTCAGTGGGACTTGCCTCATGCCTTCCCTCACCATTTTGGTATGTGTTCTTGCTCCTCTCATTTTTTTCAATCAGTCATTATTTGCATTCTTGTACATTAGTAACATTTAAAGGGAACATTTGTGTCAAGAGGGCCCTGTTACCGGTGCTCTTATTGATCCTCCCCGTTTGCCTTGGTTGATTTATGCCTACGGCCTTAATGGCTTTGCTTAGGAGTGTCCTATTGGTCGCAATACAAATGTCACGGGCTACCTTTTCCCTAATGGCACACGAGCAGTGAGTTCTATTTCATCCTTGTCCTCTTTCCTTTCTATTCTTCATTTGAACACTTGTTCTAGCAACCTTTCCTTCAAAATTTAGCCTACTATTTAGGAGCATGAGGAGCTTGTTTAGCTTGCGGGCAACCCTAAGCTAGAGCTGACTGAGTACTCCCGACAGCTATATGGTGGCGGGGATGAGGAGGAGGATAATGATGATGACAATGGTGGTGATGATGCGGGAGGCTCATAGTCTACTCCGAGCCATTAGCTGAGGAAGAAGAGCTTCGGTGACCCTACAGACAGACAAACACAGACACAAACACACCATAACATAGCTTACTTTTTCTTTTTGTTACTTTTATTACTTTTTCCTTTTTAGCACACATGCTTACACTTTATATTTGGTTTGGGACATTAGGTTGTATTTTAAGAACAACTTTTACATTTATGCTTTTATTTGGGATATGTACTTAAATTACAAACTTGTAGGAACTTTATGCCATTATGTTGTTCTTGGAAACTCTGTGCTTGAATTGTTCCTTGAGTAGTCCCTTTAGTCTCTTGCACCTTCCCATATCATCAAGTTAAAATTGCTGAATCTTTTCTCTCAATCCCTAATTTTTGCCTAGGTCCTCTACCTAGCAGGATTCCTCTAACTTTTGCATGGATTGCCTTTTGGTTTTGAATCCATCAAGACCCCTTGTACCGTCTTTGAACTTCTTCTTTTTTTTTTTTCGCTCACATCTTCTTTCCTTATTCCTTTCCCTTTTTTCAAACATGGCCATATGAAAGGCTCCATTGGTTTCACTCAACTGTAGGATATAAGAAACAACATAAGTTTGTCATGAAGTGGGTTCACATGGTTGAGAAAGCTTACAAAAAGTCCAATCAAAAGAAAGACAAACTGACCACCTTGATAGGCCCCAAAATTTACTTTTCTGCGCTTTATAATTCTCATGTCTTTTCTTATGAGAGAACCACCCATTTATTATATTTGCTTATTGTCATCATTTTTCTTCTTCTTTTTTCTATGCCATGTAATTTTTGCCTATGACGTCCTTTGAGAAATTTTCGCCATACCTATGGTCTTTGCCCCAATCTTTTGCCTAGATCACCCTTCCGGGTTTTCAACCTAGCGGGGTCCTTTTGCCTTAACTTTTGCCTAGGCCACCCTTTCAGGTTTTCAACCTAATAGGCATTTCTTCTTCTTTTCTTTTTATTTATTTTTATTTTTTATTATTTTTTCAAATGTGGTATCTTCAGAGTCTATCCATGTTGATTGGGCGAAGCATCTCTTCCCCATCCAAATCTATAATTCTTGTAGCACCTCTTGACATGATCTTCTTGATAATAAAAAGCCTAGACCATCTTGGCTTCATTTTTCCCCTCGGATCAAAAGTTTCATTTCTAAGCACTTTTAGGACCAAGTCCCCTTCTTTAAGGTTTCTAGGTCTCACCTTTTTGTTAAATGCTTTAGAAATCCCCTTTTGGTACCCTTATGCATGGCATTGTGCCCTAGCTCTCTTCTCATCTATCAAAGCCAATTGCTCATATCTTTGTTTCACTCAATCTTCCTCTTGGACCTTGGTTTCTGCTAACCCTCAAAGATTGTATCTCCACTTCAATGGGAAGTACTACTTCACTACCGTAGACCAAAGAGTAGGGGGTTGCCCCAATTATTGCATGGATAGAAGTTTTGTAGCCCTATAAAGCAAATGGGAGCTGATCAACCCAATCTTTGTATGTCACTACCATCTTAGTTAGGATGTTTTTGGTGTTCTTATTGCCTGCTTCAATGGCCCTATTGGTCTGTGGTCGATATGTTGAAGACTTGTGATGCTCAATGTTGTATAGTTCCATGATTATGCTAACCTCTCCCTCAAAGTGCAAACAATTATCAGAGATGATCTCTTGGGGTAACCCATACCAACAAATGATGCTATTCTCTATGAATTGAGCCACATGCTTGGCTTTTAACACGACATAAGAGGCTGCTTCCACCCACTTGGTGAAGTAGTCAATTGCCACTAGGATGTATACGTGTCCATTTGAGGCCTTAGGGGCTATCCTTCCAATCACATTTATGCCCCAGAATGAGAAAGGCCATGGAGAGAGCATGCTGTATAGCTCACTAGGTGGCACGTGATTCAAATTCGCATGTGTTTGGTAATTGTGGCAACTTTTCACAAAGTTTACGCAACCGGTCTCCATCAAGTTCCAATAGTACCTATCCTTAAGGTCTTCTTGGCTAACATTTTCCCATTCGTATGAGGACTATCGATGCCTTGCAGCTGCTCAACCACCCATCATGGCGACGTTTGTGTGTTATATATGGATGTGTGTCGTACCTCAGGTGTGTGACTGGAATCTGAGTCGATTTTATGGAAATTACCAAGGGTAAGTGAATTAGCCACAAATCATTGGGTTTTTTCTAAGGTGTGATTAGTCAACTGACTCTATTCGATTTTATTACCGATCCTAGGTTAAAAAAAAGGTCGTTTTTCCTAATCTAATGTGGATGGGCAAAAAATATTGATTCTTGAGTTCGAAAGTCTAGTTATGTGTGGGGAAGGTGTTAGGCACCCTACAACGCCTATCCGAAGACAGTCCATTGTTTTGGTAAAATCACAATTTTCGGTCATTGGCAGTTGAAAACAAGTTATTGGCATTAGCTTTTGGGGCTTTAATTGTATTTAGCTTTGAGGTTTGGCATCAGAATGGGTGTGGTCTCGATCGATACTTTCCAAGTATGTTTGAAGTCACTAACAAATTTCCACGGCGAAAATCCAGCAGCATTTTGCCTTATTTTAGTGGCAGAAATCCGGTAGTGCTTCGCCTCAGATGCGTCATAGCACACCAAACACTATTCTCACCAAGCTTTTAATGTACGAATACGGAAATGGGGATGCCCCATTTTCACAGTGAAAATCCATCAAAGTTTCGTGTTTGGTGTGCTATGGAGCACCAACAGGGTTTCGCATTTGTGTATATAGTGCGTATCGACATGCTCGCACTGCGACAAGCAAAAGCCCTCTAAAGTGTTAGAACATGCTGATATGTGCCGCATACACGGGGAAACCAATGTCATTTGGTGATATGGATCAAGACAATCACATCGTGATGATTGTGCACACAATATAGCATGAATATGCACCTATGATGTTAGGACATATGTGTGTTCACTTGTTAAGAACATATGTCACTTGTTTATGTAAATTGTCTAATCCTTTTGACAAAACGCACTCTACTTGTAATTGGGTAGTTCTAGGTGTTTTTAATACTTCAAGAAACAAGGTTTCAAGATCAAGTGTTGGAGTCATCAAGTCTGTCCAAGAAAAAGCAAGCTGAAGTGCAAATTCATTAAAGCTCGACACCTGCTCGATAACTACCTCGACACCTGCTATCTGTCGAGATTTATAATTTCAGATTTTCTGATCTGATTTTCTTGGGATTCGTGAATATGGTTTTGGGCTTTCTTTTCTTCTAACCCTAAGCATATAAAAGGATTGTTTTAAGAGCCGTCAAGTTATACACAAGTTGCAAAAGCATTGAGCAATCTCTGTTCAAGCAAATTGTGATCAAAAGACGAAGTTCTTAACCTAGTTCATCTTCTCTCTAGAGGTTGCTGTGTATTTGCACCATAGGGTTTTGTAACCAAGCATCTTCCTGATCTTCATTGTGTATGATGAACTAAAGAACTTTACAGCCAACCTCTTTTTCTTAAGTTGGTGTTTGAAGTCGTGTACTGGGATCCTTGCAATGGTTAGTCACGTACTTGGGAGCCGTGCATCAAAGGTGGAAATTGTCACTACAGATCAAGTCCAATTGGGTATTGGGGTAAGGGTTCAACTGTAGGTTGGTAAGGTACTTGGGATTCCTTTACTTGCAACCGCTTGATTTGATAATAGTGGAGTTTCGGGAGTGGTGACCTGAAAATCACCCGGTGGGGTTTTTGCCGTTAGGGTTTTCCCTATTCGTAAACAAATCACCGTGTCATTTATTTTTTCCGCTGTATATTTAGTATTTGATGATTTGTTTGTGCTTCCACGTATTTGCATGTTAAATTGATTAATTAATAACTTGGCTAATTAATTAATTGATTTTATCACAATGGGTCATTCAGTTTGTGGCCTATCAAGTAGTATTAGAGCAGGCACACTCTGATTAGGTTTAATCTTTGCTGTGTTGATCCATTGACCCCTATTGTCATTGGCTGTAACCTGCTTGAAGAGATCTTTGTTTTCAAATACATCTTGTTTTTCTAATCACTATTTGCTTGAGTGTCTCAGAAAATACAAGTCTAAAAGTTATTTGAATTATCTTATGATGACTATTGGAAAAGATCTCAGTTTTGCTAAAAAGAAACTAGACTGTCTCAGAATGAAAATGTGCAAAGGAGTTTGTCTGAGAAGAGTGAAAGTTATAGGCTTAGCTCATAAAAGGCAATTGAGAGAAAGAACCATTCCCTCTGATTTATCATCTAAGCATGAAGTATGTTTCATGATGAAGTCTGCATTCAAGGTAATGGACACATGTCTATGGTATCTTGATAGTGGTTGCTCACGACACATGACTAGAGACAGATCCCTCTTCAAGATCTTCGAGTCTAAGAAAGGTGGCAATGTTACCTTTGGTGATGGAAGCAAGTCACAAATTAAAGGGAAAGGGATTATATCTCTGCCAGGACTGCTAGACATTGCGAATGTCCTTTATGTAGAAGGTCTAAGGGTGAACCTATTGAGCATAAGTTAGATATGTGATCAAGACTTCATGGTGCTATTCTCAAAAGGAAAGAGTCTTGTCATGGATGAGTCTGGAAAGAAGCTCATTAGTGGGGTTCGCACTTTGGACAACTGCTATGGATTGGTTCCTGATGCTGATATTGTGTGTAATAGCATTCCCTTGCCTAATGAAGATCTGTGGCATCAACGAATGGGACATGCTAGTTACAAGCATTTATCTATTGTATCTAAGCATGAATCAGTTTTGGGGATACCAAAGCTTAGTAGAATAAGCAATGTGGTGTGTGGACCATGTCAACTTGGAAAACAGACAAACGCTAAGCATCCAGGCACTCAGACGTCAGCTACATCCAAACCATTGGAGCTGTTGCACTTAGATCTTATGGGTCCAACCAGAACCGAGTCTCTTGGGGGTAAGAGATACATCATGGTTGTGGTAGACGACTTCACTAGATACATTTGGGTCATTCTACTACGATCCAAGTTTGATGCTCCTGAGCACATTGAGGCTTTATGCACAAGACTGCAGAATGAAAAGAGCCTGAAGATTGATCGAATTCGAAGTGACCATGGGAAGGAATTCGAGAACTCATACATGGAATCCTTCTACACAAGATCGGGTATATCTCAAGAATTCTCTGCTCCTATTACGCCTCAGCAAAATGGTGTGGTAGAAAGGAAGAATAGGGTTATTCAAGAGATGGCTAGAGCCATGCTGCATAACAAAGATGTGGCTAGAAACTTGTGGGGAGAAGCTGTAAACACTGCATGTCATACAGTTAATAGGGTATACTTCAGACCCGGTACCAAAAAGACTCCCTATGAGTTGTGGAAAGGAAGGAAGCCTAATGTGAAGTACTTCAGAATTTTTGGAAGTACCTGCTTCATTCTTAAGGATAGAGAGAATGTGGGAAAGTTTGACTCTCGGAGCGATGAGGGCATATTTCTGGGTTACTCTTCTACAAGCAAGGCTTATCGTGTACAACAAAAGAACTACGAAGGTAATGGAGACAGTGAATGTCGTCATTGATGAGTCTTCAGAGTCAAGTTCTGAGAAAGGCATTGAGGGACTCCCCAAAGAAATTCTTCCTTCTGAGCCTTGAGAAGTTCAAGACATTACTGAACAAGAACCTGCTTCTCCAAGTACTCCCAGTATTGTGGAAGACTCTGCAGACTTACCCATTTCACCAGAGTCTGAATCTCATGAAAAGAAGGGACCTTCATCTAGAATCAAATTAAATCATCCTCCAGAAGTTATTGTGGGAGACATGAATGAACTCACATTAAGGAAACGTAAAGTTGATAAATGTGTTGCTAACTTTGTGTCTTATTCCTGCTACTTGTCACAGGTTGAACCTAAGAAAGTTGAGGAAGCACTACAAGATGAGAGTTGGGTTGAAGCAATGCATGATGAATTACTTCAGTTTCAGAGGAATGATGTTTGGACTCTAGTACCTAGACCGGAAGCAGAACACATCATCGGTACAAAGTGGATATTCCACAACAAGACTGATGAAGAAGGAAATGTGATTCGCAACAAGGCTCGACTTGTGGCTCAAGGATACTCACAAATGGAAGGAGTAGACTATGATGAGACATTTGCCCCAGTTGCCCGAATGGAGTCAATCAGAATTCTTCTTGCCCTAGCATGTCAACTGAATTTCAAACTTTATCAGATGGATGTAAAGACTGCTTTCTTGAATGGGTTACTCAAAGAGGATGTCTATGTGGCTCAACCAAAAGGATTCATTGATCCACACTTTTTGGATCATGTGCTGTACCTTAAAAAGGAACTTTATGGGTTGAAGCAAGCTCCTAGAGCCTGGTATGATAGACTCACACAATATCTGGTGTCACATGGGTTCACAAGAGGGAAGGCTGATCAAACTCTCTTCATCAAAAAGGAAGATGGGGAGTTGATAGTTGCTCAAGTCTATGTTGATGATATCATCTTTGGGTTGACTAAGGATGAATTGGCTCATGGCTTCTCAAAACTCATGCAAGCTGAGTTCGAGATGAGCATGATTGGAGAGCTGACTCACTTCCTAGGATTGCAGATTCGCCAACAAGATTCAGGTATATTACTTTCTCAATCTAAATATGCTAAGAATCTTGTGAAAAAGTTTGGTTTGGATTCTGTTAGTTCTGTTAGAACCCCTATGAACCCTAATGTTAAACTCACTGTAGACTTGTTAGGCAAGAGTGTTGATCCTTCTCTCTATAGAAGCATGATAGGTAGTCTTCTTTACCTTACTGCTAGTAGACCTGACATTAGTTATAGTGTTGGTGTGTGTGCTAGATATTAGGCTAACCCCAAAGAATCTCACATGACTGCTTTAAAAAGAATTATAAAGTATGTCAAAACCACTGCTGAGTTCGGTGTGTGGTATAGCAAGGACACTAATGGTGTCTTAGCTGGGTACTCTGATGCTGATTGGGCTGGAAATGCTGATGATAAAAAGAGTACCTCGGGGGGTTGTTTTTATGTGGATAACAATCTTGTCTCTTGGATGAGCAAAAAGCAGAACTCCATCTCCTTATCCACTGCAGAAGCTGAGTACATTGCTGCTGGTAGCTGTTGCACCCAACTCCTCTGGATGCAAAAACTCCTCCATGATTATGGTATTTGTCAAGAGCATCTCACTATTTACGGTGACAATACCAGTGCCATCAATATCTCTAAGATCCCGGTTCAACATTCTAGAACCAAACACATAGAGATTCGACATCACTTCATTAGGGAGCTTGTCGAAGATGGTACTCTCACTCTTGAGATTATCCACATTGATGATCAGAAGGTTGACTTGTTCACCAAACCTCTTGACAGCAAACGTTTTGAATTCCTTCATCAGAACATTGGTGTCATCTCCATAGATTGATCTCCTTCTCTTGTCCCTCTTCCTCATGCATTTGCATCTAGTTTTTGCTTTGCTTTGATAACATGTTTTTGTTTGTTTATTTTCAGTTTTGTTTATTTTGTTTTTGATATAAAAATAAAAAAAAATTGAAAAATTGAAAAATAAAAAAACAGTGTGTGTTATGTGTACTTTGGTATTTGTGTACCTTGGATGGCCAATGAAACAAAGTTTTCTAAACTTTGTATCACTTGTACCTTAGATGAGCATCTCTATGCATAACTAAGCAAGTGAGCTTTGTGGCTCTTGTTTGTGATGAGTAAGATTAAGTTATCTCTTAAACTTAACACTCATATCACTCTTTTTGAAGGGTAGGACTAGAAAATCCTAAGAGAAAGGCATAAATGACCATCTCACCACTGTTGCCCGCCAATCATAGACACCTGTATACTTCGCCATAGCAAAAGTGCAGTGTCAAAGACATCCGTATGCTTCAGCATAGCAAAAGTGCAATGTCTGTGCTAAACATGTTGGGTATTTCTTTTCTCTCTTTTTATGCCCATGCATGATATGCTTAAAAGAAAATATGCAAAGAAAATAAAAAGCAAAAAGATTAAAAATGCTTTAAACATGATTGCAAGCGTGTTTTTTAGGAGATGTGGGAGTCATAGGATGTACCTTAAAGGTGACAGTCCCCATCAAACAGTTATGATTGTGTGTGAGTTAAAGTTATTTTCTCATATCTCAGATCATCATAACATGTATACACATATGCAATCTTGCGATGTTTTTCACACACAACACGTAATATTCTTTGCTACTCTTGATACATGTGCAGGTACAATGTAATTTGGCCATCACAAGTGTTTACATGTGCTAATGTATGCTCACTAAATTGTCTTAACTTGTTTTTTAAAAATAAAATTGTTTAGACTTGTTTAATGTGTGTGTGTGTGTGTGTGTGTGTTTTTGAGGATCTATGTGCTTAAAATTTCTTGTTGAGAGATGATTTTGAGAGATTTTTATGTTGAGTGGATCTTTGGTTGAGGTGTATGTTGGATTGCATTCATGTCTGTGTTTTTCACTTCTCGAAAAACTGCTTTTTACTGATGTCTCGACACCTCTTCGACACCTCCTCGATACCTGGTCATCTGTCGAGATTCTCAAGCCTTTTCTAATCGCAATCTCGACACCTGTCTCGACACCTGATGGATCGATCGAGAAAGTCTCTGTCTTCTCGACAGCTTCTCGACACCTTGTCGATCGATCGAGCTTCTTGAATCTGAATTTGGTCTTGTACCTCGATACCTCTCGATACCTGCATCTGTCGAAGACCAATTCCTCGATACCTTCCTCGATAGCTTCCTCAATACCTCTCGACGCCTCAGCTGTCGAGAATTACTGAGGTGCCTATTTAAGGACCTATCACAATTTTCACTCATTTCTCTCGATCTCTCTCGATCTGTCCGAGACGTTTCATCTCCCAAACGTGTTCTCTCTCACTCAAATCTTCAGATCTTCATCACTTTTGATTTTCTCTTGATTTCCATCACCTGGTATGTTCTTTATCCCTTTCTCTTTCATGCATTTCATGTTTTGAAACTTAAGTTTTTGGAATTTTTGAAATTTTTGGGGTTTTTCAAAATTGATGAGATTTTCTTCAAATTTTGTGTTGGGTTTTCTCTTAAATGTTTTCAAAATGTCATACATTGCATTTCATGTGCATTATAATGATATTTACATGCATTTAGATGTGTGCTCTATGTTTGTGTGCTGCTAGGATTGGATTGGGCTGAGCCCATGATGTTTTTTTTCCTTTGCATGTCACATGTTCATGCATTCCCACACATACGTACTTGTTGTTCAATATTTGATATATTTGAACTGTGTTGGGACTTTTCTGATTGTCTCCCTCTCTATCTCTTTCTCATTCTTTTACGTTAGTAGTGTCTATGGCACCCAAACGTAAATCCACTCCTACTCGGAACCCTTTACGTTCTGGAGCTTCCTCTTCTTCTGACTCTGCTCCTCTTAACCTTCGGTTCCGTGATGGAGATGCCCATAAGGCATTTTCGGAGAACTTTTCTCGACGAGGTGTTCATTCGGAACGCCAAGTCATTCTGGCAGACTTCGCCGACACTGGCCTTCCCTCTGTCATCCACAGTAGGGGATGGGGGTCACTGTGTGACATCCCGGTCACTTGCCCTCTCGTGCTGATACAGGAGTTTTACTCCAACATGCACGGGATAGATCGTTCAGTACCTCTCTTTTTCACTCGCGTTCGAGGTACGCACATTCCTGTTACACCGCAGTTTGTTGCGGATGTACTTAGGGTACCTAGGATAGATTTTCCTGATTACCCTTCCTATGAGCGTCTGAGGACTGTGTTCAAAGATGAGCTCATCTCTGCCTTCTGTCAGCGTCCTGCTAATTCGGGTGAGCATCAGTTCACATCATGTAGACGTTTTGCTAAAGGTCCTAGATTTCTTAACATGGTGATGACCTTCGTACTCCATCCACTCTCTCACTACAACTCTATCACAGAGCCTCGTGCTCGATTTTTGCTATCACTTCTAGAGCATCTTACTATAGATTTTCCTTCTCATTTCATCCTTTCTATTAAAGATGTCCATCTAGATTCGGCGTCCCATGATAAGCTTATCTTTCCTTCCACTATCGCGAGGATCTTACGCCATTTTTCTATCCCCTTTCCTGTGTCCGACCACTTCACTCACATCTGTGCCATAGATGCCGCTACTGTAAAACGTAGTGAGGCTCAGTTTAGGCCGCGATAGATGGATGCCACTCCTCCCTCCCGTTCAGCTCCGTCCAAATCAGCTTCATCCAGATCCGCTCCTTCTACATCTGCTCCTTCTTCCTCTACGGGCGATGTATCTCTTGGAGATATTATGGCACAGCTGCAGCGCATGGACGCTCGCCTCGATACACTCTCCACTGAGTTGTATCAGGTGAATGTTCGTGTTGGTCGTATTGCACGACGGCAGGCGACCATGGGTGGTTTTGCTCCAGAGGCTACTCCTTCACCACCTACTCCAACAGCTTCAGATTCTGAGGATGATGAGGATGATGAGGATGATGGTGATGATGATAGGGATGCTAGCTCTACTAATGAGATGTCTACATGACACTCTACCTTTTGTCACTCGTGACAAAAAGGGGGAGTAGTTTTGGGTTATGAGAGTAGTCATTTTAGGGGGAGAGTTAGTATAGGACATTTTGATAGGGGCAGTGTTGATATTTTGAGGGATGTAGTGAGGTTTTGATGTATCTTTTCTTTTCTATTCTTTATAGATACATTGATCTTGTATATGAGGTCTTTTGACCAGTTTTACATACATTGTACTTATTTTCTATATATGTGAATGTATGTTTCTTTCACCTCTCTCTTCATGTGTTGTTTCTTCTCTATCTTTATACACATGTTCTTTATACTTGTATGCAATCTATTTATTTCTGTTTCACACAAGATGCCTTGATGAGTTTTGTTTAAAGTGTTTCAGAAATACAGGTTGTCAAAGTCTACTTGCCATAAACTCTCTTCTTGCAAAGTTTTTCAAGAGTTTGTGTTAGGATAGATTTTATTGTATTCAACAAGTGAATATGAGTTGAGTGATTTATGACTTCTCTCATATGCTCATTTGTTTGTTGTGGTTTTGTCACGGATTGCCAAAGGGGGAGATTGTTAGGACATATGTGTGTTCACTTGTTAAGAACATATGTCACTTGTTTATGTAAATTGGCTAATCCTTTTGACAAAACGCACTCTACTTGTAATTGGGTAGTTCTAGGTGTTTTTAATACTTCAAGAAACAAGGTTTCAAGATCAAGTGTTGAAGTCATCAAGTCTGTCCAAGAAAAAGCAAGCTGAAGTGCAAATTCATTAAAGCTCGACACCTGCTCGATAGCTACCTCGACACCTGCTATCTGTCGAGATTTATAATTTCAGATTTTCTGATATGATTTTCTTGGGATCTGCGAATATGGTTTTGGGCATTCTTTTCTTCTAACCCTAAACATATAAAAGGATTGTTTTAAGAGCCGTCAAGTTGTACACAAGTTGCAAAAGCATTGAGCAATCTCTGTTCAAGCAAATTGTGATCAAAAGACGAAGTTCTTAACCTAGTTCATCTTCTCTCTAGAAGTTGCTGTGTATTTGCACCATAGGGTTTTGTAACCAAACATCTTTCTGATCTTCATTGTGTATGATGAACTGAAGAACTTTGCAGCCAACCTCTTCTTCTTAAGTTGGTGTTTGAAGTTGCGTACTGAGATCCGCACATTGGTTAGTCACGTACTTGGGAGCCGTGCATCAAAGGTGGAAATTGTCACTATAGATCAAGTCCAATTGGGTATTGGGGTAAGGGTTCAACTGTAGGTTGGTAAGGTACTTGGGATTCCTTTACTTGTAACCGCTTGATTTGATAATAGTGGAGTTTCGGGAGTGGTGACCTGAAAATCACCCGGTGGGGTTTTTGCCGTTAGGGTTTTCCCCATTCGTAAACAAATCACCGTGTCATTTATTTTTTCCACTGCATATTTAGTATTTGGTAATTTGTTTGTGCTCCCACATATTTGCATGTTAAATTGATTAATTAATAACTTGGCTAATTAATTAATTGATTTTATCACAAGGGGTCATTCAGTTTGTGGCCTATCATATGACAATCACCTTGAACACATACCCTTACTACAAGGTCAAGAGCTCTCATGACTAGAGAGGGCCACTCACATAACCACGAGAGTCCATCACATAACCAGACATTGCCAACATTCCAAGGTTAAGGCCTAGTAAGGTACAGGATAAGTAAAACAGACATTGCCTTACCCAGGAAACGCGGCCCAAGAAAGGAGCAAGAATATAAAAGGGGGTACAAGGATGGGAACCCTAATACATGCTCCAGAGAAAAGGCTTAAAGAGAGGGAAAGAAGATACCGCTTTGGAGGGGCTAGGCCTCCTAATCTACTGATCATTGCCCTTTGTGGGTTTGCATCCTTTTGCTTGCATCCTTGCCCTTTTTGTTTACGCTTAGGAAGTTGCACCCTTGCTCCATATGTGTGCACGCAAAGACAAAAGAAACAAGCCAGTAGACAAGCAAAGAAACGAACAAAGGAGATAGGGAGAGCATGCAAAGAACATACTACCAAAGAAAGCCAAATGGGGGCAAACAAAGCATGCTAAGCATATGAAAGAGCAAACAACATGTTCTCAAACAAAAGGGGGTGTCAGAGGAGGACAAACGTAGGTTTTGATCGAGTGTCCATAGCTCCACTGGATTGAAGTTCGGATGACACTAACTCATGCATGAACATGTAGGCAAGCATGCAACAAGGAAGTGTAGAAGCAAAGAAAGCCAAACGGGGGGCACAAAGAAAGCAAGGCAAACATATCAACATCACACGGAGCGAAGGAAGATGTAAAGCAAGCACACTAGGACCACGGAGGCATATCCCATAGGTGGTCACATCCAAACAAACCCTAGGAGGAACGAATGCAATCACCTAAGCACAAACCCATGGAGGGCACAAAGCACATAGCAAAGCCTAGATCTAGAGAGGCTAACATGATTATAAAGCATAGAAACAAGCAAATAAACATGGACATGCAAAGGAAATGATCCAAAGCCTTTAATATAGGCCTAGGTGTGCAAATGTAGGCCTAGACCACAAGATCTAGATCTACACCGCACCAAGAGTGCCAAAAAGCAAGGAAGAGAGATATCAAGAGACAAAAGGGCTAAAGTAGAACATGGCATAGTAACCAACATAGGTCAGAGCACACAAGCATGGCACGGAGCATATAAACAGATAGATCTAAGCATACGAATATAGATCTAAGCACTAACATGTAGATCTAAGCAAAAACATGGCAAAGAACACATAGGCATGTAGATCTAAGTATAAACATGGCCAAAAGCCTAAAAACACGTGGATCTAAGCATAAACATAAAATTTAGACATATCCTAGCCCAAGAAGGCTAGGCAAACAACATCAAAGCCGTAAATCATGGCAAAAAGTAAGTAGACATGCTAGGAAAGCTATAAAAGATGTTAGGAAGCTAAAATATGCTAGGAAAAGCAAATAAAGCATTTTTATATGCAAAAAGAAGCTAGGAAGAGCTATAAAGAGAAAATGGTGTGGATTGTAGCTAAAAAGCTACATCCACACCCCTAAACCTCAAATCCAAGGTATCGAACCAAGGAGAGGAAGATTAGGTGCAAGAACACTACCTTGAAGATTGAAGGAAAAAGATGAGAATCTAAGGTGTTTAGAGATGTTTTGATGTGTTTGGGAGAGAAATTAGAGAGAGAAATTGCCAAAAAACTGCCTAGAATTGGGTTTTTTATTTTTATTTTTTATTTATATTATAAATTTTTATTGGTTGTAAAATGAGGGTTTCTGGAGGCTTTTATAGCAAAAATGTGACCCTTCAACTACCTGCGCACCTTATAGGGCCACTAGCCAGCTTTCTGACATCAGTAATTTTGGCCTTATCCCGATTTGAGTTCGGATGCATGTTTGAAGGCCTTCTCGAACTCGGATGTCTAGGTTTTAGAACAATAAAGAAATTGAAAATCCAATGGTCGAATCAAAAGTTATAGCCTCGGGAAGCGTGTTGACACACTCGTTAAAGTTTTCGAGATATCTCAATTGTTTTAACTCTAATTTCAACCCATGAATAGTCATTAGAAAGGAAATTTGATAATCTTCACAATGGCATTGGTCTTAACCTGTTCTAAAGTCAGAACAAAATTAGAATTTCTAGTGCCCTTAGGAGTCAACTTTGGGTCAAACTTGGTCAAAGTCGACAAAAACCACCGAGTAGCTTGGGTTTGATGTAGAAACATGAAAAATGTTATTTCCCAGGTTGATTTTGGGGGCAACCCAAGGTTGACTAAGGGTAACCCAAGGTTGACCAGGGGCATTTTGGTCAATTTGACTTGAAATGGCACTTTGAATGCTTCGATGCCCGAATGGATTGCGCCATATCAATCTAGATGTTTCTGTGGCCCCATGGAGAAACGATAATATTTTTGGAATTTTCGGGGTCCAGCACGCAAATAAAGGGTAGACAAAATATGGTGTCTACAGCTGCCCCTTATTTATCTGACATCTTGAGTGCAATGAGAGGTGTTGGATAAAAAATGTGATTCTGCATTTTTTTGCCCCAAAAATTGCGTGCGAAAACTGCGTTGTTCATGGATTGAGACCGATTTCACCTAACACAGTTAAGTTGCTATAGCTTATCCGTAAAAAATTTCTGACTTGGTAAACTCTGTTTTTTTTTTTCTTTTTGTTTTTGTTTTTTGTTTATCAAAGGTCAAATGATCAACATTGACCTAGTCAACGTTGATTGGCTACCCTTGTAGGTGCGCCAGGCAGACCCGGCTTGTACAAGCCCTTATAAACTGGTCCTAAAGCCTTATTTTGACCATTCTGACTTCATTTTCCTAAAATCTCACTTCTTAAAATTTCTTTGGAGCAAGTTGCGGTCTAGCAGGTCCAGCTTTCAGCTTCAGTCCACAAACTTTAGTCTCCAGTTCTGTAGTTGAGGTTAGTGTCCATTTTCTCTTTCTTTTTATTTTTTGCAAGTATGTTAGTAGCAAGTAGGTAAGCGTGCTAGCACTTATTTTAGTTTTTGGTGTTTTTGATGTTTTTTTTTTTATGCCATGATGATGCTGGAAAAATAGATTTGTTCACATGTTTAAGTAGCATAGGAAAATTTGCATATGTTGGATGCTATGGAAACACATGGAACTCTAACAAAATTAAAAGAAAAGCTAGATAAAAATGATAGACTATATACATGATAAACAAAAATTTTGAGAGGTTGAAAACATGATAATGATGCAACTTGGGTTAAGAGTTGTTTTGAGAGCGTAGGATTAAACAGGTGCGGCTGAATCTAAATCCCAGAGAGGCTGTTAGGATTAAATGGTTGTGGCCGGATCTGAATCTTGGAGAAAGGTTGTTAAGATTAAACTTTTTTGGCTGAATCTGAATCCCGGTGAGATAAATGGTCGTGACCGAATCTGAATCTCGGAGAGAGACTGGTAGGATTAAATGGTCATGGCCGAATCTGAATCCTGGTGAGATAAATCGTCGTGGCCGAATCTGAATCTCGGAGAGAGACTAGTTGGATTAAATGGTCATGGCCGAATTTGAATCCCGATGAGATAAATGGTCGTGGCCGAATCTGAATCTCGGAGAGAGGTTGTTACGATTAAATGGTTGTGGCCTAATTTGAATCCCAATGAAATAAACGGTCGTGGCCAAATTTGAATCCCAAGAGAGGTTGTTAGGATTAAACGATCGTAGCCGAACCTAAATCCTAGTGAGATAAATGGTCGTGGCTGAATCTCAATCTTGGAGACAGGCTATTATAATTAAATGGTCGTGGCTGAATCTGAATCCCAATGAGAGGCTGTTAAGATTAAACAGTCGTGGTCGAATCTAAATCCTGGTGAGATAAATGGTTGCGGCCAAATTTGAATCCCGGAGAGAGGTTGTTAGAATTAAATGGTCACGGCCAAATCTGAATCCCAATGAGATAAATGGTCATGGCCAAATTTGAATCCCAAGAGAGAGGTATCTGGAAAATTTTGATATTTTTGAGTGGAAAATTTTGATATTTTTGAGGCAAAAGAGATAGGATTAAATGTTTGTGGCCAAATTTGAATCCCAAGAGAGAGGTATTTTAAATTTTTTGATATTTTTGAGGCAAAAGAGATAGGATTAAATGTTCGGGGCCAAATTTGAATCCAAGATAGAGGTATTTTGAAAATTTTGATTTTTTGAGGCAAAAGAGATAGGATTAAACATTTGTAGCCAAATTTGAATCCCAAGAGAGAGGTATTTTGAAAATTTTGATATTTTTGAGGCGAAAGAGGTAGGATTAAATGGCCGCAGCCGAATTTGAATCCTGAGAGAGTGGTATTTTGAAAATTTTGATTTTTAAGGCGAAAGAGATAGGATTAAACGGTCACGGCCGAATTTGAATCCCAAGAGAGAGGTATTTTGAAAATTTTGATATTTTTGAGGTAAAAGAGATAGGATTAAACGGTCGTGGCCGATTTTGAATCCCTAGAGAGAGGTATTTTGAAAATTTTGATATTTTTGAGAAAACATGACATTTTTATATGGACATACATGTCATGTGTTAGGCAGTAGGATTAGACATACTTACCTGTTTACTTGCATCGCCAAATACTTTTGGGCTTACTAACTATGAGGGGCCGGGGAAATTGGGTGCTCTCAAGAAAGAGATTTGGGTGCTTTTAAGGGCACCTCTCTTTTTAGGTAAGTGGTGTAGAGTCGCCACTTATTTTTTTTTTATACAAAAAGAATAAGAAAAAATAAATACAAATTACATGATCAAAATACTTCATTCTCATTGATTGAATAAAGAAAAGTACAACTTTGGTAAATTAACCTTACAAGGCTTTGGGTCCTAGTTACAATCTATGCAAAAGAATACAAAGCTTCGGTCCTAATTACAATCTACTAAAATTAAAAGACAAAACACTAATCTGCCTATCCAAAAATCCTAAGCTCAGGGGCTAGGTTACGAAATGGGAAGGTGTTAGGCACCCATTCCGCCCAGACAGAGTCTGGTCTTCTAGACTCTAATGACCAATATACCTTTTTTTGCATGATGTTGAATGATATGTTGAACACCCATGACAGACACTTGACAAAAATTAATTTAAATAAATTTGCCTTATGAATAATGTCTTCTTTTTAAATGAAAAATCAGACTTGTTGTTTGAAAAAGGTAAGAAAAGAGATTTTATCAAAAAAATTCAGATCTGTTGTTTGTGAAGTAAAAGAAAAAAGGAGATTTGATTTGTAAAAATCATATCTGTTTTGGAAAGTTAAAAAAAATGAGGTTTGATTTGTGAAAATTAGATCTGTTGTTTGTGGAGTTAAAAAAACTAGATCTATCTTGTGTCTAGTAAAAAAAAAAAATTTTTTTTTGTATATGAAAAACCAGATCTATTGTTGGGAACAAATAAAAAGGACATTTAAAGGAGGATTCACATTCATGAGATGAATTTATCATGCATCACACAAAAAACTTTAACCTAAATTCAATCCCTTCTTTTGAATTTCAAAATATGCAATTTTATGACAAAGAAAACTTTTTCAAAAAAAAAAAAAAAAAAAACTGCATTTAATAAAAATACAGATCAGTTTTGAGTTTTAGAAAAAAAAAAAAAAAGATCTATATTTAATGAAAATACAAATCAGTTTTGGGATTAGAAAAAAAAAAATTAGATCTGTATTTTATGAAAATACAAATAAGTTTTGAGATTAGAAAAAAATCAAATATGTATTGAGTTTTCATAAAAAACTAGATTTGTATATAATGAAAACACAGATCAGTTTTGTGTTTAGAGAAAAAATCAGATATGTATTTAATGAAAATACAGATTAGTTTTTTTTAGAAAAAAAATAAGATCTAAAAATATAGATCAGTTTCGAGATTTCATAAAAATCAGATTTGAAAATGCAGATCGGTTTTGAGATTTTATATAAAAATAAAAAAACAAAAAAACTTTGATAGTCATTAGCATATTTTGAAATTTAAGAAAAAGAATTACAATAAATAATCATCTAAAGAACATGCAAAGAAAATTCTAGCAAAGTATCTAAGCATTACGACTATACATTAAGAACAAGGCATCATAAAACATACTAAACATATTCATGCTTCACAATAATTTTGTGATTGTTTGTTAGTTAGTGTCAAAAATAGGCCTGCTTGCATGGGAATAAAGTAGATAATCAGATGACAAAAAATTGTGGATAATTTTTATGATATGGAATGAATGAATTAATGCGTGTAATGCAACTCCAAATTTTGGGTATATGAATGGTCCCTCTAGCCATCTTCCAAGATTAAATTATGGGTGCAAAATTGAGTGTCTACATAATGCCCCTCATTGGCAGAGCTTGCAAAGCAAATGTCAATGTAAACAAAAACATTGATGTTAGCAGCCATGATTTAATCGAGGATGACTTTTCAAGGATTACCTATCCCTTGAACCTAAAATCTAGGAATATAGAACTAGTGTTTTGTTGTTTTGAAAAAAATGAGAATTGTGAGTACTTTACCTACTTGACAATTGATAATTTTGAAATGAATCTTGAAATCTGGGGTGACTAAGAGGCTTATCTATCTCATTCTGTGTCATGTGACGACCAAGGGGCTTCTCTACCTCAATCTGAATGGAAGGTAACCAAGGGGCTTCTCTACCTTTGAACCTGGGGCGATTGAGAGGCTTCTCTATCTTAATCTTGAATTGTGACGACCAAGGAATTTCTCTACCTCGATCTAAATGGAAGGTAACCAAAGGGCTTCTCTACCTTGGAACCTAGGGCGATTGAGAGGCTTCTCTATCTCAATCTTAAATTGCGGCGACCAAGGGGCTTCTCTACCTCGATTTGAATGAAATGTAACCAAGGGTCTTCTCTAGCTCAGAACTTGGGGCGATTGAGAGACTTCTCTTTCTTAATGTAAAAAATCTGATCTATTTTTATTAAAATAAATCAGATCTATTTTTATAGTGTAAAAAAAAAAAAGAAAAAAAAAGAAGAAGAGAGAATTGTTTTGTAAAAAATATTCAAATTTGTTGTTGGAAAGAAAATATAAAGGACTTTTGAAGGAGGATTCACATTCATGAGAGAAATTCATTATGCATGCATCACATATTAAAAAATGGAAAAGAATTCAACCTAACTTTCAATCCTTTCTTTCAAATTTCTAAATCTACAATTTTGTGCCAAAAGAAGAATTTTTAGACTAGATATGTATGTATTATATTGCCTCTTGTAGGCTCTAGATTATATTGCCCCATAGTGGGCCCTGATGTATGATATTGCCTTTTGGTAGGCTCTTCATGTATGATTGGACATTAACTCTTGGTAGGTCTTACATGTATGTTTTTAGATTTTTCCTGTTGGTAGGCTCCTAATGTATGATGAACAATGCGTCTTGGTAGGTCTTACTTGTATGCCAATAGCACTTTAGCATTTAGGAGCCAGTTGCACCACTATGGTCACTTTACATCACATCGTATTTCCACAGATTTACCGATAGAATCTAACGTTTGATTAACCCGCTGAGGGATATGGAGAGAGAAAAGACCGCATAAAATAAAACTGCCCTAGTGTAGTTTTTATGCGGTTCTTATCATGAGAGGAAAGGTTCCTGGCGAGATGGACCCGTTCTTGAGCATATTGACTAGCTGAAAGTGGACTGAACCATGCAAAATAAACTACCCCATTGTAGGGTTTTGTGTGGTTCTAAAATGATCAACCTACTTGAAGCAAGATTCGAATCGTATTGGATGATATGGGTTCCTTGACAACCCTAATGATGATCGTGGATTTCCCTAGTGGGATTTTGGACTCGCCGTGTGGCGGCACGCATTGATTGTCTCGGTTAACAACTAAAGTGACCTATGCGTTGTTAAGAGTTCCCTTGGGAAAATGATCATTGCAATCTTCATACCATGCATGATGGACTGCTATTAGTGATTGGGAATTGCCTTGGTATTGTCCCTTTACATGTCTTGACAACAAGGGTTGAATCAACCCCCTGAACCCAGTGAACCGGGCTTTGAAAACAAGGTTCAAGATATTTCAAGATGTTGGACAAGAAGCACAAAGATAAACTACCATAGTGTAGGCTTTATGAGGTCTCAGTAGTATGAAAAAATCTTTTGAAAGGCAAGTTTGCTGTTGAACCTGCCGCATACCACTGTTAGCACAAATATCATGGGAATCTTCACTCCGGAGCTGCCAAAAGCCTCCATTCATTGGATTTCAGTTTAGAATACATGTGGGTTTATGCCAGGGGGTTGAAAATCCTTGGCACGTGTCTCAAGGTGTAGCGGCCCTGTAGGTGCGCTAGCCTCGGGAAGCGTGCTTAAAAGCAGATGGCCACCCCAGACTTCCCACATTCTGGTCTGTGATTTCTGGGGTCTTCTCCTATCCTTTTTCTTAATTGAAAACTCCTAGAAACACCATTTTTCTTCAATTTTCTACACGAATTTGCATCTGAACACCAGATTATTTTAGATCTGAGCATGGATTTTCTTGGGCTCAAGTCTTATGATACTGTGGTGGAGCTTAAGTGGGAGACTTTTCATAAGAGGGAGCTCAAGAGATGGTGGACTTCATTATCTTCCAAGGATTAGGCCTACATCAAGTAGTTCCTTGGAGATGCCATTTTGCTCCTTCGCATTTCATTGGATTGGCATTTACTAGAGGCCATAGTCACTTGTTGGGATCCTTCTTTGGGGTGCATCACCATTGGATTTGTGGACTTAGTCCCTACTTTGGAAGAGTATGACCGCTTTCTATTTCTTCCGACCCTTGTGAGCCGGGTTTATCGACCACCAACTCGATCTCGCTTCCACAAGCAGTTGGCAGAGCTTTTAGGCCTGAAGATGCCTATTGTGGATGTTCTGACCCGATATGGAAGCGACTTGGGAGGTAGCACCCCTTTCAATTTTTTTCTTTGTCGGCATGGCAAAACTGAGTGCCCTATTGCTTATTGTGGAGTTTTGGTGGACTTGAAGGAGCATTGGACCTTCTACAGGCACCAGGTCTTCATGGTAGCCTTCTTTGGCTTAGTGCTATTCCCTTCTCAGTTGGGTTCTATCAGCTTTGCAGTTCTACCCCTAGTGAGTACTCTGCCATATAGCACTTCTTTTATTTCCTTTCCCCTCTCTGAGACTATTAGGTCTCTTTCTCTGTGTTGTAAGATTGGTAGTGGTAGGCTTGGTTGTTGTGTGCATCTATTATAGTTGTGGCTCTGTAGTCATTTGAGTGTGATATCTAAGGCATAGCCTGCTGGGTTCTTGAGGAAGAATATCGTTAAGATCACTGGGGCTCTTGATTTTTCTTTTACTGGGGATATCAATTGTTGGTTGCGGTATTTGTTTGGCTTGCTTTCCACTAACTAGACCTAGAGAGTCAAGTGGGGAGTTGCTAGGTCGCAGGGTTGGATCCATTATGTTGGTTTTCTTGGCATCCCTTTGGTGGGCATTTGGGGTTGTACAAGGTATTTTCCAGGTATGGCCTTAAGGTAGTTTTGGGGTGATCAGCATGTCCCTCGATTTAGTGATCTTTCTATCATCACTTGTGATTATGGGCTCTAAGATGTTGACACGGTCATCATTAATCGCATTTTGGATTTCTAGCAGGAGCGTAGGTCGACTATCAACTATCCTACTTGTCCTGGGGACGATTATGAGTGGTCCACTGCGGAGTTTAGAGAGTGGAGGACTAGTAGGGATCTATGCTTCATTGTTGATCTATCGGTTCCAGATCCCGTTAATCCCCCCTCCCGACTGATATATTGAGGGATTATGCACTAGATTTTGAGGTTAGAGTTGAGAGCACTCTTAGAGACTTGAGAGAGTGCTTGATAGAGACTATCAGAGATAGGGATTGTTGTAGGGAGCTTCTTGTTGCTACAATAGAGAATTATGATGAGATGGGGATAGCTTATGAGGCTGAGCTTGCCACCCTTAGAACAAAGCTTGAGCAGAGGAGTTCGGTTTCTTTAGCTATAGAGGCAGAGTGCATTCACTGATATCTTGATTCACCAGTTTGTAGAGTGAGCTGGCAAATCTTGATTCACCGTCTTAGGCTAGACAAGTGACGAGGAAAGGGCCATAGTGGAGGCCAGTTGCACTAAGGCGAGTAGGAGGGCTGATGATTTAGCACTGAGGCTATGGGAGGCTAGATCCTTCATTCATTACACTTTGAGCTTGGAGTAAGGGCCAGCTAATGAGCTTAGTGAGCCACAGTTGGCTTTTCATTGCCTTCAGGTAGAGGTAGCCGAGAAGGAGAAGGCATCGAGAGCTGTATTGCAGAGTTTGGCACCTTGCAGGCTTTGCTTGATACAGAGAGGAAGGGTTGCACCTTGAGTCTTAGTATGGAGAGGGAGCTGGTTCGACTTCAACATTCATTTGGCTAACTTAGAGAGATTGCCAGAGACCTGGGCTTTAATGTAGTAGGATTAGTTCGTACTCATTCTTTGGATGATCCGATTCTTCACACCGACTTCGAGGTGCCATGTAGGACTGTGGCAGATCGTTTAGGCTATGTTTGACTTGCAAGAGTCTTTCTGTTTTTTTTTTTTTTCATTTCTCCACATGAGCTATATAGTTAGTATTCTACCTATGGAAAAGTCCGTAGTAAATTGCTAGGCAACTATGTACAACCTTCCACTTTTAGGTTTTTAAAGCATAGTCTAATTTGCGAGGGATGCTTAAAAATAGAAAATAGGTGGAAACAAAGATGTTTTTCTGTATATTGATTATCAGGAGATATTTATATCTGTGAGATTTGTGTTTTGGATGCATATGTTCACAAATGCTTTGAAAATGGAAGATCATACAAATAAAATGGTAAATGTAAGTCTATGCATATCAATATCTCAGGTTCCAAATGATACATCCTATTCTAGACGAATCTTTTCCTTTTCCATTGGCATACATATTCCATTGGCATGGGCCATAAAACCACAGCAGGCCACATATGTCCTAAACATAGAGCAACCCAAGAGAGTGCACACTTTCTTCCATTGATCTTGATCATAAACCTAAGCGGATTTGACTGACTGAATTTTCTTGTAAAATGTGACAAGGCCAAGGTGGTTGCCTACGTACCTCCACTAGGAAGGATCAGGTCATCACGTAGTTCAATTGACATTTTTTTATTGTCTTAATTTTTGCCTAGACTGCCTTTTTGGGTTTTCAATCTAGCAGGCTCTTTCACACTCTTTCTTTTACTCTTCTTTTGCATAGACCGCCCTTTTGGGTTTTCAATCTACCTTTTCATATATTTTTTTGGTATTTTTGCTCTTCTTCTTTTTTTGATTTTTTTTGGGGGCTTTTTTGTCTGTTTACATAGGGATGTAGAAAAAGAGGTTGCACTTGGAGGCTCCCTCATGCAAAGTACTATATGACAACATCAAAATTGGTGGGTATATTAAAGTCATGCCCATCTATGTTGGCTAGAATCAAGGCTCCTTCGGAGAAGGCCTTTTTCACCATATATGGGCCCTCGTAGGTCAGGGCAAACTTTCCTCTGTAATCAAGCATGACCTAGTTGCATTTTTTCAAGACTAGGTTGCCTTTTTCAAAGACTCTGGATCTAACTTTCTTGTTGAATGCTCGCTCGACGCAGTGTTGGTAAGACTGTCCATGGCACATTGCGGTCATGTGCTTCTCGTCTACCATGTTCAATTGCTTTTATCGGGAATGGGCCCATTCATCTTCTGACAACTCTGTCTGTGATAAGATTCTGAGATATAGGATCTCTACCTCTGTAGGGAGGATGACTTCCATGCTGTAGACCAAGGAATATGGGGTTGCACCTATGGAAGTATGAACAAAAGTGCGATAGGCGCACAAGGCGAATGGCAAGATCTTCTTTATGTTCTTGTTGGTGATTTCTACTGTATCTGAGGATAGTAGGAAACCAAATTTTGGTGTTTAATCTTGAATTTTTAGCAAAGTTGCTCGATCATTTTTCCATTTAGGTTCTTCTTATTATTGGTAATGAGCTCTACTGGTATGTCGTAGTGGCAAATGATGTTCTGTTTCAAGAATTGGTCCACCACAGCTTGGGTAATGCTCTTATAGGAAGCAGCTTTCACCCACTTGGTGAAGTAATCGATGGCCACCAAGATATACTTATGCCCATTGGAGGCTTTTGGAATCACGGGTTCGATGATGTCCATTCCCTAGGCTTAAAATGGCCATGGCGTTACTAGAGAGTGCAAAGGCTGAGGAGGAACATTCTTTCTATTCTAATAGACTTGGCAATGGTGGAACATCCTTGCATGCTTGATGCAGTTGCTCTCCATGGTGTGCCAATAGTAGCTGGCTCTCATAATTTTTCCAGCCAATAGGGGTCTACTGGCATGGGCTCCAAGCAAGCCTTCATGCATCTCTTCCATCAAATGGTTAGCCTCGTGGGCGTCTCTGCATTGAAGCAGAGTTGTATCGTGGTTCCTCTTGTATAAGACTTCCCACTCAAGAAGAATTTGCATGCCATGCGCCTAATGAATTTCCACTCACTATTTGTGGCTCTAGACAGGTATTTACCATCTTTGATATAAACCTTGATATTATGGTAACATGGCTTCCTGCTGACTTCATCTTTGACGTTCATGCATTCTTTGATATTCATGTAATAGGCTGGCACGCTGTAGATCTCTATGCGCAATTGTCGCATATCAGCTCCTTCTACCAACTTAACCATGCTAGCTAAGGTGTTAAAGCATCTACAAACTGGTTATGTGCTCGGGGCAGATAAGCAAAGGTAATGTTTTAGAACTTCGGGATTAAGTGGTTGGTGCACTTTTGATATGGAATCAACTTATTGTCTTGGGCTTGCCACTTCCCCTCTATTTGGGAGATGATCAACAGGGAATCTCCAAAGACGCTTAATTTGTACGCGTCGAACTCTAAGGTAACTTTCAGGCCTACTATGCACGCCTTGTACTCTATGATGTTGTTGGTGCAACCAAAATTTAGCTTGACTAAAACAGGGATTTGCTGACACTTCGGGGATACTAGAACTGCTCCCACTTCATTCCCTATGCTATTGGCAGCTCCATCGAAATAAAGCTTCCAACGCCATGGTTCTACATTTCTTGATTCTGGCTCTAGTGCTAAGACATCCTCATCTAGAAAGAAGGATTCTGAAAATTCTAAATCATTAAACGGTTGGTCCACTAGGTAATTGGCTACGGCTTGGCCCTTGATGGCCTTTCTCGTAACAAACATGATATCAAACTCAGATAGCAACATATGTCGATAGGAGATCTTCCTTGTGAGGGCAGGCTTTCAAAGATGTACTTGATAGGATCCATGTGGGAAATCAATCATGTGGTGAAGTAGAGCATGTATAGCCATAACTTGCATGAGGCCCATGCTAAGGTGCAACACATCTTCTCAATGGCGATATAATTGATCTCACAGCTAGTGAACTTCTTATTCAGTTAGTAGATCGCCTTCTCTTTTTGATCAGGTTCATTCATCTGGCCTAACATCCAACCCGTGGATGATTCTTGTACTGCTAGGTAGAGAATCAATGGATGTCCTAGTGTCAGGGGAACCAGAATAGAAGGGTTCAACAAATACTGCTTAATATTGTCAAAGGTCGCTTGAGACTCATCTGTCCATTCTATATTTGTATCCTTATTTAAGAGCTTGAAAAATGGACCTCACGTTGTAGTTAATTGCGCTATAAAGTGGGCTATGTAATTGATCCTTCCTAAGAAGCTTCAAAATTGTTTCTCGGTTTTTGGTGCAAGCATGTCCTTAATGGCCTGGACTTTTGCTGGGTCCACTTCAATTCCTTTTTGGCTTCGAAGATGCACTTGTTAAGGTTAAGCCTTCACCTATACTTGATGAGGCACTTAAATAGATTTCTCAAATCTATCAAATGATCTCTAGGAGTGTGCGACTTGGCGATCATATCATCCACATAGACTTCGATCTCCTTGTGCATCATATCATGGAACAGGGTTACCATGGCTCGCTGGTAGGTCGCCCCTGCAGTCTTCAAGCTGAATGGCATGACATCATAGGCGTAAGTTCCCTAATGAGTGGTTAACACTATTTTGGGTTTGTCTTCTTCAGCCATCTTGATCTGATTATAACTCGAGAATCCATCCATAAAGGATATCAATCAGGGTATTAATATGTATGGCAAAGGAAAATTATCCTTCGGGCTGGCCTGATTCAAATCTCTATAATTGACTAGATATGCTATTCCAACCCTCTCAGGTGATCGAGAGGCCCAATCACTCAATGATGGAATACTCCTTACTCAGCCAATGCAACGACAAAGCAAGGCTCGATGGTCCAAAGATGGCACTCACCTGGCATCCTTGGTCGAAGAGTAAAAGTCAGATTATCTTTAGGAGATATGATAAAGTTCACAGAGAACTCTTCAGGACAGAACCGAATAATGCAAGCAAGATCAGACTCTTCGTCTTCCAATTCCTTGAAAGGTTATGGCGTAATGACTTTGACTGGAGCCTAAAAAGTGGTTTTGATATAGGGAATAGACATCCCTAAAGTGTCGCACTTCCTCTTCTTGCCTTTGGAAGCTTGAAAGAGTTCTTCATGAGTGGGTTTATACCCCAAACCAAACCTTCCTTTATTATCTGAGAGTTAAATAAGAGTAGGCCTCCCACATCCTACGGCTCCGAGGCCTTGGCCTAATTTGTAACCAAACTTGAGCATTTCCTTTGGAGCCAATAGAACTGCTCGAAGCTATGAAAAGATGCTTCAGGGAAGGCGTTGGCATCGATGTAGGGGATAGATGTTTCCTGGAAGATAGTCATGTGCTCTTCAGCCATAATGGTGATCAACTAATTTTCGGAGATGAACTTGAGTATCCTATAGAGGGTAGACGCGACTACACCTACTGTATGTAACCAGGGTCTCCCTAAAAGCATGTTGTATGGAGAGTCAAACTTAATCACTTGGAAGTTGACCATGAAGAATCCTGGGTCGATCTCATCATTAGCTCTATTTTGCTTTGCACTTCTCGATGCATGCCGTCGAAGGCTCTAATGATCATAGTGCTAGGTTTAATAAAAGATGTATCCACCTTTAGGTGCTCAAGAGTGGCCATTAGGCAAATTTTCAGGGCTAATCCATTGTAGATTAACACCATTGCGACAATCATGTCTTCACACTTGACTACGATATGCATGGCCAAGGTGTGATCTCTACCATTTAGAGGAAATTCATTGTCTGAAAATGACACTTGGTTGGTGGCCAACACCAATTATACCATACCCTCGAAGGAGGAGTTTGTAATACCGGTAGGAACATGCATTTCCTTTAATACTTTCAATAGAGCTTCATGATGGACCTCGAAAGATAGCAATAGGGCAAAGATAGAAATTTGAGCTGGAGATTTGTTCAACTGCTGAATCACACTATAATCGGCCTTTCGGATGGTTTTGAAGAATTCCTTAGCTTTTTCAGTGGTGACCTTATTCCTGACTAGCTCGACTTTGCTCTTGCCAATCTCTTTCCTCCACTTCTAGTTCCTCAAGAGTATAACATCGATCACTCCTAGTGAGTTTGATTAGGCCTGAAGAGATATTAGAACAAACCTCTTCCTTTCTAGTTTAGGTGGAAATCAAAGTCACAACATATTTCCATGGGACACGATGGCTATCTTGGTAAGGGAAGGGCTTCAACATATGGATGACCAAACCTTCTTGAGTCTGTAGATTTGGCACGAGGTTGAACATCTTTAGATTGATGATGACTGGGCTGGGCAGAGCAGCTTCTAAAGTTTGTGGGTCAAGACCCCAAAGATTCCTTGGATAGGCTTTGGCAGAATTAGAGGATCAAAACCTCGAGATGGCTCTGTGATTATAGGTAATACCAAGACTAAAGGAATAAAGCCTTCGATGGCTGGCATGGCTTATCCTTTCTTTAGAGCTAGTACCTCTAAATCCACAGGTGATTCTATAATCTCAGGCTGCCATGAAATCATTTCTTCGCATGGATTCTCTTTCGATCCGGATGATACCATGGTTAGCTAGACTCTGGACTTGTGCTCAGAACACTCTACAATCGAACAGGGCATGTTGGTCCCCACTATCACAGAATGAGTAGACTCCCTAGTCAAAACCTGGAGCTTCTATGTTTTCAAGAATAATGTGAATTTCTTGGGCTAGGGCTCACAGCATGGCTTTCCAAGGGAATGAAGGGGATGAGAAATCAGGGATCCTTTCCTCCATAATAAAGATAGCATTCATGTTCCCTTCTTGGTAAGGAGGTAAGGGGTTAGTGATGACATTCGGCTTGGCCGTGTTATCGAACTGTACTAACTTGTTGTTGATGAGATCCGGGATTCGGTGTATCAAATGTGCACACTCTTTTAAGGCATGTACCTCGGCTCTAAAATGGTGTTCACACTTCCTGGATGGATCAAAATCGGGTAGAGAAGGACCATTTCTAGGTCTCGTGAAAATTGGAGTCACTAGCTTCTTCTCCAACAGATAAGTATAAAGCTCTGCCATGGGCATGGGTAAAGGAGTGAATTTTCGTGGTTCCCCCTTGGGATATCGAGGTGGATTGGGCCTTTCCCTTTGATTGAATGCCCAGTAAAGTGCCTAGGCCAGCTGAACCTATTGCTAATAAGGCCGGGCATTTGGGATTGCATAAGCAGAAGTAACACCCTTGGGCCCTTTAGGCACTTTGTCAATCACATGAACATTGGCCTCCTTCCCTTTCACCCGATCGCCTTTTTTACCTATTTTTCTATCATAGAACTCAAAGCCTTAGGATCGACTATCTTCTTGCTTCTAATACCCTCAGCAATATGCTCCCCGATAGGAATTAGGCTTGCGAAGTGAGTGACTTGGGCACTGATCATCTTCTTGTAGTAAGGACACTTATGGTTATCGATGAACCATTTGATCATCTCATCTTCATCATAGGAGGAAGCATTTAGGCAGATAGCTTGCACCAACTTTGGGCATACTCATGAAAATATTCCCCACTCTTCTTTTCTATCCTTTGAAGAACTGTGTGGTCGGGCGTTATCTCGATATTGAACTGGTAATACTCCAAGAATGCATTGGCCATCACTTTCCAGTTGGAGGTCTTTTGCAATCTCACATACTAGGTGGTTGTAGGGCCAATCAAGCTATCAAGGAAAATCTAGCAGAGCAATGGATGATTGTCTCCATAGGGTGCCATCATACTTGGCAAACTCAGGTGCCTTGAACTTGGGAGGCATAGTGACCTGAGGGAAATTGGTCAGACTGTCTAGATCAACACTTCCTCGGGTGCCGGAGCCCTCTATGATACGAATTTTCTCAGTCAAGCTCTTCACTTCACTTTTGACTTGACCTTAACTAGACTCTAAGTTCTTATTCTTAGGAGGATCCAGTTCTTGGTTATTCCCTTGTGGGGTGAACGGTGGCAATGCAAACAAACAAGTAAGTACGCTTAACCTTACTTCCTAACACATGTCATGCAGGTTCATACCAAGAACTCACATCTCCAAGAACGGCAAAGCAACTCAAGAATTATAATTCTAGGCTAACTAGCGGCAGTGTCCATGCCTCTCACCAGGAATGCTATTCAGATGCCCTCCGTCTCTACTTGGTTCCCCATTGTCAGGAATGCTATTCGGATGCCCTCCGTCTCTACCTAAATCCAAATTTAAGGCTAACTAGCGGCAGTGTCTGTATGTCTCACCAAGAATGCTATTCGGATACCCTCCATCTCTACCTAGATCTCAATTGTCAAGAATGCTATTCGGATGCCCTCCGTCTCTACCTAAGTCTTAATTCGAGGTTAACTAGTGGCAGTGTCCGTACGCCTCACCAGGAATGCTATTTGGATGCCCTCCGTCTCTACCTAGATCTCAATTGTTAGGAATGCTATTCGGATGCCCTCCGTCTCTACTTGAGTCCCAATTCGAGGCTAACTAGCAGTAGTGTCTGTACGTCTCACCAGGAATGCTCTTCGTATGCCCCATCTCTACCTGGGTCCCACTTGTCAAGAATGCTATTCGGATGCCCTCCATCTTTACCTGAGTCCCAATCTAAGGCAAACTAGCAACAGTGTCCGTATATCTCACCATGAATGCTATTCGGATGCTCTCCGTCTCTACGTGGATCCCAATTTTTAGGAATGCTATTCAAATGCCCTTCATCTCTACTCGAGTCCCAATTCGAGGCAAATTCATAATACAAAATTTGTACACATATCCTCTGGGAGTTGAACATGCAGGTAGATCATATAGACCTTGTGCACATATCCTATGGGAATTGAATATGCAGGCACAGTGGAAGAGGTAGAGATAGAAACAATGACCTAGGTCACCCCCAGGCAAGAACCTCACCAAAATAGGTGGATAAAGAGATGGAGAAGAAAAGTATTACCTAAAAGCACAAGCCACAAAGAGAAGTTTGAGGCAAGAGCCCTAGATGGACACCAAAGATATATATCCTTTTAAGCTTGTAAGAGCACCATGTTTGTTTGGTTGATGGTTGCGGCAGTTGGCTTTGTTTGTTTTTTCCTTTTCAAGTGACTCTAGGATAGTGAGTCACTCATGTTTTTCTTGCAATTGGCAAAATAGGTTTTGGGATAGTGAACTTGTCATTGCTCGTTTCCCGACCAACAAGGGTGGGAATTTGGACATACGAATCCCGTGCGACTCTACGAAGTTGCACCCCACCCTATATATGTGTGTTGTGTGTTATGTGCGTGGGTTGGGCCCGAGCCATACGATGAAACAAAATTTTTTGTCTCTTATTCTTTTAATTCCAATAGCGAAGCTCACAATCAAAATAGGGGCATTTGTAGACACCATATTTTGTATCCTTCACGACTCTGGCCCCTATTCTCCAATGATGCCGAAATTCTAAGGCCTATGGTTGGTTTAGGACCCAATCAGATTACAAATTGACTTGAAATGTGTTAAAATGGAAAATATAACATTTTATGAGCAAATAAATATATTTTTAGAAATAAAAGGCCGAGGAAACCCTCGGCTTACGTACGAAGGTCAAAACTTGCATACACAGGCACGGACCTACACACGTAGCTAGGGTTTCAGAAACCTATGAAAGGCAAGTTTTCGGCATTAATGTTTAGGTTCAGAATGAATCCCACATCGTCTGGGAGCCATTCTAAGCCCCTATTTTCTCACTATATGAAGCCATACATGGCACCTTTTCAAAACACAAAGAAAATCCTAAGGGAAAACCTAAGATTCATTAGAAATAGTGAATCAAAGAGGGAGTTTTTCACAAAACATCCTCAAGTCAATTTTCTTTTGATTGGGAACCTTTTTGGTCTTGATCCTTCGAGTCTAAGATTACTAATCACTTTTAAATTTGATTGTAAATAGATTGATTGAGGGAAACAGTCAAAATTAAGCTTTAAAAGCTTCTTATTTGAGGTATTGAGTTCTGAGCTTTTCTTTTTCATTTCCTTACCTTTTCTTTCTTTAATCTTTTTATTTTCCTTGTTTCTTTTGTTTTTTTTTTATATGATAACATGTTTGTTTAGCTTAGGTTTTCTTTGCTTTATGATTTTATGCATATTAGGTTGCTAGACTTAAGTTCTACTATGTTTTCTGTGTTTCTGTGTTTTTGGGTTAGGGTTTAGGTCATGTCTACATGCGTATGCTTCTGCATGTGTACAAAGGCTCGAAGTATACGTATGCTACAACTGACCTACGTACACAGGCCTATGTATGTGCACGCACACTCATGCCCAGAAACCCTAATATGAGTTTTCTGCTTTTGTTTCTTTGTTTCTTTTACATTATATGCCTCTGTTTTGTTCCTTTTTACGCTTTTTAAGTCTTAGTTCCTCTGTTTAAATAGTTTTTTTCTTTAACATGTGAGATTAGGGTTTCCTTCCTTTTCTTAATACCATGACCATACATATAACATGATCTTGCACTAATGCCATGGGTGCTGTTGAGATTGTACTTTGTCCACCCTCAATTTGCGTGCTGGACCCCGAAAATCCAAAAATATTATTTTCTCTCCATGGGGCCGCGAGAATAGCTAGAATGATGTGGCGCAACCCATTCAAACACCAGATCAATCAAAGTGCTCGCTTCAGGCAAAATGACCAAAACACCCCTGGTCAACATTGGGTTGATCGAAAGTTAAACACAGTCAAAATCCTCATAAAAAAAAAACATTTTTCATGGTTTTACATCATACCCGAGCTTCTCGGCAACTTTGACCAAGTTTGACCTAGACTTAACTCTTAGTGGGCCTAAAAACCCTAATTTTGATCCGACTATCAAAACGGATTGAACCCAACACCATTGTGAAGATTATCAAATTCTTATTCCAATGACTATTCATGGGTCGAAATCGGAGTTAGAACAACTGAGATATCATGAAAACTGGGTTAACGCACCGATTGATGCACCTCTAACTTCCAAGAGCCATAACTTTTGATCTGACTGTTGGATTTTCAAGTTCCATACCTTTTTAGAAACTGGAAGTCAAGATCTTTCCAGGGGTGTCAAGATTAACCCCATTTAAGAAGCTTCACAAGTGGCGACCCTACAAGAGTCACCGTTTCATAAAGCGTGCTGGGGGAATAAAAGGCCATAGGCACCTCGAGACCAAAAAAAAAAAGAAAAAAAGGAAAAAAAAAAGAGACTTTTATGAGGTTTTTCTCTCTGCCTAGATGTCTTCTGAACATTTATCCTCTCTTCCAAACACAAAAAATACATCGAAGCCTTTTGATTCTTCCTTCTTCACCAAAAATACAAGGTATTGTTCTTATACCTAATCTTCCTTTCCTTGGTTCTACACCGATTTGGGGTTTAGGGTTGTGGACGTAGCTTTTTAGCTACTATCCACACCCCTAACCTTCTAAATCTTTTTCTATCATTTATCTTGCTCTTTTGGCCTTAATAACATGATTTATTGTTTTATCTAGCATGCTCTTTGCTTTATTTTCCCTCAAGCATATCTTTGGTTTATTTCCATGTGTTTCCATGTTTGTTCATGTGCTAGTTGCCTTTTCTTCATGCTTTATGCTTTATGCCATGTTTATATCCTTCTTTCCTATGTGTTGATGTTTGGGCCGACATGCTCACATGCTTGATATTATGTCTCCAGTCATGCCTTGTTTAGATCTACATGTTTGTATGCATGTTCTATGCTCCTATGCCAATGTCTATGCCTTCACATGCTTGTATGCTTGGATTTTTGTTCTTCCATGCTTTTATGCTTACATCCACATGCTTAGAGGTACATTTACATGCTTACATGCATATTTCCATGCTTATATCTGTAGATCGGTGTGTTTACATGCTTAGACAGATGTTCTCTACATGCTTTATGCCATCATCTATGTGCTTGCATGCTTCATGCCATGTTTATTTGCTTAGGCCTAGACCTTGTTTGTCATGTCATATGCTATTGTAGGCCTTTTGTTCCATTTATAGCATTTTCTTGTGTTTTGACCTAATTGTTAGGACTCGATCTAAACCCTGTGGTCTTCGTCATCGTCTATACACTAAGGCCCACATCAAAAGGTTTGGATCATCTTATTTGCATGTTTATGTTTGCTTTCTTTTATGCTTTGCCATGTTTGGCAACCTCCGCGGGCTTTACCTTATGTGGTTACATCTGATGCCTATGAGGCCTTGTTCGGATGTAACCATTTAGCAGGCATCTTCAGATGCGGGGTTGCTCCGTGCGTACCCTTCCCTTTTCCGCTTTGCGTGATGCTATGCTTACCATGCTTGCTTATGCCACCCGTTGGCTTTCTATGCATTTTTGCACGCTTGTTCACATGTCCATGCATGAGTCTTGCTTGCTAGAATGTCATCCATGCTTCAACACAATGAAGTTATGGACATTCGATCCAAACTTACATTTGTCCCTCGCGGACACCACCTTTTGTTTGCTTTCTTGCCTGTTTGCCTTCTTGCTTGTTTGCTCGCTTTCTTGTTTCTTTGCTTGCCATGTCTATCTCGCTTATCTGCTTTATGCCTCTTTCATATGCTCTTTGCATCTTTTCCTTCCATTGCTTGTCTGCTGGTTTTTTTGTCTTTGCCTTTGCATGTACACACATGGAGCGAGGACACATGGAGTTAGGGCACGGTCTCCTAGGCACAAGCGAAAAGGGCGAGGATAAGGGCATGTGGATATAAGCCAAGCGGTTATGTTTAGTAGGTTTAGGGATCTAACCTCTCCCATTTGGTTATGTACTCTTTTAAACCCCCTCCCTTCCTTCTTCTTTCTCTCTTAGATGGGTTGTATTAGATATATCATGCCATGTATCACTCGTCCTCATCTCTAGAGTATGGCGACCCCTGTTTACTTTCTTGCACCTATATTTTGGGCCATGCTCTAGGGATGTAGACATTTACTTTCCTGCTCTATGTGCTTGCATTATGCATGATGTATGTATATATATATACCTACTCGCCCTTTCGGTGTGATTGTCACAGTCTATGTCACCTTAGGCAAAGCAATGCCTAATTTCTACCATGAAAGTAAGGTGACATGTCGCCGGATTTTCGCCATGGAAATTTGATACTTTTCCCGAATGCCTTAGGAAAGCATAGATTAGGACCACGCCCATTCAAAAGCCAAACCTCAAAGTCCCCCATGCATGCAAAGTCCCAAAAGCCAATGCCAAAATCTTGCTTTTTACTCCCAATCTCCGAAAATTAGGGTTTTATCAAAACAAAGGACTGTCCTTGGTCAAGTGTTGTGGGGTACCTAACACCTTCCCCACACGTAATCAAACTTCTGGACTCAAGAATCAAGATTTTTTGCCTTCCACATTAGATTAGGAAAAATGCCCTCTTTCTTAGCCTAGGATCGGGAATAAAATCAACTAGAAACACATGACCAATCACACCTTAGAAAAACCCAATGATTGGTGGCGACTTCACTTACTTTTGGTAATCACCTAAAATTTGGCCAAGATTCCTGCCACACCTCTAAAGATACACAAATACCTTCCTCCACCGAGAGAGAGAGTACTTGAAGCTCCACGCAAACCATACCAATCATCGAGAGGGGCCTCCAACAGGCCTCGCGTACGCTGGAGCATCGCCAATGTGGGTGGTCAAACGAAGGCCCGACGGTGGCGTCAACAGACTAGCGACTCCACTAGGGATCACCATGGCAGGTGGTCAAACGAAGGCCCGGTGACGGCGTCAACACACTGGCGACTCCACTAGGGATCGATGAGAGTTTAGCCTTTAGAGCCTTTGATAAAACCATAGTCTTTGGACATTGGCTTTCAAAAACATAGAAATTGGTATTGGCCTTCGAGGCTTTCCTTTTGAAAAAGGCTTTTACTATATCCTAGTAGACTATTTTCAAAAGAGAAAAAAAATCCTTTTCCGTAAGGGAGGTTGTAAGGTATTTTCATAGGGCTTTACTGCTTTCCTCACATGCTTTACTGCTTTCCTCACATGCTTTACAGCTTTCCTTCACATGCAAACATAGGGTAGAAAAATTTAATTTCCACTACACCTTTATCTGCTTTCATATATATATCTGTTGTGTTTGGAAAAAGTCTTTGCCCTTCATTAAGGATTGCATGACATATACACCCTTTTTAAGCCAAACCCAGGCTTTGCACTATTGGCATGGTCACATCTCTTTGGGAATTTCATCACCCCATCTACAGATGCCCAGACACAAACATTGGCAGTGTTTGTAGGCATTTCTGGGTCCATGGGTGGATAGGAGTAGCTGAAAAGGCCCCCTCGATCCTTCCTACCCCACAACTTCCATAAAGGGAGGGGTATGGTGATTGAGTCCCCCTAGGATAGGAACAACCTACCAGTTAAGCCTTTTCATACAGTTGGCCTAGTTATGTCAAACCCTTGAGAACTAGATCAAGCCCAAATCCCATGAGGACTAGGAAAAGCCTAAAGAGTGAACATCCAAGCCTAGGAAAGGACACCCTTGTAGGACTAGAGGTCAGGGGAAAATGTTTTGCAATAGGTGCGCCCTTTTTGCTTGCGCCAAAGAGATTGTGCTTTATTCCAGCTTCTTTCTATCCTGCTTGCACAACATCCATGGTTAAATCCCTAGGGAAAGCAACCCCGTTGCTTTTACATGCTAGATCATACCCCATCCCTAAGGGTTTATAACCCTACAAGGGCACTCATGCATACACTAAATGGTTCCGTCACCTAATTGTGCAAAGATAAAATCTGTGGCAAGTAACCAAAACTCCCTAGGAGGAAATGCCAACGAAAAACTGTTAAGAATCCCAAGACATCATGAGTTCAAGAATTCTCCCAAGAGAGATCTAAATCATCAAAGAGATCCAAACTGCCAAGAGGTCCAAATCGCCAAGATGTCAAGAGTCCAAGGGCTCCCTCAAGAGATCGAAAGGTCCAAGTTACCAAGAGATCTAAGTGTCCAAAAGCTTCCTGGAGAAGTCCACATTGTCAGAAGCCATGCTTTTCCTCGTAATTGCATTTACTTGTATTGTAAAAGGCCTATTGTTGGAGCCATTGAACTCAGCATTGATGTAATTGATGTAATTCAATCACAAGTCGACACCCAATGTGGACTGCCTAAAAATCAGCTCTACAATATCTTTACACAAATGTCCCAATATCAATCACCCTATTATCAAAAAATTAGGTCACTGCCATTACTTAAAATCCAATTAGCAATAAGCGTTCACAATGACTTTGGTCCTAAACTAATTAAACTACAAGGCCTTGGCTTCTAACAAGACTTCATTATAGAAACCTAAGTTTGATCCACAGATATATACAATCAATGACTAAAAAAGAAAAACAAACTCATTACTCAAATTTGTTCAAGTATCTAAAAAACTATAATGACAATTTGTGCATTCGTTATTAAAATCATGGAAAATCAAATAGGCTAATGATTCGGAAAGAGAAAATAGAAGTAAATAAAAATGAGAAGAGAAGTGGTATTATTGATATTGATTTTGTGGCATTTTCAAAGCAACCAAACAGAGCACAAAAGGAAAATGGTTAGGGCAAGTAGCTTACGAGCCTACGAGCACGAAGAGCGTGAAGCGATTTGCGAGCCAAGATCGCAGCTACCATTTGCGAGCTCAATCAAAGGTCGCGTGCGAGTGCATGATGTAACGGTAGAGAGCATACTTTGCCAATGCACATTATGGTAAAGTGTGAAGATATGATCATCTCCAGAGTACTAATTGACAATGGATCAGCCCTAAATGTTTGCCCAATGTCTACTATAGAGCGTTTGAATGTGGATACCTCTCTTATCCGCCTTACAACCATGATCATTAAAGCCTTTGATGGCACTCTCTGGGAGGTGCAAGGTGAGATCGAGTTAATGATCGGGGTTGGCCCCAGGTCTTTCATGGTCAACTTCCAAGTCATCAAGGTGGATTCCCCATATAATATGCCCCTAGGGAGGCCTTGACCAGAAACTAAATATTAATCCTGTTCATTCTTGGAATGTTAGGTTGAATCACGGGCCTTGGTATATATTGTTTAGGCAAAACATAGAATCACGTTTTACATTTAACTTTTAATTTTAAAATAGTTTGACTTGTTTTATATATGTATATAAACTCTCAAAGCACTACGTGAATATCACAAAAGAAACTGGTTTTCGATTCTCAAAAGAGAAAAGAAAAAAGAAACTAGTTTCATGCTGAAGAGGGTGAGTCATGAATCCAAAAAAGAAAGAATCGCTGTTTCTGGGCTCTCTATTTCTTGCTGTACAGTGTCTTTGCATGGTCAAGGGCGATGTTCATTTTTATGACTTTGTAGTAAGTACAAGCTATCTTATAATTTCCTTCTATAGTTTTATCTTGAAAATCAGTTGTTAAAAGCTAAAAAATATGGCACCACCAATGTGGACACTCTAAAGGTGATTTTCTAATACTGTGGGATTGAAAACACAAGCATAAGCTTGCCACCAGAGTTGGAGAGTACAAGCTTGATGTTTTTGTCCGTTACATCAATTTATCAGCATATGTAGAGAGCATACTTTGCCCATGCACATTATGGTAAAGTGTGAAGATATGATCATCTCCAGAGTACTAATTGACAATGGATCAGCCCTAAATGTTTGCCCAATGTCTACTATAAAGTGTTTGAATGTGGATACCTCTCTTATCTGCCTTACCACAATGATCATTAGAGCCTTTGATGGCACTCTCCGGGAGGTGCAAGGTGAGATCGAGTTAATGATCGGGGTTGGCCCCAGGTCTTTCATGGTCAACTTCCAAGTCATCAAGGTGGATTCCCCATATAATATGCCCTTAGGGAGGCCTTGGCTACACACCGCAGGCGCAGTTGCTTCTACCCTTCACCAGAGGCTCAAGTTCCCCTCCGAGGATCAGCTGATCACTGTTATGGCTGAAGAGCCCCTAACCATCTTCAAGGAGACTTCTATCCCCTACATTGGTGCTAATGCCTTTTCAAAGGCAACTTTTCATAGTTTCGAGCTAGTCTCCATGATTTCCAGAGCTTTAGAACTCAAGCCAGAATGGCCCTCTGCTACTTTAATGGCTGCCAAGGAGATGCTCAAATTTGGCTATCAATTAGGCCAAGGCCTTGGTGCCATAGGACATCGGAATGCTTTTCTAATTGAACTCCCAGAAAATAAAGAAGGATTCGATCTAGGCTACGACCCCTCTGATGAAGAACTTTTTTAGACTTCTAGAGGAAAGAAAAGGAAGTGCATTGGCCAAGGGATGTCCATTCCTTACATCCGACTCACTTTTCTGGCTCCGACCGAGGTCATCAGATTAGAAATGCCACAGGAATCATGCGAGGAGGAATCAGATCTAGCTTATCTCATTCGCTTGGGTCCTAAAGAATTCTCAGTGAATGCCATCATATCCCTCAGGGATGATTTAACTTCTACTATCCATCCCTATGTGCCAGGCGAGACAGCAGGCCATTGGACCATCGAGCCTTGCTTTGTGGTTGCATCAATTGAGTAAGGAGTATTCCATGATCATGTGGTTGGGTCCTTCAGTTACCTGAAAGAGTTGGAATAGCATATCTAGTTTGTTTTTCATGTTTACTTCCTGCTTTTTGCATTCCTTTTTTGCATTTGCCCAGTTTATTTCCCAAAAAAAGAAGAGAAAGAGTATTTCCCTTTTTATCATTATCAAGCATGCACTTTGTTATCCCTCTGTCTATAACCCATTAATGAAAATTATCCAGCATACTATTCAGGAAATCCTCGCATTTGCCTCCTTATTTTCTTTCCTATGAATATGCGCGTGCAAATTATCTTATGTTTCTCTGTATATGTTCTGTTCTATAGGATCTATTCTGATTCCCAAGCAGGTGCATCGTCCTGTTGCCATAACGATATTGATATTGAAGGATTAGACGAAATTCCGAGTTTGCCTCGAGATATTTTGGAAGCTCTAAACAGAGAGAGCGAAGGGTCCAAGCCCAACATAGAAGAGACAAAAGTGGTTAACCTTGCTGACGAAGGCAAGAACGAAAATCCCATCAAGATTGGAGTAAACTTTCCTAAAGACGTGAAGCCTAAGCTCATAGCACTACTCAGGGAATTCAAAGTGATATTTGGTTGGTCCTACCAAGATTTTCCAGGGTTGGACACTGAGATTGTCGTGCACAAAATTCCAGTTAAGCCAGAATGACCTCCAGTGATCAAGATTGGGGTAAACTTTCCTAAAGACATGAAGCCTAAGCTCATAGCACTACTCAGGGAATTCAAAGTGATATTTGGTTGGTCCTACCAAGATTTTCCAGGGTTGGACACTGAGATTGTCGTGCACAAAATTCCAGTTAAGCCAGAATGACCTCCAGTGCGGCAAGCCCTTCGAAGGATGAAATCTGAGATCATTTTGAAGATCAAGGAGGAAGTAGAAAAGCAGTTCAAAGCCAGTTTCCTTACCACGATGGCCTACTCAGATTGGGTCGCCAACATTGTTCCCGTGTCTAAGAAAGACTGGAAAGTATGCATGTGCGTTGATTATAGAGATTTGAACTAGGCCAGCCCCAAGGATAACTTTCCATTGCCACATATCGATACCCTGATTGATAATACGGCTACCAACATGTTCTTCTTCATGGATGGATTCTCAGGCTATAATTAGATCAAAATGGCCGAAGAAGAAAAGCCAAGACAACATTCACCACTCATTAGGGAACCTATGCATATGATGTCATGCCATTCGGCTTAAAGAATGCCGGTGCTACTTATCAGTGAGCCATGGTAACCTTGTTCCATGATATGATGCACAAAGAGATCGAAGTCTCATGATTGCCAAATCTCGCACACCCAGGGATCATTTGATAGATTTGAGAAAGCTGTTCAAGCGCCTCATCAAGTATAGGTTGAGACTAAACACTAACAAGTGCGTCTTTGGAGCTAGTTCAAGGAAACTACTTGGCTTCATATTCAGCCAAAAAGGAATCGAAGTGGACCAAGAAAAAGTCCAAGCCATCTGAAACATGTCGACATCGCAAAGCAAGAAATAGTTTCACAGCTTCTTAGGAAAAGTCAATTACATATCTTGCTTCATAGCGCAATTGACCGCCACATGTGATCTATTGTTCAAGCTCTTAAAGAAAGACACAAAGATAGAATGGATAGATGAGTGACAAGTGGCCTTTGACAAGATCAAGTAGTATTTGTTGAACCCTCCTGTTTTGGTTCCCTCAACACCAAGATATCCGTTGATCCTTTACCTAGCGGTACAAGAAATCTCCATGGGCTGCATGTTAGGCCAATTGGCTGAGCCAGACCAGAAAGAAAGGGCGATTTACTACTTAAGCAAGAAGTTCACCAGTTGTGAGATCAACTGCATTGCCATTGAAAAGACATGTTGCACCTTAGTGTGGGCATCATGCAAGTTGTGGCAGTATATGCTCTACTACACCATGCGGCTCATTTCCCACATGGATCCCATTAAGTACATCTTTGAAAAGCCAGCTCTTACAGGGAAGATCTCCCTTTGGCAAATGTTGCTCTTCGAGTTTGGCATTGTGTTTATGACAAGAAAGGCCATTAAGGGCCAGGCCATAACCGATTACCTAGTGGACCAGCCACTGAATGATCCAGAACTTTCAGAATCCCTCTTCCCTGATGAGGATGTCATGGCACTAGAGCCAGAAGCAAACAGTGTGGAACCATGGCATTGGAAGCTTTATTTTAATGGAGCTACCAATTCTACTGGAAATGGAGTAGGAGCAATCTTAGTTTCCCCCAAAGGCCAGCAAATCCCTGTTTCAGTTAAGCTGAATTTTGATTGTACCAACAACATCATAGAATATGAAGTGTGCATAGTCGGCCTACAAGTGGCCCTAGAGTTTGGCACCTATGACTTGAGCGTCTTTGGAGATTCCCCATTGATCATCTTTCAAATCGAAGGAAAATGGCAAGCCCGAGACACCGAGTTGTTTCCGTTTCAGAAATGTGCCAACTGCTTGATTCCAAAATTTCGAGACATCACATTTGCCTATTTGCCCTAAGCACACAACCAATTTCCAGACGCCTTGGCTACCCTGGCTAGCATAGTTAAGTTATCAAAAGGAGATGATATGCACAAATTGCGTATAGAAGTTCGTGGCATTCCAGCTTATTGCATGAACATCGAAGAATGCATGAGTGTCAAAATCGAAGCCGATAGAAAGCGATGGCACCATGATATCAAGGCTTATATCAAGAATAGTGAATACCTGTCCAGCGCAATGGACAGTGAAAAGAAGTTTATCCGACGCATGGCCTGCCAATTTTTCTTGAGTGGAGAAGTCTTGTACAAAAGGAACCATGATTCTACCTTGCTTCGATGTGTAAATGCCTCTGAGGCTAATCATCTGATGGAAGAGATGCAAGAAGGCTTACTCGGAGCTCATGCCAGTGGACCCTTGTTGGCCCAAAAGATTATGAGAACCAGTTACTATTGGCTCACCATGGAAAGTGATTGCATTAAACATGTGAGGACACCGTTGCCAAGTCTATCAAGACAGGAAGAATGTTCCTCCTCAGCCTTTGCACTTTTTAGCAGCACCATAACCCTTCTCAGCCTAGGGCATGGTTGTCATCAGACCCATGATTCCAAAAGCTTCAAATGGTCACAGGTACAGCTTAGTGGCCATTGATTATTTTACAAAGTCGGTGGAAGCTGCTTCGTAAAAAAGCATCACTCAAGCAGTGGTAGCCCAGTCCCTGAAACATAACATTATTTGCTGCTATGGCATGCCGGGAGAGCTCATTACAGATAATGGTGCGAACCTAAATGGGAAAATGATCCAACAACTTTGCCAATAGTTCAAAATTGAGCACAAAAGTTTGGTTCCCTATTGCCCTCAGATGAATGGTGCAAAGGAAACCACTAACAAGAACATAAAGAAAATCTTGGTGAAGATGACAGACACATGCAAGGATTGGCACAAGTACTTGCCATTTGCTATGTGCACATATCGCACTTCTGTTCGTACTTCCACAAGTGCGACCCCGTATTCATTAGTATATGACATGGAGGCCATCCTCCCCACAGAGGTAAAGATCCCGTCTCTTAGGATTCTATCTTAGATAGAGCTATCAGAAGATGAATGGGCCTATTCCCGATATGAACAACTGAACATGATAGATGAAAAGCACATGATCGCAATGTGCCATGGACAGTTGTACCAATGTCGCTTCGAGCGAGCATTCAACAAGAGAGTTAGACCCAGGGTCTTTGAAGAAGGCGATCTAGTCTTGAAGAAGTGCATCCAGACCATGCCTGATCATAGAGGAAAGTTTGCCCCAACTTACGAGGGCCCATATGTGGTAAAGAATGCCTTTTCCGAAGGAGCCTTGATTCTAGCCAACATGGATAGGCATGACTTCAATATGCCCACCAATTTTGACGCCATCATACAGTACTTTGCATGAAGGAGCCTCTCAGTGCACCTCATTTATATATTTTTATGTAAACCAAAAAAAAAAAAATAACAAAAAAAAATGTAAAAAGGTAGATCAAAAACCCAAAAGGGTAGTCTATGCAAAAGGAGAGCCAAAAGAAAGAGAGCGTGAGAAAATACAAAAGCTAGATTGAAAACTTTGAAGGGCGGTCTACGCAAAAGGAGAGCAAAAGAAAGAGTGTGAGAGAGCCTGCTAGGCAAAAATTTAAGGCAATCAAAGGTTAGTTGAACTACGTGATGATTAGATCCTTCCTAGTGGAGGTACGTAGGCAGCCATCTCGGTTCGATCACGTCTTAAAAGAAAAATCAGTCAGCTTAGCCTGCTTGAATTTCTGCTCAAGATCAGAAAATTAGATGGATCTAGCATCCAAGACAAGATGTGAAGACACCTCCGAGATTGCACTCTGTTTACAATACTGCCACGACCCGATGATCCGCTCAAGATATTTTGGCTCATGCCAATGGCAAATGTACCTCAATGGGAAAAGGAAAAGATCCGATTGGAATAGGATGTATCCTTGGAAAAATAAGATATTGATATGCATGGATTTTAGATTTATCACTTATTTGTATAATCACGCATTTTGAAAGCATTTTCATGCATATTCATTAACATGCCTATATTGTGCCATTCAGTTTCTTTCGTACATTCTGATACCAAAACATGAAATCTCATCTCATAAATATATCTCATGAATATCATCATAAACATCTATCTCCACCATCTCTTTGTTTCTAAGCATGCCTTATAGACTAGACTATGCTTTAAGAACTCAAACAAAAGTGGAAGGCCTAACGCAATTGCCTAACAATTTATGAAGGACCTTTCCATACATGGTGGGATACTAACTACATAGCTCATATGTAGAAACAAAATAAGCAAAAAAGAACACCAGCAAGTCAAACATGGCCCAAGCGATCAGACACGACTTGACACAATCTCCCAAAACCAGTACAAAGAATCGGGTCATCATGAGCATGAGTGCGAAGTAACCCGGCTACATCAAAGCCCAAGTCTTTGGCAACCCTTCTGAGTCTATCATGTGAATGTCGAAGATGGACAAGCTCCCTCTCCATCATGGAATTAAAAGTAGGCCCCTGTCTCTCAGTCCCTAGCAAAGCCTGCAAGGTGCCCACCTCTGCAGTAGCAACTCTCAAAGCCTTCTCCCTCTCAGCTAGCTCAGTTTGAAGGCGATGAAAGGCCAACTGCGGCTCACTAGGCTCATCACCCTCTCACCTATACTCCATGCTTAAAGTGGAATGAATGTAAGCCTTCGCCTGTATTAGCTCCAATGCTAAGCCATCGGCCCTGCCACTAGTCTTGGCCCTGCCGGCCTCCAATGTGGCCCTTTCCTCAACCCAAGTATAATCCAAAGCGGTAAACCTCTAAGTAAGATTTGCAAGCTCATCCTTCAAACCCGCAACTCGAGATCTCAATTGAACACACTCTGCCTCTATACCGAGAATGGCTGGCCCTTTCTGATCAAGCTCCGCCCTAAGAGTAGCGAGCTACTCTTATGTGAACTCCTCTTCCCCTCAATATCCTCCATAAAGGTATCAGCCAACTCCCTGTAGTAGTCTCTATCCCTGACGGCCTCCTTTAGGCACTATCTCAGATCCATATGGGCCCCCTCAACCCAGATCTCAAACTCCAGAGTATAGTTTCAGAAAACGTCATTCGGAAGTGGTAACTCGGCTGAAACTGGTGATGATAAGTGAAACACAAAGCTGGGATCTCCGGTGTCTCATCACATTCTAAACTCAACAGAAAACCACTCTTGGTCATCCCTGGAAGAAAGAGGGAAGTAAATGCTCGACTTGAGCACCTTCCAGAAATCAGAGGAACGCCCTGTCACTGCCACATCAATATCCACAAGCCCGTACTCGTAAGTGATAATGGAGAGATCACTAAGTTGAGGGATATGCTAGATACCCCCAAACTGCTTCATGGCCATGCTTGAAAAGTTCCCTGTGCACCCCCAAATACCCACCGGGGGAATGTGAAGTAAACCAATGCAATAGGTCCGCCCCTACTATCTAGTGATACCCCACTTGACTCTCCAAGTCCAGTCAGTGGGACTCAGGCTACACAAATACCTCAGCCAACCCTCGATATCCCTAGAAAAGGGAAGATCAAGAACTACAGTGGCCTGAGCTCTACTCCTAATGGCAAAGCCCTCAGGCTGATCTTTGGCAATAAAACTCAGGTGGCTATAGAACCACAGTTGTAAAAGATGAACACAGCAACCTATCCTACCCCTACCTGTCTCCCGACACAAAGACAAGGTCCTAATGGTCTCAGAAAGTAAAGCAAGAATGAAATAGGTACCATGAGGTAGGGCACTCACCAGAGGGGAAACAACAAAGCTGACAGCTCCTAACAATGAAGGAAACAGCACCGCACCAAAGAAGGCCACCAGGAAAGCTTGATGCCGGTAGGATGTCCATCGCTCCTCTAAGTCCACAAAGTCATCTCGGTAGCCAACAAGACACTCCAATGGGTGGAACTAGTCAGACAGAATATCGAAGGACATGCTCCCTCTTATCCCACTGCCATGCCAAGTCAGCGCCTAGGCAATGGGCCTCTTCAAGCCTAACAAATCAGTGAGTCTCTTGCGGTAGCGTAGCCACACTGGTGGAACAAAAATAGTGCTCAGAGGGGTACAAAGAGAAAGAAAATGATCATACTCCTCCAAGGTGGGCACCAGATCAACATCTCCAATGGTGACACATCTCAAGATGAAGTCCTAACAAAAGGTAATGACCTCCAACAAATGCTAGTCCAATGAGGTGTGAAGAAGAGCAGTAGCATCTCCAAGAAGTTGCCGAATGAATGCCCGGTCAGCGCAAGAAAAGGAGCTCAACCACCTCCTAAGCTTCTTCTCATAGTAAGACTCCCTTTTAAGCTTGACTAAAGTGTTGTAGAAGTGAGCACCAAGAGCATCCATGAACGGGTCCTACTAAATCTAATGATCTAATGAGAATCTACGCAAAAAATGATGAAAAATAGTGTTTTCTACATGTTTTGGGTGAAGAAAAGGGTAGAAGAAGACCCCAAAAAATCACAAACCAGAATGAGCTGAAACTAGGCTGAACCCAGCTTTTATACAAGAGGATCGAGATGGTGCACCTTGTAGGGCCTCTGACACACCTATAAAGGCCACCTACAGAGGCATTGTTTTTCATATACATCAGCAGCCCTCTCAAAGGAGATTTCCTAGAACTATGCATGTAAGTCCTAATCAAAGGCATTGCTTCTCACATATGTCTGCAGCCCTCTCAAGGGCAATTATCTAGAGTTATACATATAAGTCCTAACCAGAGGCATTGTCTTTCATATACATTAACAACCCTCTCAAAGGCGATTTCGTAGAACTATGCATGTAAGTCCTAATCAAAGGCATTGTCTTTCACATATATCAGCAGCCCTCTCAGAGGCAGTTTCTAGAATCATACATGTTCATGTCACGCATATGTTCTCACAAGAAAATAGATTCTTACAAGAGTCCTACAGCGGGTTATAGCGGCCGTGCCGTATGCTCGCATCTTATTTGGAGGCTATCTAGTGGTCGTGCCATACATCTCTACAGTGGATTATAGCAGTTGTGCCATATGCTCACATCCTACAGCGGGTTATAATGGTCGTGCCGTATGCTCACGTCCTATAGCGGGTTACAGTAGCCGTGCCTTACGCTCGCTCTTATTTGGAGGCTATCTAGCGGCCATGTTGTACGTCTCTACAGTGGGTTATAATGGTCGTGCCATATGCTCACATCCTACAGCGGGTTATAGCAGCCGTGCCATACGCTCGCATCTTACTTAGAGGCTATCTAGCGGTCGTGCCATATGTCTCTACAATGGGTATAGCGGCCATGCCGTATGTTCACATCCTATCTTGAGGTTAACTAGTGATTGTGTCATACACCTCGCCATCACAGTTATCAAATTCCTGAAAAGAAGTTCAAGTTCCTGATCTATAGTGGGTTATAGCGGTCGTGCCGTATGCTCGAATCCTATCTCGAGGTTAATTAGCGACCATGCCGTAAACCTCATAATCACAGTTATCAAATTCCTAAAGAATTTCCAAGTTCCTAATCTACAGTGGGTTATAGCGGCCATGCCGTATGCTTACATCCTATCTTGAGGTTAACTAGCGACTGTGTCGTATGCCTCGCCATCGCAGTTATCAAATTCCTGAAGAGTTTTCAAGTTCCTGATCTACAGTGGGTTATAGTGGCCGTGCCATATGCTCACATCCTATCTCAAGGTTAATTAGCGGCTGTGCCGTACACCTTGCCATCACAGTTATCAAATTCTTGAAGAGTTTTCAAGTTCCTAATCTACAGTGGATTATAGCGGTCGTCGTATAATCACATCCCATCTCGAGGTTAATTAGCAGCCGTGTCGTACGCCTTGCCATCACAGTTATCAAGTTCCTAAAGAAGTTCTGAGTTCCTGATCTACAGTGAGTTGTAGTGGCCGTGCCGTATGCTCACATCCCTACTGGAGGTTAATTAGCGGTCGTGTCGTACGCCTCGCCATCACAGTTATCAAGTTCCTAAAGAAGTTCCTGTACATTTTTAGACCCCTTAAAACACAAGATGTTTAACCTAGTTATTTAGCCAAGTGATTACTTAGATAAATTATTAGTTCTCGGTTAGCACATTCAAATCATATCATGTAAATAATGTGGAAATATAAAGAACACACGATATGATAACCCAGGAAAACCAATGCCAATGCGACCATCAAAATGGGTAGAACCCAATGCCATTGTGAAGATTATCAAATTCTTATCCCAACAACTATTCATGGGTCAAAATCGGAGTTAGAACGGCCAAGATATCATAAAAACTGGGTTGATGCACTTATCGATGCACCACTAACTTCCAAGAGTGATAACCTTTAATCCGACCGTTGGATTTTCAAGTTACATACCATTTTAGAAACTGGAAGTCAAGATCTTTCCAGGGGTGTCAAGATCAACCCAATTTGATATGCTTCACAGGTAGCGGCCCTCGTAGGGCCGTAGCCACGCAAAGCGTGTCGGGGCTATAAAAGGCCCTAGGCAACTCCAAACCCAAAAAAAAAAAAAAAAAAAAAAAAAAAAAGAGACTTTTATGGGCTTTTGCTCTCTACCTAGACGTCTTCTGCACATTTTTCCTCTCTTCCAAACACAAAAAACACATCAAAGCCTCTTGACTCTTCCTTCTTCACAAAAAATATAAGGTATTGTTCTTATACCCAATCTTCGTTTCCTTGGTTCTACAACTTGGATTTGGGGTTTAGGGGTGTGGACGTAGCTTTTTAGCTACTATCCACACCCCTAACCTTATAAATCCTTTTCTAGCATTTATCTTGCTCTTTTTTCCTTAATAACATGATTTATTTCTTTATCTAGCATGCTCTTTGCTTTATTTTGCCTTTAGCACGACTTTGGTTTATTTCCATGTGTTTCCATATTTGTTCATGTGCTAGTTGCCTTTTCTTCATACTTTATGCTTTATGCCATGTTTAGATCCTTCTTTCCTATGTGTTGATGTTTGGGTCTACATGCTCACATGCTTGATATTATGTCTCCGGTCATGCCTTGTTTAGATCTACATGTTTGTATGCATGTTCTATGCTCCTATGCCTATGTCTATGCCTTCAAATGCTTGTATGCTTGGATTTGTGTTCTTCCACGCTTTTATGCTTACATCCGTATGCTTAGAAGTACATTTACATGCTTACATGCATATTTCCATACTTATATGTGTAGATCAGTGTGTTGACATGCTTAGACTGATGTTCTCTATATGCTTTATGCCATCATCTATGTGCTTGCGTGCTTCACACCTAGACCTTGTTTGTCATGCCATGTGCTATTGTAGCCCTTTTGTTCCTTTTATTGCATTTTCTTGTGTTTTGGCCTAATTGTTAGGACTCGATCTAGACCTTATGGTCTTTGTCATTGTCCATACACCAAGGCCCACATCAAAGGGTTTGGATCATCTTATTTGCATATCTATGTTTGCTTGCTTCTATGCTTTATGCTTGTGCTAGCCTCTCTTGTTCTAGGCTTTGCCATGTTTGGCGCCCTCCGCGGGCTTCACTTTTTGTGGTTACATCTAATGCCTATGAGGCCTTGTTCGGATGTAACCATTTGGGAGGCATCTCCAGATGTGTGGTTGCTCCGTGTGTACCTTTCCCTTTTCCGCTCCGCGTGATGCTATGCTTACCATGCTTGTTTGTGCCACCCGTTCTCTTTCTATGCATCTTTTACATGCTTGCTCACATGTCCATGCATGAGTCTTGCTTGCTAGTGTGTCGTCCATGCTTCAACAGAATGAAGTTATGGACATTCGATCCAAACCTACATTTGTCCCTCGCAGACACCACCTTTTTTTTGCTTTCTTGCCTGTTTGCCTTCTCGCTTGATTGCTCACTTTCTTGTTTCTTTGCTTGCCATGACTATCTCACTTATCTGCTTTATGCCTCGTTCATATGCTCTTTGTATCTTTTCCTACCATTGCTTGACTGCTGGTTTCCTGTCTCTGCCTTTGCATGTACACATATGGAGCAAGGACGCATGAAGCTAGGGTATGGTCTCCCTAGCACAAGCAAAAAGTTCGAGGATGAGGGCATGTGGATATAAGCCAAGCGGTTATGTTCATTAGGTTTAGGGGTCTAGCCTCTCCTATTTGGTTATGTACTCTTTTAAACCCCCTTCCTTCCTCCCTCCTTTCTCTCTTAGATGGGTTGTATTAGGTATATCATACCATGTACCATTTGTCGTCATCTTTAGAGTATGACGACCCTTGTTTACTTTCCTGCACCTATATTTTAGGCCATGCTCTAGGGATGTAGGCATTTACTTTCCTGCTCTGTGTGCTTGCATTATGCATGATGTATGTATATATATATATATATATAAACCTGCTCGCCCCTTCTAGTGTCATTTTCACAGTCTATGTCACCTAAGGCAATAAGATGCCTAATTTTTGCCGTGGAAATCATATGCTTTGCCCAAATGCCTTAGGAAAGCATAGATTAGGACCGCCCCCATTCAAAAGCCAAACCTCAAAGCCCCCTATGCATGCAAAGCCCCGAAAGCCAATGCCAAAATCATGTTTTTTACTGCTAATCTCTGAAAATTAAGGTTTTATCAAAACAAAGGGCTGTCCTTGGACAAGCGTTATAGGGTGCCTAACACCTTCCCCACACGTAACCAAACTTCCGGACTCAAGAATTAAGACTTTTTGCCATCCACATTAGATTAGGAAAAATGCCCTTTTTCTTAGCCTAGGATCGATAATAAAATCAACTAGAAACATGTGACCAATCACATTTTAGAAAAACCCAATGATTGGTGGCGACTTCACTTACCTTTGGTAATCATCTAAAATTTGGCCAAGATTCTTGCCACACCTCCAAAGGTAGACAAATACCTTCCTCCACCGAGAGAGAGAGAAAGAGTACCGAAGCTCCACACGAGCCACACCAATCATTGAGACGGGCCTCCAATGGGCCCCATGTGCATGGGAGCATCGCCAAGGTGGGAGGTTAAACGAAGGCCCGACGGTTGCTTTCCAACCGCTCACGGCCTGGGTGTCGATAGGTGCTGAGATTCCGTAAAGTAAGCATGGTAAGTCATGCATTCACATAAAGATGCATTTCCTTGTTATAAGAGCTTTATATTCCTTTGATGAACATGTATATGCAAGTTTATATGCCATGCTTTGAATGATAATATGATTTTTTTTTATGCCTACGTTTATGCTTTGATTTGATATATACATGCTTCTACCATGGATGTAATGGATGATATGCATGATAGATGTCTGCTAGGGTTGTTTGATTGCCATGATAGATGTATGCTAGGGTTTATGATGGGTGATAAGCATGATAGATGTATGGTTAGGGTTTTGGGATGAAATGCCATTTTGTATGCTAGTATATGTGTGTGTTAAGATGCAATGTTGAATGTGCCTTTATTAGGGTTAAGACATAAGACACAGTGAGTGGAAGTGCCTAACACCTTCCCAAAATTGTACCTAAACTTTGAACCAATACTATGGTAGTAAGATTAGTCTTTCCACGTAAGGGTGTTCTATTCGTGGTTCTTAGACCATAAAACTAGGTGGTGACTCTATGTTTCTCCACCCCGGTCCCCTCAATTGACGTGTACTCCCCAAAGCACCACGCATTGTGCCCACAGTTGTGAACCAATATGGAAATGGGATAGGAGTACCTTTGATAACCCCCGATGGATCCCATATACCTTTGGCAGTCAAGTTGAACTTCAAGGCAACTAACAACATGGCAGAATATGAGGGATTTATTACCATAATGGAAGCTTTTCAAGAGTTAGGGGTAAAGGAGGCAGAAGTCTTTGGAGATTCGACTTTGGTCATAGCCCAAGCACAGAGATTATGGAAGGTGAAGGAAGAACACTTGAAGCCTTATCAACAATATTTAGAGGATTTGACTAAAACCTTTGACAAGATTGAATACATTATCATCCCTAGAGCTCAAAACTAGTTTGCACATGCCTTGGCTACTCTTGCCTCCGTGGTTGAAATACCCGAGGGAGTATGGATATGACCGTAAGAGATTAAACGGGGCTATGTGTTGGTGCATAAGGAGAATGCAGAGTCTTCAGTTTTGGTTATAGAAAGGGAAGGAGTCCCTTGGTATTATGACATCATGAAATTCCAAGAATTAGAGGTATATCTTGATGGTGCCGATAAAAGGGAACGTTGTTCAATTAGAATGGCAGCAATGCAATACATCCTCTATAAGGGTCAGCTCTATAAGAGGTCCTGTGATGGTATACACCTTCATTGTCTATGGGAGAGGTCCATCAAAGGATTTGTGGTCCCCATATGAATCGGAGGATGTTAGCAAAGAAGATCCAAGGATAGGATGCTATTGGAACACAATGGAAACTGATTGTGTGGACTTCATGAAGAGGTGCCACGACTACCAAACACATGCAAACTTAAACCATGTACCACCTAGTGAGCTAAATAGCATGACCTCTCCATGGCCTTTCTCAATATGAGGCGTAAATGTGATTGGAAGGATAGCCCTTAAGGCCTTTGTTAAGGTCATGTGTTTTGGTATTGTCAACCATGCCAAATCATGTGTCTTTTATTGAGTTTTGATGTGTCTTAAAGTTGTAATTGAAGACCAAGTTGAAGACACAAACTTTGCTCAAGAAAAGCTCAAGAAAAACACATTTTCAACATGTACCTCGATAGCAGCTCAATAGAAGCTAGAAACATATTGTCTTCTCATTAGAAGCTCGATAAAAGCTCGAAATATCGAGATTTTTTTTTCTGATAGAAACTCGATAGTATAGTAGCTCGATCTATCGAGCTTCGCGGATCAGCAAAAATTAGCAACACGAAAAAGCTCATAGAAAACCTTCGTTTATATGGCTAGGGTTTTGTAACAAATTTTTCTCCATTTTACCAAATCAAAGAGTTTCAAATTAGATCTGAATATTCCATTGGTGAAGAAGTTGAAGTCATAGCAACCACCACAGACTTGCTACAGTGAGGAAAACCTTCAACAGGTTCTTGAAGTCAGTTGGAGGTTTCAATTGTGATAGTGGGTGGAGTGTTCATATATTGAAGAGTTCAGAGGTTCCGAAGCGGTAGAAGGTTTCTGCTATAAGTTCAACTACTAGGATTATAGAGTCTAGGGACAAGGGTTTTGTACTAGATCTGAAACTTCTCTTTATTATAGTGGATTGCTTTTTGGGAAGGATTCCCCCCAAGTTTTTCTACTGTGAAACTAGTTTGTTTCATTGGTTTTCCTAAGTCATCATATCTTATCTTATTTACCAATTCCTCTGTGCATGATATTGATGTTTGTTTGTTTAAACAAGGATTATTCATAATAGATCTAATTAACAACTTGGGTTTAAAACTTGTTAATTCTATCAACCGGAGTCTAATTTCCCAACAAGTGGTATCAGAGTGGGTACACTCTAATTGGATTAATTTCCTGAGTGTGATCCTTAACCCCCGTTGTCATGGAAATTGTTGATTTTTTTGATTTTCATGATCTTGTGTTGAATGATGATGATGATATTCAAGATGCCTATTGTAAGCTTTATAAATTTTGTATGAAATCTCTTAAAAGTTCTACAAAATTAAAAGCTAAATTTAAAAATGTCAAACTTGAAAAAAGATGAATTGATTGCAAAATTGGATGAAGAAAATAATTTGAATGAGAATTTAAAAAATCAATTTTCATCTCAAGTGGACAAAATTAAGAGTTTGGAAGAGCAACTAGTTGAATCTAAAATTGAAGCTGAAAAGTTAACTAATGCCAAACTTGTTGTTGAGCCTAGCTTAAAAGAAAAAAGATTTTTGTATTCCTCCATTTAAAAGGAATAATGAAGAGTTAAAGGCTAATATTGCTAGGATAGACAAAGGTAATAAAGCTGATGTTAACACGAAGTTTCTAAAACCTTTGTCTAAAACTCCTCCTAGTATGAATAAAAAATTTGAATTTGCCCCCACTTGTCATCATTGTCATATTGTTGGTCATATTAGGCCGAATTGTCCTAAGTTAAGGTCTCTATGAACCTCCAAGGTTAGCCCTCCTTCTAGGAAGCCTAGTAGTTTTAAAACTACTCATGTTTGTCCCCATTGTGTTGCTTCCAGTCACACTTGTCCTAACTATTTCAAGTTGTTCTCTCAAAAGCGATTGTCTAATAGGTCTCATCCTTTGTCTAAAGGCTTTGTACCTATTCTTGGTGAGTTATTAAAAGTTTTAAGGTTTTTAACTCAACTAAAGGGAATTGTAATTCCTCTATGTCCTTTAGTAGTCATACTAGGACACATGTCTTTTCATCTTCATGGCCAAAGACTCGTGCTGTATGGGTGATGAAGGATCCTAAGACTTAATTGTCTTTTTGTTTGTCCTCTACTTTAATTCTTTCTATCTAAAGTAGGACTTTCATGCTTGTTTTCTTATCCTGTTTTTGGAATCATGCTTTTATGCATTGTATTGTTTTGCATTTTTTAATTTCTTTTATTGCTTTCAAAAAAAAATTTGAAAAATTTGAAAAATACAAAAATAGTGTGTGTTTGTGTATACTGGAACTTGTGTACCTTGGATGGCTTTTGAAACAAAGTTTCTTAACTTTCTATCTCTTGTAGCTTAGATGAGCATCTTCATGCACAACTAAGCAATTTGAGCTTTGTGGCTCGTTTATGTGATTTGTATGTTTTGGTTGATTTTTTATCATTCATATCTTTATCACTCTTTTTGACGGGAAGGACTAAAAAATCATAAGAAAAAGGCATAAATAACCATCTCACCACTAAAACTCGTCAATCATAAAACATCTATGTGCAATTCGTAAAAGCCATGCTTAGTAAGGTGTAGCACTTGTGATGAGAAACAACAAGCATTCAAGGATCCATTGCATGTTCCAATTGGGCCTATTACTAAAGCAAGATCCAAGAAGATCAAAGAAGCACTTAATGAGCTGATTCAAGAGATTTGGGCTGATTCTAACACAGGACATTCTAAGCTTAGCCCAAAGGAAGATGAAGGCGTAATAAATTTAATTCAAGCTATTAAGGGTTGATCTAGCTTAATTGGGCTTGATTTATGACGTGGATTAATGGCTGATTGATTTTCCAGCTCCATATCAGTTAACAGATATTTTTCCTAGTCTTGAGCATCTAATTTTGGACTAGATCTACCTTAATTTTATGCTTTTATTATTTAGAACGTTTTTAGCTATTTTTCCTATTTTGAATCTGCTAATTTCAAACCAAATCAACTTTTATTTAGGGTTTTATTATTTAGTACGTTTTTTATATTTTCTATTTTCAGTCATGTATTATAAATAGCATGCACTCATTGTAATAGAGAGAAATTATTGAATAAAAATCAGAAAAGGTGAGGTTTTGCTCTTCTTTTGGTTCTTCAAGAACTGTGAACTTATCAAGGATTCTTCTTTGTGGCGTTCAAACTTTATACCTTTGGTTCGTGATTCAATTATAATCATTGGGTCAAGGTGTTATACTTATACCTTTGGTTCGCGTTTCGATTATAAACGTTGGGTCAGGGTTTCTATCAAAAATCTGAATTTTAGCTTTCTTGGGCAAGTATTCCAATATTTTTGTTGGGTCTCAAAGCATGTCGATTGAGGTTCGCATCAACTTGCACAGCAAAAACAGGATGTTTGGCTTACATAATTGGGTATTTCTTCTCTCTCACCTATATGCCCATGCATGATATGCTTAAAAGAAAATATATATATATATATATATATATGCAAAAAACATGAAAAGCAAAAAGAATCAAAATGCTTTTAAAATGGTTGCAAGCGTGTTTCTAGGAGATGTGGGAGTTATATGATGTACCTCAAAGATGATGGACCCCATCAAACAGTTATGATTATATGGATGTAATTCATCTTCTTATATAATTACTCTTCATAAAATGAATCACTTATGCTTTCTTGCAAAAGTTTTACACACAACACGCGAACTCTTTGCTACTTGATAGAATGTACAAGTACAATTTGATTTTTCCATTTAAAGTTACTCTTGTACTAATGTGAGTATATTCTTTTAAAAAAAAATAAAAACAAAAAAAAAAATTGTTTTTGCTTTAAAAAGTTTCTTTTGGAGCTTTGAGTTTTTCATTTACATGTTTAATTTTTTTTATCTGGGTGGGTTCATGGTGTTAAGTTTTTATTATTGCATATGTTTCATATTGAACTTGCATGAAAATTCATGTTTTAAGCATCTTGATACCACCCCGATACATCAAGCCTCATTTCTCTTCTTTATGTTTGCTCAATACATGTGTTGATCTATCGAAGTCTTCCTCGACACATCCCTCGTACCTCCCAATAGATCGAACTCCTCTTGTGTGCATTTCATACTTTTTTTCATGTTTTACATTTTTTTTTTTCCCCTTTGTGTCCATAGCATCTTATTTTCATGTTTTTCTTATAGGTCTATGGTTCCCTATTCTCCTCGTTTCCTATATGTCAGTTTTTTGTTTATCTACGATAAAGTTTTTTGGCTTTCTATGCCCTTTGACAATCGTGACAAAAGGGGGAGAAACTTGAGTTTTGAATGTCATTCCTCAGGGGGAGTAATAGATTTAGGGGAGAACTTCATGTTAAAGGGAAGAAATTTTTTGATGTAACTAACTTAGGGGGAGAATTAGTTTGATACACTTTGATATTGATATATTTTGAGTTGTGTACCTTTGTGCTTTGGTTATCATGCATTGTTGAGATATTCTTGTTGTTTATTCTGCTAGAATTATGAATAAAAGTTTTCTTGAGCTTGTTTATTTATCTTGTCATTGTTTTCCACATGGTACCTAGATGCATCTTGTTTAGTGTCTTTCAGGAAAGACAGGTTATAGCAAAGTCAAGATTCCAAGCCCTCTTCTTGCAGCAACTTCCAAGGTTTAGATCTTTTAGACTAGGCTTATTCTTTTGTAATCTTGAGTAGAATGTATTCTAGGACATTCAATGTACTCTTGTGGTTTTGTCACGAATTGCCAAAGGGAGAGATTGTTAGGTTCATATTTTTATGTAATTGGCATATCCTATGACAAAATGCACTTTACTTGTATTTGGGTAAATCTAAGTAGGTTCAAGATGATCATTATAAGTAGTTACATTGAAGATATGAAGATTACTTAAGAACTGCTTAAAAAAAAAAACTGAATTTGCAGGTCTCGATACCTCCTCAATACCTATCGATTTATCAAGATTTATTGAAGCTTGATACCTGTCTCGATACCTCTTGATCTATCAAGCTTACAAGATTTTTGATATGGCCTGCAACATTTTAATTCTAAAAGGCTATTTGTTTATGGATTTTCTTTTTGAAACCCTAGCCTCCTCCTACAGAACAAAGAGTTCTTGCTGCATTTCTTGTATGCCGTTGGGTTCTGTAACCAAGCAAATTCTCTAGCGCCAACATTGAAGATCTTATTGGTGTTTCTATGTGAAACTGTTGCAAATCAACTACAACAATCAAAGGGTCGCTATGGAGTTAGTCACATACTGGGATCCGTGCAAAGAAATTAGTTACAGATTGGAGATTTGTGCAACAAAGGAAAGAAGGCTACTACAAGATCAAGTCCAATTAGGTATTGGAGTGAAGGTTCTGATAGGCCACAAAATGAATGACCCCTTGTGATTAAACCAATTAATTAATTAGCCAAGTTATTAATTAATCAATTTAACATGCAAATACGTGGAAGCACAAACAAATCACCAAATAACTAAATATGCTGCAGAAATTAAATGACACGGTGAATTGTTTATGAATGGGGAAAACCCTTACGGCAAAAACCCCACCAGGTGATTTTCAGGTCGCCACTCCCGAAACTCCACTATTATCAAATCAAGCGGTTACAAGTAAAGGAATCCCAAGTACCTTACCAACCTACAGTTGAACCCTTACCCTAATACCCAATTGGACTTGATCTGTAGTGATAGTTCCCCCTTTTGATGCACGGCTCCCAAGTATGTGACTAACCAATGCGCGAATCCCAGTACGCGACTTCAAACACCAACTTAGAAGGAGAGGTTGGCTGCAAAGTTCTTCAGTTCATCCTACACGATGAAGATCAGGAAGATGCTTGGTTACAAAACCCTTTGGTGCAAATACACAGCAACTTCTTCAAAGAAGATGAACTAGGTCAAGAACATCGTCTTTTATCATAAATTGCTTGAACAGAGTTTTCTCAATGCTTGTGCAACTTGTGTACTGTTTGACGGCTCTTAAAATAATCCTTTTATATGTCTAGGGTTAGGAGAAAAGAAGGCCCAAAGACACATTCATGGATCCCAAGAAATTAGATCAGAAAATCTGATTTTATAAATCTCAACAAATAGCAGGTGTCGAGGAGCTATCAAGCAGGTGTCGAGCTTTAATGATTTTGACCTTCAGCTTGTTTTTCTTGGACAGACGTGATGACTTCAACACTTGATCTTGAAACCTTGTTTCTTGAAGTATTAAAAACACCTAGAACTACCAAATTACAAGTAGGGTGCATTTTGTCAAAGGATTAGCCAATTTACATAAATAAGTGACATATGTTCTTAACAAGTGAAAATACATATGTCCTAACAATCTTCCCCTTTGGTAATCCGTGACAAAACCACAACAAACAAATGAACATATGAGAGAAGTCATAAATCACTCAACTCATACTCACTTGTTGAATACAATAAAATTTATCCTAACACAAACTCTTGAAAAACTTTGCAAGAAGAGAGTTTATGGCAAGTAGACTTTGACAACCTGTATTTCTGAAACACTTTAAACAAAACTCATCAAGGCATCTTATGTGAAACAGAAATAAATAGATTGCATATAAGTATAAGAATCATGTGTATAAAGATAGAAAAGAAACAACACATGAAGAGATAGGTGAAAGAAACATACATCCACATATAAGTATAATGTATGTAAAACTGGTCACAAGACCTCATATACAAGAACAATGTTTCTAAAAAGTAAGAAAAGAAAAGATACATCATAACCTCACTACATCCCTCAAGAATCAACATTCGCCCTAACAAAAATGTCATATACCTCTCCTCCTAAGATGACTACTCTTATAACCCAAAACTATTCCCCCTTTTTGTCACAAGTGACAAAGGGTAGAGTGTCATGTAGACATCTCATCAGTAGCGCTAGCATCTCCATCATCATTATGCGAAGCATTGTCCTCATCACCATCATCATCATCATCCTCAGAGTCAGAAGCCGCTGGAGGAGGTGGTGATGGAGTAACCTCAAAAGCAAAACCACCCTTGGTCGCCTGCCGTCATGCAATACGACTAACACGAACATTCACCTGATACAACTCAGTGGAGAGTGTATCGAGGCGAGCATCCATGCGCTGCAGCTGCGCCATGATGTCTCCAAGAGATACATCACCCATAGAGGAAGAAGGAGCAGATGTAGATGGAGCAGATCTGGATGGAATTGAACGGGAGGAAGGAGTGGAATCCGGCTGTCTCGACCTAAACTGAGCTGCACTACGTTTTACGGTAGCGGCATCTATGGCACAAATGTGTGTGAAGTGGTCGAACACAGGAAAATGGACAAAAAAATGGCGTAAGATCCTCGTGATAGCGGAAGGAAAGATGAGCTTATCACGGGACGCTGAATCTAAATGAACATCTATGATAGAAAGAATGAAATGAGAAGGAAAATCTATAGTCAGATGCTCAAGAAGAGATAACAAAAATTGAGCACGAGGCTCTGTGATGGAGTTGTAGTGAGAGAGTGGATGGAGTACAAAGGTCATAACCATGTTTAAGAATCTAGGACCTTTAGCAAAAGGTCTACATGATGTATACTGATGTTCACCCCAATCAGCGAGGTGCTCACAAAAAGTAGAGATGAGTTCATCTTTGGACACAGTCCTCAGATGCTCACAAGAAGGATAGTCAAGAAACTCTATCCTAGGAACCCTAAGCACATCCACAACTAGCTACGGTGTGACAAGGATGTGCGTACCTTGAATGCTAGTGAAAAAGAGAGGTACCGAACAATCAATCCCATGCATGTTGGAGTAGAACTCCTTAATGAGCACGAGAGGACATGTGACCGGGACGTCACACAGTGACTCCCATCCCCTACTGTGAATGACAGAGGGAAGGTCAGTGTCCGCGAAGTCCGCGAAAATGACTTGGCGTTCTGAATGAACACCTCGTCTAGAAAAGTTCTCCGAAAATGCCTTGTGGGCATCACCATCACGGAACCGAAGATTGAGAGGAGCATAATCAGAAGATGAAGAAGCTCTAGAACGCAGAGGGTTCCGAGCCAAAGTGGATTTACGCTTAGGTGCCATAGACACTACTAACGTAAACAGAATGAGAAAGAGATAGAGAATGAGACAATCAGAAAAGTCCTAAAACAATTCACATATATCAAATATATTGAACAATGAGTACGTATGCATGGGGAATGCATGAACATGTGACATGCAAAGTAAAAAGAACATCATGGGCTCAGCCCAATCCAATCCTACCAGCACACAAACATAGAACACACATCTAAATGCATGTAAATATCATTCTAATGCACATGAAATGCAATGTATGACATTTTGAACACATTTGAGTGAAAACCCAACCCAAAATTTCAAGAAAAACTCATCAATTTTGAAAAACCCCAAAAATTTTCAAAAACCCCAAAACCTAAGATTCAAAACATGAAATGCATGAATAATGAGGGAAAAGGAGATCATACCAAGTGATTTGAAACAAGAAAGGGCCGAAAATCACGTGGATTAAATGTTTTGAGTGAGAAAAAGGAGTTTGGGAGATGAACAGCCGTGGATAGATCGGGAGAGATCGAGAAAATGAGAACCAGATCGCGACAGAAGCTTATATAGGAGCTTCAGTAATTCTCGATAGCTAAGGTGTCGAGAGGTGTCGAAATAGCTGTCGAGGTAGGTGTCGAGAAAATGAACATCGACAGCTCCAGGTGTCGAGAAGGTATCGAGGAATGAACACCAGAACCAAGAACAGAAGCTCAATCGATCGACTAGGAATCGAGAAGCTATCGAGGAGACAAGAGATTTCTCGATCGATCCATCAGGTGTCGAAGAGGTGTCGAGATTGCGATAAGAAAAAGGCTTGAGAAGCTCGACATTATCTCGAGGTGGTGTCGAGCCAGTAGATAGAAGAAGTTTTTCGAGAAGAGAAAAACACAGACATGAATGCAATCCAACATGCACCTCAACCAATGATCCAATCAACATATTAAGCTCTCAAAATCATCTCTCATCAACCATTTTATGCATATGGATCCTCAGAAACACACACACACACACTAAACAAGTCTAACCAATTTTATATTTCAAAAATGAGTCAAGGCAGTTTAGTGCGCATACATTAGCATATGTAAACACTTGTGATGGCCAAATCACATTGTACCTGCACATCTATCAAGAGTAGCAAAGAATATTGCGTGTTGTGTGTGAAAAACATTGCAAGATTGTATATGTGTATACATGTTATGACGATCTGAGATATGAGAAAATAACTTTAACTCACACACAATCATAACTATTTGATGGGGACTATCACCTTTGAGGTACATCCTATAACTCCCACATCTCCTAGAAAACACGCTTACAATCATATTTAAAGCATTTTAATCTTTTTGCTTATTATTTTCTTTGCATATTTTCTTTTAAGCATATCATCATGGGCATATATAAGAGAGAAAAGAAATACCCAACATGTTAACCATAGACATTGCACTTTTGCTATGCCGAAGCATACGGATGTCTTTGACACTGCACTTTTGCTATGCCAAAGCATACAGGTGTCATATTATGATTGGCAGGCAACAGTAGTGAGATGGTTATTTATGCCTTTCTCTTAGGATTTTCTAGTCCTACCCATCAAAAAGAGTGATATGAGTGTTAAGTTCAAGAGATAACTTAATCTTACTCATCACAAACAAGAGCCACAAAGCTCACTTGCTTAGTTGTGCATAGAGATGCTCATCTAAACTACAAAAGATACAAAGTTTAGAAAACTTTGTTTCAATGGCCATCTAAGGTACACAAATACCAAAGTACACAAAACACACACTGTTTTTGTATTTTTCTGATTTTTCATTTTTTTTTTTATATCAAAAACAAAATAAACAAAGCTGAAAATAACCAAACAAAAACATGTTATCAAAGCAAAGCATAAAACTAGATTGACTAAAAAAAAATGCAAAACACACAATTAATGCAACAAACAAACACAAGAAGATAGAAGAAAGTGATGAAATCACTTAAAGTCCTTTTTCTTCCACACCTTGGAAGAACCTTTCCTTTGATTGAACCCTTGAACCGGCGGTGAGGGGGAAGAATTGAAACCGTTCAAGTTCGAAAGGAACATGAGGGCTTTCAGAAGATCTCCAAGAGGAGAAAGAGAGGATTGAATCTAATTTTGGCTTCCAGATGCTATCATGTCGTTACTCTGTTGAGTGGCTAACCACTTATACCAATTTGGTCGTGTATGACCGGCATCTCCACAATGATGATAAAGACGCTGCTTCTTCTATTTAGGCTTTTGAGAGTTAGCCTTCTTAGCCCTAGGGTTTTTAGCATCTTTCTTATTTTGCTTAGGGGGTGCTCCTAAGATAGATTTACCCTTGTCTAAGTTCTCACTAGCTAATTCAATTTTAACCTCAGTGTTTTCAATTTCAACATTATTAGTAGGAGAAACAAAAACAGTAGCACTAGTAGAAGCAATATAAGAGGAGAAAGACCATACCCTAAACCTGTTCGATCTGAAGCAGATTTCTGATTGCTGAGCATCTCATCAAGCTTCAAGCTTCTTGGTCTTCTCAGCCAAGAAATTGTTCTCAAACCTCAGTGCACCAATAGTTTGATTCGCCTCATCAAACTTTGTGGACAACTCTTCACGATCAAGTTCCACATCACTGAGCTTCTTGGTGGCCAGCCTATACAATTTCTCATGCTTCTCAGAGAGCTTGTAAAGCTTCTCATAGGCTGAATGGATATCATCTTGATCATCCATCTTCTCACACTTAGAATCCACCAATTCTTCTTCTTCTTCCACTTCATCAACAATCCTTCAGTAGGATTGACTATGGTAGTGAAGGCATTTAAGATTCCGTCATCCTCATTGTCAGAATCATCTTCAGGCTCAGTGTCACTTAAGGTTGCAGCAAGTGCCTTACTCTTCCCAATGCTCTTGAGATATGTCGGGCATTCATGCTTCATGTGATCGAATCCATGACAACTAAAGCACTTTGGTCCTGCAGGAACAGTATACTGACCGCCATCCTTAGCATCCTTTTTCCCTTTGTCTTGGCTCTTAAACTGAGAAGAACTGGATTGCCTGTGGTCCTTATCGAAGCTCCTTCCATTGGCATTCTTCATAAATTTCTTGAACTGCCTTGTAATGTAGGACTTCATCTTGGAATCTTCATCATCAAAAGACTCATCTGTATCACTGCTCTTTGCCTTCAAGGCCATGCTCTTGCTTTTACTCAACTTGCCAGTCCTAGATAACCCTAGCTCATAGGTCTGCAAGTTTCCAACTAGCTCAGTCAAAGGAATCTTGTCAATATGCTTTGATTATTCTATCACCGTGATCTTGGCATGGAATCTCTCGGGTAGAGATCTGAGCACTTTCCTCACAATCTTGGGTTTAGGGATGGTTTCCCCAAGATTGAAGGCTGAGTTTACTATGTCCTTAAGCTTGGCATAGAACTCATCAAACGACTCATCCTCCTCCATCTTAATCTTTTCAAAGCTTGTAGTGAGCCTCTGAAGCTGTGAATCTTTGACAGCCTTTGTTCCTTCATAGGTTTTTTGGAGGATGATCCATGCTTCCTTTGCAGTTTCAGTAGAAGATATCTTCTTGAACTCCTCATTGGTGACTGCGCTGAATAGGGCATTCAATGCTCTGCTGTTGAAGTTTGCCGCCTTGATCTTGGCTTCATCCCAATCGGCCGGCGCTTCCTTTGGCTTAGTCCAGCCAATCTCTACAGCTTGCCACACCTTTTCATCTAAGGACTGCAAAAAAGCTCTCATGCGTACTTTCCAATATGCGTAGTTAGCCCTATCAAATAAAGGAGGTATAATTAACGATTGTCCTCTATCCATGACAAACAGGGGTCAATAGATCAAACACAGCAAAGATTAAACCCTAATCAGAGTGTGCCCGCTCTGATATCACTTGATAGGCCACAAATTGAATGACCCCTTGTGGTTAACCCAATTAATTAATTAGCCAAGTTATTAATTAATCAATTTAACATGCAAATACGTGGAAGCACAAATAAATCACCAAATAACTAAATATGCAGCGAAAATTAAATGACACGGTGATTTGTTTATGAATGAGGAAAACCCTCACGGCAAAAACCCCACCGGGTGATTTTCAGGTCACCACTCCTGAAACTCCACTATTATCAAATCAAGCGGTTACAAGTAAAGGAATCCCAAGTACCTTACCAACCTACAATTGAACTCTTACCCCAATACCCAATTGGACTTGATCTGTAGTGATAGTTCCCCCTTTTGATGCATGGCTCCCAAGTATGTGACTAACCAATGCGCGGATCCCAGTACGCGACTTCAAACACCAACTTAGAAGGAGAGGTTGGCTGCAAAGTTCTTCAATTCATCCTACACGATGAAGATCAGGAAGATGCTTGGTTACAAAACCCTTTGGTGCAAATACACAGCAACTTCTTCAGAGAAGATGAACTAGGTCAAGAACATCGTCTTTTATCACAAATTGCTTGAACAGAGTTTTCTCAATGCTTGTTCAACTTATGTACTATTTAACGGCTCTTAAAATAATCCTTTTATATGTCTAGGGTTAGGAGAAAAGAAGGCCCAAAGACACATTCACGGATCCCAAGAAATCAGATCAGAAAATCTAATTTTATAAATCTCGACAGATAGCAGGTGTCGAGGAGCTATCGAGCAGGTGTCGAGCTTTAATGATTTTGCACTTTAGCTTGTTTTTCTTGGATAGACTTGATGACTTCAACACTTGATCTTGAAACCTTGTTTCTTGAAGTATTAAAAACACCTAGAACTACCCAATTACAAGTAGAGTGCGTTTTGTCAAAGGATTAGCCAATTTACATAAATAAGTGACATATGTTCTTAACAAGTGAAAACACATATGTCCTAACAGGTTCTATTGTAGGTTGGTATTTCGAGATAGACCAGGGTAGTGGTAAGATTCCTTATACTTGTAACCGCTTGATTATTGATTAATGGATTCATGGGAGTGGTGACCTTAAATTCACCCGGTGGGATTTTACCTTGCGAAAGGTTTTCCCTATTTGTCAACAAATCACAATGTCAATTTAATTTTCACTGCATTTAGTTTAATTGGTGATTTGTTGGTGCCTCCACAATTTGCATGCTATTTAACCTAATTAATTAACTTGGGTAATTGAATTAATTAACTAGGGTCAAGCTCTCTTAACCCAACAGCCTCAAATGGGCACGAGTACATCCTAGTGGCGATTGACTACTTCACCAAATGGGTAGAGGCGACCTCTTACTCCGTACTAAAAGTCAAGCATATGTCTCGATTCATAGAGAACAATGTCATTTGCTGATTTGGGGTACCACAAATTATCATCTCAGATATTGGTTCCCACTTTGAAGGGGAATTTCGAAGGATCATAGAGTTGTACAACATTGAGCATCACAAGTCTTCACCAAACCGACCATAGACCAAGATGGTAGTGACGTACAAGGATTGGGTTGAGAAGCTTCCATTCGCCTTATGGAAGTGAAGTAGTGCTTCTCGTAGAGGTTGAAATACAATCTTTGAGGGTGCTGGTAGAAACCAAGGTCCTAGAAGAAGAATGGATGAGGGAAAGATAAGAACAGTTGGCTTTGATAGATGAAAAGAGAACTAGAGCACAATACCATGCACAAGGTTATCAAAGGAGGATTGCTAGATCATTTAACAAGAAGATGAAACCTAGAAACCTTAAGGAAGGAGATCTAATCCTAAAGGTACATAGAGATGAGACTTTAGATCCAAAAGGAAAGATGAAGCCAAGATGGTCTGAGCCTTTTATTATCAAGAAAATCATGTCAGGAGGTGCTAGAAGAATTACATATTTGGATGGAAAATGATCTAGCTAAGTTGATGTTTGGATGGGATCTAGCTAAGTACATATTTGGATGGAAAATGATCCAAACTAGATAGACTCCAAAAGTATAACATTTGAAAAATCAAAAAGAAAAGCCTGCTAAGTTGAAAACTCGAAATGGCGGCCTAGGCAAAAGTTAAAACAAAAAAACCCCACTAGGTTGAAAACCCGAAAGGGAAATCTAGGCAAAAGATAGGGGAAAAGACCATGGGCATGGCGAAAATTCCCACAAGAACGTCATGGGCAAAAGTTACATGACAAAGAAAAAAGAAAAAAGAAATAAAGTCAATAAGCAAAGATAATAAAATGATTGATTCTCTTATTGCTCAAATTAAAAGATGATAAATTGTTTTCATACGAGATTTGGAACATTCCAATCATTTATTAAACTCAAAAGAAAACACATGAGAATCATAAAATGCAATAAAGTAAAATTTGGGGCATATCAAGGTAGTCACTCAATCCTCTTCCTTTTGTTAGACTTCCTATAATCCTTCTCTTCCCTATGGATCCGAAACGCACAAAAAATCCTAAGGGAAACACAAGATTCACTAGAGATAATGAATCAAAGAGGGAGTTTTTCACAAAACATCCTCAAGTCAATATTTTTCGGATTGAGGCCTTTTCCATCCTTGATCTTGGAATTTTAAGATTACTAATCACTTTTATATTTGATTGTGAATAGATTTGACTTAAGGGAATAGTCAAAATCAAGACATGGAGCTTTGTATTTTAAGGTATAAAGCTTTTTCTTTTTTCTCTGTTTGTCTTTATTTTGATTCCTATTTTCTTTGTTTTTCTTGTTTATTTTATATTATAACATGTCTGTTTAAGTTTAGGTTTTCTCTGTTTTATGTTTTAAAGCATATTAGGTTGTTAGATTTATAGTTTTACTTCTTCCTTGTTCTGTGTTTCGGGGTTAAGATTTAGGGTGAGTATGCATATACATGACTTCTGCATGCGCACGCATACAACTAGTATGCGTACGCATACAACTAGGTTGCGTACGTAGGCCCTATTTATACACACACATACACAAGCCCAGAAACCCTAATCTAACCCCTTCTTTTTCTTCATTTCTCTTGTATAGTATGTATCTGCCTTGTTCCTCTTTATGCTTGTAAGTCTCTGTTTATTTGTTTGATTGTTCGTCACACGCTAGGTTAGGGTTCGTTTAATGTTTTTTTTTTGTTTTGCTATGAACACGCATTCATATGACCATGCATTGATGCATGGGTGGTGTGGTGGAATGAGGTAAGTCATGCATTCACATGAACATGCATTTAGTTGTGGATGTGATGTATATTAGATGTGCAATATAGGTTTGCTATGAATATGTGAACATGTTGTTTTGATCTTACCATGCATATATTTCTGCCTTGATTGGATATATACGTATTTCTTATTTGGATGTAATGGATGCTATGTGTGATAGACGTATGCTATGATATGATATGAGACGCATGATAGATGTATGTTAGGGTTTGAGATAAAATGTCATGTTTGTTTGCTAGATGTATGTTAGTGTGTATGTATGAGTCTAGAATGACAGTGTTGAATACGCCTTTAACAAGATTAAGACGTAAGACACAATGGGTGGTCTTGGGTGCCTAACACCTTCCCAAGCTATACCTGAACTCCGAACCCATACTCTGGTAGTAAGATCAATCCCTCCATGAAGGATGATATATATATATGGTTCCTAAACCTAATCTAAGTGGTGACTCCATTTCTTTTCTCTACCCCTGTCCACTCGGCCAAGGTGTACTCCCCCCCCATTGTGCCCACAACTCACTGGGAACTTGTGGTGATTCTACTCAAGAGGGAGTTTCCTCAGCTCTTTGGGGAAATTCCTTTCTTCACAACCCTTGAGGGAGTTGTCCTTATGCCTTGGACCCGCAGGGAGTCCTCCATGATACTTGGGAAAAAAATTTTATTTTGTAACTTACTAGAGATTTGATTGATGGTCTTAACTTATAAGGGAGTTCCCTTAGTGATTTCCAACCCGCTGAGAGATGTTCTTGATCCTAAACCACTAGAAATGCTTTGTCCTTGTGTCTTCCACCCAACTAAGGATATTTTTGTCATTTTTGGGTGCATTTTTGAATTTTTCTTTGTATTTTCCACCTTTTGGGAGTCCATTGGGTATACTCTAAAAGTTTTTTTTTTTTTTTTTTTTTTTTTTTTGCTAAACTACACATAGTTTAGTGGGATGCTTAAACTACATGTAGTTTAGTCACCAAGTGCCTTCCTGCCTCTTCATTTTTTTTTTCAATGATTACCAACCATTTCTTTTTCTTCTTACTATTCATCATCTTCTTCAACTCTTCATATTCTTTCTAACTCTCCAACTTCCATCTTCCATTTACAAAAATCTTCTACCTCTCTCTCATTTCTTCATCTCTCACAATCTGACCATATCTTTCTCTCCCAAACTCTCTCATCCTCTCCAATGGCACCCAAGTCCAAAACCTAGAAAACCTCCTCCTTGATTTCCTATGACATACTCAACCTCACACGTGAGAATGGGGCTACAAGGCTAACTGAACCTCCTCCATTGACATACAGGCCACAAAATCATCTGTTAAAGGGTGCAAAGGCCAAAATGGTAAGTTTTTCAAACTTTTCACATTTTCAAGCTTTTCTCTAATCTTCCATTTTAATTCGTTTTTAGACTTGTAAAAGCTTGGGTTTTGTTGTGGGATTGGTTTAGATGAAAACCCAATGCCTTAGGAAGAGTAGGAACATGCTTAGGATGAGTTTTGATCAAAAGTTGGCCAAAGTGTTGCGAGGCTCTCTCTGTCCGTGTTCATGCGTGTGCATGTGTCAGGCATGTGTGCATAGCCTGTATTCATGCATGCTCACATTCTGTACATGTGTACATGTCCATGTTCATTAGTTCATACGAACGCATGATTTAACATGCATACGCATGCAAAGACCCTGCGCACACATGCGTAGGACCTACGTGTGCATGCTAACACTCAGAAACCTCAATTCTCATTATTTTGACTCCTTTTCACCTATTTCCTTATCCAACAAAAATTCTCATGTTCTCCTTTCATCTTTGTGCAAGTCTTTCCCCCTTTTTCAGGCAGGGGTAGTACTAGTCATATCTCTTCTTGGTACAAGGCCCTGGCAGACGACACAAGGCCTTGGTGCATGAAGCTGGCTTTGAGCCTATCCTCTGTCTGCTTCTGGAGAGTTCCACCAGTGCCATCCTAGTTCAAACACTAGCTGAGAGGTGGTGGGACACTATCTACACCTTCTACATTGCTGAGAGGGAGATGACAATTGCTCCCCATGATTTCCATCGGATGACCATTTTCTTGTAAATTGTACTTCCTCTTTCCAACATTGTTACCATGAAATATAGTCCCATTACTCGTGGAATGAGCTTTCTTCTAAAGAGGTGAGTAGAAATTCTACTTTCTTTCATTACTTTCTTTTGCATGTTTTCCGGGGTTCTCCTTCTAATCCTATGTGCTGTCACAAGTTATATGGAGCACTTGCGCAAGTGTTCCTCTTGTTATAGACCCTAATTTGGAAGTAGCTGCCATCATTACTTTTGGGATCACCCAGCCTTTGGAGGGTGCTGGTTTGAGGGTCCTCTACCTGGCTGAAAGGGCCTGTTACCAGTTGGTGGGCACAAATACACCATGTTTTTTGATGGATCCTCCTTAGCTCATACTCGCCCCACTTTCCATCATTAATGCCGAGTACTAGCTGTGGAGGAGTGGCATTCCCTATGTCGAGTGACTTATGGATGACCTGGACTACAATGAGTTCAGCGAGACTCGTCTTATGCCCTCCCTCTCTACAAAAGTATGTATTCTCTTTTTTTCACTTTCCTTTCTCCTACCTTGCATTTTCCTACACATGGTGATACTCAATTGTGATGATTATGTCAGGGTGCAGCTACTCCTACTTCCGATGGTTTTGTTGACCCTCCTCACCTACCTAGGTTAGTCTATGCTTATGGCCCTGATGGCTTTGCTCGGGAGCATCCTATGGGACGTAAGCCGAATGTCATAGGTTACCCCTTTCTGGCAAGTAAATGGGTAGTGAGCTCTCTTTCACCTTTGTCTTGTCTTTTCTTTTCTTTAATTTCTTGAAACTTGTTCTAACACTGTCTTCTTTTCTAATCTAGCCCACGCATGAAGAGCTTGTTTGGCTTGTTAGGAACCTTAAATTGGAGGTGATAGAGTATTCCAGGTAGATTTATTGTCCTAAAGGGTATGCCCACCTGGGGGATAATGATGATGGTGGTGGTGATGACCCCGAGATGACTTCAAGCTATTGGTTGAGGAAGAGGCACTACTGGTGATGATCTTGCAGTTCAGACAGACAAATAGAGACACATACATGTAGCATATTTCCTTTTTTCTTTTTATTAGTATGTATACTTAAAATTTTATTTGAGACATTAGGTTGTATTTTAAGAGCATCTTTATATCTCTACTTTTATTTAGGACATGTACTTATTTTACAACTCATGGGAATTTTTGCATTCATTTTGTCTTGCTTTTTCCTTTTCTTTTTGCCTTTCATATTTGAAAATCTAAGCTTAAGTGTGCCTTGAGTAATCTTTTAGGCCGTAGGAACCATGAGAGAAGCCTTGGTGAAGGAATTATACTCCAAATAGGGAAAGGAATCTAAAACCCCTAGTGGAACTGCGCACGTAAACGTGCACATGCGCACACAAGCGTGGACCATGCATACGCACCTTTGACCATGAGTGCGCATGACACCAAACAGAAAAACCCTAACCAACTCTCCTTAGAGTAAACTAGCCATGGGAGGCCTCCAAACCTCCACAAAATGTATTCTAAGTCCAGGAAACACCTTATAAGATCCCTAAATGGCATAATTCACTCCTTTAGAGATTTTAACATGAATTAAGAAGCTTAGTCCCAATTTCAAAGATGCTCTCATCTCTCTGGTTCTTTCTCGTATTCCTTACTTTCACCAAATCGTATTGAATAAGTCTCTTCTTCATGCTGCTATTGAGTTTTGAATCTTACTCGACACGTTTTCCAATTTAACGGTGTGGAATTATGCCCCACTCTTGAAGAGTTTGGTGCAATCATGGGTGAACAAGACTTCAATGCTATCATTCTTCCTACTCTCGAGGAAGACCTCTCCGACTTAGCTCATCAACTCTTAGGGGTTCCTCTAGCTATGGACAAAAGATGGTGCAAGTCTAACAAGTTGAATGTCCACATGGTCTTTAAGTACTTTTCTCTAAAAGAAATTCCTTTGGCTGGGGTGAAGCATCCTCATCATCTCAACGCTTTTTTTCTTTGCATTCTTGTGAGATACTTCTTGGTGCATGAAACACCTCGTGTGGACGCAAGAATCCTTCAGGTGGTTAACAATCTAGGCACAAGAAGTCCAATGGTCATCATCTTGGTTGAAACTATCAATGGTTTGGATGCCGTTCAAAGAGAGGAAGCCACATTCTTGTGGGGAGTTCTATTCTTCTTCAGGTATAATCCCTAACTTTTGCCTAGGTTCTCAACCTAAAGGGATTCCTCTAATTCTTGCATGGATTGTCTTTCGATTTTCAACCCATCGAGGCTCCTTATATCATCTTTGAATTTTTCTCTCTCCTTTTTTTTATTATTATTTTATTCTCTCCTTTTTCCACTAAAGACTAATGCTTTCTTTTTCTCTCCCTCGAGTGTGGCTATATGAGAGGCTCTAGTTGCCTTAACCCCCCATTGTCTTTCCTAGTCAGTATTAACCAAAACAATATCGTGATCACAAGCACAAGGAAAAAGAGAAGGATCTTGCCAAGTTCACTGAATTCATGAAGCATCTCTCTCCATTAGGTGTCCAATGGGTGGTGGAATGGTGGCACATCACAGCCATGTCTAGTAGTGGCTTCAAGGATAACTGTGTTCCCTTAGTCAAGCTACATCGTTGTCATATTGCAAGGCAATTTGGTGACTGTCAAGGTGTTCCTAGTGGCAATGGTTCCTTCCATACCTTGGCATTTACTGAGAGGATCTTGGGCAGAATCTGTGAGACTTGGTCGTGAAAGTTAATGGATAGGGACATCCACTTCCCCTAGTTCCTTCATCCAACTTTAGGGTACAAAGATGGTTATCTACTGACATAAGTGTAAACACCTCATTTTGTACCCAGTTAACAAACTTCAGTCCCTGGTCCTAATTCTGAGCTTGACATGTCCACAAAAGGTAATTGAAGTTATTTTGATAGTTTGGAAGTAATCACAACTCAAAAGTGCTCAAATCGCTTTGAAAACGATGCTAAAAATTTACCTTTGCTCAGTGGTTTGACCATAAATTTTGTTTCACAAATACGTTTTGGATGACATTTGTTTCATTAAAAGGTAGACATCCTGGGGTTCAATTTGAACACAAATTTTGCCTACTTTGGTAATAGGTCAAAAACGTATTGACCCCTTGTGATGAATTAATTGATTAATTAGCCAAGTTTATTAATTAATCAAATTAACATGTAATTGTATGCGGCAGCACAAACAAATCAACAATTAACTAAAGTATGCAGAAAATAAATTGAGACGGTGATTTGTTTACGAATGGGGAAAACCTACACGGCAAAAACCCCACCAGGAGATTTTAAGGTCACCACTCCCGAGAATCCACTATTATCAAAACAAGTGGTTACAAGTAAAGGAATTTCAGTACCTTATACCAACCTACAATTGAACCCTTACCCCAATACCCAATTGGACTTGTTCTGTAGTGACAAATTCTCCTTTTCAATGCACAGCTCCCAGTACGTGACTAACCAATTGTGTGGATCTTAGTACGCGACTTGATCACCAACTTGAGAAGGACATTGGCTGCTAAGTTCTTCTATTCATCCAGATGATGAGGATCATGAAGTTGCTTGGTCATAAAACCCTATGGTGTACAAACACAGCAGCTTCTTCAAGAACTAGGTCAAACTAGGTTTCCAGTCACACTCTTCTTCACACTTGTGGAATTATGCTCTTATGCAACTTATGTCACCTTTTTAACCCTTAAAATAATCCTTATATATGTTTAGGGTTGTGAGAAAAGAAAGCCTAAACATACATTCACGGATTGCATGAAAAACAGTCCTAAAAAACTGAGTTTCATAAACCTTGACAGATACCCTATCTATCGAGCTAACTGTCGAGCCACGGGCTTCAGTAGCTTTTAAACCTCGATAGATGCTAGCTGTTGAGCTTTAAAATCCAGCACTTCATTCCTTGATTCTTGGACAGACTTGCATGGCTTTAAACTTAAACTTGAAACAAGGTTTCTTAAAGCATTAAACACATCCTAGATCTACCCAATTACAAGTAAAATGCGTTTTGTCAAAGGATTAGCCAATTACATAAAATAGTGACATATGTTCCTAACAATGAATCACATATGTCCTAACATTTGGATTTATATTTAGTGATTTATGGCCATTTGAAGTTGGACCATCTAAGTAGTCAAAATTAGGGTTTTTGGGGAGCAGTCAAAGTTGGGCCATCTAAGCAATCAAAGTTAGGCCATCTAAGCTTACGCATGCCCTAACCATGTGTACATAGGCTATTTTTCTGGGTTGCAAAACTTCAGTTTTAGGGGCCTAAAACATCATTCTTTGATGTGGGCCGGCCCCTAGACCCTTAGGAACATCCAAAGATGTCTAAAAAGCCCTGAAAACCTAATTTAAACATATAAATACAATCTTATGCCTCCAAACTAAAACCCCAGCTAGAGAGTGTGGATTTTTTACCTAAACTCTTCTAAAACTCTTTCCTTTTCTAAACTATCAACACACACAACCACCAAGCACGTTTTTGGTTCTTTAAAACCTTTCCCTATTACTCATTAGGGAAAAAACTATCTATCTCATTCCAAGAAACATTTTCCAAAGAGACAAATAATTGGGACATGAATGAGTATTGTGCTTTTCAACAAAAGTTAGGACACTAGACAAATAATTGCTTTAGGTTGAAACATGAGATTCAAGACTTGATTGATGGTGGCGTGATCGCCAAGCCAGGATTCTAGAGATGAAGCAAGATCGAATGAAGGGATGTGCTTAAGATTTGATCCACGAGGATACCTTTGCTAGAGGATGAGCCAATTCAATTTTGTTAAGCCTTTTTCAATTGTCGTGTCTTCAATTTGTCAAGTCTTTTAGAGTCTTTCTCAATGTTGTGTTTTTGAGTCTTTCCTCTATTCTATTGTTGAGTCTTTCCCTATGATTTTTTGTTGAGTCTTTGTTTAAGATGTGTTATTAAGTTTTCTTTTGTAATGTTGAGTCATGTTCCTTTGAATTTTCAAATCAATGTTGTTTCACTTTCAATAAATATGGCCATTCAAATACGATGTGTATCATCTGATTTCTTTTTACTAGCTTTGAAATGAATGAATCCTTAAACTTAACATATAAGTTAATCCAAATAAGGAATCAAAAGATGAGATTGTCTTAGTTCATTTGATCATAAAAAAACAAGCATGAAAGTGAGAGAGGGTGAGATAGAGGGGAAAAAAAAACTTCAATCAAGTGAGGAAGTACACAAGAATGAGAAGAATGAGTGATGAGAGATTCCTTCAAACATAAGACATGAGTGAGTTCAAAGATAAGAAAGAACAATTGAATGAATGATTTGTTTTTTTGCGTGGATGACACTACAATGATGAGAACTCGATGAGCAAAATGGCTAACCTAGGTTTGAAAAGACTAAACAATCAAGGTTGAAAGGATGAGAGGCCATCTTTCTACTACCCTTTTTTACAATGAAAGATTATTTACACTTGCTAATCTTATTAAACCTAGACGAATTCCTTCTATATGCCCGTGCTAAGTGATTACCCCCTATACTAAGGGCATGTTATTAAGAGATGACAATTTGAAATGGTTACCCTTAACACTAGGGGCCTACTCTAATATTGAAAATGATTAACTTTATGCTAGGGGCAAATTTTGTGGATGAATGATAGAGAAATGTGAGGATGATTTATAGGTGAAAGGATACCAATTTCTCAACAAGGGTCGTGGAAAAAGGAAGAGAGAGAAAAACAAAGAAAAGAAAAAAGAAAAGAAAAATGGGAGATATACGAAAAGAAGAAAGGAAAAGGAAATGAAAGTTAGAAGCAAAATGGATGAAGAAGAAGAAAATGATGCAAACATGAAATGAGTAGTAATCCTTGCAATTAGGATACCCTGAGAATAAAATTAAATTTGAGGCACAAATACCCTTTCTTTCTTGAGCCTTAGATCCCAAGCCTCATTACAGTCCAAAAGCAAAGTCCTCTCTGATCAATTGAGATTTTTTAGCCCTAAAAATTTTGGAAAGCCTAGCCTTAGTTGTGGAAAAAAAAAAAAAAAAAAAGAGAGAGAAGAAGAAGAAAGGCCCTCTAGGTTGAAAACCTAAAAGGGCAACCTAGCCAAAAGTTAGGGCAATTTGAAAAGAAGTGAAGAAAAACACCAAGAAAAATGGTGAACTTATTCCAAGCTAGGGGCAATCCATGAATGAGAATGACAAAGGAATGATCATACAAGGGAAGATAAGACTACCTCTAAGCTAGGGCAACCATGATGAGAAGAAAAGTGACCATACATGAGAGATGAGTTGATTGAGGAGAACACAAAAAGAGAGAGGTGAGAAAAATGAGGTGTGCATGTTCAAACAAGGACAGTGATCAAGTTGACTGGAGATGGTCGAATTCTAAATTCATATTGGGACCAATCAGTGAAGATAGTAGGCAATTCATGCAAAACAAGTTCAAAGAGAATATGCATTGATATACAAAATCATCTAGATCCACGATCCCTTGTTTTTACTTTCTTTTTTCAAATCCAAATTTTTTTCAAGGTCCTCTTTATATTCAAAACATGTTGAGCTCTACTATCTCTAAACTCTTTTTGTGTTTGAAACTTCTTTGGTCTAGAGTCTCTTCCGACTTGTTGTGTTCATAAATATTCATTTGCCTCAAAACTTGAGTCGTGTTTAGAAATTCATTAATCTAGAGTCTCTTTCAGCTATCTTTGATCTTCGTCTAGAGGTGTTAGGAATTCTAGGGAATTGAAGGTCATCCAAAGGCAAAGATGCATAAAATAAAAATGAATGACTGATTTTTTTTTAATAAATATGTGCCCCCATAAAAGGAAAGAATGCAATGAACTCATGGCCTAATCGACCTTCCTTACTAATGCTCTAAAGAGAAAATGCAAATTTTTAGAAGTCCAAAAAAAAAGGGAAAGAAAATTGAAAAAAAAAAATGGGTGAGATGTTGAAAACAAAGAAAAAAAAAATGAAAGATGAAGATTCAAAAAGAAATGAGGAATTGGAAAATGAGAGAAGAAAAAGAGAGGATAAAGATGAAGATGAGAAGAGAGAGAGAAAAAATTTAAGATGAGAGAAAGAGAGAGAAAGAGAAAAAAAGACAAAAAGGTAAGAAGAGAAAAAGAAATGATGGGAAGATGAGAAAGAGGATAAAGATGAAGATGAGAAAAAGAGATTAAAAAATGTATATGAGAAGATTAGATAAAAAATAAATTAAAAAAATAAATTAAAAAAAAAGGATGGAAAAAAGAGAAGAGATGAAAAAAAATGATGAAATGATGAAAAAAAAAAGATGGAAAAAATGAAGAAAATATTAAGAGGAATGATGTGACATGTTGTGTCTTTGGTTTAGTCCTGATGTGTTTGGACCTAACTTGATATGACTTGTTGTGATTGGTTCAGTCCTGACGTGTTTGGACCTAACCTAATGCGACCCGTTGTGATTGGTTCTGTCCTGAAGTGTTTGGACCTAACCTGATGTGACCCGTTGTGATTGGTTCTATCCTGACGTGTTTGGACCAAACCTAATGTCAATTGTTGTGCTTGGTTCTGTCCTGATGTGTTTGGACCAAACCTGATATGATCCATTGTGTTGATGTGATCTAATTGTTGTGAAAAATTTAAAAGATTCAAAAAAATTCAAAGTTCCAAAGAATAATTCAAAACTTCAAGAAGGATGTCACTTAAGAAAAAAATTCAAAGTTCAAAAGAGAAATTCAAAATTCAAGAGAAAAAATGGCACTTAAGAAGAAAACCAAGAATTTCAAAAATCCAAGAGAGATTTCAAATGAAAATGATGAATATACTTTTTTCAAAAATGGAGAGATTTGAATGATGAGTTTCTTAAATGAAGTCAATTTTTAAATAACAAATTTTTCGAAAAATAATGATGTATGTCATGAATGATAAATTCTTTGATGCGTGATGTTGAGTCTCTTGAACCTTTTAGGATAATATGATGTCGTGTTGATGTACTTATGATGATGTGCGCATGTTTATGATGTTGTGTTGATGTGTTTTTGATGTCGTGTTGATGTGTTTATAACATGATGTGCAATGTGTGATTTTGGCTTAGGATAGTAGCCATTCTTGTTGTATGCCTTTGATTCTAAGTTCAGGATAGCAAACTTAGGCTCTTTGATGATTGATGTTGTGTTTATGATGTGTTGATGTGTTTCTGTTGGCTTAGGACAATAGCCATTCTTGTTGTGTTCATGATGTGTTGTTGATGTGCTAATAACATGGTATGATGATTTTATGAATTTTCTTTTTGGCTTGGGATAGTAGCCACTTTTATTGTCTTCCCATTTACCTAAGGTTCAGGATAACAAACCTTGGAGAATAGGGACTCGCAAAATCTAGCAATTGAATTTTGCACCCACACCCCATGTTTACTTGCATGTTTGCATGTTTGTGTTATGTGTGAGTGGACTTAAAGTTTATTAACCTACAAAATGGTTCATCTCTTCAGACTTTCGACTACACTTACGAAGCAAGTATAGCCAAAAGAGGGGCATTTGTAGACACCTTATTTTGTGCCCAGTTAATAAACATTAGTCCCTGGTCCCAATGATAAGCTTGAAATGTCTACAAATGGTAATTGAAGTTATTTTGATAATTTGGAAGTAATCACAACTCAAAAGTGCTAAAATCGATTTAAAAACGATGCTAAAAAATGACCTTTACTCAATATTTTGACCATACCTTTTGATCCGAAATGAATTTTTGAGTGAAATTTATTTTTCTAGAAATTATACATCCTGGGCTTCAATTTGAACCCATATTTTGCCTAATTTGGATTTATATTGAGTGAGTTATGGCTACTTGAATTTGGGCCATAAAAGTAGTCAAAATAAGTTTTTTTGGGGAGCATGTGTACGCAGGCCCCAACCATATGCATACGCAGGCTATTATTCTAGGTTCCAGAACTCCAGTTTTAGGGGCCCAAATAATCATTCTTTGATGTGGGCCGGCCCCTACACCCTTGGGAACATCCAAAGACGCCTAAAAAGCCCTGAAAACCCTAGTTTAAACATATAAATACAATCTTATGCCTCTAAACTAAAACCCTAGCTAGAGAGAGTGAATTTTTTGCCTAAACTCTTCCAAAACTCTTTCTTTCTCTAAATTTCTGCAAACACAGCCACCAAGCACGTTTTTGGTTCTTTGAAACCTTTCCCTATCACTCGATAGGGCGAAAACGATCTACCTCATTCCAAGAAATGCTTTCTATATATTATTTCTAAAGCTTTTCAAGAACATTTTTTCATTTTTGAGTTGTGATTACTTGATGATGATTGATATATTTTATTCCCTTGATTATCATTCGATCTTGTTGTGTAGGCACTAAGGGGCCAGTTAAATATCAACCAAGTTGTGTTCCATAAGTAAGGTGAGTCTCTCCTCTTGGCTCTTCTTAATTTGGATTTTTATAACTTGGGCTCTTGTTGTTCTTAATTGATTTATTTGTTATACATGCTTAGAAATATGATTTTACTTGTTTGGTTTTGATTGGTTATGTCTCACCATATTTTGATTGGAGAGTTGAATGATTGGATATATTGATGAACAAGTTTTGATGTGTTAAGTGTTGCTCTTGTTTGTTGTTAGATCCAATGCATGTTTAAGAATAGTTTTTGTTTTGTTTGTCTTTGATATCTTTGTTGTTAGTTTAGGTTGTTGGGTTTTGCATTAGAAGTATGCTAGGGTTTGTTAAATTGCTATTTTGTTTGTTGTTCTGAAATTTTGTTTCTAGGCGTGTATGCGTACACATGCTCTATACATGTGTATACACTCGAAGTATGCATATGCATACAGTTGGGATGCACATGCATGCCCTATGTCTACGCATGCATACTTGTGCCCAGAAACGCAGATTTAGGGTTCTTGCTATTTTGTTTGTTTTGATTAGTTTTAATCACATGTTGAGGTCTTGTTAAGTTTAGTTTTCACATGTTTAGCATTAAGGTTAATAGAATAACATATTTCACATGCTTTGATTATTAAGTAGATGATTAGGGTTTATGTTTTGATAAACCACATGAACATTCATAAGAACTTGAATATGTATTGATGCATAGGTGCTAAGGTGTTATGGTGCAACGAGGTAAGTGAGGTAAGTCATACATAATTACATGAACATGCATTTGATTTCGTTGATGAACATGGTGAACTTTCTTGATTGATGAACATTGTTAGGACATATGTGAATCATGTTAGGAACATATGTCAATATAGAATTGGCTAATCCTTTGACAAAACTCACTTTACTTGTAATTGGGTAGATCTAGGATGTATTTAATGCTTCAAGGAACAAGGTTTCAAGTTCAAGTGTTAAAGCCATGCAAGTTTGTCCAAGAATCAAGTGAAGAAGTGCTGGATTTTAAAACTTGACAGCTAGTATCTATCAAGGTTTAAAAGGCTAGTTAAGCCCGATGCTCAACAACTGCTCAATAGATAGGGTATCTATCGAGATTTAAGAAAATTCATTTTTCAAATCTGATTTTCATTCTATCTGTGTATAGATGTTTGGGCTTTCTTTTCTCACAACCCTAAACATATATAAGTATTATTTTAAGGGCCGACACAGCTGATGCATCTCAATGAAAAAGATTTTCACAAGCATATTGTGAACCGAAGACATATGCCCTAGTTCATCTTTCTCTTCAAGAAGCTATTGTGTTTGTACACCATAGGGTTTTGTAACCAAAGAGCTTCGTGATCTTTATCATGTGATGAACTGAAGAACTTTGCAACCAACATCTTTCTCAAGTTGGTGTGTAAGCCGTGTACTGGGATCTGCGTATCGAATTGGTCAGTCACGTACTAGGAGCCATGCATTGAAAGGAGATATTGTCACTACAGAACAAGTCCAATTAGGTATTAGGGTAAGGGTTCAACTGTAGGTTGGTATAAGGTACTGGATTCCTTTACTTGTAACTACTTGTAATAATAGTGAATTCTCAGGAGTGGTGACCTTAAAATCACCCGGTGGGGTTTTTGTTGTGTAGGTTTTCCCCATTCGTAAACAAACCATGTCAATTTATTTTCCGCTACATTTTAACTTAGTTGGTGATTTGTTTGTGCTACCATGCTTATTGCATGCTAATTGAATTAATTAATTAACTTGGCTAATTAATTGGTTAATTCATCACAAGGGGTCAATACATTCTTTGCCTATCAAACATGATGAATATGCTTGATTAATTCCCTTGATTGGTGATATCGTTTTGTGATGTGCTTGCTACCCTTGGATATATATTTGTTAGATGAATGGTAGGGTTTTTATGTTATGGATGAGTATGGGAGATATGCCATGTTTTGGATGTTAGTGTGTGTGAGTTTAGAGTAACATATTAGAGGACCCTTTAATGGGATTAGGATTTGGAGCACAATGACTGGAGGCTGACCTACAGGTCGGGTGGGGTTGGGTTCTTAACACCTTCCCATCCTTATACTTAAACTCCGGACACGTGCTCTGGTAAAGATCAGTCCTTCCATAAGGGCACTACATTTATGGTTCCTAGACCTAATCTAGATGGCGAGATGGCAACTCAATTTACACCCTCCGCTAAGGCATGCTTCCCGCGAATTAAGGGAAACCCAAATGCACCACCGCGGTTGCTTGCGCCCACAATGGAGTCAATTCATAGGGAAGAGAAGGATTACAAGAAGTCCCTCAAAAGAAAGAGGACTGATAGACTACCTTGATATGTCCTAAATTTTACTTTTCCGCACTTTATGATTCTCTTGTCTTTTCTTTTGAGTTTAATAAAGGATTGGAATGTTCAAAATCTCCTATGGAAACAATTTGTCATCTTTTAATTTAGGCAATAAGAGAATCAACCATTTATTATCTTTGCTTGTTGTCTTTATTTTTCTTTTCTTTCTTTTCTTTTCTTTTTCTATGCTATGTAACTTTAGCCCATGACATCCTTGTGGGAATTTTCACCATACCCATGGTCTTTTCTCCTATTTTTTGCCTAGATCGCCTTTTGGCTTTTCAACCTAGCGGGGTTTCTTTGCCTTAACTTTTGCCTTGGCAACCCTCTCCGATTTTCAACCTAGCAGGCTTTTTTTCTTTTTCAAATGTTGTATTTTCAAAGTCTATCTATGTTGATTGGGTGAAGCATCTCTTCTCCATTCAAATCTATAATTCTTATGGCACCTCCTGATATGATCTTCTTGATAACAAAGGCCTAGACCACCTTGGCTTCATCTTTCCTCTTGGATCGAAAGTTTCATCTCTAAGCACCTTTAGGACTAGATCTCCTTCCTTAAGGTTTCTAAGCTTCTCCTTCCTATTAAATGCTCTAGCAATCCTCTTTTGGTAACCTTGTGCATGATATCGAGCTCTCATCCTCTCCTCATCTATTAAGGCCAACTGTTCATATCTTTCTCTCACCTAATCCTCTTCTAGGACCTTGGTTTCCACCAATAGTCTCAAAGAATGTATTTCAACCTTAATAGGAAGTCCTGCTTCACTCCCATAAACCAAGAGTAGGGGGTCGCCCTAGTTGACGCACGGATAGAAGTTCTATAACCCCATAAGGTAAACAGGAGTTTTTCGGCCCAATCCTTGTATATCACTACTATCTTGGCTAGGATATTCTTGATGTTCTTTTTGGCTACTTCTATGGCCCCATTAATCTGTGGTCAGTATGGTGAAGACTTATGATGCTCAATGTTGTACAGTTCCATGATTCTTTAGACCTCTCCCTCGAAGTGAGAACCATTGTCGGAGATGATCTCTTGCGGTACCCCAAATTGGCAAATGATGTTATTCTCTATGAATCTGGCCACATGTTTGGCTTTCAATATAGAGTAGAAAGCTACCTCTACCCACTTGGTGAAATAGTCAATTGCCACTAGGGTGTATTCGTGTCCATTTGAGGCCTTAGGAGCTATTCTTCCAATCATATATATGCCCAAACTGAGAAAGTCGAAGGAGAGGTCATACTATATAGCTTGCTTGGTGGCACAGGTTCAAGTTTGCATGTGTTTGGCAATCATGGAAACTATTTACAAAGTCTACACAATCGATTTCCATCATATTCTAATAGTATCCCATTCTTAGGATTTTCTTGGACAATATCCTCCCATTTATGTGAGGACCATGAATCCCTTGGTGGACTTCTTCCATGACTCTTTCAGCTTCTTCTTTCTTTAGGCAACGAAGATGCATACCATCATAGGATCTCCTATAAAGCTGACCTCCACATAGGATGTATTGCATTGCCATCATCCTAACCGAACAACTTTCTCTCTTGTTGGCACCATCAGGATAAATTCCTAACTCTAGGAATTTCATGATGTCATAATACCAAGGGACTCCTTCCTCTTCTATAGACAAGACTGATGGTCCTCCTTTCTCCTTGTGTACGCTCATAATTCTTCTCAATCTCTAAAGGTCGCGTCCATAATCCTTTAGGTATTTCAACCATTGAGGCCAAATTAGCCAAATCATCTACAAACTGATTCTGATCTCTAAGGATCATAGTGTATTCAATCTTGTCAAGGTTCTAGTTAACTCCTCCGAATACTATTGGTAAGGCTTCAAGTGTTCTTCTTTCACCTTCCATAAATTTTGTGCTTGGGCTATGACCAAAGTTGAATCTTTAATGACTTCTGCCTCTTTTATACCTAACTTTCAAGAGCTTCATTCCAGCGATACAAATCTCATATTCTACCATGTTGTTGGTTGCCTTGAAGTTCAACTTAACTACCAAAGGTACGTGAGATCCATCGGAGGTAATCAAAAGTACTCATATCCCATTTCCATATTGGTTCACGGCTCCATCAAAATACATCCTCCAAGCCCCTAGTTCAATGTCCAAAATGTCCTCATTTGGGAAGTCTTCTTTACCATTTTCTCCTTCTGTGGGGGTTCTGGGCACAAAAGTCCGGCACTTTCTATACTTCGTGGGTGCAACATCAACAAATTCGCTCATGATCAAGTTACAACCTAAGATCTATGACTATATTATGTTAATTGTTCGTATTTCGTATACTTCAAGTCAAATTCTGCCAACAGGATCAGCCATCTTGATAGCCTTCCACTTAAGGTAGGCTTCTCAAACAGGTACTTCAATAGGTCCTTTCTGGCATCTATCCATATCTAGAAAGGTGGGATGATATGTCTTAGTTTTTGCACGGCCCACACAAGAGCAAAGCATGACTTTTCTATGAGTGTGTATCTAGTCTCAATCACATTTTCTATAATCGAGAGATAGAGTAGTAATGGCTTTCCAAGCTTTGGGGGTACCAATATAGGTGGATGGAGAAGATATTCCTTGATAAGCTCAAAGGCTTTCTAACATTCATCGTTCTATATATGGGATTCATTCTCTCTTAAGAGCTTGAAGATGGGCTCACAAGTATAGGTGAGTTTGGCAACGAATTAGATGATGTACTGTAATTGGCCTAAGAATCCTCTTATCTCCTTCTCACTCTTAGGTGGAGGCATTTCCAAGATAACTTTAATCTTTGATGGGTCAACCTTTATCCCTCTATCACTTACCAAAGAATCCTAGCAATTTTCCTGCAATTACTCTATAGGTGCAATTCTGTGGATTCAGTCTCAGTCTATAGTATTTGATCCTTTCGAAAGACTTCCTTAGGTTGGTGATTTTCCCCCCTCTATCCTTGGATTTCACTGTGCATCATGTCATGTAGTAAGGCTGTAACCATTCTTTGGTAAGTTGCACATGCATTCTTAAGCCCAAACAGTATTACCGTACAACAATAAATCCCTCATTTTGTAGTGAAGGTTGTCTTGGTCATGTCCTTAGGAGCCATCTTGATTGGGTTATATCCTAAGAAACTATCCATGAAAGACATCAAGGCACTACCAGCAGTGTTATCCACTAAAACATCTATATGAGGAAAATGGAAATCATCCTTAGGGTAAGCCTTGTTTAGATCCCTAAAATCCATGCACATCCTCACCTTCCCATCCTTTTTGGTACAGGCACAACATTGGCTATCCACTCGACTTGGTGTACGGGTTTGATGAATCCTACTTTCAACTACTTTGTGACCTCTTCCTTGATCTTAAGAAGCCACTCGGTTCTCATACGCCTCAACTTTTGCATGACTGGTACCATGTGAGCATGGATATCAATGTGGTGTTGAGCTATCTCGAGATCAATACCGGGCATATCTTCATATGACCAACCAAACACTTCTTGGAATTCTGTGAGAAGTTCTTGGAGAACCTTTCTTTCTTCTTTATTTAGGGTTAAGCCAATTTTAATTAAGCGTGGATTCTCATCATTGGCCAAATTAAGAGTTTCAAAAGTTGGTTCCACGGGTTCAATTTTCTTTTCCAATTGTGTATTAATTTCATTTTCAAATTCATTAGAATCATTTAAGTGTTGAATTTCAATATTATGGGACACATCAAAATAAGCTAAATCAGAATTCATCTTATTAAAAAGGTTGAAAAGTACATCTAAACTTGCATTACAAAATTTCTTTCCCATATTCTTGGAAAACTCAACCCTAGTCCAATTGCTAAGTTGCCCATCATCAAGCATGATGAATTCTGCCTTTCCTCCTCCTTAGGCGGTGTCGCCTTCTTTTTTGTCTTTCTCCTTGAACAGAGTTTGCAACTCCATGGACTAGTCTTCATCTTTTAAAGGTCCCAAAACACGTATAGCTTCGGTTATGTCCCATGAGAGTCCTTCGTTGGAAGGGGCATTGAATTCTTTGTCAGAAGACCAGTCACTATCACCCTCGCTCCAACAGCTAATCGCCTCCTCATCTTCTTCCTCATCTTCAGCTTCATCTCGGGCTAAGACAAAATACCTTGTAGCATCAAGAGGTGGGGTCATATCTTGTTCAATCAATATGTAAGCAAGGGTGACTTAAGTTGTCCCAATGGTTGAGGTTCATTCCGGCCAATCATGATCCTCCCATTATCCCACACTTCCCATTTCAGAAAAGTTGTTGACGTGACCCCTCATGAAGGTCCACGGTCTAGGAACAAGCTCTAGCACTAGAAGAAGGAAGCAAATTGTTCCTTCAATCATCACACGATCAATATCCTCCTTAGTCACATGGTTAGACATTATGATAGTGGGAAATCTAGGAGGAGCCATTTAGATGCGTGAGCACACATCCCAAAGAAGTTTTTTATTAAGATGTTCTCAGAGAGTCTTTAAGTCCATTTTAATAAAGGCTCAATTACAAAATCACTCCCTTTCCTCTTACTCTCGTGGGCTTTCATTAGAACGTGCTTAGAGTTTTTCAACCCTTTGTCTCAAATATGGGATTACAATGTATCCATCACCTTTGGGCTCTTCCCTTTTCCTTTCATTGTCATCGTCATTTTTTTTGAAGCAGCCCTCTAGCTAGAACATATTGTGGCCTTCCTCTCAAATTCTATGAATCTCTCATCGCTTTGGGCCTTGGCATAAAACAAGGAGGCCCAAGATTAGGGAAGTTCATATTGACTTTGTAGGATGTTAGATGCTAAGTCCATAGCATATTTGTTATCTTAGGCCCAAGGTTATCCTTTTCAAGAGGCCTTTTGATTTGGGCTTATGATAGCAACTATGGTATGGTCTTATGAACCTTTCAAGTTAAGATATACATTTTGACTTTTGATAAGCCTCTTACATGTGAGAACAGTTCATCCCACTATCTTAGGGTATGCCATAACTTTTGAGTCATCCTTAAAAATATTATATCTTTTATTTTTCCTTTAGAATTAGGTGAACACAAGATACATGGTTGAACAAACAAGAGATATAAAGGGTACCCTCTTATTGATAGGATCTAGTATCTCTCTAAGTGTGGGTAGGCTCCCTAAAGCTAAAGGGATAGATTAGTAGGTCACTCACAACTAGGTGGACCATGATTCCAACCTTGGGCCTAAATGGACTGTAGTGGATTGGTGGCAAAATATTAACATATTTGTCGACACCTCATGGCTACTTGACTACCCATTGTGGTGACGGCTCGTGCGCCTATATGTGCATAGGAGGAGGTGTGTGTCATACCTCGGGTGTGTGACTAGGATATGAATCAATTTTACGGAAATTACCAAGGGTAAGTGAAGTCACCTCCAATCATTGGGTTTTTTCTAAGGTGTGATTGGTCACTTGACTTTATCTGATTTTATTACTGGTCCTAGGCTAAGAAAAATGTCGTTTTTCCTAATATAATGTGGATGGGTAAAAAAAAAAATTATTGATTCTTGAGTTCAAAAGTTTGGTTATGTATGGGGAAAGTGATAGGCACCCCACAACGCCTGTCTAAAAACAATCCTTTATTTTGGTAAAATCATAATTTTTGGACACTGGCAATTGAAACAAGCTACTAGCATTAGCTTTCGGGGCTTTAAATGTGTTGGGCTTTGAGGTTTTGTTTAGGAACGGGTGTGGTCCCGATTGATTCTTTCCAAGTGTGTTTGAAGTCATTGCCAAATTTCTACAGTGACAATCCGGCAGCATTTTGCCTTATTTTTGTGTCTCATAGCACGCCAAATGCTATTCACACCAAGCTTTCGATGTGAGAATGCGGCAATGGGGATGCCCCATTTTCTTGGAGAAAATCCGACAGAGTTTCGTGTTTGGTGCATTATGGTGCACTAGCAAGGTTTTGCGTCTCTGTATATGGCACGTATCGACATGCTCGTACTATAACAAGCCAAAGCCCTTCAAAGTGGTAAGCATGTTAATGCGTGTCGCATACACAGGGAAACTAATGTCACTTGGTGACATGGATCAAGACAATCACACCGCAATGATCGTGCACACAGTATAGCATGACTATGCACCTACGGCAATTGCCTTGAGCACATACCCATAGTACAAGGTCAAGAGCTCTCATGACTAGAGAGGGTCACTCATGTAGTCACAAGAGTCCATCATACAAAGTGCACAATCATCCATATACAAGCAGATATAGATATACATACATCATGCACAATGCTATCACACAAAGCGGGAAAGTAAACCAGACATTGCCAACATTCCAAGGGTATGGCCTAGCAAGGTACAAAAAATGTAAAATAGACATTTCTTGTAAAAGGCCCAAGCAAGGAGCAGGAAAAGTAAAAGGGAGTACATGGAGGGGGGCCCTAATACATACTCTAGAGAAGAGGCTTAGAGAGAGAGAAAAAGAGGAGACCGCTCTAGAGGGGCTAGGCCCACTAATCTACTAATCATTGCCCTTTGTGGGCTTGCATCCTTGCCATTTTTGCTTGTGCCTAGGAGGTCACATCCTTGTTCCAAGTGTCCATGCTCCATGCGTGTACACGAAAAGACAAAAGAAACAAGCTAGCAGACAAGCAAGGAAACAAATGGAAGGAAAGAGCATGCTAAAGACAAGCTAGGAAAAGATGCCAAATAGGGGCAAACAAACATGTGAGGCACACGAAGAGGCAAACAAGTATGTTATCAAACAAAAGAGGGTGTCGTAGGAAGACAAATGTAGGTTTGGATCAAGTGTCCATAGTTCCATTGGATTGGAGTATGGAAGACACACAGGCTCATGCATAAACATGTAGGCAAGCATGCAAAGATGCAAAGATGAAAAGAAAGCCAAACGGGTGGCGCAAAGCAAGCAAGGCAAGCATATCAACATCGCACAGAGTGGAGAAGGGTGTGAACCAATCACACCAACACCATGGGGGTGTATCTCACAAGTGGTTACACCCAAACAAACCCTAGGAGGGATGGATGTAACCACACAAGCACAAGCCCACGAAGGGCACAAAGCAAGGCAAAGCCTAAATCTAGAGACGCTAACATGTAGATAAAGTATAGAAGCAAGCAAGCAAACATGGATATGCATAAAGGAAATTATTCGAACCCTTTAATATAGGCTTAGGCATATGGATGTAGGCCTAGACCATAGGATCTAGATCTACACCCTACCGAAAGGACCAAAGAGCAAGAAAAAGTGATATCAAGGGACAAAAAGGGCTAAAGTAGCATATGACATAGCAACCAACATAGATCTAAGCACACAAGCATGGCACGAAGCACATAAACACATAGATCTAAGCATAGGAACATAGATCTAAACACTAACATGTAGATCTAAGCAAAAACATGACAAGGAGCCTAAAAACATGTGGATCTAAGCACAAACATTAAATTTAGACATATCCTAACCCAAGAAGGCTAGACCAACATCATCAAAGCGATAAATCATGGCATAAGCAAGGAAACATCCTAGAAAAACTATAAAGACATGCTAGGAAAAGCAACAAAGCATATATGAAGCAATATAAAGCTAGGAAAAGCAATAAAGAGAAAAGGATGTGGATTGTAGCTAAAAAGCTACATCCACACCCTTAAACCTCAAATCCAAGGTATGGAACCAAGGAGAGGAGGATTGGGTGCAAGAACACTACCTTGAAGATTGTAGATAAAATGTGAGAATCTAAGGTGTTTGAGGGTGTTTGAGAGAATCTGCCCAAAAATTACCCAAAAATATTTTCTTTTTCTTTTTTTGAAAAATGTGGGGTCCAAGGGCACTTATAGTGAAAAGGTGCCCCTTCGGCTTTCAGTGCACCTTAAAAGGCCGCCGGCCACCTTGTTGATGTCAACAATTCTAGCATTTTCCTAATTCAACTTTGGATGCATATTTGAAGGCCTTCCTAGACTCAGATTGATCTGATCTTGGTGTCCCTAGAAAGCTCTGGATGCATAGTTTTCAAAACACTAAAGAAATTGAAAATCCAAGGTCAGATAAAAAGTTATGACCATAGGAAGAGTGTTGACACGCTTTCTACGGTTTTCTGGATATCTCAATCGTTTTAAGTCCAATTTTGGCCCATGAATAGTCGTTGGAAAGGGAATTTGATAATATTCACAATGGCACTAGTCCCAATACGTTCTGATGGTTGGATCAAAATTAGGGTTTTTGGTGCCCTCGGAGTCAATTAAACTTGGTCAAACTTGATGAAAATCATCAAGTAGCTCAGGTTTGTTGTAGAAACATGAAAAATGTTGTTTTGGGATGATTTTGACCGACTTTGACTTTTAGTAAACCTAGGGTTGACCAAGGGAATTTTGGTTAATTTGACCCGAAATGGCACTTCAAGTGCTCTAATGTCCAAACAGGTTGTGCCACATTAATCTAGATGTTTCTGTGGCCCCATGGAGAAAAGATAATATTTTTTAAATTTTCGAAGTTCGGCACACAAATCGAAGGCGGACAAAATACAGTGTCTACAGTACTCAAAGCCCATTATAAGCAATAAACACAGATTGTAAATTGGTGGGATGAACTTCAGAATATTTTGGCCCGAGCGGAGCCTCCACCTTCGCACTCATCACCAACCATGGCAAAAGGGACAAAATAAACCAAGTGAAGTGTATGCAAACAAATATTGAATAAACCTTTGTTAAGATTAAGAAATAAGAAACATTGGAATCAAACTCTCTATCCCTAGTGAAGTCGTCACTATGGGCACAAACACCTGTGAACGTGCTTTTTTCCTTTCAAGACGCACCGGTGGTTTCATCCTCGCAATGAGAAGTATGCCTAGGCTGAAGGTGGACCAGGGCAAAGAAATTGAGTCACCACCTAGATTAGGTCTAGAAACCATAAATATTGTGCCCTTCGTGGAATGACTAGTCTATTACCAGAGCACGTGTCTGAAGTTTAGGTATGGGAATGGGAAGGTGTTAGGCACCTAACCCCACCCGACCCATAGGTCGACTTCCACTTATTGTGTCTTACATCTTAATCTTATTAAAGCACATTCAACATTGTCATTCTAGACTCATACACACTCTAGCATGCATCTAAGGCAAACAACATGGCATATTCATCCCAAGACCTAACATTCATTTATCATGGCATCAAATCACATATTCCCAAGGGCAGAAACATATTATGGCAGAATCAAACGAACATGTTATTGCATCTAAACATCAAGATCATGGAATTCAAGCTAAACATATTCATATTCATCACTAAGGCAACATCATTTTCCCAAACAAATGCACGTTCATGTGATTGCATGACTTACCTGACTGCATCACAGCACCCATACATCAATGCATGTTCATATCATATGCATGTTTATGGAAAAACAAAAGAGCAAACCCTAACTAGCATCAAAGGGGGTAAAACAAAGCAAATCAGGGAAGCAAAGACTTGTGAATACAAATATCAACTCAAGGAAAAAGCAGGGTTGTCCAAGCAAACTGATCACCTGATGGAACCTACCACCAGTTGCTCGATTTGATCCCTTTGACAGTCGGCTATGGGTCCAATCTCTTAGAAACCAACTCCGGTGGGTCGAGTGATGGGTGTCCTCCACCAAAACCTGAGCTACCCGACCCAACCAAAAAACGAACCTTGAATCTACCTGATTCTACCCAAATCCTATGACTTTTAGAACCTTTGTCTCTTAGGTCAAACCACATTTTCCCTTTCTCTACTTAGATCCACTCAGATCCAACGATGTTTTCTTAGATCTGCTGAAATCCGGTGATGTTTGCTTTGATTTGCTTAGATCTAGCAATGTTTAGTGTGGATCCGGTGACATTTAGCTTAGATCCAGCAAGGTTTAGCTCAGATCCATTCAAAATCCGGTCAAATCTTTCTCTCCTCTGCTCAAATCTAGCAAAGATCTACCACCACCACTACTCCATTGGTTCAACCGAACAGACCGATCATCTGCTAGAGCTCGGTCCAACTCGACCCGTGGTGGTTACCGGTCAGTTGCAGGTCATCACTTCTTCCACCTAATCTGAGCTGGTTAAGTGGCAGTTCAATCTAAAACTCAATCCGCTTGACCCATGGACAACCCTAGGCAAAAGCATGTAATACAAACAAAACAAAGAAACAGAAGAAAACAAGATTCGGATTAGGGTTTCTGGGCATAAGTATGCGTACACATACATAGGGCCTGCGTGCATAGCCCATTTGTATGCGTATGCATACTTCGAGTATGCGTGCATATATAGTAAGCATGCGTACTTATACACACCCTAAACCCTAGCCCAGAAAGCTAGAACACTTAACAGAAACTAATCTAACAAACTATCATGCTTAGAACAAAAAAAAAAAAAAAAAAAAAAACATAAACCTACACTAAGCAGACATATTAAAACATATATGAAGCAAAAAAAAGGAGAAAAATAGAATTTAAATAGAGAAAAGTAGGAAAGAAGAGCTAGAACCTTTACCTCCAAAACAAAGGCTCCTTGACTTGATTTTGACCGTTCACCTCAATCAATCTAGTCACAACCAAACTACAACAAGTTAGTTAAACCTTCAAACTCGAATATCAAGACCAGAAAATGTCTCAATCAGAAAAATATTGACTTGAGGGTGTTTTGTGAAAAACTCCTTCTTTGATTCACTATTTCTAGCGAATGTTGTGTGTTTTCCTCCTGGATTCTATCTCTTGAAAAGGTACCATGTATGGCTTTTTATAGTCAGAAAATAGGAGTTTGGAATGGCTCCCAAATGATGTGGGATTCATTCCAAAACCAATCTTTAATGTAGAAAAGCTTGTCTTTCTTAGTTTCTGGAACCCTAGCATGCGCATGCATGCCCGTGTATGCATGCGCATGCATGCACGCATATGCGTGCACACACCCTAGGGTTTCTGTGGCCTCCAAAAATAGCTTATTTAGTTCATAAAAGAGTTATATTTTTTCGTAAACACTTTCCGCAAGTCAATTTCAATATGATCAGGCCCTAAACCAACCTTAGGCTTTAGAATTTCGACATCATTTGGGAACGGCGGCCCAGGTCGTAAGGGGTACAAAATGCGATGTCTACAGTTTGTTATTTTACTAAACTTGTTGTTAGTGTTTTATGATAGATGGATTTACGGTTATTTTGTTGGTTTGTTGTGATAGGTGTGTGAATTTGTGTACAACACACTAGATGTATTTGTAATTTTTCTTTGAAGGATTGAGGGTTTTTTTTTTTTTTTTTTCAAAATGAAATAGAGATACAGTGCGAAACAATTTTTTTCTTCAACATTTAAAAACCATACAAAATTATTTACCCATTTTAAAAACATATTATGGAAGAAAAACTTGATTTGAAAAGAGAGAAATCAACACAAGCTTTATCCATTGAATGATCAAACAACTATTCTTTGAATACTCAAGGAGATTTTGAGGACTAGCAAGGCAATGGAAAAGAGTGATCGCAAATCTCAGGAATCAATTCAAGAGTAAACATATGCGGTGGCTCCTAAACGAGCTTCTCTCCTACATCTGATTGCAACCAGATACATATGGTCATTTTATTAATAATAAGGGGTGGAAGGGTACCCTTTCTTTTCTCTGTCCCACTGTACAAGGCTTGATTTACTACCTATCCAATTTATTTTCCCTTTTGCATTTAAAACTTATAAAAAAAAAATAAAGAATCAAATAAGTCACCCCTCAGTGCTAACTTGTAAAGGACGAAGTTCAACTCCAAAGTCCAAACTTGTTCGGAACCTTGGACTCTAACCACCAATAGGATGACATTAACCCTTGTCATTTGCAATGTACATAACTCACTTAATTCAACCAATCAAGTGAGTCTATGCATTGCACATAACAGGACATAAGTCTTCCTACTAGTGGTTAAAACCCAAGGCTCCAAACATGTTTGCAATCAAACTTTCTGATTATAAATATCTTTGCAATCTACAATTTGAACATTTTTTGATGCAAAACTCACTACCCCCAAGTACTTTACTTTCCCTTAATTACAAAAATTCAAATTCTTTGCTCATTACTTAGGTTCTGTTTGGTAGTAGTATTCTAGTATTAACATTCAAAATGATGTGTAAATTGTGGTTTTAAAAAGTGTTGTGAAAACACGTGTTTAAAGTACTCATAATGCAAAAAATGCATTTAATACCGTGTTTCTAATAACATTTTTTTAAAAAATGAAAAGTATAATTGTGAGCTTGGTATGGATATGTATTTTTAATAAAGTTAAATACTAATCTAACATGTATAGTATATTTAATATTATTTTATTTGATGAGAGAGAAATTCCCACTTATTACGTTTTCTTCTTCCTCCTCTTTTTGGTTCTCTTCCCTTCTTTGTCTCTCTCTTTTCTTCCTATCTCTCCTCTCTTCTACCAAATCCTTCAAAAACCAACATATTTTACAAATAAATCCCAGCAAAGGGGCTGTTCACATACCCAAACCAACCATCAAATCAAATCCACCGTCTCTTGTTTATTTGGGCAGAAAAAAAAGAAAAAGAAATCAAATCCACCCATGAATTATCAACCCAAGACAGAAAGACAAAGAAGAAAAAAGGGATAAGGGGGATCTCAGCTAGGAAGAAAAAATGGACGATGTCATTGCTGGAATTCACGAAGAGAGGAGAGAGAGAGAGAGAGAGAGAGAGAGCTGAGGTTGGGACTTGTGGCTAAAACAACCGACGGCGCACCAAGGAACGATGAGAGATAAAGAGCCGAGTGAGAAACAAATCTGAGTAAAAGAGAGAACCAAGTGAGTGAGAGAGAGAGAGAGAGAGAGAGAGAGAGAGAGAGAGAGAGATCTGAGTATCTGAGTGAAGAGAGAGAGACAGAGAGATCCAACTAAGAGTCTTTGTGAAAGCCATGAGAGTGAAAGAGAGAGAACCAGTTTAGGTGCTGTCAGTTCAATGGTTCCCATGATTTTGAAGATATTTACAATAATACCATTGAGCATTTTTACTCAAAAACTAAAAACTATTGTGTATGCGTTCTCAAAATATATGAATTTATTTAGTGAAACTTTTGTATCCTTGTCTATGGTTTACATGTATAAAGCGATGCCATTGCAAATTAAAAAAAAAACTTCAATCTCAAACTATTGGTGCCTAGAGTTGATTAGCATAATAAAATAGATGTGCTTATCCTGAATCTCACCCACTACTCTAAGGTTCAGAGGCCATAAATCCAACCGGCTCCATTAAAAATCTCCTTAATCTTAAGCTAAGCTGTTTGATAACCAGAGGCATTTTATCTCTCTCATCTTTAAATAAGCTGTTTGATTTTGGACCTTAAATATGAGATTTGTTCGACTCAGTCCCTAAAAATGGGGTATTTAACACTCCATAAACAAGATACAGAAATTGAACCCCCCCCCCCCCCTCTTTTCGCCTTCAATTCTCATCACCGTGATTGAGTCAATTGAGCAATTGAACAACACCTTACAATCTTCATATTAAAAAAAACCTAACATAAAAATGTTCAAATCCAATATCATATTCACAGCATTTGATTGTTCAAGATAGATTTATGAGATCTGTAGTAAAAAATTTATGAAATATATAGACAAAATCATGAAAATGGTGAGAAATAAGACCGTACCAACAAACCCACAGTGCCGCAATGGGTTTACAATAGAGGTAAGAAATAATATCGTACCTAGGTTGTGTTCAGAGTTGGGAGTCTAGGATTCCGTCGTGTGGGTTTCTGGAGTTCGAGATGAGGGAGGGAGCTAACGCAGTGGAGGCAGGGAAGTGAGGGGCAGAAAATGAGAGGTGGAGTGAGGGTTTGGAGAGCTGAAGATCGGGGGTGAGATCGTGAGACGCTGCTGTGGTATTTTCCAACGAGAACCTTAAGCCAGGTCCAAATGTTGAGAGGAACTGGGGTATTTTCCAACCAAAGTGTTTCATTTTGGGTTTCTAAAGTTGGGAACAGTGTTTTGTTGTGGAAAGGGCGTGAAGAGGAGAGAGAGAGAGACAACGCAGGTAGGCTTGTGACCGTACACCTAATCTGCAAATTGATTTTTGTGGGACCCAATGAGTGACATAAAGGTGAGTGTTTGAATTGAAAAATTGACTAAGATATTCCACCCAAACAGGCCACCAAACATAGTTATAAGAACTTAGGATATGAACAAAATTGCTAAATGCCCTTTTTGGGAAAACTAAGCAATGTTTTGCCTTATTTTTCAAACTAATTAGGAAAATGCCTCTCTTTTGAAACTCGATTTTCTCAAAATCGAGTTATAAAAAAAAAAAATTTCTGGAGCCTTATAGCGACATTTTTAAGGACCTATAGTGATGTTTTCAGGACCTAAGTGACGTTTTGTAACTCGACTTCCATGAACTCGAGTTATAGGCAATTTTTTTAATTTTTTTTTACCTATAACTCGATTTCATATAAATCAAGTTACAAAATGTAACTATAGGTCCTGAAAACGTCACTATAGACTCCTTAAAAACGCCGCTATAGGGCCTAACTCGATTTTGAGAAAATCAATTTTTAAAATAGGAGCATTTCCCTAATTAGTTTGAAAAATATGGCAAAACGTTGCTTAGTTTGCCCAAAAATGGCATTTGACAATTTTTTTCTTAAGATATTTTTAAGTAATGAGTGATAAGTGACGAAAATTGAGTGAGTGATAAAAAAATTAATCAAACAGGACCTAATATTTCAGTTCTCAATACTCATTTTTCATCGCTCTAAACTCTAATCCAATTCTCATGTCTCTATCTCTATTTTTCGTAAAACTGACAAAAGCTTGTGTTTGGTTCTTATACTCGAGTGTAGTTCTCACCTAAAAAACAACAAAGTCGGGAAAAATTTGTGGAGCCCACACACTGAAAAGCAATCAGAAATTCGGAACAGATACAAGGCACTCCCGCGTGACTTTACTTTCTCATTTTCTCTTTTTCCCTTCCTCTTCCTCTGCCACTCACTCACTCACTCTTCTCTTTCTCTCTCTCTTTCTCTTTCATTTTCATTTCCTTTTCTCTACCTCTCAATCTCTTCTTTCTCATTAGATTGACTAAAATTCAGAACTCTCCAGGCATCATTCTCCTCGGCTGAAGCAGAAGATAACCCCAAAATCCCAAATCACTCTCTCCCTCTCTCTCTCATTGGTTTTTTTTTTGGTAATTGCTATAATCTCTTTGGGTTTCTCTTAGATTTTATTTCGCTACCTTCTGAAATTTGGTTGGGTTCACTGAATTTAAAGGTTTGTTGAGTTTGGGACTAGATTTGATTCGTATGTTGTCGAAATTTATGGGTTGAACATGACAACATCCGCAGAGATAGAACCATGGACATGAAAACGTGGGGTTAGAGAGAGAGAGAGAGAGAGCGAGAGAGAGGTTACCTAGGCTAAGATCTCCGAAAATGGAGCAAATGAGAGACATGAGAGACCTAAAGATCACCACGACTCTATTTTGGTTTTTAGTTTCTGGGTTTCAGCTGGGCTGGAGAGCTTGGCTGGGCAGGTGGTGGTCTTCGGATGCAAAGTAAAAAAATACAGTGGAAAAAGAGAGGAGGGAAAAAAAGGTTATGAAAAGGAAGAAAGTTAGGGAAAGGAAGAGAGGTGGACGTGGTTTCTAAGTTTGGAGTAATAGCTGGTGCAATGAGAAAGAAGAAAGTGGGAATGAGCAACAGTCTTGTTCCAAGTTGATGGGGACAACTTTCTGACTCGGGTTACACATAGATGCAATTAATTACAAGAGTACCACTTATACTTTAGTTTTCATAACTTGAAAACGTTGGAAAGTTGTTCCCATTTTCGGCGACTCGAACTCAAAATTTTGAGTTACGTAAACTCAACAAAAACTGAACCAAACCCATTTTTCTTTTAGGTAAGACCGGCGAATTTTCAATTTTTGGTAATGAAAATTGAGTTTTGAGTTAGGAAATTAGCTAAACTAAACCCCCTAAATTGAATACTGCGACTCAAACACTCTTAATAAAAAAAACATCTACACATTTTTTTAGGCCAACAGTTTTCTGTATTTGAACATAGAAAACTGAATGGATCTCGTTTGGAGCTATTACTATTTTTTTTCTCCTGGGCGCGACAGGGGAGAAGAATCCAAGAATGAAGCATTTCATATGTTGCAACCTCAATGCATGGAAGTCATATGGGCATGTTTATCACCCAGTTGTATCAAACCATCGTTGTAGGAAGGATAGACAAAATTGAGAATGGAACGGAAAATAAAATTCTACATACAATCAAATCAAATATACAAAGAATTGTACTTTTTTCCACCACGCCCATGTTTATAATAATCCTCTAACCGTACTCCAGTACACCGCATGAACAAAAGGTAACACTCGGAACTAAGCTATAAACAGGTGTAACACAAACGCACACTTAGAGCAAATGATATTACTATCCTCATTTTCTGTGGCTAAGGGCATATACAATCTGTCCATACATCCACCATCTTGCTTTTTGCCACTGGGTTGGTATCATAGTGCTGCCCTCATAGCTCCTCTTGCTGCATCCCGCTTCATCTCAGCAGCTTTACCACTGCCTCGGAAATACATGTACACTTGCTGCAAACAAAATAAAGAGAAAATATGAGAAAACAAGAAAAGAGTGAGTGCTCAGCGGTGTGTGCGCATTTGCTTTTCTGATTTTAGGCTAGAAGAATGGTGGAGTAAGTTATACCTGAATTACCCAGATGCTGATCAATGTTTCAAGACAGAATAATCCAAATCCAACGAAGTAGAAGATCTACAAGCAGGAAAAAAAAATTATGATCAAGCTTCTGCAATACAAGAAATTAAAATGTAGAACTCAAGAGTCCAATAAATGAACTTTACAGAAACATACCCCAGCCAACGAATGGTTGCCCACAACATCTATTGCAGCCAGAATGCCTCTGTTTCAAAGGAACACAACATAGAAACATCAGCACCACATGGGGAAAATATTATGTTCCTCCATCAGCATTAACAAAGATAACAATTGAACATTTTCAAAATTTTTAAGGTATGCTTAATTGTTAGGGCCAAAACTAAATAAATAAGCAGAAGGGAAATGCAATTAAACACCAATCTCTTAGCAGTACATCCACTCTGAACAAAAGAAAGATCCATGATTCCCCAAAGGAACAACTTAGAAATTTTAGAGGAACATACGTGAGTGATTTTCCTTTGAAAATTATAGGAGGTGCAACAGCAGCTAAGATGCAGAAGCCAATGTGAAGCTGTAGACCGAAGAAAATCGAATGAGAGTAATTAGATGTCCATCCTTTTTTTCTTTGTTTTTTTTTTCTGAATAATTAGTTGTCTTTCAATTCTTAAAGTAAATAGCATTTCTAAAGGAACATAAGAAGTTTACCATATAAAACATGAAAAACCATCCAAAATTCATGCCACTTTCAGTCCTGCAAGAGATTTCTTGCCACTGTGAACAACTGAATTAAGTAGCTACATATACGAACAGCTAAGTGAAGGAAATCATGGGAAATAAGTACCTAAACGCACGATAAAGAGGCCGATACCACAACACATAGGCTCCGGGAACCCCTGCTATGAAGTAGATAAGGGCAAGGAACCAGATTTTTACCCCTACAACCAAAGAATAAGAGTATTAAGATTCAAAACCTTTTAAGGTATTAGACCCATAACGAGGACTCCCAAATACCCAGGAAAGATGTGAAACATATTTATGAACTCACCTTCCCCCTGAATCCACGCTGTACTAACAGCTATGACATTCCAAGTAAGGCAAAGAACCAATCCTGCGCAACATAACCAACCATCACCAACATCAACCACCTTCACTGGCTTAGATATATAACACCTCAAAAAAATTCATCATATTACACGGAACACAAATGCAGTGTCTCTCATAACAAAAAATTGAATAAAGACTGCAAGATTACATGATGCTAAGAAAAAAGTAAAACAGAGTTTGTGGCAGATAATTTCATTGACTTGGCCAACAAAAATTGACTAACTCAAACAAGCCAAGTTTATGCTGTGGAGGGTGGAGACTAACACCAAACAATTTATTTCCTTTGTTCGTTATTGTACTTTAGAATATTGGGCTTTCGTTAAGGTAGTTTTGATGTAAGAGGTGAACCGCCTACCACCGACATCCATGAATTGCACTGAAATGAAATAAAACACCTGTTTGCATCTATACTATCTATACTACTAATAACAAGATTCCTCTATTTGGACTTCACTATTTGGCTGTACAAAATTGCCCCCATTTGAAAATGTTAAAATTGCTTTACTAATAGGGTTAACAATGTAAAATTACTACTCCAAAATACCCACTGCTATCTCAACTCCTTTACCCACAAGTCAACTTACAGTTTTACCCACGTTCAGCACATTCATACCCACAATCAACCAATATTAGACTCAAAATATAACTTCCAATATCAAACTCAAAAAGGACTTAGTTTTCCCTCATGCATGTTTGGTTAGGAGGATGGAAAAATGGAGAGATGGTTTCCATGTTGTACCCGAACACTTCATTTGAGATTCCGTACCTATGTTGGACACTTGACACGTCTAGGACATTTTTGCATGCATGTCCCAGCAATGCAGAACACAACTGGGACATGAGAACAAGAGGAATCGAATACCCTTTCACAAAAGAAAGAGAGCATCCATGCTCTAAATAGTAATAGTGCATTTGAAAATTAATAAATATCTTTATTCTTGGATTGGATTCTAATTTCTAAACATCCTTTAATAGTCATTGATTTGCTTTATTATTCATTATGACTCTTAATTTGATATAAATTTAACATTATATGGAAAATAAATGCTTAATAATATATAGAAAATAAAAATATATTTAAGATACTTGTCCCACCATACCCGTGTCCTATTTTTTCAAAAATTTCTGCGCCGTCGTCTCATACTCGTACCCATTTCCATTCTTCTTAGGATGGAAAACTCTTTGTAGAAAAATGAGAAAATAGAAAATGTAGTTTATAAAAATTTAATATGAGGTTTGGGGTAACAAAATAATTAAAATGAAATAAAATTTGTAAGAAAAAAAAATAGGGTAAATTGCAGTAACATACCCTGAGGTTTGGGGTAACACCAAGCACATCCAATGGTTTTAAAAAATAACCAATGTGGTCGTTAAATACAAACGGCGTGTAATGCCGTTTGTTCATTCTCTTCCAAACAATTTTTTAGTTCATTTTGTATTCTTCATTCTCTTCCATACAATTTTTTAGTTCATTTTGTATTCTTCATTCTCTCCTCTTTGCCTATATCATAAACGCCTCTCTCTCACTCACAAGCTCAAATCAATATCCAAAGGATACACAATTTATACACAACCATGTATGTAAGCAAAATTCAAAAGGAAAATCTCATTAAACCAATATCCACTTTCCAAAATCATACACAGTTTCGTTTGAGAAAAAAAAAAATTGCAGAACATTCAAAGAAAAAAAAAATCTCAATACATCAATGATCAAAACAAAATCAACCCAATTAGATCCAGCATCACACAAGACAATCAAACGTGGATCAACTCAACCAATCAACCATCCAACATCAAACCTCAAAAATACCCAAATCAAAAATATTTCAAAACAAAACCCAGACCCACAACAAAGACCATCGTGTGACCCAGCAACCGCCGTCCACCATGGCACCACCTATCACTACCCACTCATCCTCCTCAAACCCTAACAATTCCAACTATCCAACATCATATGATTCACACCCAAACCCAAATCAAAATTAAAAAATTAAACCCATACCCACGGCAGCGAGCTCCACCAAACTATGATCTCACAACCGCCGGCCACCACTCATTGCTGCCCAGCAACCGCAGTATACCATCCTCCTAGATAGTGAACCACCCAGCTTTAAACGAAAGCGTATGGCATGAGATTTATGGGTAAATCGACTCCGAAACCGTTCTGGTGGCGGATTTTGTTGGTTCTTTGCTGAGTCTGAAACCTTATAGCTTGGCTTGAGAGAGAGAGATAGAGAGATTTTCTGGCGTGGAGAAGAGAGAGCAAAGCGGCAGAGCAAAGGAAAGGAAAAACGTAAAAAATGAAATAGAATGATTAAATAGATGGTGCACAAACGGTGTTAGTTTTTAAGGACTAAATTGGTCATTTTTTAAAACCCTTGGATGTGTTTGGTATTACCCCAAACCTCAAGGTAGATTATTGTAATTTACCCAAAAAAATAATAATAATAAGAAAAGGAAGGAAAGAAGGGAACCAACATGAAAGGGAGGAGAGGGGCAAATGGGTAAATTCCTATCTAAACCCCCTCTCTCTCCCATTTTCTCCCCAATTTAGGGACACTCCAAAATCACCCCAAATGGTGGGTTTAGAGAGAAAACACCTGGACCCCACCAAAATCAACCCCCCTCTCCCCCTCTCTCTTCCCCCTCCCAACCAAATACACAAATCACCCCTATTTTCTCCTCTTCATTTTCCATCCCCCACAAATTACCTATGTTGCACGGACACGGACATGGACACGACACGGACACGAACACGGAGATACGGCAATTTTTGAAAAATAAGGACACGACACAGCGGGGACACGGCAGTTAAATAATTAATTAAATTTTATATTTAGGCATATTTTTTAATATTTTTAGACATAAAATACATTTATGTTTAAAATTTAAATTATGTAAGAACTACAAATAAATAAATTAACACCCAAATTAGTACAATAATACACATAAAATGTTTAGAGTACAAACCAAAAGTTTAAATAGGCTACGTTCAAATACTAATAATAATACTAAAAATAATAGTCAAAATAATAATATAAATTATTTTCTTTTGGACCAATGGCATCTTAATGACATCGTGGCATTGAAATATGGTGCTCAAAAGTTGAAATTTGAAATTGAAAGTTTGGAAGTGACTTTCACGTGGGTTGGCAGAAGACAGTCAAGACACACAAAACAAAGAGGAAATATAAAAAAGTATTATAAAAGTTAAAATGAACAGAAGAAGACAGAAGGCATCTGGGTCTGCGAAGAAAAAGAAAACGAAGAAGAAGGAGAGAGAAGGAGCTCGCCGATCGGAAGGGACAGGGCACGCCGGCACAGCGTCGACGTCTATGGAGTTCGCCGATTGGCCCGATCTAGCTCCGGCGAGGGACAAAGGGCAGCGGCAGCGGCAGCGGGCAGAGGTCAGAGAGAGGGTGGAATCTGTGATTTTTTTTTTTTTTTCACTGCTGGCGTGTCGGACACGTTGGATCCACGTCGGCGCCATGTCAGAGCCGTTCGGAGAAGCGAAAAAAAAAAAAAAAGGGACACCGCTGGACACCGGAATCTGGCGCATCGTACCCGTTCCGGTGTCCGACACGTGTCGGACACCGACACGACGCCAAAAATGGCGTGTCCGTGCAACCTAGCAAATTACCCCAACCAAAAATTAAGTGTAAGGAAGAGCCAGAGAAGAAAAGAGAGGGAGGAAAAAAAAGAGAGCAGGAGATAGGAAGAAGTCTGAGGAGACTGTGAAGCATGGAGAGAGAGAGAGAACATGTGGAGGAGAAAAAATAAAAGAAGAGACTAAGTGGATGGAAAAAAGAAAAGAAAAAAGCAAACAAGAATGAAAGAATCTGTAAGACTCCAAACTAAGTTGAGATATGGGTAAAAATCAAAAGAATTCGGCAATAATTGGCCCAGTGAGTAATAAAAGAAACTATTTAGCAAATTAGTAAGTAAATATATAAATATTAAAATCTTTCATTTTACGTCAATGGAAATATTATAGTTAATTGTGTATATATACACACAAGCACAAACACACACATATATATAGCAGTAATCCATAAATGGTACAACAATATAGACTTGTACTGAAATGCTTTGCTTTGTTCCCCTAGCCAAATTGAAGTGGCCTCCGATTTGGTATTCACAACTTTGCACTAAAGACTTCAGTTATGCGGTTAATTAATTTTAATCCTATAGTCCAACAAAAGATAATGTTAAAATTTTGTTTTTTTTTAGAGTTTCAACCTATAGCGTCTACTCTTGATAATTTCTCTTTATCATCAAACTAAAACATCAATCGGTTTTTGATGTAGGCAAAAATTGAACCCTAGATCTCTTATTCAACTATCAAACACTTTACTAGTTGAACTAATTGGAATCCGCTGTTAAAATTTAGTTAATGTTTCATGTTCAAATTATGTCTCAAGACACATGTCAAGTAATTGGCATAAAAATATCCAAACAACAAAGTCAAATTGCCTCAAAAATATTTTTAAAAATATTTATAACAGTAATCAAAACGAAACACAAGATATCAGTCAGTTAAATCAATTACGCAATAAACCAGTTAAATTAATTAAAATGATTTTACAAGGACGAATGCAACCACCCTATCCACACACACCAAAAAACATATTCCACTAGTGGAAACAGCCTAAGCTCCAACATAAAAGGATCAATGTAACCAATGATTAATACATAAATAACTCAAACCACAATTTGCAGGTAAATTAGCAGCCTGACTGAGATTCAAAACAATGTCGTAAATGCAATAACCATAAAATCAAGCAAAGAGTGACATACCTAAGAATGTGGAAAATGCAGTATACTGCAATTTTTGCAAATGAATTGGTATGTCATTTGCAATATCATGATGAATAATTGGAAGAAAAGGAGGCCAATTCTTCTCCTCAAGAACAATTCCAGCTGCAGAATGAGAGAAAGAACTGAAACTATAAATTACATGGCAGAACCATGAGGAAGAATAATTTCCCTAGGAAATAGAACTGGTACTATGTATTGCACCATAATTGAGAACACAACTTTATAATGTAAATATTTTCATAAAGAGAGTTAGCGCACTCAATATGGTGAATATTGACTTCATTTAAATGCAAAAATGACTTTGAATGCAACCCAAAACACGATGGATGTTCCAAGTTGAAAGATGGAAATATAATACACAGTATTAGAATTATTGTTAAGTGACTAAATTTATTATTTCCTAATAACTTAAACTTTTGAAACAATCAATAATTTAACATAGTATTAGAGCAAGAGGTCCTGAATTCGATCCTTATCTCCTCCACTTTATCTCCATTTAAAATCCCACATGTTGAGTCTCACCTATTAAAAATGTAGTTTCAGCCAACACGTGAGGGTGAGTGTTAGAAGTATGTGGTTAAATGATTAAATTTACCATATCCCAATAACTCAAGCTTTTGGAACAATTCGTAATTTAACAGGGTATCAGAACAGGAGATCTTGAGTTCGATCCCCGTATTCATTCTACCTCCAATTTAAAATGTTAAAAATCTCACATGTTAGGCCTCACCTATTAAAAGGGTATTTGAGCCCACGCATGAGAGGGAATGTTAGAAATATGGTTAAGTAACTAAATTCACCATTTCCTAATAGTTTAAGTTTTTGAGACAATCGATAATTTAACACAAGGGAAAATGGCAAAGCAATGGAACATTTCCTCCCCCCCCCCCCCCCCCCCCCCCCCCCACAATAAAAAAAAAAAAAGGCAAATTCAAATATAAGCAGAGCAAATTACCTCGTGCAGCAGCATCTTCTTTCCGTTTTACTTCCTACATAGCATCAAAAAAGCTGATGAGTGGAATTCATGGAGATGCCACAAATCAACTAAAACATGAATCACTAAACAAATTGGGAGAGCTATTTACAATGAAATTATCAGAAGAAGATATATAGGGGGAAATTCTACCAAAATGGTTTTCTTATTTTTGGCTATTGTTAAAGATTTTCAGTATCTAATATCCATGTCACAGTTCAAATTGTTTAAGGCCATCAAGTCAATGAGAGCCAACCTACCATTTCCATATTTCAGTCACAGAGAAAAACAAAGTATTTTAATAGAGAACATAACCTTTAAACAAGAAAAAAGAAAGAACTATTATACTATGCATAGAATGGAAAATTTTTAATTTTACATTGTTACTAATATGTATAAATATATAGAGAGAAGCCAGCCACTCCGGGGTTGAGCACTAGTCTTTCATATTCTCCCTCTTCTCTAGCCATCAATGTCACATGGTATTGGAGCATAAATCAAAAACCCTAACCCTATATTCCTAATTATTGTCTCATTTTTTTATTGGTAATTACACATGCACTTGGGGGATCTACTCTTGAATCCATAATCTTACCCTCGACCTTGCTCTTTTAAGGGAAGGAGGTTCAATTTGAGCTTGACCACCTTGGCAAGTTTTGTCTATATTTCTCTCTTTTTCTCTTCATTTTTCTTTTTAATTCACTCCCAAACCCTATAAATCTTCAGCACCCCTGATAAGTCGAAGGCTCGAAGCCACTGATTAACAGAAATCAGTAAGGTGTTATACAGACAGAAGGGCCCAACTCGTGTTATTCCTTTTTGTAGAGCCATGGCTCATGCATCACACAAAATGTTACGGGGGAAATCTCTTTTACAAGAATTGGGTTTTTTTCTAGTGAGCCTATGATGATGTTTTGTGATAACCAAGCTACTGTATTCATTGCTATTAATACCACATTCCAAGAGAGGACAAAGCATATTGAGGAGGTCTGTCACTTTATCCAAGATATACTTATGCATAAACAATCTATTATACGTTAAAATCTTGGCCCTCACAATCTTTTCATATTCTGTGTGAGGGTGTGTAACCAGTCAACACCACAATAATTACATAATATATATTGAATAGGAAAAAATATTTTGAGACAATAGGTTTGGTCCATAAAAAACCTCCAACAATGGTTTTGAACCCATACTTATAACTTACTTTCCTTCAAGCACTAAACAACAATACTTGAGTGTACTACTATGAGTAGACTTAATCTCATTACACCTTCATAAAATGTAATCCCAGATATTATAAATGAAGCAATTTAAATGCATCTCATATAAAATTAATTGACAAGCCTTGTTGGCTGCCAGATTGAACAATATAAATGCCACAAGGTAGGTCCATAGTTCTTTCAAAAATAGAAGAAAATTTGAATTCCATCAAAGGCATAAGGCACACCTGCTCCCGCCTTCTCAATTCAGCCTCCTTAGTTTGGAGTTCCCTCTCTTTCCTTTGCAAATCCTAAATTTGAAACAGATTAAAACATGAAAAATCAATATCAATTCTTTTACCAGCAAATGCATATGGAAAAACATTACTCAGGAATTCAACAACCTTAGAATTTCGTCCCCCTGTAGTTGTGTCAATAGGTATATCAATTGTCGCGTCATGGCCAAAATTGAAACCAGCAGGTTCAGGAGGAAGAGGTGAAAGCCTTGAGTTTCCAGGATTCTGAAAACATAGCAACATTATGATCATGCGTAGGAGTTCAAGTAGTAACAAAAGCAAGTTTTTTTTTTCTTGTAGTATTGGTGTGGGCGGAGAAGGGAACACAAAGCTAACTAAATACAAATTATACACAACCCTGGCTTTGGATATTTTCTCCTGGTAAGTGTACCCAAGCAGCTTCTTCCCCCTAAAATAAAGGTGGTTTCAAACTCAGGTCTAGTGTCTACCAACAAACATGGTTACTACATAAATTAGGTGGTGCCAAAATTTTATTACAATTATACCTTTGATATAGAATAGCAAATCATATATTAAGGAAAAGGATCAAACAGCTCCAGCATTAAGCTTTTCCACAGTTTCTGATATATTATGAAAATACATAAAGACTAGTACAAATATGTGCACTTCAGCCACTATGCTATAAAATCTGGAGAAACTGTTACACAACAAAGTGGTGGTTCGATGTAAGTACTCCTCACTTCAACTTGTACAAAGGAAAAATATTACAACAGTGAAAAACACCACAACAGTGAAAAACATCAACAGCGACCCTCTTGCTCATTCTAAGGATGCTTCTACCTGAAAGTGATGGAAAAAGAGACTCATACTGAAAGACAAAGATAGTTGTAGCTCAACAAAACGTAGTGCCATGGCTTTGGATCATGAACAGCAGCACTAGAAGAATGCATGTATTATGACTAAGAAAAACAGAAGAGAAAGTTTTTTTACATATGGGTTAGAGAATTTATTTGCTTAGACTTCCCACAACATGAATGCTTTTATATTTTGATCTAGTTAGATTCTGCTAGTGGACTAATGAGAAAGTTAACTCAAACAAAAAGAAAAAATTGCAGCTAACAAAAGACTGCTATAAACATCAAAGGAGAAAACTAAGTCATTAAGAGTGCACCTCTTCTATTAAAGATTAAACTACAGTTTGCAAGTAAAAAATCAAACTATAACAGATTACTCTGAAACAAAAAAGCATGAAGTCCAATATAAAATTAATTATCTAACAGATATATAAATGGTTAATTTGGATGAGAAGGGGACAGGGGAGTTCCATAACAGCTTAAAGAAGGGGAAAAAATCACTCACTGTTGTGAAAAATGAACCTCCACCATAGTTTGACTGCCCTGATGCCTTTCCCCTAACTGCTGGATCCTGTTTGTAAAAATTATAGTGAGAAGTTGCAGCAAGAGTTTGTCCAAAACATATATCAACAATATTAGCCGAAGGAAAGAAATTATATCATTAGAAATTCAAAGAAGTATATATTTATGTATCGATGACAATTAAAACCTTTAGGTCGGAAAATATATCATAAATGTTTAGGTACAACTGTTGTTCAATTCATCGTTTTTTTTTTTTTTTTTTTTTTTTTAGCTAAGTAAAGTAACTCATGCGCTGATAAGGGATTGAACCCATGACCACACTCCACCACTAAGGGTGGAATGCTTCAGCCCATTGGTGGTTGTCCAATTAATCTAATCAAACACAGGACACCAAACAGAATGAACAGTATGAGAAACACTCAACGTACACCATAAGAAAAATGAAATTAAATGTTACTAAGAATCAATTAACATCATCTTTTAGATTAAAAAAAATTCACTCGTCTTAGAAAGAAACACATCAAAAAAAAAAAAGCATTTTTCTTTCACCTTAAGCAGAGTAAGGTACTTCAACCATCCAATCCATATATCTTGTTACAAAAGCAACTACTAGATCAGCTAAAAAATTCATAGCAAACATATTTCAATTCTTCCATTCAAAAAACCCATTAAGACCTGGAAAGAAAGTTTGAGACTAATTAAATTATAAAACAAGAATGATCAAAATTAACAGAAAATCTAAATTTAATTCTTCATATGCTAAATTTATAAGAAACCCATAGTAAAATAAATTTACAAAACAATAATTTAAAAAAAAAAAAAATTATGGACTTCAAAGTCAAACTACAAAACAAGCTCAAAATGAGAACAACATAAAAAGCAAATAAACAAAGTTACTGGATCCAACAATTAAAAACAATATTACAGAGTCTAAACTCTATACGACCACTTCATTCAGTTAGTCAAACTATAAAAGATAGATAGGAGCTGAACTATGAGTGCAGAGACAGTATGTAGTGAGAAAGAAAGACTCACAGAGAAGGGATTGACTTCTTCTTCTTCTTCTTCTTGAAAAGGGTTTTTCTCGAAACGGCCGGCCATGGAAACAGCACGCACAAAATCTCAAAGATTTTTTTAAACTGTTACAGAGAAACTTGTAGAGGAAGTTTTCTAAAGTTTTTTTTTTTTTTTTTTTTTCCCCGCAATTGAAAGCCAAGAAGAAGAAGAAAATATAGAGAGAGAAAGAAGAAGAAAATATGTAGGTAGGACTTGTCTTTTGGTCAGCATGTATTGTTCCAACTTTCAACTTCCAACTTTGAATGGAATATTTCATCAAAAAAAAAAAAAAAAAAAACTTTGAATTGATTATTATTATTATTATTATTATTATTATTATTATAAGAATGGTAATTTATTTTGAATAAAAAGATGCATTGCTAATTTGCTTAAGAGCATTAATATTGAAAAATTTCAATGCTACTTTATTTTATAATTCTAAAAACCTACTTTATCATTATATCATATAATTTTACAATACCTCAACATCCTAAACTTCTACTTCCCTCTTTTACTCATTAAAATAATATATCTATATAATAAAATAATATATCTCAAAATTATATCTTTTCTCTCCTATCTCTCTCCTCTCTCTACATAATAAAATATTATTATTTTTTTACAATACTTGCTATAGTACAATTCTATGTTTAGAATTGCACTGTAGCAGTATTGCAAAAAAATTTGCAATACTGCTGTTTAGTATTCCCCAATGCAGATGGTTTTGGAGCTTAAAATTCTAAATTTCTCTTAGATTTGGCATTAACATTCCCCAATGCTAATGCTCTAATATGCCAGCTTTTTTTATACATATACTAGTATCATTCGATGGGATGCATGCTTCATGAAAATTTATATGAAAGTTAATTTATTTTTAAAAATAATTAAAGTAAAATTATTAAATAAATATTAATAATAAATTATAAAATAAGTAAATAGTTCTATTAAAAAAATTGCTTTAATTTTCTTTAGAGAGTTTCAATTTATAGCATCTGCTCCTGATAATAGCTCTTATCATCCGATCAAGATATCAATCAATTTTTCATGTAAGCAGTGATTGAACTCTAAATCTCTTACTTAAGTTCTAATTGTTTAAAATTGGACTATAACTTAAATAGGTGTCCATTATTTTGCTTCTTTATAGTAAACTTCTTTTAGCATAATATTTTGTACACAAATTTAGAAACAAAGAACAATAAGTAAGATGAATTTATTAAAGGCATAAATACACTTTTTTTTTTTTTTGATAATCAGGAAATTTCATTGAACTAAAAAGCCTCTAAAGAAGGGGGAACAGACCGGTCATACATGGTACCAACAGCATCTAAACTAATGAGCATTACAACCTCAGGGGGCGGGTTCATAAAAATCATAAAATCTTGAGGGAGCAGAGCTCCACGTCTAGCTAATGCATCAGCGCATTTGTTGGCCTCTCTAAAGCAGTGCATAATTCTGACAATGGGGATTTTCTTGAGGACTTCAATACAATCAGCGACAATAACATCAGAGTTATTAGCTCTACTATTGTTACTTCTCATGAAATCAGCCACCACTTTAGCATCCATTTCGATTTCCACCGCTGGAAGGTTTAGAGAAATACAAAGCTGAATACCGTCCCTTAAAGCCCATAACTCAGCTGCCACACTCGTAGTAATCCCTATAGCCCGCGCATATCCTTTCACCCATCTTCCAACACTGTCTCTAATGATACCTCCTCCTCCCGTTAGCCTCGGGTTACCCATAGAAGACCCATCCGAGTTTAGTTTAAACCAGTTGAGAGGAGGGGGGAGCCACTTCACCTAGATTCTAGTACGGCTTGAAGACTGCTTCTCAAAAAGGCCTAAATAAGCAACTTCAGCTGCTCTCACTAAGGACTGATCTTGCAAATCGCTGGAGTGACCTGTTCTTTCAAACACAATGTTGTTTCGCCAAAGCCAAAGGGACCAAACTGCCATGGGAAAAACAATACCCCAATCAACCTTTGAGACCCCACATTTTCGAGTACAATGACAGTTAATGCGAAGCCAATCAAGAACATTGGTCCCGTAGAAAAGATTGGGATGAATTGGAGGGTTAAAAGAATTCCAGAAACTCTTAGCCATAGGGCAGTCCCGTAAGAAGTGCACAATTGTTTTAGTACCTACGTTACATACAGGGCAAATAGGATTAAGATTCATACCTCTCTCACAAAGCAAGCTACAAACAGGGATACTCAAATGGCAGCACTGCCATGAGAAGTTTTGGACCTTTGGAATGGTCCGAACCTTCCAAACCCACTTTCCTTTGAAAGATGGAAAGCTCCTGAAATATTTCTCTTCTAAAACAAGGCGATACGCGTCTTTTAATTTAAACTCCCCACTAGGGGATGAATGCCAACACAGACGGTCAACATCATGGTTAAGGCAAGAGATGGGAGTTGCCTTCATTTCTAAACGGAGTTTATTCGGGAAAGAAAAGGAGGTATTATCCAGGTTCCAACCAAAGAAGCTAGCAACATCCAAAAGTTTAACATGATCTTCACCTTTGTTCAGAGGACCATAAATAAGGCTTCTAAGAGTGCCCCTGTTCAGCCACTTGTCATGCCAAAAAGACAACCCACTGTTGGTGCCCACAATCCACTTTAAACCCTTAATAAAAGTGTTTTGCCCCTTCTTTAAAGCAGCCCAGCAAGGAGAGCACGAAGTGCGATTCGAAGTGGCATGAGAAAGACCCCTGTGAAGACGATATTTATGAGTCAACACACAGACCCAAAGGGAGGACTTTTTGGAGTTGAACCTCCAATTGAGCTTAGCAAGCAACGCAATATTTTTTGACTTAGTTGCATGAATACCAAGACCTCCTTCATCCTTTGGCTTCGTGATTTTCTCCCAACCAATGAGATGAATTTTTTTTTTAGTCTTAGATGAGCCCCACAGGAAGTTCCGACTAAGTCTATCAATCCCTTGAAGAATTTTGGTAGGAAGAACAATACACTACATCACATAATTGGGAATGGTGGACGTCACAGATCTGGTTAGAATGGTTCTACCAGCAAAGGATAAAAGATTAGCTTTCCACCCTGCTAACTTGCCTTGAATACGCTCTAAAATGAAGCCAAAATCCTGAGGAGTACCCATGTGCTTGATGGGAAACCCCAAGTACTTACCAAGGGAAGGAGTAGAGCGAAACCCCAAAATCTCGCACAAATCCAATCTATCCTCAGCAGCCATATTTGGAGAGAAAAAGACCCGGGACTTGTCTCCACTAATTTTATGGCCTGATAACTCATAGAAGGAGTATAAAACATCCTTTATAGCCGTGCAATTCTTACGGTCAGCCTTTGCAAAAAGCAACAAATCGTCTGCAAAGAATAGATGAGAGAAAGTGGGACCACCTTGAGAAGCTTTGATAGGGTTCTAGAGCTTGGCTTGACATTTCTCTGTTATAAGAGCCCCAAGAACTTCCATACACAAGATGAAGAGATAAGGAGATAGAGGATCACCTTGCCTGATCCCTCTTGAAGGAAGAAAAGGGTCCAGGGCCCCCCCATTGAATCAAAGAAATTAAATGGGCAGGGAACTTAAAAGGATTTAAAATGTCTCGGATAAAACTCCACTCCAAACGGTCATACGCTTTTTCCAAATCCAATTTTATAGCCATAACCCACAGTTTCCTTTTTTCTTAGAGATAGTGTGAACCAATTCCTACACTATAATCACATTGTCAACACCTTGTCTTCCCGGCATAAAAGTAGTTTGGAGGGGCAAGATTAACTCAGAAAGGTACGGGCGGATCTGGGCCACAATGATCTTAGTCAATACTTTATAGGTTGTGTTGCAAAGGCTAATGGGACGGTAGTTATTTAGCGTCTCTGGGTTCTTGCATTTAGGAATCAAAGTGATGAGCGTTTTATTGAGATAGGTTGGCACCACCCCTGTTCTAAAAATGCCCTTAATCTCATTTTTCAAAGACTCACCAACAAGAAGCCAAAAAAGTTGGAAGAACCCGGCATGAAGTCCATCCGAGCCTGGCGCTTTAAAAGGTTTAAGTGCCCAAAGCCTATATTTAATTTCATCATCCGTAACCGATCTATCAAGATTAACAGCATCATCTTCTTTCAGATAGGTTAGCCAACAGGGAGGATTCCATTGCATACGGGGGGAACAACTAAGGTTAGTGGTGAAAAGAACTAGAAACCCCTCCCTTATGAAGTCTGCAATACCTCTTTCACCATCAATTCAGTTGCCTACCCTATCCTTCAAACAAAGAATGTGATTCCTTCTTCTTCGCACTAAAGCTGACGTATGATAGAAAGCAGTGTTCCTGTCACTCTCAACAAGCCACAAAATGCGGGCTTTCATTGCCCAAAACTCCTCCTCTAGCTTGGACACTTCCACAAACTCCACTCTCAACTCCCTCTCCAAATTTACAAGGAAGGTATTTGGGTTCGTAGCCAAGCCATAAATACACTTTTAGTTCTTACATTTTGCATCTTTTTTATTTTGGTCCCTACATTTTCATTTCACAACTTTTAGTCTCTAAATCAATTAATGCATTCTATTTTGGTCCTTACCATTACCTACTTAACAGAAGTTGCTGATGCAATAAACAAAGTGCGCTGTTGGTACATTAAATGCTGACATGGCCAATAAAATAATATTAAAAATGACACGTCAGCATAAAATAATGATTAAAAAAGACACATAAGCATCCACATCAACTTAAAAATTAATTTATCTATTTTAACAAAATAAAAAAAGAAAATTAGAACCTAAAATACATGAATTTAAATCTGCCATCCTCTTCATCAAAGAGACAGAAGAGCACAAACCCAAAAAAAATCATACAAACCCAGAAAATCAAACATAAGAACACAAGAAAATCAAACCCAGAAAAATCATAAATGAATATTGTACAAACAAAATCAATCCATTTATGTATATATACATAAACCAAATTATCCAAAACAAAATCAATCCACATATACCAACACAAACCCAGCACAACCATACCAACACAAAGCAAAATTAAAATTAAAATAAGAACACAAACCTAGATTAAACATAAGAACACAAACTCAGGTTTTCTAGGATTTTCTTACCCTTTCTTGTCAACCAAACCTCAAACCTAGCTATCAACGATCAACAAACCCACCCCACGACCCACTCCAACAACAAACCCACCCTTCGACCCACAACCAGACCTAACCAACCACTGCTTCACAACCATCAACCACCACCACCGTTTTTTGCTTCACAACTACCACCACACTGATCTCAGCCTCTCTCTAAACCCAGATCAAAACTATGGAAGGTTGTGGAGACGGGAGGAAATAAGGAGGGGTGAGCAGAAAGGGAAATCGAGGAGGAAGAGACACCGGTTTGAGATAGAGAGACCCACCGAAAGAGAAAGACATCGATCTGAGCCACAGAGAGAGAGCAAAGCACTGATCTAAGCAAGGAGCTTGAGGCATTTAGGTTTGGGTTTGGGTTTGAGAAAAAGCAAGAGATAAAGAGAATGGGTTAGTCAAAGAAAGAAAGAAAGAAAAAAAAAAAAAGCACCACGACTAGTTATGGTGGTGGCGGTGGCGATGAGCAAGGAGGTAGAGCTTGAAGCTTTTGGGCATGAATGTGTTTTAGAAGAGAGAGAGGAAGCTTTGAGTTTTGGAAGAGAGGGGAAACTTGGAGAATGTTTTAGAAGGGTTGGGGGAACCGGTTTTTGATAAGGAAGTTTTGGGTTGAAGTTTTTTCTGGGTTTGTGTTCATGTGATTGAATGTTTTGGTTTTGTGTTCTTTCTTGTTCATGTTTAAGATGAGACCAGATCTGAATTCATGTGTATTTTAGGTTCTAATTTTGTTTTTTTTTTTCATTTTTTATTTTGTTAAAATAGATAAATTAAGTTTCAAAATCAAAAGTTGATGTGGATGCTTATGTGTCTTTTTTAATCATTATTTTATGCTAACGTGGCATTTTCAATATTATTTTTTTGGCCACTTCAGCATTTAATGTGCTAACAGTGCATTCCGTTTGTCACATCAGCAATTTCTGTTAAGTGAGTAATGGTAAGGACCAAAAGGGAACGCGTTAATTGATTTAGGGATTAAAAGTGGTGATATGAAAATGTAGGGACTAAAATGGAAAATATGCAAAATGTAGGGACTAAAAGTGCATTTACGCCTTTATTAAATTAAAATGTAAGCGTAAGTTGCATCTTGGGAAAAAAAGTGAAAAAAATATAACAAAATGGGGTGTATTGTGAGTGATTTTATTATAAGGATGACTTTAATGGTTAAGAGAGATTACATTAAAAATTTGTGGCTATACATATAAATTGTGATAATAAACTATTAGTTGGAATAGAATTTAAATTTCTAATACTTAGATGATAAAGTTTTATCTAAATTAAATTAATGTTAAATCTTATCCCTTAGTTAAGAATCTTGTAACTTAATATTTTGAAAATATATATATATATATATATATATATATATTAATTCAATAGAATTTTAGTTTATTTAAATTAAACAGTTGTTAAATGTTATCCCTTAATTTGAGGAAATATATCATAACAAATAATATCAAGTTAATTTACTAATTAGTTATTCTTAAAATGTTGATAATAGACTTTTAATTGGGGTAAAAGTCAAAATGTGGTTTTTTTTTTTTAAGAAAGAAAATGTGGGTTGTTGTTTAGAATTTAAGTTTAGAATTTTTTTATAATAGACTTTTAATTTGAATAGAATTCTTATTTATTGAAATATTTAAATTTTGAAATTTTTGATAATAAACTTTTAGTTTGAATAATATAAAATTAATTTACTAATTAATTGTTCTTAAAATATTAATAATAAACTTTTAGTCGAAGTAAAAGGCAAAACGTGGGGGTTTTTTTTTAAGAAAGAATACGTGGGTTATTGTTTGGGATCTAAGTTTAGAATTTTTTATAATAGACTTTTTGGTTTGAATCGAATTTAAATTTGTTGAAATTTAAATCATAAAGTTTTACTTGAATTAAATAGTTGTTAAATATTATCCCTTAATTTGAGGAAATATATCCTAACAAATAATCTAAAATTAATTTACTAATTAATGAGAGTAGCCTTTGATAATGGTGCTGGAAAAACTGGTTTTGCATCTCACCAAAACCCACAGCGGAAGCAACACAAAGATCTACTTCATTCATGAGAGATAACATATAACCTTGAGTTCTAGAACAAAGAACAGAAAGCATACCTTGATGTAGTGAAATTTAAAAACAAGACTTGAGAATATTATCAATTTTCATCCCAACTCCACATGGTGCCCAAGATGAGTGGTCTCTCAATCAGTTCTTAAGTATGTTGATTTTCTAAAAAGAAAAGTGTATTCAAAAGACATTGCAGAGAAAAACTATTTTCTCTTCTTTTTATCATACGTACATATTAACTGCCTTAGTAGTTACTTTATTTAATAACTCTTATTAAATAAATAACCGATTATCTAATTAGGTTAGCCTTTTGGGCCAGCCCAATTAGGCTTAAATGTGTGGCTTGGGATGAGACCAAAATGACTAATAAAGCTCTAGCTCCTATGGGCATCAGACTTATCCTTCGATTCTTGACATGTCCAAAGTTACCATTAATTATATAACAAGTACCACTATGGAAATATAATTTCACTTTAGGCCTTATTAATAATTATATCTCAAGACTCTAATATGATATCATTTGACCCCTCCATGAAATATCCATAGTGAACAAAGTCATAATGAACTGTCACTTTGTAAACAATCATTTTATTCCTTGAGTACCCGATTTAATCTTTTAGTTATTCATATTTATGAAATATAATTTCAATAAATATAAACTTTAGCAACTCCTTACTAAAGTGGCTGGTCCTGAATAACCAGTTCCCGTTAAACTTATTTCGATGAGATATTTCGTGTCTTTATAGAAAGAGATTATGGATTCCATCTTTAGAATATATGTTCCCTTAACACTACGTGTGGTTACCCAACATACTGAGGTTTTGACCGTCAAATTAGATCTCACTCCTGATATATCAAAGTAACCTACATTTCATGATCGGATTTACTATCCTCTTAGGATTGAGTTTATGAAATTAGAAATCATGAAACTAATTATTCAAGTGATAGTTGTTAATTGAATAATTAATCTCACAGCGGTTCAGTTCAATATGTTTTACACACTTAAGACATATCAACATATCAATTAAAAGTCTCAACTTCCATGATTAAGACAAATCATCTTAGTTGATGTGTTATAGTCTTCGCAGATGAAACGCCTAATTTCATCACCAACTACGAACTACATTTTAAGTTTACAAGAAACTTGTGATTTATATCTTCTGTAATTAAATCACATAAATCACACACAATGCATCTTAAGGGTTATGATAATGTCCAATTAGTTCATTTACAAATAGTCTCATATAATTAAACAATTTAATTATTTAACATGCCAATAAATTGGATTTTAGGGCATAAACCCTAACAATCTCCCACTTGCCCTCAAAGACAATTTTGCATATATCTGTCATTTACTTCCCTTCAGAGTAAATCATAATCACTCTAAGGCAAGGTCTAGAAAGAAGTTTCAGCCAAATTTATTGCATAAATTATCTTTTCTACTACTATATCCACGTACTCATATTTCTCTAATGAGATAATACTTAATGTGTATCTTCACCACCTAGGTGAACACATATCTTGAAGTCAAATTTCATGAATCACAGTCAAACTACAAGTCAATGTTTATGCAACTAGTAATTATCAAATCCTCACTTTCGTGGATAAGCACATAATCTCCCATTCTCCTAAGATATTTGAGTATATACTTTGCTCCCACTAAATGAAGTAATTCTGGATTTTAATTGATATTTGCTTACCATGCCCACTGCAAAATAGATATTTGGCCTAGCATATAGCATAGCATAACTGAGACTTCCTATTAACATGGTATAAGGAACAGTCTTCATATGCCATTTCTTTTATAAGTCTTAGGACTATAGTCCTTTATTAAAGATCTTTAAACTTAAAAGGTAGGAATCCTTTCTTGAAGTATCACATGCTATACTTGGCTAAAATCTAATCTATTTAAGAAATTTGAGAAAGACTCAACATCCTAATTTTTGAATCTTACCAATGTTTAATTTTTAGGATGTGACCAATCTTGCCCAAGTACCTTATATCAAACTGGTCTAGACAACAAAAACTCTATTGATGAGAATATCTATACATCATTCTAAATGATTAGAATGTCATCAACATACATTAAGAGATTTATTACTCTATATAGCTTTTACACACATAAGGCTTATCACTACTTGATCAAAATCAAACAATTTGATTGCTTGATCAAAAATGATATTCTATGATCTAGATGCTTGCTTTAGTCTACAAATGGATTTTAAACAACTTGCATATTATATATAACTGGTTCTTTGCTATGAACTAGTCTAACTACATCATATAGATGTCTTTCTCAAGATTGCCATTAAGAGAAGCTTTCTTGATATCCATTTCCATATTTCACCTAAATGAAATATAATGGATAAGAGAATCTAGATAGAGTCAAACATGACTATTGGTGAAAAAATCTTTTCATAATCAATCCATTTCTTTCTGAATAAACCTTTTCGCCACTAGTTTTAACTTTGAAGGTTTACACCTTCTAATCTTTTCATATAATCTATTGCCTCTACATAGGATCGAGGATCAAATTCATATTCTTCTGGGATAACTTCTCAAGTTTATCCCAAAAGTATGAATTTATTAGGTAATTTGATAATCCACCCACTAAGATACTCTACTGGTGTACTAGCTATCTATAGAATAGTGTCTTGTGATGTATCTAATACAACCATCTCATTTCTAAATGTATTTTATAGTCTTCCTACAACAGAATCTGACATTTTTCTTCTAGAATAGTTCTACATTTAGCTTTAAGATTATTCACATTGTCATTATCTAGAAACTTTGTATTTGTACTATACAAACACCTTGTTATCTTTATGACTACTAAAATAATTTTCCATAATTCCTTTTGGATACCCAACATAAACATACATTTTCTACCTTTTGATTCCAATTTGTCAGACTTCCTTTCTAGCACAAGTGTTGGATATCTCCAAAAGTGGACATCTCTAAAAGAGTCATATTCCTCATTCATGTATGCACTGACTTAAAGAAGTCATTGGAACTATATTCCTTTACAATAAAAGAGCCCTAGGTCATATTATCCTTTAAATAGAATTCATAGATTGAGAATATAACAAAAAACTAATGGTTCTAAAAGCCCATCTTTCACCAGTCTAGAAAATCATTTAATTTAATAAGACCTAGATTTAAGTGCCAAAGCATAAAATACTAAAGGATGAAAATTTTCTCTTTAAAAGTAAAACATGTAAATTTCCATCTAAATTACAATTATGGACATTGCTTAGGTTTACCATAATGGAAACACTTTCCTTTAGGTCATGCTTTTGAGTCTAATTTCCTTTTTGGCAACTCCTAGGACAACTAACTTGCCTAACTGTTTGGTATTATCATTCTGCTTCTTACCACCCTTACCTTTTGATTAAGGCTTAGAAGTTGAATTAAGTCATATTGATCCTAACCTTAGCTTTTAAGACGTCTTCCGTTGCATAGAACTCACTTATCAACTCAGATAATATAAAAAGAATTTATTTATTTTCAAAACAATTTGAATTGATCAAATGATTCTAATAAGGACTTGTGGATCATATCCATATGAGATTAACAATTAATCTTTACATCCAAGGATTCCAATTCATTTAAAAATGAAAACATTTTCAGAAAATGACATAGAATTGGAACTTCTTAAGTCTTTCTTAGCACTCAATATGATTCATACCAATGTAACATTTTAGCATCTCAATGAGAATATGATTACAACATAAGCTATCTTCCAAAAATGCATAATGTATCGGAAATTATGACAATGCTGAATCGATACATATTTATGTACTTTAGCTCTTTTAAGCACAATGTCCAAAATTATTTGTTAGTCAATGTGATTCAATTAAAATAGTAGTTAGAGAATAAAAATTTATGACAACTTTAATTTGAGACTATGAACATAATTACAAGGACATTATAATTTTGCATCCACAACCATATAATATGGAACTCTAAAACCATATTATATTAGGTTCAATGACAACCCAATCCCGCAATTGATATCCCTCGGCATAGAGTGAATACCAACCACTATGACCAGGTGAGAAATATTCTTATTATTAATGCTATCATGGTAACTCTTACCAAACAAAAATAATTTGCTACTTTTCCCTTAGCCTCAAAGTAATAATAGCAAGAACTCAGCATAGAGGATACTATCAAACTTAGTCTAGTGTACACCATTGCCTAGACTTATGTGTAGCCACATAACTCTACCCTTGTAAGGCTTAATCTTGTAGTACCATGATGCAAAACACCCTCCGCATGGAACGCAAAGCTCGAGGCTAAGATGAGGTGCTTGCCTACACCATTATTAGCCGAGAAGATCAATCTTGTAGTACCATGAAATAAACACCCTCTGTTGAAAAAATATGGTTTGTATCGCATACAAAACACACACAGCGAAAAATTAACAGATCTACTTCATTTGCAATTAATAACATGTACTATGTAAATTTAAAAATTCAAGAACAAGAGAGTGTACCTTGATGCGATGAAATTCAAAATCAAAGATTAGAAGTACTTGGGAACACTTTTAATCTTTACTCCAATTCCACTTTTGCCCAAGATGTGTGGTCTCTCAATCAGTTTATATGTATGTGTTCAAGGGAGAATAAGAGAATGGCTTACACCATACACACCATTTCTATACTTTTGAAAATTCTGTATGTTTCTCTTCTTATATATAACTGATTATCTAATTGGGCTAACCTTTTGGGCCATTCCAATTGGGCTTTAGTATGTGGCTTGGAGTGGGACCAAAAGGGACAAATAATACACTAATTCCAATGAGTTTTGGTTTTTCTGTCAACACTTGATAAGCCCAAAATTGCCATTAATTATATTTAATACCACTATATATATATATATATATAATTGCACTTTAGGCTTTATTAATAAATTATATCCCAAGACTAATAATACGTTCATCCTCTTTATTAAAATATTCCTAGTAATACAAAGTCATAAATGTTGACCGCCACTTTGAATATTACTACATCTTAATCCTTGAGTACCCGATTTAATCCTTTAAGTTATTCATCATATATTTATGAAATTCAATTTCATAAATATATACTTTAGTAACTTCTCACTAAAGTAGTTAGGCCTAACATTCTGAATAATCAAACACATTAAATTTATCTCAAGGGAATATTTTATATCTCCGTTAAAAGATTATAAATTCCATTTTAAGAATATTTTTTCTCTCAACAGTAAATGTGGCTGCCCAACATACTAAGGTTTTGATCGTAACTTTAGATCTCACTCCTAATATATTAAAGTAATCTACACTTCATGATCAAGTTCATTATTCTCTCAAGATTAAGAGTTGATGTAAATAGAAGTCGTGAGATTTATTATTCATTTGACAGTCGTTAGTAGAATAATAAATCTCACAACGGTATAGTTCAATATGTCTTAACACTTAAAACATATCAACGAGAAGTCTCAATTTCCATGATCAAGACAAATCATCTTAGTTGTATGTTATAGTCTTCGCAGATGAAATGCCCAATTTTATTACCGACTACAAACTAAAATTCTGAGTTTACAAATAACTTGTGATTTATATCTTCTGTGACTAAATCACATAAATCACATACTATGCATCTCATGGACTATATGATAATGTTCAAATATTCATGTTACCATTATTTTAGATAATAATAAAAAAAACTTTATTAATCACAACATAATGTCATACCTAGCATCATACAACAGGATTTAAAGGGCACATATCCTAATACCCTTCGCATGGAACGCAAGACTCGAACCCGAGACGAGATGTTTACCCCACACCACTTATGAGCCGACAATAGAGGCTGTGAGACTCAACTCTTCAATCTCTCTCCCAGAAGAAATTTTAAAACAAGTGAATTGTCTTGAAATCATTGTGATCTTATTGCAATTTTAACCCTACACATCAAATGTGTTTAATTGTTTAAATTCAATGTGATCTGACTAAGTCACGTCACAATAGCGTAATGAACATTCGCGTAATCACAAAGAAGTTTAATCATATAACCCGTAAAGTAAATATCCTCCGCATGGAATGCAAAGCCCAAGGCCTAGACAAGGTACATACTTACATTACAATAAACTTTACAAAATGGTTATTTTGAATCCAACACTCCCACATGTTTTTTAGGTTTTCTTTAGACTATTGTGATCTCGTCAGAATTTATAACCTTGCATTTGTAAAAGACTCTAATCTCATTAGAATCACTAACTAAAATGGAAGTCCTAAACTATTTAGGATTCCTTATACTCTAAGGAATGAAAATTTAGTTATAAAGAACTCTATCCTTAACTTATTTGATAAAGGATTCTAATCTCATTATAAACTATATAACTTTTAATTAGAGCTTTAATCTCATTAAAACTTCTAATTAAAATAAGTGAAGGACTATTAATAATACAACAATTCCAATCTCATTAGAGATGTTTCTTAAAAGACAAGTCCTAAACAATTTAGGACTAAGAGTTCTATTTAACTAATATCTTTAATCTCATTAGGCCTCTTAGTTAGATAATGATTAATAAATGTCTGTGGGGGCCTTTTTTTGCTGTGTTGGGCTGGGCTGCCCTTTTGTGATCGTAGGCCCAAATGTTCTGGGTTGCAGGAGTCGAGACCGGGCCAAATGGAACTCAACTTGGCCTGGCTTGTGCGCGAACTATGCCTCGTCTGCCAGGGGAGTGCTTTACCGTAGGCTGAGTTGACACCCAGAAAAACTTACGGCAGGCAGAGCTATTTCAGAAAAAATGATTACGGTGGGCAGATATTATTGATGAACAGAAACACACATTCTGGAATGACCAGATAACACTTTTAATGGGAAATGATAAAATAATCCATAACCATAATAATACTTAACAATCCTTAAATAAATAGTAAAGGAGAATAGTGATAGAATTAATCAATAGACATGGAACAAGTTTGGTTTCGTCCGTAGGGGTAAAGCCAAAGAGGAAGAACACCTCTTCTCAACGCAATTAACCTCCGAGGAAAAGAAATCCTGCTGTGAAGTTAACAGGTTTGAGGGAGGTGGGCCCAAATGGTCAATACCCGAAATGAATATGGAAGAGAACAGGGATTTGAGAGGGAGAGAAGGGAAGAAACCTATCGGTGCATGCCACTAACTCTCACTCCTTTTTTTTTTTTTTTTTTTTTTATCTTTTTCTCTCTGATTTCTTTCTTTTCGTTTTTCTTAGTGATTTCCACCCTTAGTGGTTTTTTCTTTTAGTGTTGTGCTTCCCCTGTTTTGCTAGGTGTGTTACAGAGTAGTTTTTTTTCTTTTTGTATTACCTCGCCTTTTACGCCTTAGTCCCCCTTTTGTACACGGCAGAGACTCCCTTCTTATAGCGTCTGCCGTGAGTGGATTTTTACTATTCTACCCTCCAACCGTTTTTGTCTGGTCCAGGAGTACTTGCCGACATTACTGTTCCGTCTGTGGGTTCCCCTGTTACAGGTACAGACATTTTTGTCCGTTAGTTTGCCGCGGCATTCCTGCCTGCCGCGGTGATGTTTCTTCTCTCTCTATCCCTCGTGGCATGCACCTATTGGTTCCTACTCAGCGTTGCCTCTTTTGGGTGGTATGTCATCCCAGCAGGACGTATCCCCTAAAAGAGTTTGAGCAGGAATCTCAAAACAGGCCTTCCCCTCTCCCCACCTCCAAACCGTGCCCTCTTACCTCTGACCCATGACCCCACCATGTCCTGTATTGGCTGGGTACAGACTGGCGATGCCTGGGCCTTGCGCGTGTTTACGTCTGAATCCTGCCTGCTGTTCATGCATTTGCCGTGGACTGAAGACTTTGCTCGCCTGTTGCCCGTTTCCGACTTTTTCACGAGTTGCTATTCTGATTTCCCGCTCCTTCAAGGTCTGGGCTTTTACTCAGTGTTTGGGCTTTGTTTTCCTTTCAGCCCAATTCGTTTAATTACCTTTGCTTTCTTTCCGCATTATTTAGCCTTTCCTGCCGCGGTGACTTCTTCCTGCTGGGCCTTTTCTCAGGCCTACCGTTCCAATTCTTTCCCCCAGTGACCCAATCAATGGTGGCCACTGGTGCTCTTGCTCATGGGCTCTCATGTCCCTTCTTCCCTTGGGCCTCTCCGTCCCATTTCTTTGGACATCCTTGGTCCGTTTATTAGCTTCGCATCCCATGGGCTTTTACTAACTTAATTGGGCTTCCTCGGCCCAATTTGCTCATTCTCATCCTTAGGGTTCATGGGCTTGCCATTATCCCCTACTTTCTTTATTTACTTTACCTTGGGCCTGCCACAACCCATTCTTTTTTTTTTTTTACAACACATACTAACCATGGGTGCCATTTTCTCTCTTTCCGGGCCTTTTAGGCCCATTTACTTCCTCAAGACCCATTCATTCGTATTGATAGGCCTGTGATCCATCGTTTCTGCCACCTGCGCCAAATGGTTTTCTCGCTTGGTCTGCTGCCCGCGTCGTTGGGTCGGTCTACCCTTGTTTATTTCGAAGAAATGACCCTCAACATTTAGCCCCCTGAACATATGGAACGTTACTCGGTCCATATGTGAATAAAAGACTTTTCTGTCCTGTGTTTCCCTTCTTTCTTTTCCTTCGCGGGCTTTTTTTGAAACTGTGGACCCCTTCACGTGTACTTATATTTATTTTCCTACGGTGAACAGTGCTGACTCTTCGATTTTCCCAGAATGGCAGTTATTCTAAGACACAGCTTCCGTTTCATTTATTTCATTCTTCTTTCGATGGCTGATCAGTCGCCTTCCTTCAGGCCAGTATTAATTACCCATGTATTTAAAAAGAGAGTCCCTTCGAAAATTACTCATAAACACCATCTTTTCCAAAAAACCGTGTCTGTCCCTCTTCCTTTGTCACCTTCTTCTCTTCAAACACCTTTATCTTTTTTGCTTAGATCGAACCGTCGCACAATGGCGCCGGTGAAAAACCCAGGTTCTTCTTCTCGCCGCAAAGGGAAAGGGAAAGCTTCTGAACCTCTCGCTGGGCAAGAAATTGGCGAGGAGGCTATGTACTCCGACTCCAATCATTCCGGCGAGGAAGACGCACCGCGCGACCCCAACAGCGAGTGCGTTCCACTAATCGACCCTTGGTATAATCCTGATCCTCTCTTCCCTGAAGTTTCCGGCGATTACGTGCCGCCGCCGCCAGGCCGTGTGTGGCTTTCTATTTGCAGAGGAAACCCCAACATTTCTTGGGCTCCGGTGTCTTCCTCCATTTCCGATTTGGTCATCCGTCAAGGTGTCTCTCTTCCGGTGCCGATTCATTTTTTGTTTAGGTCAGGAACCGCCTTGGGTTGGAAGGAGTGGGTTGACCGAAAGTTATCGGACTCGGTTTTCATGGGTTTGTTGCAGCAGGCTAGCCTTCTGAAGTCCATCGTTTTATCCCGGAGTATTTCCAATTTTCGGGACACTTACAACCTCCGTCACTTGGTTCGCCGGTGGTGTGCCTCCACTCACACATTCTTCTTCTCCTGCGGCGAACTGACCGTGACCCTTGAGGATGTGGCCAACCAACTTCTTTTGCCAATCCTTGGTGATGTGGATCCAGCCACCATAGAGCTTTCTCCGGAGGAAGAGGCCATTGAGGCCGAGTTGAGAAAGAGGATGGCGGGGAATGCTAAGTTATCATATTGGGTTAGTTCCTCCTCTAAGTTTTCCGTTGTTGCCCACCGCGCGGCCTTTGTTGCCTTTTGGCTTAGCAAGTTCATTTTTGGTTCACATCCCCATTACGCCATCAAGCCTTTGTACTTCCGTTTGGCCATTAAGATATCTACCGGAGTTAGTCTGCCGCTGGCCCCCATGTTTTTGGGGCATATATATGTGCAACTGGACATCCTGCGGAGTGATGAGAGTCAAGCTGGTTCCTGCCATGTAGTTTCTTCTTCTGTACACAGCACTATCCTGCAGCAGTTGTTGTTTGAGCGTTGTGCTCAATACTTGGCGAAGTGTAGGCCTGTTCGCTTCGCGAGAGAGAAGTACCAATCATGTCCGCGGGTGATCACTGACTTTTGCGGCAGGTTTGAATCCGATTTCCCTTTAGCCTTTCATTGGTCTGGTCTGAAGCCCATTGGTCACTCAGTTGTTGAGTCTTTTGATAACGGTACTGGTTTTACTTGGAGAGCTTACAGAAATTTGGGTAGGGGTTACACATGTACTGATTCTGCTATGGGTCCGTTTGCTGATGTTATTGGGACCACCACTCCTTTGACTGGTTTTGATGAGGCGGGGATTACATATTTGGCGGCTACCAATGTCGGATGGCTGCCTTACTTGGCTGATGAGGGCATCAGATTTGTTCACTTTCCTGCCAACTGGGTGAGGAGGCAGTTTGGGCTAGACCAGGATATTCCCGATGACATTTCTTATCTCATGGAATCTCCTACTTCTGTTCGGCCTTTCCTGCGGCAGACTGCTTACGACTTTTGGAGATCGCGCTTTAGTGCAGTTACCATTCCTGGCTCGTCGAGAGAGGGTTTTTGCACTCCTGCCATGCATGGCTATTGACAGGCAGTGATGACCTCGTTTGGGCAAGAGTTGGTAGGCAGTCGTGGCTTCTCTCTTATTCCACCTGACGGGCTGAGTATGTTAGTATCTCCCAACCCTCGGCTGCTCTTGCCTTCCAGGTCTGTTTTAGATTATGTTGAGAAACAGAGCCGCTCTGCTGTCTTTGAGTGGGACGAGAAGAAAAAAGGATGGTGTTGGCTCGCAGGCAATTTTCCTCCTGGTTGGGAGAAAAAAGTTAAGGTAATCAACATTCCTGCATCAACTAAGAAAACTCCTGCCAAGCACAAGTCTGCAAGCAAGTCCAAGCCTGCTGCCCCACAGCCACCCACGGATGCTCCTCTTTCTAGCAGGACACGGGGTAGCAAGAGGAAAACAACCCCTCATCCCATGCCTGCTGCTGAGTGAAGGGTATGTTACATACATTTTTGTCTTTTGTGTCTTGATTTTAACTTGCCTGCGGTAAGCCCATGTCACGCCTACTGGTTCCTTTCCTTAATACTGCCTCTTGTCTCTCTTTGCAGTCTAAGCATAAGGAAGACACGTCATCTGCTCATCCCATTGACCTCGACGAGCCTGAATTCGAGGTAATCTCCTTTATTTCCTTCTTTCCTCTTCTTTATTATTATTATTATTTTTTTCATATATTTCATCTGCCACGTGCCTTCACTTGTTTGGATTAGCCGTAGGTTCCCTTATTCTTTACCACGTGTATATATGCATTTCTCTTTCTTTTGCTTTCCAGGGTCAGCCCGAGCCCCTTTCCATCTATCGTCCTTCAGCCGAGGAGCTGCCCGCCTCCATGGGCACACCCGTGGCAGATTCCTTTAACGGGGTTGGTGAAGCTTCCCAGATGTCCATTGTTCCAGCTGCTGCACCTGGGATTCCTGCCGAAACTCCTAGCCCTCCTACCGGACTGGTACCCAGAGAGGGTACTCATACTGAGGGGGTTAGTGAGGCCACTCCCTTTTCAGCTGAGATGCCTATTTCTCCACAGGGATTTGCTTCTCCTGCCATAACTTAGACTGAGGCTGTTTCACCCGTTGCTCCTCTCGTCCTCTCTACCAGTGATCCTTTTGCGACTCTGTCTCAGGCCGCGAAGGATGGTTCTTCCTTAGTAATCACTCCTTCTTCCATTCCCAGCTCGGCCACTCGCGGACCCGATGTTGATCTGTCTTCCGAGGAGTCCGAGGACACTCTTGACGATATTGATAGTGAGCCCGTGCTACCGAGGAGGATTTCTGAGTCCGAGGAGGAAGAGGATGCCCCACCCGAGGCTAGATTTATGGGTATGTCCCCACTCCCCCCTTTTTCTTTTGTTGGACTTACTTTTCCCTTTTTATTCACTAGGCCCATTCTTCTTTCCTTTTTTTTTTTTTTTTTTTCATTTGCATCTCTGCTTTCCTTTGTGCACAGAGACTTTTGAAGGGCTAGGCATTGCGGTCAGCGCAGGGACGCCTGCGGTAGTTAATCCTGCCACGCCCCCATCACCCATTCCTGCTGTATTCTCTGCACCATCTTCTACCATTTTTACAGCGTCAGTTTCCGCTGTCCCTTCTGTGCCTGCCTCAGTTCTCCCCACAACCCCCATTGATGTTGGTTCTGGTAAGCTTCCTTTCTTCCTTGTCTATTTTCTTTATTATTTGCTCCCCGTGGGTTTGCTCCTTTCCCCTTTTCCCTTTTTAATTCCTCATCTCATGCTTTGTGTTTTTCCTTGGTAGGATCTCTTCCTATAGCCCCATTCCAGTTTGAAGCGGGTAGTAGTTCCACCACCCTTCCAGGTTCCGAGGATGAGGCTGCTGCCTTCTTCACCCGTTTTGACCAGCCTGAGGTCAATGACCTTGATCCTGCAGCTTTCTGGGGCTCCGGCCCTCCTTATGTGGACTTTCATGGCTTTAGAGTCCCGGAGGACTGTGCTTCTCATCTGGTGATGATCTATGACAACCATGGTGACTTCATGCAGGGCTTTCGACTCGGTCGTTCTGTTAGAGAGCATTTCTTGAAGATGTTGGGGAGTGTGCTGAATGACATAGAGCATAGTTTTGTTGACACTGTCTCTACCGAGAGGATTTTGCAGTGGAGGGCTGCAGTGCAGGAGCTTGTCAGCGTAGGCTTTGTCGTGGAGTTCCTTCTGGATTACCTTCGAGAGATTGCTCGGGCTGTTTTCACGAGGAAAGTGCGACCCACTGTTGATGCTATTGACTCGCGCCTTGAGATCTTGAGAAAGGAGGTGGCAGACTTGGAGGGCCATCGTGAGCGTCTTCTTTCCAGTGTTGGTGGGTCCGATCGTTTTGGAGATCAGTCTCTTATTTCCGGGCTTCGTTGATGCTGTTTTTACCTTGTTCCGTTGTTTTCTTTAGCTTATGACTCTATTTATTACATTATATTTTGTTGTAGCACTTATTTGGCTAGTTTGCCATGACCTGGGTTTGTAACCTATCTTTGTGACGCTACACTTTACATTTTGCTATGACATATGATGATAATACTTGATGCTTTTCATTACATCCTGCCAAAAGCAAAATTACAATTTCATGTTGTGACATAGTCACTTGAAAAATGATAGGGTAAAAGGGAAACATAAGGGAAATAAAACAAAGGAAGGAAAAAAGGCAATATGTAAGTTTCCTCATCAGGCATAATACTGCTTTAGCCATTTCCCGTTGATCGGATCCATTAAATCTTTGCCATCCATCTGAGTCAGACGGTAGTACCCACTTGGGTGTGCTTCCCTTATCACAAGGGGCCCTTCCCACTTCGGTGCAAATTTGGATGGTCCTGCCAGGCCTCTCCTAACATAGTCTGCTACTTTCAAAACAAGCTGTCCTCCCACGAACACTCTCTCTCTAGTCATCCTGCCGTAAGCTTCAGTCATCTTTTGCCGATATCTACGGCTGCGTTCCTGGGCTTGTTCTCTTTTTTCGTCAAGTCCCTCCAGGTCTTCACACCTTTCTGCCGCAAAGACCTCTTCTTCATCTTCTCCCTTTTCTTGCATTTTCATGACTCTCAGAGACGGGGTCATTACCTCTGCTGAACTCACCACTTCAGTCCCGTAGACCAAGGAAAAAGGTGAAAAACCTGTGGCTGACTTAAGCGATTTTCGGTAAGCCCAAAGGGCGTCTGGCAGGTGCATTGCCCATCCTCCCGTGTACTCCTGACTCATTTTACTTATAATTTTTATAAGGGTTTTGTTTGTTGCCTCCGCCTGCCCATTCCCTTGAGGGTAGTAAGGTGATGACCGGTGATGCTTAACTTGATAGAATTCTAACATCCTCCTTACTTCACTGTTGACAAAAGGTGTGCCATTGTCATTGATGATTCTGTGGGGTACCCCAAACCTCACGATTATATTCTCCTTGATGAAATTTGCCACTGCTCCTCCGGTGGCTTTGCGAAGAGGCACTGCCTCTGCCCATTTAGTAAAATATTCCGTAGCTACCAATATCCATATATATCCTCGTGACGGTGGGTTAACCGGTCCCACCAAATCAAGCCCCCAAGTGTGGAAGGGCCATGGGGTTACCATGCTGTGCAAATTCTGCGGATGGGTGTGAATTAAGTTGGCCTGTACTTGGCAGCTGTGGCACTTTTTTACAAATTCTGCCGTATCCTTCTTCATGGCAGGCCAGTAGTAACCCATCTGCAGCAGGCACCTGTAAAGTCTTTTTTTTCCCTGGTGGTCCCCACACTCTCCTGAGTGTACTTCTTTCACCATTTTCTCTGCTTCTTCAGGGCCCAGGCACCTTAAGGGGTCCCCATTATACCCTTTTCTAAAGAGGACCATATTGTGCATGAAGTAGCGTGTCGCCAGCCGCTTGAGTTTATATTTTTCACTCTGCTTTCGCGGCAGGATACCTTCTGTCAGGTATTGGATAAATGGGCTTCTCCAGTCTTCGCAGGCGGACACAACGTAACTTTCCTCTCTGTCTGCCGCAAGTTGGCAAGCCCCACACTAAATTTGGGCTCGATCCGCATCTTTGCTCATGTTTGGCCAATAAAAGCCTGCCCTTTGAAGCCTGCGGTAAAGATTGACTTCTCCGCAGGATCCGCAAGTTTTGTCGTGCACTTCCTTCAGTTTTCTCTGGGCCTCTTCTGGTCTTACACATCTGGCCAAGACCCCACCTGGCATCCTGCGGTATAACTCCCCCTTTACTAGTGCATAGTCTTTTAGCACCTTCAATCCTGCGGCGTCATCTTCATTCATCAGAGCTTCCTTTATGGGAAACCGCCAGTCTTCGTCACACTGTTCCTCTTGGAATTTCTCTTTCAATGTATCAATTATCAATTCTCTCCTTTTGCTGACCTCTACCTGGGTGCTATTTCCTTCAAACATTATCTGAGATCCCAACGCGGCTAACGCGTCCGCAAACCGATTTTCATTCCTGGGAGCGTGCTCTATTTCAAAAGTTGAAAACTTTTCCTCCATTTTCTGAGCCATTGCTCTATACGGGGCTAGGCTAGGCTCTTTCAAGGAGAAACTCCCGTTGGCCTGACAGACCACCAAATTTGAATCGCCTAACACCCTCAAGTGTTTAACTCCCATTTCGAGAGCCGTGGCCAGCCCGGTTAGATAGGCTTCGTATTCCGCGGTGTTGTTCGAACAGGGGAATTCCAGTTTGAATGACAGTGCCACTGCTTTATCTTCGTCATGGTATAGAACTACTCCCACCCCTCCAGACTGGGCGGTAGAAGACCCATCTAATTTCATTACCCATTGCTCTTCGGCTCCTTCTGCCATGGCCACTTCCCCAGGGACTCCATCATCCAGTGGGAACTCTTCCTCACCTGGAAATTGTGCCAATAAGTCTGCTATAGCTTGGCTTTTTACCGCCTGAGGCGTCCCCATTCTTAAATCATATTGCGATAATTGTAGCAACCATTGGGATATCCTGCCAGAGAGGATCGGTTGCTGCAGCAAAGCCTTGATGGTGTGGGATTTGGTCATCAACCATACCTCGTAGGCCAAGAAGTAGTGGCGCAACCTTTGTGAAGCATATACAATGGCTAAGCATGCCCTCTCTGCCCTCGGGTATCGAGTTTCTGCATCCTTCAAGGCGCGGCTGATATAATATACGGGCTGCTCAGTGCCGCCCCCATCCTCTTGGGCAACCAACGCTCCAATGGCATATGAATTGGCAGCTAAATATAGCAACAGTGGCTTTTTGTGAATCGGGGCCTGCACTGTGGGGAGGTTCATCATGATCTGCTGTAGCCTTTTGAAGGCTACCTGCTGCGATTCCCCCCACTCAAAATCATGCCCTTTTCTGAGCAGCTTGGTGAAAGCGGCAGTAATTGATGCCAACCCGGGGATAAATCTTCGAATGTACGAGACTTTCCCAAGAAGCTCTTTAATTCCTTTACCGTGCTCGGAGGTTTCATGGTTGCAATGGCCGTAGCCTTGGCTGGGTCAACATCTATTCCCCTACTATGAACCAAGAAGCCTAGGAATTTCCCCGAGGACACTCTGAATGCGCATTTGAGAGGGTTCATTCTTAGTTTGAAAGCTCTGCACCTCTCGAATACCCTCCTCAACACTTTGAAGTGTTCTTCTCTTTTCCTTGACTTTACTACTATGTCGTCTACATAATCCTCCAGTTCACAATGCATCATGTCGTGAAATATGGCCGTCATTGCTCTCTGATAAGTGGCACCCGCATTTTTCAACCCGAAAGGCATTACAGTGTAATAAAAATTGCCCATGGGTGTTCTGAAAGCGGTTTTCTCTGCATCCCTTGGTGCCATCCTAATTTGGTTGTACCCGCTGAACCCGTCCATAAATGAAAACATGGCATTGCCTGCCGCAGAATCTATCAGTAAGTCCATTTTTGGCAAAGGAAACTCATCCTTTGGACAGGCCTTGTTGAGGTTTCTGAAGTCTACACAACATCTTATCTGGCCATTCTTCTTCTTCACGGGTACGATGTTGGACAGCCATCGCAGGTGTTGGATAGGTTTGATGAATCCCGCGGCAAGCAATTTCTACACTTCTTTGGTTATTTGCCCTTCTATTTCCGTGTGGAATGTCCTGGCAGGCTGAGCTATTGGCCTGGCCTCTGGGTCTACATTCAACGTGTGTGCAACTAGCGCAGGGTCTAGCCCCGGCATTTCATTGTATTCCCATGCGAAGACATCTTTAAATTCTTTCAAGAGCAACATCAGTTCTGCCTTTTCTGCTTCTGCCAAACTTGCACTAATCAGGATAGGTCTTGTCCCCTGGGAAACAGACCCCAAGTCAACCTCTTCCATTTCTTCTTCTGCCGTAATCTGTACTTCTTTTTCTGTCACAACTTTCTCATTCTCTTTTTCACTACTTTCTTCTTCTGACTTCTCTTGAACCATGCAACACGTCAAGTTCTTGTGTTGCCACTCCTGGGTGGGGCCCTCTTGCGTTTCACTCGTGGGCCCCGCGCCCCTTCATAACTTATACATAATCCTGCCGTCAGGACCTCGGATCCTGACGCAGTGGGGTGTATCCTCTGGGTCCGCGGCTGGCGCTTCCTTCCTCTTCTTTTTTTTGGCTAGTAATTCCCTTAGGTCAGGCTCGGGATCATCATGGATGTCTCTCCATTTAGGCACGAAGGTACCTTGTGGCCTTGACACTGAATTTTCCCCAGGTGGAGCCCATTGATCGTAGAACATGGTTTCTACCAAATGGGCTTCTGCCTGCTCAAATGGTGAGTGATTCGCTGCTATGCGTATCATCCTGCCGTTCATCCGTCCTTTCACACACTGGTGGTAGGTGGATGGAATTAATCTGTGTTTATGCAACCATGGTCGACCCAAAAGAACGTGGTACGAAACTTCCGTTTTTACCACGTGGAACCGAGCTAGGGAAGCTATGGGTCCCACTTTTAACCACAACTGGATATGGCCGGCGGTGTACTCTCCTCTTCCACCGAATCCTGTTACTTCCATTGGGCACCCTTGGATCTTTCTTTCTGAAATCCCCGCAGCTTGCAGAGTGCTTAACGGGATGAGGTTTACGGAAGCGCCCGTGTCTATTAAAGCCCTCTTTATGGGGATTTGATTTATGGATGCCGCAAGATAGAGAGGTCTCCGGTGGTCTGGATACCCCACTTCCATATCTTCATCACTGAAGGTTATTTCGGTTGACTCCTGAAAGAGAACCCTGTCATTTTGGACTTCCGCTGACAAACATTCCACCCCTGCCCCGGAGGCAATGCTTACTAGGGCCTCGGTAGCTACTATTCTTTCTTTTGTTGTGAGGCCTAGTTGATCAAATAAGTTTTTGAATTTGGAGCTCTGTTGTAAAGTGGTAATTGCTGTGGCAGGCAAGGCCGGATTCTCTCCTTCGTCATCCCCTGGATCCGCACAGATCACTACTGCCGCTACACCCTTCCCTTTGTGGTTCGGGAGTGGGTTTCTCTGGACCTCCTGCTGGGTCAGCTCTAAAGTTCCTTCTTTTATCCTGCGGTGCACTAGTCTGCGGAGTGCCCAACATTCTGCGGTGGGATGTTGGACATAGTTGTGTAAACGACAAAAATGCGGGTCCCTCCTTTCTTCCTCAGTGGGCTCCCTAGTAACTTGGTTAGGTTTGAATACGCCATCTGCTATCCATTTGTCTAGCAGTACGTCCAACTCCTTTGCGGTGCATGGTATTGGCAGAGGAGTATCGTATTCTTTCCCGTCGGTCTTCCTCCTCCGCTCACCGGTGGATACCGCCATGGCTTGCGGGGCACTTCTTTTGTCCGTGCTTGGCTTCACGGACTGGGCAGTTTTTCTTGCCTTTTGTAACAGCTGCGCGAACTGGGAGATTTCAAGGTTTTCCAGGACTGCCCTGTATTCCCTGATCATATTCGTCATGCACATCTCCACCAGTGTCCTTTCCTCGCAATGGTCATAGCAGTCGAGTGCTATGTCCCTAAATCTCTTGATGTACTCCATCAAGTCCTCACCATTCCTTTGTTTAGTTGCTTGCAATGTTGCAAGTGTCACCGTTTCCTCTCCATGAAAGTACTTGGTGCAAAATACATCCACCATATCATCCCATGTTGGGATCGATCCTGGCTTTAAGCCAATGTACCAGGTATAAGCCCGGTCACACAATGATTTGGAAAATTCTCGAAGACACAAGTCCTCGTCTGCGGCATAAGGGCCAAGCGTGTCAATGAACTTGCTTACGTGCTCAACAGCACTTCCCTTCCTGCCGTCATATTGTGCGAATACTCGCGGTTCATACCTCTCGGGGTATGGTTTACTGAGCACCCTTAGCGGGTACGGGGGTCTACGTGCGTAGTATCTCTCCTTTGGTCCTCTGGCTCTCTCTTGCTCCAGGAGAGCTGCCACTTCTGCCATAGTAATAAAGCGTTGATCAGTATTCTGTGGGACACCACCCACCAGTGTCTCTTCCGCCCCATGCTCTGGATCATGTTGGCTTCCCTTTTCCTTCGTTCTGTCCGTCTTTAGTTGACGAATTTCTTCCATCATTTGCTGTTGCGAGTGTTGCAAGGCCTGCAATACTTTGATGAAGGTGTTGGCATTGTCTGCGGGGATCCTCAGAAGAGGTTGGGGTCCAGCCCCCATCTCGTTAGCACCTTCTGCCTGATTAGGCTGGGGTTGGTGGGGCGTTGTGGGCCTGGACTCTGCTTGTGAAGGTACAGCACTCATGTTGCGTGTAGTCCTGGATTTCGGAGGCATTTGTTTGCGAGGGCTCTTGTCCCTGGACTATTTCTCAACTCCCCAGGGAAGTCGCCATTTTAATGTGGGGGCCTTTTTTTGCTGTGTTGGGCTGGGCTGCCCTTTTGTGATCGTAGGCCCAAATGTTCTGGGTTGCAGGAGTCGAGACCGGGCCAAATGGAACTCAACTTGGCCTGGCTTGTGCACGAACTATGCCTCGTCTGCCGGGGGAGTGCTTTACCGCAGGCTGAGTTGACACCCAGAAAAGCTTACGGCAGGCAGAGCTATTTCAGAAAAAATGATTACGGTGGGCAGATATTATTGATGAACAGAAACACACATTCTGGAATGACCAGATAACACTTTTAATGGGAAATGATAAAATAATCCATAACCATAATAATACTTAACAATCCTTAAATAAATAGTAAAGGAGAATAGTGATAGAATTAATCAATAGACATGGAACAAGTTTGGTTTCGTCCGCAGGGGTAAAGCCAAAGAGGAAGAACACCTCTTCTCAACGCAATTAACCTCCGAGGAAAAGAAATCCTGCTGTGAAGTTAACGGGTTTGAGGGAGGTGGGCCCAAATGGTCAATACCCGAAATGAATATGGAAGAGAACAGGGATTTGAGAGGGAGAGAAGGGAAGAAACCTATCGGTGCATGCCACTAACTCTCACTCCTTTTTTTTTTTTTTTTTTTTTATCTTTTTTCTCTCTGCTTTCTTTCTTTTCGTTTTTCTTAGTGATTTCCACCCTTAGTGGTTTTTTCTTTTAGTGTTGTGCTTCCCCTGTTTTGTTAGGTGTGTTACAGAGTAGTTTTTTTTCTTTTTGTATTACCTTGCCTTTTACGCCTTAGTCCCCCTTTTGTACACGGCAGAGGCTCCCTTCTTATAGCGCCTGCCGTGAGTGGATTTTTACTATTCTACCCTCCAACCGTTTTTGTCTGGTCCGGGAGTACTTGCCGACATTACTGTTCCGTCTGTGGGTTCCCCTGTTACAGGTACAGACATTTTTGTCCGTTAGTCTGCCGCGGCATTCCTGCCTACCGCGGTGATGTTTCTTCTCTCTCTATCCCTCGTGGCATGCACCTATTGGTTCCTACTCAGCGTTGCCTCTTTTGGGTGGTATGTCATCCCAGCAGGACGTATCCCCTAAAAGAGTTTGAGTAGGAACCTCAAAACAGGCCTTCCCCTCTCCCCACCTCCAAACCGTGCCCTCTTACCTTTGACCCATGACCCCACCATGTCCTATATTGGCTGGGTACAGACTGGCGATACCTGGGCCTTGCGCGTGTTTACGTCTGAATCCTGCCTGCTGTTCATGCATTTGCCGTGGACTGAAGACTTTGCTCGCCTGCCGCCCGTTTCCGGCTTTTTCACGAGTTGCTATTCTGATTTCCCGCTCCTTCAAGGTCTGGGCTTTTACTCAGTGTTTGGGCTTTGTTTTCCTTTCAGCCCAATTCGTTTAATTACCTTTGCTTTCTTTCCGCATTATTTAGCCTTTCCTGCCACGGTGACTTCTTCCTGCTGGGCCTTTTCTCAGGCTTGCCGTTCCAATTCTTTCCCCCAGTGACCCAATCAATGGTGGCCAATGGTGCTCTTGCTCATGGGCTCTCATGTCCCTTCTTCCCTTGGGCCTCTCCGGCCCATTTCTTTGGACATCCTTGGTCCGTTTATTAGCTCCGCATCCCATGGGCTTTTACTAACTTAATTGGGCTTCCTCGGCCCAATTTGCTCATTCTCATCCTTAGGGTTCATGGGCTTGCCATTATCCCCTACTTTCTTTGTTTACTTTACCTTGGGTCTGCCACAGCCCATTCTCTCTTTTTTTTTACAACACATACTGACCATGGGTGCCATTTTCTCTCTTTCCGGGCCTTTTAGGCCCATTTACTTCCTCAAGACCCATTCATTCGTATTGATAGGCCTGTGATCCATCGTTTCTGCCACCTGGGCCAAATGGTTTTCTTGCTCGGTCTGCTGCCCGCGTCGTTGGGTCGGTCTACCCTTGTTTATTTCAAAGAAATGACCCTCAACATTTAGCCCCCTGAACATATGGAACGTTACTGCGGTCCATATGTGAATAAAAGACTTTTCTGTCCTGTGTTTCCCTTCTTTCTTTTCCTTCGCGGGCTTTTTTTGAAACTGTGGACCCCTTCACGTGTACTTATATTTCTTTTCCTACGGTGAACAGTGCTGACTCTTCGATTTTCCCAGAATGGCAGTTATTCTAAGACACAGCTTCCATTTCATTTATTTCATTCTTCTTTCGATGGCTGATCAGTCGCCTTCCTTCAGGCCAGTATTAATTACCCATGTATTTAAAAAGAGAGTCCCTTCGAAAATTACTCATAAACACCATCTTTTCCAAAAAACCGTGTCTGTTCCTCTTCCTTTGTCGCCTTCTTCTCTTCAAACACCTTTATCTTTTTTGCTTAGATCGAACCGTCGCACAATGGCGCCGATGAAAAGCCCAGGTTCTTCTTCTCACCGCAAAGGGAAAGGGAAAGCTTCTGAACCTCTCGCTGGGCAAGAAATCGGCGAGGAGGCTATGTACTCCGACTCCAATCATTCCGGCGAGGAAGACGCACCGCGCGACCCCAACAGTGAGTGCGCTCCGCTAATCGACCCTTGGTATAATCCTGATCCTCTCTTCCCTGAAGTTTCCGGCGATTACGTGCCGCCGTCGCCAGGCCGTGTGTGGCTTTCTATTTGCAGACGAAACCCCAACATTTCTTGGGCTCCGGTGTCTTCCTCCATTTCCGATTTGGTCATCCGTCAAGGTGTCTCTCTTCCGGTGCCGATTCATTTTTTGTTTGGGTCAGGAACCGCCTTGGGTTGGAAGGAGTGGGTTGACCGAGAGTTATCGGACTCGGTTTTCATGGGTTTGTTGCAGCAGGCTGGCGTTCTGAAGTCCATCGTTTTATCCCGGAGTATTTCCAATTTTCGGGACACTTACAACCTCCGTCACTTGGTTCGCCGGTGGTGTGCCACCACTCACACATTCTTCTTCTCCTGCGGCAAACTGACCGTGACCTTTGAGGACGTGGCCAACCAACTTCTTTTGCCAATCCTTGGTGACGTGGATCCGGCCACCATAGAGCTTTCTCCGGAGGAAGAGGCCATTGAGGCCGAGTTGAGAAAGAGGATGGCGGGGAATGCTAAGTTATCATATTGGGTTAGTTCCTCCTCTAAGTTTTCCGTTGGTGCCCACCGCGCGGCCTTTGTTGCCTTTTGGCTTAGCAAGTTCGTTTTTGGTTCACATCCCCATTACGCCATCAAGCCTTTGTACTTCCGTTTGGCCATTAAGATATCTACCGGAGTTAGTCTGCCGCTGGCCCCCATGTTTTTGGGGCATTTATATGTGCAACTGGACATCATGCGGAGTGATGAGAGTCAAGCTGGTTCCTGCCATATAGTTGCTTCTTCTGTACACAGCACTATCCTGCAGCAGTTGTTGTTTGAGCGTTGCGCTCAATACTTGGCGAAGTGTAGGCCTGTTCGCTTCGCGAGAGAGAAGTACCAATCATGTCCGCGGGTGATCACTGACTTCTGCGCCAGGTTTGAATCCGATTTCCCTTTAGCCTTTCGTTGGTCTGGTCTGAAGCCCATTGGTCACTCAGTTGTTGAGTCTTTTGATAGCGGTACTGGTTTTACTTGGAGAGCTTACAAAAATTTGGGTAGGGGTTACACATGTACTGATTCTGCTATGGGTCTGTTTGCTGATGTTATTGGGACCACCACTCCTTTGACTGGTTTTGATGAGGCGGGGATTACGTATTTGGCGGCTACCAATGTCGGATGGCTGCCTTACTTAAACCGTGGACTCAACCAACGAAGCAATCATTAATGTTGTTAGGTTTTTAGACCCCTTAAAACACAATAATTGGATTAACCTAGTTTATTAGCCAAGTAATTAACTTAGTCAAATTATACAAATCTAGGTTAATACAATCAAATAATCATATCAAGATATAACGCAACGGAAATATAAAGAGCACAAAGATATGATCACCCAGGAAAACCAAACCGGTAAAAAACCTGGGGAGAATTTAACCTAGCTATCCTCAAGGTAAACTTGAATCCACTATATGAAAGAATTGAAGTTCATACAAAAGGACTTACAAGCACCCACGCTCGACTTCCTAATGCTATCCACCAGTAGAACTTACTGACATGACCACGTGTAAGCTCTGAATCCACGGACTCCTTCTTTCTTGGATTCTCCATAAGATACAAGCACTCTTGCTTGTATTTCTTTAAGCTCCAATGGCAGCAACTGAGTTGATCATCAAGATGTTGAAGTAATCTCTACCTTGAAAACCCTAAGTTTATGTGAAGAAAAGCTCCTCAAGGATCTCATAAGAGATTCACACAAACTGCAAAATATGAGCAACAATACAACCAGAGCTACTCTAAAAATGTGGCTAGGGTTTTGCCTTATATACCTAGGGCAAAAACATAAAACCCTAAACGTTTAATGAGATAGAGCTGAGTTGGAAATTCAGCAGAAAAAACATTTTGGCCGACTTTCGATCGATCGTGTCTATCCTTCGATCGATCGAGCCAGGCTGAAATGTACTAATACATCTACAGCCTCTCGATTCCAACTTTACATGAATTACACAACTTTAAGCAAGTCTAAACAAGACTAAACATATTGTTTTGATCATGATTTGCCAACATTACACATTAGAGTTCTAAATACATCAAATCCTAAGTCTTTAGAACCTTACAAACTCCCCCTTTGCCAATCCGTGACAAAACACAAATTAAAAGCTCAAAGTTTACAAATAAAAGCCCTTTACACAAATAATGCTCAGAAACATAAATTCAATCCTAACTACTATCCATCAGTTGCAAGTGTAGACAGCAGCTCAATTGAATCAACCTGTATATTCCTGAAACACTCAACAAACGCATAAACGCATGTGTGACAGAAAAACAGTAAATCAACAGATATGTAAACTAACTCTCCCCTTAAGTTAGATACAACAAAAATAAAACATTTTTGTATGTTTCACACAATACAAAATAAAGACATATATCAATGAATGACTCATAAATATAAATCAATAAGCAGTGAACACAAGAAACAAGAATCGTATATCTCAAAAAAAATGTATCTCCCCCTAACATGAATAGCCCCAAAAATGAAATACAAAGTGAAGCACCTAGATACAATCTACTATCTCCACTAGCTCTGCAAAACAAAAGAAATACTCCCCCTACCTACAAAAACTCCTCTACAAGTGTCAAAACACTACTCCTCCTTTTTGTGACGGAATACCAAAGGACAATCACATGCCATCATCAAAAGGAGGTGGTGAGGGTGAACGAAGATGCGCTAAGTCGGCTTGTAAAGCACGTATCTCATCAAGCAAGTCCACCAAAATCTGACCATGAGTTGCCTGAACGGTCATGACAGTCTCCAAGGTACGACGTATATCAAAGTCATCCGAAGCAGGTGGAGGAACATCAGCAGCAGCAGCAGCATCACCAACAGGATTAGCAACATCCTCACTAGCAGGACCTGTAGAAAAAGAAGGAGAAGGTGTGGTACCAGAAGGCTCAAACCTACGGTGTTTAGAGCCAGCTCGAAGATGAGCAGCTCTCTGTCTAAGAAAAGACGCACCTATGGGAGCAATAACATGTACGGGCTCAGAAGAAGGGAAATCACCTAGATCAAGATATAACAAAATCCTATGAATAAAAATAGCATGGACAAGAGCATGAAAGGATGATGAATTCCTATAAATTTCATTCAAAGAATGAAGAAACAGGTGAGGAAAACTAATAGGAGCATTAGTAACAAGAGCGTACAAAAAGACACACCACTCGAGAAGAATGGTGTGAAGATGAGAAATGGGCCATAAAGAATGACATGCTATCCTAAAGAAGAGATAGTGCAACTCAGGTAGCTCAGCAGTGGTGATCCGAGGATCAGAACCCCACTGGATAGAAGACCCAGTGATGTATGACATGACATCATTCAAAAGAGGAGACTCATCATAAGGGTAGACAGGGTACTAGACCAAAGGTACCCCTAGAGCATCAGCCACTACAGTAGGAGTAATGGTGTACTCTAAACCTCGTATCCAACTCTTTACCAAAGTGTTGGAATCATAGATGCAGGTAGAGATGTTTGAAAAGAACTCTCTAATCAGGGTAGCTGAAGGAGGAGGATCAGAAATATCCAGAGAGGTAACCAGCCCCGACGCTCAAAATTTGCCCTAATGGCAGGATCAAGCTCATCGAACACAACAGAACGCTCAACCCAAATCTTTCTCCTAAGATTCAGTGTCTCAAAAAATCTCTTGGTTTTTCTCACTAGGAAACTTCTCACGGTTAAAAGAGGATGGGGGAGGAGAAGGTGGGAACAGACCTACGAGCTCTAGTCTTCCTAGGCATGATGCTAAGGAAAGGACAAAGGCATAAAGAAGAACCAAAAGAACAAAACAAAGCACAAACCAAGGGCAGACTGCAAGTTAGCACAAAAAAAATATAGAACAAAAATATATATGATGCATGAACAATTACAATGTCATTATGCATGTTCTAATGCAGTAAAACTAAGTTCAATTTAAGTTCAATTTCACAAAATTGGCTTGAGCATAGAGTTTCTAATAAAAACCCCAAAATTGAAAACCACTTGTTAAGATTTTGAAAAAAAATTTGACTAATTGATCATCACACAAGCTAGAATACATAATATAATGATCAATGACATCAATTCAACAAGGCAATTGCATCAATTGAACCCAATTTGAACAAATCCCCAATTCGGATCAATTTCAAGCCTTAGAATTTTCAATTTTTCACAAATCACAAATTGACCAAATTAAACCATCAAAATCAAGTTTATATCATGTCCCAACAAAAACCCAATGATCAATTTCACATAAAACGGCTTTAATCATGAAAAATCCCAAATAGGAATAGGTCCGAAAATTTCAAGGAAAAATGCATGAAACTTGAAAATAAAAGAAAAAGGAGGGGTATAATGGACATACCGGCCTTAGAGGACAAAAACCCTGCAAAAGATTCAGAGGAAAACGACAAAAAATTGATGATTTAGCCTTGCCGAGTCGGAGAGAGAGAGAGAGAGAAAAAGGTTTGAAACTTTTGGAAAAGTGATTTGAACAAGTCAAAGTCTGATATTTCAAAAACCTGATTCGCAATATTTGATTGATCGAAATTTACATTCGATCGATCAAATTAACCCGAGACTCTTAAAAGAATTTTAAGCACATTTTCGATCGATCGAAAAACAGAATGGATCGATCGAAACAGGCAAAGGCTCACAAATTTTTGAGAAAAAACATAGTTTTGAAAAAGAATATATTTTGGCCATAAACTCCTCAAAGCATTAAAATTGATGAACAAAATGCATGAGCATGAGATGAAATGCTTTTTCAAAAAAACCAAGTTTTAAGCCCAGTTATAAAAAAATCTACCATTCGCCCCTTAAATTCTCAAGCAAAAAAAAAGTGTTTTGCATAATACTCAAGGTATTTTCAAACTTGGTTGGTCAGACCAAAAACACACACAATAACATGTACAGTGTTTAGCAAAGAGTAACTTATGTAGTGTGTGCAACTAGCAAAAACTTGAGATACATGTGAGGTGATATGTGAATAGCAATCAATCACAAAGTCCACAAAATCCATCACATAGAAATCAAAAGAGACTATCACCTAAAGAATTACATCATATAACTCTCACATCTCCTAGATCATAAGCTTGCAATCAAGTAAGTTTCTTGAATTTTGCCTCATAATATACACACCAATTTTGATTATGTGATTTTGGCATCAAGCCTAATAGTACACACCAATTTTAAGCATTAAGAATTTAAACTGAGGCTTCACCTTATGTTCTTTTTGTGCATGTGCTACACTTTCTCGAGCACAGAATCTTAAGATATGCACTAAGGTGTTCATGATTGGCTAGTGAACAGTGGTGAGATGGTTATTTATGCCTTTCTCAAAAAGATCAAGTCCGACAGTCAAATAACATGTGACTTCAAGATTAAGACAAATTGATAAACACCATAAACATCTTTCCCACACAACATGCACTACAAAGTTTTAACTAGTAAAGTGCAATAAATAAGCTCATAAAAGCCAAACAAGGTACATAAGACATGTTATGTGTAAATAAATTGACCAACCTCGTTTTCAAAAACCAAGAAAAATAATGCCAAACACTATTTGCTTTCCTCTTTTTTTTTTTTAAAAGAAAACAAAAATAAATCCTAGAATGAAATGCATGAATGTAATGCAATGCAAGTCCTAGAACAAAAACACAAAACAAAAACACAAAGAACAATGGTCACAAAAGAATAGAGCAATGAAGCACAAGGACCATGTCAGAAAGACTCAATTAGTTCGAGTCTTTTGCATCCAAAACTTTTTAGATGCACCACGAGCATTGGAGTTCTTATTCACATTTGAGTGATTCCCAACTCCAGGATTGGAATAAAGGTTTAACACCTTTACCAATTCACCAATTAATGCCATAGGATCTTGTGCTTGAGGCACAGGCACTTTTGGTTTATTTGCTCTCTTATCAGCTTGAAGCTTGTAACAGTTAGGACGAATGTGTCCAGACTTACCACAATAATGACAAACCCAAGCAGGTTTACCATGCATCTTGTCCTTAGATTTGGTAGGCTCCTTAGGTTTAGATTCTCTTAAGTCTACCCTAATCTTCTTAGGTGGTGAAACTTCTACAGGTTTAACTACCTCACTCACAGGTGGTTTGACAGTTTCACTCACAACCTCACTCACAGAAGGTTAAGAAGAAGAAGAAGGAACAAAAGTAGTGGAATGTGGTCCAGAATCAAAGATGCTTTCAATATATCCTAACCCAGTTTTATCAGAAGGATACTTTTGAACATTCAGCATGTGATCAAGTTTAGAACTAGTAGATCTAGCAACAGATAAATCATGTTCCAAAGTTCTAACTTTATCAAGCAAAAGCATGTTCTCAGATTTAACATTATTCAAAAGCTCATTAGCATCAAACAGTTTAACAAGCAAATTTCTCTTTTCAAGCTCAAGAGAATCAATTTTCTTTAGGCCAAGTTCAACTTTCATAGCATCCTTTGCAGCAATTTTGCAAAGTTTGTTATAGGCCTCTTGAAGATCTGCATCTTCAGAGAGTTCCCCATCAGAAGGGTTCTCTTCAGCAGATATGCTTTCATTGACTATAGCAGTAGCCGTGAAAGCAATGAAGTTTCCATCCTCGTCACCACCGGACTCGTCATCAGAAACCTCATTATCACTAAGGGTTACAGCCATAGCTTTACCCTTAGTCCTCAAGAATGTAGGACATTCAGATTTCACATGACCATACCCTTGACAGCCAAAACACTGAGGACCCAAAGAATTATTAGAAGATTGACCAAAATTTTCTCTAGGTTTTTCAAAATTGTTAACCTTAGTGGGATCATTCTTCCTAAAATTTCTAGGTTTAGCAATGTAAGTACCTCTTGCCTTTCTATTTGTGTTCCTAAGAAAGTTCTTAAAGTTTTTGGCAAGATAGGCAATCTCTGTAGCAGAGAGCTCATTATCAAATCCACCATCATCAACATCATCAACTGACTTAAGAGCCATTGATTTGGATTTGTTCACTTTAGGTAGGTCAGACTCATAGGATTGAAGAGATCCTACAAGCTCATCAACAGGGATGGAGTCCACATCCTTGCTTTCAGTGATGGCAGTCACTTTAGGTCTAAAGTCTTCAGTTAAAGATCTAAGTATCTTCCTAACAATCTTAGGTTGATCATAGATTTCACCCAAATTAAAAGCAGAATTAACAATATCATTCAGTTTGGCATAAAATTCATCAAAGGATTCATCATCAGACATCCTAATGCTTTTAAATCTAGAAGTTAATTGCTGCAGTTTGTTTATCTTAACTGCCTTTGTGCCTTCATGCACAGTTTGGAGGATTTTCCAAGCAGTATGAGCAACCTCAACATTAGAGATCCTCTTAAATTCCTCCATAGAAACAGCATTAAAGATGGCATTCATAGCTTTGCTATTGAATCCAACTGCTTCTTTTTGAGAAGTTTGCCACTCACTCACAGGAGTAGCGGGCTTCTCCCATCCGTATTCAACGGAATTCCAAACCCTTTCATCAATGGATTTCAGGAATGCTTTCATCCTTACTTTCCAATAAGCATAATTGTTCCCATCAAAGTGAGGAGGAACAAACAGAGAGTGTCCATGCTCCATGACAACAGGGGTCAAGGATCAGCTCAGAGATTAAAAATCTCAAACAAAAAGAGCTACCTACTCTGATACCACTTGACAGGAATTTAGACCCCTTAAACAACCAGATTGCGTAGCCTAGATTAATTAGCCAAGTTGTTACTTAGTCAAATTAAGCAATTCTAGGTTAAAACAATCCAAACAATCATATCAAGAATATAAAGCAGCGGAAAATAAATAACACAAGATATGATCACCCAGGAAACCACACGGTAAAAACCTGGGGAGGATTTGACCCACCGATCCTCAAGGCATAACAGAATTCACTATGAAAGAATTGAAGTTCTTACAAAAGGACTACAAGCTCCCCGCTCAACTTCCTAATGCTACCCACCAGTAGAACTTCCTGACACGACCACGCGCAGGCTCCGAATCCATGGACTACTTCTTTCTTGAATTCCTCAATCAGCTACAAGCTCCCCGCTTGCTTTTCTTTTAAGTTCCAATGGTTGCAACAGTAATGATCTTCAAGATGTTGAAATCATCTCTACCATGAAAACCCTAAGTTTTGTGTAAAGGAAAGCTCCTCAAAGATCTCACAAGAGATTCACACAAAACAGCAATGTATGAGCAAAAATACAATATGGACAACCTTCAAAAACGTGGCTAGGGTTTTGTTTATATACCTAGGGTAAAAACATAAAACCCTAAACGTTTAATGAAGTAGGGCTGAATTGGAAATTCTGTAGAAAAATCAACCTGTGCGATTTTCGATCGATCGAGTCTATTCTTCGATCGATCGAGCCAGGCCGAAAGTCCCAAGTACTTCTGCAGCCACTCGATTCCAACTTTACAATATTAAACCAACTTTGAGCAAGTCTAAATAAGACTAAATACAAAGTTTTGATCATGGTTTGCCAACATTACAAATTAGAGTTCTAAATACATAAAATCCTAAGACCTTAGAACCTAACAGTTAGGACGAATGTGTCCAGACTTTCCACAAAAATGACAAACCCAAGCAGGTTTACCATGCATCTTGTCCTTAGAAGGGGTAGACTTCTTAGGTTTAGACTCTTTCAGATCAACCCTAATCTTCCTAGATGGTGAAACTTCTATAGGTTTGACAACCTCATTCACAGGGGGTTTGACAGTATCACTCACAACCTCACTCACAGAAGGTTCAGAAGAAGATGAAGGAACAAAGTTTGTGGAATGTGGTGCAGACACAAAGATGCTTTCAACAAAACCTAAACCAGATTTGTCAGAAGGATACTTTTGAACACTCAGCATTTAATCAAGTTTAGAACTAGCAGATCTAGCAACAGATAAATCATGTTCCAAAGTTTTAACTTTATCAAGTAAGTGCATATTCTCAGATTTCACATTGTTCAAAAGATCATTAGCATCAAACAATTTAACAAGCAAATTCTTCTTATCAAGCTCAAGAGATTCAATTTTCTTCAGGCCAAGTTCAACATTCATAGCATCCTTTGCAGCAACTTTGCAAAGTTTATTATAGGCCTCTTGAAGATCTGTATCCTCAGAGAGTTCCCCATCAGAAGGGTTCTCTTCAACAGACATGCTTTCATTAACTACAGCAGTAGCAGTGAAAGCAATGAAATTTCCATCCTCGTCACATCCAAACTCATCATCAGAAACCTCATTATTACTAAGGGCTACAGCCATAGCTTTACCCTTAGACCTCAAGAATGTAGGACATTCAGATTTAACATGACCACACCCTTGACATCCAAAACATTGAGAACCCAAAGTATTATTGAAAGATTGACCTATTTTTCTCTAGGTTTTTCAGTGTTGCTAACCTTAATGGGATCATTCTTCCAAAAATTTCTAGGTTTAGCAATGTTTGTATTTCTTGCCTTTCTATTACTATTCCTAAGAAAGATTCTAAAGTTCTTGACAAGATAAGCAATCTCTGTAGCAGAGAGCTCATCATCAAATCCACCAACCTCAACATCATCAACTGACTTAAGAGCCATTGACTTGGATTTGCTAGCTTTGGGTAGGTCTAGCTCATCAACAGGTATGGAATTCACATCCTTGCTCTCAGTAATGACAGTCACTTTGGGCCTAAAGTCCTCAGTTAAGGATCTAAGAATCTTCCTAACAATTTTAGGTTGATCATAGATTTCACCCAGATTAAAAGCAGAATCAACAATATCATTCAGTTTAGCATATAATTCATTAAAAGATTCATCATCAGACATCCTAATGCTTTCAAATCTAGAAGTTAATTGCTGCAATTTATTAATCTTAACTGCCTTTGTGCCTTCATGCACAGTTTGGAGGATTTTCCAAGCAGTGTGAGCAACCTCAACATTTGAGATTCTCTTAAATTCCTCCATAGAAACAGCGTTAAAGATGGCATTCATAACTTTGCTATTGAACCCAGTTGCTTCTTTTTGCGAAGTTTGCCACTCACTCACAGAAGTAGTGGGCTTCTCCCATCCGTACTCAACAGAATTCCAAACCCTCTCATCAATAGATTTCAGGAATGCTTTCATCCTTACTTTCCAATAAGCATAATTATTCCCATCAAAGTGAGGAGGAATAACAAGAGAGTGTCCATGTTCCATGACAACAAGGGTCAAGGATTAGCTTAGAGATCAAAAGATCTACAACAAGAGAGCTACTCGCTCTGATACCAATTTTTAGGATTTTAGACCCCTTAAAACACAACAATTGGATTAACCTAATTTATTAGCCAAGTGATTAACTTAGTAAAATTATGCAAATCTAGGTTAACACAATCAAATAATCATATCAAGATTTAAAGCAGCGGAAATATAAAGAACACAAAGATATGATCACCCAGGAAAACCAAACCGGTAAAAAACCTGGAAATGATTTAACCTAACTATCCTCAAGGTAAACTTGAATCCACTATATGAAAGAATCTTAGTTCATACAAAAGGACTTACAAGCACCCACGCTCAACTTCCTAATGCTACTCACCAGTAGAACTTACTAACACGACCACGTACAAACTCCGAATCCACAGACTCCTTCTTTCTTGGATTCTCCACAAGATACAAGCACTCCTGCTTGTGTTTCTTTAAGCTCCAATGGCAGCAACTGAGTTAATCATCAAGATGTTGAAATAATCTCTACCTTGAAAACCCTAAGTTTATGTGAAGGAAAGCTCCTCAAAGATCTTACAAGAGATTCACACAAACCGCAAAATATGAGCAACAATACAACCAGAGCTACTCTAAAACCCATTCACATGTTATAAAAGCATGATATTGAAGTTTGCTCTGATACCAATTGTTGGAAAAATTGGTTTTACATCTCATACAAAACCCACAGCGGAAGCAACACAAGTACCTACTTCATTCATGAGAGATAACATATAACCTTGAGTTCTAGAACAAAGAACAGAAAGCGTACCTTGATGCAGTGAAATTAAAAAACAAGACTTAAGAATACCTTCAATCTTCATCCCAATTCCATATGGTGCTCAAGATGAGTGGTCTCTCAATCAGTTTTTAAGTACATTAATTTTCCAAAAAGAAAAGTGTATTCAAAAGATACTGCAAAGAAAAACGGTTTTCTCTTCTTTTTATCATACATACATATTAACTGCCTTAGCAGTTACTTTATATAATAACTCTTATTAAATAAATAACTGATTATGTAATTGGGTTAGTGTAGACACTGCATTTTGTACCCCTTATGACTCGGGCCTCCGTTCCCTAATGATGCTCAAACTCTAAGGCCCAAGGCCTGTTTAGAGTCCAATTAGATATCAAATTGACTTGAGGAGTGTTAAAATAGAAAATATAACCTTTTAAATGAGCAAAAATCTATTTTTGAAAATAAAATGACCAAAGTGGCCCTCAACCCACGTACGTGGGTAGTGGCCTACATACGTGGGCCAAAGCATGCGTACGTAGGCACATTTATGCGTACGCAGCTAAGGTTTTAGAAGCATGGAAAAGACAAGTTTTCTGCAATAATGACTGAGATTTGGAATGAATCCCACATCATTTGGGAGCCAATCCAAATTCCATTTTTTCCACTATAAAAAGCCTTACATGGTACATTTTCAAAACACACAAAATTTCCACAGGAAAAACCTAAGATTCACTAGAAAATAGTGAATTAAAAGGGAGTTTTTCACAAAAAACCCTCAAGTCAATTTTGTTTGATTGGGACCTTTTCTGGCCCTAATCCTTTTAGTTTAACATTGCTAATCACTCTCTTATTGGTTTATGAATAGACTTGACTAAGGGGAACGGTCAAAAATCAAGCCTAGGAGCTTTTTGCTTTAAGGTATTCTTTCTAACTTTCTTTTCTTTTCTGTCTTTCTTTTTGTCTTTTTAATATGTTTTTCTTACTTACTTTATATTCATGTATGTTTGTATAAGGTAGTTTTACGATTCTTTTATGTTCTGATGCATGTTTGTTTGTTAGAATTAGGATTTTAGTTCATGCTCTGTTTTCTACCTTGTTTGTTTCTAGGTTAAGGTTTTTAACAAGCCCCACGTACGCATGTCATGAGCATGTGTATGCAGGTTAAATCCTGCATACACAGGCCTCTGGCCGCGTTCACATGTGCTTGCCCAGAAACCCTAATCCAGATTCCTCATGTTGTTTGTTTGGTTTGTTTCACATGCTGTCCCTTTTTAAAGCCTTTTTTATATGTTTATACGTATTTTTGCCTCTGTCTTATATGCTTATTGTCTTTAACATGCTTAGATTAGGGTTTTTATATTTGTTTCTTGCTTTGATGTCATGCCATTCATTTATATGTCCATGCATCAATGGCATAGGTGTTGTGTTAGCAAGGTAAGTAAAGGGTAAGTCATGCATTAAAAATGTTCATGCATTTGTGTTATGGTTTTATTTTGATGATATGATGGAGCATGCTTAAATGTATGATTAGGGTTTGTAATGTGTTGATGCCTTGTTGCCATGATCAAGTTGCTGCCTTAGATGTATGATAGGGTTTTCACATGCTAGATGAATGCTAGGGTTTCTTTTGTGTGTTTGGCTCTCTTTTACTTTGTGGATAGATAAGTATGCTTGTTTAGGGATAAAGATGTCATGTTTTATGTTAGATGCATGATTAGTGTGTGTGTGAGTTTAGAATACAAGTGTTGAATTAGTTTTTAATAGGGTTAAGACATAAGACAAGATGATGAGAGGCCAACCTTAGGGTTGGGTGATCTTGGGTGCCTAACACCTTCCTAAGAGCGTACCTAAACTCTAAACTCATACTCTGGTAGTAAGATCAAAGGTCCTTCCTAGAAGGGATGCTATATATATGTTTCCTAGACCATTGCAAAAACTAGGTGGCGACTCCCCCCTTGTGTTCACAGTGACGACTCCGCAGGGGATTGTGAGTTTAATTCCTATATGTCTTGTTTTTTAACCTTAATAAAAAATTTTTCAATACTTGTTTGCACGCACATTCACTTGTTCTCTTTGTCCCTTAACCTTGGTTGGTGATGAGTAGGAAGGTGGAAGGCTCCATTCGTGCCCAAATATTCCGAAGTTCATCCCACCAACTCACAATCGATGCAATTGCCTATAATACGCTTTGAGTACGTTAAAGCTTTGCTACCAATCCACTATGGGCTCCACTTAGGCCCTTGATTGGAATCTTAGCCAACTTAGTTGTGAGTGACCTACTTATTTATCCCTTTAGCCTTAAGGAGCCTACCCACACTATGGATACTAGACCCTATCACAAAGGATACCCTTTATATCTCTTGTTTGTTCAAACATATATCATGTGTTCACCTAATTCTAAAGAACAAATAAGGATGTTAAAAATGAAAAGGGATGACCCTAAAGTTATGTTATACCCTAAGAAGTTGAGGGATAAAAGAAAAGAAGCTCTCACATATAAGAGGCTTGTCCTTAGATCCAAAGGTATATTTTAACTTGAAAGATTCATAAGACCATAGTCTAATTGCTATCATAGGCCCAAGTAGGAAAAACCCATTTGAAAAAAAAGGACTTTAGGCCTAAAGTAACAAATATGTTATGGACTTAGCATCCAAAATCTTACAAAGCCAATATGAACTTCCCTAATCTTGGGTCTCCTTGTTGCTTGCCTAGGTCAAAAATGATGAGATTCTTTGAGAGGAAGGCTACAATATATTCTAGCCATAGGGCTATTTCCCAAAAAAAAAAATGATAAATAAAGAATGAAAGGCCCAAAAGTGATGAATACATTGTAAGCCCAAGTTTGAGACAAAGGGTTAAAAAATTCCTAAGTGAATTCTAATGAAAGCCTATAAGAGTAAGATGAGAGCTTTATTATAAATAGACCAAAGCCCAATGAAACAAGGGGCAAGAATCCATGAGAGGGAAGGGAGTGATATTGTAATTGGGCCTTCATTAAAATGGACTTAAGACTTTTCTAAGGATATCTAAAAGTTAAAAGGAACCTTTAATTGGGGCATGAACTTAATGGGGCTTCTTTTCAGACATCATTCCAATCCAAGTCCAATGGAAGGCAAGGCATCCAAAGGGAAGACTCCTCAAGAGGGAAAGATGGATGCTGTAAGTGAGAAGGTCCTTATGCAAAAGATGCTCAAATGTATGGAGGCGCAAGTTGAAGTCCTTAAGAAGATAATAAGCCACCTCTTTGAAATTGAGAAAGTGGAAGCTGAAAAAGATAAGGCTAATCATGAACCAAGCGAGTTGACTCAAGAAGACATCAACCACATGATGACAGAAGAGAAAGTTTGCCTACTTCTACCCAAATTTAAGCCACAACTAAAGAGTGCTCCTGGACCATGGACTTTTAAAAGGGCCCATGTCAATGACTTTTTTGAATCAGGAGACGCAGGATCGTGGGTAGATCACGATTGGCTAGAATGGACCTCGAAAGTAGAGATGACTTAAGTCACCCCAACTCGCTTCATGCTTGAACGCAACATGGACCCATCTTCTGATGACGACCAATATCTCGTGATGAACAAAGAAGAAGAAGGAGATGATGAAATGATTAGCTGTTGGAGTGGGGACGATGGTGACTAGTTCCCTGACGAGGTGGGAAGAGACTTCCCCAACAAGGGCAAGGATTTGTATGACATGACCGAAGCTATGCATGTGTGGAAGCCTCTAAAGAAGGAAGACTGGTCTGCCAAGCTGAAGAAGGACAAGGGTAAGAGTGGCAAACCTTGAAGAAGAAAGAAAAAATAATTTATCATGCCTATTGTGGGGCCCATTAATAATTGGACTTGGGTTGGGTTTTTTGAGAACGTGGGAAAAATATTTTCTCATGCAAATTCCAATGTACTTTTTGTTGGTAAATCTGGTTTTGTATCTTATACAAAACACATAGCGGAAGTAACAAATATGGATCTATTTCATTCATGATTGATAACATGCACTATGTAAATTTCAGAATTTAAGAACAAGATAGCGTAGCGTACCTTGGTGCAGTGAAATTCAAAACAAAAGATTATAATTACTTAGGAACACTTTTAATCTTTACTCTAATTCCACTTTACACCCAAGAAGTGTGGTCTCTCAATCAGTTTCCAAGGGAGAATAATCGAGTGGTTTCACTCACACATACACACCATTTCACAATGATGTCTCTCTTTTTTTCTTTCTCTAATAAAAAATTCTTTATGTCTTTCCCTTTATATTTAATTGATTATCTAATTGGGCTGGCCTATTAGGCCTTTCCAATTGGGCTTTAGTTTGTGACTTGGAGTGGGACCAAAAGGGACCAATAAGACACTAGCTCCAATGGGCATTGGGCTTTTCTGTCAACTCTTGACAAGTCCAAAGTTACCATTTATTATATTTAATACCACTATATAAATATAACTGCACTTTAGGCCTTATTAATAAATTATATTCCAAGACTTTATTATACATGCAATCCCTTCATAAAATATTCGTAGTAATTCAAAGTCATGAATATAGACTGCCACTTTGAAGATTACTACATCTTAATTCTTGAGTATCCGGTTTAATCCTTTAAGTTATTCATCATATATTTATGAAATCCAATTTCATAAATATATACTTTAGTAACTCCTTACTAAAGTGGTTAGACCTAACACTCTGAATAACCAAACCCATTAAACTTATCTCAAAGGAATATTTTATATCTCCGTTAAGAGATTATGAATTCTATCTTAAGAATATATGTTCCATCAACACTAAATGTGGCTGCCCAACATACTAAGGTTTTGATTGTGACTTTAGATCTTACTCCTAATATATCAAAGAAACCTACACTTCATGATCATGTCCATTATTCTCTCAGGATTAAGAGTTCGTGTAAATAGAAGTCGTGAGATTTATTATTTATTTGACAGTCATTAGGAGAATAATAAATCTCACTGCGGTTCAGTTCAATATGTCTTAACTCTTAAAACATATTTACACATCAACTAGAAGTCTCCACTTCCATGATCAAGACAAATCATCTTAGTTCATATGTTATAGTATTCACAGATGAAATGCCCAATTTCATCACCGACTACGAATTAAAATTCTGAGTTTACAAAGAACTTGTGACTTATATCTTCTGTGACTAAATCACATAAATCACATACTATGCATCTCATGGACTATACGATAATGTCCAAATATTAATGTTATCATTATTTTAGATAATAATAAAACGAATTTATTAATCATAACATTAAGTCGTACCAATGTCATACATAGCATCATACAATAGGATTTAAGGGCACTAATCCTAACACTTTTCAATATTTTCAATAAGATAAATTCTGATTTGGCTTACTTTAATGTGTCCCATAATATTGAAATTATAAACATAAATGATTCAAATGAATTTTAAAAATGAAATTAATAAACAATTGGAAAAGAAAATTGAACCTATGGAACCAAATCTTGAAACTATAAATTTGGGAAATGATGAGAATCCACGCTTAATTAAAATTGGCTCAACTCTAAATGAAAAGGACAGAAAAGATCTTCAAGAACTCCTTATAGAATTTTAAGAGGTGTTTGCATGGTCCTATGAAGATATATCTAGAATTAACCCCAAGATAGCTCAACATCACATTGATACTCATAAATCACATGGTGCCCATCAAGCAAAAGTTAAGAAGAATGAGGACCAAATGGCTCTTAAAAATCAAAGAGGAAGTCACTAAACAATTAAAGGTAGGGTTCATCAAACTCGTACACCAAGCCAAATGGATAGCCAATGTCATGCCCATACCTAAGAAGGATGGAAAGGTGAGGATATGTGTGGATTTTAGAGACTTGAACAATGCATGCCCTAAGGATGACTTTCCTCTCCCTCACATTGATGTCTTGGTAGATAACACGACGGGAAGTGCCTTGATGTCTTTTATGGATGGTTTTTTGGGAAACAACCAAATTAAGATGGCTCCCAAGGACATGACCAAAACCACTTTCACTACCGAATGGGAATCTATTGTTACAAGGTAATGCTGTTTAGCCTTAAGAATGCAAGGACAACTTACCAAAGGATGGCCACAGCCTTGTTACACGAGATGATGCATAATGAGATAGAGGTGTATGTTGATGATATGATAGTGAAATTCAAGGATAGAGAAAGCCATACCATAAACTTGAGGAACTTCTTTGAGAGGATTAAAGAATATAGATTGAGGTTGAACCCATAAAAGTGCACCTTTGGAGTAACCGTCGGAAAATTACTAGGCTTTCTAGTAAGTGATAAAGGGATAGAAGTAGAGCCATCCAAGATAAAAGCCATATTGGAGATGCCTCCACCCAAAAGTGAGAAGGAGATAAGGGGTTTCTTGGGTTGATTACAATACATTAGTCGATTCATTGCCAAGCTCACTTCCACTAATGATACCATTTTTAAACTCCTAAGGAAGAATGAACTACACACACATGGAACGAGGAGAACCAAAAAGCCTTTGAACTTATCAAGGAATATCTCCTCCATCCACCTGTCCTAGTGCCTCCATAACATAGGAAACCCTTACAGTCCTATATCTCTTTATCATAGAGGATATGGTTGGAAGTATGCTTACACAAGGAGATGATGACAAGAATGAGAGGGCCATATATTACTTGAACAAGAGGTTCCATGATTATGAGACTAGGTACACTCTCATAGAAAAGTCATGCTTTGCACTTGTTTAGGCCGTACAAAAATTGAGACATATCATTTTACCCTTTCAAATATGGGTGGTAGTAAGAATGGACCCATTGAAGTACCTCTTCGAGAAACCCGCTTTGAGTGGAAGATTTTCAAGATGGTTGATCTTGTTGGCAGAATTCAATTTGAAATATGTAGCTAGAAAAACTATCAAAGGAAGCATCGTGCTAGATTTTTGTGCCGAGAATCCTATTGAGGGGGAAGATAGTAAGGAAGGCTTTCCAGATGAGGACATTTTGGATGTTGAGTTAGGGATGGCGCCGACAAGAGAGAATGTCGTTCCATTAGGATGATGGCAACACAATACATCCTATATGGAGGACAACTCTATAGAAGGTCCTATGATGGTGTACACCTTCTTTGCTTGAAGAAAGAAGAAGCCGAGAGGGTAATGGAAGAAGTTCATCAAGGGATTTGTGGCCTTCATATGAATGGAAGGATGTTAGCTAAGAAAATCCTAAGGATAGGGTACTATTAGGATACAATGGAGACCGATTACGTGAACCATGTGAAGAGTTGCCATGATTGTCAAACACACGCCAACTTGAACCATGTACCACCAGTGAGTTGTATAGCATGACTTCTCCATGGCCATTCTCAAAAGGGCACGAATACATTCTAGTGGCAATTGACTTCTTCACCAAGTGGGTGGAAGTAGCCTTCTACTCCATGTTTAAGGCTAAGCACGTGGCTTGGTTCTTATAAAACAACACCATATGTTGGTTTGGGGTACCTCAAAAGATCATCCCTGATAAGGGTTCCCACTTTGAGGATGAAGTTTGAAGGGTCATGGAAGAATATGGCATTGAGCATCACAAGTCTTCACCATAATGACCATAAGCTAATGGGGCTGTAGAAGAAGCTAATAAGAATGTGAAGAATATCCTAGACAAGATGGCAGTGGCATATAAAGATTGGGCTGAGAAGCTTCCAATTGCCATATGGGGATATAGAACTTCTATCCATGCATCGACTAGGGCAACACCTTACTCTTTTGTCTATAGTAGTGAGGTGGTGCTTCCTATTGAGGTGGAGATACAATCTTTGAGAGTATTAGTGGAAACCAAGGTCCTAGAAGAGGATTGGGCTAAGGAGAGATATGAACAATTGGCTTTGATAGATGAAAAGAGGGCTAGGGCACAATATCATGCACAAGGATACCAAAAAAGGATTGCTAAGGCATTTAACAAGAAAGTGAAATCAAGAAACCTTAAAGAAGGGGACTTGGTCCTAAAGGTGCTTAGAGATGAAACTTTTGATCCAAGAGGAAAGATGAAGCCAAGGTGGTCTGGGCCTTTTATCATTAAGAAGATCATATTCAAAGGTGCCACAAGGATCATAGATTTGGATGGGGAAGAGATGCTTCACCCCATGAACATGGATAGACTCTGGAAATACCACATTTAAAAAGGAAAAAAAAATGCCTACTAGGTTGAAAATCCGAAAAGGCAGCCTAGGCAAAAATTAAGGCAAAAGAACCCTGCTAGATTGAAAACCCAAAAGGGCAGTCTAGGCAAAAGTTAGGAGAAAAGACCATGGGCATGGCAAAAATTCCCGAAGGGATGTCATGGGTAAAAATTACATGGCAAAGAAAAAAGAAAAGAAAAGAAAAGAAAAAAATGAGATGACAATAAGCAAAGATAATAAAAAGGGATTCTCTCATTGCTCTAATTAAGAGATAATAAGATTGTTTTCATAGGGGATTTGGAACATTCCAATCCATTATTAAATTCGAAAACAAATACATGAGAATCATAAAAGTGCAAAAAAGTAAAATATGAGGCATATTAGGGTGGTCAATCAGTCCTCCTTACTTTCTTGCTAGTCCTCATGTAAACTTTCTCATCCCTTAGAATCCACCTCATGTCATCCACCAACCATTGATTATACCTCGCTGTGAGAGACTGGGGAAACTCGAGTGCTCTCAAAAAAGAGATTTGGGTACCTAAAGGCACCTCTCTTTTTGGGTAAGTGGTGTGGAGTCACCACTTATTTTTTATACAAAAAAATAAGGAAAAAAAAATACAATTACATATTCAAAATACTTCGAATGTCATTGATTGAATAAAAAAAGTACAATTTTGTAGATTAACCTTACAAGGCTTTGATCCTAGTTACAACCTATGCAAAAGAAATACAAAACTTTGGTCCTAGTTACATTCTACCAAAATTAAAGACAAAACACTAGTCTACCTATCCAAAATCCTAAGTTCGGGGGCTAGGTTACAAAATAGGAAGTTGTTAGGCACCCATTTTGCCTAGACAAAGTCTGGTCTTCTAGACTCTAATGACCATTATATACCTTTTTGTATTGATGTTGAATGATATGTTATAACACACATGACAAACACTTGACAAAGTTAATTTACACAAATTTGTCTTATGAACATGTCTTCTTTTCAAAGAAAAAGATGTCCTATACCCCCAAAGTGCATGGGGAAGATTTATGGTGCTAAATATTGAACAATCGAAGTAGCTTCTCTGTTTCTCCCTTGAAATGCAACCCATTATCTGAGATAATTTCATGCGATACCCCATATCTACAAATGATATTAGTCTGAATAAACTATGCGACTTTCTTCGAGTTCAAAACCTTGTATGAGGTGGCTTCCACCCATTTAGTGAAATAATCAATAACAACCAGTATAAATTCATGGCCCTTGGATGCTGTTGGGTGAATCTTCCCAATAATATCTATTCCCCATGTAGAGAACGGCTAGGGTGAAGTCATGGTGTGTAACGGCATAGGTGGCATGTGCTTCAGATCTTCTTGGACTTGGCATTGATGGCACTTCCGAACATGAGCTGTGCAGTCTGCTTCCATAGTAGTCTAGTAACAACCTTGTCTCATTATTTTTTGTGACAGCATATATGCATTCATGTGTGGCCCATAACTTGATTCATGAACCTCTTCAATTATTTGCTGTGCTTCCTTGGCGAAAACACAAAGGAGATGAATGTTGTCATATAATCTTCTATAAAGCCTATCCCCGCAAATAATATAATTAGTTGACAACATTCTGATGGTCAATTGGTCATTCTTGTCTGCAGATTTTGGGTATGTCCCATCCTTGAGGTATTGTAGGATGTCTAAATACCATTCACCTTATCCATTTTTTTCCTCATCTTCTTCTATTGACATACAATAAGCTGGCTTTTCTTTTTGTTCCACCACTATTAGTTGAACTTCATCTTCCTTAGGTCCATCCATCATGGATGCCATTGTTGCTAAAGCATCTGCAATCTGATTCTGCATTATTGGCACATATTGGTACTGGATCTTACTGAATTTTAAGGCCCATTTTTGAAGATATTCATGATAAGGCATTAGCCTTTCTTCCTTGATCTTCCATCTATTCTGAATCTGAGAAATTATCAAGGCTGAATCACCATATACCTCCAACTCTTTCACTCCAAGGCCTAAGTCCGCTTGTAACCCCATAATGCAAGCTTCATATTCAATGGCATTATTAGTGCCAGGAAAGTTAAGCCTACCAGAAAATGGGATGTGTGTCCCTTTTGGAGAAAGTAAGAGGACTCCAATGCCACTCCCATTTTGATTAGTTGCTCCATCAAAATACATCTTCCATGATTCTAACTCTATGCCCATGATATCTTCATCTGGAAAGTCTCCTTGGATTTCTTTAGCTTCTTCAAGTGAACAGTGGCCAAGTGATCAACAATTGCTCTCCCTTTCATAGACTTCTGAGTCACATATTTAATATCAAATTCTGATAGAAGCAGAACCCATTTAGCCGCCTTCCTATCTTGTACTGGCTTCTTCATCAAGTATTTCAATGGGTCCATTCTTTCAATCAACAAGACCTTGAAAGCAAGCATATAATGTCTGAGTTTGCAGGTTGCCCATACAAGTGCTACACATGCTTTCTCAAGTGGGGAATACTACTCTTCATAAGCCAACATCTTCTTGCTGATGTAGTAGATTGCATTCTCTTTCCTAGACTCCTCTAGGTGCTAAGCAAGCAAAGCCCCCATTGTTGTATCCATAGTTATGAGATACAACAATAATAGCTTTTCAGGTACTAGTGGGACCAGTATTGGTGGCTTCATCAGATAATTCTTAATCTTCTCAAAAGCTTCTTGACATTGTTCATTCCATACTGTGGGAACTTCTTTCTTGAGTAGTCAGAAAAGCGGCTCACATGTCATGGTGAGCTGGGCTATGAATCTGCTAATGTATTGTATCCTCCCTAAAAATCCTTGGGTCTCCTTTTTCAGTCCTGGGTCTCATTTTCAGTCCTTGGAGGCTTCATTTCTACAATTGCCTTGATTTTGTCAAGATCTACTTCAATTCCCCTTTGACTTACCATAAACCCCAACAGTTTTCCGAATGTCATGCAAAAAGTGCACTTCTTTGGATTCAGCCATAACTTATAGAATTGAATTCTTTCAAAGAACTTTTGTAAAGCTGGTATGTGTCCTTCCTGATCTTTGGCGTTCATTATCATGTCATCAACATAAACTTCTACTTCTTTGTGGGTCAAATCATGCAATAGAGTAGTGGCTGCATGTTGGTAAATAGCATCAGCATTCTTAAGGCCAAATGGCATGACCTTGTCACAATACGTCTTCCATGGAGTAATGAAGGAGGTCTTCTCCATATCTTTCGGAGCCATCTTTATCTAATTGTATCTCGAAAAACCATCCATAAATGACAGCAGAGCATGTCTGATGTGTTATCAACTAAGATATCAATATGAGGTAAAGGAAAATCATCTTTCGGGCTAGCCTCATTAAGATCTCAGAAGTCTACACACATTCTCACTTTCCCATCCTTCTTCGACATCGAAACCACATTAGCTAACCATTCTGGGAAGTTGACCACTCTTAGAAATCCTGCATTGTACTATTTCTCAACTTCTTCTTTGATCTTGAGAGTCCACTCTTACTTCATTCTTCTCAACTTCTGCTTGACTGGCTTCATGGTTGGATCTATTGGAATGTAGTGTTGCACTATGTCTGTATCAATCCTAGGCATGTCTTCGTATGACCATGCAAATACCTCTTTGAATTCTATCAATAGGGAAATTAAAGCATCTTTCTTAGAGGAGGTTAAGGTATTGCCCACTTTTATCATCTTTGGTTCATCATCAGTTCCTAGGTTAATAGGTTGGGTTTCTTCTTTTATAAGTTCTACATGCCCTTGTTTTAATTCCTTATTATTAAGAGTTTCTTTATCCATTTCCAAAATAAAAACATTCAAATCCAACAAATAAGTAGAATTAGAAATCACATTATAAGGAAAAGAGTTCTCAACAGACTCAATAGACTCAACAGAAACAGACTCTATAGGAATACGATCACAAACAAACTCAACAAGAACAATAATACTAGTAGAAACAGACTCAACAGGGATAGAAACAATGTTTTTGGCATGAGTGATTGGCTCAACGGTCTTGATCTTCTTCACAAAGTCTTCCATGGGGTGGGCGGCTCTCTCCCATGCCTAATTCTTCAACTCAGTTGTGGCTTCAACAATGGTGGGCGGCTCCCAATGAGTTCCTTCTTCCCTCAGCATTAGTACCATGGGGTTTTCATCTATACAATCCATGCCTTCACCATCAATCTCCATATCTGTGGGCTTGTCAGTCACATAAGCATCCAAGCGCTCTATACTGTCCATCTACTCACCAAACAAATCTTGCTTTCCTTTGTTGCTTGGGTGGACTTATTAGGGGAGGTATTCTAACTCATTTCCTTCTATCTTCTAATCTTCATCTTCAAGACTCTCCAATGTTAAGTTTCTGAAACTATGGATCATCAGCTTTCTGTCTAGGGTGGTCAATCTAGCGTCCATGTCATCTTCTTCCTTAGTGTATGGGGTCAGTGAGCCAAGTTTTGAATTGTGGAATGACCCTAACTCAGGAATTTCTCTACTATGCTTGTCATATTAAGGGCCTAACCTTGAGCTACCATCAGTAATGCAGCTCAAATCTGAGGGCTGCCCGTAGGGGGAATCATCATAATCTATATCATCAGCTTCTTCATTTTCAATTTCCGCCTCATCTCCTAAAGCTTCCAGCACATTTTCTAGCTCATATTCTCCACTTTTAGTGCCATTCTTCGCATCTATAGGTTCAACTTCAGCGTCATCATTTATATCTCCATTATAGTAGTCCACATCATCATCAAAGTGGTCTTCAAGATAACATCCACACAGCCTATGCAAAGTTATACAAGGTCTCGGAAAAGCATGAGAAATAGGTTGGCCACCAAGAAGCTTAGTGAAGTGGAGCTTGAAAGAGAAGAAATTTTCACAAAGTTTGATGAAGCCAATCAGACCATTGGACCACTGAGATTTGAGAATAATTTCTTGGCTGAAAAGACTAAGAAGCTTGAGGCAAAACTGTTCCAAGTTAGAGCCCAGGTTGAAAGGACTTCAAGTGCAAAGCTCGATGATATGCTCGTCTTCAGAAATCTGCTTCCGATCGAACCGGTTTAGGGTATGATTTCTCTTCTCCTAGTATTACTTGTACTAGTACTACTATTTTTGTTCCTCCTAGTACTAATGTTGAATCTAAAAACAATGATGTGCAAAATGTGTTAGCTAGTGAGAACATAAACAAGGTTAAATCTATCTTAGGAGCACCCCCTAAGCAGGATAAGAAAGAGATCAAAAACCCTAGGGCTAAGAAGGGAAACACTCAAAAGCCTAAACAGAAAAAGCAGCAACTTTGTCATCACTGTGGAGCAGTTGGACATACTCGACCTAATTGCTATAAGTGGTTAGCCGCTCAATAGAGCAACAACATGATCTTGTCGAGAAACTGGAATCAATTCCACCCTCTTTTGCTCCTTTTGGAGATCTTCTCAAAGCCCTCATGTTCCGTTCGAACTTGAACGGTTTCAATTCTTCCCCCTCATCACCGAATCAAGGGTTTACTAAATGAAAAGGTTGTTCCAAGGTGTGGAAGGAAAAAGGTTGCAAGTGATTCTATCACTTTTTCTCTCTCTCCCCTTCTTGTTTTTGTTTTTGCATTACTTGTGTGTTTTGCTTTCGTGTTTTGAGTCAGTCTAGTTTTATGCATTGTTTTGCTTAACATGTTTCTACTTATTTATTTTTTTCTGTTTTATTTTTTTCTGTTTTTCATATAAAAATTAAAAAAAATTGAAAAATCAGAAAAATACAAAAACAATGTGTGTTAGTGTACATTGGTACTTGTGTACCTTGGATGACCATTGAAACAAAGTTTTCTACACTTTGTATCTTTTGTAACTTAGTTGAGCATCTCTATGCACAACTAAGTAAGTGTGCTTTGTGGCTTGTGTTTGTGATGAGTAAGATTAAATAATCTCTTGTGCTTTACACTCGTATCACTCTTTTTGATGGGAAGAACTAGAAAATCCTAAAAGAAAAGCATAAATAATCATCTCATCACTGTTGCCCGCCAATCATGAAATGACATCTGTATGCTTCAGCATAGCAAAAGTGCAATGTCAAATGCTTAACATCATTGGGTATTTCTTTTCTATCTCTTATATGCCCATGCATGGTTTGCTTAAAAGAAAAAGATGCAAAGAAAAATAAAAAGTAAAAAGAATCAAAATGCTTTATATATGATTGCAAGCGTGTATTCTAGGAGATGTGGGAGTTATAGGATGTACCTCTAAGGTTATTGTCCCCATCAAACAGTTATGATTGTATGTAAGTTAAAGTGATTTTCTCATATCTCAAATCGTCATAACATGTAAACACTTATGCAATCTTGCAATGTTTTTTACACACAACTTGCAATATTCTTTGCTACTTTTGATACAGGTGCAGGTACAATGTGATTTGGCCATCACAAGGAATACATGCGTTAATGTATGCTCACTAAACTGTCTTAACTTATTTTTGAAATATAAAATTGGTTATACTATTTAGTGTGTGTGTGTGTTTTGGATCCATGTGCTTAACATTTTTTTCTTGTTGAGAGATGATTTTGATAGCTTAAAATGTTGTTTGGATCTTTGGATGTATAGCATACTTGATTGCATTCATATTTGTGTTTTTCTCTTCTTGAAAAACTGTTTTTAAGCAATCTCGACAGCTGCTAGACACCTCTCGACAGCTAGGCTATCTATCGAGCACCTTCAGCTGCTTTTTATCACATTCTCGATAGCTTCTCGATAGGTGCTTGATCCATCGAGAAACTTTTTGGATGTTCGATAGATTCTCGATAGCTTCTCGATCCATCGAGATCCTTTTGCTGTGGACACCTCTTGACAGATCCTGGACAGCTCTTCGACAGCTTTTTCACGTGTTTTAAATCTCAACACTTCTCGATTTGTCGAGATTTATGGTTTTTCTATATAAAGGATTTGCGTGATTTTCTCTTCACTTCTCCTCGATCTCTCTCGACAGAATCTATCTCTACACCTCCCAAACACCCTATTCTCTCTCAAAACCTCTAACCCACATGATTTTCAGCCTTTTCTTGTCTCAAATCACTTGGTATGTTCTCTCTATCTCTCATTCTTCATGCATTTCACACATTTAGATCCAGGTTTTGGGTTTTTGAAAATTTTTTAGGGTTTTTTCAAAATTGATGAAGTTTTTGTGAAATTTTTGGGATGGGTTTTGTGTAAATGATCCTATATGTTCATGCATTGCATCACATTTGCATTATAACAATGTTTCATGCATTTTAGATGTGTGTTTACTTTGTTGCAATGTTGTGTGCTAGTAGGTTTGGATTGGGCTGAGCCCATGATGTTTTTAAGTTTGCATGTCACATATTCATGCATTTTCATGTATACGTACCTTCAACTCTTTATATTCTTTTATATTGTTTTGTTGGTGTTTTTTTTATTGTCTCTCTCTCTCTCTCCCTTTCTCTCTCTTTCTTGCGTTACTCTACTCTATGGCACCCAAACGCAAATCCATTCCGTTTTAGAACCCTCTTCTGACCCTACTCCTTCTCACGTACAGTTCCATGATGATAAAGCCCGAAAGGACTTTTTGGAGAACTTTTCTCGACGAGGCATTCATTCAGAACGCCAAGTCATCCTATCGAATTTTTCCGATACTGACCTTCCCACTGTCATCCACAGTCAGGGTTGGGGTCATTATGTGACATCCCGGTCACTTGTTCCTCTGTGATCATACAGGAGTTTTACTCCAATATGCACGGATTTGATACTTCTGTACCTCATTTTTTTCTCTCGCGTTCAAGGTACGCACATTGTAGTTACTCCGGATATTGTATCCGAGGTGCTACACATTCCTAGGGTAGTGCATCCTGACTACCCTAGCTACGATCATTTGAGGACTACGTCCAAAGACGAACTTTCATCTCTCTTTTGTGAGACACCTTCTTCTTGGGGTGACTGTCAAAACACCCCTTACTCGGGCTTTACAAAAGGTCCAAGATTCCTTAACATGGTGATGACATTCATTCTTCATCTGTTGTCTCACTATAACTCTATTACAGAGCCTTGTACTCGATTTTTGTTATCCCTCTTAAAGGATATTTCTATCGACTTCCTTTCTCACTTCATTCTATCCCTTATAGATGTTTATAGGAATACAACGACCCGTGTTAAGCTCATTTTTCCTTCGGCTATCACGCGGATCCTTCGCCATTTTTCTGTCTCCTTTCCTAAGTCTCCTAATTTCACAGTTATAAGTGCCATAGATGCTACTACCATCAAACGGAGCGAGGCACAGCTTAGACTGAGGCGGCCCTGGACAGATACGATGACTCCTCCAGCTTCTACCGCTCTATCCACCTCCGCTCCTTCATCTTCTGCGGGTGGAGTGACTCTTAAGGCCATCATGGCATAGCTTGTGCGCATGGATGCTAACACACTCAGTGATAAGTTGTGTCAGGTGAACACCCGTGTTGGTCGTATCGCACGACGGCAGGCTGTCATGGGTGGTTTCACTGTTGCTTCCTCTCCATCTCCATCGGCTTTTGATGATGAGAGTGATGATGGCTCCGGCAGTGATGATACTGATGAGGATGATGGTGCTAGCTCGCCCAGTGATGATGAGATGTCTACTTGATGTACCCTTTGTCACTCGTGACAAAAAGGGAGAGTAGTTTTGATAAGAGAGTAGTCATATACATAAGGGGAGAGTTAGCATAGGAGATTTTTGTGATAGGGGGAGTGTTTATGAGGGATGTAGTGAGATTTTTATGTATTCTTTTCTTTTCCTTCTTTTACATTTACCTCATGTATATTGGTCTTGTGACCATTTGACATACATTGTACTTATATTTGGGTTTATATATATTGATGTATGTTATTCACCTATCTTTACATGTGTTGTTTCTTTTCTCTCTTTATACACATGATTCTTATATATTGTATGCAATCTATTATTTCTGTTTCACACTAAGACGCTGTGATGAGTTTTGTTTAAAGTCTTCTTGCCATAAACTCTCTTCTTGCAAAAATTTTCAAGAGTTTGTGTTATGATAGATTTTATTGTATTCAACAAGTGAGTATGAGTTGAGTGATTTATGACTTCTCTCATATGTTCATTTATTTGTTGTAGTTTTATCACGAATTGCCAAAGAGGGAGATTGTTAGGGCATATGTGAATCAATGTTAGGAACATATGTCAATATAGAATTAGCTAATTCTTTGACAAAACGCATTTTACTTGTTTCAAGATTAAGTGTTAAAGTCATGCAAGTCTGTCCAAGAAACAAGTGAAGAAGTGTTGGATTTTAAAACTTGACAGCTAGTATCTATCGAGGCTTAAAAGGCCGTTCTAGCCCGATGCTCGACAGCTTCTCGATAGATAAGCTATATATCAAGATTTATGAAAAACAGATTTTCAGCTTTGATTTTCATCCAATCCGTAGGTATATGTTTGGGCTTTCTTTTCTCATAACCCTAAACATATATAAGGATTGTTTTAAGGGCCGTCAAAGGTTGTACAAGTGTGAAGCAAAGTTATGTTCATGCAAATTGTGACCGGAGACAGAATTTGCCCTAGTTCATCTTTCTCTTTAAGAAACTGCTATGTTTGTACATCGTAGGATTTTGTAACCAATAAGTTTCGTGATCTTCATCGTGTGATGAACTAAAGAACTTTGCAGCCAACATCTTTCTCAAGTTGGTGAGTAAGCAACGTACTGAAATCCGCGCATCGAATTGGTTAGTCAAGTACTGGAAGTCATGCATTGAAAAGGAGAGATTGTCACTACAGAACAAATCCAATTGTGTATTGGGGTAAGGGTTCAACTGTAGGTTGGTATAAGGTACTGAGATTCATTTACATGTAACCGCTTGTTGTGATAATAGTGAACTCTCGGGAGTGGTAACCTTAAAATCACCTGGTGGGGTTTTTGCCATATAAGTTTTCTCCATTCGAAAACAAATCACGGTGTCAATTTATTTTATGCTACATTTAGTTAATTAGTGATTTGTTTGTGCTACCACATGTATTGCATGCTAATTGAATTAATTAATTAATTTGGTTAATTAATTTGTTAATTCATCATAAGAGGTCAACACATTCTTGGCCTATCAGGAGCCAAAAACCTGTCCCTACACCCACACACGCGCACAAATATATATATACTTTCAAGGAAAATTAAACATTTTTAAATGGAGTGACCGGTTAAGACCTCAAATCATCTGAAGTACAGGAAAAAAAAAAGGCTTAAAAATTGTCAAATCCTCATTCTGTTAGCTATGTAGGCATTGAAACTAAAGCTTAAAAATTGTCATATCCTTATTCTGTTAGCTATGCATTGAGACTAAAGTTGTTAATAGAAGCTCCTTTTTGAAATTTCATGAACCAATGCACTCACAAGAAATTTATTTCATTGAGAATTATAACACGACAATTTTTAAGTTTAATGCCAGCGAGCCAATCTCTCTAAATCTCATTACCGTATTGCCAAATCTTATTGCGATTATATAGCGCTAATCTGATTCCAATTATATAGCACTATGCGACAATGAAAAGACCCCGAAATTTCTTGTTTGAATCATTCCAGAAATGTCAACTCTTTAACCCATCTAATTATGTAAGATGCTAAAACTACTACCAACTTTACTATAAAATGTAATTGATATTACATCAAAACAATAAATAATTTTCCTCCCATCAAAAAAAAAAAAAAAAAATTTCTTAATTACATTTTTTGTTGTGTTTAAAAGATACATCATTTTGTAAAGCTTATATACTAAAATTTACAGCTACTACACTTTTTTTTTTTTTTTTTATAACATATAAAAAAAAATTACAGTAGCTGTAATATCACTATAGTTTTTATTAAAAAAAAATTGTAAATAAGCTGCTTGGACGTCAGTTTCAACATAACCATCAAGATGTGAGAGTTTGACTGGCTGTTGATTTTTATGTAAAGGTATGGGTATTTTTTTTATATGCAAGGGGATGGGTATTTTACCTTTGGGTTTGCCTTACTTTTAGTATTTTTTTAACTAGAGGTCTCCTTTTGTTTTAAATACACAATGACAAGTAGTATTGAATTTTAATCTTCACATTTTATTTAAATAGTGAATAATGTGGCAATTTTTCATTAAAACAAAAGGAGATTTCAGTTAAAAAAGTACTGGAAATAAGTCAAACTCATTACGTTTAATTTCATTTACACCAAATCTTTGAATACTGAAAACAAAAAAGACCCACCTACTAAGTAGAGACAAAATCTGAACCGTAAGAGCAAATATTGTGGTTCCTTAAATAATGAAACAAATATGACAATTCAATAAATGCTAGACCAACTAAATTACGATGTATAGATGTATAGATAAGAGTGGATGTGTGTGAACTAAGCCAAACTAAAGATATCCCAGCGTCTTGGTAAAGGTTAGAAATTAAAAACTCGGTGTTGGCGTTTTCTTCTGTGGCGTTTTTTATCTTGTTTAAATGGATCGACCCAGTTCTTATCCTCCTCAACAGCTTGATTCCATCGCTCTTTAAACATTTGAAGCTCCCACGTTGATTGCCTCCTAATCTGCTTAATCCATCATGAATGTGAAAATCAATAAGTTCGTTTAATTACAGTAGAAAAAGAAATGCTTCCTAATGTCATTTAGATTAAATAATATCCAAATGCAAACCACACGCTTGATGAACATAGTTTTGGACTTCAAATTTAAACAAGTAGCACATTTTCTCTCCCGATATCACACACACAAGCATACTTGTTACCAAAGTATAAGATAATATTTTGATAATCCAAGTGACATCTAGAGAAAATACGACCCAGTTGCAACACCTGCTTAAGAATCATGGAGTGCACCATGTTGAAACCTCATATCTCATTATTTCTTATTCATGACTTGCAAAGTTAGCTTATGATTATAGTGAAGATAAAAACAGGAAGGTCATGGCAAATAAACTAATCACATTAAATTATGGGAATAGAATCCTAGTCCAGATTATGCCCCGGCCATCAGTTAAGTCAATTATTTTTGTTGTTCTGCCTGCAAACTGGATACATATGCAAGGCAGGGAGGTAACTTATGGCCGTAGTTGTATGTAAGTAGATTTTAGTTCCACAATTCTCACCTCTGTTCGCACATCAAAAGCTGTAGCTCCATGTCTCTGAAAATCAAGATGAAAAATCAGCACAAAAAGGACAAAATTTAAGTCAAATATATGGATGAAGGGAAGTGATGAGTTGCTTTTAAGGAAATAAACCTTACCTTAGTCAACTCCTCAGGGTTCGAGGGCTGAAAAAGGAAAGAAGTGTTTATAATGATGAAAGAAGAAGAGCACAACTACTACAACAATAACAGAAAAAATATGATAATTTTCTGTCATTAAACAAATTTAATTACTTGGGACAAATAAATATGCACAAGTTTACAAGACCACGCTGAAAACAGTCACACCCCCATGATACTCATTTATCGTTTAAAGCCTGTAAACAGATTTAGTTCATCTAATAGCCAATTACTGAAAACTTCCATTCTAGTCATGTGCCAGCCCTTTGAATGAAAAAACTTAACAAACCAACTTGCAAATTTTTAGACAAGCTGTTGTCTTTCTTTTTTGGAAACAGAAATACTTTAAATTTTATGTTTCAAAAGTAAAGAACTAGCAACAAGAAAATGGGAGAAAAGGCAAAGCAACACCTTTTTCGCAGGCAGTCCACTCCCACCCAAAGTTTGTATGCCCTTATGAACAATGTATTCACTATCAACAACTCCCACTTTCCTAGTGCGGTCCCCCTGTAAAATGCCATATTTACACATTATCCATGGCTAATGCAACATGTTATGTAGTGAACAATTTTAATGTCCCTAGCATGGTAGAGGGAGAAGGGGAAAAAAAGAAACAAAAAAGGATAATAAGTCATTGAGCACATATGTAAAATTGGCTTGACACCAGCTGGTTAAACCTCTTCACATATATCATTCAGATAACATCAGCAAACAGAAAACTGACTCTCAACTCAAAGATGAAAAAGAAAAGGGGAGAGGCTGACACTGGTATGTTTATTCATTTTGCTTTTAATAATAATAATAATAATAATAATAAATCTCTTCCATATTGACCACAATTTTATTACCATAAGGTTTTTCTCACATGCTACTAAAAAGCAAGAAACATACATACAACAGTCAACTGTATCATCATCAGGCTTTATAGCAGTGGTTGATGCAAGATAGTAAGATACCTATTAAAGGTAGATGGAGATTTCTGGGGAAAAAAAAGGGCATTTGTTCTTCATACATGGCTTTGGAGTATGAAGTAACCTAATAATAGCAATCACTAGTAGTGAAAAACAGACTAAGACACTAAAACTGCTGAATTATAGCTAACAGAATATAAGTAATTGATTACAGTTTGAAATCGAGGAAATTAATGGGGAAAAATTCATCATATCAGAGGTCTTAAACTTTGCACACACAGAATATAAGTTACTCTCACCTGCGCACAATACCCAAGTTTCATGTCCATTCCCCATCCATGGACAAGATCATTCTGAAAAAGAAAAGAAAAAAAATGCAACTATGTGATCAGTTTATTATAATTATACCGAAAAAACTGGAACTTTCTGTGGTAGAGCTGCTCTCACAATATAGATGACCACTCCGAAAGGCATAATTTAAAATTTTTTTAAATGTTTTTTTTTTTTTTTTTAATCAACAACAAATAGATTCACTTTATTAAACAGCAAATGAAAACCTAAAGCTTAAAAATAAAAATAAAAAACAAACAAACAAACCGTAATTTAATGTCAACCTAAATTACCAATTAACAAAGGTCATCTTCTCTCAAGAGGATGAGGCTGTGAGATCTTTCACAATCACATCACCTCCAAGACCAAGTCAATGTGCTACAAGTATCCACATTGATAAATTCAAATGGCTATAAAGCATCTGACAAACTAACTAATATATGCAAAACAAATATGACATGGAAATAAGTACCATCATTCATGAACATATGATAGTAGTCAGTTTGAATGTGAAAGTATACAATATTCAACAAGGAGAAGCAAAATGATGTAGCACAAGGCTTAATAAAACTCCAAATAAAATCTGAAGCCTTCAGTCCAGAACCCTAGAATCTACTAAATGACATACACTAGAGAAGAAATTACATATTGGTGAAACTTTACAAACAAACAGTGTATATATATCCCCAAAATTAAGAATGCTGATCAGCATAGAAATTGAACTATTATGCCATAATTTGAGGATTAATGTGCATGTGCAAGGTACACTTGTTCTGTACCAATTACACATTAATAAGCACTCAAGCATTATCACTGCTATTTACCTCATCCAAGTATTCAAATTTCTAATAAAAATGCCTTAACACATGGGACACTTTCAACTAGCAGTTTGATGCATTGATCCCTTTTTTTTTTTTTTTTTTTTTAATAAATGATAGTTTGATAGATTAAATTGTATACAATTAAGGAAATACAATAGCAGGTTTAGTTGCTAAAACCTCTTGGTGTTAAACTAAAGACCTAAAATCAAATCTTTCCTACATTACATGCTGAAAGCCTGAAACACAAACCACATTTTCTTGAATAAATTTTTTTTTTTTCTTTCAGTATTTTCTTGAATAATTTTTCAAAGATGTTAAGCTTAAGTTATAGTATTTCTGAATAGATTAGTATATGCTACCTGTATAAGATGCCATGTGCAATGCCAAGCAGATCTTGAAAACACCGGAGCCATGCCTTCAACAAATCTACAGTGAATATAGACAATCAAAATAAGAGCTCTTCTCATCCCATTAAGTTAAACAGAAGATATCTATAAGCTGGTTTGAGATTTTTAACAGACTTGAACCCAAAGATAGCTTCTAAGCTTAAACATGTTGTCCATAACTAAGACACAGTGGATTAGATTTCTCCTTTCTGAATCTCGAGAGATGTACTTAAATTAGTTAAATTATAAAAAAGGCATTGAGGAAAAACTTATTTATTTTGAAAAAATGTATATAGGAACCACTAATAAAAGATTGACATGTGGAAAATCTATTATTGTCTAACACCATTAAAGAAGTGGGTTTTTCAGAAGAAGCCCTTTGGCAATTGTATTTATCTAGCTCAAAGAATCTGGAAAATCTAATAGGGACGCTCAGTCTCTCTACTCAAAACATTTGGAACAATGGACCTCTCTCTCTCTCTCTCTCTCTGTGTCACACACACATTCATTTTTATGAAAGTAGATTGAGATAATCAGATTGCCAAAATTGACATTGATCTTAGGCTTTATGCGAATGTTGCGTATGTAAGATCCATATTAAGAACCTTATATATTCTGCTAAAGGTAAAGCATAACTAAGTGCCTTGATTTCATGCATTCTGTATAAAAGAAGACCCCCCCACCTCTCTCCCCTTCCCCTTCCCAGCCTTGCCATCCCAATTTCCTTATGCCCCTTTCTTTTGGCTGAATCCATTTGGCCAATCCCAACAACCATGTCCTATCTCCACAACTGTTACAAACATTCACCACCTTTCAGACACTAACCTGCCACCAACCCCCACCAATCCCTCTGTATCCAACCACTCATCACCCCTATCTACAAAGCTTCCTACTCATTCTCTACCCCTCACTGCCAAGCCTTTCCTAAACCTGAGGTGCTTAAGGGAAAATCACATGTTTTTCGGATAGATTCAAAAACTTTTTCTTTGGTTTTTGATGGTGGCAGATTTGATTCTTTTTCCATTACTGAATGCCAGGGTATCTTTCATGGTTCTATTCATATGGGTCGTTTGGGCTTGGACTGGATTATTGCATGCTTATCCGAATTAAGCCATTGGGATTTTAGGAAAAAACGTTTTTAGGGAGAGCTCTAAGAATTTGGAGATTACCAGTAGAACAAATAAGGGTGGCTTGTTTGTAGAAATCTCTGAATATTGTAATGGAACAAGACAGGGCTGCTTGTGAGTTCCGGAGGGTGTTAAGAAGGCTGGTTGGGCTCTTCTTCATTTGCATTTACGTGAGTATTTCTTGGGAAAAACTACTTCTAGGCCGGAGAAAGAGGCGGTGGCTGGTGGTGGGGCGAGCTTTAATTCCACCAGCAATCTAAGGCCTAAAGGTTGGCAAAATATTAATGAGCAAAACACAGAATCAGGAAGAGGTTTAAATTTTGAGAAGCAGTTTCCAAAATTAACCGGTAATTTCAAACAGAAGGAGAGATTTGGGGGATTTGATTTTTAAAAAAAGTCAAATGAATCTGCTCTTTTTAATTCTGGCCGGCCTACACGTGCTTCTAAAGTTAAATGGACTCAAGCCCATTTTTCTTTAAAAATATCAGCTGATTTGGCAGGTGCTGAAAAGCGTAAAGTGCTTTGGGCTGAGAAAGTCAGGCCCAGAGTGGAACAAGAAATAGTAAGCCCACAACCCATGAGTCCTATCATTTTGAGTGGGCCTATCCCAGAGTTTCAAGCCCAACCCGTGAGCTCTGTTTCAATAGCTCATCAAGTGGATGAGGTTTTGGGGTCCAATGGGTTCAAGTCTAACTCATGGGAGGTGGGTGAAGGGTCAAGTGATCAGGCAAAGGTGTCGAAGGGCTTTCTGAGTGCAGGGACAGCCTTGGGCGTGGGTTTGAAGGGGTCTACATGTGCCGATAAGCTTGTGGATCTGCCTTCGAGTGAGCCAACAAGCGCTAGTAATGGTAATGGTCTGGTTTTGGTTCAAGAGGTGACACCAAGTGTCGGGAATCTTGTGGGTATGGTTTCGGTAGGGCCACCGAGAGCCAATGCAACCTCTGGTCTGGTTTCCGATGTCAAAAGGGAAATTGAGCCTAAAGTTCCCTCTCCGTCTGAAGATAATCCAAGTGTTGATGTTGTTTCTCCGGCAAAATCGGCGGGTGAGGAGTTGGTTGACAAGCTTCGATGCAATAATTTAATGAAGCTTTGGTTTTGTTTGCAGAGGAGTGTGCAACGGATGATGGTTTTCTGGAGGAGGTTTTAGACCCATCGGTTTGGGTGAAAAGGATGATCAAGGGTTTTGGCAAGTACGTGGGTTTTTCTATTGACCCTTGTGAGAGTCAGTGCATTGTTTTTTTCACAAAACTGGAGAAAGTTTGGGAAGAAAAAATTGCAGTTGTCAATTCTAGTAGGACAGGGAACAAAAGTAAGAAAAGGTATGAGGGAATTAAGGAGTTTAGTCTCTTCCATTAATTATGATAAGAAGGCTGGTACAAACTCTAAAGGTAGTTTGAAATCCATTGGGTTGGGCTCAGATCAGTATCCATGAATTTAAAAATCCTATCTTGGAATGTGAGGGGTTTAAATAATTTTCATAAGAGGGTTATTGTGAAAATTTTGCTTAAGAAGTGGAAGGGTGATGTTATTTGTTTACAGGAAACCAAATTGGACAGTACAAACTCTACCGTTGTGAAAAGTTTATGGGGCAGCCCATTTGTAGATTGGGCAGTTTTGGATGCAATTCACACTGCTGGGGGTATTTGGTTGGCAGGGGATAGGAGGTTGTTTGAGAAAGTTGATCATTTTCTGTTGATCATTTTGTAGGAAGATTTTCTGTTTCTGTTTTGTTGAAGGGAGTGGTAGATGGTTTTGAATGGGTGTGTTCGGGGGTGTACGGTCCATCTGATGACAGTGCTAGGAATGATATGTGGGTGGAACTTGATTCTATAAGATTGCGGTGGAGTTCAGCTTGGTGTTTGATTGGTGATTTTAACATCATCAGATATCCGGTAGAGAGGCTTGGTTGTAACTCTTTTAGCTTAGCCATGTTTAAATTCTTTGACTTTATTGAGAAACACAATCTAGTTGATCTGCCTTTGGAAGGAGGTGATTACACCTGGTTTCGTGATTCTAATAATCCTTCCATGTCCAGAATTGATAGGGCTTTGATTTCAGTTGACTGGGAGGATCATTTTTTGGACGTGACACAGAAGTCTCTTCCTCGGGGATCATTGTCATATTTTAGTGGAGGCAGGAGGTATGTTGAGGGGGAAGAGTGCTTTTAAATTTGAAAATATGTGGCAAAAAGTAAAGGGTTTTGTGGATCGAGTTTGGCAGTGGTGGAGGAGTTACCACAAAGTTATCACTTTGTGGGGCCTCCAAGTTATGTTTTAGCTTGTAAATTGAAGGCTTTGAAAGGTGATTTGAAGCATTGGAATAAGCATGTGTTTGGGGATGTGGCTTTTAGAAAGAAATGTCTTTTGACTGAGATGTTGGAGCTTGAATGAGAGAAAAGCTGCAAGTTTTGTCTCTAGAAGATAGATCTAGAAGAACTGTGATCAAAGCTGATATCGAGCATTTAGCTTCTTTGGAGGAAATTTCTTGGAGGCAAAAAAATCCAAGGCCTTTTTCATAAAAGAGGGGGATAATAATACTCGGTTTTTTCCATAGGTTGGCTAACTCACACAGGCAAACCAATCAAATTAGGGGAGTGGAGGTTGAGGTTGTGCTTTATGAGGATGATAGGGAGGTTCAAGCTCAGGTGGTGGAATTTTATAAGAATCTATATCAAGAGCTCAGAATCTTGGAGACCTACCATTGATGGACTAGAATTTGAGAGACTATCTTTAGAGAGGGAGTTTGATAAGGAGGAGATTCTTGCAGTTTTAAAGGAGGCTGAATGTGATAAGGCACTCAGGCCAAATGGTTTTACTATGGGTTTAATGTTGGGAGTGTGGTAGAAGAAGATGTTATGAATGGCTTTTTTTGTGGATTTTCATAGAATTTGCATCTTTGAAAAATCCCTTAATGCCACTTTCTTATGTCTGATTCCTAAGAAGATCAATGCTATTAACATTAAGGACTTTCGTCCTATTAGCCTTGTGGGTAGTTTGTATAAGCTACTATCAAAAGTGTTGGCACATAGGCTTCGTTATGTTTTGAATAAACTTATATCTAATTCTCAGAATTCTTTTGTTGGGGGGAGACAGATTCCTGATTCCATTCTCATTGCTAATGAATGTTTGGATAGTAGAATGAAGAGTGGTATTCCAAGTGTGATTGTCAAGTTGGATATTGAGAAGGCTTATGATCATGTGAATTGGGATGCTTTGTTTTATCTCATGGAGATGATGGGTTTTGGAGAGAAGTGGGGGAGGTGGATGAAGTTTTGTGTTTCTACAATCCAATTTTCAGTTCTTGTTAATGGCTCTCCAGTGGGTTTTTTTGGTAGTACTCGAGGCCTTCACCAAGGGGACTCTTTGTCTCCTCTTCTTTTCCTGTTGGTGATGTAAGTTTTGAGTAGGCTGTTGAAAAGAATAGAAGAGGGAGGCCTTATGAGGGGTTTTCAAGCGAATTCTCATTCACAAAGAGGTTTGCACATTTCTCATCTTCTTTTTGCCGATGACACTATCCTTTTTTGTGATGCAACTAAGGAACAACTTTTATATATTTGAATGGTGATGATTCTCTTTAAGGCTATCACAGGCTTGAAAGTTAATATTGGTAAGAGTGAGATTGTTCTAGTGGGGGTGGTAGGGAGTTTGGATACTCTGGCTGGTGTCTTAGGTTGCAATGTTGGTAGGCTGCCCATGATTTACTTGGGTATGCCTCTTGGAGCTCATTTTAAGGATCCATCAATTTGGAATCCTATTATAGAAAAAATAGAGAAGAAGCTTTCTAGTTTGAAACATTTATATTTGTCAAAAGGGGGTAGATTAACTTTATTGAAAAGTACCCTTTCAAGCCTTCCCACCTATTTCTTATCCTTGTTTACTATCCCTCCAGCTGTGGTAGATAGATTAGAAAGGATACAGAGAAATTTCCCGTGGGGGAGTTCTGAGGAAGCTTTCAAATATCCACTTGTTGCTTGGAATAAGGTGTGTTGGCTAGTTGAAATAGGAGGTTTGGGGATAAGGAGGTTTGGGTTGTTTAATCAAGCCCTGCATGGAAAATGGATATGGCGTTTTGGAAGTGAAACCAATCATTTATGGCATTAGGTTATAGCTACCAAGTATGGAGTGTCTAGTGGAGGTTGGTGCACTAGAGTTAGTAGAGGTGCTCAGGGATGTGGAATGTGGAAGAATATTAGGAAAGGTGCTGAGAATTTCTTTGGTCATGTGTTGTATGTGGCAGAAGAGGGTCTTCGTATTCGATTGTGGTATGATCTTTGGTGTGGGCGCATTCCCTTAACGGATCTTTACCCTGATCTTTTCTCTCGTGCTATAGGTAAAGAAGCTTGGATTTCTGAGTTGATTAGTATTTCACCAAATGGTGGTAGGAGTTGGAATATTCAATTCCACAAGGCTCCTAATGATTGGGAGGAGGAGAGAGTGTTTGCTTTTTACGAGCTTATTTATTCCAAAATGCCTAGGGGTGAGGGGACTGATAGTTTGTTTTGGAAATTAACCCCAAATGGTGTTTTTGATGTGTGCTCTTTTTATAATTCATTATCTGCTCCTCCTACCATTCCTTTCCCGTGGAAATGTATTTGGAGTAGTAAGGTACCTAAAAGAGTGTCTTTCATTTTATGGACTGTAGCTCGAGATAGTATTCTTACTATTGACAACCTTGTAAAAAGGAACTTGTCTTTGGTTAATTGGTGTTACTTGTGCCGTTGCAATGGAGAAACAATGGATCATCTTTTACTTCATTGCAAGTTTGCACATGCCTTATGGAGTGAAGTGTTTTTGATGTTTGGTTTGCAGTGGGTGATGCCAAGGACGGTTGTTTCTCTTCTTTTTGCATGGGAGAATTATTTGGGGTTAACACACTTCTTCGGTCTGGAATATGGTTCCAGCCTGTTTGATGTGGCTAATTTGGAGGGAACGAAATACCCACACTTTGAGGACATTGAGAAATCTGTGGATTTTTTGAAGTCTTTGCTAGTTGAGACTTTGTTTGGGTGGTCTCGTACTTGGGGTTTTTTTTTTGATAAGTAATAAGACTTTTATTCAACAAGAAGAACGCAAACAGCCATTACAGGTGTTCATGATGGTGAACACAAAAAACAGCAAACAAAAACAACTAAAAACAGAATAAGAGAAGCAACTTAAGAGGCACTACTAAGGGTAGAAAAGAACTCCAAAGCAGAAGAACAGTTTGAAAAACCCCAGCATTCAGCCCATTCAAAAAGAGTATTTCGGCTGAGCGCTTGTAACTGATCAAGCGTTCTCTCCAAACTCTCAAAAGAGCGCCGGTTTCTTTCCAACCAAACAACCCACATCAAACAACCAGGAACCATATTCCATACGTCGGAAGCATATTTTCCCAACCAATTACTCCAACAAGACACCAAACTCACCACAGAACCTGGCATAACCCATTGAATCCCAAAAACTTGTAACATTTGCACCCACAAAGCATGAGCAACCGGACAGTGAATGAGAAGATGGTCCACAGATTCCGCAGAACAGCAGCACATACAGCACCTATTCACCAAAGGGAGGCCCTGGATATTATCCAAGGTAAGGATCCGGCCATGTGCTGCGGTCCACAAGAAGAAAGCCACCCTTTTAGGCACCTTGACTTTCCAAATCCCCTTCAAAGGGAAGTAGGAAGTATCTGTACCCCTGATCTTATGATAAAAGGACCAAGTATCAAACTTACCATTCCTATTAAGACACCAATGAGGTCTATCCCACCCAAAACCTCGTGGGATCCGAGACTGAATGAGTTCTAGGAAAGAGAAGACAGCCTCAAATTCCCTCTCATGAAAATTCCTATAAAATCTCACATTCCAACATCTACTACTCCCATCCTCCTGATGCTCCAACAAATCAGAAATATAGGCTTCCTTGTCACTAGAACACGCAAATAACTGAGGATAGAGCATTTTAAGAGTGAAATCCCCAACCCACCTATCATGCCAAAAACGAATACGGGAACCATCACCCACCACAAAAACTAAGTGTTTGGAGAACCTCGCCCAACCGACATTAATACCATGCCAAAGGCCACACCCGTGTGCCCTTCTACAATCTTTACTTGGGGTTTAACACAAAGTATTTCCATTTTTTATTTCATGCATTCTATTTCTGTTTGATTTGTTTGTATTTGTTTTTAGTACATTCTGTTCATCATCGTGAACATGACGTACTTTTTTTAATGAAGATATCTATTACCTATCAAAAAAAAAAAACTAAGTGCCTTAATACTGCCTCCAATGACCTCTAAAACATAATTGTAAACTAGGATTGAAAAGTGGTATAATTCTAGTGTCCCACATGGATTCAGTATACGCTTAACCATGAGTATATAAGCTCCTAGGCACCATCTCCTTGCAAGCCAGTTTTCAAGGGTTAGTTCTACCCATGGGTTTGTATCAATAAGCCCCATTCATTGAACAAGTACTAACCAAATTAATCAATTATTGCATTTCATTTCAACCCAAATTTATCAAACAAGGAGATGTTCAATGTAATCTGAAGTTCCTTTTTTCTGATATAAAAATATAATTACGAGGTACTATGGATATCAACCCTATTTATTACTTCTTTGGTGATGGAAAGGAAAATTAAAATAAATTAACAAATTTCAGATTAAGCAACATGTAGAAAAGATAAATGTACCAGTATGATAACTTACCCAGTGTTCCTAGATTCTTGCAATTTCTGTATTTGATTTGTTGACCCCTTGTACACTCCGTGTACTAGGGTGTTCCTTTTTTATATCAATAAAACTTATTACTTATCAAACAAAAAAAACTTACCCTGTGCATGGTGGCCCCTCACTGGCATCTGAACATTTCACACTGCCTCTGCTGTCATAGACTCTCCTGTAAGCATTACAAGGATTAGGATGTAGATCCCTTTTTTTTTATACAGGTTAATTCATTAAAAAAGCTCAGAGGCGTAACAATGGATTAGGATGTAGATTCCTATGGATAATTCTTAAAAGATCACACCATTTACCTATGAAACTTCTTTGTCCTAGCACGAATCGTAATTCTATGATGTATATCTGTTGAATTTGGGTCCAAAGCTGGCTGAGATATCTCCAGTCCTTCTCTTTTCACAATATCCAGGTACCTGGAAAATAAAAGCCAAAATCAAATTGTTCTCTATGAAGAGAATACGAGCCTGCCAATAAGTAATAGATAAAGCCTAATTGATCACAACTAGAAACCAAGAATACACACACACACACACACACACACACACAAAAAACCCTTCTGTGCCACTGCCCAAAGAAAAAATGGTTTACTAATCAACATTACTTAAACTAATCAACTAGCCCAAGTTATTAACTTATTATCATATGTTTATAGGGTTTAGTAGGAGCAAAATAACTGCAATGAACTGAAAATCATACAGTTGATTTCCTTCCTTGTATAGTAAAGAGAACTAGAGAAATCGAATGGAAAACAATCAGATACTAAAATTTTTAATTGAAGAAGGTATCTAAATTTGGAAGAGGATATAACCAAATATATACTAAACAAGCCTTAGTGTAGTTTGAACTATACATAAGATCAGATCAACTAATGTTGAAAATACCCTTCAGAAAATACCCTCACAAACTAAAAGTCCTACCCACCGAGATCTTTACTTTTAACTTGAACCATAATTATGCAGGTCATATACTATCACAATAATAACCATTACACTTAATTTGAATTAATTATCTAAACAACACTTGAATTACAGAGGCATACAACTTCAAAAAAAAGCCCTACAAGCCCATGTAATGTACCTTTCTGGGTTAAAATGATCAACCCCCAAATCTTCATCCCAAAGAAATATGTAATCATAAATTGACACAACATCTGGATGTAGAAAACGCTTTGCAAACCACCTGAAAAGAGGAGAAAAAAAAAAACCAACAAATAAGGCAGGAATAACATTAACACACATTAACTGACGGCAATAGTAGGACTTGCAAATTGATAAGTTCACCTAAGAACCAATTTTTTTTTCCCCCCTTTTTTTATAAGTAAGTTCACCTAGGAACCAATTTAACCAGTCCCAACTGTTGAGTTGAGGGTTGCATCATCTAGACAGCCAACTGTACAAAACCTGTTGTTTAAACTCCTGCATTGCTCACATAACCTAAAGGATTTATTTTCCCAGAGAAATTATGCGTTAAATTGAATCCTGGCTCATTAGAAGATCTATAATTAAAATATTTTGTTACAAAATCTCATCCAACAGAAGATAAAAATATCCAATAACTAACAATTAAAGCCACAATATATGTTACAATTCTAGCTTACCACTTTGTTTGATTCTGAGCAACTATGTGTATCGCCTTATTATTCCAGTCAAGATCCCACCACCCATCCAATTTGCCATCATAATGGAATAGAATAATAGTAAAATTCTCTGGAAGAAACTGAACTTAATGAAATTAGGTATAGAATTTCACTGCATAGCAGCATTAATATCAAAAAGAGAAAATGTATTACCTTCTGCACAATGGCATTGACATTACGCTTTTGCTTAATACCAACTGGCATTGCCAGCAAGCTACGACTTCTATAACCATTTTCCTGTAATTCCATGGCCACCACATGTCACTAGAAATAATTATCTGATTCTTTTGCATTAGTAACACAACCTGCAACAAGACTAACAAGTCTACTGATATTCTAATATCATCCAACAGTTTTTCTACAGCCAGAAAAGTACGCGCACATTTTAGAAAGAAGTTTGGAAACCAATGTTATCATAGGATAAGAATCTAACCTTTGACCGTGAACTACTTGTTGACCATAGAGGCCTTAACTCCAAATCTGACCTAGCTTGAATTATACCATGAGGCAAACCACCCAAACTTCTGGATCCCAAATGAGGTTCCTAGAAAAGAACATCAAAACACGGTAGAATGATCATCAAGATGCAGAACACATATCCATTTTCCAATATAACTCATCCAACCCATGCAGGTACTAAATCAACTTGGCAATTCCAAAAATTTATAAATCAAGGTTGACGAATTAAATGTAATTAACAATAACTACTGAGGTTCCATCTAAAAAGATTTATGAGCAAACAAGCAAATAAGTGAATAACAAACTTGACAAGGTAAATGCTAATACTATAGTACTTACCTTAATGGTGTCAAAAGGAATAAATTTTCCTTCCATCTGATAATGAGAGGAAAAAAGTCAGCAGACAAATAATTAGGACAATAACAAAAGATTAACTTAAGAATCACCATAAAGTAAAAAGGGAATGGAGAAATCAAATATAAGAATGAAGATTTTGCAAGCCCTATGGTGATGTACCAACAAAAAGAAGTTATGGACAGCCAACTAGCAACAGATGATAGCTAAACATTAGCACAGTTTGCAAATTGAATATTATGGGTAAAATTCAAACTCAAATTAATAAGTATATAGTTTTGGTTTATTTATTTCCTCTGAACCACTAGGCATTTTTTCATTGAAGCACTCAAATGCAAGAATGTTATCATGTGAATTAGTGAATAAAAAAAAAAGTATTAAACAAGCTGAATTTGACCAGGAGAAGGTCAGCAACTAGACATCTAATTGACGGGTTCACAGTACCTCTGTCTGCTGATACTGATAATTTGTGATTCTATACACAATGAACAACGTAACTGTACACACAACTCCCATAAACGGCAGCTGCTTCATCTTGAACCCACATTTTCCCTACACAAGCATCATAACTTTAGGAGCTCTAAAAACATCAATCTTATTCCTAAAACATGAGACAAGTTCTTATAAACCTCTGTCTTCCAAACTACTATCAATTTTTTAATTATAAGAAGCAAAGACAAGAAGAAAGCCATACCCCATCAGACAAGGCATTCCGTTTCTTAAACAGCAATTTCCATGACTTCAATGACTTCATAGACGACCAAGCTTCTACTTAGTTCTCATAAAACTGCAATGAAAGCATGTAACGGAGAGACTAGTATCAGAAATGATCCCAAGAAAATGCCAAAAATAACTCCAGGAAACTCCCATATTTGAAGGAGATAAAACATATAGAAGAATAAAATAGTCGAATGCCAAATAAACAAACAAAATTCCCACTCGACGATGGCCTTAACCATTCAGCTTGTTGATTTTCCCTCCTTTTTCTTTCTAACCCCAAAACCAAACAACAAAATTAAATAAATAAAAATTCATAATATTATTCCTTACTTTTAGTTTAAGTTTAGTTTTATCAGAAGCCAAACATGACCCGGAAAACTCCACTAAAATCTTATCGAGTGCATGCATAAAATGCAATTGTTGTATCTATGCACCAACGCGCGTGCAAGAATGTAGAAAAGAGATTCTGTGTTAGTATGAAAACTAGTAAAAGATAAAAACAAAACATACCCAGAATGCTGTTACGCTTCTGATGTGAAATCTAAACCCCATTAATTCCAAAACCAACCAAATTACCAAAGCTTCATATTCTATTAATAATCCAACAAAAAAAAAAAACCACCGCAACAAATAATCTGCACCTAAACCATCCAAAAAAAAAACACATACACACGCAAATAGAAGCCAATCTGGAAAAGAAAATGACGTGAACTACCCCCCTGGAATAAAAATATATATATATTCCCGCAAATTTTCTTTTCCCCAGAAAAAAAAAAAAACAAAAAACAAAAAACGAAATTTTTGACCAATTCCATTAGATCTAATAACTGAAAGTCTGACACTTTCTTTGTCCCGATTTATTAGAAGAAGCAAAATCTATCTAAAAAAAACCCAAACCCCACGAAATAACAGCATGATTGGTATATAATAATAATAATAATAAAAAGGTTTGAGAGTCCCAGCTACAACATTTCTAATAAATAAATAAAAAAGGCACACCCTCTTTAATTTGATTAAACAGGTTCATGTGGATCTTGTTGTTAATTGTGAGTGAGGCCCAGAACAGAAACAGCTAGAAAATGAGTAGAGGAGATTAACATTAGATCACAAACCTTGAAGATGCTGGCCGTCTGATTAAACAACAAAGAGAGAGTGATAGAGAGATTGAAATTGGAATTGGAAAGGGGGTACATGTAACTGTGTTTTATTTTTTTGCCTCGCCGACCACTGTAAAGTTGTAAACAGAGAAACCAAAAACGACTCACCTCTCTCTATTAGGCAATAGGCAAAATGAATATGAATGGTATTTTACAAAGACAAACACAGCGTGTTGTTGTTTTATTTTTTTTTTTTTAAACAAAAATAGGGATTAGTTACGTTTTACACCAGTCCAGGCAGGATGCTCCAGTTAAAACTCATCCTTTTTTATGCAGCCAATCCTTTTGGACGCCCATTAATAGATTCTTGTTAGTAACGAGACTCAAATTTAGGTGAGTTAGATAAAGTGCCCGAGCCTTACTAACTAAACTAAGCCTATTGAGGGTGTTGTTATACAAAGTTATTAAAGAGAAAAGTGGGATCCCAATCCTATGTTGTTTTATATAGAGTTACGTTTTTATTAGGTGAAACTACACTGATGGTTCCTCAAATTTATTCTGTATGCATAATTAGTCCCCTAAGTTTCAAGTGAGTGCAATTAGTCTCTTAAATTTTCAAAATGAGCCATATAAGTTCTTCTGTTAGTAATACTGCTTATGTGTCTAACGAAATAATAACATGTCATTTTTTTTTAATGGCGTCGTAATTTTTTATTAAAAAATTACAAAAATGTATTTACAAGTAAAAAAAAAAAAAAATTAACCCGTTCTAATTCAAGTAAAACCCACGATAACGATATTGAACCATTCCAAGCCGGCCAACATCTTTCCAAGCAAAGACAAAGAGCTCGATATCGATCATGGAGGAGATGAAGAAGATGAGAACAACTACAGTGTTCGCAACAACCGAAGGATACAATTGTTTTCGGTGGCCGGAGACAGAGGAGTTTCCGACGTGGCGAGGTGGTTGGATCTCACTTCAACTTTCAGCAAAGCTGCGGAGCAGAGGTGTGGTGGTGGTGGTGGTGGTGGCAGCAGTGACTGGATTCTATGGATAGGAATATGGTTCTTGTGCTATTATGCTTTTCAGAGACTTTTTGAAGATTGTTGGAGTGTCAAAAGGCATATGTATGCATAAGAGAGAAAGTAGGAGTTCAGATATGGAGGCTGGGACACAAAGAAAATGAAGAGAATAAAAGTTGCAGAAAGAAAGAATGTGTTACGTCAGAGGCTATATGTGTCCGTGGCAAAGATCAATGGAAACTCTTGGTGTCTTTGAGAAGCTGAGAAGTCAGGGTCTTAGGGATAACAATTGTTGAGTTTGATAGGTTCTTTTGAATAGTATAGGAATATGTTAATTTCTAGTATTGTTTAGATATTTGATTAGCTAAGCTGTTTAGATTCAGTTGTTTTGGCAATTTCTACCAATGGTATTGGGGCCATTTTTGCATATAAACTTCAGTAATACCTTGTCTTGTTCTAATTGTATTTAGACGAAGAGAGTGCAATTATAGAATTGATTGGAACGGGTCAGATTTCTTTTACGTGTAAATTTATTTTTTTAATTTTTTAATAAAAAGAAATGTCATGTCATTAAAAAAATGACAGATCATTATTCCATTAGCCATATAAGTAACATTACTAACGGAAGTTAACATAATGACTTATATAGCTCATTTTGAAAACTTAAGGAACCAATTGCGCTCATTTGAAACTTGAGGGACCAATTGCGCACATAGAGTAAACTTGAAGGACCAACAATGTAGTTTCGCCAAAAATTATGCACAGCGGTAAATAACAACAGTTGTGCCTGTGTCAGTGTCAGTGTGTGTGTCTATGACTATCTGCATCTCTCTCCAAACTCCAAACTCAAACTCAAACTTTTTTTTTTGCCACATGGTGTTGTCCTTGTGCTATACGCTTTGTTTCTTTCTTCGCTTCGTTTTTTTTTTTTTTTTCATATATAATTATTATTGGGTTTGGCTCTCCTCCCTTTTGGAATCCTCAAGTTTTCTCCCGTTTTTATCAAGATGAGTGTCACGTGGCAAACGACACATCCAAAGATTAAAACCACCAACGTCAGCTACGATTTTCTCTCAATTTTTTGGGTCTCTCTTTTTGGAAAATCTAGTTTTGTATCTTATACAAAACACATAGCGGAAGCAACAAACACGAATCTACTTCATTCATGAAAGATAACATGTTACCTTGAATTATAGAACAAAGATTAGAAAGCGTACCTTGGTGCGGTGAAATTCAAAACCAAAACTTGAGAATTACTTGGGAAAACTTTTAATCTTCACTCCAATTCCACTTAATGCCCAAGAAGTGTGGTCTCTCAATTAATTTCCAATGAGAGAATAAAAGAGTGTCCAACACCCACATACACTATTTCATTCTATATATGATCTTAATAAAAACCACTTATGAAAGTCTTATGAAATTCTGTATGTTTCTCTCCATATATATAACTGACTATCTAATTGGGCTAGCCTTTTGCGTCATAACAATTGGGCTCTAATATGTGACTTGGAGTGGGATCAAAAGGGAACAAATAAGACTCTAGCTCCAATAGGCCTTGGGTTTTTCTATCAACTCTTGACAAGTCCAAAGTTACCATTAATTATATTCAATACCACTATATGAATATAATTGCACTCTAGGCTTTATTAATAAATTATATCCCAAGACTTTATTATACATACAAACTCTTCATTAAAATATTCGTATTAATACAAAGTCATGAATGTTGACTGCCACTTTGAAGATTACTACATCTTAATTCTTGAGTACTCGGTTTAATCCTTTATGTTATTCATTATATATTTACGAAATCCAATTTCATAAATATATACTTTAGCAACTCCTTACTAAAGTGGTTGGGTCCAACACTCTAAATAACCAAACCCATTAAACTTATCTCAAGGGAATATTTTATATCTCCGTTAAGAGATTATGAATTCCATCTTGAAAATATATGTTTCATCAACAATAAATGCAGCTGCCCAACATACTGAGGTTTTGACCATAACTTATAGATCTCACTCCTGATATATCAAAACAACCTACACCTCATGATCAGGTCCATTATTCTCTCAGGATTTAGAGTTGATGTAAATAGAAGTCGTGAGATTTATTATTCATTTGACAGTCGTTAAGAGAATAATAAATCTCACAGCGGTCTAGTTCAATATGTCTTAACTCTTAAGACACATCAACACATCAACTAGAAGTCTCCACTTCCATGATCAAGACAAATCATCTTAGTTGATGTGTTATAGTCTTTGCAGATGAAACGCCCAATTTCATCACCAACTACGAACTACATTTTGAGTTTACAAGGAGCTTGTGATTTACATCTTCTGTGACTAAATCACATAAATCACATACAATGAGATGATGTGTTATAGTCTTTGCAGATGAAACGCCCAATTTCATCACCAACTACGAACTACATTTTGAGTTTACAAGGAGCTTGTGATTTACATCTTCTGTGACTAAATCACATAAATCACATACAATGCATCTCATGGACTATGATAATGTCCCATTAGTTCATAAATAGTCTCATATAATTAAACAACTTAATTATTTATAACATGCCAATAAATTGGATTTTAGGGCATAAACCCCAACATCTCTTTCTTAGTTTCTCTTGTTCTTTCTATCTCTCTCTTGGCCCATTTCTCTTAAGTTTTTGCCCTTATCTCTCAAATACTTCAATTGATTTTTATTCCTCCACACTTTGCTTTTCTCAAGTTTAGTTGTATATTGAGATTGAAAATAAAGTAGACTTGGTTTTTATCAAAAAAAAAAAAATTCTTGGGTTTTCTCTTAGCATTCAAAATTCACTTTTACTCAAGTTCTGATCTTGATGCCTTTGATTTTCAGGTGCCGATGATAATGTTGGAGAGATAGCTAGAAAGAGGCAGACAGAGAGTCGGAAAGAAAGACCCAAAAAATTGAGAGAAAAACCATAGTTGACGTGGGTGGTTTTTAACCTTTGGATGTGTCATTTGCCAAGTGTCACTCATCTAGACAAAAACAGGAGAAAACCTGAGGATTCCAAACGGGAGGGGAGTCGGACCCATTATTATTGACCCTTTTACGGTTTTGAATTTTAAGCATGTCACAGGTCATAACTCACAACTCAAAATATTTCTTGTCCTGCAGTTTACTCATCTTTGTTATCTTCATCTTTGATTTTTTCCATTGAGAATTAAATTGACTCTTTTCCTCTCCCTTGTGTTTGTTTGTTTCTATAAAAATAAATAAATAAATAATATATAATTTAAATAACCTAAAAAGAAAAGTTAAACCAAACAATACTTATAAAGTGGATAATTTTTAAACCTTTTAAGTAACATACTAAAATTGCTTGAATTTTACGCATTGAAATTTAAATTTTACACCATTAAGTTTCTTTGTTAGCAAACACTATTAAGTTCCTTTGAATTTTACACATTAAAATTCGAAAATTTAAATTTTACACTATTGAGTTTCTTTGTTAGCAAAAGTAACCTCACTATTAGTAGATTTGCCTATGTGACATGTCAAACATCAATGTGTCACTTAATAGCCACATAGGCTAGAGCACTAACGAAGGGACTACATTTGCTAATGGAGGTAAACGGTTAGTCCACTGACAGAGGGGCTACTTTTGCTAATGAAGACAAACTTTAAGGTATAAAATCTAAACAACTCTAAATTTTAGGAGTGTACTTAACAATTTGTCCAACTTTTTTTTTTAAGTATATTTCACACTTTTAGTACCATAAATTGGAAATATAGAATCAAACCTTTTACTTTTTATTTTATTTTAAGAGATACTAGCTAATTGTATTGTCCTTTAAAATAAATCCATTGAAGAACTTAAAATAATGGATAGAGGATTGCCAAGAGGGATAGAAATTTGCTAAACTCATTTTAGTAAAGAGTACATCACCACACCAAGAGTAATGCTACAGGTACAACAATTTCACAATAAAGATTAGGCTTAGGCAGCAAATTGTTACTGGTTTTCGTTTGGGCCTACCAATGACATCATTTTTTTCATCTACTATTAAAAATTTACCTCTTAAAATTTGTTGTAAAAATTGTATTCTTAACTTTATTCCCACACCAAAATACCAAGTTATGAAATAAAAATAAATCATAAGGAGATTTTTGTCGGTGTATGAGGCAAACCTTTGGGTTTTCTTTTTCTTTTTTTTACTTTTTTTTTAATAATATAATTGTTATTGTCACACTTCGAACCCAACCATAAATATAGGCACGTGACAACAACCACACATTTATGAAGTTTTCACCTTACAAGTGTGCAAGGTCTTCTTAGCAACTAAAAATTTATCCTCAAAGAAAATTTTCATCAATAAATCCAAAAATATCCTCTCTTTTTTTTTTTTTGATAAGTAAGAAGAAAATATTATAAATAAAGGAATTGCAAGAAAAATACAAAGAATTAACAAAGAAAATTAAGGAAACAAAAAGACATAAGCAGCCACTAAGCAATTCTAATAGACAAAAGAAAATCCATAAGGGTAGAATAATCCGAGAAACCCCAACACCTAGACCAATCAAAGAGTGTCCGTTGGCATAAATCTAATAATTGAACCACAGTTTTCCCTTCATCCTCAAAAGACTGCCGATGTCGTTCAGTCCAAATAGTCCACATTAAACAGTCTGGAACCAAATTCCAAATATTAGAACTATGCTTCCCAAGCCAATGATACCAACAAAATAATAAGTCCACAAATGAACCTGGCATGACCCAATTGATCACAAACAACCGAAGCATATACGTTCACAAAGAATGAGCAATTAGACAAAATGGTAACAGGTGATCCACAGATTCCGCATTACAACAACGATTCGCCAAAGGGCAACCACGAAGCATAAGGTTGTCCAAAGTTAGAATCTGACCATGGGCTGCTATACACATAAAGAATGCCATCCTTTTAGGAACCTTAACTTTCCAAATGCCCATCCAAGGGAAAGTAGAAGGAACCGCATTTCGAATCTTATGATAAAAAGATTGAATATCAAACTCCCCACTTCCATTAAGACTCCAACAAAGCCTGTCACACCCTTCACCCTTAGGAATTCGGGTTTGGATGAAATGAAATAGGGAGTAGGAAGCCGCTAACTCCAAATCATTGAATTCCCTATAAAATCTTAAACTCCACACTCTATCATTAACACCCATTGGAGGGCTTAACACTTCAGAAATAAAAGCTTCCTTATTGGCTGAACACAAATAACTGAGGATAGAGAATTTTAAGAGGAACATCCCCAATCCACTTATCATGCCAAAAAAGAATACGAGCACCATCCCCCACCACAAAAGACAAATGCTTAGCAAAACTTTCCCACCCTTCACTAATACTCCACCATAAACCACAACTAAGAGCCCTTCTACAAACTTTAGTGCACTAACCCCTTTTTCCCTCCCCATATTTCATGGCTATGACCTTCTGCCACAGATGAGTGGTTTCATGGCCATACCTCCAAAGCCATTTCCCTAATAGGGCCTGATTAAAAGATGCCAAATTCTGAATTCCCAAACCACCCAACTCACGCAGTAAGCAAACCTTTTCCCAAGCCACCAAAGGATATTTAAAACACTCAATTGATGAACCCCACAAGAAATTTCTCTGAATACATTCCAATCTAGTCGCCACAGCTTTAGGGATGGTAAAAAGGGAAAGGTAATAAGTCGGAAGGCTTGAAAGGGTACTTTTCAACAAAGTGAGCCTGCCACCCTTTGACAAATAATGCCGCTTCCAACCTGAAAGCTTCTTTTCCATCCTCTCAAGGATTGGATTCCAAATAGAGGCTGTTTTATACAAAGTTCCCAATGGCATACCCAAGTAAATCATAGGCAAACTGCCCACCCTGCATTGAAGAATATTAGCCAAGGTCTGAATGTTGCTCACCTCCCTAATTAAGACAATTTCACTTTTCCCCACATTCACCTTCAAACCAGTAAAAGCTTGAAAACAAGTCAAAACTAGCCTAATAGAAAGGATTTGCTCTTTAGAAGCATCACAGAAAAGAATGGTATCATTAGCAAATAATAGGTGAGAAATACGGATACTAGTAGAATTAATAGGACCCACACGAAAACCCTGAATGAGACCACCTTCCTCGGTTTTCTTTAAGATAACCTCCATGATCAAAAGAAAGAGAAGGGGAGACAATAGATCACCTTGTCTTAGACCTCTAGAGCTACCAAAGAAGCCAGTAGGAGATCCATTAACCAAGACTAAGAAGCAAACGTAGTGACATAAGTCTTTAGCCATCTCCTCCATAATGCGATTGTCAAAATATCTCCAAAGTACCAATAGAAACAACAATCCAAACCTCATGACCGTTAAACGAAAGATATACTAATTATTACAAGATCATCTTATTTCAAAAATTCATAATCTTCTTTCATGTACACCCTCAGCAAAAGTGTTAAAACTTTCTATCCTTTATAATTTGAAATTGAGGGGAAAAGGCAATGAGTTGACAACTCAATAAGTAACCAAATACCAAACTAGTTGAAACAAGCATATAGATTGACAAAATAATACATTGTTTATAAAATCAAATATTTCACAGATGTCAAAAGTCATAATATACTATAGGTTTCAAAACTAAATAAAAGAAGTTTCATAGACTTAAAATAGTTCATATGTTCAAACATATTCACATTCTTAACAATCTTATATGACTATGGTCATGCTATATCCCCATGACTAGGCATCAGATTTAGATGAAACTAGTTCTGTGCTAATGTATATCACTCCAAACAAGTTTGTCACTAAAATCCTTGGACCTCAAGTCTCAATGCCATCCAAACACCATGGAGACAACAAAGCAAAGGTACTTCACACACAAAAAGACTAAGTCCTTAGAAAAATCTTCAAATAATTGGAATTGGCTTAATCTTTTACTTATCAACTGGACATATGTGTACGGATTGGTTTCTCAGATAGGATAAAAAACAAGAAAGAAAGCAAGGGGGGTGGACGGCTTCTCTTTTAGAAATCCTTGGCCATGAGATGCAAAAGCACAAATAAATTTTTAGGTTGGCTTGGGCTTACATTTTACACATTACAACTAGGTATAAATATAATAGTTTCATTTACCAAAATACCCCATCTTAACTTATAGTTTCAAAAGCTAATAAAAAATTGATCCCTCATAATTCTAAAAAAAAAATACATATTTATAAGATAAGAATAGCTAGATATTAAAATCTTTGGGTATTACAGTTATAAAAGGCAATTAGGTTTCTGCCCCTCAGTCACAATCCTTGACTTTTGCCTTTCATCGGGTTCGATGGAGACCACCACCTAAAGACACACTCAAGGTAAATTTCGATGGAGCAACCTTCAAGGATATCAGAAAAGTGGGTTTGGGTATTGTAATCTGAAACACACAGGGACAGGCGATAGCTTCCCTCTCTAAATTGATTCCACTACTGTTTTCCTCGGATATTGTTGAAGCCTTGGCATCAGCTAGAGCTATTTCCTTTGCTCTTGAACTTGGCTTGTCATCTTTTATCCTCGAAGGCGACTCTGAGATTGTGATTAAGACCCTCATAAGCGACGATGATTACTTCTCCCTTTTTGGTCGTATCCTTGCCGCGACCAAAGCCACCATAGAAACCAGCTATTGCATTTCTTTTTCTCATGTTCGTAGGCTTGGTAATTTTATTGCTCATGACCTAGTTAAATATACTAGACATGTTAGAGGTTTTTTGGTGTGGATGGAGGATGTTCCTCCACACCTCCAATCTGTACTTTTTAGCCGATCTCGGCTAATTTTCCTTAATGAAATTCATGATGTTTTTTCTCAAAAAAAAAAAAAAAAAAAAAAAAAGGAAATCACAAATTTGAACCATAATTTTTCTAATAAAGAATGCAATACAATGTTATAGAGCCACACTCTCAACTAGTGATTTTTCACTTGATGAACTCAACATGTATATAATTCTTAAATAATTCGATACTTACAACAATGGAGAAGAGGAGGATTTAAATTATGGATATTTCTATTGGAAATACTAAGAGATGTCAATCAAGGTACAAAACTCTTAACCTTTAATACCTTATGAAACCATAGTTTTCTTTCTTTTAGTATAAAACCAAAACTCTTGTCAATGAGAAATTACTAAATTACAATCGTTTATCACATAATTAAACCCAAATTATCTCCATTGTAGAATCAAATAATGTCATTAAACACCACCGCATATCCTCAGTACGATAGTCACTTAACAAATATAAGTGCTTGTGGGGTGTGGGAGGGGTTCAAATCTTTAGGAAAGAGTTTCACACACATATACACTTAGATTTTTTTTTTTTGTATAAAAAATAATAATAATAACAATGTCATTAAACCATAAATTTTTTATTTAATGGGATAAACCACAAGATTGTCGATAGTGTAGTAGAACAAAAATTGAGGAATTGTGCTTATCAAGGAGTGCGCCCAAATAACAAGGGTGTTAACGTTCAACCACGGCATGATAACATTAATTGTTGCGCTCTTGTTTGCCACATTTTGCACATATGGACACACTAACATGGTATTATTGAACTTTTTCCCCCATTGGAGGCCGAAGGAAGTAAAGATCTACACGACAACAGTTACTAGACCATGTCAAATTGATGAGAAAATCAATACAATTGTTTTATTCCTATCTCCTGAATTTTTTAGCTCCCTTTTTAAAAAAAAAAAAAGGAATTATGAATATAAATTATTAGATATCACATATCATTTCATTTGAATGGATTACATTTTTTTTTGTTTTCTTTTTTAAATAGATAAATAGTGGGAGTTGGGAGATAAGATTTGAGTAATACTATGGTCACAAACTATTTTACAACATTTTTACAAAATGTTGATGTGGCAAACTTCTTATTAGTTTTCATCTAGGCCCATTATTAACACCGTTTTTTCATTTACCAATAATCACTCGTCACATCAACAATTTATAAATTGTTTTTTTATAAAAAAGCTTGTATCTCTAACATTACTTGGTAAGATTTTGTTTTGTCATGTTTTAAATTATAGTAGTTAAAAACTTACCATAGATATTTGTTTTGATGTTTTCTTTGGAGGAATCTACCTCATTCCCAATCCTGATATCTAGATTCCTCATAATGTGATGCATGATAATCTGGATGTCAAATAATGTAACTATTCCTGTACTTGGTTTGATTAGAAATATACTAAAATTTTTGGGAATATGACATTCTTATGTTAGGTTTATTTAGTTAGAATTTTATAAGAATTATTTATTTATTTCAAAAATATTGTTAGAGTGTATTCACAATATCAAGTCATTTTTTTAATCTTCTTTCAAATAAACAATAAGAAAATATAAACTATAAATCATGGAAAATTCACTAAAATTAAATTTTAACATTCTTCAATGACATGTATAATACAAAAAAAAATAATTTTTTAAATTCTTGTTGTTATTCGCAATCATGACATCATACATACATACATATATATATATATATATTCTAATTTTTAATCACAATTTTTAAAAAGAGATTTTTTTTTTTATTACTTCTAATAGTTAAACGGTAGGGAGGAATGGGTAAAATTATTAATTTGTAAAAAAAAAATGTAACTTTTTCCAGGCATGGGAATATGGATACCCACTTGTTTTCAAGGGAATCCACATTCTTACAAAATTGGGGTTGAGTGAGAATCCATATGCCCTCACTTCTCATGCATCTAATTCCCTTGTGCAATTTACAACCAAACGTGAGAATGTTAGGTGATGATGCCAAAAATGGTCGTTAGTCAATTACCTCGTCAGAGCTTATGATGAGGTAACGTTCCCTTCAAAGATGAAAGAGAAAGAAAACGGAGTGGTGTTAGCCAACTATTCTCCGATGATAAAGTCAATAGAGTTCTTAATATCTCTCAGAGAATAAGAATGTAATTCAGTGTGTCTAGAATTATGTACCTTGTTTCTGGTGTTTTCTAGCTTATTTAAAACTTTCATATAGTTGTTAGGAGCCTCATTATGAGTGTAATTGTCATTGACCTCTTAATGGCTCTTTTGGTTGTTTAAGTAACATCAGCCTAAGCTTAAATGGACGTTTGATTAGCTCATGATTGGCCTTTCGGACCGTTGGAGCTCGTTGGTTACAAAACTATTGATGGTTGCACCATTAATGCTGAATGGATGTCTTCATGTATATGACGACCTTGTGGATTTTATGCTCATCATATATGGATGAGCCTGTGGATTGAAGGTTTGTCAGCTATATGACGAACCTATGATTTTGGTACTCCTCAGTGGCCCCCTTATTCCTTCGTTGCATCTTTGGATGATGATAGGAATAATGACGATTTGTATTTCGTATGATGAGTATTCTTTGATGTCATTCATGTGGCATTAAATGCATTTCAAATCATATGTTTGGTCGTGGCCACGTGTCGTTTAATTGGTTGGACGTGCGGAGGTTAGGTCTTGGTTTTCCCACACTGATTTCACTTTTTTCTTAAAAAACCATCCGTCTTCCTTTTCGTTTTTACTTTGTTTAGGCTTCTGAGTTTATGCTTCTTTGGTGAGTCTTCTTTCTTACCCATCCTTGATTCATGGTTGATTATATCGCCATTAGGTTAGAATCACCCTTTGTGTCCTTTTTCTTTGCTAGGTTAGGGGTTTTCCTTGAGTACTCAGGTGGTTGACGTCCCCAGGTAGGTTTGTTTGTGGTTCGAGACTATGCCCTTAGGCCGGTACTAGTTGAGCTTTACCCTTTGCTTCGCCATTTTTTGATTCGGCACCATTGGCGAGTGAAATGGTCGAGGAGAGGTTTGTAGGCGATGAAGTGAGGTCAAGTGCGTCTAAACCTTTCTAGGCTCTGATCGAGGAGTGCGTTTTGGAGGAGAAACACTTGAAAAATCTTAGAAAACAATTCCAATTCCCTACTGAGACGAAGATGTGTCTTCCTCGTCCAAGTGAAAAGGCTTGTGCCTTTGCCCATGGTCATGTGTGCTTCTACGAGGCTGATTTTCTTTGTGGTCTTCATTTTCCCATCCATCCCTTTATTCACGAGCTACTTGACCACCTTAAGATTGCTCATGGTCACTTGTTCCAAATGTGTGGCGGATGGTCGTAGTGTTATGTCAATCTGGATGTCCGTCCATGAGGGGAGCATGATTAGTCTGAATGAGTTTCTGTACCTTTATTACCTAAAGCCTTTAACCCACTATGGGTATTTTGAATTTTATCCCTTGGATAGGAATTCTAGGGTAGTCTGTGGTCTCCCTTCTTCTTTTTGCGACTGGAAGTTTAGGTACTTCTTCATCTATGGAAAGGAATGGGAAACCTCTTTCAACAAAGTTTGGGTGAAGTGCCCTCATTGCAGTATGTGTGGGAGGTTCTCACACTTGGTATGTTTTTCTTTCTTTTGATTTTCTTCGTCATTTGAGATTTTGCTCATCCTAACCCTCTTCTTTTTGCAGCGAAAGCTCGCCCAAGCTTAAAGAGGCAACATCTGGAATGGGTTTGAGCAGCTTTGGACTTCTCTCTTGGTATCAACGATTTTAACGAGCTTGTGGATCATCGGTTTTTATATGACCATTGCCTGTGACCTAAATCTTCAGCCTATGTTCAAAGGTTGCTTCTTAGGGTAGAGAGGAATAAGTTTTTGGCTTTCATAATTTATCCTCGTCGTTCTCTTTTCTTTGTTATCCCCTTGTGACCTGCTTATTCTATTTTGTAGGCATGGCCACTCGCTTTAGTCATGATAGGTATGCTCGTGCTAAGGAGAAGAAGAATTAACCTTTGTCGGAGATTTCCACGTCACTTGCCAAGAGGCAGAAGACTAAAAGTAGCGTTGGGATTGTCCTCTCTACCCCCGTCCATACTTTTTTGGTCCTTTCTTCGGTTATGTAAATTGAAGAGTTGCCTTCTCCACCTCGGACTTGCAAAGGAAAGGAGAAGAAGAGTGAGAATATGTGGACAGATCTGACTACCGCACTTGGACGAGCTTATAACATCTTTTCTGAAATGAGCTTAAGGCTTTATCTTCTATTCCTTCTCACGAGCTTGTTAATTGTCATATCCACAAGCTTGTGCATGTGAGTTTTTCTTAAATAATTTAATATGTATGTATCCGTTTGTTTTTACTTATATTTGTTTTCCTCAAGTCCTTGGGGAGTCATTGCGCCTGATGACTGTTTACCTTGTGATGGAGGAGAAGGTCACGATGGCCAACTCTAGGGCAGAAGCAGCTGAGGCTGAGGGTTCAAGGCTGAAGAAGGACCTGGTCTAAGCTATGGATCAGGAGAGTAAGGCCAAAGCCAATCTGAAATCACTACAAGAAAAAGGGGCTATTACGATGAGCCAAAAGTGCCGCTAAAGGTACATTTGACCTTTAGCGGTAGGTGCTATTGCGGCGGTTCTTCCCATCACTGTTGCGGTGCTGCAATAGATCTATTGTGGCCATAACATAAAGCGTCGCTGTAGATGCACCTTTTAGTGGTGATTTTGGTTTATTGCGGCGGGCAGAAAACCGCCACCATATGAGGTTAAAATTCGGGTCAAATGACATTTAGCGGCGGGCATACAACGCTATTGTAGCTCATCAATCAAAATGGACTAATTGCACTTGTAGCGGCGAGCGAGATGCGCCACTATATATGACAACCTTTAGTGGCAGGCGATAAGCGCTGCTATAGGGCTTCATGTAAAACAGAACATAAGCACCTTTTAGCGGTGGATATAATCGCCACTATACGTGTGAAGCTTTAGCGGCAAGCTATAAACGCCACTATAGGGCTTCATTTAAAACATAATTTTAGACCTTTGGCGGCGCTTTTTGCCCGCCACTATAGGTTAAATTGTTTTTTTTCCCCCCCCTACGTTTTAAAACCACAGACCTATTACAAAGAACCTGTAATCATTTTAGCTCTACTAAGACAATACCATAAATGTAACTAATTAACAACACCACAAATATCTCCAAACTAACATTATATTAACATAGAAATATATTATCAAATACATAACATTGTCTATAACCATCATCATAAGATTAACAAAAAAAAAAAAAAAAGATGTGGTCCTTGGAATAAAACAACCACTTAAATTAAGCTATTAACATAATCAAAGTTCCAAAGTGTTTAAAAATATCATTCAACACTTGCAAAAAATGCGGTTGTTCAAATGTAGTTCTTTGTACACAAAAATTCCTCAAACACCAACATAAAACTTATAAGCTGCTTGGTTGATGGGATGTAGCTGATGATTTTTGGAAAGCTAGAGATTGTTGGATTGGAGGAACATCCTATATACAAACCAGGATTACTCAATAAGTGCATATAAATGGATCAAATAGAATAACAAGGAAATATTGGAGATTTAGGACTTTTCATCTTGCTTATTCAATAAGTGCGTACAAACCAAGATTACTCAATAAGTGCATATAAATATTAGTTCATCAAGCCTGTTAGGACTTTTCCATGATTTTGTTTGGGACTTGATATGGTTCTATGTATTTAGTTGGGCTTCTTCATTTAATTTTATCAACTATTTCTCCACTGCAACACCATTAGCATGACATAGGCGCTTCATGTCCCAAAAAGTGTCTTGGTTCTAAAGACACAGTTATTAATGAAAAGTAAAAAGTTCAAGTCTTCATAAAATGCCATTCATCCTATATTAGAGATTAGATAACTTTTTATGAGAATCTTGTTTGCTTCTTTAAAAAATGTGAGTATAGTTAGAGAAAATGGCAAAGTAGAAGATACAATGGATATGTGCTACCCTAGGCAAACCAAATACTAAAAAGAATAACTTGGAAACTCAAGGTGTTAAAACACCTCCTAACCTAAAAAAATCTAATCCAATCACTGCTCCTAGAAGCCGCAAGCTCTCTAGAGTCTTGGCTTATTTGCATAATATCCCAATTGGGAATGGTAGAAGGATTTTAAAGGACAAGTAAATATCCTAAACCTTTTCCAAGTTACAAATTCCTAAATAAAATTTTCAAATTCGTTTTCCTAACTAAGCTCAGCTCTAAGCAAAAATAAGTTGTGAACAACTCAGGATAGGTGATGAAATGAAGCTAGGAGCACAACAATGAACAAAATGCAACAAAATACAGCAAAACAAACCCATAAAGCTACAGAGTATATTAACATAGGCCAAATATGCAGACCTGAACTTTGAGACAAATAGTTACACAGCTTTTAAAGAAAAAGCTTGTAAAAATAGCAAAATAGTAGTACTGGAGCTTTTATTGTATCCATTTTATTAAAAAAAAAAGTTTGAATTGCTTAAATTAGATTTTCATAAACAAGATGATTGAAATTAACAGAAACCCATTTCTTAGAAAACATGTACAAGTTGTTAGAAAAGTCCAAAACCCATTTTTAATTTCTCATGAAAAATGATCACCAAACAATTCAATTTCTGTCATATTGAGATTAGAAACTTATTCCCAACAAAAGGCATGAACAACCTAATATATATAAATTCATTGAAGAGTGAACAAACCCAGTATATATAAATAGGGTTGGGCTGCCACTCCTATGTCCTAACTCTGATTTTGCTGCTGTTCTTTTTTAGTTGAATGAATTCCCTTGTAAGAGAGAGGTCTTTAATGAAGGTTTTGGTCTACATAAGAAATATTTATCACCAGGCTATATCCATCAAAACTTAATCTACATGAAGAATAATTTTCCAAAAGCAATAATTCCAAATTTCAAAAAAATACAACGAAACACCAACTTAATAGTAAAATATAACTTAATGTCCATCACAAAGTTTTAGCCAATATGTAACTAAATGTAGACATTTTATGTGAAATACTTAAAAAATTATCTCCATAAGCTAGCTACTATCTCTAGCCATTAGATAAACTATTTGTTCAAAGCCTATACAATGAAAGAGATATCTACATGAAAAACTACACTTGCATTTGCAAGATACACTAAGGCCTCCTTGTTCATTTGAAAGGGGTGTTGAGTCAGTCATCCAATGTGGTGCTTCATTAGGTGGAGAAAACATTGTAGTGTAGCATGTAATGGATGTGGTTATATGTTAATAAGTAGTTTAGTCTTTACAACAATTAAAAAAAAAAAAATAGTGTAGCATGTAATGGAACCTAATTGTCAAATGTTTAGGGAAACTAATTTATGTAGTAACATACCTTATACCAATCATCATCCAATATAAAACACTTACAAGTATTGAAAAAAAAAATTAAAATAATCAAACAACAATAACTCAATAATATTCATTCACAATTTTTAAACATAAGAAACACTCACAATATCAAATTATATCACCTTATAACACCATGCAAGCCACCTACTTGCTCCAACTCAACAACCCACTACAATACCAATTATCAACATTATACTATAGAATTTTACAAGAATTTAATAAGAAATTACTTACTATGCTCAAGCCAGCACAAACCTCTACCAAAGAAAAGAAATCCAAAGTGAACACAAACAAATAATGCTTAACCTGTAAACAGAAGAAAAGAAAAATTTACAAGTTAGAAAGCAACTGTGATCAGTATGTCCTTAGAAGCTCTAGATTCATCACATTCATTTCTCAATAATATGTGAGGTACACTCATTAATTATTACAATAATAAAAATCAAATTACATCTCTCAACAATACAAGAGGTATATTATTACAATAATAAAGATCTAATTAAATAACTAAGGAAATGAAAAATTATGCATAGAAAACAAAAAACAAAAAACAAAAAACAGCGCTTTTTGGCATTTTCACAAACATGTATATGCATATTTTAAGGCCTAATTTAATTTAATCTAAGCACCATGGACAATTCATAAATATAGTATTTTCATTTTAAATTCAATATGCAAAATAAATTTTTGCTTTACAAGCAAAAGTTATAACCTTTGGGAGGTAAATTTTTGAACATGAATGAGATAAATATTTATATTGTTGAACTTGCCTGAAGAGGTCCATGTTCAGATGTTTGGAGGCGATATTCATGCATGATCCAATCTGTTTTCCTACCATTGGGTGCTCGACCCTTGTAGAACACCAGAGTTTTTCTGATTCCTATGATTCTGTTCTTTGAGAGCATAACCTTGTCTCTCCCAGTTGCTTTCAAGAATCCAACAGCAATGGCTTTGTTAGTCCTCGTTCCTGTTGGGTACTTCTTATCTTTATGACTAAAGAAGTACCACTCATTTTGTTCATCATAGCCTAGCTTGCATTTGTCTGCATCAACCATAGAGAAAATTAAAGTTATAAGAAATCCAACACGTTGTAATTGGTACCATATTCCATACCCAATATGTATTTCTATGTAATTTTCTCACTTGTCAAAGAAAGCACATATGAACTTACAAGATAAACCACACAACAAAAGCTTGTGGTAAATTCCTTATAGTCTCAAAATTCTAATCATACTTTTCGATTAAATTTGCAACAGGTCAGCTCTTTTTAAAAATTTGTTTCGTTCACTTAGTTTTATCCAAAATGCTTGAAATTAAATATGGAGAAGCCCTTATATGTCTAGTATGTACCATAAAAAATTCAGCTTAAAATAATTTTTCTATAATTTATTAAAAATCATGTAGTACATTTGACTTAAATCTGTCCTTGACAGATTTAAAGTCACCAAAAAAAAAAAAAAAAAAAAACAAATACTATAATTTTAACACCATGCCAAAAGCTTTGTGACTTGATTAAACTTTAAAGCTACATGTATTAGCACAGATAAACAACTAGGATTACAACCCATAACCTCATATACCAATCATCACAACACAAGTCAAGAAATTCAATCCCATATAAAAATCAATTACCACAACATCAATTCACTTCAAAGTTCTAAAACTCATTATATATATATATATATATTGCATAGTCCAACTTCAAGTTTAATAAACAACTACAAGCAATTAAACCTAACCTCATAACTCATTGAGGTAAAATATCAAACACTTGACATGCAACAAACACAAGCCCACAACTCAAGCAATTTTCATAGTTAGCACTATCAACTTTTCACATGTATCAAAATAATTCCAAAGACATAAAGAAACTCAATTTTAAAAATCCATCTCAATCTTCCTCATGGATTAAAACCCATATGGTTGTCCAAGAAATACAACTCTCAAACCCACTAAGTTATTACCATAAACATCATAAAACAACAAAGCCCAAAGGATTTCATAGAAGAAAATGACAGAAAACTTAGATTTTTACCTCATCTATTGAATTAACCAAACTTAGAGGGATGACTTTTCAAATGGGTATGCCGAACTAACCACTAGAACTCTCGGCGTTGCTATTGGGGTAGGCTAAGCTTGGCAGCGTTGGGCTAGTGTTGATGTTGGCATCAGCAAGTGGCTAGGCTGGGCTGGCCGGTGGGCTATGAGAGAGAGAGAGAGAGAGAGGGCTTTGTGTGAGGGAGATGTGAGTGGCTGAAAAAATTTAAGTGGGTGAAGTCTTAACTTTTAAGAGAGTGGGAAAGTGAAATTTTATGCGGGAAAGGCAAAAAATTTTCTTGCTGAAATTTGAGCTCTATTGCGGCAGTAATGGAAGTGTCACTAAAGGTTTGGGCTATTGCTGTAGAGTTTAAAAATAGCACACTTCAACGTCGCTAGTGCTGTTAAACGTTATATATTTTGCGACGTTTTTAGAAAATGCTGCTAAAAATGGAAGTGAAAATTTATGCTGAAATTTATTTAAAATTTTTATTTTTAAATATTTGTTTTAAGTTTTAATCCAAAAAAAGGATATATTTTGCTGAAGTGTTTGGGGGGAAGTGAAAATTAAAATATGTGGGAAGTCAATAAAATGACTAAAATACCCTGAAACATCTCAAATGACCAAAAATACCCTAAAACCTCTAAAATGACAAAAACAAAAAAAAAACCCTAAAACCTCTAGAAAGACAAAAATACTTCCAAAACCTTAAAAATGAGCAAAAGTACCTTGAAACCTCTAAGATGATTAGAAATAGCTCGAAATTGGTAAAATAACCAAAATACCTCCCCAAAATCTCTATAATGACAATTTTGGTCATTTTAGAAGTTGAGGAGTATTTTGGTTATTTTAGAAATTTCAGTATATTTTGGTCATTTTAGATATTTCAAGGGTATTTGGGTCATTTTAAAGGTTTAGAGAACAGAGCCAACCAAAGTTTTTTACCATGTGGGTACACAACACATGTTTATTATGCGTCATACTTAAATTTGAAATCTAACCATTAGATTTGAAGAGTGAAATGAAAGGTTAATTTTGGTATATTATGGTCACAATCAAATGGTTGGATTTAGAGAAATGAGCGGTCAAAATTTAGTTAAAGTTGGTCAAACTAAATAGATGGTCCCGAGACCACTGGACTTGGTGAAATTCATATTCAAATCTTGATCATTGGGATTGAAGAGTATGGCGACATATTGGTGTTGGTGAAATTTGAGACTAATTGCATAGTCAAATTGAGAGAACATAGCCATACAGGTACACAACACATGTCCATCACGTGCCATACTTAGATTTGAAATCTAACCATTGGATTTGAAGAGTGTATGAAAGGTTAATTCTAGTAAATTATGGTCACAATCAAACGGTTGGATTTAGAAAAAGGCATGGTCAAAGTTTAGTTAAAGTTGGTCAAATCCAGTCAAACTTAATAGATGGTCCCAAGACCACTAGACTTGGTGAAATTCATATTCAAATCTTGATTATTGGGATTGAAGAGTATGGTGACATATTGGTGTTTGGTGAAATTTGAGACCAATTGGATGGTCAAATTGCGAGAACATAGCCATATAGGTACACAACACATGTCTATCACACGCCATACTTAGATTTGAAATATAACCGTTGGATTTGAAGAGTGTAATGAAAGGTTAATTCTAGTAAATTATGATCACAATCAAACGGTTGGATTTACAGAAAGGCATGGTCAAAGTTAAGTTAAAGTTGGTCAAACCCAGTCAAACTTAATAGATGGTCTCGAGACCACTGGACTTCGTAAAATTAGGTTCAGTGGGAAGGTTTTCAGTGGATTATTGGGTATTGGAGTAGTTGTTAGAAAATGTTAATTAAGAAATAATTTTGAAAGATGATGAACATCATGTTAACATTGACTTAGATAAAGTTGATTGGGCAAAATGATGAAAAAATTTATTATTTTGGCTCATATATCATGTATTATCACTTTTGATTTTAATTAATTTGAATATGTATGTTACAAATATATTCTAATTTGATTTATGTACTTACTTTTGGTAAATATTATTACATAATTGATGATTGAATTGGTGAAAAGCAATTGAGAGAGAGAAAGAGAGAGAGTGTGTGTGTATGTTTTTTCTTAGAGGGAGACTAACATGGGGAAAACACAAAGGCGCTAAAAATGAAAAGACAAATGGTGCTTAGGCGAGGAAAGGACATAAAAAAAAAATAAAAAAAAAAAAAAAAACAGAGGGAAAAATTGGACTAGATTAAGGCAATTAAAAGGTCTATTGCGGCAGTCAAAACCGCCACAATAACTAAGAAAGTATCTATTGCGGCGGTTTGATAATACCGCCGCTATAGCTAAATAGAACGCCGCTAAAACACATATATTGCGGCGGTTTTATATACTGCCGCTATAGTATACTGCAAAAGGATATATCTATTGCATCGGTTTGATAGAGTGCCGCTATAGCTACATCAAACGCTGCTAAAACATATATATTATAGTGGTTTTATATACCGCCACTGTAGTTCGCCGCAAAAGGCTAGATCTATTGTGGTGGTGCAATTGAATGCTGCAATATATCTCATGTACAAGGGCGGTCCGAAAAGGTGCTGCAATATGTGAGCTATAGCGGTGGTTTTCGCAACTGCTGCAAAAAACCTGCCGCAATAGCTTGTTTTTCTTGTAGTGGTTTCTGACCAGTTGAGGATAGAGATGATACTCATCACTAAAAGGGATGAGGAGATTCAGTTGGTGAAGCCGAAGGTCTCTGACAAGTGTGAGAATGCTATGGCTGATTTCCCGGCGTCTGATACTTTTTCGACCATCACTTTTGACGAACTTTTCAAAGGCTTCGAACTCCCGTGGCGGTGGATGATGAAGCATCACTCCAAGGCCGTTGATTATTCTGATCTTAATTTTGAAGCTATTCACAAAGAGATGATGGCTGATGAAGACGCCGAAAGAGCCAATGCTGATGGCCAAGAGGAAGGAGGAGGCGAAGGAGAAAGCCTTGGAGATGCGCCCAAGCTGCTCCTTTGGACAAAACCCCTGTTGACCCTCTTATTGATCAAGTTGTTGACCCTGATGTCGTTAACCCTGCTATTTGAACTTTTAAGTTTTGTTTTATTTTTGGTTTGCCCTTATTTTTGGGCTGGTTCTCATCCTTGTTTTGGTGAGTTTAGTTTGAAACAATTTCTCTTGTTTCTGTTTTTTCTAAACAATTTGGAGCTTTGCATGCTCGCAATATAGGAAATACTTTTGATTTACTGATGTTTTTTATTGCATGCTTTATTGACGACTTTTTTAAGAATCTCGTCATTGTTGCTATGCTCGTTAGTTTATATACTTGCGAGTTTGAATATGTGTCTCATCTTTGCAAGGTTAGATCATTAATATGATTTCACTCCTTGGTTTTAAACCTTGTGGGCTTTGATTATATGACATTTGCTCTTGTGATGAGACTTCGGCCATCAACCTGAGTTAATTCGTTGGTTGTTAACTTTGTGAACTTTTATCAACATGACTTATCCTGGTGTTAGGAATTTAGTCGTCATTATGATTACATTCATTTATTTTTAACCTTATGAAATTAACTAGACATGAGCTATTCTCACTTTGTGACGATCATATTTATCAACATCGTGAATTTAGTCGTATGACTTATTCTTGTCCTAAGAATTTGATTGTTATAATGACTGTGTTTGTGGGTTTTCAACCTTATGAATTTAGTCACACGACTTGTTCTTAATACAATAATTAGGTCATTTTAATGACTGTACTCATTGGTTCTTAACCTGGTGAATTTAATCAAATGACTTGCTCTTGTTTTAAGAGTTTGATCGTCATGATGACTATACTCATTGGACTTTAACCCTGTGAATTTAATCATATGACTTACCCTTGCATTAAGAGTTTAATCGTCATAATGACTGTACTCATTGGTTTTTAACCTAGTGAATTTAATCATATGACTTGTTCTTACTTTAAGAGTTTGATTGTCATAATGACTGTACTTGTTGGGTTTTAATCCTGCGAATTTACTCTTCTTTAAGAGTTTAATCGTCATAATGACTATACTCGCTGGTTTTTAAACTTGTGAATTTAATCATATAACTTACTCTCACTTTGAGAATTTGATTGTCATTATGAATGTATTCGTTTAAAATTCACCTTATGTGATGAATTTTGTCCGTTATTAAGGACTCTTATCATCTACATGGTTTCACTCGTTTGGGTTTTTGATAGATCTCTTGTTTTGGACATTCGACCTTGGTGAAGTCGACATAATGTTTTTCAAGAAAATATTTTTATTCATTTGAGGGAGCTTGTCCCTTTATTCTTTCCTGCTTACAAAATAGTTTGGCACATGAAAATTGAAAGCATTACTTAACTAACAATAATACCTCTTGAGGTGTTCTATATTCCAATCAATATTCCTTGTCTATGTAGAGATTCTAGACCTGAAGACCCAATCAATATTTCTTGTCTATGTATAGATTCTAGACCTAAAACACTTCTCCTCTATGTAGAGATTCTAGACTTGAAGACCCAATCAATATTTCTTGTCTATGTAGAAATTCTAGACTTGAAACACTTCTCGCCTATGTAGAATCTCTAGACCTAAAGACCCAATCAATATTTCTTATCTATGTAGAGATTCTAGACTTGAAACACTTCTCATCTATGTAGAGGTTCTAGACCTAAAAAACCAATTAATATTTCTTGTCTATGTAGAGATTCTAGACTTGAAACACTTCTCGTCTATGTAGAGATTCTAGACTTGAAGACCCAATCAATATATCTTGTCTATGCAGAGATTCTAGACTTGAAACACTTCTTGTTTATGTAGAGATTCTAGACTTAAAGACCTAATCCAAATTTCTCGTTTATGTAGAGATTCTAGACTTGAAAGCTAATCCCCATTTCCTGTTTGTGAAGAGCCTCCAAATGTAGAATTCAATCATCCCACCAAATTGAGTAGATAGAGTTCTCAGCCGCCTTAAGATTTTTTGATTGAGCAGATAGAGTTCTCAGTCACTCCAGTTCTAGGTTGAGCAGATATAGTTCCCAATCATTGGCATTCAAGCCTCTACACAGGTTCATCAATCATTAAGCAAACTAGATGTCAACATTTCTCATTTTGTTAGACACTAAAGCACTACTATGTCCCAAGGTTCTAGGTTCTAGGGTTAGGAAATCTTTGAAAAAAAATCAACCTTGATTAAATCATGGTTGCTAAAATTAGTGTCTTTTTTTTAAACATTGACATTTGCTTTTCAAGCTCTGTCAATGAGATGCATTCTGTAGACTCTCAATTTTGCACCCATAATTTAATTTTGGAAGATTATCAAAATAATCATTCTAAGTACCCAAAAATCATAATAGCATTTCATGCATTAAATCATTCATCACATATCATAAAAATGATCTTAAGATTCCAACGATTGTGACGATATGCCCGGTTCCCAAATCGGACCATCAGATTGAAAAATATTACAAGATCAAGTTTTCGTGGTTTGCGTACATTCACTTGGTGGGACTGTTCACATGTGATTAATTGAAATTAATTTTGATTGGTTAACGATTAAAATTAATTAAATGAATTTTTATGATTAGTAGAGCATTTTTCTTAAAGTGAGATTTGTTGCATGGGATTAAAACAATTAAGCTGATAATATTTAAAAACTGTTGATAATTAGGCTTTTGGGATAATTATATTCAAAATAATTATTTTAAAAATCCTAATTATCAGTTTGGGATGAGGTTTATCATGAAAATAACTCTAAAATTCGTCCAAATACAGTTTTAGACTTGGAAAACACTTCAAAAACGTGCTAATCAAGTAGCAGATTTCATATTCACATTCTAGGGCACTTCTGGCACAATAAAACTCAAAATTCGGACTAGGCTATTTCTAGCAAAGTTGTAGAGAATTAAATTTCCCTTCTGCTGTCAAAATTTCAGTGCAAATAGAATTTTTAGTAAATAGGTATGATCAAAATACTGAAACTTGTTTTGATTTGAAAAATCAGCTTACTCTTATCCAAATCTCTTTTTTTTTTTTTTTAAAGAATTTTCCACATACGTTTTTTGCTTGTTTTTTAAGCTGACTAGACTTAATTTTTAAGCAAACCTAGCTTATTTTCTAAGCAACTAACACCTCTATAAATAGAGGAGGCCTCCCAACCCCCTCTGCCCCTTAACATTAAAGAAACTCTGGAAGTCTGACTTTAAGATTTTCTTTTCTGTTAAGAAAAAATTCTTTAGTACTTAGAGAGACTCACTCTCTCTCTAACTCTAAAGTAATCCCCCCTTGCAAGATTTATTCATGCATTGATACATGTATATATTCTACTCTCTTATTAACATGCTTATTCTTTCATTAGCATATGCATTTGTTTATATTTTCTCTGTGAATATTAACCTCTAGTATGATTTTCTTGTTTTTGAATTTCTATCTCATAGAAAACATGCAATGATTGTTTGCTCATGTTTGTTCATGTAGATGTAGGATAAATATAATATAATCTTAGATATTTTGTCCTTAGTTAATTAAAAAATTAGATCTGAAATCCTTTTTAAATTCCATTCTTTTTTCTAACAAAAAAAATCAGATTTGAAAATCCTTTTCAAAATCCATTCTTTTTTCTAACAAAAATTGAGATCTGAAATTTAATATCAAAATTCACTCTTTTTTTTTTAATTAAAAAATTAGGTTTGTAATTTCTCTTTGAAGTTTATTCTGTTTTTTAATTAAAAATATAAGATCTGAAATCCTTTTTAAAATCCATTATGCTTTCTAATAAAAAATTTAGATCTGAAAATTCCTTTTAAATTCATTATGTATTTTAATTAAAAAATCAGATCTGAAAAATCCATTCCTAAATCCATTCTGCTTTCTAATAAAAAATTCAGATTTGAAAGTTCCTTATAAAATTCATTCTGTTTTTTAAATTTTAAAAAAAAAAATCAGATTTGAAAATCCTTTTCAAAATCCATTCTTTTACTAATAAAAAAAACTTAGATCTGAAAAATTCTTTTTGAAGTTCATTCTGATTTTTTAATTAAAAAATCAGATTTGCAAATTCTTTTTAAAATTTATTCTGTTTTTTAATTAAAAAAAATAGATTTGGAAATCCTTTTCAAAATCCATTCTTTTTTTTCTAACAAAAAATTCATATCTGAAAATTATTTTTAAAATTCATTCTAATTTTTACTTTAAAAAAAAAAAAAATCAGATTTGCAATTTCTCTTTGAAGTTCATTCTTTTTTTAATTAAAAAAAAAATCAGATTTGAAAATCCTTTTCAAATCAATTTTGTTTTCCAACCAAAACTCAAATTTGAAAATTTTATTTAAAATTCAATTTTATTGTTAATAAAAAATCAAATATGAACTTTTTCTTTAAAATTTATTCTATTTTTGTTAGTTAAAAAATTAAATCTAAAACTTTTCTCACCGCTAATGTGCCCATCAGTAGGCATGATGAATGTGGAAGGATCACTTGGCTCATCAATGGTGATAGCGAGCACGTCCCCCTTAACTTTTAGCATTGCTTCCATTACTTTAGCATCCATGTAGCCTATGTAGTCGACCTCTTCTTGAATCTCCTTAATCACAACAGCAGGATACACCTTTCCATCCTTGCCTATCCAAAGCTCGGGGAAGCCACAAAAAGGAAAGTCTCCTCCTTCCCTCATAAAGTTCTCATTGAGAGTATCAAGGTTTTTCTCGATTCTGTCACAGCCTTCAAAGAATCCCAAAGCTTCCTTAGTCAATTAAGTCTTGAAATCGGGTAATTTAGCCACTTCTTTTCCTTCTTTCTTAATATCTATACTGGGCATGTATCCCATCTTTTTCATCACTGCAATCACCTTGTGCCTACAATAAGGGAGTAAATACGTAGTATACTTCTCATCCTTCAACCCATATTCAGTCATGTTTACAAACTCAAAGCTGCTCATTTGAAACTCATTATCCTTACCTTCGAGTCCGTAAATGGGAATCTTCATCTTTTGGTGCAAAGCGGAGGGAATAGCTCTAATAGGATGAAGCCATGCTCTTCCTAAAAGGAGATTATAGCGAGGGGTGATGTTCATCACATGAAATTCCACAATTGTGTCTATCAGACCAATTTTACAAGGAGCCTTGAAGGACCCCATAACCTTCTTAGAGGTGTTGTCATAAGCCCTAACAGTCAAAGGAGAAGGGACGATTGTCTCTAGCACCCATGCATTCGATGGTGATTTGTAGAGGTCTAGTGTGAGTAGCTCATTCGGAGGGAGGCTCTTCATCAGAAAAAGGTAAGAAAAGGGTGAGACGGGGTCTCCACTCCCATGATGGATGGAACCTCTTGAGGTGTAGTCTCTATAGGCACCTCTTTCCCATTCAAGACTTCTAGAAGAAGCTTTTAGAAGTGCGTTTTGGTGTTTATGAAAGGCCATTAAAATGCCTAAAACACACACGTGCTTTAGTCTTCTTCAGTTAGGCCAAAACCTTTTCCTCATGTTTCTCCTTATCCTTATTGAGTCTAATGGGTTTTGATCCTTCTTACAAGTTCCTACCAGAATGATCTTTCTTCAAAAAGGATGGTTTGTAATACTTTCCACTCCTAGTGATGTTGGCCATATCATCCTCTAAGATTCTTTTCTTCAACTCAGACATTCATTTCGGGACAATTCCCCACACGGCTATGGAGCTCTTTAAGTTCTCATCTTTCTTGTCCTAAATTCCTTGGATTTTGACCATGTTGATCTTCACAACCTCTATGAATTTGGAACAATCTTAATCAGTCCCTTCTACCTTAACACAATTCTGATATAGGGGAAGAGCTTGGTGATAATCAGGTAGGGGGCTCTTCCTAATGTTAGGCTTGGTGATGATATTTGGATTTAGGAGGATTCCATTATCTATCATGTCTTGTATCTCGTTCTTAAGGCGAAAGCAATTGGCAATCTTATGGCTAGATTTCTAATGGAAGTGACAATATTCATTAAGGTTCTAAGTAAAAGGCATAGGATTAGGCATCGGTGTGGGCTCTAAAGGCTTGACAAATCCTTTGGAGGTCAAGTTTTTATATGTTTGGGCAAGGGTCATTCCTAGGTTAGAAAACTCTGACGGGTTTTCTTTAGGAAGTTTTGGTAGGCTAAGGGTTGTTGGGGTATGATGGCACTTACATTCATAGGGTTAGGTGTTTTGGCATTGGATGATCCTCCCCTACATGTCTTCTTAATTGGGGGTTTACTTTCTCCTTTCTCTAATTGTCCATTGTTGATGGCATCTTTGATCCTAGTCCTGCAATCACATAATTCCCTAAAAGAGCTAATAGGTGATGATAGCAGCCTAATATTGTATGCCAGAAGCAAATTCTTGATGATCATGTTGATTTGGTCTTTCTCATCTGGCCTATTGACCATCTTGGAGGCCTTCCCCTTCCATCTTATCATATATTCGGAGAAAGTCTCTCTGGCCCTTTGCTTAGTGGTTTCCAAGTCCCTCAAAGTTACATCAATCATATTGTTGAAAATGAATTAGTCCACGAACAATTCCACAAGGTCATTCCATACTTTGGTCTTGCTTGGATCCAAGCTATAGTACCATCTTGATGCATCTCCTGTGAGTGAGAGAGGGAATGTATGCAAGGTTTGCTTCTCATCCAACCCTTTCATCCTAGCTATACTTATGTATCTCCTAACATGTTATTTAGGGTCTCCAGTCTTGTCGAACTTTTCCGCATCAGAAATCTTGAATTTGGAAGGCAACACAATGGGAGCTTTGGAATTTAGACTATCTATGTTGTATAGACAATTATCCATCCCTTGGGCCTTGTGAAAGGCTAGTTGCATCTTTCCCATTTTCTCTTTCATGGCTGCGGTTTTCGCGGTAAGTTTCTCAAACTATTTGTTCCTTTCATAATCGACCTTGTGTTTCTCATCCCATTCTTCCTTTTCTTCTTCCTCATTTGTCTCCACATTTATAGGCTTTTTGAGCTTGCTTTCTTCTAGCTTAGAAAGACTTCTTACCATCTTTTTAAGAGTCTCACTTTGATCTTCTAGTGCCTTGTATAACCTTTCCGCAAGTGCGGCATCAATTGGAGTAGCCATTTCTCCTTGAGGTGTGATATCAAACTTAATCAAACGTTTCCCATCGCTTTGTTGAACCCAAGTTGAAGTAGGGACATGCTTACTTTGTCTTGGGGGTGCAATGGTGCCTGAAAAGAAGTTCCATTTTATTAAGGGACAAAGTTTAGCTACAAAATTGGTTATAGTCTTACGCTACAACTTTACTTAATATCTTTTTATTGGAGGTAAATTTTGATAAATCCATAGTTGGATTAAATCTTCTTCTTATATCCTCCATACCTGCAAAATTTCTAAAAAATCAAAGATCAATAGTTATGTCATCAATAAATTGTTTAAATTGCAAGTTTTTGTAGTTTAAAATTATGCATAAAATATAAGCTATTAGATCATATAGTAAATAATATCTAATTAACACAAAATTGGACATGCGTATTAAGAGCATAAAGAATATGCAATTCAACGGTTGGATTTTCAAAATATGTAGTAGTGTTTATTTTATTGAGTAAGGTTGCAGTCTTAGGCTACAACCAGTTTTGTAGCTAAACTTTGTCCTTTATTAAGTCCATGTCCCAATTTAAAAGCTTCTTTTATTTAAATGTTCCTTAGAAAGTCTTTAAGTCTATTTTAAATGAAGGCCCAATTACAAAGTCACTCCCTTTCCTCTCATGAGCCTTGCCCTTTGTTTCATAGGGCTTGGTCCTTTTACAATAAAGCTCTCATCTTACACTCACGAGCTTTCATTAGAATGTACTTATAGATTTCTAACCCTTCGTCTCAAATATGGGTCACCAATGTATTCATCACCTTTGGGCACTTCATTCTTATATTCATTATCAATTCTTTTCTTTTTTTTTTTCAAAGAAGCCTTCTAGCTAGAATACATCATGGCCTTCCTTTCAAGGCCCATGAATCTCACATCATTTAGAGCCTTTGCATTCAACAAGGAGGCCTAAGATTAGAGGGATTCATTTGACTTTGTAGGATCTAGGATGCTAGGTCCATAGCATATTTGTTACCTCAGGCCCAAGACTTTCTTTTTCAAAAAAGGCCTTTGACTTGGACTTATGATAGCAAATAGGCTATTATCCTATGAACCTTTCAAGTTAAGATATACCTTTAGACTTCTTGGGATAAGCCTCTTATATGTGATATATTTCTTTTATTTTATCCTAAGGTCTTAGGGTATGCCATAACTTTGGGGTCCTCTTCTCAATTTTACATCTTTTATTTGTCCCTTAGAATTAGGTGAACACAAGATATATGGTTGAGCAAACAAGAGATATAAAGGGTACCCTCTTTGGATAGGATCTAGGATCTCTCTATGTGTGGGTAAGCTCCTTAAAGCTAAAGGGATAGATCAACATGTCACTCATAACTAGGTGGGCCATTATTACAACCTTGGGCTTAAATGGACAGTAATGGATTGGTGGCAAACTGTTAATATACTTAGAGCCCATCATAGGCAATGGCATGAATTGTGAGTTGGTGGGATAAACTTAGGAAAATCTTGGTCCAGCTAGAGTCTCCACTTTCCCACTAATCACCAACCATGGCAAAGGGACAAAGAACCAAGTGAAAGTGTGTGCAAAACAATATTAAAAAGCCTTTATTAAGATTAAGAGATGGAACACATTAGAGTCAAACTTCTCTATCCCCAACGGAGTTGTCACTGTGGGTGCAAGTGCCTGCAATGAGTTTTTAGGATCTTATAGGAAGTACACATTGGCCTAGGGTGGACCATGGCGGAGGGTGTAAATGGATTTGCCACCTAGTTTAGGTCTAGGAACCATAAATATAGCACCCTTATGGAAGGACTGATCTTTACCAAGGCACATGTCTAGAGTTTAGGTATGGGGATGGGAAAGTGTTAGGCACCCAACTATGAACACAATGACGTTTAGGAGTCGCCACCTAGCTTTTTCAATAGTCTAGGAACCATATATATAGCGTCCTCTTGAGGAAGGACCATTGATCTTACTACCAGAGATATGGGTTTGGAGTTAAGGTACGATCTTGGGAAGGTGTTAGGTACTTAAAATTGCCCAACCCTAAGGTTGGCTTTCTCTCATTGTGTCTTATATCTTAACCCTAATAAAGGCACACTCAATATTGTTATTCTAGACTTATACACACACACGCACACACACATTAACATTCATCTAACAATCAACATGACATCAAACATCCCTAGCCATACATCTAACATGCTTGTCATACATCACAAATCCTAACATACATCTAATCATGTATATCATCACATCATAAACCCTAACATTCATCTAGCATGGCATCTCCTGACATTCATATAGCATACATGTCAAACCAGCCTAGCATTCATCTAGCATGGTATGGCATAAACCCTAGTATACATCTATTATCATGCCATCATATCACATCCAAGGCAGAAACATAAACAACAATATCAAAGTAGAACATAAGTAGCATATGATCATGGTATCATTAAGAGATCATGAAGAACATTAAGAACACAACATGCTTATTTAAACCACCAAATCATGTTCATCAACCTAAATCAAGATTGGAAAAAAAAAATGCATGTACATGTGAATGCATGACTTACCTTACTTACCTTAATGCAGCTTAGCAGCTATGGCATTCATGCATGGACATGTGAATGCCTGTTCATGGAATTAAAAAAGAAAAATACAAGATTAACCCTTATTCTAACATGTGAAAGGCAAACAACAGACAAACATGTGAAATAGAAGCTCAAAGCCATGAATATATGAAAAAGGATCTAAGATAGAAGCATTGCATGTGAAATTATAAACAAAATCCGAAAAATTAGGGTTAGACTTTCTGGGCAGGATCATGCGCACGTATTAACAAGCCTGCATACGCATAATCAAACCTGTGTGCATAGTCAAGATTATGTGCACGTGAGTTTCAGCCTAAAAACTCTAGCAACATAGCAGATATAGCAGAACTTCAAAATGATAAGACTAACAACCCTACATACTTTTAAAACACAAGACTACACAAACCTAAGCTATATAAACATATTAAAACATAATATAACAGAAACTAAAGCAAACAGAAAGATTAAAGTACAAAAAATAGAAAAGAAAAGAAAAAAAGAAAGTTTAGACTAATACCTCAAAAACAAAAGCTCCTAGGCTTGATTTTTGACTATTCCCCTCAGTCATCTCTACTCACAATCAATAGAAAAGTGATTAGTAATCTTAAACTTAAAGATCAAGGCCAGAAAAGGTCCCAATCAAAAGAAAATTGACTTGAAGACGTTTTGTGAAAAACTCCCTCTTTGATTCACTATTTCTAGTGAATCTTAGTGTTTTCCCGTAGGATTTCCGTGTGTTTTGAAAAGGTACCATGTATGGCTATTTATATTATGAAAATGGGGGTTTGGAATGACTCCCAGACAATGTGGGATTCGTTCCAAACCTCAGTCTTTAAGACAGAAAACTTGTCTTTCATAGTTTCTGCAATCCTTCATGCGTGCGCAGGATTGGGCCTACATGCGTATGCCATGGGCTTTCTTGGCTTTACTTTTCCAAAAATAGATTTATATGCTCATTGAATATTAAAATTTTCATTTTAATACTTCTCAAGTCAATTTAACATTTGATTGGGCCCGAAACCAATCTTAGGTCTTAGAATTTCATCATTATTGGGGAACAGGGGCTCGAGTCGTAAGAGGTACAAAATGCGGTATCTACAGATGCTCCTTTTTTGATTCGTGAGCTTCACTAACAGAATCAAAAGAATAAGAGACAAAACATTTTTTTTCGACGTATGTCTCGAGCCCAACCCATGCACACGACACACATCACGCATACATGGGGCGGGGTGCAACTCCAAAGAGTTGCGTGGGATTCGTATGGCCGAATTCCCACCTTTGTTGCTCAGGAAACGAGCAATGATAGGTTCACTATCCTAGAACCTATTTTGCCAATTATAAAGGCGAGTGACTCACTATCCTAGAGTTACTAAAAAAAAAATAAGGCCAACGGCCACAACCATTAACCAAACAAACAAGTATGCTCTTGCGAGCTTAAAAGGATATATATCTGTGGTGTCCATTTGGGGCTCTTGCCTCAAACTTCTTTGCGTGGCTTGTGCCTCTAGGTAATACTTGTCTTCTCCATCTCTATCTCTACCTGTTCTGGTGAGGCTCTTGCCTCGAGGTGACCTTGGTTTCTATCTCTATATCTATCTCTACCTCTTCCACTTTGCATGTATATTCAATTTCTTTGGGATATGTGCACAATTTCTATATTCTATGCTTGCATATTCAATTCCCTTGGGACATGTGCACAATTTTTGTGTTGTTCCTTTATGATTTGTATGGGTTCCATGCCTATATGTTCAATCCCTTGGGATATGTGCATGAATTCTATATTTAGACTTGCTTGACTATTTCTTGGATGAAAGACCCACTGGGGTTGCTGAAGAACTCACTAAGGAGTATGATTCTACTGAGAAGTGTTTTGGTGATGATTTTGACCTACCATGAAGATGGTGTACAATCCACTAGAGAAGGGGTAGCTTACTAGGGATTTTCTTAATGGTGTGTTGCTCATTGGGGAAACTTTCCTTCATTATGGAAAAATTATCTTCTTCTTTCTTATAACTCAGTGGGGATTGATGTTGAGTCCACCCTCGAGGGGTTTTATTAAACTTCGTTAGGGAAATTTTATTTTGTAACTTTCAAGAAGGTTGCTTCTAGGTCTTGGACCCACGGAGGAGTCCCTCTATGATACTGAAATTTGCTTGGGATATGGTTGATGATCTTGACTTATGAGGAGTTGTCATGATGATTTTTGATCCACTAAGGGATGTATTTAATGCTTTAGATCCACTAGGGATACTTTTGAGGGTTTCGATCCACTATGGTTGCTTTTGATGCTTTCAATCCACTAGGGAAGCTTTTAGGGGTCTTTATGTTTCATGCCTACTGAGGGCATTTCTATCATTTTTGTATGTATTTTTGAATTTTCCCTTGCACTTATAGCCTTCTAGGAACTTCATGGGGATATTTGAATTTTATTTTTTTTGCTAAACTACATGTAATTTAGCGGGGAGGCCTAAACTACACGAAGTTTAGTCATAAGGTATGTTCCCACCTCTTCATCTTTTTTTCTCCAATGGTTACCAACTATTTCTCTTTTTATTTATTTATTTATTTTTATTCTCTTCTTCTCCCTGACCTCTTCGCATTCTCTAACTCTTTCTACAAAAAACTTTTGACTCTCTCTCATTCCCTCACAATCTGACCCTCATCTTCTTCTCCAATCTTAACATCTCTCTCAAACTCTTTCATCTCCTTCAATGGCACCCAAGTCCAAGAAGAGTTCCTACATCCTCTCCACTGATGCCTTCCATCTCACCCGCTGGTTATGACTCCTCCCTTGACCTACATATCACAACATCTTTTTGAGGGTGCAAGGGCCGGATTGGTGATTTTTTTTTTTTTTTTGAGTTTTTTCTAATGATTTTCTATTTTGATGTGTTTTTAGGCCTATAAATGCTTGGGTTTTACTGTGGGATGAGTTTAGATGAAAACCTGACACTTTAAGAGGGGTAGGAACATGTTTAGGTTGAGTTTTGATCGAGAAAACTTTGAAAATGTTGAAGAACACCCTTTTGTGTTCCTTCCTATGTGCGCAGACATGTTCTTGCGTGCACGTATCTATTCTTCAGTTTATGCGCGTGTAGGTTCCAACCTGCGTACACATGCAGAATTCTGCACACGCAAGATCCTTCCTATGCATGCATAGTGCTAGGCAGAAACCCTAGTTTGGGCATTTGAAATCCTTTTTCATCTGTTTTTCATCTATTTGCAATTTTAACATCATCCTTCATCATTTTTGCATTCAATTGTATGTCCCATGTCATATCTCATCCTATTGTGAATCCAATATCACCTTCCCACTATTCTTTTCTCCTAATCATGAACTCAATTCCATCTTCTCTTTGTAGGTTTTAGCCCTATATTCTGGTAGGGGAAGTACCAGCCGGGTATTGGTGTGGTACAACATCCTTACCAAGGAGACTTGGGGTCACATTCGTGCTACGGGTTTTGAGCCCATCCTCTGCCTGATGCTTGAGGGGTCTGCTAGTGCTTTCTTGGCGCTAACCATAGCCGAGAGGTGGTGGGACACTACCTACACCTTCCACATTGCTGACCGGGAGATGACTATCACTCCCCATGATTTCCACCGCATGATTGGCTTGTGGTTTGATGGAGTCTCGATAAGTCTGGAGGACGAGTCAGGCACTTAGCTAGATGCAGAGCTGCTCAGGAGGAGGTATGTGCTGTGACATAAATAATGCTCCCAAGTGCAGGATTGTGGCGAAGTAATAACTCTGTAAGTCCGAGGTCAAATCCTTAAGGAAAAAGGAATTGATTAGCAAACCACAAGAGAATAAAACTAAAACAATAAAGTTTAATTGAAGAGATTTTTGATGTTTTAATAAAGGTAATTTAAATTGAGAGAAAATAACAATATATTAAGGTGCTAAGGTTTGGGATCCACACACAACACATCTATTCATAGTCTTAACAATATTTATTTAATAACTCAAATAAATTCATACGAAGGATGATCCTAATTGGATGATTTAACAATAAAAACTCAAGAATTAATTGTCTAAGGTAGTTGCATGAAATTGATTGATTTTAGGCAAAACAAAACTAGTGAATTAGTTTGCAGGGAATACTAAGCATTTAATGTGCCCGGAGTCTACCATAAATCAAAGAATTATATGGAAATAAACACTTTTCTAGATGAGTAAAACAACCAAAAAAATAAAAACATAAGCATTAAAACCAATACATAATTGTTAAGAAGATACCAATAAACGGTTGGGTTTCACCCCTTACCTTAGCAAGGCTTCTAGCAAGCCATAACACAAATAAAACTCTAAAATCTGTAAAGAATTAAGAAAACCTAAATTGTGTTCTACGATAGCTCTCCCCTATATTTTTCCCTAAAGAGCCTTTAAATAGGTCAAGGAATCCTATTACAAGTTGAATTCCCGTTTGAAGAAAATCCTAGGTTTTTAGGTTTCACTTAGTTGACGTTTTTGGCCCATTTAACTTCAGAATTCGGACTTTTGGAAAACTACGAAGTTGTAGCCCTTTAAGTTACTTTCCATCCCAACTTGAATCATCTAGATTGGACATCTGAGCCAAAAGTTAAGCTCCAAATACTAAATGGTGCGTAGGTTGGAATCCTAATTCCAATTGGGCTTGGATTTGTTGCAAATTTCCATTGATTCATTGCTCCAATTGGATTTATTTGACTTCATCATGGCCCTTGTAAAAGTAAAGTTCATTAGCTTTCTTCTTTGCACAAATCCACTTATTTAATTTCATTATCCTACAAAAGATAAATTCATGCATTAAAATTCAATTAAGCACAAAATTAATTATCCAGCATTATTCCAAAACCAACTATAAAATGCATGAATTAACTCAAAATAAGTATGATAATGCTTTTTAATAATGATATAAATATGCAAAATTAAGCTATTATTAGTATGCTATAGAGACAATCTGCTACACTGATCTTGAGGTGGACTTCATGTGTTGCCCATATGGGACGGCTAAAGAGTGTACCTGGATGGCTAGGGTCTTTTTGCTGTACTTGTTAGGGGTGTACCTATTTGCCAATGGTGGGCAGATGGTGACCTTGAGGTGGTTGGCCCTTTTTCGGGACGTTGAGAGGGCTTGGACTACTAACTGGGGGCAGGCTTGAGGGAAAAAATGGAGAAAATGCAACTTGCCTTCCGCAAGGCACAAAGGATGGATGATTACCTCTTTAACATGAGGGGAGTGAGTTCAAAGGCTCTTATTACATTGCCTCCCAAGTTCAAGAACTCCGGGGTGGAAAAGTTTGATGGGATTGGAGATCCAAAGCAACACATAAGAAGATACCTAAGCATCGCTGAAATGAAGGGGCTAGATGAGAAGCAAACTTTGCATGCATTTCCCCTCTCACTCATGGGAGGTGCATCAAGGTGGTATTGTAGCCTTGATCCAAGCAAAACTAAGGTGTGGAATGAACTAGTGGAGTTGTTTATGGATCAATTCACCTTCAACACCATGATTGATATCACTCTAAGGGATTTGGAGACTACCAAACAAGGTGTAGGGGAGACATTTTCCCAATACATGACTTGATGGAAGACCAAGGCGTATAGAATGGTCAATAGGCCAAATGAGAAAGACCAAATCAACATGATCATCAAGAACTTGCTTCCGGCTTATAATACTAGGCTTTTGTCATCGCCTGTTAGCTCATTTGGAGAACTATGTGATTGTGGGACAAGAATTGAAGAAGCTATCAACAATGGACAATTGGAGAAAGGTGAAAGTAAGCTTCCAACCAAGAAAACATATGGAGGGGGAGCAACCACCACTAAAGCACCTAACCTCGTAAACGTGAGCGCCATCATACCCCAACAAACACTAGCCTAGCCAAAGAAAGCTCACTGAGAATTGTCAGAGTTAGGAATGACCCTCACCTAAGCATATGAAAACCTATCCTCCAAAAGATTCATTAAACCTTTAGACCCTACACCCATGCCGAATCCCATACTTCCCAATTGGAACCTCAATGAATATTGCCACTACCACCAAAAATTCAGCCACAAAAACGACAATTGCTTCCACCTCAAACACGAAATAGAAGATCTCATAGATAATAGAACCCTTCCAAATCCCAACATTATCACCAAACCCAACATAAGAAAGAACCCTTTGCCCGATTACCATAGAGCTCCTCCTCCATATCAAAATTGGGTGCAAATATATGAGATTGCTCAAAATTGATAGAGACTACGAATGTCAATATCAATGACGTGGAAGTCTAAGGAATATGGGATGAAGAAGACGAAGCCTTAAAGGAAGCAGTAGCTGTGTGGGGAATATGTTAAAAAATCTGGTTTTGTATTGCATACAAAACACACAGCGAAGGCAACAGACACGAATCTACTTTATTCATGAGAGATAACATGTAACCTTGAATTCTAGAACAAAGAATAGAAAGCGTACCTTGATGCAGTGAAATTAAAAAAAAAAAGACTTGAGAATACCTCTAATCAACATCCCAATTCCACATGGTGCCCGAGAAGAGTGGTCTCTTAATCAGTCTTTATGTATGTTGATTCTCAAAGATAGTTCTTCTTCATCTCATTGTAGAGAAAAACCATTTTCTTTTCTTTTCATCATACGTACATTCTAACTACCATGGTAGTTTCTTTATTTAATAACTCTTATTAAATAAAAACAGATTATCTTATTGGGTTAGCCTTTTGAGCCAGCCTAATTGGGCTTTAGTTTGTGGCTTAAGATGAGACCAAAGGGAACAAATAAGACTCTAGCTCCAATGGGCATTAGGCTTATCTGTCAACTCTTGACAGATCCAAAGTTACCATTAATTATATTTAATACTACTATATAAATATAATTGCACTCTTGGCCTTATTAATAAATTATATCCCAAGACTCTAATGATATCATTTAACCTCTCCATGAAATATCCATAGTGAACAAAGTCATAATGAACTGTCACTTAGTAAACAACTATTTTATCTTTGAGTACCCGGTTTAATCTTTCAGTTATTCATATTTATTGAAATCCAATTTCAATAAATATAAGCTTTAGTAACTCCTTACATTTAAGCATATATCATTAAGGGCAAAAATATCACAGGGCAAATTCAAACAAACATGTCAAGATATCCAGACATCAAAAACATGGGATTCAATCAAGCATACCATGTTCATCACACATATCATACTCATCAACCAAATGCATATTCATATGATAATGCATGACTAATTTCACTTACCTCACTACATCATAGCACCTATACATCAATGCATGTTCATGGCATATGCATGTTCATGGTATCCAAGCTATCTATAACCCTAATAAACACCAAAGAAATCAAATGAAACAAAACAAAACAAAATAGAGAGGTAGAGACTCAAGGATAAACAAAACAGGTTAATCAGAGGCTAAAACATATGAATAAAACAAAAGGAAAACAAGTAAAAAAGGATTAGGGTTTCTATGCAAAGATATGCATGCACATACATAGGGAATTATGGGCGCAAGCACCTGTAACAGGATTTTAGGTTTCCCCAAATCCATGGGAAGTACACCTTGGGCAAGGATGGACCATGGCGGAGGGTGTAAATGGAGTCATCACCTAGATTAGGTTTAGGAACCATATATATAGCACCATTGTGGAAGGTGTTAGGCACCCAACCCCACCTAACCCAAAGGTTGGCCTCCACTCATTGTGTTCCAAATCTTAATCCCATCAATGAATCACTGATATTTTATTCTACACTCACACACTAACATGCATCTAACATCCAAATATGGCATATGTCCCACACTCATCCATAGCATTCATCTAGAAAAATATATATCCAAGGGCAGCAAGCACATCTAAAAACAGTAGCATCAACAAGGCATCAACATCAAGCATATCCTAAACATCCAAACATAGCATCATGATATTAACCAAGCATATTCATCATGTTCATCAACCATATCATGCTCATTATCCAAATCAATGATTTGGATCCTTAGATTATGTTTTGGAGAGTTTTGTACTCTTGGTTGGGATTTTCATCATAGGAGTTGGGAAAACTTAATTTTTGTCAAATTTTTGTATAGGATTGGTTTCTTTTGATGATTTGCTTTGGATGTTGGCCCCTTGTGGCAAAAATAACATGTATTAAGGGTGGGTTTCATGATGTTCATGCATTGTTTTACAGTGTTGTTCATAGTGTGCACGCTAGATGTTTGATAAAATGCCTCTTAAGCATTTTCTCATTTGTTTGGACTCCGATCAATATCAAACTTTGGGGTTTCTCATGTTTCCTCAATAGGAACATGTTTGGATCATTGGTTTTGTATTTAACACACCTTTCTCCATATGTGCATTTTTCATGCTTTGGTTATGCATTGCACATAGCCACCTCTTGCACACACCTTTGCTACCCTTGTCATGCATTGGTCTACACCTTTTTTCTTCATCCTAGCATGTCCTGTTTACCTTATACTTTGTAGCATTTTATTTTGTCTTTTGTTTGAGCTTCATTTTCTCATTCATCTTGCACCCCTCATACATCTTAATCCTTGTTTATTCTCTTTTCTCCTTGACCCCTTTGTCTATTTGTGTCAAAAAGGGGGAGAGTATACTCTAGAGTGGTATACCGAAGAGTTTTGTCATTTCAATATGACTCTTGTGCACATGGGGAGAAATTCTATTTCTTGTGCACATTTGTAGAGGGAGAGATATTCCATTGGGAAGATGCATATACCAAAGGGGAGAATACATTGTGTTAATAAGAAAACTTTGTTTTATTTGTGTTTCTTTATGTTTGCTTTCTTGTTTGCATCGTCTTTGTGTGTTGGACATGCATACATCCTTATGCTATTGTGCTTTATTGGTTGCATGTTCGGATGATTATTTGCTTTGCTATATGATCATTGTAGTCATTTCCATATGACTGTGGTGTGTTTGATCAAGTTGCTCATATGTTTCACAACATGTTTACTTGATCACTTTTTACTTGTTACATTATACTTGCCCTTTTATTACTTGCTTTACCTTGAGGGTCTAATGTGTTTTGTGCAAGTGTTTCAGGTTACAGGTATATGTTCCAAATTCATCATAGCTCTTATGATTCATGATAGGGAGAGTGATATGATAGGGAGAGAAAGAGAGAAAGAGTTTTGTGTTATATTAACTATGTTTTTGCTTTGCTCATAGTTCATGATTATGTTTAACTGTTTAAACTATATGTTTTTGTACTCATGCTTTGTAGCTTAGTACGTTTAGTTAATGTTATGCATTTTCTTTAGTACATCACTCTTGTGCCCTTGTTGAATTTTATGATGGAAATATGAGTGTACGCTGCAGAAAAAATTAATGGGTCTACTTCATTCACAATTGATAACATGTGCCATGTAAGTTTCAAAATTAGAGAACAAGAGAGTGTACCTTGAAGCGGTGAAATTCAAAACCAAAGATGAAAAGCAATTGAGAAGACTTTCAATCTTCACTCCAATTCCACTTGATGCTCAAGAAGTGTGGTCTCTCAATTAGTTATATGTGTATGTTCTAGAGAGAATCAAAGAGTGTCCAACACTCTCATACATACCAATTCATGTTCTTACAAAATTCTGTATGTTTCTCTCCTAATAACTATTTATCTAATTGGGCTAGCCTTTTGCGCCTTCCCAATTAGGCTTTAGTAAAATGGCTTGGAGTGGGACCAAAAGGAAACAAATAAGACACTAACTCTAATGGGCCTTGGACTTTTCTGTCAACTCTTGACAAGCCCAAAGTTACTATTAATTATATTTAATACCACTATATAAATATAATTGCACTCTAGGCCTTATTAATAAATTATATCCCAAGACTTTATTGTACATGCAACCCCTTCATAAAATATTTATAGTAATACAAATTCATGAATGTAGACTACTACTTTGTAAATTACTACATCTTAATCATTGAGTACCCGGTTTAATCATTTAAGTTATTCATCATATATTTATGAAATCCAATTTCATAAATGTATACTTTAGTAACTATTTACTTAAGTAGTTAGGCCTAACATTTTGAATAACAAACCCATTAAACTTATCTCAAGGGAATATTTTGTATCTCCGTTAAGAGACTATGAATTCCATCTTGAGAATATATGTTCCATCAACACTAAATGTGGCTTCCCAACATACTGAAGTTTTGATCGTTACTTTAGATCTCACTCCTGATATATCAAAGCAGCCTACACTTCATGATCAGGTCCACTATTCTCTCAGGATTAAGAGTTAATGTGAATAAAAGTCGTGAGATTTATTATTTATTTGACAGTCATTAGGAGAATAATGAATCTCACAGCGGTCCAGTTAAATATGTTTTAACTCTTAAAACATATCAACGTATCAACTAGAAGTCTTCACTTCCATGATCAAGACAAATCATCTTAGTTGATATGTTATAGTCTTTGCAGATGAAATGCCCAATTTCATCACCGACTACGAACTAAAATTCTGAGTTTATAAAGAACATGTGATTTATATCTTCTGTGACTTTTCACATAAATCACATACAATGCATCTCATGGACTATATGATAATGTCCGAATATTCATGTTACCATTATTTCAGATAATAATAAAACAAATTTATTAATCACAACATTAAGTCATACATAATGTCATACATAGCATCTTACAATACAATTTTAGGGCACTAATCCTAACATTTTATATCCTTGATGCAACTACCTTGTGTTTTTGTATCGGTTAAGTGTAGGACATGCAAATGATACTTTACATTGAACTTATTAGCTTGCATGTTCGGATGTTCATTCTTTGTGTGAATGGTCATTGTGATCACTATTTATAGTGATTGTTCTTGTTTGGTCAAGCCATGCTTTATTGCAATACTCTTCACTGCTTGATCGCATTGTGCTTGCTCCATATGCATTTCAAGATTTCTGCTTACAATGATTGTCTTGTGTTGTTGATTTCAAGAAAACTTGTTCGTATGGTTCAAGAGCTTCACAGTTTCTAGAGTTAAGTATGAGTGAGTTTTGGCAACCATTCCCAACTCATATGTTAAGTCTAGAGTCTGTTTTAGGGTTTTGTCACGAAATAGTCAAAGGGGGAGATTGTAAGATTGAATTTATTCAATCATGTGTTGGCTTTATTTCATGTTAAATTTGCTTGTAATTTAGCAATTAGATACCTTATATTTAGGTGGGATTTATGTAAGGGTAGTGTGTAAGAGAGTGTGAAGAAAACTCAAGATGTGTGCACTCAAGAAGAGCCTCACGACTGGCAAGTCGCCAAAGGTGGCACACATGTGAAGCATGCAGGCAGGGGAGTTGAAGGGTCATGACAGCTGGAGCACTACAGGACAAAACTTTCAGTCTAGCCAGGTAGTTAGCTCGCGACTCAAACTCGCGAATCGTTCCAGTCGCGAGGTTGAGTCGCCAGAATGCCTTGTTTATTGAAATCAAAATTTTCACATTCCTTATACACCCTACTATAAATACCCATATACCCACAAAATTTAGAGAGCTTCTAGAGATAATTTTGAGAGAGAAACCCCAGAGAAAAAAAGATTGACTCATCCACAATCTTCATCCTTTGATTCTCCAAATTACTCTACTCTCACCCTTTCCATTGACATATCCTTGAGAGGTACATTTAGCCAAATCCTTATCTCACCATACTCATATTAGTGAGGAGGTATTTTGTTGCTTGGGATGCAGTTTAAAAGGGAATAATTCATTTGGTTGATGCAATGGCCTATTGTGGGATCTGGTAAGCTGGAGAAGACAAGGTTCAGCCTGTTGGAGCAAGAAGCTTGGAGGGCTTAGGTGCACTAGGTAGATTAGGTTTGGAGGGTCTTCTGCTATTCATGTATCCAAACTTTATTCTCTAGTAGATTATTGACCACTTGGAGGGCGTCAGGGAGGTTTTTTGCCGAGTACTTTGGTTTGCTCTTCGATAACTCATCGCCGTATTATCTTTGTGTTTGCATCTCCCTTCTCTTTCTCTTTACCTTTTAATTACTGCTGTGTTTGTGATTAATTATGATTTAGAGTGTGTTACCAATTTGGTTATAGCTTATATTTCATTTCTGCACATATATTGTTTGTATATAAGCTTGTATTGGTATTTTTAGAGTTGGGGGTCTAAACGTTCATTGGTGTTTTACACACTAATTGAACTTTCAGGCCTATTATTAGAGCAAGATCCAAGAAGATCAAAGAAGCAGTTAATGGGCTGATTCAAGAGATTTGTGGTGATTCTAACACAGGACATTCCAAGCTTGGCCCAAAGCAAGATGAAGGCGTAATAAATTTAATCCGAGCTATTGAGGGCTGATTTGGCTTAATTGGGCATGATTTATAGTATGGATTAATAGTTGATTGATTTTCCAACTCCATACCAATTAATAGATATTTTTCCTATTTTGGAGCTGTTAATTTCAAACCAAATCCACCTTAATTTTAGGCTTCTATTATTCAAAACATTTTTAGCTATTTTCCTATTTTGGAGTTGCAAATTTCAGACCAAATCAACTTTAATTTAGGCTTTGATTATTTAGTACGTTTTTTATATTTTCCTATTTTCAGTCATGTCTTATAAATAGCATGCACTCATTGTAATGGAGGATTATTGAATTAAAAAAAAAAAAGTGAGGTTTTGATTCTTCTTTTGGTTCTTCAAGAACCATGAACTTATCAGAGATTCTTCCTTGTGGTGTTCAATTTTATACATTCAGTTCGTGATTCTGTTATAATCATTGGGTCGAGGTCTGTTATTTATACCTTTGGTTTGCATTTCATTTATAAACATTGTGTTGGAGTTTCTATCAAAGTCTGAGTTTTAGCTTTCTTGGGCAAATATTCCAATATTATTTGTTGGGTCTCAAAGCATGTCGATTGTGGTTCGCATCATTTGGTATCAGAGCACAGGTTCTAAAAAATTTCGTTCTAGTACTGTATCTACCTGACCTAGGCTGGAGCATTATCAAAATAATTCAAAAAAAAAATTCAAAAAATTGAAAAACGTCATTCTGGCCTTATTTCTAGCCAAGCCGAGTTGGGACAAGTTGAAAAAGAAAAAGAAAAATTGTTTTGGGTACCGTTTCTGTCCGACACGGGCAAGAACGTTCCCAAAAAAATTCAAAAAATTAGAAAATGTCATTCTAACTTCATTTCTAGCCAATCGGGCCAGGACCAGCCGAAAAAAAGAAAAAAAATATTTTTCATTCCGAGTACCATTTTTGCCTGACTTAGGCTAGGGCATTCATAGAGAAATTAAAAAAATAATAGTAAAAAATTCAAAACAAAAACTAAGAAAATGTCATTTTGGCTTCAATTCTAGCATAATAGGGCCGAGACAGAATGAAAAAGGGTAAAAAAAATATTTTTTGCTCGGACCACCTATTCTGCCTGAATCGGGCCTAGCGCATTCCTAAATGTTATTCATTCCAAGTACTATTTTTGCCCAACCTGTGCTGGAGCATTCCATAAACAATTCAATAAAAATAGTTAAAAAATTCAAAAAATTAAAATAAAATAAAATAATTTGTTTTAGGTATCGTTTCTGCCCGACCCTTGTTGGAGCATTCACAAAATACTTCAAAAAAATAGTAAGAAAATTGGGCCTAGCTTCATTTCTACCACATATTACCCAACTTGGACTCTCACACAAATACTTATCATACCACTACAAAAATTGGGTCACAAAATTATACCATCCTTACAAAAAGCCCAAACTCATTTACCTTGAGGGAAAAATCCAAAAAATCCCAACTAGACTCTCTTTACAAAGTCCGTTGCTACATGGCACCTTAAAGCCCCACACGACACCCTTAAAGCCCATTGCTACACGACCCCTTAAAGCCCCACACGACACCCTTAAAGCCTGTTGCTACACGGCACCTCTGAAGCCCATTGCGACACGGCACCTCTGAAGCCCATTGCGACACGGCACCTTAAAGCTCGTTGCTACATGGCACCCTTAAAGCCCATTGCTACACGGCACCTTTAAACTCCGTTGCTACATGGCACTCTTACGAAACCCGTTGCTACATGGCAATATTTTTACAAAATCTCAAAAATCCCAAATAATATTTTGGCACCTATTTGTAAAGCCCAAATAATATTTTGGTACTTATTTATAAAAGCACAAATACTATTTTGGCGCCTATTTACAAAAAGCCCAATAATATTTTGGCAACTATTTACGAAAGCCCAAATACTAAATTGGCAATTATTTACAAAAAGCCCAATAATATTTTGACAACTTTTACAAAAAGCCCAATACTATTTTATCAAAAAACAATTACCTTATACTAAAAACAAAAAATAATTGTTTGCCCAAAACTATTAGGCAAACAATTATTCTATTAAAGCCCAAATATCATTTGGCAAAAACAATTACATTATACTCAAAGCCTAAACTATTCCTTGGAAAGAACATATTTTCATATACTAAAATCCCCAACTCATGGGAAGCATATACTACTTATGATACTGTGAGAGACCGCGAAAATCAGGTGTTCTCAAAAAAGAGATTCGAGTGCTTTTAAGGGCACCTCTCTTTTTGGGTAAGTGGTGTGAAGTCGCTACTTTTTTTTTTTATACCAAAAATAAATAAATAAATAAAAAAATACAAATTACATGATCAAAATACTTCATTGTCATTTATTGAATAAAGAAAAGTACAACTTTGGTAAATTAACCTTACAAGGCTTTGGGTCCTAGTTACAATCTATGCAAAAGAATACAAAACTTTGGTCCTAGTTACAATCTACCAAAATTAAAAGACAAAACACTAATTTACCTATCCAAAAATCCTAAGCTCCGAGGCTAGGTTACAAAATGAGAAGGTGCTAGGCGTCCATTCGGCCCAGACAGAGTCTGGTCTTCTAGACTCTAATGACCAGTATAGCCTTTTTTGCATGATATTAAATGATATGGTGAACACACACGACAAACACTTGACCAAAATTAATTCAAACAAATTTGCCTTATGGATGCGTCCTCTTTTCAAAGAAAATTCAGATATATTTTGTGAAAAAGATTGGATTTGTGAAGAGAATCAGGTTTGTTTTTATGTAAAAGAAAGAATGAGATTTTTGTTAAAAAGTATCAGATCTGTTTTTGTCTAAAGTGGAAAAAAAAAGGTGATTTTATCAAGAAAATCATATCTGTATTTTAAGAATAAAAAATAAAAAGAAGACTTTTGAAAGATGATCCATATTCATGAGATGAATTTATTATACATGCATCACATGTTAAAAAACAAGACAAGACTTCAACCTAACGTTCAATTTCTTCTTTTAAATTTCAAAACCTGCAATTTTGTAACTAATAAAACTTTTTTCTAAAAAAATCATATCTGTATTTAATGAAAATACAGATCAGTTTCGTGTTAAAAAAAATCAAATCTGAAAAATACAGATCAGTTTTTATGTTAAAAAAATCAGATCTGTTTTGGTGTAACATGAATCAAATCTGAAAAATACAGATTTTTTTTTGTATTAAAAAAAATCAGATTTGAAAAATACAGATCTTTTTTTGTTAAAAAAATCAGACTTGAAAAATACAAATCAATTTTTAAATTTAGAAAAATCAAATTTGAAAAATACAGATCTGTTTTGTGTTAGAAAATCCAGATATGAAAAATACAAATCAGTTTTTAGATTTAGTGAAAATCATATCTGAAAATACAGATTAGTTTTTAGTTTTCATAAAAGAATTTTATTGGCCATTTCAGATTTTGAAACTTAAGAAAAAGAATTATAATACACAATCACCTAAGCACATGTTAAAGAAAATTCTAGCAATGTATTGAAGCATGACAATTATATATCAAGAACAGTACATAATAAAAAAAATGCTAAACAAATTCATGCAACAAACAATAACAAAAATTAATGAAAGAAGTAAAGAAAGAAGAAAAAACGAGATACCTCTTGCATGAGCGTGCTCTTCTAATGAAAAAATATTTTAGGATTCAAAGAAATTTGTTCAACTCTTTAAAGCCTAAAATACTTTACTTACAAAAAAGAAGTTACTAAAGCAAAAACATCTATAACATCTTTAACGCAAGGGGAATTGAAAAGTCAGAAGAGAAGAGCCCTTAATTCTAATTTGTTTCCTCTATTTATAGAGGTTGGGATGCTTTGAAAAATTAGCAGAATGATTAGATACGATTTGGAATGCATCCTTATCTCTAAAAAAATCATAAAAGATAGGTCTTATCTTAATCAAGGAGTCCTCGGGCCGTGCCACGAATTTGTGCCAATCGGCACTCCAAGAGTGCTAAATGGCCGTCTTGGGTGCCGAGCTCGTGTTTGAGTTTTGGTCCAATTTGGACTTCTTTGTTAAGGATTTTTTAGCCGAGAATTCCACTTAGAGGCATTTTTAATCTGTATTCTAAAAATTAATCCATTTTTCCAGATATTCAGGTCTTTAAAGTGATAAATATCTTGTAGATAAATATTCCAAAAAAACCCTTGATTATCCACAATTTCTTTGTTATTTGATTATCCACTTTATTCACATGCAAGCAAGTCTATTTTTGACACTAACTAACAACCAATTACAAAATTATTTAATTAATTTTAATTGTTTATCCAATCAAAATTAATTTAAATTAATCATGCGTGGTCGGTTCCACCCAAACAAAATGCATGCAGACCATGCAAACTTGATCATGTGATATCTTTCAATCCGATAGTCCGATTTGGAAATCGGACACACCGTCGTGACCATTAGAATCTCAAGATCGTTTTTATGATATGTAATGAATGAATTAATGCATGTAATGCAACTCTAAATTTTGGGTATATATGAATTGGTCATTCTAGCCATCTTCCTTGATTATATTATGGGTGCAAAATCGAGTTTCTACAAATACATTACTCATCTCTTAAAACTAGTTCTTCTACAAAATTTATGGGAACTAGCTCATTTTTCCATAATTAACTAACTATGAAAACCCATGCATATTACCCATGGTAAAACTATTCATTTTGTAGGGATGAACAAACTCAAAGAAGCCCAACAACAAGGCCTAGCCGAGACAGCCCAGCCCATGTGCTAATCCCAGCAACCAAGGTTCACTTGAGTAACTAAAGTGGTTAGACTAACCACTAGTCAAGTTTTAGCATAGCTAAGCTGACAACCGGGGCCCATTACCATCATTTTCAACTTATCAAATCAAATCAGAAGAGGACACATGTCCAGCTAAGCTTACACCCTTTCTTGGTAAGCTAATTTTCATGATTACTGATATGACATAAAGCTGTGCTGATAAGACACAAAGCTGTGGAGCTACAGTCAACCATTCTCTCTCTCTTCTTCAACACAATCAGTTAAGGAATTATGAGGTAGCCATGACCAGCCATGGAAGCTTCTAGAATAGCTTGAAAACAGCTCATTATTATGCCAAAAACATGTACTTTCTAGTTCATGAACCAAGTACATGAACCCAAATGGGAAAATTTAGGGAAATGTGGTTTGAAGGGCACCAAGGAGATCTTTAGTAGAGTTTCCAGCAGAGGGCTCCAAGATTGATACCTTGCTTGGGGTGACACAATCTGCCCTAGGAAGCTCTGATACTAGCAATAGACAATCAAGATCATTAGCCTAAAACATGCTCTAATCTCATTGACTGAGAACAATCAGCATTTAATGTAAAGTCAAAACTTTAGCTGCTATGACCCAAAATAGCAAGAACATTCTAAAGCTAAACATACCACTCTTGGCCAAATCCTAGGAGCGATTCTCTAAGGATTTTCTGAAGATTGAGACTGATTTTGGCAGAGATTATTTGATGAAAACTCCCTTAAACTCAACTATAAATAGAGCTCTCCACCAACTCTTCAACACACACCAATAGAGAAGAACACTCTCATAAACTTCTCTATTTTCCCTCTCTCTACTTGACCTACTTGATAATTGATAAACTTAGAATGAATCTTGAAATCTGAGGTGATTGAGAGGCTTCTCTATCTGAATTTGGTATGGATTGAGAGAGGCTTCTCCATCTAAATTTGGGGTGGATTGAGAGGCTTCTTTATCTTAATCCACATGTAGGGGTCGATCAAAGGGCTTCTTTACCTTGATCTGAATGGAAGGTAACCAAAGGGCTTCTTTACCTTGATCTGAATGGAAGGTAACCAAAGGGCTTCTACCTCGAAACTTAGGGCGATTGAGAGGCTTCTTTATCTTAATCTTAAATCGCAGCGACCAAGGGGTTTCTCTACCACGATCTAAATGGAAGGTAACCAAAGGGCTTCTCTACCTCGATCTGAATGGAAAGTAACTGAGGGGCTTCTCTACCTCAAAACCTGGGATGATTAAGAGGCCTCTCTATCTTAATCTTGAATTGCAGCAACCAAGGGGCTTCTTTACCTCGATCTGAATGGAAGGTAACCAAAGGGCTTCTCTACCTTAGAACCTGGGGCGATTGAGAGGCTTCTCTATCTCAATCTTGAATTGAAGTGACCAAGGGGCTTCTCTACCTCAATCTGAATGGAAGGTAACCAAGGGGCTTCTCTACCTTAGAACCTGGGGCGATTGAGAGGCCTCTCTATCTCAATCTTGAATTGCGGTGACCAAGGGGCTTCTTTACCTTGATATGAATGGAAGGTATCCAAAGGCTTCTCTATCTTGATCTGAATGGAAGGTAACCAAGGGGCTTCCGTACCTCAAAACCTGGGACGATTGAGAGGTATCTCTATCTCAATCTTGAATTGTGATGACCTAAGGGCTTCTTTACCTCGATCTGAATGGAAGGTAACCAAGGGGCTTCTCTACCTCAGAACCTAGGGTTTTGCCTGCAAAAGATCAAAATTTGGAATTAGACTTTAAATGATGAGTGCTTTGTTGTTATTTTCAGATGTATGATCTTCCTTTCTCTTTTCTTGATTTGATTTATTTGAATTTCCCTTTTTAGAAAGAAAACCTTGATCGATTTTTGTAGTTCTTTGACAAAGATTTTTTTTTGAAATTCAAAACTTGAAATTGGAAATTTGAAGTTTGGAATTTAGAATTTAGAATTTGAAACTTCCTTTTGAAAAATGATACCCTTTGTTCTTGTTCGTCTTTGAAAATTTATTTTTCTTCCTTCAAAATTGAATTTTTCTTGAAATTGATGCCATCTGTCTTTGAAAATCTTTGAAAGCTTATTATTATTATTATTATTATTCATTTCCTAAAAAAACAAAATGAAGAAAAATTTCTCAAAAAATATATATATATATATATATATATATTTTGAAGAGTTGACTGAGTCAACTCAGTCAAACCTGAGTTGACTTAGCAACTCGGGTAAAAAAAGGAGGGGGGGGGGGGGAGGCCGAATTTTTTGGCCGGATGTTCACTTTTTTTTTCTTTTTTTTGCTCTTCCCTCCTCACTCTTCTCTCTTCCTCCATTGTCACTATTCACTCTTCTTCCACTTGCATTTTCTCCCTCATTACTCCATTTCTTATCTAGAAAATCACTTTCCTAAGCTTCTCAACTTGCTTTCATTCATCTCCCTCAACATTTTTTTTTTCCAAATCTTCATGTTTTTTACCACTTTTGCTACAAACTTATTTTTTGAAACCCATCTCCAAACCTCCATTTTTCTTGCATTGATAATGGCATCTTCCAAGAGACCATCTTTTCTCACTTTTAATGGAAAAAATATCACCCATCACTTGAATGAAATCAGGAAGAAAGGCTCCTCCAAGACCCTAAGACCCATGCTCCGCACTCCAAAATGGACTTCAAGGTGAGCTTTATTTTTTTGGATTTCTTTGTTGGGAAATTTGTTGATTTCATGTTTTATTAAGAGCTTGGTATTGAGACATTGTCATTTGGTTGTTATTTGCTCTTGTTGAAATTTTGCATTGTATGGTTGATCATGTTGTAATCTTGGCCTGTGAGCATTTTTGAATTGTTGAGCTATTTGGCATGGTGTAACTTGGACAATGTTGATGACTCATGAAATTTGGCAATGTATGTAGTTTGTGGTATTGTTGAATGTGTTTTGGCTTGAATTTTGTGGGCATTGAAATCATGAAAATTTGATGCGTAGGCTTGGTTGAACAAATTCATTTTTGATGAATGTGGAAATTTTGTCAGAATGTGTAAGTCTTGTTTCATGAGTATGGACATTTTATGGACATGGGTATGAGAAAAAAAATTTATGGTGGTATGGATTTTTTGTGTTAAACATGAACTTTTTGTTTTGTGTCGGACATGGACAAATTTTGGTTGGTCATTGGAGAAATTTTTTTTGAAATGGAAATTTTTTTTGCTGGACATGAGATTTTTTTGTTGGTCATGGAAATATTTTGTTTGGACATGGAATTGTTTTTTTGGTCATGGGAAAAATTTGTTTGGACATGGAATTTTCAGAATTTTTTTTGGTCATGGAAAGATTTTTTGTTTGGGATGTGTATTTTGTGATGAGTATTTTGTGGAGATCTCGATGATTGGCCAACTTTGTTTTGTGGAACCTCAAGAGTCGAGGTAGCCTCTAGATGTTGAAAGGCATATGGGAGATATTGTCTTCGGATATTAAGAACATCATTGATGAAGCCGGCTTCCAGACTTTTTTCCAAGCTTTACTAAATCAGGATACTTATGAGTACAAAGATCTTTAGTTACTCCTTGCTTTGTGAGATCGGTTTTGGGACACTACATGCACTTTCCATTTTCCAAGCATTGGTGAAGTGATGTTGACACCTTACAACTTCTTCGTCATTACTGGCTTAAGATTAGACTGTGAACGAATCATGGTCAATGACTTCCTTACTTCAAAAGAGATTAAAAGTATTTTGGGTGTGATGCCTTCAAAACGAAAGAGAAAAAATGTTTTCTTTATGTGGCTGTATGAGAATACCGAGAACTGTAAGAGTGTAGCAGCTGGCACATGCATGTTCATGCTTCTCTTCATTGGAACTTTCTTATGTCCAGACTTGGGTAGTACTGTGAGCTTGCGCTATTTGTGGAGTCTAAAGGATATTGACCAAATCAAAAATTATGATTGGGGTGACATGGCTTACGCAACCCTCTTCATTTCATGACTCAACTTTCTAGGCATAGTCTCTCAAGCTTAGGAGGTGCACCGTTTGTTTGGCAGGTGAGGTTTGGAATTTTTTTGGCTATGTGTGGGTTTTGGAAAGTCATTTTGGTTATGTCATAATGATGTGTGTTGATTTCTTTCAGGTTTGGATGTATGAATATTTTAGGGTTTGTCCTCAAGTGTTGGAAGATGTTAGTGACATGTATCTGAGGTTTCTCCGTTGGTTGCCCAAATATCGTTTTTCAACGCCTTTGAAACGTTCTTTGCAAGTTTGGCGTATGGTGATTGACAACCTAACTATTGCTAATGTGAGTTTTTTTTTTGGTGGGATCTTGTGTTTAGTTAAGTGTTTTTGTGTTTGGTTGTAGTTTGGTTTTCTTTTCATTCTAGGTCTTTTGTGATTTTTAGATGTCTTTGGATCCTTGGCTTGGATGTAAGGAGTATGTTGAGTGTGAATGGGCTCAAGAGCTAAATGGTCATCAAGTATTGTTTGAGTGTGGCCATGGGAGGTATTGGTATCTTGGTGAATGAGTGTTGCCTTAGGTTCAACATATGTACCCTCCTATGACAATTCTAATTCCTCCTTGTCCCCCCATTCAGCTAGCTAGCCTTCTAGCTAATGAAGAAATTGTTCATGCTCAAGTTGGCTATGTTTTTTCAGGGACACCAGGAGATTATCTTGAATTTGTTCAAACTCAATTGTAGGGTTGTTTAGCTGGTATTCTTGTAACCTCGGTATCTCTCTTTCCTTCTGAAGTCAAGTTGCATTTCATCTTGTATGCTCATCTCCCACATTTCAACTTTTGTGACAAATATTTGTATGTTGCACTTTCAGGCTTCATCTTCTGAAGTAGACGAAGAGGAAAAAGCCATGCTAGCGGCTCTTAGAGTTCTTTCACGGAGACTTATCCTAATTTTCCTACATGACAATATGAAGTGATGAATCCTGATAGGTTGTACAACTCTATGACTTTAGATAGGCCAGAGCACACCCCAAATGTCCCTTGGGGTGACCCAGTGTGTTCTTGAATCCTTTAGTTTCTTGTCCTCATTTTTTGCTCTTTAAGCTGTTCATGAACCGGTGGATTTGTGTTTTAGGTTGGGACTGATTTTATGGAGGAAAGCATGCAGATGATTAGAGGTTTGCAATTGGTGGCGCACACTCAATCTTCTCAATATGTGCTCAATGAAATGAACTTGGTAAAAGATGATGCTTCCTTAGTGCTCTTTGCTTGAATCTCCATGATAATGGATCTAACACTTGTCTCTGTTGATTTTTCAGACCAATCGAATGGCATTAGCTTATGCCAACACAAGATCCTTGGAGGAGAGGATCAGAAATCTCGAACTTTAGAACCAACAACAAGAATCTTGGTTTTATGCAAGTCAGGAAATAGACACTGTGGGTGGCTCCTCTAGAGGTGGGTCTAGGAGATCTTCCCGTAGGCAGACTCGGAGTTCGAATGATGCTTGACCTGTATTTTAATTTTCCTGCAAGAACAAGAAAGTACTCCTTAGACAATTTGTATTAGTATCAACTTTTACCTCTTTGTCCTTTGGATTGCTTCTAACTTGTTGAAACTTTAATCGAGACAAGTTTAGAATTCACCTGATAAAGTTATGTAGTAAACAATTTGAACGACCATCTTTGATGTGATTTGTACTCACCTGAGTGAGGCATGGCCGAATGCCCCTAGTTTGGAAACTTTTATGCATGATGACCTTTTATTTTTTGAAGAGAATCTCTCTGCTCTTTTTTTGAAAAGGAGAGAATGATTTTTACTTATTCCACAAAAAAGGGAAAAGGCATAGTCGAATGCCCCTAGTTTAAGAGATGAATACATGACTTTGAAAAATCTTGATTTGATCAATTTTCTTGCCTTCTACTTTTTGAAAACAGTGATGCAAGTGATTGATTTTTATTGAAAACAAATGGACAAGGCATGTTTAAATGCCCTAGTTTTGACAATTCATGCTAATTTCTTAAAACTTTATTGCACTATCAATTTTTTGAGTGAAAAACGGAGTCATAATAGATCTGAAAATTGCCCAAAAACACAAAAAGGGTAATTGGGCCTTTTTCGAGCTGGGTGCCAATCAACACTTGAAAGGTGCCGATCGGCACTTAGAAAGTGTCGATCGGCACTCTTAGAGTGTCGACTAGCACTTTAAGGTGCCGACAAGTACACCCAATTTTGGGCTGACTCGCTGTGCTTTACCAACGCGTTTCTTATGTTTTTGGGGTTTTTTGAAAATTATTTTCTCCGTTTGTGACCATAAAACCCTTTCCTAGTCGACTACAAACTCTTGAAACTTATTTAAAACTTGATTAAGGACTGAGGTAGCTTATTTTAGCATCTATCCTACAAACAAATCTCTACATCAAAGTTATCAAGAAACAATAATCACAAGCAAGAGTTATCCATGGCTAACAATCAAAATTTTTCTCATTCAACCATTCATGATATCAATAGATGGGTTCGTAGCTTTGATTTTAGCACCAAGACCAATTTCACAGCTTACAAGCTAGAGGGAATCAAGGCCCTGAGGAAGATCAAGATCAAGTGGGATTTCCTCCGTGCTGCCGTAAAGTTCTGGGATTCTGAAGATCATGTATTTCGGTTTAAAACTGCTAAACTTTGTCCCACAATTGAAGAATTTTTAGCTATTCTAGGTTATGATCCTAGCAAGAAATCCGTAGCAGTTTCTTGTGATCCTACATAGGGAGATTTTGTCCGACGCTCTAGGACTTCCTACTTTAATTACCAGTAGCACGATTGAAGGACATATGGTGAATCTTTGTACGATTCTTTCAAGATTGATTAATAAACATACTCATGGAGTGACTGACAACATGCAGAAGAGTTTTGGATTACTCTTTGCTTTGTGGGAAAACTTTTGCTTTGGTTTGGAAGGCCCGGTTTTGTGGATGCTCAAGCCATTGGCATTGTGAGTCAAATTAAAGATGATGAATCAAAAAAAAAAAAAAAAAAAGGTAAAAAAATTCAAAAACTTAAACCTAAAAAATTCAAAATATTTAAAAATTCAGAAACTTAAAAACATAAAAATTCTAAACCCTAAACCCTAAAAAATTCAAAATATTTAAAAAAAAAAAATTATTCTAACATATTTTCTACTCAAACTGGGCTGAGACAAGTTGAAAAAGAGTAAAAAAATTTCTTCTTCCGGGTACCATTTCTACCCGACCCGGACTAAAGCATTCCCAAAAAAATAAAAAATAAAAAGTGAAAAATTCAATATATTAAAAAACGTCATTCTAGTTTCAATACCAGCCAAACAGAGCTGGGACAGGGCAAAAAAAAATCGTTCTAGATACTATTTCATACCGACTTGAGCTAGAGACTTCCTAAAAAATTCAAAAAACAAAATATTGAAAAAATTCAAAGGATTGAAAAACATGATTCTGGCTTCATTTCTAGCCAAATCAGTCAAGGACAGGCTGAAAAAGGGAAAAAGAAAATATTCATTCTGGGTACCATTTCTGCCTGACACGGATTTGAGTGTTCCCAAAAAAATAGTAAAAGAATCCAAAAAATTCAAAAACGTCATTCTAGCTTCACATCCAGCCAAACTGGGCCAGGAAAAACTTATAAAAAGGAAAAAAAATTGTTTCAAGTACCATTTCTGCCTAACACAGGCTGGAGTAATCCGAAGAAAATTCAAAAAAAAAAAAAAAAACTAAGAAATTGAAAAAACTAAAAATTGTCATTTTGGCTTCATTTTTAGCAAAACAGGGCCATGACAGACGGAAAACGAGAAAAACATTTCTGTTCCGGATGACGTTTCTGCCTGACCCAGTCTAGAACATTCCCAAAAAAATAAAAAAAAATAGTAAAAGAAATTCAAAAAATCAAAAAACATCATTCTAGCTTTATTTCTAGCGAAATCGGGCTGGGACAAGATGAAAAAAGAGGAAATAAAAATTATTTCGTTATGAGTACCACTTCTGCCGAACCCAGGCTGGAGCATTGTCATAAAAATTCAAAAAAAAAATAAAAATTAGAAACCAAAAAATTAAAAATCGTCATTTTGGCTTCATTTCTAGCCATACTGTCCCTGGATTGGCCAAGAAAGAGAGAAAAAAATTTCTTTTCCTAAAAAAAGAAAAATGTCATTTTGGCTTCACTTCCAGCCAAACTAGGGCGGGACAGACCAAAAAAGAGAAAAAAAAATTTCTTTTCAGGTATCGTTTCTTCACAACACGAGCTGGATCATTGCAAAAAAAGTTTAAAAAGAATAGTAAAAGAAATAAAATAAAAAACATTATTTTGGCTTCATTTCTGGCCAAATCAAGCCGTGATAGGTCAAAAGAGAAAAAAAAATTCATTTTGGATACCGTTTATGCTCGACACAGGCTGGAGCGGTCCAAAGAAAATTAATAATAATAATAAAAAAAAAAGAAATTCAATAATCTAAAAATCTCAATTCTGGCTTCATTTTGAGCGAAACAGGGTCGTGATAGACGGAAAAAGAGAAAAAAAAAATTTTGTTCCGAGCGACGTTTTTGCTTGACCTAGGATGAAGCATTGCCAAAAAAAATTCAAAAATTAAACCCTAAAAAATTCAAAATATTAAAAAAAAAAAAAGGTTATTCTAGCTTGTTTTCTTCATTCTAGAGCATTTTCAAAACTATTCTAAAATAATAGTAAAAGAAATTGAAAAATGTTATTCTGGCATCATTTCTAGCCACATCGAGCTGTGACAACCAAAAGAGAGAAGAAACAAATTTTTTTTCTTGGATACCGATTTTGCCCGACACAGTCTGGAGCAGTTCCAAGAAAATTTAAAAAACTAAAAATCATTATTCTAGCTTCTTTTTTAGTGAAATAGGGTCGTGGTAGACGAAAAAGGAGAGGAAATTTTTTTTTTTTTTTTATTCTGGGTGACGTTTCTACCCGACCCGAGCTGTAACATTGCCAAAAAAATTTAAAAAAAGATAGTAAAAAAACTTCAAAAACATAAACCCTAAAAAATTCAAAAACATTATTCTAGCTTATTTTCTACCCAAACCGGGCAAGGACTGGCCAAAAAAGAGTAAAAATTTCTACTGGGCTAGGACAGGCTGAAAAAGAGTAAAACATTTCTTCATTCCAGGTACCGTTTCTGTTTGACCTGGACTGGAACATTGCCAAAAAAAAGGGGAAAAAGATAAAAAAAAATTTCATTTCGGGTACTATATCTTGCCAACCCTGGTTGGGACAGGCCGAATAAGGGAAAAAGAAAATTTTCATTCCAGGTATGGTTTCTTCCCGACCCGGACTGGAGTGTTCCCAAAAAAAATACTTAAAAAAATCCAAAAAATTTAAAAATGTCTTTCTGGCTTCATTTGTAAAAAACCGAGCTGGGGTAAGCCTAAAAGAGGAAAAAATAAAATTCGCTCCGTTTACTGTTTTTGCTCCACCCGGAGCATTTCCAACAAAATTAGAAAAAAAAATGTAAAAAATTCCAATTAAAAAAAAAAAAAGTCATTTTGGCTTCACTTCCAGCCAATCTGGGCTGGGATAGATGGAAAAAGAGAAAAAAAAAAAAAAAATTCTTTCCGGGTAACGTTTCTGCCCTACACGAGTTGGAGCATTACAAAAAAATTAAAAACAATAGTAAAAAATAATTCAAAAAAAAAAAATCAATTTGGCTGCATTCCAAGAAAAATTAGACCGGGATAGGCTGAAAAAGAAGTTTTTGTTTAGAATACCGTTTCTACCCAACCTAGGCTGGAGCATTTCCAAAAATATTCTTAAAGAGTAGTAAAAGAAATTCAAAAATGTTATTTTGGCTTCATTTCTAGCCAAACCGGGCCGTGACAGGCTGAAAGAAGGAATAAAAAAACTTCGTTCCAGGTACTATTTCTACCCAACATAGGCTGGAGCATTTCGAAAAATATTCTAAAAGAATAGTAAAAGTAATTCAAAAATGTTATTTTAGCTGCATTTCTAGCCAAATCAGATCGGGATAGGCTGAAAAAAAGTTTTCATTCTGGGTACCGTTTTTGTTTAACACAGGCTAAAGCAGTCCCATGAAAATTCAAAAAAAAAAAAAAAAAAAAAAAAGAAACTAAGAAATTCAAAAAACTAAAAATCATCATTATCGCTTCATTTTTAGTGAAACAGGGCCATGATAGACGGAAAACAAGAAAAAAAAATTCGTTCCGAGTGACATTTCTGCCTAACCCAAGCAGGAGCATTGCCAAAAAAAATTAAAAAACAGATAATAAAAAAAATTTAAAAACTTAAACCCTAAAAAATTCGAAATATTAAAAAATTTAAAAACTTAAACCCTAAAAATTCTAAACCCTAAGACCAAAAAATTCAAAATATTAAAAAATATACATTATTCTATCATATTTTCCACCTAAACCGGGCTGGGACAGGCCGAAAAAGTGTAAAAAAATTTCTTCGTTCTAGGTACTGTTTCTGCTTGACCCTGACTGGAGCATTCCCAAAAATATTCAAAAAAAGAAAAAAAAATTCAAAATACTAAAAAAAATAAGTCATTCTGGCTTCATTTCTAGTCAAATCGGGCTAGGACAGGCCAAAAAAGAGTTTATTGGTCATTCTAGTGATTTTATAGGTTTCATGGTATTTAGGTCATTTGTGAGGCTTCAATGTTATTTTTGTAATTTATTAGGTTTTTGGGGGTATTTTCATCATTTTAAAGGTTTTGATGGTATTTTGTTCGTTTGAGAAATTTCGAGTTTATATTGGTGAAAGTTTAGGGGTATTTTGGTCATTTTCACAGGTTTTGAAGGTATTTTTCTTAATTTTCAAGTTTCAGTCGTATTTTGGCCTTTTTGATAATTTTGGAGGTGTAGTAATCATTTTTTAGGTTTTTGAGATATTTTGGACATTCAGGTGCATTTTTGTCGTTTTGGAAGTTTTAAGGGTATTTTGGTCATTTTAGAGGTTTTGAAGTATTTAAAGGTTTTTTGATATTTTGGTAATTCTCACCAGTAAAATCACTAGAATGCCCAATATACCCCCAAAACGACAAAAGGTGTAAAAAAGAAGAAGAAGAAGAAGAAGAAGAAGAAGAAGAAGCTAAATCTCTAAAATAATTAAAATAACCCTGAAACCTCAAAAATGACCAAAACACCCTTGAAACGGCATAAAATGCTAGAAACCTCTAAATGATTAAAAAAAAAAAAACACCGCGACATCGTTAAAATGCCCTAAAATGGTATTGTGGTCGTTTTGCAGGTTTTGGGGTGTATTGATCATTTTTTAGGTTTTTGGGATATTTTTTACATTCATGGTGCATTTTTGTCATTTTGGCAATCCTAAGGGTTTTTTTTTTTTTTTTTTTTCCTTTGTCATTTTAGAGGTTTTGGGGTATTTAATACTTTTTTGATATTTTGGTAATTCTCACTAGTATGAAATACTCTTGAAAATACTAGAATGACCAATATAACCCCAAAATCAGCAAAAATCCCTAAAATAAAACCCTGAAACCTTATAATTGACCAAAATAGCTCCAAAATCTCTAAAATAACTAAAATTACCCCAAAACCACTAAAATGACAAAAACACCCTTGAAACGACTGAAATTAGTTGTCAAATCTCGATACCTTAAAAATGCCCCAAACATTTAAAATGATTAAAAAAAACACACATCAAAATCGTTAAAATGACCAAAATGCCCTAAAATCCTCTAGAATGACCAAAAAAACTTGAAACCGACCAAAATACCCATAAAATCTAAAAAATGAACAAAATACCTCTGAAACGTCAAATGACCAAAAATGCCGACGAAACTTCAAAAACTAGACAAAATAACTAAAATCCTATAAAATGGCCTAAGAAATAATGTGTCCACAACATTTTTGAAACAAATCCTAAATGACATGTTTTTACTGGTTGTTATTGTTAGGGCAAAAAAGTAATCTTAGTGTTAGGTTCAAATTTTGCTTATTTTGGAGGTTTCAATGGTATTTTGGTCATTTTAAAAGTTTTTTTGGGGGGGGGGGGGGTTATTGTGGTTATTTTTAGGGTTTCAATGGTATTGTGGTTATTTTTGTCATTTTAGAGGTTTTGGTGGTATTTTGGTCATTTTAGGTTTCAAGGGTATTTTGTTCGTTTGAGTGATTTCGAATGTATTTTGGATAAGATTTAGGAGTATGTTGGTCATTTTCAGAGGTTTTGAGGGTATTTTGGTCATTTTAAAAGTTTTGGGTGGTATTGTAGCCATTTTGCAGGTTTTGGGGCATACTGATCATTTTTTAGGTTTTTGGGATATTTTGTACATTCGTGATGCATTTTTGTCATTTGGGCAGTCCTAGGGGTTTTTTGGTCATTTTAGAGGTTTTGGTGTATTTAATGCTTTTTCGATATTTTGGTAATTCTCACTAGTAAAATAACCCTTTTTTTTTTTTTTTAAACTGAAAAATTTTGACAAAAATACCCTTGAAAACACTAGAATGGCCAATATTACCCCCAAAATCACCAAAATTACCAAAATACCCACAAAACTTAAAAAAAAAAAAAGAAGAAAAAACCCGAAACCTTTTACCCGACCAAATTAGCCCCAAATTCTCTAAAATGACTAAAATAACCCAAAAACCACCAAAACGAAAAAAACACTCCTGAAACAGTTGAAATGAGCTGTCAAATCTCAATACCTCGTAAATGACGAAAGTGCCACAAACATCTAAAATGATTAACAAAATACACCTTAACATCGTTAAAATGACCAAAATGCACTAAAATCCTGTAAAAAAAAGCTACCCCGAACCCTCGTTAAAATGGACAAAATGTCCTAAACATGAAACCAACCAAAATACCACCAAAATCTAAGAAATGAGCAAAATACCTCTAAAGCCTCAAATGGCTAAAAATGGACACAAAACCTCAAAAACTGCCAAAATAAGTATAAACCTCTATAAAATGACTAGAAAAAAGCCCAAACCTCTAAAATGACCATTATTTCCCTGATATTTGTAAAATGACCTAAATATTTAATATATTTAGGTCTCAATGACCACAATACCCCTGAAAACCAATTAATGACACAATATAACCTGAAAATTTTAGTTATTTTGAAGGTTTCAAGCATTAAAGGATCCAAGAAGATCAAAGAAGAAATTAACGGGCTGATTCAAGAGATTTAGGCTGATTCTAATACAAGACATTCCAAACTTAGCCTAAAGGAAGATGAAGGCGTAATAAATTTAATCCAAGCTATTAAGGGCTGATCCGGCTTAATTGGGCGTGATTTATGCTGTGGATTAATGACTGATTTACTTTCTAACTCCATACCAATTAATATATATATTTTCCTATTCTAGAGTTGCTAATTTCAGACTAAATGCACCAATTAAGGGTATTTTGGCAATTTTAGAGGTTTTGGTGCATTTAAAGGTTTTTTTGATATTTTGGTAATTCTCACGAGTATTTTAGTCATTTTTACTATTTTCGAGGATTTTTGGTCATTTGAGAGGCTTCAGGATAATTTAGTAATTCAAGTGGTTTCGATGTATTTTTTGTTGTTCTATAGTTTTAAGGGCATTTTGTTCATTTTAATGGGTGCCGAGGGGGGGGGGGGGGGGGGTTAATTTTGGACATTCTAGTGATTTCAAGAGTATTTATGTTATTATAGCGGTTTCTAGATTATTTTCCTTGTTTTACAAGTTTTAGAGGTATTTTGTTCATTTCTGAGGTTTCGAAGTTAATTTTTGTCAATTTAGTGGTTTCAGGGTATTTGGTCATTTTAGTGGTTTCGAAAATATTTTGCTCATTTTAGTTCAAAAATATTTTCGCTTATTTAAGATGTTTTGGGGAATATTGGTCATCTTATAGGTTCCATAGTATTTTGGTTGTTTGTGAGGTTTCGGGGTTATTTTAGTAATTCATTAGGTTTTGGGAGTATTTTCGTCATTTTAGAGGTTTTCGGGATATTTTCGTCAATTATAAGGTTTCAAGGGTATTTTGTTCGTTTAAGTGATTTCGAGGGAATTTTGGCTAATATTTAGGGGGTATTTTGGTCATTTACACAGGTTTTGAGGTAATCTTGCTTGTAATGGTATTTTAGTTAGGTTAAAAGTTTTGGGGGGTATTGTGGTTGTTTTGATGGTTTTGGCAGTGTATTTGTCATTTTTTTAAGGTTTTTTTTTGGATATTTTGGACATTCATGGTGCATTTTAGTCATTTTGATAGTTCTAAGGGTATTTTGGTCATTTTAGAGTTTGGGTGTATTTAAAGGTTTTTTGATATTTTGGTAACTCTCACGGGTAAAATAATTTTATTTTTTAACAAAAAAATACCCTTCAAATCACTAGCCAATATAGCCACAAAATTATCAAAATAGCCGCTTGAAACCTCTTAATTGACCAAAATAACCTAAAATCTCTAAAATGAAATAACCCCAAAACCTCAAAAATGAATGAGCACTCAAATCTCAATACCTCGTAAATGAGTAAAATGCCCCAAACATCTAAAATGATTAAAAAATACAACTCAACATCACTAAAATGAGCAAAACAACTTGGAACCGACCGTAATACCCACACAATCTAAAAAATGAACAAAATACCCCTGAAACCTCAAATTATCAAAAATACCCACAGAACCTCTAAACTGGCCAAAACACCTTAAAAAGTATAAAATGTCCGCAAAAAAAAACCCAAACCTCTAAAATGACCAGTATTCCCTAAAATTTGTAAAATGACTAAAATATATTAAAATAATTAAAATGACCAAAATACTCTTTAACCTTTAAAATGGTCTAAAATATCCTGAAATCTCAAAAATGACCACAATACCCCTAAAACCACATAATGACACAATATAACTCGAAAGGTTTGGTCATTTTGAAGGTTTCGAGTAATTTAGGCCCGTTTAAAAGTGTCAAGGTATTTAGTCATTTTACTGTTTTGGAGGATTTTTTTGATCATTTGAGAGATTCGGGATAATTATTCAAGTGGTTTTGATGTATTTTTGGTTGTTCTGAAATTTTGGGGGCATTTTGTTCATTTTAATGGTTTCAGGTGGGCGAGGAGGGTGGAGGGGGGGTAATTTTGGCCATTCTAGTGATTTCGGGGGTATTTATGTTATTATAGTGGTTTCAGGATTATTTTTGTCATTTTAGAGGTTTTTAGGGGTATTTTGTTGATTTTTGAGGTTTTAAAGGTAATTTTGGTCACTTTAGTGGTTTTGAAGTATTTTGCTCATTTTAGAGGTATCTGGGTATTTTCTCTCATTTAAGATGTTTTGGTGAATTTTGGTCATTTTATAGGTTTCAAGGTTATTTTAGTAATTCATTAGATTTTGGGGGTATTTTCGTCATTTTAGAGGTTTTTAGGATATTTTGGTCATTTACAAGGTTTCAAGGGTATTTTTTTCATTGAAGAGACTTCGTGATAATTTTGGCTAATGTTTAGGGGTATTTTGGTCATTTTCAAAGGGTTCGAGGGCATCTTGCTTGATTTTGAGGTTTCAATGATATTTTGGTCAGTTTAAAAGTTTTAAGGGGTATTGTGGTTGTTCTGATGATTTTGGCGGTGTATTGGACATTTTTTTTTAGGTTTTTGGGATATTTTGGACATTTATGGTGCATTTTAGTCATTTTGGAAGTTTTAAGGGTATTTTGGTCATTTTAGAGTTTGGGTTTATTTAAAGGTTTTTTCATATTTTGGTAATTCTCACAGGTAAAATAAATTTTTTTGACAAAAAAAAAAATATCCTTGAAATCACTAGCTGATATACACACAAAATTACCAAAATACCCCCAAAACCACAAAATGTTGAAAAAAAAAAAAAAAAAACCCTCGAAACCTCTTAATTAACCAAAATAGCCCAAAATCTCTAAAATGAAATAACCCTAAAACCTCAAAAACGAATGAGCAGTCAAATCTCGATACCTTGTAAATGCCCTAACCATCGAGAGTGATTAAAAAATACAACTCGACATCGCTAAAATGAGCAAAATACCCTAAAATCCTCAAAAATGAGCAAAACAACTTGGAACCGACCGTAATACCCACACAATCTAAAAATGATCAAAATACTCCTGAAACCTCAAATGATCAAAAATTCCCCCGAAACCTCTAAACTGGCCAAAAACACCTAAAAATGTATAAAATGTACACACACACACACACACACACACACACACACACACACAAAAAAACCTTTAAAATGACCAGTATTCCCTTGAAATTTGTAAAATGGCCAAAATATATTAAAATAATTAAAATGACCAAAATACTCTTTAACCTCTAAAATGGTCAAAAATATCCTAAAACCTCAAAAATAACCATAATACCCCTGAAACTACTTAATGACACAATATAACTTGAAAGGTTTTGTTATTTTGAAGGTTTCGAGGAATTTAGGCTCGTTTAAATGTTTCAAGGTGTTTAGCATGTTACTGTATTCAAAGATTTTTGGGTCATTTGAGAGGTTTCGGGATAATTTAGTCATTCAAGTGGTTTTGATGTATTTTTGGTTGTTATGAAGTTTTGGGGGCATTTTGCTCATTTTAATGGTTTAGGGTGGCCGGGGGAAGGGGGGGTAATTTTGGTCATTCTAGTGATTTCGAGGGGTATTTATGTTATTATAATGGTTTCCAGATTATTTTCATTATTTAAGAGGTTTTAGAGGTATTTTGATCATTTCTGAGGTTTCAAAGGTAATTTCAGTCACTTTAGTGGTTTCGAGGCATTTTACTCATTTTAGTGGTTTGGAAAATATTTTGGTCATTTTAGAGGTATCTAGATATTTTGGTCATTTAAGATGTTTTGGGGAATAATGGTCATTTTATAGGTTCCATGTTATTTTGGTCGTTTGTGAGGTTTTAGGGTTATTTTAGTAATTCATTAGGTTTTGGGGGTATTTTTGTCATTTTAGAGGTTTTCGGGATATTTTGGTCATTTATATGGTTTCAAGGGTATTTTGTTCATTTAAGAGATTTCGAGTGAATTTTGGCTAATGTTTAGGAGTATTTTGGTCATTTTCAGAGATTACAATTGGGGGGGGGGGGGGGGGGAAGGGAGGGGGATTATTGTGGTCGTTTTGACAGTGATGAGAATCAACAAGCATTAAAGGATGTATTGCATATTCTAGTTAGGCCTATTACTAGAGCAAGATTCAAGAAGATCAAAGAAGCACTTAATGGGCTGATTTAGGAGATTTGGGTTGATTCTAACGCAGGACATTCCAAACTTGGCCCAAAGGAAGATGAAGGTCTAATAAATTGAATCCAAGCTATTGAGGGCCGATCTGGTTAATTGCGCATGATTTATAGGGTGGATTAATAGCTGATTAATTTTCTAGCTCCATACCAAATAATAGATATTTTTTCTATTCTGGAGTTGCAAATTTCATACCTAATCCACCTTAATTTTAGTCTTTTATTATTTAGAATGTTTTTTTAGCTATTTCCTATTTTTGAGATGCTAATTTCAGACCAAATCAACTTTAATTTAGGCTTTTATTATTTAGTACTTTTTTTTTTAATTTTATATATTCCTATTTTTAGTCATGTTTTTATAAATTTGCATGCATTCATTGTAATGGAGGGATCTTATTGATTCAAAATCTGAAAAACATGAGTTTTTGCTTCTTCTTTTGGTTCTTTCAGAACTGTGAACTTATTAGAGATTCTTCCTTGTGTCATTCAAATTTTATACGTTCGGTTCGTGATTCAGTTATAATCACTAGGTTGAGGTCAGTCACTTATACCTTTGGTTTGCGTTTCAATTATAAACTTTAGGTCAGGGTTTCTATCAATATCCGAACTTTAGCTTTCTTGGGAAAATATTCCAATATTATTTGTTGGGTTTTAAAGCGTGTCGATTGGGGTTCGTATCAGATAGTTTTGGGGGTGTATTAGTCAATTTTTAGGATTTTGGGATATTTTGTACATTCATGGTGCATTTTAGTCATTTTCGCAGTTCTAAGGGTAATTTTTTGGTCATTTTAGAGGTTTGGGTATATTTAAAGGTTTTTAAATATTTTGGTAATTCTCATGGGTAAAATAAATTTTTTTATGACAAAAAAATACCATTGAAATTACTAAAATGGCCAATATACCCCCAAAATCACCAAAATCACAAAAAAAAAAAAAAAAAAAAAAACCTTAAACCTGTTAATTGACCAAGATAGCCCCAAAATCTCTAAAATGACCTCTAAAATGACCAAAACACCCTCGAAACAGCTGGAATGAGCTGTCAAATCTCGATACCTTATAAATGACCAAAATGCCCCAAACATCATTAAAAAATACACCTCAACATCGCTAAAATGACCAAAATGCCCTAAAATCCTCTAGAATGACCAAAAAAACTTGAAACCAACCAAAATATCCCAAAAAACTAAAAAATGCATAAAATACTGATGAGAATCAACAAGCATTCAAGGATCCATTGCATGTTCCAGGTGGGCCTATTACTAGAGCAAGATCCAAGAAGATCAAAGAAGCACTTAATGGGCTGATTCAAGAGATTTGGGCTGATTCTAATGCAGGACATTCCAAGCTTGGCCCAAAGGAAGATGAAAGCGTAATAAATTTAATCTAAGCTATTAAGGGCTGATCTGGCTTAATTGAGTGTGATTTATGGCGCGGATTAATGGCTGATTGACTTTCCAGCTCCATATCAATTATTAGACATTTTTCCTATTCTGGAGCTTCTAATTTCAGACCAAATCTACCTTAGTTTTAGGCTTTTATTATTTAGAACTTTTTTTTTATAGCTATTTTCCTATTTTGGATTTACCAATTTTAGACCAAATCAATTTTTATTTAGTACATTTTTTTTTTTAATAAATATTTTCAACTTTCAGTCATGTCTTATAAATAGCATGCACTCATTGCAATAGAGGGGTGGGGAATAAAAATCAGACAAAGACGAGGCTTTGGTCTTCTTTTGGGTCTTCAAGAACTTTGAACTTATCAATGATTCTTCCTTGTGGCATTCAAACTTTATACCTTTGGTTCTTGATTCAATTTTAATCATTGGGTCAAGGTTTGTTACTTATACATTTAGTTCGCGTTTCACTTATAAACGTTGGGTCAAGGTTCTATCAAAACCTGAATTTTAGCTTTCTTGGGCAAAAATATTCCAATATTATTTGTTGGGTCTCAAAGTGTGTCAATTAAGGTTCGCATCAAATACCCCTGAAGCCTCAAATAACCAAAAATGCCCTTGAAACCTCTAACTAAACTGGCCAAAATAGAACCTACAAAATGATTCCCCCCCCCCCCCCCCCAAAAAAAAAAAAAACCCAAACCTCTAAAATGACAAAAATACTCTTTAACCTCTAAAATGGTAAAAAAAAAAAATCCTAAAACCTCAAAAATAACCACAATACCACTGAAACCACTTAATGACACAAAATAACCCAAAAAGTTTGGTTATTTTGAAGGTTTCGAGTATTTTAGGCCCGTTTAAAAGTTTCAAGGTATTTAGTCATTTTAGAAGAATTGAGGGCATTTTGGTCATTTTGTGATTTTTTGGGTTCCATTTTAATCCTTTTACAGGTTTTGGGTTATTTTTTGTCTTTTAGAGTTTTGGGGGTATTTTTGGTTGTTCTGAAATTTTGAGGCATTTTTATTCATTTTAAAGGTTTCGGGTGTGGGGGGAGGGGGTAATTTTGGTCATTCTAATGATTTTAGGGGTATTTCTGTTATTATAGTTGTTTCAGTATTATTTTCACAATTTTAGAGGTTTTAGAGGTATTTGGTCATTTTTGAGGTTTTGAAGGTATTTTTGGTCATTCTAGTGGTTCCAGACTATTTTTTGTCACTTTAGAAGTATTTTGGTAATTTTAGTGGTTTCAAAAGTATTTTGGTCATCTTAGAGGTTCGAGATATTTGTTTATTTTTTTTGTTTATTTATTATTTTTTTTCATTTTTTAGGTTTTAATTTTTAGTCTTTTTAGAGATATCAAGGTATTTTTGCTCATTTTAGATGTTTTGGGAAATGTTGGTCATTTTATAGGTTTCATGGTATTTTGGTCGTTTGAGAGGTTTTAGGGTTACTTTACTATTTGTCAGGTTTTTGGGGGTATTTTTGTCATTTTAGAGGTTTTGGGAGTATTTTGGTAATTTTTTAATTTTGAAGGGTAGTTTGTTCTTTTTAGAGATTTCCAGTGTATTTTGGATGTTTTTTAGCTTTAGGGATATTTTGGTCATTTTCAAAGGTTGGGAGGGTGTTTTGCTTATTTTTTGAGTTTTCAATGGTATTTTGGTCATTTTTTTGGGGGGGGGGGGGGGGGGGTGGGCTATTTTTGTCGTTTGGTTGGTTTTGGGGGCATTTTGGTCATTTTCTAGGTTTTTGGGATATTTTGGACATTCATGGTGCATTTTAGTCATTTTGGCAGTTCTTAGGGTATTTTGGTCATTTTAGAGGTTTTGGTGTATTTAAAAGTTTTTTGATATTTTGGTAATTCTCACGGGTAAAATAATTTTTTTTGGGACACAAAAATACCCTTGAAATCACTAGAATGGCCAATATACCCCCCAAATCGCCACAATTACCAAAATACCCCCAAAACCACAAAACGTCCAAAAGAAAAACACCCTAAAACCTCTTAGTTGACCAAAATAGCCCCAAAATCTCTAAAATGACTAAAATAACCCCAAAACCTCAAAAATAACCAAAACACCCCTGACATGGCTAGAACAAGCAGTCAAATCTTGATACCTCGTAAATGACCAAAATGCCGCAAACATCTAAAATAATTAAAAAAAAAAAAATACAACTTGACATTACTAAAATGGGCAAAATGCCTAAAATCCTCTAGAATGAGCAAAACAACTTGAAACCGACCAAAATACCCCTAAAATCTAAAAAATGAACAAAATAACCTAGAAACCTCAAATGATCAAAAATACCCACAAAACCTCTAAACTGGCCAAAACACCCAAAAAAGTATAAAATGTCCCCAAAAAAAAAAAAAAAAAATACCCAAACCTCCAAATGATCAGTATTCCCTTAAAATCTCTAAATGACCAAAATATATTAAAATTTTTAACCTCTAAAGTGGTCAAAAAATATCCTAAAATCTAAAAAATGACCACAATACTGCTGAAACCACTTAATGAAACAATATAACCTGAAAATTTTGGTTATTTTGAAGGTGTTGAGTAATTTAGGCCTGTTCAAAAGTTTCAAGGAATTTAGTCATTTAGATGGTTTTGAGATATTTTGGTCATTTTAGAGATTTCAGGTTTCCGTTTACATTCTAGAGGATTTGATATCATTTTAGTCATTTTTGCGATATTGGGGCTATTTTAATCATTTTACAAGTTTTGGGGTATTTTTAATCATTTTAGTGGTTTTGAAAGTATTTTTCCATTTTAGAGGTATTTAGGTATTTTTTCTCATTTTAGATTTTTTGGAGAATTTTGGTCATTTTATAGGTCTCAAACAAACATGGTATTTTGGTTGTTTGTGAAGTTTTAATGTTATTTTAGTTATTTACTAGGTTTTCGGGGTATTTTTGTCATTTTATAGGTTTTGTGGATATTTTGGTCATTTTCAAGGTTTCAATGGTATTTTGTTCGTTTGAGAGATTTCGAGTGTGTTTTGGCTAAGGTTTAGGGGTATTTTGGTCATTTTTAGAGGTTTCGAGAGTATTTTGCTTGATTTTGAGGTTTCAATGTTTTGCCTTTTGGGGAAAATATTATTTACGTACCTTTTGTGTAACTATTAATTTTAATTTAAAATCAATATTATTATGAAAAGAACTGTTATGTCCACAAATTTTTTATTAAAATCTTAGTGGCAAGTTGTTACTAGTTCTAATTTGAATCTATAATTGAAAGTACTTTTTTGCTCACTAAAAACAACCTACCACATATTATTTATTGTGAAAGTACTTTGAAAATATTATAAGGATTTTTCTATTATTGTGAATACCGGGTATATAGGTAGTGATTTCAAAAATCCAGAGGTTAAGCGTACTCTGGTAACTTTACGTAAGGCAGAGTTTGGTTTTTTGGGGGTGATAGTGGAAAAGTTGATAGATAAGTCACCCTTACCGACACTCTACAAAACCATAGATGAGATTTTCACCTCATACGGCTCCTTGTTCAATTCTTTTGAAGTTGTTGGATCCTTTTCCGCATTCGAGAATCTCCTCCCTTCTTCCATTCCGCCCTGAAGAGTAGTTAGGACCGATTTAGTACCTCCTAGTATTTCCAAATGGGACATCTCAAATTCAAATTCCTCTCGCTCAATTATCAAATTAAAAATTAATAAATAAATCAATGCTATGAATAAAAATTGCATAAGAGTTATACGTATGTAAGAGCACTCGCACCAGTTAGTGTAAAATAGAAAAAGTGCATAAATTACATATTTTTGTTCAAAATCTACACACATCAATCCCTCTATATTACTATGCATTTCCATTTTTGCTATAGTAATCGTGTATATTTACACTGTTACGGTAACTTTCTATTTGATTATAAATTTATTTTTTCTCTCTCCTCTCTCATCCGATTCTCTCTCTTCCTTTGCTATCTTTCGCCTTTATCTTCTCTTGAATCCAACAACAAATCTATACAAATCATCAGATTCTTTAAACTTTTTATAAATCTAGATCCCAAATTTATCAAAACCTCTCCTCAAAAAAAAAAAAAAAAAAAAAAAATCGTCAAACTCATATAAATAATCAAACCCAAATTGCAAAAGAAGAAGAAGAAGATGCAAAACTAGTAGAAGAAGAAGAAAAAGATGCTGAAGAAGAAGAAGCAGCAACGGAGAAATGTACCCAAAATCACTGCTTTCTCTGTCCAAAATCACCACCCAAATTGCAAATTTGGACTATGTGAAAGAAAGAATGAGTGTTTTCAGAGAAGAGTTTGGACTGTGTTAAAATGGGTGGGGCTATGGGGGTTAGGTGTGAAAAAATAATAAAAAAGTGAGAAAAATATTTTTTAAATAATAATAGAGTGTGTAATAGATAATCTTATGTAGATGTTTTTGCAAAATAGTTGTGTAAAATAGGAAAAAAAAGAGATTATTATGTTAAAATAGACAAAAACTTTTAAACGGAATGATGTGAATGCTCTAAGGTATGCAAATAATATCTCTTTGTTTCTTTTACACACCAACCTCTTTCACATGCGGATTGTATTCTGAAGGTGAAAGATGACAGATACGAAACCCATGTTGATTAGATATATTATTTCTTTCCATTAAATGAATATTGAAATTATGCAAAAATCACCAGAAAATTCTTACTATAAAATGTTTTGTAGATTGAGCATGAGTTAACTGTTTCATGGTTCGCTCGACTAGATCACCTAGAACATAGGAGGTGGATTTGGGTGATTTAAATGTTCTCTGGATGGGAAAAGCTTGTTTCCATAGTTATTGTAGAAATACGCACACACAGGCAACTCTGTTTTAATAGTTATTGTAGAAATTCACACGCAGGTAAATTTAATTGTTTTCTTTCATATCCACTGACAAATCTTTTGAAACTCAGGTTTTCATGTCGTCATAATGGTGAACTACGTCTTGCCAAGCAAAACTTTGAGTTTAGGCAATCAATTTACAAGTATGAACTTGAGGAATTGAAAAGGTATTTATTATAAAAAATATTTAATTAATATTTTGTTTTGAGACTACCAAACATAATATTTATATTGTCTTGTCTCTTCGGTCGAGAGAAAACTACCTGTTGTTACTTTATTATTGCTGCTAGTAGTAACTTGCCTCATGATTCTGACATACAAATGATGGTTGCGAAGAGTGCAATAGTTTTTACAGTGGCTGATGATTTCTTTTACGTGGAAGCTTCTCTAAGTGAGTTGAAATGCCTCACTAATGCAATTCAAAGGTACACATTAGATTAAGAAAAAGAAAAAAAGAAAAAAAAAGAGATATAGTAAGATTGTAAATTCCTCTTACATCTATATCTTTTACTGGTTGATAGATGGGATGCTAAGGGTTTGAGCAACCATAGTAAGATTATCTTTGATGCCCTAGATAATCTTGTAAGTGAGATAGCATCAAAATACTTCCAACAAGAAGGACGTGACATAACAAAACATCTTCAAGATATTAAGCTTTCTACCATTTACTGGGTCAGGGTTTTGTCAATTATATCATGTGTTTTATATCTATCAACTTGCGAGATAGTGAAAAACTTTTCTTTTTGGGTTATGAAGTGGTATGAAACATACGTTTCATGGCTTACGGAATCCAAATGGAGTAAAACTAGACATGGTAAATAGGCAGATCGGGTCGGGTTGACTTGTATTTTCACATGTATATATATATATATATATATATAAAGAGAACAATATGTATTTGCCATTTAGAAAGTCATGCAATAAATTACTTGATGTAAAATGCATTATTTTGAATTTATCACTTATATCAAGAATGAACTTAGTTAAACTTATTAAAACTTATTCAATAATTTTAATGTTATACAAATCCCAACATTGTTAACTAAAACAAAATAACACAAAGATAAGTAAAACAAATACACAAGTTTTATTTTTACACAATATCAACATCCCAAAATATAAAACAAAATTACAATGACTTATTGGATAAGTCATTTGACAAAGAATAAAAACATATAAGAAATTTATAACCTTGAAAATTAATTTTATAATCTATTATAATTGTGGTTGGCACTTTATTTCAATTTGAGAATATACATTAAAGTTTGATTGTTTACTTATTTATAAATTGTCTCTTTTATGAATATCATATCATTATTAAGCAACACACACTCTAGGAATTATCAATTTTTATTTTGAAAAGCCGTTTATTTTGGACATAAATTGTTAAAAAATAGGTCTAAGCATTTATAATTTATGCTAATTTAATACTTTGGCTGTACTATTTTCACACTTATGAATATTTCTCACACATGTTTACAATTTTAAATCTATATTTTTAATTCTACTGTAACAAGATTATCTTGGTATGTACTTTGCTATTTGATATCTAAAAATCTTTACTCATTATAGAATACTCAACCATTCATTTTTCAATTTATTTATAGATATTAATGTAAATGTCTCAATTGTTTTTTTAAAGCTCACAACAAACAATTAAACTAATATTGTCTTAATTTTTTTTTTTACCAAAAAAAAATGTTTTAAAAAATGGTTCGGGTCACGGGTCGGGTCTGGTCAGGTTGACTTGCAAAAAAACACTACTTCGGTCACGGATCAATCCATTTTTGTTTCGGGTCAAAAAATCTGGTTCGGGTTGGGTATTTTTCGGGTCGGGTCGGGTCAGATCAGGTCAGAAAATTCTGACTCATTTTGCCATGTCTAAGTAAAACTGGATACATACCATCAATAAATGAGTACCTTGAAGTAGGAATGACATTAATTGCCACACATACTATAGTTCTTCCAACTTCATGCTTCTTGAAACCAAGGTTACTAGATTCCAAACTCAAGCCTGTGCAATATGGAAAACATTACAAAACTTAATGAGAATCAACAAGCATTAAAGGATCCATTGTATGTTCCAGTTAGGCCTATTACTAGAGCAAGATCCAAGAAGATCAAAGAAGCACTTAATGAGCTGATTCAAAAGATTTGGGCTGATTCTAACAAAGGACATTCCAAACTTGGCCCAAAGGAAGATGAAGGTGTAATAAATTTAATCCTAGCTATTGAGGGTTGATTTGGCTTAATTGGGAGTGATTTGTGGTGTGGATTAATGACTGATTGACTTTCCAGCTCCATACCAATTAATAGATATTTTTCCTATTTTGGAGTTGCTAATTTCAGACTAAATCCACCTTAATTTTAGGTTTCTATTATTTAGAACATTTTTTTAGCTATTTTCCTATTTTAGAGTTGCTAATTTCAGACCAAATCAAACTTAATTTTAGGCTTCTATAATTTAGAACCTTTTTTTTTAGCTATTTTCCTATTTTGGAGCTGCTAATTTCAAACCAAATCAACTTTAATTTAGGCTTTTATTATTTAGTACGTTTTTTATATTTTCCTATTTTTAGTCATGTCTTATAAATAGCATGCACTCATTGTAATGGAGAAAATTATTGAATAAAAATCAGAAAAGCATGAGGTTTTACTTCTTCTTTTGGCTCTTTAAGAATTGTGAACTTATCAGGGATTCTTCCTTGTGGCGTTCAAAATTTATACCTTTGGTTCGTGATTCGGTTATAATCATTGGGTCGAGGTTTGTTACTTATACCTCTAGTTTGTGTTTCATTTATAAGCGTTGGGTTGGGGGTTCTATCAAAATCTGAATTTTAGCTTTCTTGGGCAAATATTCCAATGGTACTTGTTGGGCCTCAAAGCGTGTCGATTGAGGTTTGCATCATTTGGTATCAAAGAACAAGTTCTAAAATCAATTTTATTATCCCTTTATCTTTTATTTCCTATTATCATCCTATCTTGTTCCTTTTGTGTTCTTTATTCTTTGTTCTTATTTTGTGACGTGAACCAAGTTAAAATCGTGCACCAATGACAAAAAAAAAAGAAAAAAGAAAAAAAGAAAAGAAAAAGAAAAACGTGGAAAAAAAAAAGGGTAGAGATGTCAGAAAAGAAAAAATTGTTTGTAGTTCAATTCTCTCAAACCAAAATATTGTTTTCTTTATCCTCTTCCTTTGATTCATTGTTTCTATAATATTTTCTTGCCGTCGATATTGGTTTAATACTACAAGTTGAATTTCTTGATCAAGTTTATTAGTTTAACGAAGAATTGAAAAAGGGAAGCTACGAGTGAAAAAAGGTAAGAGAGTGTGAAACTAATATCAGGAGAAGGCTAATTTAAGAATGAAACATGGGTGTGAGTGACATAATTTGAGTGCAAACACATGAGGGAGTGTTGTGAGAAATTATTTCTAACATTTCTCTATAGTTTCAAAAGTATGTATTCTAGGGGTGAAGCATCAAACAGAGAAGGGGGGAGGAGTCATCCTTGATATTGCAGGTTATGCAACAACAATTTGAATGCATGAACGTGGTGTTTAATGAGATTCAGGATCAGATGGATAGGCAAGACGTTGTTATTGCTACTTTGCATGAGGAGTGTCCCTAAAGAGTCCCTAATGCTAGAAGGCAAGAAAGGCATGCGCGCGTGAATGATTCTGATGATGACCATGAGGATGAGTTCGAAGATGAAGAGGATCAAGCTCCATTGAACAATGAGGGCAGGTTTGTGCCAAGGGGAGAAAGACGTGGTAGAGGTTTCTGAAGAGATTCGAGATGGTAAGATGGAACTGACAAAAACCTAGGAAACATCAAAATGAATATACCATCGTTCCAAGGGAAAACGATCCTGAAGCATACTTGGAATTAGAAAAGAAGGTGGAGTTAATCTTTAAGTGCCACAACTACTCCGAGGAGAAAAAGGTAACACTCGCTGTCATTGAGTTGATTGACTATGCTATTATATGGTGGGATCAACTTATGATGAACAGAAGGAGAAACCATGAGAGGCTTATTGAGACGTGGGAGGAAATGAAGGCCACCATGAGGAGGCGGTTTGTCCCTAGTCACTACTATAGGGACTTGTATCAGAAATTATAGAGTCTTACTCAAGGCTATAGGAGTGTGGATGACTACCACAAGGAGATGGAGATTGCCATGATTTGGGCTAATGTAGAAGAGGATAAAGAAGATACCATGGCTAGGTTTTTGAATGGGCTGAATCGGGACATTGAAAACGTGGTGGAGTTGCAACACTACGTGGAGTTGGAGGACATGGTGCACATGTCAATAAAGGTGGAACGACAGCTTAAAAGGAAAGGAACTCGGTCATCTCAAAATCCGGGCTCCTTTGCTTCATGGAGGTCAAACGGGATAAAAGACGAAGGGGCTATTTTTAAGTCCAACACCGAACCACCAAAAAGGAGAGATGAAGTTCCTAGTGTTAACAAAGGTAATAAACGAATCCCAAACTCGTAATTGTGATATTAAGTATTTTTGTTGTTGGGAGTAGGTCATATAGCTTCACAATGCCCAAATAAGAGGACCATAATCGAACGTGTTGATGGAGAGGTGGAAATTGAAAGTGAGGGCGATGATGACCAAATTCCATCACTTGAGATGCTTGTGATGATGATGTGAATT